>OV838948.1:12500-1410833 GCA_929442735.1 Watsonalla binaria | reverse complement strand
TGCCAACGCGACAGAGGGTCAGTCCAGCGCAGTCTCAGCCAAACGTCTTTGAATACTTCTCAGACATATGCAGGTTTCCTCGCGATGTTTTCCTTCACTGTAATGCACGTGGGGTAAAATTACTGCACTCAAGTTTTTAGAAAAACTCGCTTACGGCTCTCTTTAATTTTCTGTCAAATTACTTTATCCCGTTCCCGTGGAACCTGACAAAGGTCATGGTATATCACAATAGTCTATGGAGATGACAGGTAGTTCCTTATACAGGTGTCAGAGAAAAAGGAACAGTTGTCTTCTAGAAGTTGTAGGGTTTTATGAATATATCACTATGTTGAAGTCGTAAAATATCTAGCTCCAACGATAATGTAGTTATAGGCTATGGTTGCTAAGGGCCGAAGAGCTCGCGGCCTTAAGCGATTGAATGAACGCGCGGCCGCGTTTACCTACATTACGTACGAGGTCATTGAACTTGGTCAATTAAGGAGAAGGTTCATGGTTTCGAAAAATAGTTTTATGGGATTATTTCAGGAACTATCAGTGAGAAAAAAAATTAATGACATTTCACATGAATAACTGTACGTTACCGCTGATTTGTATGAGAAAATAAGGTCTTGATGTGGTCAACTTTAAACATCAATTACTTCAAATGGGAAGAAGTTATTTATGTCATAATAATTTTATTTGCTTCCTAAAATTATACCCTATCACATGTTTTAACAGCTGTCCCATTTTCCATTTTGAATCTCTGAAACGGCTCCAACGATTTTCATGTAATTAAATACCTTTGCATACTTGGTTTAGGGGGCGATAAATCGATTAAGCTAGGTTTTATGTTAAGAAAACGTAAAAAATCAAGTAAAGCTTGGTCATCCAGAGAGCCCAGTGCGAGTTATTCACTGCCGCCGTCACAAGTCACCGCGTCGACGTAAACGCAGATTTGTATAGGATCGAAACAGCGCCGTCTGTCGTCCTAAAGATGACACTATTGTGAGCCCATACAAATCTACGTTTATAAAGATAACTTGCACTAGGCACTCAGTACCCCTATCACGGGTTTGCCACCGTATTCGTAATCTATACTCGCTAGCGTCACTCGCAATATTTGTAAGTATGCTCACGCTTGTATTCCCCGAAGGGGTAGGCAGAGGTGTCGTAATCACAACACCTACTTTTCACCGAAGATGATTAAGTGCCAACGTAACAGATGGTGAGTCCATCGCCGTCTCATACACTATACACACGTCATTGAATTACTTCTCAGAAATATGCAGGTTTCCTCACGATATTTTCCTTCACCGTCAAGCACGTGGTGTGAAATCACTGTACATAAGTTTCTTTTTAGAAAAACTCATTGGTACAGGCCCTGCTGGGATTCGAACTTGCGTCGCTTGCGTAGCAGGCGACTGCTCAAACCTCAAGGGCACCACGGCTTTTCGCAATATTTGTATGAGACATTTTATTTGTTCACGTCACCGCTGGGAGTCGCTGCACAATTTCTCATACTAATATTCGGCGGAGACGATAGCGAGTATAGATTACGAAGGTACTGCTACTATAATTTTACCGTGACTAATGGGGTCTTCGTGTGAACGTAATTCTGAACTCGTTCATAGTGTTAAGGCCAATAACCGTCAATTTGGCAACATCCCAGCGTCCTATTAGGTATTATTAATTACACTCTTCTTATTATCTCATATCAACTATCCACCTTCAATTTAAGCCGTTGGTCCTCCGCCTGATCTCTCTCCGGTCGTGTCGGATTGCCTCCCATCGGACTATGAGAGTGAGGGGATAAAGAGTGCACCTGTGTTTGCACGCATGCCTGCACTATAATATCTCCTGCGCAGTTGGCTGATCCTCGTAGAGATTAGCCGCCGTAACCGAAATTCGGTTGGAGATCATTATTTATCCTGCCGAGACACATGGCCAAAGAACTTGAGAATACGAGACTTTACCAAGGCCGATAGGAAGAAATTCATAACAACATACGTAAAGGAGCGAAAAGGTTTGTCGTAATAATAGATTAGAGTTGTTACGAATTGTACCCAACTCAGCATAATCTGGGTGTCACGTTGATGACAACCATCACTGATCTTCCGCTAAGACCAAGTCGTAACGTCACAGCATAGACGCGTCTTGATCCTTATTTCTCGGATTATTGAGGCATTCGATATTATAATAATGAACATGAATGTTGACGAACCATCGTGTTGTGTGAATTCTATATCGGTAACACCTAGAACTTGGTTAGCTGTGAGGTGCTGGCAGCCCGCCATCGTTTATTATTGTTTTTGGTAGAGGATTATAACACCTGAATCGTTGCTAATAACACTCAACACCTAGGTACAGACACATACATATGCTCACGCCTGTATTCCCCGAAGCGGTAGGTTATTTTAATATGCAGGTTTCCTCACGATGTTTTCCTTCACCGAAAAGCACGTGGTGAGAAATCACTGTACATAAGTTTTTTAGAAAATCTCATTGGTACAGGCCCCGCTGGGATTCGAACATGCGTCGCTTGCGTAGCAGGCGACTGCTCAAACCCCGAGAACACTCTACACAAGAAACAAAAATAAAATTGTAGTGCCTGTGCATCGCTTACAGAAAATACATGGCTCATTTTTAGGACAGTGCACACGCTTCTATAATAAATTACCAACAAAAATTGTAAACTTGCCCTTCAATAAATTTAAAGAGACCATCAAAGCAGTTTTGCTCAAAAAAGGATATTATACTTTAAGTGGTTATATTTGTGATAAGGAAGCCTGGGATGTATCTTTGTCGGAAAATTATTGTAAATAATCCCATTGGCACTGTACTTTTGCTACAATTAAATTTATCTTAATTTGGTCTTTGCTTTGATTGGCTGGAATTGCCATGCTCACAAATATTTGTAATATTTTAGTTATTATATTTGACAGTTGAGCATTTGAACTGTGTCCATGAGTTTATATTAATGAGATATAAATACTGTAACCAAAAACATTGTAATTGTTGAGTTTCTTGCCGGGTTCTTCTCAACAAAAGTTACCTTCCGAACCCGGTGGTAGCATTTATAATCATGTATAATGTATTGTGTGTCCTTCTGACGATTTGAAAGTACTTGTAACAAATCTAATCAAATAAAGATATTTTGAATTATTTGGAAAAATTGTTGTTACAAGAAGTAACTTAGCCCTAATGTTCTTTTTAAAAATAAATAATCCTTACCGCAAGTCACGGCTTGTCTATCGTATTTATATTTACTTGTAGAACCGCCCATTAGAAGCGAGTGTGAATGTCGCTAGTGCTATGTGCTAAAACTGAAATAGACCAGATTATTCATAGAAAATACATATTGTTCGGAAATATTAGTCACAAAGTCAAGGTAATACCGTCATAAATGAAGTCATTCTCGTTTGCTCTTCAGACTTGCGGCTGATTACAGCATGACTTAAACCAAGAACCTGCTTGACCGTGCTGTGCTCGGCTTCTAATGACGTATTCTCATACATGTATGCTATAAAAACAAGGAAAAAAAAGAAAAAAATTAACCGGTGACCGTCAGTCGCGAACCGTTGTACTCTAGTTTCGTTATCGCCCCGTAAGATGGAAGCCTCACGTCTGAGCTACCATAACTTGACAGATGTCGGCCAAATTTACTGTCGTATTGTATGACTTTTTCAGTGCCTGAAAACATGATCAAAACGATGTTTTCCATAAATGAAACCTAACTAGATCTATTTTTTGCCTCTCAATGCAAAATTTCATGAAAATCGTAATATTATAAATGCGAAAGTAACTCTGTCTGAATGTTACGCTATCCCGCTAAGCCTCTCAGCCGATGTTGATGAAATTTGGCACAGATAATCTTTAGACCCTGAGAATGGACATAGGCTACCTTTTAATGCGAAAAAAGTATTATATAAAACTAAATCTACACGTCATTGAATTACTTCTCAGAAATATGAAGGTTTCCTCACGATGTTTTCCTTCACCGTAAAGCACGTGGTGTGAAATCACTGTACATAATTTTTTTAGAAAAACTCTTTGGTACAGACTGCTCAAACCTCAAGGCCACCATGGCTTCTACGATTTTATTGTTGCTATTTAATCTAAGTACATCATCACGTTGTATCCAAACAGGCAACGTCAATTAAAAGTAATTACTTGGTTCATGAGTATGAATGTTTGTAGTACATTACATTAAGCATTTGTAGGACTTGCCAAAGCCGTGGTGGCCGTGGGGTTTGCCTGCTACGCAAGCGACTCAAGTTCCAATCCCAGCGAGGCCTGTACCAATTAATTTTTCAATAATTACAGTGATTTCACACCACATGCTTTACAGTGAAGAAATGCAGCGTGAGAAATGTCTGAGAAGACGATAGGCTCACCATCTGTCACGGTGTCATTAATCATTTTGTGTGAAAAGTGGGTGTTGTTGTTACAACACCTCTACGTACCCCTTCGGGGAATACAGGCGTGAGCATATGTATGTATGTATTCAGTTAAGAAGGAGTCGTTTTTTGCCATCTATTTATTCCTTTAATGCAGTGTAATCTAAATTTGATAGAAAATTATTCCTGTTTTGTTCCCGGCGAAACCTTCAGAAGGTCCCCGACCGCCCTGGGAGAGGCAGGTCGGGGTATGTGGGCTTTTTACCGCACTAAAAACCCCCGGTGGCCATCGTCAGTGCTCAGGGGGTCCCCCCTCCGGGTACTCTGAATGAACGCACCGGTGTCGCCTCACACTTTGCCGAGGCAGATCCCCGGAGCAGCTGCATCGCCGCCCCTCGAGACCTCGTTGTGCAAGGCACCTTCCCGGGCCCGAGGCCCCCTTTTAGTCGCCTCTTACGACAGACAGGGGATGCCATAGCCAAATTCTTAAGATACTACTATAATAACTACTCTTCGATAAAAAAAATATCAGTTTCAACGAAGCTCGCTATCCTGTTTATAGAATAAATAACTTTTTTAATACGAGGAAAATTATTGTATGCGAACAGAACTCATTCATACCGAGTGTAATTAGCAATAATTGTTTCTCAGAATGTTTGTTTGGCAGACGCTTCGACGACCAGCTGCCAACATTAAAGTCGTGTCTAAACTATGCATATTCCAATCGACCAAAGGCAGATCCATGGGGTTATGATCAGGTAATATCATCACCTCCCTGGACTTATACGTATTAGTTGCAAGTTACTCGCAATCAAC
This sequence comes from Watsonalla binaria, assembly GCA_929442735.1. Taxonomy (NCBI): domain Eukaryota; kingdom Metazoa; phylum Arthropoda; class Insecta; order Lepidoptera; family Drepanidae; genus Watsonalla; species Watsonalla binaria. The sequence continues at coordinate 1,405,641 of OV838948.1, read as the reverse complement.
CTATTCCTTGTCCGTTATGTGCGCCTGGTTCTTCGTGTACCATATCATCATCTCCCTGGCCTTATCCCATACATTGTTGGGGTCGGCACTTGATTCAACCCGATGTGGCTCCATGTTAGTCACAATCAACTTATTAACTCCTTGTCCGTTATGTGCGCCTGGTACTTCGTGTACCATATCATCATCTCCCTGGCCTTATCCCATACATTGTTGGGGTCGGCACTTGATTCAACCCGATGTGGCTCCATGTTAGACACAATCAACTTATTAACTCCTTGTCCGTTATGTGCGCCTGGTACTTCGTGTACCATATCATCATCTCCCTGGCCTTATCCCATACACTGTTGGGGTTGGCACTTGATTCAACCCGATGTGGCTCCATGTTAGTCGCAATCAACTTATTAACTCCTTGTCCGTTATGTGCGCCTGGTACTTCGTGTACCATATCATCATCTCCCTGGCCTAATCCCATACATTGTTGGGGTCGGCACTTGATTCAACCCGATGTGGCTCCATGTTAGACACAATCAACTTATTAACTCCTTGTCCGTTATGTGCGCCTGGTACTTCGTGTACCATATCATCATCTCCCTGGCCTTATCCCATACATTTTTGGGGTCAGCACTTGATTCAACCCGATATGGCTCCATGTTGGTCGCAATCAACTTATTAACTCCTTGTCCGTTATGTGCGCCTGGTACTTCGTGTACCATATCATCATCTCCCTGGCCTTATCCCATACATTGTTGGGGTCGGCACTTGATTCAACTCGATGTGGCTGATCGCCTGATTTTTATACGAAGCGAATGCCATCTGACCGTCGCAACCCCTTTAACGAGGAAAAAATGTGAGATAATAAATTGGCAACCGATAGCGACGGCTTAACATGCTCTCCGAGCCACGGAGGGAACTCGGGCGGTCACCCATCCTGGCTAGGGTTTGGGCTGCTCAACTTCGTTGATCGAATGATATGTGCAATAGCAACTGTGCCATGAGATCCTCAAATCAAACCCAAACATCTGGTGATTGTTGTAAATCGTTGTGGAGTTCACTCGATTTCTTATCAGCTCCATCATCCGATCAACTCCATACCTTCATTAAATATTGCTTTAAAAGACTTTATAAAAAACGTTTATAGTTTAGCTATTAGAATTACTTCTCAGACATATTTCCTCACGATGTTTTCCTTCACCGTAAAGTTTAGTGTGAAGATGTTTTTCATTGTAACGCCTCTTTTATCTAGTCTAATAGTCGTTCATTTAACACAAAGCAGCCACGAGCTCCTCCTATTTTGTAAACTGAGTGACGCAAATAATTCCTTACCAAAAAGGAGATATTTGAGATCAAAGTGGCCAGTACGAAAAAACGCTAATGTCATATGTATGGACATTATTATTAAACGAACAATAATTTGAGTTTGATAAAAACAAAGCGATACTAAAACTACGTTTTATTTTCGTTCGTTTCCGAAGTTTCGTTTTTGGAGAAAGAGAATAGACGCCTCAGAATCGAACCCGACTGCGTAATCGGCATACGAACTCACCACTCAATAGACCAAGGAGTATACAAGAATACATAGAAGAGCCGTGGTGGCCTTGGGGTTTGTCTAGACTCCTGCTACTCAAGCGAGCCAAGTTCGAATTCCAGCAGGGCCTGCATCAATGAGTTTTCTGAAAAAGTATTTGCAGTGATTTCACACCACGTACTTTACGGTGAAGGAAAACATCGTGAGATGAAGCCTGCATATTTCTGAGAAGTAATTCAAAGACGTATGTATAGTGCCTGAGACGGCGATAGACTCACCATCTGTCACGTTGCCACTTAATCATCTTGTGTGAAAAGTTGTTATTACAACACATCTGCCTACCCCTTCGGGGAGTACAGACATCTTGACCTTGCGTTTAAGCGTGGCTCAAAATATGTTGATCCGCCATCTATGGCATTCAACCACAACCCGCCTCTGAAAAAGTATCAAGACATTTGAACGTTGAAAAACCTACACTTGGGGTATTGTATGTCACCGCAATGAAACACACGGACGTTGCGTAAGTCAGATGTATTGTCTATGATCGACAGCTGGTTGAGGGGGTAATGTTAGGGGGGGGGAGCCGATACTTCGAAATGACCCTCACGCTCTAGACAGCGCGGCGCGTGCGCATTTAACTACACTTTATGATTCTTCTGTGATTTCTAGATCGTTTTTCCTGTATGAATATTGAAAATCATAGACAACAATATCGTCATTCATATAAAGTATACCTATACTAATATTATAAAGACGAAAGATTTGTATGTAAGTATGTTTGTAACGAATTGGCTAAAAAAGTATTGGACCGATTTTAAACATTCTTTCACAATCTGATGCTAGATTACCACTTAACAATATAGGTTCTATTTCATCCCCGTATTCCCACGGGTGCGGGATCTACGCAGATGAAACCGTGTGATGTCCACTAGTATATTATATTAGCGGACCTGACAGACGTCCTGCAAACCGACTGCAGCGCCATCTGTCGGGCTGATTTCCGAATCTAAACCATCCAAGGCGCCACCCAAACGCATACAAAAAAAAATATTCAGTACTCAGTGACATACACAGTACAGTTAAATCTATACAGACAAATCAAATTGAAAAGTCTGTTTGTAGTTCCAAAATAGCACCTTTTCACTAAATGCATATGAAAGTATATACGGTGCTGACAGACATAGAAAAAGAAAAATTTATCTGTCCATCTGTTTGTTCCGGGTAATCTCTGAAACGGCTGGACCGATTTTAACTGGACTGGTTCACTGGTAGATAGCTCATGTTACAAGGAAAAAGCATTTTGGGTTCCTTAGGAATGTGACGCGGGTGAAACCGCAGAGCACGCCTAGTTTGTTTTTAAGAGATGTGCTCGTGGCACAGTTGCTGTTGATTATGATTTCGATTAGCGAAGTTAAGCAACGTAAGCCCATGGGCGGGTTCAGGATTTCTGGGAGGGCCACAAGAGGTGAACGGGAACATCCCCAGGAAAAAATTCTGGGAGGGGCACCAGGGATGGGCGGGAATAATTCAGAGGATATGGAATGGTTGCTTCGTGCGCGAGTTTGATATCGGACTTAGCCTGTATTTTTTTTTATCATTATTAATTTAAGAATGATAACTATTGTCGGTGTAACCGATGCAACTCTTTCCACTTGTCTCTGTCCATTGCCATCTCCTTGACCTCCTTATACGTCATGACAGACACCTTTTCCTTAAAGTGTCTCATGTATGTTATCCCTGGTCTTCCTCTCTTCCCTTCTACCTTTCCTTCTATTATGTTTATAAAGACGCTGTCATGTCGCACACGGTGGCCAATCATCTTTCCCCATCGATTTTGGATTGTTCTGCATACATACATACATATGCTCACGCCTGTATTCCCCGAAGGGGTAGGCAGAGGTGTTGTTATCACAACACACACTTTTAACTGAATTTGATTAAGTGCCAACGTGACAGTTGGTGAGTCTATCGCCGTCTCAGGCACTATACATACGTCTTTGAATTACTTCACAGAAATATGCACGTTTCCTCACGATGTTTTCCTTCACCGTAAAGCACGTGGTGTGAAAAAACTGTACATAAGTTTTTTAGAAAAACTCATTGGTACAGGCCCCGCTGGGATTCGAACTTGCGTCGCTTGCGTAGCAGGCGACTGCTCAAACCCCGCGGCTACCTCGGCTCTTTTCATTGTCCTCCATAGAACTGTTTTATCGTTAACTATTATGAATACATTTTCATTTGTTACTCTTTCTATACATTTAATTTTCTTGTGTAAATAGTCACAGGATATGATAGATTATGTAACTAAGGTATATGTGTTATAAATACAAGATATAGGGCTGACATAATCGCGGTATCGCATAATCGCGTGCGATGATAACACATTTGATCACAACGTTACACAAATATCTAGTTTACTATCTATTTCTATGACTGCCTTTGGTCTAGTCGAAAAGTTAGTGACATTGTATAATTTAAATTTTTTGGAAAATAATGAAACCTAGCTAGATCTATTTTTTGGCCCTGAAACATGAAAATCATTGGAGTCAATTCAATTCAATTGAAAATATCTTTATTCGATTAGAGTTTTTACAATGTACTTTCAAATCGTCAGAAAGACACGATTACATAGGATTATACATGCTACCACCAGGTTCGGAAGGTTGCTTTTACTGAGAAGAACCTGGCAAGAAACTCAGTAATTACTCTTTTAATAAAAATAATTTTACAGCTTTGAGTAATACAATATAAATCATAAACAATATATATAAGCCCATGGACACAGTTCCAGTGCACGAAAGTCGATATAAAAAAAAAATTTCAACTAAAAATAAGTACTACGAATAATTGTGTAGCTTGAGATGACTAGTCGTTTCCGAGATTCAGATTCTATATAGACAGTTCTTGTATTGGGGGTTTCAGGGGTGAAAAATAGATCTAGCTAGGTTTCATTTTTGGAAAACGTCGTTTTGACCATGTTTTCAGGCACTGAAAAACTCATACAATATCATTACAATACGACAGTAAATTTCGCCGACATCTGTCAAGTTATGGTAGCTCAGACGTGAGGCTTCCAGCTTACGGGGCGACAACGAAACTAGAGTACCACGGTTCGAGACTGACGTTTACCGGTTTTTTTTTTCTTTTTTATTGTGTGAAGAAGAAACCGGGAACCAGGAACTATATACATATTTATATAGCTGACGTAAATAGTATACAGTGTGTAGCCCACAAGCTCGTACGGAATGTAATCGCACTAGTTATTTCATCCCAGCTAGACAGCGAGCTGACTCACATCGACCTCGATTCGGGATCACAGTTAGGGTTCGCACACAACGTGACTTTCATGTGAGAAACATCCCATACATACATACATACATACAAATTGTCACAGTATAAAGTACTAGTACACACGGTTTCACTCGCGCAGTTCCCGTTCCCGTGGGAGTACAGGGATAACATTTTGCCTACATTAATCTATATACATATGCTCACGCCTGTTTTTCTAAATAACTTATGTACAGTGATTTCACACCACGTGCTTTACGGTGAAGGAAAACATCGTGAGGAAACCTGCATATTTCTGAGAAGTAATTCAAAGAAGTATGTATAGTGCCTGAGACGGCGATAGACTCACCATCTGTCACGTTGGCACTTAATCAAATTCGGTGAATGTCATAATTATACAGGATTATACATGCTACCGCCAGGTTCGGAAGGTTGCTTTTACTGAGAAGAACCTGGCAAGAAACTCAGTAATTACTCTTTTCAAAAATATTATACAATTTAAAGAATACAAAATAAATAATTTAAAAAACGTAAGCTCATGGACAATGTTCCAATGCACAAATGTCGATAAAAATTAACGTAACTAAAAATCTAGTACATCTACTTATAACTAAATGCGTAGCTTGAGATGACCAGCCCCCACAAGCAGCACCTGTTCACAAGTATGACGTGAATGCCAGCCATTAACTAAAATATTATATAAGATTTGAAATAATTGTCCTACGAGCAGCAACCCTAATAGATACGAATAGGAAGCACGTGTTTACATCGCTTTATCTTAGCGTGAATGTTGAGATCGCGGAAAACCACTGAATGATTGCTCTTATTTATATACATACACCAGCTGTGCCCGCGGTTTCACCCGCGTTACCATACCCTAAGTTTCTTATTAAAAGTAGCCTGTACTTTTATCCCCTTGGGGGTAGAATTAATCAAAATCCTTTCTTAGCGGATGCCTACGTCATAACATGTACCTGCATGCCAAATGTCAGCCCGCTCCGTCCAGTGGTTTGGGCTGTGCGTTGATAGATCACTACGTCAGTCAGTCAGTCACCTTTGATTTATATATATTTAGATTTAGATACATTTGCTCACGCCTGTATTCCCCGAAGATGATTAAGTGCCAACGTGATAGGTCGTGAGCCTATCGCCGGCTCAGGCACTAGGCTTGCATATCTTAAGTAATTAAATTTATATTTTTCAAATTGTATAATATGTTTACAAAAATCCATACATATCTATGCAAATACATAAAATTTAAGTGTCTGTTTGTAATTCCAAAATAACAGCTTTGTACTAAACGCAGATGAAAGTTAAAAATCTGTCTGTTAAAAAAAATCTGTTCTGGCGGATTTTAACAGGACTTACTAATCTAGTAACTTATTAATGGGCAGATAGTAAATTTAAGAAGGAGTAACAGCACGACGCGATCCAGACAGCCTTGAAAGGCTGATGATTACGAGACGGGTCGAGGGCAAAAGAAGCAGGGGTCGTTCGCCAACACGATGGACGGATGCGACCCCGGCTGCAACGAGGACTTCTCTTCAGGCTACCATCCAGATGGCACAAAATAGAGAGGCTTGGAAAGCAATGTTAATAATGCAGACGTCGCACCATGGTCACGTCCCTCAGTCATGAGGTTACGACTACGAAGAAGAACTTAGGCTTATATTTAAAAAACAACATTAGGATTTCACGGGTCACCCGTGAAATTAACTCTACGAGGGTAAAGCCGCGGGGCACAGCGAGTTCTGTACTATTAATTTCCGATAATAGATTTTAAATGTCGATTATTATGAACATAGCACATCTAGTGGTACAATATCATTGTATTTTTCGTTTTTACCCGACTACGGCGTAGCAAAAAGGAGAGTTATGGGTTTTGGACATGTCAATTCATATCTGGTCGTGCCAAATTCATGTCAGTTTTAATGTGTGTTACAACGGAAATAATATATCATACGTTATGGTTCCTCTAATAATGATTAACAGGTTTTCAGGAAAACCTTACATCATCAATCCTCACCTGTACTCCTCAACAAGCATTGGATTTTCAGGTAGGAAGGTTAATAACATACCAATGTGGCGAGGGGACATTTCGCTGCCGACCCTGGTTCATGCCATGGTCGGCAGCTCCCAGGCATGGGATGCACCCAATCCGCCGTAGGAGGACCAGCTGGGAGAGGCGGGCTGAGGAACGGCTGATGCCTCCGAAAAGAGGGCCGCGGGCGCCGACGCATGGCCCTCGCGGTTGAAGGGCGCGTTCGTGTTCCGACTCGCCCTCCCATAGTGTAAATGCCGGGTACACCCAGGTATCATAAGGCACCACCCAATAGCCAGGGTCTAAGAATTTGGCTATGCTATCCTCTGCCTGTCGTAAGAGGCGACTAAAAAGGGGGCGGATGGCCTGCTGGCGGTGGTCGGGGTGGGAGCTTTGACCACCGAGCCGCGGGCCCGGGAAGGTGGCAGCACGCTGTGGCTCGCGCTGCCTTACACAGCGAGGTCTCCAGGGGGGCGACACAGCTGCCCCGGGGATGTGCCCCGGCAAAGTGTGGGGGGACACTGGTGCGATCTATCAGAGTACCCGGAGTCCTGAGCACTGAGGATGCCCACCGGGGGGTTTTAGTGCGGTGAAAATCCCACATACCCCGACCTACCTCTCCCAGGGCGGTCGGGCACCTTTTGAAGGTTTCCCCCACGTCAATAAAAAAAAAAAGGATCATATGGCGAAGCATGTGAAAACATATCACGTGAACCCCCCCCCCTTAGCGCCGGTGCGAGTCCTATATAACCCTTCCTCTGCCCCCATAACGGATTGTCCACTATAAAAAAAAATGTAAATGAAGAATATTTATTCAGTTTAGGCCTTGGTAAGGCACTTATGAATGTCGAGAATTATATATATATATATATATATATATATATATATATATATATATAACACACATAGACACACACACGACACGATTATATTCAGTCACGTCCCTGAATAGGACCCACCCTAGACTTATGCCGTGAGATATAATTACATCATCTAGTCAAACATAACACATCATTGTGCAAATTAGTCATCATGTAAAGATGATCAAATTTGTATGTTCCATGATTAATATGGATTTAGCCCAGTGATGGACAACGTACGGCCAGCTCCAGCCCGAAAGCATTTAATCTGGCCTGCCTTTATTGCCCCGTAAGCTGGATGTCACGTCTGAGCTTTTTTTTTTTTTTGTTGTCGAGCGGGAAACCTTCAAAAGGTCCCCGACCGGCCTGGGAGAGGCAGATCGGGGTATGTGGGATTCTTACCGCACTAAAACCCCCCCGGTGGCCATCCTCAGTGCTCAGGGGGGACTCCGGGTACTCTGATAGAACGCACCGGTGTCCCCCCACACTTTTCCGGGGCACATCCCCGGGGCAGCTGAGATGCCGCCTTCCCGGGCCCGCGCCGGTGGTCAAAGCTCCCACCCCGACCACCGCCAGCAGGCCCTCCGGCCCCCTCTTAGTCGCCTCTTACGACAGGCAGGGGATACCATAGCCATATTCTTAGACCTTGGTTATTGGGTGGACGTCTGAGCTATAAAAACTTGACAGATGTCGGCGAAATTTACTGTCGTATTGTAATGATATTGTATGAGTTTTTCAGTGCTTGAAAACATGTTTTGGAAAATGAAACCTAGCTATATATCCCCTGTACAATAATTATATGTACAGGGGATGGATGGATGACGGGTTGTCCACTTCCCTCTATGATGGTTGATGAGATCAATGGCTGGCATTCGCGTCATACTTGTGAACAGTTGCTGCTTGTGGGGACTGGTCATCTCAAGCTACGCATTTAGTTATAAGTAATACCAGATACTAGATCTTTAGTTATGTTAATTTTTATCGACGTTTGTGCATTGGAACTTTGTCCATGAGCTTCCGTTTCTTAAATTATTTATTTATCGTTACTGTGGAGATAGTGTGGACATCTTCGGACACCATGGTCTGTCATGCGTCAGCAGCGCCGGTCGACGATGTCGTCATTCTTCTGTCAATGACGCCGGGCTCTGGTCACCGCCGGGGTGCCTGCTGTACTGGTTTGGCGCGCGGCGATGGCCGGAGGCCGGATGGTATGTCGCTGGTGCCGTGGAGATTGGGCCGGCCGCTGGTGTGGGATGCCACGTGTGTCGATACGTTGGCTCCGTCCCATCTCCCCGGCACTGCTGCTGTTCAGCAGGAGTGCCTCAAGCGCCGGAAATATGCTTGCATTGGTCAAGGATACATATTTTCTGCGTATGCGGTTGAAACTCTGGGGCCTTGGGGTCCCGATGCTCATCAACTTTTCAAAGAGGTTGCACATCGTCTGGTAGAAGCTTCTCGTGACAAGCGGGCTGGGGCTTTTCTCGCTCAGAGAATCAGCATTGCTATTCAACGTGGCAATGCTGCCAGCCTTCTTGGCACGATCCCGAGAGACACCGATTTGGGCCAAGTTTTCTACTTGTGATTAGTTTTTAGCTACTTATTAGTTACTTAATAAATAATGTTGAAATTATTTATTTTGTATTCTTTAAATTGTATAATATTTTGAAAAAAGTAATTATGGAGTTTCTTACCAGGTTCTTGTCAGTAAAAGCAACCTTCCAAACCTGACGGTAGCATGTATAATCCTGTGTAATCATGTTGTTCTGACAATTTGAAAGTACTTTGTTAAAAGTCTAATCAAATACAGATATTTTGAATTGATTTATGGGATAAGGACATGATGAATTATATAGATGGTCTATAAGTAAATAGAATTATACTTAGTACAGTATTCACTCTCAATAATCATCAGAGCTAAAATTCTAAGAAAATTCTTAGGGACACCATCTTCTCGGGTCTTTCTAGACATCTATACAGATAAATACAACTGAAGTGTCTGTTTGTGATTCCTAAATAACAGCTTTTCACTATATGAAAGTATATATGGTACTGATGAATTATTATAATAGTAGATGTTAGTCCCTAACTAACTTTTTATGATGCTATTTGTCACAAAAGCAATTCATATTTTGTGGACCATTTTAGAAATCTTCATTGGAAAGTGTGAAAGAGGTGAATTGAGAAATATTAATCAGTTGAAAATCGTAATATGAATTGGACCTAAGTGACCATTTTGTCATTTCGACGATGATGATTATTCGGATTACATTATGATTCTCCCAAAGTGGCCTTTTTAGATCTACAGATCAGTGGTCATCACACTTTTCTGGTCCAGGGCCCTTTATGACAGGACCCTTTATGTGAGGTATCATTGTAGGCACATTCCTGGATAATTTAGTTGACCATCAGTTATTGATAACTGATTAATTTACATACATACATATGCTCACGCCTGTATTACCCGAAGGGGTAGGCAGAGGTGTTGTTATCACAACACCCACTTTTCACCGAACTTGATTAAGTACCAACGTGACAGAGGGTGAGTCCATCGCCGTCTCAGACACTATACATACGTCTTTGAATTACTTCTCAGAAATATGCAGGTTTCCTCACGATGTTTTCCTTCACTGTAAAGCATGTGGTGTGAAATCACTGTATATAAGTTTTTTAGAAAAACTCATTGGTACAGACTTTTTATTGCTAGTATTAATGAAAGTGACAGGTTTTGCTGGGAGTTGAGGCCATTATCTACCAAAATTCTTTGCTGTGTCGTGAGCTGCAGATATATCGTACACAGTTTGAAGACCACTGCTTCAGATAATTGTAGATTATGTAACCACATATGAACCCATAGGTATATAATTGTACACAATTGTACACTTAATATCTTTATTTGATTAGACTTCTTACAAAGTACTTTCAAATCGTCAGAAGGACACAAAATACATTATACATGATTATAAATGTTACCACCGGGTTCGGAAGGTAGCTTTTGTTGAGAAGAACCCGGCAAGAAACTCAACAATTACAATGTTTTTGGTTACAGTATTTATATCTCATGAATATAAGCCCATGGACACAGTTCAAATGCTCAATTGTCAAATATAATAACTAAAATATTACAAATATTTGTGAGCATGGGAAATTCCAGTCAGTCAAAGATTAATTAATTGTAGCAAAAGTATGTCAAGCCAATGGGATGTCACTAGTGGATGTCACGCCGTTTCACCCCCATAGTTCCTGTTCCCGTGGGTTTACAGGGACAAAATAAAGCCTATGTTACTCACTGATGATGTAGCTTTCCAATGGTGAAAGAATTTTTGAAATTGTCACAGTAGTTTTTGAGTTTATTAATTACAAACATACACATAAAAATACAAATCTTACATCTTTATAATAGTAGTGTAGGTGTAAATAGATAAATTAAAGCATTGGAATTCGGTGGTATTTCCACCCCCGTGGCTGAGAAAGAACATTAAACTGCAGGTCCTACGCTTGATCTCTCTCCGGTCGTGTCTGATTGCCTCCCATCGGACTATGAGAGTGAGGGAATAAAGAGTGCACCGGTGTTTGTACATACACTATAATATCTCCTGTGCAGGCTGATACCTTTTGAGATTAGACACCGTGACCGAAATTCGGTAGATTATTAATGTTAAGCTATCTTCTCAGTCCCTAAAGCTAATATTGAAACATTCAAACAGTCAAAATGACAAAATAAGAGGGCTTAAACTATGATTATATGGTTTAGAAGTAAATAAACATAAGAACTACAGATGCAAATATAATATAATAGAAGCTGTTTTTTCGTATATATATGCTCGTTAACTGCCCCGAGTATGTCGCAGTAGTTGAAATAATGCCAAAAACTTTATACTTGAGGTGATAGCACAACAATACAAGATCGTAGAAATGTTATAATTATGTTTGTTTGTATAAAAGATTCGTTTTAAAGGTGTCAAACACTTCCTTACCATCATGCCAAGGGTTAGCAGGCTCAAAATACTGCGTAACTATATCATCTTCCCCAGGAAAAGTAACATTTCGTTTTTTTTTACATTTAATATCACCGCACTCGCGTTCACCGTCTTTCACACATGCCGTGTCGTTATCAAGATCGGTAGACATTATCTATCGCGTAATGTGCTGTCGCATATTACAGAAAACGAACACATTGGAGTACATTCACGACTTATATTATCCCACACAAAATAATATCACTGCACTTTATTTACATACACTGCTTATTTATCGCATTTAACACAATTAACAACACGTTTTCAACGTTAATACACACATCGTTCCGTACTTATTACGTATTTCGTCGCGTTTTTTAAATTTATTTTTTTATTGTTCGCATCGAATCAAAACATTCCGCACCTTTCATACACCGTTTGCCGCCATATTGGATATGAAATAAACGAGACAAAAGGAATGTTATTTAAGTTTTACGATAGGGGGCGTTTGGGCACTAACTCCATCAGTCACTTCGTTTCAGTGTTATCAATTTAAATAAAAAAATAATGAAATATTTTTGGTAGTAAGTTGTCTATGGAAATAGTTTTTCGACTTCAAGAAATGTTCAACGAAAAGGAGGTTGAACGCGTTTATGAGCGATAGTTTTTTTCCAGGATTTTTCTGGCGATCGTCAAGGACTTATATTATCTTATCTTATCTTGTTTGTGGCATTATTGGGTCCGGTTGCCCGGTAGCACGCCGACCCTTGGAATCTTTTGTGCCGCCCTTGCCGTTTTGCTCTACGTACCTGACTCCTCAAATACTCCCTGAATAAGCCAAGGACTTATATTGATGATAATTAATTTTCAAATTAGAGAAGCAGTACACAAAATATTTATTTAACACTGTATCTTAACACATATTTTGCTGATTATTCGACTTATTTGTGCTAACTCAGTTTCGTAGTCGAGTTTATATCGATTCCTAAATGTGCCACAGACATAAAAGGTTATTCAAATACATAATATTATGTCTCTGTGATATTGACCTTGGTAGATTCATTCATAAAATCAAATCTTTATATTTCATTCAAATTCTCTGAAGACTTAATTAAACTTCGACGGATCCAAGCAATATACAAGGCCTTACTTAAAAGGAAATTATATCAGATGCAAATAAAGAGGCCTATAAGATTAATAATGAGTTCCTAGAACACAAGCATCTAAAAATACGTAGATATCGAAACAAAGTGTGATATTGTATGAAATGGTATAAATGGCCGTGTCGTAATAGTGACATCTATCGTCGAGTAGTTATAACAAAAAAAAACAAATAAAGCAGCATAAAAAATAAATGCTTATTTTTAACCGACTACAAAAAGGAGGAGGTAATCATTTCTTATCAGTTTTTTTTTTAGTTTGTTACCTCAGTACTTTGGCTGGTTGAACCGCTTTGGAATACCATTTTTATTTCAAAGCTCATTTCTCTATACATCAACTTTTGGCCTGTCTTAGAATCGCGAAAAATGCCACCATCACCAAACTAGCGACGAGCGACTGCATGAGGCCCCACCTAATACCTTCGAGTAGGTACTTGGGATCGAAATGAAATTACAATGTATCATACACGCATATTTAAATCCACATTCGCATACACATATGTATTATTATAATAAACTTATTATATAATATTATAATTATTATAATATATGATCTTGACTGTACTTTTAATATTCAGCTATTATTTTTACACATGCATGCTGATACAAAGAAAAAGAAAAATATAATAAAAATAAAAATTATAAATAAAACACGGAATTTAAATGAGTGTCTGCGGGAATGGTGCCCAGTAAGCTCGCTGCGTTACCTCGCTGGATCGCTAAGCTAATCCTCTGACCGAGGTAAGAACCAGCTCGACACACACATAATATAATAAAATTTACTTAAATTTACTTATGCAACCTGATGTAAGCCGGTCGATGCTCGTTTCCAGCGACAAATGTAACTTAGGGTACTTTTATGGACAAAATCAAGGGGTTTAGCGGGTCACCCCTTAAATTAAATTTACGCGCTATCATAACAACTATGCCGTTATCCGACATCAATACTCCTATCATGAGTTTGCCACCGTTTTCGTAATCTATACTCGTTAGCGTCACTCGCAATATTAGTATGAGATATTTTAGTTGTTCACGTCACCGCTGGGAGTCGCTGCACAATTTCTCATACTAATATCCGGCGGAGACGATAGCGAGTATAGATTACGAAAACGGTGGTAAACCCGTGATAAGGGTATTTTTTACTTTTAATGCTTATGTTATGAAAATAGAAAACTATCAGTCTGTGTTTCCGAATGTTCTTTACCTTGAATAGTTTTGGAAATAATCCAAGTACTTACCTACAAGTCTCAAATAGGTGTTGGCATTGAAAAGTCACATTTCAATACAAAGGTTTTGGTAGAAAACGGCATGATAGATAAAGCACAGCTAGTAGATACAGGTGGCGGAGAAAAAGGAACAGTTGTCTTCTAGAAGTTGTTGTGTTTTATGAATATATCACTATGTTGAAGTCGTAAAATATCTAGCTCCAACGATAACGTAGTTATAGGCTATGGTTGCTAAGGGCCGAAGAGCTCGCGGCCTTAAGCGATTGAATGAACGCGCGGCCGCGTTTACCTACATTACGTACCAGGTCATTGAACTTGGACAATTAAGGAGAAGGTTCATGGTTTCGAAAAATGGTTTTATGGGATTATATCAGTTACTATTAGTGGTAGAAAAAAAAATAATACGTAGTTAGATTTCACGTGAATAACTCTACGTTACCGCTGATTTTTATGCGAAAATAAGGTCTTGATATGGTCAACTTTGAACGTCAATTACTCGAAAACGGAAGAAGATATTTTAGTCATAATAATTTTATTTGCTTCCTATAATTATACCATATCACATATTTTAACAGCTGTCCTATTTTCCCCGACACATTGTATAATAAAAAACGAAATATTGGGTAACTAAAGTTATTTATTTAAACTCAACATCACAATAATCTTCGTATCTCATACATTAATGGCCTAAAACTATGCAATAATGTATAATCTGTCATGGATCTCGTTCCATGTTTTGTAAAATTCACTTATACACTAATGACATACGAATACCAATTAAAATAAAATATCTTAGTATGGGCATATTATTCATACTGTTATTAATATATTTAATTACAACGTACCTATTACATAGAATGCCCACAATTAATAAAATTTTGTAAATTACTTTAAGCTTAAAACGATGAATAAAATTGTGATAGAGACAACGCTATACGAATACGAAATTGGGCGAATGTCTCTTTCCTGTGGTCGATGTGCAATATATATCGCCAGGTAAAAATGATTTCGTAAAAATATTCAAATGTTATTCCTGCAATATATTTCATATTTCCCTCTTTACAAATTACAATCTATGGACGACGTGAAAGTATTATATTTTTAATTCTAAGGACTATACATACACTATACATTTACCAGAGCGCGCGATGTGCTGCCATCTAGCGTCGAATAGCGAAACTTTCTGACAGATTTTTCTCACTCTTAAATGTTATTCCTTACCAGTAGCTCCGGGCAAAGTAACATTATCTCGCGCTTGCGCTAATAGAACAAAATGTATTGGAATAACATGAATAAGTCACGTGACATATCGCAACCTCCGCATCCTTTTGGATATCGCAATCAGCAAGCTTAGATTTATAACATAAAAAATATGCTCATGCCATCCCAGAAGGATCCCCGAAGGGGTAAGCAGAGGTGTTGTAACAACACCCACATTTCACCGAATATTAAGTTACATGAGCTTGATATTTGCGACCGATTTCCAATGCTCAAGAAGAAACTAGCAAATATATTATATTCTTAAGCTCTTTGTTAACTCTCAATTTTAATTTTCAAAATTAATGGTTACCAATGTATTCGACAATAGATGGCGCTGCACTGCACGTACCTTGCAGACGAATTCGCAGGCAAAGTTAGTTAAAACCAATTAATTAATTGTGATTTTTTTACGTCTAAATCTCCATAATCTAAACTCCGGGTGCAATCCCCGCATTATACAATCACGCAGGTCATTTATAAGATTATAAAAATATTAAACATAATAGTTTGTTTTTGGTCTGTCATACATTATGTATGAATAAAAATGTAATGGTTCTTATTGGAACTATATACTTCACACGCAACGTTAAACGCATCACGTCACGACTATGTCACTCTATCGTAGCGAGTTATTTAGTTGGAGGTCTTATCGACCTACACAATTATACGTAGTACCTATATATTTTTTTTAAAACAGTAATTACTGAGTTTCTTGCCAGGTTCTTGTCAGTAAAAGCAACCTTCCGAACCTGGCGGTATCATGTATAATACTGTATAATTATGTCATTCTGACGATTTGAAAGTGCTTTGTAAAAGTCTAATCGAATAATAAGACATTTATTATGATACTAGCTGTGCCCGGCAAACGTTGTATTGCCTTTTTTTTTGGGGTGGACTACCCCTAACATTTAGGGGGATGAAAAATAGATGTTGGCCGATTCTCAGACCTACCCGATCTGCACACAAAATTTCATACAAATCGGTCCAGCCGTTTCGGAGGAGTATGGCAACGAAAACTGTGACACGAGAATTTTATATATTAGATTATTATTATAGAGTGCCTTAAAAACTAAATACAAGTAGAAAACTTGTCCCAATTCGATGTCTCTCGGGATCGTGCCAAGAAGGCTGGCAGCATTGCCACGTTGAATAGCAATGCTGATTCTCTGAGCGAGAAAAGCCCCAGCCCGCTTGTCACGAGAAGCTTCTACCAGACGACGTGCAACCTCTTTGAAAAGTTGATGAGCATCCGGACCCCAAGGCCTCAGAGTTTCAACCGCAAACGCAGAAAATATGTATCCTTGACCGTAGCAAGCATATTTCCTATGCTTGAGGCACTCCTGCTGAACAGCAGCAGCACCGGCCGCCACAGCAGTGCCGGGGAGATGGGACGGAGCCAATCGAATAAAGATTCTTGACTTTGACGTGTGATGTCTTGTCCGTGTTGCGTGTGATTGATATGTTCCTATCTTATACCTACATTGCTGTATCTTTTGACCCAATGTCACTGACTCTTCTTGATTTTCAGATCCAGTACTGCGTCTGAAATACGAATAATTTTACATTACAATCTTATACCTTTAAACGAGCAATTCTTGTATATATATGTAAGGAGTATTTACTCCTTGATTTTCTTCTTGATTTACTACTGCCAGGGTACATTTGACATGATGATAGATGTCAGTGATGTTTGTCAAGAAGAAAAATAAGATGGTGGTTTGATTTAATTATTGTAATAGTAGTAATAGCTACATTAAAACTAACATAAATGTCGTTTCTTTTATTTCAGGTAAGTCTGGTTGTTGTAATTGTTAAATATTTATTAATTGTAATTGTAAAATAGTATTTTATGTCAATAAGAATTAAATAAAAACTTTTATTTCAGAGCAACACATTGTGTTAGTCATTTAATTCGTCAAAATATAGATCTTATATATATATATAATCTGAATCTTGGAAACGGCTCCAACAATTTTCATGAAATTTTGTGTGTTTCAGGGGCAAAAAAATTGTAATTTTCTTACAGATCCCAAATTTTTTGAAAATAAAGTATACCTCGATAAATGGACTATCCAATACTGTGTATGCATTAGTAATTAGTATTAGTTCATAAACATTATTTTGTAAACATTATCCTCATCCCTCCATAACATGTCCATACCACGACAAATGTTTATTCTTCAACTTGTCAGTCAGTGGTGCTACTTTCAGACTTCCCCTTATATACTCATTCCTCACCTTGTCCAATCTCGTTACGCCACACATCCATCTCAACATCCGCATCTCAGTTGCATGCAGCTTTCTCTCATCTGTCACTTTTGTGGCCCAACATTCTGATCAATACAGGACGGCAGGCCTTATTCATCATCGTCCCTGGCCTTATCCCATACATTGTTGGGGTCGGCACTTGATTCAACCCGATGTGGCTCCATGTTAGTCACAATCAACTTATTAACTCCTTGTCCGTTATGTGCGCCTGGTACTTCGTGTACCATATCATCATCTCCCTGGCCTTATCCCATACATTGTTGTGGTCGGCACTTGATTCAACCCGATGTGGCTCCATGTTAGTCACAATCAACTTATTAACTCCTTGTCCGTTATGTGCGCCTGGTACTTCGTGTACCATATCATCATCTCCCTGGCCTTATCCCATACATTGTTGGGGTCGACACTTGATTCAACCCGATGTGGCTGAGCACCTGATTTTTATACGAAGCGACTGCCATCTGACTTTCACAACCCCTTTAACGAGGAAAATCTGTGATCTGGGTTAAACCAGTTGTCAGACTATTTTAGGCCTCCGACTGACCTGTAACGATTGCCAAAGATGATAAATTGGCAACCGGGACCGACGGCGTGCTCTCCGAGGCACGGAGGGATCTCGGGCTGTCACTCATCCAACTACTGGCTAGGGTTAGGGTTGCTTAACTTCGCTAATCGAATGATATGCGCAATAGCAACTGTTCCACAAGCTCCTCTGCGTCAACGGCAGGCCTTACTATGGTCTTATATTCACAAAGTATAAAGCAAAAGTAAAATATGCTTACCATCATAGTCCGCGAAAGCATACGCGATCCTCCGCGGCGCAGTTTGCTTCCTGCCATGATTCCTCCTCCCTCCCTTCACCGACAAGTTCAACACTCCCTCATCGAACGCCTTCAAACTGCTCTCACTTTTACACAAAACAGATTTCACATCTGAACTTATTTGGTTCGATATAAAAACAGTTTTCGCGTATATTTTCTTGTCGTCCCTCTCTGTCAGGTATAAATCTACTTTCTTTTTATCTTCCCTCTCTGTTTTAAATATATGATGGACGCTTTGTTGAACCAATTTGTCGAGACGACACTCGAAAATGGATTTGTCTCTTTCTATCTTCTGCGCTTTGAAGCATTCAGAAAGGATAGGGGACTTTGTTTGAACGAGTTTTTTAGATTTCTGTTTAATTGTTTGAGATTCTGTGGTTATTGATGGTACCTCGGACGGATCCGAGCGGTCGGCTAGTGTCTGGAAATTATATTAAAATGCATTATTCCATCTCCATGCACACCCGCTCCTATTGTTTGTATTCTATTATAATTGGTTGACTGGTAGAAAATGCTATAGCATTAAGTCCACCTTTGTACTTTTGTGCATAAAGTGTAAATAAATAAATAAATAAAATAATCTTCGAATCCCAGCGGTGCCTGTACCAATGAGTTTTTCTAAAAACTTATGTACAGTGATTTCACACCACGTGCTTTACGGTGAAGGAAAACATCGTGAGGAAACCTGCATATGTCTGAGAAGTAATTCAAACACGTGTGTATAGTGTCTGAGACGGCGATGGACTCACCCTCTGTCATTTTGGCAATTAATCATCTTTCGTAATAAGTATATATGCTCACGCCATCCCAGAAGGCTCCTCCGAAGGAAGCGGAGGTGTTGTAACAACAACACCCACATTTCACCAAATATGATTAACTGCCAACGTGACAGAGGGTGAGTCCATCGCCGCCTTAGCATGTTTGAATTACTTCTCAGACATATGCAGATTTTCTCACGATGTTTTCCTTCACCGGTGTGAAATCACACCATATCAGTTTTTAGAAAAAAACTCATTGGTACAGGCCCCGCTGGGATTCATACTTGCGTCGCTTGCGTAGCAGGTGACTGCTCAAACCCCGAAGCCTTTATGAAAAGTGACTGTTGATTCAACACCTCTGCCTACCCCAAAGGGAATAGGGAATACAGGAGTTATCCTAACCTTTTTCTTAATGACGAGGGAGAAACCTTCAAAAGGTCCCCGACCGCCCTGGTAGAGGCAGGTCGGGGTATGTGGGATTTTTACCGCACTAACCCAACCCCCCCCCCCCTCCCTTGTGGCCAGGGGGGACTGCGGGTACTCTGATAGATCGCACCGGTGTCCCCCCACACTTTGCCGGAGCAGCTGTATCGCCGCCCCTAGAGACCTCGCTGTGGGCTGCAGCGCGAGCCACATCGCTTGGCCACCTTCCCGGGCCCGCGCCGGTGGTCAAAGCTCCCACCCCGACCACCGCCAGCAGGCTCCGGCCCCCTTTTAGTTGCCTCTTACGACAGGCAGGGGATACCATAACCATATTCTTAGACCCTAGCTATTGGGTGGGCGTTAACCTAACCTGTATCAAGAAGTCCCTGAGCGCAGTACACCGCCTGGTGGCGGAGTCCCTCTGCGCCAACAGAGCTCGTCTCTCGGCCAACGCATCGTCCCTACAGGCGCGCACTGCCCTCAGCTCACGAGTCAACCTCCTCAATTGCTCCACACTACGACGACGCGAATTCTGTGATGCTAACTGAAAATACAAGCCATATACGCTACTAACGAAAATGAAAATGATTTATTTCGTTCAGGCCAGTTTAAAGTCGAAGATCTGACCACCGGTTCGGAAACTAGCCTTCTGAGAAGAACCGACAAGAAACACAGCTGGCATCATGTATATATTATTACATCTATACAGATAAATCTGTTGTCACTAAATGAGTATGATAATAATGGTCTCGTACAGAATTTCGGTTACGGCGGCTAATCTCAACGAGGATCAGCCATCTGCGCAGGAGATATTATAGTGCACGCGTGTGTGCAAACACAGGTGCACTGTTTATTGGGTCACTCTCATAGTGGGCTGGGAGGACATCAGACACGACCGGAGAGAGGTCAGGGAGGACCGACGGTGCAACGTGCTCCGACCCACCCGGTGGATACACACACTACTTACAAACTACGGGCATTTATTGTGAAATTCTGGACAGAAAAACCCAATATAAATGTTTGTCCCGACCCGGGAATCGAACCCGGGACCTCGTGATCGGCAGGCGAAAAAAATATCTGCCTGCCGTCTGTTTCGCCCGCGTAGATTTAGAGAACCCTAGATGTTTTTTTTAATTAATGTGGTTAAGATACTCCTTGTAACATTAGCTATAGGTCAGTGAAAGTTGCATTAAAAACCGTCCAGCCCTGAACAAACAGACAGATAGAGAAAAATATAAAGAATTGGTTTTTATGTCAGTATATACTTTCTGAATTTAGGTCAAGCTGTTATTTCGGAATTATAAACAGACACTGCAATTTATTTATCTGTATAGATAGATGTGGTGGCCTCGGGGTTTGAGCAGTCATCTGCGACGCAAGCGACGCAAGTTCGAATCCCAGCGGGGCCTAAACCAATGAGTTTTTCTAAAAAACTTATGTACAGTGATTTCACACCACGTGCTTTACGGTGAAGGAAAACATCGTGAGGAAACCTGCATATGTCTGAGAAGTAATTCAAAGACGTATGTATAGTGGCTGAGACGGCGATGGACTCACCATCTGTCACGTTGGCACTTAATCAAATTCGGTGAAAAGTGTGTGTTGTGATAACAACACCTCTGCCTACCCCTTCGGGGAATACAGGCGTGAGCATATGTATGTGTGTGTAGATAGATGTATTCACGTAAAAGACAAGAGTGTGAGATTGTAATCTCAGCGTATCATATAACATTAGGCTAACCACATTGTATCCATTACATCATGGGGATGACGAGATAATTACATCTTTATCTTCTAATATATAAAATTCTCGTGTCACAGTTTTCGTTGCCATACTCCTCCGAAACGGCTGGACCGATTTGTATGAAATTTTGTGTGCAGATCGGGTAGGTCTGAGAATTGGCCAACATCTATTTTTCATCCCCCTAAATGTTAGCGGTAGTCCACCCCAAAAAAAAAATGCCAATACAACGTTTGCCGGGCACAGCTAGTAAAATTATAAGGCTCATTTTTAATTACCACTGTAAATATGGCGTAAACATGATTGATTTTTATTAAAAAAAATTTTTTTCTAGTTTCTCACTGTGGCTTTGTTTGTATACAACACTTTTCACCCGTTTAGTTCCCGTTCCCGTGGGAGTACGGGGATAAAATAAAGCCTATGTTACTCGCTGATGATGTAGCTATCCAATGGCGAAAGAATTTTTGAAATCGTCACAGTAGTTTTTGAGTTTATTCATTACAAACATACACACAAAAATACAAATCTTTCCTCTTTATAATAGTAGTGTAGATATAGACTAGTAGTGCCCCGCGGCGAGTAAATTTAATTCCCGCGGAACTCTAAATGTTTTTTTTTAATAAAAGTAGTCTAAGTTATTCCTTGTAACATTAGCTATCTGCCAGTGAATGTACCGTAAAAATCGGACTAGCCGTTTCGGATATTAGCCGGAACAGCCAAGACGGAGAAATATTATAATATTTTTTTTAATGCAATTACCCTATATACTTTCATATCCATTTAGCAAAGAATATGTTAATTTGGAATTATCTAAACGATCTGATAGCTACTCAGCTAGCGAACCTCACGCGGTTACACCCGCATATTTGTCGTTCCTGTGGAATTACCGGGATAAAAATATCGATCCATTAAAAGATTGATTGTTTTTTCTACATAAGGGCACAGGCTTAAACAGCTTCTGACAGCATTAGATAGACTATCTGCATACCCTATTCTTGATCCGTCTCCGAAGTCCCTTAAGGAAGGCCAGGTCATCCTCGCTCAGTTTCAATGTCTTGACCCTCTCCGAGTACTTGCAGGTGGACAGCCCCGCCACCTCCTCCACTGTCATTGTTATGCCTCGAGCTGGAATTAATATAAGCATTGGTATTACTAAACTTCACTACTGTTACTGGACTACATATGCTCACGCCTGTATTCCCCGAAGGGGTAGGCAGAGGTGTTGTAATTAAAAACACACTTTTCACACAAGATGATTAAAGTGGCAGATGGTCAGTCCATCGCGGTCTCAGACACTTTAGATACATCATTGATTTACTTCTCAGAAATATGAAGGTTTCTGCACAATGTTTTCCTTCACCATAAAGCATGTGGTGTGAAATCATTGCACATAAGTTTTTTAGAAAAACCCATTGGTAAAGGCCCTGTTGGGATTCGAACTTGCGTCGCTTGCGTAGTAGGCGACTGCTCAAACTCAAGGCCACCACGGCTCACTTGTTACTGGACTATTACTGGGATATTACAGACTAGGAGATGTCACACTGTGTGTAGTCCCAGTTTCCATGGGAGTACAGGGATACTTATGGCCTATGTTACTCGCTGATAATGTAACTATCAATTGCTGAAAGAATTTTTAAGATCAATCTGGTAGTTTCGAAGCAATACAAGCATACTTACTTACTAATCATTCCTCTTTATAATATTAGTATAGACTAGATGTCATACAATTTCACTTGTGTAGTCCCCGATCCCGTGGGAGTACGAGGAAAGGTAATTGTTCAATATAACCAATTTGATTAATTCAGAAAATAATAAAAAAAATATATGAAGTATTTGTATCAAACTTTTTAATCTTTCCTTTCTTTTATTTATTTAATGGCGATGAGCTTAAGTAAAACTATTCCGCCAATGTCAAGTGTTTGTTGAGAAAAATATCTTGTAAATTGTTAAAAATATGTGGAGGAACCCATTGGATTCCCTTTTTAATCTTATTCGTTTGTATTGAAAAATACCTTAATTTATTACGCGGGACAGAAACCTATATATATTCATACAAGAGTATGATATTAACATCCCAAAACTATACTACAATAAGTTTGTTTCTAAAATATTTTGGCATACGCCAAAACTTTATCATATTGTATATCCTTCAAAATAAATTTGTATAACATAACGAGTTAAGTATGTTTACAAATATGTTACAATTGTATAGGCCGTGCGATGATTAATGTATACAAAGACATGTAATCTGCGTCATATATCATGTCATTACAAAATATCCACTAAACATAGATACCTGTTGAACATTTTCGATCGAATAAAATCCAGTTTCAAACACCTACCGTCTAGTATTTCCTGATCCAAATGATACGAAGATGCGTTCTTCGCATTATCTTCCATTCTTCATATTTAAAACTGTTTTACAATGGATTTAAACTAAATATTATTAACTATTTAACTCTTGTACGATTCTTATTGTAGGTTAGAAATGTTAAATTGCAGATGACAGCTTGTCATTCATTCATAAGCCGTAGGGATGGGATTATGTGTTTGTATATCACATGACATTTGGTAGATTACGGATTTACTTTGTTTGGGTAATATCTTTACGTTTCATTTTGTACACAATATTTAAAAAATAAGTTTTTAAAGTGTAACTTACGAAAAGTGAGAAATCCACATATTTTGACAAATTTACAAGATTTTTTTTCACAACAATCACTTGCCTTTGGCTGAATAGCTATACTCAAACTAATCGACATTAAATAAATAAATGAGAAAAAAAGACATTTTGTAGCGAGTGTTGCATGCCCTACTTAAATCCATCCAGCAAGAATGCTTTGCATTTATTTGCCCAAAAACCTCGGATCACAATACACTATACAGAAAAACGTAATCTTTTACCCTTGCAGGTTTGTTATACTTGGAATGTACTTGTATACTTGTACACAAGTCATAAAACTTACTTGATTGATCTGAATCTCAGTCAATACTTAAATTTGTTGATATTTGGGGGCTACGATGAAGTAAATTATTTATTGATACTCGACTAAAATGTATCATACGATACTACTGATTTTGTGCTATATGCATAGAGCATATTTAGAGGAGCTCGTGGCACAATTGCTATTGCGCATATCATTCGATCAGCGAAGCATATCTAACTCACAAGGGCGATCACCCATCCAATTACCTAGCCAGTAATTGGAGTCCGAGTTCCCTCCGTACCTCGGAGAGCACGTTAAGCCGTCGGTCCCGGTTACCAATTTATCATCTTTGGCAATCGTTACAAGTCAGACGGAGGCCTTAAATAGTCTGACAACTGGTATAACAAAGACCACAGATTTTCCTCGTTAAAGGGGTTGCGAAGATCTGATGGCAGTCGCTTCCTATAAAAATCAGGTGATCAACCGCATCGGGTTGAATCGTGCCGACCCCAAAAATGTATGGGATAAGGCAGAAGATGATGATGCATGGAGCATAATTATTCTCTGTGGTCAACACAGGCCATAGACTAGTGAGACTAATAAACAAACTGTCAGTTTTATTGTTTTTCGCAACACGCCGGCAACGTTAAATTGCATCCGCAACTTTATTTTAAAAAACCCAGGTGAGTTTTCGTGTTTATGTTAATTACATGCGATACATCGTTTTTTATTCAGCTCCAAATTTGCGGTTTATGTTGTTAGTAAAATCTTAAATTTGCTATATTTGTCAACGATCACCACGACATATCATGGTATTATTCTGTCGCTCAAATTGAAAATTTAAATTCTATCTCTCAAGGGTAGCTGAAGGTTATAAATATTGTATTATTTCCGTTGTATATCTCTAAAAAACATATTTACAATTCATAAGCAACAGTAAGACTTCGATAAACTCATAAGGCGTATGTTACAACAGATCGCGTCGGCGCACAAGAGCGCTCGATAATTGCCAATTTCCAGCGATAAGTACATGTAAAACTACTTGTTAGTGTATTTATAGCTACAGGTAGGGACCGGGAGATATTGATTTATTACCCCAGACAGACAGGGATGAAGAGGGGTGCAACCCCCTCCCTCAGGTGCCTAGAAATTATCGGAAAACTTTGATTGGCGTCCCCCACCCACCCCTGGCTGCCGCCCGGCGCGCCGTAGACGAACGATCATTGTGATTTATTACTCCGACGTGGTCAGTCCACTTGTTGGATGGATTTTTTTTTAAAATCTTCCATTTTTTTAAATTGTTCCTCAACATGCCGTCTGCATTACTCCTGGAGAAAGCCTGCTCTAAGTACTTGTGAGTATTTTTAATAATTTCCTGGTGTTTTTCCTAGGGTGTTCTTTGTTTGTGCAAGCTGTTACCGGCCGGCTGCCAGCAATTTTTTTCTCACTTTTCAATTGTTTATGCATTATGCGTATTCTGTAGGCCTTTTCCAGACTGCTGTTATGCGATTTTATAACTTGTGTGGTCATGTCTAAAAATAGATTTTTCTCCCATACAGGTATCTGTGCGATTTCATTCTTATTCTAATGTTAAATTTAAATTTGTTCCCTTTTTAAATGATATTCTGAAGCTATTATCAAAATTATAAATATAGCGTGGATTATGTTAAACAAATTAGCATTTTCCTTTGTCTTATTAGTGTATAAAATCTTTGTTCCGGCATAGAAGGGTAGTGGATTATTTCTCCCTCCAAGTAATGTAGAATATGTATAATACAAACGGACACACATGACAAGCTACGTCAAAATTGGAGATTGGGGTGCGGCTCGGACAGCGGTCTATTTTTAGAATCCCGGGGCATGCGATGAAAACAAAATGGCGGACATAGGGGCGCGCCCCTGTTTGGGGGTAGGGAGGGGGATATGTCTTATGTATAGCTGCTGTGAAATATCTAATTTATTTTAACAACGGCTTCTTTTGCTAAAATCATATCAAAGGTTTTTGACATGTGATTAGGGTAGTTATAATACTTAAATACACCCAATTTCCAGTGCTTTAGGAAATCCTAGGTGCATTCAATACATGTATAACAAGATGTTTAAAACTTTTGAACTTGGAGAATTTAAATATTTTTATCTGAGCTAAGATTTACTTTGCTGCCAGTTATTTGATAATCAAACATCATTATCCGAGTCTTATAAGCATCCTGCTTTTTAATAATGTCTCTTATTGAATACAAGCAGCATTAAAAAAAGGTAATATGATACACTGATGTATTCAGAGGGCTCCCTAATTTTATTAATCTCTTCCCCTCTGCGAATCAATATTTCAATGGGATGCATCAAACATGCATAAGCGCACATCAAAGGATGTCATTTGGAGGGTAGAGAGGTGTGGGGCTACCTGTGCAGACGGGAGGCAGGTGATAGGGAGACAGTGGGTGGGGATTTTCAACAGGTCTTTGTTTACAATTTCAGCATGGCTAGGTAAAGATGGCGCTTTCGGCGTATGCTCCCCTCACTTGTATGCGCCGTGGAGTGAAATAGCGATACTGCGCATGTACCGCACCCATTGGGTCGATACTGAGGGTAGGCGCGATGGCGCATGCGTTACAGACGCCATCTTTTGTCCGATATGATGAAACTTCACTCTAAAGCAACCTGTTCCGTTAGCAGGTAGTGGTCAAGAGATTTTGCGCATAATTTCACTTGCAATTTCAATTTAACTATTGATATATCCGTGGTTTAGTGAATAAGAATACAATATACTCTGGTAAGGTATTTAATTGCGTTAAAAACTTGTAAGCTCCGGATGGCTATAATTTTGTAGCTTCAAAATGGCGGACTCCATGTAAGCCCGAACTGGAACGGGGGTGTTGACACCTACGCATTACCGCCGCCATTTTGTTACAACTTACCTGCAAATTACACGTGTCAGATGGGAAACGCCCGGGGCATTGGCGCATGCGTTACGGGCGCCATCTGTAGTCCGTTCCGTGTAGTGCTTACGGAATTTTATCAATACTTTTCCAGTGCTCAAAGTTTGATAGTTTTTTTTAATCCGTGGTTTGGCGTTCCTATCTTTATGAGAAACGAATTTGTGAAACATTCAAATATGAATACGTGTTGAAATTGCGAACAAAGATTCGATCCAGTTCAGATGGCAGACATTCCTTCAAAATGGCGGACAACACGTTGGCAGGTATCAATATTCTAATAATAAAATTGGCTTTTATCGAACTTAAATGTTGGTGGAGGGCGACACCTACGCATTGGCCGCCATCTTGTATGAACTTACCGACTGTAAGCGTTTCGTGTGTCAGGAGGGAATCGCCCGGGGCATGAGCGCATGCGTCAGAAGTGCCATCTGAAGTGCGATACGATGAAACTCGACACTTTTCTGAGCGAGCTGTCGACCTAGCGTGTAGTGTTTACGGAATTTTATCAATACTTTTCCAGTGCTCAAAGTTTGATAGTTTTAATGTTTTTTTAATCCATGGTTTGGTGTTCCTATCTTTATGACAAACGAATTTGTGAAACATTCAAATATGAATACGTGTTGAAATTGCGAACAAAGATTCGATCCAGTTCAGATGGCAGACATTAATTCAAAATGGCGGACAACACGTTGGCAGGTCTCAATATTCTAATAATAAAATTGGCTTTTATCGAACTTAAATGTTGGTGGAGGGCGACACCTAAGCATTGGCCGCCATCTTGTATGAACTTACCGACTGTAAGCGTTTCGTGTGTCAGGAGGGAATCGCCCGGGGCATAAGCGCATGCGTCAGAGGTGCCATCTGTAGTGCGATACGATTAAACTTCAATGCTTCAGTGCTTAAGCAATTTTATACGTCTTTTTCGTCTTCAATAAGTCATAGTGTTACAATCGCTTAAATCATGGTTCGGTTTTGTTTTTAATCCAAAGTAAAATGGTGAATTATTTCTTTGAGAAAATGTGTGAGTTATGATATAAATTCTCTAGTTCCAAAATATCGGACAGCACAATATGAAATAATTTGATTCAATGAAAGAACAGTTGATGCGCTCATTTAATAGTCTGGTTTATTCACTGTCGATTCCAAATTGTAATGGCTGATGCCAGCCCCCTATCGTAATACACCACGCAAGCTATTTGTGAACTTACGTGGGTGGAGGAACATACGCATTGGCCGCCATCTTGTGTTAACTTACCAGACATAAAAGTTACGTGTGTCAGGAGGGAATCGCCCGGGGCATGAGCGCATGCGTCAGAGGCGCCATCTGTAGTGCGATACGATGAAACTTGACACTTTTCTAAACGAGCTGTCGAGCTAGCGTGTAGGTAGTGCTTGCGGAATTTTATCAATACTTTTCCAGTGCTCAAAGTTTGATAGTTTTGATGTTTTTTAATCCGTGGTTTGGCGTTCCTATCTTTATGAGAAACGAATTTGTGAAACATTCAAATATGAATACGTGTTGAAATTGCGAACAAAGATTCGATCAAGTTCAGATGGCAGACATTCATTCAAATATCTACATTCAAAATGGCGGACAACACGTAGGCAGGAATCAATATTCTACAAAAAAAATTGGCTTTTATCGAACTTAAATGTTGGTGGAGGGCGACACCTACGCATTGGCCGCCATCTTGTATGAACTTACCGACTGTAAGCGTTTCGTGTGTCAGGAGGGAATCGCCCGGGGCATGAGCGCATGCGTCAGAGGCGCCATCTGAAGTGCGATACGATGAAACTCGACACTTTTCTGAGCGAGCTGTCGAGCTAGCGTGTAGTGCTTACGGAATTTTATCAATACTTTTCCAGTGCTCAAAGTTTGATAGTTTTAATGTTTTTTTAATCCGTGGTTTAGTGTTCCTATCTTTATGACAAACGAATTTGTGAAACATTCAAATATGAATACGTGTTGAAATTGCGAACAAAGATTCGATCCAGTTCAGATGGCAGACATTTATTCAAAATGGCGGACAACACGTTGGCAGGTATCAATATTCTAATAATAAAATTGGCTTTTATCGAACTTAAATGTTGGTGGAGGGCGACACCTACGCATTGGCCGCCATCTTGTATGAACTTACCGACTGTAAGCGTTTCGTGTGTCAGGAGGGAATCGCCCGGGGCATGAGCGCATGCGTCAGAGGCGCCATCTGTATTGCGATACGATGAAACTTGACACTTTTCTAAGCGAGCTGTCGAGCTAGCGTGTAGGGCTTACGGAATTTTATCAATACTTTTCCAGTGCTCAAAGTTTGATAGTTTTAATGTTTTCTTAATCCGTGGTTTGGTGTTCCTATCTTTATGAGAAACGAATTTGTGAAACATTTAAATATGAATACGTGTTGAAATTGCGAACAAAGATTCGATCCAGTTCAGATGGCAGACATTTATTCAAAATGGCGGACAACACGTTGGCAGGTATCAATATTCTAATAATAAAATTGGCTTTTATCGAACTTAAATGTTGGTGGAGGGCGACACCTACGCATTGGCCGCCATCTTGTATGAACTTACCGACTGTAAGCGTTTCGTGTGTCAGGAGGGAATCGCCCGGGGCATGAGCGCATGCGTCAGAGGTGCCATCTGTAGTGCGATACGATGAAACTTGACACTTTTCTAAACGAGCTGTCGAGCCAGCGTGTAGTGCTTACGGAATTTTATCAATACTTTTCCAGTGCTCAAAGTTTGATAGTTTTTTTTAATCCGTGGTTTGGCGTTCCTATCTTTATGAGAAACGAATTTGTGAAACATTCAAATATGAATACGTGTTGAAATTGCGAACAAAAATTCGATACAGTTCAGATGGCAGACATTCCTTCAAAATGGCGGACAACACGTTGGCAGGTATCAATATTCTAATAATAAAATTGGCTTTTATCGAACTTAGATGTTGGTGGAGGGCGACACCTACGCATTGGCCGCCATATTGTATGAACTTACCGACTGTAAGCGTTTCGTGTGTCAGGAGGGAATCGCCCGGGGCATGAGCGCATGCGTCAGAGGCGCCATCTGTAGTGCGATACGATGAAACTTGACACTTTTCTAAACGAGCTGTCGAGCTAGCGTGTAGGTAGTGCTTGCGGAATTTTATCAATACTTTTCCAGTGCTCAAAGTTTGATAGTTTTGATGTTTTTTAATCCGTGGTTTGGCGTTCCTATCTTTATGAGAAACGAATTTGTGAAACATTCAAATATGAATACGTGTTGAAATTGCGAACAAAGATTCGATTCAGTTCAGATGGCAGACATTCATTTAAAATGGCGGACAACACGTTGGCAGGTATCAATATTCTAATAATAAAATAGGCTTTTATCGAACTTAAATGTTGGTGGAGGGCGCACCTACGCATTGGCCGCCATCTTGTATGAACTTACCGACTGTAAGCGTTTCGTGTGTCAGGAGGGAATCGCCCGGGGCATGAGCGCATGCGTCAGAGGTGCCATCTGTAGTGCGATACGATGAAACTTGACACTTTTCTAAACGAGCTGTCGAGCCAGCGTGTAGTGCTTACGGAATTTTATCAATACTTTTCCAGTGCTCAAAGTTTGATAGTTTTTTTTAATCCGTGGTTTGGCGTTCCTATCTTTATGAGAAACGAATTTGTGAAACATTCAAATATGAATACGTGTTGAAATTGCGAACAAAAATTCGATACAGTTCAGATGGCAGACATTCCTTCAAAATGGCGGACAACACGTTGGCAGGTATCAATATTCTAATAATAAAATTGGCTTTTATCGAACTTAGATGTTGGTGGAGGGCGACACCTACGCATTGGCCGCCATATTGTATGAACTTACCGACTGTAAGCGTTTCGTGTGTCAGGAGGGAATCGCCCGGGGCATGAGCGCATGCGTCAGAGGCGCCATCTGTAGTGCGATACGATGAAACTTGACACTTTTCTAAACGAGCTGTCGAGCTAGCGTGTAGGTAGTGCTTGCGGAATTTTATCAATACTTTTCCAGTGCTCAAAGTTTGATAGTTTTGATGTTTTTTAATCCGTGGTTTGGCGTTCCTATCTTTATGAGAAACGAATTTGTGAACCATTCAAATATGAATACGTGTTGAAATTGCGAACAAAGATTCGATTCAGTTCAGATGGCAGACATTCATTTAAAATGGCGGACAACACGTTGGCAGGTATCTATATTCTAATAATAAAATAGGCTTTTATCGAACTTAAATGTTGGTGGAGGGCGCACCTACGCATTGGCCGCCATCTTGTATGAACTTACCGACTGTAAGCGTTTCGTGTGTCAGGAGGGAATCGCCCGGGGCATGAGCGCATGCGTCAGAGGTGCCATCTGTAGTGCGATACGGTGAAACTTGACACTTTTCTAAACGAGCTGTCGAGCTAGCGTGTAGGTAGTGCTTGCGGAATTTTATCAATACTTTTCCAGTGCTCAAAGTTTGATAGTTTTGATGTTTTTTAATCCGTGGTTTGGCGTTCCTATCTTTATGAGAAACGAATTTGTGAAACATTCAAATATGAATACGTGTTGAAATTGCGAACAAAGATTCGATTCAGTTCAGATGGCAGACATTCATTTAAAATGGCGGACAACACGTTGGCAGGTATCAATATTCTAATAATAAAATAGGCTTTTATCGAACTTAAATGTTGGTGGAGGGCGCACCTACGCATTGGCCGCCATATTGTATGAACTTACCGACTGTAAGCGTTTCGTGTGTCAGGAGGGAATCGCCCGGGGCATGAGCGCATGCGTCAGAGGTGCCATCTGTAGTGCGATACGATGAAACATGACACTTTTCTAAACGAGCTGTCGAGCTAGCGTGTAGGTAGTGCTTGCGGAATTTTATCAATACTTTTCCAGTGCTCAAAGTTTGATAGTTTTTTTTAATCCGTGGTTTGGCGTTCCTATCTTTATGAGAAACGAATTTGTGAAACATTCAAATATGAATACGTGTTGAAATTGCGAATAAAGATTCGATCCAGTTCAGATGGCAGACATTCCTTCAAAATGGCGGACAACACGTTGGCAGGTATCAATATTCTAATAATAAAATTGGCTTTTATCGAACTTAAATGTTGGTGGAGGGCGACACCTACGCATTGGCCGCCATCTTGTATGAACTTACCGACTGTAAGCGTTTCGTGTGTCAGGAGGGAATCGACCGGGGGATGAGCGCATGCGTCAGAGGCGCCATCTGTATTGCGATACGATGAAACTTGACACTTTTCTAAGCGAGCTGTCGAGCTAGCGTGTAGGGCTTACGGAATTTTATCAATACTTTTCCAGTGCTCAAAGTTTGATAGTTTTAATGTTTTCTTAATCCGTGGTTTGGTGTTCCTATCTTTATGAGAAACGAATTTGTGAAACATTTAAATATGAATACGTGTTGAAATTGCGAACAAAGATTCGATCCAGTTCAGATGGCAGACATTTATTCAAAATGGCGGACAACACGTTGGCAGGTATCAATATTCTAATAATAAAATTGGCTTTTATCGAACTTAAATGTTGGTGGAGGGCGACACCTACGCATTGGCCGCCATCTTGTATGAACTTACCGACTGTAAGCGTTTCGTGTGTCAGGAGGGAATCGCCCGGGGCATGAGCGCATGCGTCAGAGGTGCCATCTGTAGTGCGATACGATGAAACTTGACACTTTTCTAAACGAGCTGTCGAGCCAGCGTGTAGTGCTTACGGAATTTTATCAATACTTTTCCAGTGCTCAAAGTTTGATAGTTTTTTTTAATCCGTGGTTTGGCGTTCCTATCTTTATGAGAAACGAATTTGTGAAACATTCAAATATGAATACGTGTTGAAATTGCGAACAAAAATTCGATACAGTTCAGATGGCAGACATTCCTTCAAAATGGCGGACAACACGTTGGCAGGTATCAATATTCTAATAATAAAATTGGCTTTTATCGAACTTAAATGTTGGTGGAGGGCGCACCTACGCATTGGCCGCCATCTTGTATGAACTTACCGACTGTAAGCGTTTCGTGTGTCAGGAGGGAATCGCCCGGGGCATGAGCGCATGCGTCAGAGGTGCCATCTGTAGTGCGATACGATGAAACTTGACACTTTTCTAAACGAGCTGTCGAGCCAGCGTGTAGTGCTTACGGAATTTTATCAATACTTTTCCAGTGCTCAAAGTTTGATAGTTTTAATGTTTTCTTAATCCGTGGTTTGGTGTTCCTATCTTTATGAGAAACGAATTTGTGAAACATTTAAATATGAATACGTGTTGAAATTGCGAACAAAGATTCGATCCAGTTCAGATGGCAGACATTTATTCAAAATGGCGGACAACACGTTGGCAGGTATCAATATTCTAATAATAAAATTGGCTTTTATCGAACTTAAATGTTGGTGGAGGGCGACACCTACGCATTGGCCGCCATCTTGTATGAACTTACCGACTGTAAGCGTTTCGTGTGTCAGGAGGGAATCGCCCGGGGCATGAGCGCATGCGTCAGAGGTGCCATCTGTAGTGCGATACGATGAAACTTGACACTTTTCTAAACGAGCTGTCGAGCCAGCGTGTAGTGCTTACGGAATTTTATCAATACTTTTCCAGTGCTCAAAGTTTGATAGTTTTTTTTAATCCGTGGTTTGGCGTTCCTATCTTTATGAGAAACGAATTTGTGAAACATTCAAATATGAATACGTGTTGAAATTGCGAACAAAAATTCGATACAGTTCAGATGGCAGACATTCCTTCAAAATGGCGGACAACACGTTGGCAGGTATCAATATTCTAATAATAAAATTGGCTTTTATCGAACTTAGATGTTGGTGGAGGGCGACACCTACGCATTGGCCGCCATATTGTATGAACTTACCGACTGTAAGCGTTTCGTGTGTCAGGAGGGAATCGCCCGGGGCATGAGCGCATGCGTCAGAGGCGCCATCTGTAGTGCGATACGATGAAACTTGACACTTTTCTAAACGAGCTGTCGAGCTAGCGTGTAGGTAGTGCTTGCGGAATTTTATCAATACTTTTCCAGTGCTCAAAGTTTGATAGTTTTGATGTTTTTTAATCCGTGGTTTGGCGTTCCTATCTTTATGAGAAACGAATTTGTGAAACATTCAAATATGAATACGTGTTGAAATTGCGAACAAAGATTCGATTCAGTTCAGATGGCAGACATTCATTTAAAATGGCGGACAACACGTTGGCAGGTATCAATATTCTAATAATAAAATAGGCTTTTATCGAACTTAAATGTTGGTGGAGGGCGCACCTACGCATTGGCCGCCATCTTGTATGAACTTACCGACTGTAAGCGTTTCGTGTGTCAGGAGGGAATCGCCCGGGGCATGAGCGCATGCGTCAGAGGTGCCATCTGTAGTGCGATACGATGAAACTTGACACTTTTCTAAACGAGCTGTCGAGCCAGCGTGTAGTGCTTACGGAATTTTATCAATACTTTTCCAGTGCTCAAAGTTTGATAGTTTTTTTTAATCCGTGGTTTGGCGTTCCTATCTTTATGAGAAACGAATTTGTGAAACATTCAAATATGAATACGTGTTGAAATTGCGAACAAAAATTCGATACAGTTCAGATGGCAGACATTCCTTCAAAATGGCGGACAACACGTTGGCAGGTATCAATATTTTAATAATAAAATTGGCTTTTATCGAACTTAGATGTTGGTGGAGGGCGACACCTACGCATTGGCCGCCATATTGTATGAACTTACCGACTGTAAGCGTTTCGTGTGTCAGGAGGGAATCGCCCGGGGCATGAGCGCATGCGTCAGAGGCGCCATCTGTAGTGCGATACGATGAAACTTGACACTTTTCTAAACGAGCTGTCGAGCTAGCGTGTAGGTAGTGCTTGCGGAATTTTATCAATACTTTTCCAGTGCTCAAAGTTTGATAGTTTTGATGTTTTTTAATCCGTGGTTTGGCGTTCCTATCTTTATGAGAAACGAATTTGTGAAACATTCAAATATGAATACGTGTTGAAATTGCGAACAAAGATTCGATTCAGTTCAGATGGCAGACATTCATTTAAAATGGCGGACAACACGTTGGCAGGTATCAATATTCTAATAATAAAATAGGCTTTTATCGAACTTAAATGTTGGTGGAGGGCGCACCTACGCATTGGCCGCCATCTTGTATGAACTTACCGACTGTAGCGTTTCGTGTGTCAGGAGGGAATCGCCCGGGGCATGAGCGCATGCGTCAGAGGTGCCATCTGTAGTGCGATACGGTGAAACTTGACACTTTTCTAAACGAGCTGTCGAGCTAGCGTGTAGGTAGTGCTTGCGGAATTTTATCAATACTTTTCCAGTGCTCAAAGTTTGATAGTTTTGATGTTTTTTAATCCGTGGTTTGGCGTTCCTATCTTTATGAGAAACGAATTTGTGAAACATTCAAATATGAATACGTGTTGAAATTGCGAACAAAGATTCGATTCAGTTCAGATGGCAGACATTCATTTAAAATGGCGGACAACACGTTGGCAGGTATCAATATTCTAATAATAAAATAGGCTTTTATCGAACTTAAATGTTGGTGGAGGGCGCACCTACGCATTGGCCGCCATATTGTATGAACTTACCGACTGTAAGCGTTTCGTGTGTCAGGAGGGAATCGCCCGGGGCATGAGCGCATGCGTCAGAGGCGCCATCTGTAGTGCGATACGATGAAACTTGACACTTTTCTAAACGAGCTGTCGAGCTAGCGTGTAGGTAGTGCTTGCGGAATTTTATCAATACTTTTCCAGTGCTCAAAGTTTGATAGTTTTGATGTTTTTTAATCCGTGGTTTGGCGTTCCTATCTTTATGAGAAACGAATTTGTGAAACATTCAAATATGAATACGTGTTGAAATTGCGAACAAAGATTCGATTCAGTTCAGATGGCAGACATTCATTTAAAATGGCGGACAACACGTTGGCAGGTATCAATATTCTAATAATAAAATAGGCTTTTATCGAACTTAAATGTTGGTGGAGGGCGCACCTACGCATTGGCCGCCATCTTGTATGAACTTACCGACTGTAAGCGTTTCGTGTGTCAGGAGGGAATCGCCCGGGGCATGAGCGCATGCGTCAGAGGTGCCATCTGTAGTGCGATACGGTGAAACTTGACACTTTTCTAAACGAGCTGTCGAGCTAGCGTGTAGGTAGTGCTTGCGGAATTTTATCAATACTTTTCCAGTGCTCAAAGTTTGATAGTTTTGATGTTTTTTAATCCGTGGTTTGGCGTTCCTATCTTTATGAGAAACGAATTTGTGAAACATTCAAATATGAATACGTGTTGAAATTGCGAACAAAGATTCGATTCAGTTCAGATGGCAGACATTCATTTAAAATGGCGGACAACACGTTGGCAGGTATCAATATTCTAATAATAAAATAGGCTTTTATCGAACTTAAATGTTGGTGGAGGGCGCACCTACGCATTGGCCGCCATATTGTATGAACTTACCGACTGTAAGCGTTTCGTGTGTCAGGAGGGAATCGCCCGGGGCATGAGCGCATGCGTCAGAGGTGCCATCTGTAGTGCGATACGATGAAACATGACACTTTTCTAAACGAGCTGTCGAGCTAGCGTGTAGGTAGTGCTTGCGGAATTTTATCAATACTTTTCCAGTGCTCAAAGTTTGATAGTTTTTTTTAATCCGTGGTTTGGCGTTCCTATCTTTATGAGAAACGAATTTGTGAAACATTCAAATATGAATACGTGTTGAAATTGCGAATAAAGATTCGATCCAGTTCAGATGGCAGACATTCCTTCAAAATGGCGGACAACACGTTGGCAGGTATCAATATTCTAATAATAAAATAGGCTTTTATCGAACTTAAATGTTGGTGGAGGGCGACACCTACGCATTGGCCGCCATCTTGTATGAACTTACCGACTGTAAGCGTTTCGTGTGTCAGGAGGGAATCGCCCGGGGCATGAGCGCATGCGTCAGAGGTGCCATCTGTAGTGCGATACGATGAAACTTGACACTTTTCTAAACGAGCTGTCGAGCTAGCGTGTAGTGCTTACGGAATTTTATCAATACTTTTCCAGTGCTCAAAGTTTGATAGTTTTTTTTAATCCGTGGTTTGGCGTTCCTATCTTTATGAGAAACGCATTTGTGAAACATTCAAATATGAATACGTGTTGAAATTGCGAACAAAAATTCGATACAGTTCAGATGGCAGACATTCCTTCAAAATGGCGGACAACACGTTGGCAGGTATCAATATTCTAATAATAAAATTGGCTTTTATCGAACTTAGATGTTGGTGGAGGGCGACACCTACGCATTGGCCGCCATATTGTATGAACTTACCGACTGTAAGCGTTTCGTGTGTCAGGAGGGAATCGCCCGGGGCATGAGCGCATGCGTCAGAGGCGCCATCTGTAGTGCGATACGATGAAACTTGACACTTTTCTAAACGAGCTGTCGAGCTAGCGTGTAGGTAGTGCTTGCGGAATTTTATCAATACTTTTCCAGTGCTCAAAGTTTGATAGTTTTGATGTTTTTTAATCCGTGGTTTGGCGTTCCTATCTTTATGAGAAACGAATTTGTGAAACATTCAAATATGAATACGTGTTGAAATTGCGAACAAAGATTCGATTCAGTTCAGATGGCAGACATTCATTTAAAATGGCGGACAACACGTTGGCAGGTATCAATATTCTAATAATAAAATAGGCTTTTATCGAACTTAAATGTTGGTGGAGGGCGCACCTACGCATTGGCCGCCATCTTGTATGAACTTACCGACTGTAAGCGTTTCGTGTGTCAGGAGGGAATCGCCCGGGGCATGAGCGCATGCGTCAGAGGTGCCATCTGTAGTGCGATACGGTGAAACTTGACACTTTTCTAAACGAGCTGTCGAGCTAGCGTGTAGGTAGTGCTTGCGGAATTTTATCAATACTTTTCCAGTGCTCAAAGTTTGATAGTTTTGATGTTTTTTAATCCGTGGTTTGGCGTTCCTATCTTTATGAGAAACGAATTTGTGAAACATTCAAATATGAATACGTGTTGAAATTGCGAACAAAGATTCGATTCAGTTCAGATGGCAGACATTCATTTAAAATGGCGGACAACACGTTGGCAGGTATCAATATTCTAATAATAAAATAGGCTTTTATCGAACTTAAATGTTGGTGGAGGGCGCACCTACGCATTGGCCGCCATATTGTATGAACTTACCGACTGTAAGCGTTTCGTGTGTCAGGAGGGAATCGCCCGGGGCATGAGCGCATGCGTCAGAGGTGCCATCTGTAGTGCGATACGATGAAACATGACACTTTTCTAAACGAGCTGTCGAGCTAGCGTGTAGGTAGTGCTTGCGGAATTTTATCAATACTTTTCCAGTGCTCAAAGTTTGATAGTTTTTTTTAATCCGTGGTTTGGCGTTCCTATCTTTATGAGAAACGAATTTGTGAAACATTCAAATATGAATACGTGTTGAAATTGCGAATAAAGATTCGATCCAGTTCAGATGGCAGACATTCCTTCAAAATGGCGGACAACACGTTGGCAGGTATCAATATTCTAATAATAAAATTGGCTTTTATCGAACTTAAATGTTGGTGGAGGGCGACACCTACGCATTGGCCGCCATCTTGTATGAACTTACCGACTGTAAGCGTTTCGTGTGTCAGGAGGGAATCGCCCGGGGCATGAGCGCATGCGTCAGAGGTGCCATCTGTAGTGCGATACGATGAAACTTGACACTTTTCTAAACGAGCTGTCGAGCTAGCGTGTAGTGCTTACGGAATTTTATCAATACTTTTCCAGTGCTCAAAGTTTGATAGTTTTTTTTAATCCGTGGTTTGGCGTTCCTATCTTTATGAGAAACGCATTTGTGAAACATTCAAATATGAATACGTGTTGAAATTGCGAACAAAAATTCGATACAGTTCAGATGGCAGACATTCATTTAAAATGGCGGACAACACGTTGGCAGGTATCAATATTCTAATAATAAAATAGGCTTTTATCGAACTTAAATGTTGGTGGAGGGCGCACCTACGCATTGGCCGCCATATTGTATGAACTTACCGACTGTAAGCGTTTCGTGTGTCAGGAGGGAATCGCCCGGGGCATGAGCGCATGCGTCAGAGGTGCCATCTGTAGTGCGATACGATGAAACATGACACTTTTCTAAACGAGCTGTCGAGCTAGCGTGTAGGTAGTGCTTGCGGAATTTTATCAATACTTTTCCAGTGCTCAAAGTTTGATAGTTTTTTTTAATCCGTGGTTTGGCGTTCCTATCTTTATGAGAAACGAATTTGTGAAACATTCAAATATGAATACGTGTTGAAATTGCGAATAAAGATTCGATCCAGTTCAGATGGCAGACATTCCTTCAAAATGGCGGACAACACGTTGGCAGGTATCAATATTCTAATAATAAAATTGGCTTTTATCGAACTTAAATGTTGGTGGAGGGCGACACCTACGCATTGGCCGCCATCTTGTATGAACTTACCGACTGTAAGCGTTTCGTGTGTCAGGAGGGAATCGCCCGGGGCATGAGCGCATGCGTCAGAGGTGCCATCTGTAGTGCGATACGATGAAACTTGACACTTTTCTAAACGAGCTGTCGAGCTAGCGTGTAGTGCTTACGGAATTTTATCAATACTTTTCCAGTGCTCAAAGTTTGATAGTTTTTTTTAATCCGTGGTTTGGCGTTCCTATCTTTATGAGAAACGCATTTGTGAAACATTCAAATATGAATACGTGTTGAAATTGCGAACAAAAATTCGATACAGTTCAGATGGCAGACATTCCTTCAAAATGGCGGACAACACGTTGGCAGGTATCAATATTCTAATAATAAAATTGGCTTTTATCGAACTTAGATGTTGGTGGAGGGCGACACCTACGCATTGGCCGCCATATTGTATGAACTTACCGACTGTAAGCGTTTCTTGTGTCAGGAGGGAATCGCCCGGGGCATGAGCGCATGCGTCAGAGGCGCCATCTGTAGTGCGATACGATGAAACTTGACACTTTTCTAAACGAGCTGTCGAGCTAGCGTGTAGGTAGTGCTTGCGGAATTTTATCAATACTTTTCCAGTGCTCAAAGTTTGATAGTTTTGATGTTTTTTAATCCGTGGTTTGGCGTTCCTATCTTTATGAGAAACGAATTTGTGAAACATTCAAATATGAATACGTGTTGAAATTGCGAACAAAGATTCGATTCAGTTCAGATGGCAGACATTCATTTAAAATGGCGGACAACACGTTGGCAGGTATCAATATTCTAATAATAAAATAGGCTTTTATCGAACTTAAATGTTGGTGGAGGGCGCACCTACGCATTGGCCGCCATCTTGTATGAACTTACCGACTGTAAGCGTTTCGTGTGTCAGGAGGGAATCGCCCGGGGCATGAGCGCATGCGTCAGAGGTGCCATCTGTAGTGCGATACGGTGAAACTTGACACTTTTCTAAACGAGCTGTCGAGCTAGCGTGTAGGTAGTGCTTGCGGAATTTTATCAATACTTTTCCAGTGCTCAAAGTTTGATAGTTTTGATGTTTTTTAATCCGTGGTTTGGCGTTCCTATCTTTATGAGAAACGAATTTGTGAAACATTCAAATATGAATACGTGTTGAAATTGCGAACAAAGATTCGATACAGTTCAGATGGCAGACATTCATTTAAAATGGCGGACAACACGTTGGCAGGTATCAATATTCTAATAATAAAATAGGCTTTTATCGAACTTAAATGTTGGTGGAGGGCGCACCTACGCATTGGCCGCCATATTGTATGAACTTACCGACTGTAAGCGTTTCGTGTGTCAGGAGGGAATCGCCCGGGGCATGAGCGCATGCGTCAGAGGTGCCATCTGTAGTGCGATACGATGAAACATGACACTTTTCTAAACGAGCTGTCGAGCTAGCGTGTAGGTAGTGCTTGCGGAATTTTATCAATACTTTTCCAGTGCTCAAAGTTTGATAGTTTTTTTTAATCCGTGGTTTGGCGTTCCTATCTTTATGAGAAACGAATTTGTGAAACATTCAAATATGAATACGTGTTGAAATTGCGAATAAAGATTCGATCCAGTTCAGATGGCAGACATTCCTTCAAAATGGCGGACAACACGTTGGCAGGTATCAATATTCTAATAATAAAATTGGCTTTTATCGAACTTAAATGTTGGTGGAGGGCGACACCTACGCATTGGCCGCCATCTTGTATGAACTTACCGACTGTAAGCGTTTCGTGTGTCAGGAGGGAATCGCCCGGGGCATGAGCGCATGCGTCAGAGGTGCCATCTGTAGTGCGATACGATGAAACTTGACACTTTTCTAAACGAGCTGTCGAGCTAGCGTGTAGTGCTTACGGAATTTTATCAATACTTTTCCAGTGCTCAAAGTTTGATAGTTTTTTTTAATCCGTGGTTTGGCGTTCCTATCTTTATGAGAAACGCATTTGTGAAACATTCAAATATGAATAAGTGTTGAAATTGCGAACAAAAATTCGATACAGTTCAGATGGCAGACATTCCTTCAAAATGGCGGACAACACGTTGGCAGGTATCAATATTCTAATAATAAAATTGGCTTTTATCGAACTTAGATGTTGGTGGAGGGCGACACCTACGCATTGGCTGCCATCTTGTATGAACTTACCGACTGTAAGCGTTTCGTGTGTCAGGAGGGAATCGCCCGGGGCATGAGCGCATGCGTCAGAGGCGCCATCTGTAGTGCGATACGATGAAACTTGACACTTTTCTAAACGAGCTGTCGAGCTAGCGTGTAGGTAGTGCTTACGGAATTTTATCAATACTTTTCTAGTGATCAAAGTTTGATAGTTTTGATGCTTTTTTAATCCGTGGTTTGGTGTTCCTATCTTTACGAGAAACGAATTTGTGAAACATTTAAATATGAATACGTGTTGAACTTATGAACAAAAATTCGGTCCGGTTTATGTGGCAAGCATTATACACTTAAGCAGGAATCAGTATTCAAATTTGCTTTTATTGAAATTAAATGTTGGTGGAGTGAGACACCTACGCGTTGCCGCCATCTTGTATGAACTTACCAGATATAAGAGTTAC
Source organism: Watsonalla binaria (assembly GCA_929442735.1). Lineage (NCBI taxonomy): Eukaryota > Metazoa > Arthropoda > Insecta > Lepidoptera > Drepanidae > Watsonalla > Watsonalla binaria. The sequence goes on along the minus strand of OV838948.1, from coordinate 1,363,382 downwards.
GTGTGTCAGGAGGGAACCGCACGGGGCATGAGCGCATGCGTGAGAGGAGCCATTTTCTGTCCGATACGATGAAGCTTGACACTTAAAGCAACCGTTTCTCTCGGCAGTGGTCAAGCGATTTTGCTAATATTTTATATAAAGTTAAGACAAGGGTCTTAACTTTATACTGCAGGTGAAATCGCAATAAAATTTATTGAATCTGTGGTAATAAGAAATATTTATACAAAATGTAATTAATACGTATATTATTATACATTTCACTGTATTTGTCTCTTGACGGAGCTCCGGTTTGGATAATTTTATGGCAATTTATTAATTGGCTAACATAATTTTGTACATTCAAAATGGCGGACGATACGTATTCTTAAATTGACACCGGGGTGGAGTGAAGACACCTACGCATTGCCGCCGCCATCTTCTTTCAATTTACTTGATGAAACAGGCGTTGCGTGTGTCAGAAAAGAAACGCCCGGGGCATGAGCGCATGCGTCAAGGGCCTGTCATCTCATACAATAAAACTTCACAATTGTTCAAGCTGTCAAGCATGCAGGTAGTGCTCATGCAATGTTATACGGATTTTCTAATTCAATAACTTACAGTGTTACAATTGCTTAAACCATAGTTTGATGTCGTTTTTTATCCAAAGTGAAGTGATGAATTAGTTATCTGGAAAAATGTTAGTTTTTTTATAATATTTTTCTCTGTGTTCTTATTTAAATGAGAATCTAATTTGTGAAACATTTCATTTTGAAAACATGTTGAACTTGTGAACAAAGCTTCGGTCCGGTTTCGATGGCAGGCATTCATTCCAAATGGCGGACTACACGTAAGCAGGAATCAATATTACATCTTCAGAAAGGCTAACGCAAGCCAACTTAAAACTTAATGCGTAAAACACCATTATAAGCTATTATCGAACTCACGTGGGCGGTACACCTCCGCATTGCCGCCATCTTTTTCTTTACCTGCAAGGAAAAAGTTACGTGTGTCAGGAGGCAACGCCCGGGGCGTTAGCGCATGCGTCAAGAGCGCTGTCAGATATCTGATACTTTGAAACTTCACAATATTTATAGACCTACAAAAAACTATAGTGCTACAATTAGTGTTTTAATCCGTAGTGTTTTGGTGTTCTTTGCATGTGTGACACGAAGTGAAATATGTAATAGTGGATTGATTGAATCTCTTGAGATAAGAATTATTTAGGAAGACGAAATTTCAAAATGGCGGACAACGCGTATTCCGGAATTAATATTCTGCAATCAGATTAGTTTATGCAATGTATACTAGTAAATCAATGAAACATTAACCGCATTATCGAACTTTGTGAGTGGATTCACATAAGCAAGCCGCCATCTTGTTTCAACTTTCCCGATTAAATAGGAGCTACGTGTGTCAGAAAGGAAACGCCCGGGGCATGAGCGTATGCGTCAGGGGCGTCATCTGTTGTCTGATACGATGAAACTCCACACTTCTTTCAGTTGTCGAACTTTCAAGATAGTGGCGCTCGGGACTGAGAGGATCCCCACGCACAGTGAATGCGCGTGTGTCAGGGGCGCCATCTGTTGTCCGATATAACGAAGCTTCACTTTCTTTCGCCGTCAAATTTGCGAGCTAGTGGCGCCATCTTTCAACTTACCTGCCACTACGTGTGTCGGGACTCGGGACTGGGAGGGCAGCACCCGCGGTGAAAGTGCGTTCGTCAAAGGCGCCATCTGCTGGTTGATAGAATGAAACTTCTCGCTTTTTTTAAGCTGTCGAGCTAGTGGCGCCATCTTGTATCAACTTATCTGCTACAAGAGTTAGGTGTGTCGGGACTCGGTACTGGAAGCGCGTGCGTCTTGGGCGCCATCTGTTATCCGATACAATGAAACTTCATTTGCTTACGCTGTGGAATTTGTCAGTTACTACCGCCATCTTGGTTCAACTTGGAATATCGGGACCGAGAGGGTACGCAGCCGTATCAGCCCATGCGTCAGGAGAGCCATCTGTTAGTGGATACGATGAAACTTCACGCCTGCTTAAGCTGTCGAGCTAGTGGCGCCATCTTGTTTCAACTTACCTGCTACAAGATTTACATGCGTCGCGACTTTCAGAACCAGGATGGTAAAGCCCGCGGTGTTAGCACATGCTGCAGGAGCGCCATCTTTTATCTGATGCAATGAAACTTGAAATTGAGGAAAATTGTTCTGCTGGGAAGGTTCGAAGAAATTTACTACTCTACTAATCTTCTTTTACTACAAAGTACTAACTTAATAGTATTATATTTTATAGAAAACGGTTCTCTGCTGATAACTTACGAGAACCCAGTGTTAAAAATTATAATCCTCTATAATGTACCTTGTAAGAAGTCTTATCAAATATAGATATTTTGAACGTGTAGAATTTTTGAACAAAGCTGCGATTCTAATGGGGTCCGGCATTATTGATCTTTGGGTATGTCACGTGTGACAGAAAGGAGACGGGCTTGCATGCGTCTGGGGCGTCATCTGATACGACAACACTTTATTCTGAGTCAACCTGTTCTACTGGTATGTGGTCAAGCAATTTTATTGTTGGTCTTTTCCAACCCAATAAGCCTGCATTGCGATATCTCCACTTTATATAATTAGGTTTATCCAGTCCGCATCGCGTTGCGTTCACTTCGTGCGACTTCCATGACCGCGCTGCGTCGCCTTTTATCCGCGCGATACCGAATCTTAACTTAGTTTTCTCCGCCCGACTACTCGAGTCCGCACCGCGTTGCGTTGACTCTGCGCGACCTCAACGTTCGCGCCGCGACGCGTTTCATCCACGCGATACCGAATCTTAACCTAGTTTTCTCCACCCGACTACTCGATTTCGCACCGCGTTGCGTTGACTCTGCGCGACCTCAACGTTCGCGCTGCGACGCGTTTCATCCACGCGATACCGAATCTTAACCTAGTTTTCTCCGCCCGACTACTCGAGTCCGCACCGCGTTGCGTAGACTCCGCGAGACTTCAACTATCGCGACGCGGCTATCCACGCGATACCGAATCCGAACCTAGTTTTCTCCGCCCTATTACTCGAATCTGCACAGTGTTGCGTAGACTCTGCGCGACTTCCACATTCGCGCCGCGAGCTTCGTACCGCGTCGTCGCGATAACTCCGCGCAAATAATCTAGTCAGCAACTCCGCACTGCGTTGCGTTGACTCTGCCCCTTCGATGTTCGCGTGTAATAGTTAAGGCTGCTTGTAACTTACAATGTTAATACATATGTTGCTCTTTGGTGTTTAGCAGCATGGCAGGTAGGAGCCGAAGCTACGGCGATTCCCACGGCTGGGACTCGGTTCGGGACGATTACAACAACAGCGACCAATACGACGATGACAACAGGTTGGTACATATCATGTGACGTTTACCGACTACTACGTAAACATTGCTTCAAAGTTTTCTTATAGGAGCAATAGATGGCGCTATACGTGCTACCAGAATTCTAGTGCAAGCTACATCGCGCAATTGATTGTTTCGGTTTTTAGTTAGAAAAGTTGGCGCTAAGGTTCCTTGGGAATCTTCTGTGAGTGGTGACAGGAGATCTTCACCACACATAAATATGTATATACTTACTAGGTGTGCCCTGCTGTTTCACCCACGTAGAATTTATTTTGCGGAACACGATTTTTTACTCCGTGTAACATCAGCTATTGTACCAGAGACAGTGGCGCTAAAATCGATCCAACCATTTCAGATTAGAATTTTGATTTATAAACAGTATATAAAATACATTTCCATTCTTTTAATCATTGATATTAAGATTTCTTGATATAGAAATCGCTAGTTAATGTTTATACCAAGTCGTACTGTGTAACAATTTGTCATTTAGAATTTAATATTATCATGTATTGTGTCTCCAAGTGGCGTTGTTTGGTATAAATAAGGATATGGAGGCTTTAGTGACGGAATTCCCATTGCGCAGGTCATCTGATCAGCCAAGGTAAGCTTACCCCAACCCATGTATTGATGGCCAATTTGACCGAGAGGGGTTAATCGTGATTGTTTTCAATCACGATTCGCCAGAGCGAGTCGATGGTAAGATGATGTTTCGATTATTGAAACATCTCGCAATCCTGCATCTCTAGTTCCCTCCGTTCGTGCTTTGGAGACTACGAGACCAAAGAGAATTTCACTAATGCCACCGTTGGCGCGTAGATGGCGTTGTTCCGATCTACGTCAACGCGGTACTCAGAGAACTCGTCCTTTGCCCTCAGTATAGGTGCCCTCACGAGTAATGAGCGCTGACTTTAAATTCGTTTTATGAGTCTGTCTGTCTGTCTCTATGGTGAGACTCGAATAAAATACGCTTATTATTTTCGCTGAGCGCTCATAAACATTTCACCCGCGTAAACTTTGTTTTGTCAATGTGTCAAAATGTCAGTCAGTCAGTCACATCATATTCTCCACCGTTTAAACCTTCCCTGACCTTCAACAAATTTATCAATAGCAAAATCACCCGAATCAGTCCAGCCATTCTCAAGTTTTAGCGAGAACAGCAATTCATTTTTATATATATAGATTGGTGTTGTCAACAGTGCGTTTCAACAAATAAATCCGCGTCGTCTCTACGTAACAAACATACCTCACATGCTCAACGGCGAGGGTCTCCGCGCGGCCTTCTCCCAGTTCGGCACCATCGAGGGAGTATTCATCAGCAAGGATCCCACCAAGAAATACGGCATGATCACATTCGAGACGCCTGGGTTTGTATCAGCTAGTTTAATGGAGATACTAAAGCCGTGGTGGCCATGGGGTTGGAGCAGTCGCCTGCTTCGAAAGCGACGCAGACTCGAATACCAGCGGCCTTTTTTTTTTTGTTGACGAGGGGGAATCCTTCAAAAGGTCCCAGACCGCCCTGGGAGAGGCAGGTCGGGGTATGTGGGATTCTTACCGCACTAAAACCCCCGGTGGCCATCCTCAGTGCTCAGGGGGGGCTCCGGGTACAATGATAGAACACACCGGTGTCCCCCCACACTTTGCCGAGGCAGCTGTATGGCAGCCCCTGGAGACCTCGCTGTGGGTGGCAGCGCGAGCCAAATCGCGACCCACCCCGACCACCGCCAGCAAGCCCTCCGGCCCCCTTTTAGTCGCCTCTTACGACAGGCAGGGGGGGGATACCATAGCCATATTCTTAGACCCTGGCTATCGGGTGGAGAATACCAGCGGCCTGAACCAATGGGTTTTGAAGTAAATCACAGATGTGTATTATGACTCAAAATCATAGTCCAATAAGTCATAATACGATCGAAAGCTAGATCTCGTTACGGTTTCCATAGCTTGAATCGATCTACTGGCCTCAAGGTACAGGGGCCGTCACGTTGAATACGCAGTAGTAATTCTATCAGCCTATCTCTGTCTTTCTGTATGGTGCAACACGAATAAAATACATGCGCAGTTACTTCCACTATTTTCGCTGAGCGCTCATAATTCGTGACGGCACCTGTAGGCTTAGACAAAGTAACATTCTCTTATGATACAGAATGTATGGAGCTTACATGAATCAGACACGTGACATATGTTATTCCTATATATTTTGTATCGTTTTCTATAAGCTACGCAAGCGACGCAAGTTCGAATCCCAGTGGGGCCTGTACCAATGAGTTTTTCAAAAAAACTTATGTGCAATTATTTCACACCACGTGCTTTACGGTGAAGGAAAACGTCGTGAGGATACCTGCATATATCTGAGAAGTAATTCAAAGACTCACCCTCTGTCACGTTGACACTTGATCAACAACACCTCTGCTTACCCCTTCGGTGACCCTTCTGGGATGGCGTGAGCATATTTTTTATTTTATTTTATTTCTATAAGCGAAGTGTATCTTGTTTAATTTCAATGTGGCGTGTTACGTTGCAGTGAAGCTAAGCTAGCCCTGATGAAGATGAACAGAACAGAACCTCTCAAGCTGTCTGTCAGACACGCTCAAGCGGTAAGTTGGTGTAAGAATGCAAAAATAAATGGTTAGATAAAAAGGCATTTTTCTGTACCTACCTATTTTGTTCGCACAACAACGGTGAAGCGAGGGTCATGTTTTTTATAAAAGAAAAAAACATTATGATACTGCAGCAGCGTTTCTCCACTCGCTACATAGATGGCGCTACTCGCTAACAATTGCAAAGTTTGAGTACAAATACACGAGAACCTAAATCGCGCAATAAGAGTTTTCAAGCGCATTGCAATATATATACAAATTTCCAAGTAGAACACAACAAATTCTTTTTTTGAACTGAAGGGCGTTTATTTTATATTCTAGTCGTTATTATATTTAACCTGTACGCTGAACATGCACGCCAAATTATTTTTCTTGCGCGCTCTGCCTCGCATAAAATCGAAAGTGCAAAGAAATCCGCATATTTTTATGGTACGTATATTATTGCGAGGCGAATGGTTCAAGGTTGGAATTGGGCCTATTTTGTCTTCGTCGACTCCTTCTTCTTCCAAATTAACTAAAAAGATATCTATATAATATAAGCTCTGTTGAGCTAACAGAAACACAACATAACCTAATATTTAATTCTTTATTGTAGGGCAAAAGAGGCCAGTCGAAGGAATTTTCTGCCAGCACCAGAGATAAACTCAGCACGGCTGAACTGAGGAAAAAAATTAGCAGAATTTGGGATGACAGGTAATTTTTTTTTATAAATTATTTCTTGGCTGAATCAGTAATGCACCCGTGCCTTAGATGAAGTTCCAATCAAATTACAAAAACATGCGTCAAAAAAGTTTAGATTTGTCTTTCAGCCAATCAGCATCGAGTGCGGAATAAACATAGCCTTCTTATTGGTTGGCACGTAACTTCCGACGGCATGTTCCAAGAATATCATTCATTCGCGTTTCCGTTTATTTTAATCGTTCACTCCTATACTTTTTTTTCATGAAATTACGCGCCCGTTCAACGACGATACCGTAAAAGTTTTTGGAAAACTTGTTTGAAGTGATATTAAGTATATTTCAATAGTTTCCAGCCTTCATTTACGTATTTATGAGATATTTTTTCTAATTGTGTGTATAATACGAGTTGTCAAGCGTGTTTGTACAGCGGTAAGACGACGCCATGATTTTGAATAAATATTTTGCGTCGATTCAGCAAACAAACAATTTGTAAGTAAGATTAATCAAGTTCTTGTTGGAATTGCAAGTAAATAGGCGGTGTTTATTTATACTAATGTCATAATGCAAAGTTTTTAACTTGATTCTAAGTAAAGTTGGCAGTGGGAATGATTATTTTTCCACAACTTCCAATCTAGTTTTTATGTTTATATTTCTCAAGCAAATTGTGTGAGCGTCGTAACTATAATCCTCAATAAATGCAATATTTCGTGTTCCTAAACGCTGAATAAAAAAAAAACCGGTGGGTAGGTATTGTACATTTTCTTACTAGCTCTGTAGTCTGTGTTCCGCGCTTGTACCGGCGACGAATTATCGTGATAATTACTTTTATGCGTAATTTTGAAAAATTTTCGCTCTTCTCAAATGTCACTAGTGCATTAATCACGAAGTACGAAGTATGTGTGTCACTATTGTAGATCGAATCAAAAATAGTGTGTTAAGAGACAGTTGCAAGTTAAAGAATGATGTGGTGACCAGAATTGAAAAAAGTATGTTGAGATGGTTTGGACATATTGAAAGGATGAGTGAAAGGCGATTACCGAAACACATTTATAGAGCGAATGTGACCGGAAGTGTCGGTAGAGGGCGTCCAAGGAACAACTACTATGACACAATTAATAGTATTTTACAGAAAGGTCAAATTTGGTGCACTCATAACCAAAGCAAGTGTATGAAAAGATGCATGAATGTGGATGAAGCGAAAGAAGTATGTAAGGATTGTAGCATGTGGCGAACGGTGGTCTCTGCCTACCTCCATGGGATACAGGCGTGAGCATATGTATGTAGGCATTAATCACATTGAGTCCCACATTTTGGTGTCCTCCTACAATGTCTTCCACTGCTTCCTAGCAGTTGCAATTCTTAGCCAAAGAGGACCTGTAAACTTCAGATCGTTGTCCCATCTCTCGCTTGGAGAACCTGGCAAGAAACTCAGTAATTACTCCCTTTTAAAAAAAAATTTACAGCTTTGAGTAATACAATATAAATCATAAACAATATATATAAGCCCATGGACACAGTTCCAGTGCATAAAAGTCGATATAAAAAAAATTAAAACAAAAATAAGTACTACAAATAATTGTTTAGCTTCTTAACCTTCATCCACACTCATGCCTGTCTTTATACACTTGGTTTGGTTATGAGTGCTCTGAAATAGACCTTTCATATTTACATGAAACAGCTAATTCATTTATGATATTTGTTAGTGACCTAATCCCTTGTTTTAAGACATTCATGTTAACAATTGCTCTTTGTTGAGCAAGGAATTTGTGTATAATATTATTACATTGTAGTAAAATTTGTTAACAGTATCATCTATACTTCTACAATACTGCTAAGATTTATATTTTTGTGTGTATGTTTGTAATGAATAAACTCAAAAACTACTGTGCCGATTTCAAAAATTCTTTCACCATTGGAAAGCTACATCATCAGCGAGTAACATAGGCTTTATTTTATCCCCATACTCCCACGGGAACGGGAACTACGCGGGTGAAACCGCGTGACGTCCGCTAGTATTGTATATATAGATTATTTCTGCCCATGGGAGTAAGGTGATAATGTATAGCCTGTGCTACATATATACATACACTAGCTGTGCCCGGCACACATTGTATTGCCATATATTATTTTGGGGTGGCCACCCTTATCATTTAGGGGTATGAAAAATTTATGTTGGCCGATTCTCAGACCTACCCGATCTGCACACAAAATTGAATTAACCTTCTCCTTAATTAAACAAGTTCAATGACCCCGTACGTAATGTAGGTAAACGCGGCCGCGCGTTCATTCAATCGCTTAAGGCCGCGAGCTCTTCGGCCCTTAGCAACCATAGCCTATAACTACGTTATCGTTGGAGCTAGATATTTTACTACTTCAACATAGTGATATATTCATAAAACACAACAACTTCTAGAAGACAACTGTATAGTATAGTAACATGTGGTATTGTTTTCAGGCAATCAGACGATATGACCAATGGAAACGACACAGAGGATATGGAGAAGGATATGGTGAGCATTTTGAATCTGTACATGTATCTATCCTGTCATATCTATGTCCTGTCAGTCCGTCATTTTGAGTGCCTTATTATTTATTATCTCCACGGTTTTGTTGAAATTGAATTGTCGTGGAGATCGCAGGAATTATTCTATGAAAGTTAATTTCATAAAATCTATGGGCTGTGGATGTAGCGAGTGATCAGTGTCATCCCCAGCAAAGACAAGATCTTCCATGGAGCCGGTGTTCCCCAGACATGATACCCGGCTCAATGGAAGGTCTTTGCTGGGGATGACACTGATCACTCGCTCTCCACACAGTATATATACAAGTGTCCAACTAGAACAGTTGGAGCCGGTGTTCCCCAGACATGACACCCGCCTCAATGGAAGATCTTGTCTTTGTTGGGGATGACACTGATCACTCGCTCTCCACATAACACATAAAGCTACTTTTAAACCAAGGAATACTATAGTCTGTTTTGTAATAATGGGTATATGGAGTAACTTTTCTATTATTATAGGTGTTTGAAGAGAGAATTGATCCTGAGCTGCACTTGGAGCTGGAAAGTCTGCGCTTGCAGCAACTGAAGGTGCAGGCTGAGCAGCTGCAGTGCCAACATCGGATGCTACTCCTCAAGCAGGCGGACAAGAAAACTGTGAGACACTATTAAAATATTTAATACAAACAAATGCTCATGCTTGTATCCCATGGGGGTAGGCAGAGACCATCATTCGCCACATACTACGATCCTTATATACTTCTTTCGCTTCAGCCACATTCATGTATATCTTTATAGGGGTAGGCAAAGGTGTTGTAATAACAACACCCACTTTACACCAAACATGATTACGTGCCAACGGGACAGATAGTGAGTCTGTACCCGTCTCACGATACGTACTCTTTGAATTACTTCTCAGACATATGCAGGTTTCCTCACGATGTTTTCCTTCACCGTGTTGTGAAATCACTGCACATAAGTTTTTAGAAAATCTCATTGGTACAGGCCTGCTGGGATTCGAACTCATAACTCAAGGCCACCACGGCCAATTATGTAGCATTAAAAAAATCCTTGAGGAGGACCACTGGTTACTGCAGGAAATGAATACTACTCCAAGCTAGCTTTTTTGCATCTGTAACATCTGTCAAGTTATGGTAGCTCAGACGTGAGGCTTCCAGCTTACGGGGTGATAACGAAACTAGAGTACCACGGTTCAATTCTTTTTTTTTTTGAATAATTGAAAAGAAACCGGTCAACCAAGTTCTATGTATTAAATAATGTCCAACGGAAATATAAACATAATTTCTTTTGTTTTAGTCTTCCCATCAGCCGTCCAGCAGCATTCAGTGCATTCTGCCCGATGGAAGAATTGTCTCACGGAATTCACGGTAGGTCCTGAATACACCCATGAGCTTATGTTTCTTAAATTATACATACATATGCTCACGCCTGTATTCCCCGAAGGGGTAGGCAGAGGTGTTGTAATCACAACACCCACTTTTCACACAAGATGATTAAGTGACAGATGGTGAGTCCATCGCCGTCTCAGACACTTTACATACGTCATTGAATTACTTCTCAGAAATATGCAGGTTTCCTCACGATGTTTTCCTTCACCGTAAAGCACGTGGTGTGAAATCATCGTACATTAGTTTTTTAGAAAAACTCATTGGAACAGGCCCCGCTGGGATTCGAACTTGCGTAGCAGGCGACTGCTCAAAGTCAAGGCCACCACGGCGTTAAATTATTTTGTATTCTCTAAATTGTATAATATTTTTTTAAGAGCAATTACTGAGTTTCTTGCCAGGTTCTTCTCAGTAAAAGCAACCTTCCGAACCTGACGGTAAATTTGTAAAAAGTCTAATCGAATAAAGATATTTTTGACTTTTGACTTTGACCCACATACTTCTTTGTCTCTTCCTTTACACACATAAAAATTATTATTAATAACTAGCTGTGCCCTGCTGTTTAATATTAGTTATCTGCCATTGAAAGTCCCGTTAGAATCGGTCCAGCCTTTTCAGAGATTACCTGGGACAAACAGACACAGACAAAAAAAAAAATATTTTTTTTAGTCTGTACCTTTTATACTTTCATATGCATTTATACAAAAGCTGTTATTTTAGAATTACAAACAGACACTTCAATTTTATTTATCTGTATAGATGTAGATGTTAATATATAGCTTGTGTAATAAATCATTCGCGCTTCCAGAGTTGAATCGCGTGATGCTGACGTGAGCCTTGGAGCAGGGGCAGGTGATTCGGTGAGTTTGATTTTTATCTCAATATTAAGACAATAAGATTATATTATTTTACTCTTTGCTTAACAATTCACATGAGTAAATATTCGAACAGAGTAAATTTTGCAGTCGCGACTTACTGGCAGTACACTCACACACACTCACCGCTTTGTTCACACACCGATACTATGTGAACAAGTCTAGTACTCCGGCCTTCGAGTGCCAAATAATATACAAGGTGTCGGAGAAAAAGGAACAGTTGTCTTCTAGAAGTTGTTGTGTTTTATGAATATATCACTATGTTGAAGTCGTAAAATATCTAGCTCCAACGATAACGTAGTTATAGGCTATGGTTGCTAAGGGCCGAAGAGCTCGCGGCCTTAAGCGATTGAATGAACGCGCGGCCGCGTTTTCCTACATTACGTACCAGGTCATTGAACTTGGTCTATTAAGGGGAAGGTTAATGGTTTCAAAAAATGGTTTTATGGGATTTTATTAGTGGGAGAAAAAAAAAACTTACCTAGATTTCACTTGAATAACTCTAGGTTACCGTTGATTTTTATGCGAAAATAAGGTCTTGATGTGATCAACTTTAAACGTCAATTACTCGAGAACTGAAGAAGAAATTTTTGTCATAATAATTTTATTTGCTTCCTAAAATTATACCCTATCACATGTTTTAACAGCTGTCCTATTTTCCCCGACACCCTGTATACTAGCTGTACCCCGCGGTTTCACCACGTAGACTTCTGATCCCTAATGTTTTTTTAAATAAAAGTAGCCTTAGTTACTCCTTGTAACATTAGCTATCTACCAGTGAATGTCCCGTAAAAATCGGGCCAGCTGTTTCGGAGATTAGCAGACAAATAGACATAGAAAAACTTAATTTTAAACAGACTTGAATTTTATTAATCTGTATAGATGTATAGCACGCTATATATATGTGTACCACAGAGAATCTCTATAGCGCGATTCACAATATAATTAGCTCCATCTATCGGCATTGTACTAAACTAAGTGCTTGTCCACTATGTTGCGGGAATACATGTGGGGACTTGTGCAAGTATGTGTGAGTGTACTGTAAAGCGAGTATGAAGATTTACTCGTGTGGAATTAATGTGCATGATTCTATGCTTTTGTATTGAAAGTGCATGATTTTTGCAATTATTTAATGCTTTTATCTACATACAAACAAAATGTCAACAAGTTTTTATTATTTTTTCGAGTCAATACTTAGAAAATATGTAATATTTCGAAGGGCAGCAATTTAGGTATAGGCTTAAACGTGTTTTTACGTTGACGATATCGCCTGCGTATTGTCTTCATTTTGTATGAGAATGTTGAAAAGCGCCCCAAGCAATACATATAAGTTTAGCAAAATAAAAAATTTTAAAACATTGAGAATAACCCCATATTTTACACGGATATTTATGTTTAGGCAAAATGTATGTGTTACAAGAATATATTTACAGTTTGTTGGTTTCTGGTCGGAATATAGTTTTTACGCAGTTTAGAGTATACATTTTCCAACGAATTATAAAAATTACTATGGAACACTATAAAAACTTAGGTAAGATTATTTTTCACCCAAATTTTCAGCAAGCAAAACCTCCAAATTCTAAATTGTCCAAGGGATTCGAGGAAAAATCTGCGAAATTTCCACCTTCAAATGCATGGGCTTTGGCTACGACTATTTGGCGAAAGAGGCTTTATTTATAACTGGATGGGGTTCAAATTAGCTAGACAGTTACAGAGCTATATAGACAATTTCTGTGCAGAATGAGACAACAGTATGCTCGTGCAAGGCGAAAGTCAAGAACTGGGACCGCCATTCATCGGGGGATAGTTCTACTCCTTCAACTTGCGTACTTTATTCAGAAGATAGGAGCGCTGAATTCCCTAATAGGCGTGACAAATCTGTAAACAAGAATGCAGACTTTTCTAACAAGAGCAAAATCACAGTGACCGTGGGGAGCACGACGCAAAACACAGATTATAGCAATGTAGCAGTTAGCAAGAAATCTGACGCTACTAGCAAAAAATACGATATTAAAAAACGTAATAAGAGCGAAGTTACCTGTGATTTGAAGTACAGTGACTTTTATAGTGATAGTGATGAAGATGCGGATGAAACTAATAGATTGATACAACTAAGACACGCTGATTACATGGACATTGTTGAAGACAATCTGAAGTTAGTTATAGCGTTGGCTGGTTACCCTAAATCCAAGATGAGGTTACGGCAAATGGAATTATTTCAAAGATCGCTCGGTGACGTCATAGATATGCAACTCAAAGCGGGTCTGTTGAAGAAAGTACCGTCGTTTCTAGACTATTATCTTAATAGAGGCGCCCTTGTGTTTATATGCAAGGATTCAGAGACAAGAGATTGGATGGTGCGAGTCTCGCCCGGCTTGCAAGAGCGCATGTCTAACAATTTAGTGTTGCTGAAAGCTAAGGTGAAAAGATTATGCTTGGCTATCCTGAAGATACCTCAGTCGTGTTGGCCTGCGACCGCACAGGATGCCTTTAAACTTTTGCAGTATTTCAACCCAACACTAAAAACAGATACATGGAAGATTTATGCCCAGAAAACATTAGATGGCGTTGAATGTACGTCTTTTTTAGTCGACAGGATATCCGGTGAAATTATTCGCGGTCCTTCATTCAAAAATGTGATAGATTATGATCATATGGAGTTTGAACTGACAGGATATACGGAAATATATTACGAATGTCTCATGACGGGCATGGATGAAGATTTGAGAAGTGTGGCTTCGAGAGTTAAGCTTTTAGACGAACTGCGATCCGAAGACGCTACACCGAGAAATGCGTCTACGGTCAGTGTACATAAAGTTGAAAATATAGAAGAACCGGACAAATCCGGATTCGACATTCAAGAAGTCAAAGACGTTAAAGATATAACACCAGACTTCAAGAAGGAACTAGAAAGTTCTTTGCAAAAGGATATATTAAAGAAATTGAAGGATGTTACATATATTAGTGAGAAAGACGAGGTTCTTGTGTGGTCTGATGAGACTAATAATTATAATAGCGATCAAGACAATGACAAATCCCACCAAATTAAACATCCTGAGGGAAATATCGCAGAGCATGATAACACCACACCAGGCGTAGCGGTTTCAGAGAAATCTGAATCAATAATTGAAAGCAACGACAATCTTATTTCTAGGAACAGTAATGTTAATATTGATAGTAATCGAGGGATTGCGTACCATAGACGAACAAATTACTTACACGTAGAAAATGAATTGAAAGTAGCGATCACTCTAGAAGGATACCCACAGAATAAGTTAGAAGGTACGCACATAAGGCGTCTGAAGCATTTATTCAAAGAGTATTTACACAAAGATATGAAACTTCAACGATTTGCAAATTTGATCATCCCAAAATTTCAAGACATATATTTGTCCAATGGCGCGGTAATTTACGTGTGCGACAGTTTGGAGACCAAAGATTATTTAACAGAAGTTCTGCCCAAATTTATCAATTCAACGGGATTAAAATTAACATTCAGAGATATAAAAAGCCTGGTGCGGTATACCAGAATCGTGATGAGGTTACCGAAGGACCATGCTCACGTCGAATCCGTTGAGATTTTACTAAAACTACAAGCAAAACATCCGAATTTGAAACCAGATTGTTGGAAGTATTACTCTGATGTTGCCGGCAAACAGAAGAGACAGTTTGGTGTCGATCCAGAATCATTGGAAGTTATAAAGAGCCCCGATTTTGATCCAACTTACGAAGGTGATAAGATTACATTTAGAATAATCGACAGACAAAAGCGGGATGTTAGTTTCGAAGAAGGCAACAAGGATGATGAGACAAGTGATGAAAGAAGACAGAGAGAAAGAATTGTAAAGAATATGTACGTTCCTATCGATCAGGATATAACTAACTCCCCGCTAACAAGAATAAGAACTAATCACTATTCGGATTTGATCGCCGATGACTTAAAATTGTACGTAGGACCAGCTAATTACCCCGAGACGAGGGTAGACGAACCCCAATTCCACTTAATCAAGAGAACTTTCGAGAACGTCGTCTGCGAATCTTACGACAAGGGAGATTTGTCCGAGGATACAATGCCTAAATTCCACGATATGTATCTATTTGATGGAGTTATTTTCATTATCTGCTGCAATATGGCATCAAGGACCTGGATAGAGGATTCCGTGTTTACGGTCAATGCTAAAATGAGTTTGAATTTAAAATCAACGGAGTTTAGAGGTGCTGTGGGCATTATTAGTATGGTCGTCAAGACGGATAAGGACACGGATGATGTCATTGCACTTTTGCAGCGACAGAATCCAAGATTGCGCACAAAATATTGGAGGAGAATCAGTACTGTTCACACTAAGACTAAGTTAGATGTCGTTTTACAGATCGACAAATTGTCAGCTCAAGTGATCACTAGTGAGAATTTTAATAAATTTATAGGTAGTAATGCGGTAGAGTTCAAGTTGGGACATTTACAATCGCTGCTACCTAAAGTTAGTCTTGAAGAGTTGTCTAAAGCACATTCTAAAAAGAAAATTGAGAAGGAGCTTAGAAAAAAAGCTCCAGGAATTAGAGAAGTTGATTATGAAAGTGCAAAGGATGTAGTCGAATCTAGAATGGAATTTAATCAAGCCAATGATTCGCCTAAAGTAGCATCTACCGAAGGCTATAAACCAAACACGGAAACTGTATACTTTTATACAGGAATCAAATCGGACAAATCTGATCTTGATCCTGTTATAATTGAGCCGGATTCACCTAAAACGGATAATACTGACCTCATCCTTCCAGACAGCCACGGCTACTGCAAAGTTATTCTCAAAATACCAGTTAGTATTCTGCCGGAAAGTAAAGATGATTTGAACATAATCTTCGACTTGCTAGAAGATAAAAATCCAGGGCTTAATACGGAGTTATGGCAACTTTTCACAGAGACAATGTACCCAAACAATGGCAAGTTTACATTGTTTGTCGATAAGCAATCGGTGTCAATAATACAGGGTAAGAATTTCGATCCTACCATTGGAGGGGAGAGGCTGAAATTCTTTTTTTAACTTAAGATTTGTCACAGCTTACATAAGCTATGTAAAATTAGTTAGGCGAGTTTCCAGCGAGAAATCTGGTCACGTGATATATAGCGACAAAGCTGAAAATGTTGAGCTTTGTCGCTGAAGTCGCTCGACGCTCGTTTCCAGCGAGGAATCTGGTCACGTGATATGTAGCGACAAAGCTGAAAATGTTGATCTTTATCGCTGGGAAGTATCGAGAGTGTAAGTAGTCTGTTAATTGGAATGCCCCGTCACCAACTACCACATATGGTGAAGACATTCCATCAACCGTTAGCTTTTCTAGATCGGGTACACTCATGTCTCTCACGAAAATTGCCACCAAACGAGCGAGCAGTGGGAAATTAAAAATGGGATCACGTGACCTCATTTGTAGCTGGAAACGAGCGACGAGCGACTGTATGAGGTTGCGCCTTTAGGTGAGGTGCCAACGTCGCTAACACATTCACTGCTAACATTTCAACTTCTTCGTAAAATCTCGAACAGTAGGACGCACATACGCGTCGTTAGCAGTGAACGCGTTAAGCTCCTGCCATGATAAAATTGTGATTGTGTTTTGATATAATTTAATATTAATATTCGTTTTACATAAGTTTTTAGGGTAAGTATTTTATGACAATAATTGCTAGTTAATTTTGTTCTGTTTAATTGCGTTATTTTCTAAATGTTGACATTGTGTTTGAAGCTGTGCATTTATTGGATGAGACATTCGGTAATCACATACATTGTGTACTGTGTCGACTCTTCGTTCCTGACAGGTACTTGCGTAGTAGGAAACACAAGCTGTTCGCTGTCCCCAACAGTCGAACAGTAGCTCGTGCGAAGTCCCCCATACCTCGTTCGTTGACTGCACTCAATGCTCTCCTGGAGTCTAACCCTACGGTGGATGTGTTTGATGACGGATGGAACAAGCTATTGTTAGAGTGCATGATGTTCTGCGAGAAAGGATGAACGTTCATATTTTATTTTTAGTTTTTATATTATATTTTATGTGTATATTGCATTACCTTTGTCTGATTAGTGTAATTGGCATTGTATGCCGTTCTAATTATTGAATAAATAAATAAATAAATAAATATATCACGTCACGTCTGTATCCCATGGGTGTAGGCAGAGACCACCGTTTGCCACATGCTACGATCCTTAAATACTTATTTCGCTTCATCAACATTCATGCATCTCTCCATACACTTCCTTCTATATGTATTTGGTTGTATGTGGCCCCGGGCATACAATAATTGACCTAGATTTTTCCCCATACATATAGGTCGTTGCTACTAGTATAAAGCGCCTCACACGAATTGTCATTAACCTGCAAGAATTGCTCGTTAAAAGGTATAAGATTATTGTTACGTTTCATTAAAACCCATTCAGTAGCTTTACACAGTAGCTTTCGCGTGAAAGAGTGACATACATACATACTCACAAACTCTCATTTTAATAATATTACTATGATTTCAATAACACCGTCTCAACAGGCTCATACAAATTACTATATTTCTAATAAAATATGTCTCATTCAATAAATTTACACGATGTTTGCAATGTTTGTCTTGTAGTTTTACAATTAAATGCTTATTAATTATGTGTTGCTTTTATTTATTGGTTTGCATGGGCTGTGCCGTCACGAGGTTTGAGCGCTCAGCGAATATAGTTGGGTTAACTGTGTTTCAAAATGCAAAAAAACAATATTAAATAAATATATTTAACATAATGAACACTTGGAACACTTATTGAAAGTAATTTCTCTTACAGTAACTTAGGTCAATTAATTAGTGTACTACCGTTTCCTGTAAGCCTTTCAGAAAAAAACAAACTCCCCGACTTTTTACATATCTAAATATATATAACTCAAAGGTGACTGACTGACTGACGTAGTGATCTATCAACGCACAGCCCAAACCACTGGACGGATCGGGCTGACATTTGGCATGCAGGTACATGTTATGACGTAGGCATCCGCTAAAGGATTTTGATTAATTCTACCCCTAAGGGGATGAAAGTAAGGCTACTTTTAATAAAAATAGGGTTGTTTTGGTACAATTTAATGGAAGAGTGAGCATCTCATTGCCATGCTTGGTTATCATCAATATACTCAGTTACACTATAATATGCTTTTTCACAAAGTTTGTGTTTGATGATTGTATTTAAACTTAAATAAAAGCGGGGTCTGTACCAATGAGCTTTTCTAAAAAAATCTTATGTACAGTTATTTCACACCACGTGCTTTTCAAACCTGCATATGTCTGAGAAGTAATTCAAAGACGTATGTATAGTGCCTGAGATGGACTCATCATCTGTCGGTGAAATGTGTGTTATTACAACACCTCTGCATACCCCTTCGGGAAATACAGGCGTGAGCATATGTATGTAAACATGTTATTTTAAACAAAAATACAGCTGGTAGTTTACAAGTTAATTTTTGATGAAAAATATATCTATACATATAATATTCAACGTCCTGACTGACAGAATGTAATTACTGGTAATAACGCCCATTTAGCCCAATGAGACATGTACCCTTATAACGAGTTTGTCACCGTTTTCGTAATCTATACTCGCTAGCGTCACTCGCAATATTAGTATGAGATATTTTAGTTCTGCACGTCACCGCTGGGAGTCGCTGCACAATTTCTCATACTAATATTCGACGGAGACGCTAGCGAGTATAGATTACGAAAACCTGTGATAGGGGTATAGGTTTATTCTGGGCTGAAGTTAGTAGCATTGCAGGAAAGGCCTAAAATAAGTTCTGCTTTAAAATAACGGGGGTTGGCAGCGCTGGTCTCCATTGTTTCGATCGCTGTAGCGTCTCGCAATTTCGTATCGCTTACGTAAATCATGCTGTTGTATGTTCAAAGTTCATTTATTGCGTGAAATGTATGTAATGTATAAAGATGACAGTTTATTTATATAGAGCATCAATGCAATATACCTGTGGAGGCGTGTAATATAATTATTTTACAAAATTACCTTACGTCTATAAATCATTATTACTATCTATATATTTTATACAATCTTGGGTTAAGTCAATGTGTGGGTATTAACCGCTATGCTTTGTCCAACGAATCAGCTAGAGATTAACTAGCATGAGACTGATGATAACATGATGACTATAAAAAAAAATACTCATAACAAGTAGACTATATAATGTACTAGCTGTGCCCCCCGTTTCACCTACGCAGACGTAATTTCATGGGTGACCGGGGGATACCTAATTTTTTTTTTAATAGTAGCCTTAGTTACTGCTTGTATCAGCCAATGAAAGTCTCTTTAAAATTGGTTCAGCCGTTTCGGAGATTAGCCGGAACAAACAGACAGACAGAACATTTTTGAGAATTCAAAGTCAAAGTCAAAAAGTGTTATTTTGGAATTACAAACAGACACTTGAATTTTACTTATCTGTGTAGATAAGAACGGTGTAAACTCGAACTGTCGATGTTTCGTTTGTCGGAGCGACTACGCTGCTTGTTGTTTGGACGAAGTATTGGGTTGGGTTAGTAAATAGTGTCGTGGGTGCAGCTAACGATACCGGGGCTTCAGCCATCGCCGTCGCGCGCGTGCGTCCGGTGCGCCGCGCCCGCCGAGGCGTACTGCGCGCGATGCGGCGTCGCGCCCTACTGCTCGCTGCGGTGTCAGCAACGAGACTGGCATGACAGACACAAGGCTGTCTGTCACAATCTGGCGCGGTAAGTCATGAATTTAAAAGAGTCATGAGGTGTGAGGTTTGAGCAGTCGCCTACTACGCAAGCGAGTTCGAATCCCAGCGGGGCCTGCAACAGTGAGTTTTTTCTAAAAAACTTATGTATTTCACACCACGTGCTTTACGGTGATGGAACATATCGTGAGGAAACCTGCATATTTCTGAGAAGTAATTCGATGATGTGTGTAAAGTGTCTGAGACGGCGATGGACCCACCATCTGTCACGTTGGCACTTAATCATCTTCGGTGAAAAGTGGGTGTTGTGATTACAACACCTCTGCCTACCCCTTCGGGGAATACAGGCGTGAGCATATTTATGTATGTTTATGAGGTGTAACCGATGCAACTCATTCCATTGGCCTCTGTCCAGTGCCATTTCTTTAACCTCCTTATACGTCATGACAGACACTTTCTCCTTAAGTTGTCTCATGTATGTTATCTTTGGCCTTCCTCTTCCCTTCTACCTTACCTACTGGTATGATAGGCACAAGGTTGCATGTCACAATCTGGCGCGGTAAGTCATGAATTTAACCGAGTCATGAGGTGTGTGGTGAGAGCCGTGGTGGCCTTGAGGTTTGAGCAGTCGCCTACGCAAGCGACGCAAGTTCGAATCCCAGCGGGGCCTGTACCAATTAGTCTGCTAAAAAACCTATGTACAGTGATTTCACACCATGTGCTTTACGGTGAAGGAAAACATCATGAGGAAACCTGCATATTTCTGAGAAGTAATTCAATGACGTATGTATAGTGTCTGAGACGGCGATGGACCCACCATCTGTCACGTTGGCACTTATACCCCTTCGGGGAATACAGGCGTCAGCATATGTATGTATGTTCATGAAGTGTAACCGGTGCAACTCTTTCCATTGGCCTCTGTCCAGTGCCATTTCTTTGACATCCTTATACGTCATGACAGACACCTTTTCTTCAACTTGTCTCATGTATGTTAGCCTTGGTCTTCCTCTCCCTCTCTTCCCTTTACCTTTCCTTCTATTATTGGCACAAGGTGGCCAATCATCTTCCATCTTCGATATTGGATTGTTTTCCATGGTATGTTCCTATAACTGATATATTATGCTGATGATTAGAGGAGCTCGTGGCACAGTTCTTGTAAGTAAAAGCAACCTTCCGAACCTGGCGGTAGCATGTATAATCCTATGTAATCGTGTCTTTCTGACGATTTGAAAGTACTTTGTAAAAAGTCTAATCGAATAGATATTTTGAATTTTGATCAGCTGTTCCCTCCGTGCCTCGGAGCACGTTAAGTCGTAAATTAAGTGGCTAATGTTACAGGTCAGTCGGAGGCCTAAGAGAGTCAGACAACTGATTTTACTCGTTAAAGGGGTTGCCAAGGCCAGATACCGACTTCAATGTATGGGATAAAGCCAAGGCACTAATTCAGTACCCCTATCACGGGTTTGCCACCGTTTTCGTAATCTATACTCGCTAGCGTCACTCGCAATATTAATCATAGTACTCATATTAATATTCGGTGGAGACGCTAGCGAGTATAGATTACGAAAACGGTGGCAAACCCGTGATAGGGGTACTGGTCCCGGGCTGCTGATGAAGTAAGCAACTATGACTAGACGAAATTTAGTTTTTATTATTTTATTACAGATTGTCCGGAGTTAATACATATGTTGAGCCAGAGACTGCGCCTGTGTGAGTTAAATTTACATACACTATACAAAGTCAATAAAGTACCTACTTGGAAAAGACCGAAGATTATCTATTCGTATATTAAAGTTAAGAGAGACGTGGGGTTCGAACATTCACCTGCTTCGCAAGTGACGCAAGTTTGAAGCGGGCCCTGTAACATTGAGTATATTTTATGTAAAGAGATTTCAAATACACCACGTGCTTTACGGTGAAGGAAAACATCGTGAGGAAACCTGCATATGTCTGAGAAGTAATTAAAAGACGTATGTATAGTGGCTGAGACGGCGATGGACTCATCATCTGTCACGTTGATACTTAATCATGTTGTGTGAAATATGGGTGTTGTTATTACAGCACCTCTGTCTACCGCTTCGGGAAATACATACGTGAGCTTATGTATTTATATATGTACATTCTAGTTACGTTGTCTCTTTTAAGGGAGTAACTACGTACATAGGACTTATATTAATTTTCCGTTATTCAGAGAGTATGATTAAGTGCCAACGTGACAGATGGTGAGTCCATCGCTGTCTCAGACACTATACATACGTCTTTGAATTACTTAAATACAAGTTTACTATCGATGTTTTTCTTCACCGTAATGCACGTGGTGTGAAATTACTGCACATGAGTTGTTTTAAACCGACTTCTAAAAGGAGGGTAAAAATTGTTTTTGTTTTAATTGTTATATCAGAACTTTTGGCTCGATGAACCGATTTTTCTTATATAACAACTCCTTCGTAGTAATTTAATTCTTTTTTCACAGAGCCCAGCCAGCTGCCCCTCTTCGGCGTCCCCATTCGCCAGCCAGCGTCAAGTCTGGATCTGTGGTAAGAATTATTTATTTATAATTATTATTTTTAAAAACTTCTTGCGTAATGTTTTTGTTTTGATTGAGTTTCGTGCCGCGTTAGTGCCAAACATTTTTACATATACTCACGCCTGCATTCCCCGAAGGGGTAGGCAGAGGTGTTGTAATCGCAACACCTTCTTTCGCACAAGATGATTAAGTGTCAACGTGATAGATGGTGAGTCTATCGCCGTCTCAGCCATTATTGTACATTGTTGGAGACGGCACTTGATTCAACCCGATGTGGCTCCATGTTAGTTCGCAATAAACTTATT
This sequence comes from Watsonalla binaria, assembly GCA_929442735.1. Lineage (NCBI taxonomy): Eukaryota > Metazoa > Arthropoda > Insecta > Lepidoptera > Drepanidae > Watsonalla > Watsonalla binaria. The sequence continues at coordinate 1,340,437 of OV838948.1, read as the reverse complement.
AACTCCTTGTCCGTTATGTGCGCCTGGTACTTCGTGTACCATATCATCATCTCCCTGGCCTTATCCCATACATTGTTGGGGTCGGCACTTGATTCAACCCGATGTGGCTCCATGTTAGTCACAATCAACTTATTAACTCCTTGTCCGTTATGTGCGCCTGGTACTTCGTGTACCATATCATCATCTCCCTGGCCTTATCCCATACATTGTTGGGGTCGGCACTTGATTCAACCCGATGTGGCTCCATGTTAGTCACAATCAACTTATTAACTCCTTGGCCGTTATGTGCGCCTGGTACTTCGTGTACCATATCATCATCTCCCTGGCCTTATCCCTGACATTCGCAACCCCTTTAACGAGGAAAATCTGTGATCTGGGTTAAACCAGTTGTCAGACTATTTTAGGCCTCCGACTGACCTGTAACGATTGCCAAAGATGATAAATTGTCAACCGGGACCGACGGCTAAACGTGCACGTAGGGAACTCGGGCGGTCACCCATTCAATTACTGGCTAGAATCCTCTCTCGAATGATATGCGCAATAGTTACTGTGCCTCAAGCTTCACTTTTTTTTTAATATTTAAAATAATTTTGTCAATAGAGATTCAACCGTCAGCAGAGTTCGTCCCATACGGGCATGGGCCGCGGAGGGCATGCCGGTAGACACGGGAACCGCAAGCGAGACAAGCCAAGTGGAAGCGACACCGCGGAGAAACGTTAGTTTTACCTTATACCTTTAAACTAGCAATTCTTGTATATACAGGTGTCGGAGAAAAAGGAACAGTTGTCTTCTAAAAGTTGTAGGGTTTTATGAATATATCACTATGTTGAAGTCGTAAAATATCTAGCTCCAACGATGACGTAGTTATAGGCTATGGTTGCTAAGGGCCGAAGAGCTCGCGGCCTTAAGCGATTGAATGAACGCGCGGCCGCGTTTACCTACATTACGTACGGGGTCATTGAACTTTGTCAATTAAGTGGAAGGTTAATGATTTTGAAAATTGGTTTTATGGGAACTTACTTATATTTCACAAGAATAACTCTTACGTTACCGCTGATTATATAAGAAAATAAGGTCTTGATATGGTCAACTTTGAACGTCAATTACTCGAAATCAGAAGAAGATATTTTTGTCATAATTATTTTATTTGCTTCCTAAAATTATACCCTATCACATGTTTTAACAGCTGTCCTATTTTTGCCGACACCCTGTATATATAGAATCCGAATCTCGGAACGATTTTCATGAAATGTTGTGTGTAAGGGGTTTCAGGGGAAAACATAGATCTAGCTTGGTTTTGTCTTCAGAAAACATAGTTTTAACCATGTTTTCAGACACTGAAAAACTCATACAATACGACAGTTAATTTCGCCGACATCTGTCGTGAGGCTTTCAGGATAGCAAACTAGAGTACCCCGGTGCGAGACTGACGTTCACCGGTTCAGTTTTATAAATTTTTTTCATCATACATATGCTCACGCCTGTATCCCATGGGGGTAGGCAGAGACCACCGTTTGCCACATGCTAAATGTGAAGTTATTTTGTGTAAAAGTTTGTTTAAGCACAGCTCGGTCAACCAGGTATTTATACATATATGACAGAGTGAATACATACACATTGTTATATAAGACTAGTGTCAACTTGCAGAACGTTTTTAACATACATACATATGGACAAGTATTCAATTCAATTCAAAATATCTTTATTTGATTAGACTTCTTACAAAGTACTTTCAAATCAGAAGGACACAATAATATATTATACATGATTATAAATGTTACCACCGGGTTCGGAATCTAGCTTTTGTTGACAAGAACCCGGCAAGAAACTCAACAATTACTCTTTTAAAAAAATCACGTTGGCACTTGATTATATTCGGTGAAATGTGGGTGTTGTTACAACACCTCTGCTTACCCCTTCGGGGACCCTTCTAGGATGGCGTGAGCATATGTTTTCTGGTTGTAAATAAAATAGGACTCAATTATCGTATGTAGAGTATTTAACTACTACATAAATATATTCTAAATCCTATTATGTAACCACCAGCTCGCACTCCGTCGGTATCTCAAGACCCGCCCAAACAGCAGCCGAAAGTGGAACTGCCTGTTGATAAGGATCCAGAACCGTCTAAAGAGGTATTCTTTAAATATACTTTTTTAGGGGTACGTGTCCACGGGACGGGACCCTATTACCACGACCAGGGGGCGTGCATTACATATGAGCAGATAAATTTATATAAATTTTATCTGTGCCCCGCGGTTTCACCCGCGTAGATTTCGTTTTATATAATATATCGGTTTAAAACAAAGTTTCATACAAACTTTCATCCCCTATTTTATCCCCTTAGGGGTAGAATTAATCAAAATCCTTTCTTAGCGGATACCTACGTCATAATATCTACCTGCATGCCTAATTTCAGCCCGATCCGTCCAGTGGTTTGCCAGCGACCAGAAGCGACTTCCATCTGACCTTCGCAACCCCTTTAACGAGGAAAATCTGTGATTTGGGTTAAACCAGTTGTCAGACTATTTTAGGCCTCCGACTGACCTGTAACGATTGCCAAAGATGATAAATTGTCAACCGGGACCGACGGCTTAACGTGCTCTCCGAGGCACGGAGGGAACTCGGGCGGTCACGGGTGCGATATTAGGGGGCCATCAATAAATTACGTCACACATTAAGGGGAGGGAGGGGTTCTAAATTTCCTGACATCACATTTCAAAATGCAAATGCCGCCAAACGCATTAATTAATATAATTAATCGTTTTTAGTTCTGGTAACCTTTCGATTTGATGTTAATTTTGTCAAAAATTAATTTAAATGAAAATAAAATAGATTTTGGTACCGCTGTTTAAATTCAATAATACACACTAGGGAGTCACACAAATGTGACCAGCTGTGACAAGTTTGGGGCGAGGGGGAATTAATAGATAACCCCTTAGTATAGATAAAAAATTGCTTCACTTGTAATGCGTTTATAAATATTCAGGTACCAGTTGCCAAATCGAACGGTGTCAATGCTGCGATACAGACCCCTCAAGGTAATGGGAAGGTCTCGCAGGAGGTGCTAGACATGTACGTGCCACAAGGAGTCAAAGGCAGCCTTGAAGAGGCAACGAAGCCTGTGTCCGCTGTGCCCAAGATGACTGAACCTAAGATGACTGTGCCTCAAAAGTGAGTATTATTTAACCTACTCTGATGTACTTTTAACCTACTATGGTGTCGAGCCGTGGTGGCCTCGGGGTTTGAGCAGTCGCCTGCTACGCAAGCGACGCAAGCTCGAATCCCAGCGGGGCCTGCACCAATGAGTTTTTCTAAAAAACTTATGTGCAGTGATTTCACACCACGTGCTTTACGGTGAAGGAAAACATCGTGCGGAAACCTGCATATTTCTGAGAAGTAATTGAAAGTACACTATACTTACGTCTTTGAATTACTTCTCAGACATATGGTTTCCTCACGATGTTTTCCTTCACCGTAAAGCATGTGGTGTGAGATCACAGTGCATAAATTTGAGCTGTTAATTTGTAAATTTCAAATATGTCCTATAGTTTTTTATATGCTGGAAGCCTGGAGGGTGTCCAGGATTCCAGCGCCCACAAGGGGCGTTACCGCCTACTTTGGGGAAGAGCCTAGCTAAGATATACATTGTTCCAGTTACATGGTGTCCAGCCTGCCCCTGGGTGAGACGTTGGTGCTGTCGGTAGAAGCTACTGCCCAGGAGTCGAAGACCACCAGAGGTTTTGTGTGTGTCACCATGCATAGTGACTTCGAGTACGTGTACCAGAAACTCTGCGATCAGTTCACCTTCGAGTGCCAGAAGGACGACACTCCTTTCACGTGAGTTATCTATCTATACTAATATTATAAAGGGGAAATATTTGTGTTTAAGTATGTTTGTAACGACTTTGCTCAAAAAGGACGAGAACGATTTTAAAAATTCTTTCACCGTTTGAATGCTACATTATCACTGATTAATATAAGTTATATTTTATCCCCGTACTCCAACGGGGACGGGAACTACGCGGGTGAGACCGTGTGACGTCCGCTAGTCTCTATATAGGGTCTAGAATTTTTAGGCGCACATTTTTGCCACAGAGTTGGTGGTAAATATCAATTGGAACTGGGTCAGCCGATTTGGTTCTAATTAATACATGTATAAACTAGCTGACCCGGCCACGCGTTGCTGTGGCTAAAGTTTTTGCTATATTACATAATAGTAAACAATCTAAGAGCAGCGCCATCTATTGATTACTTACTCAACCCAGTCGAAAGGTATCGACATCTGTTAGAATCATTTGGAGTTAACAGATAATTGCGACTGTCAAATAATAACAGACAAATAATTAGCAATACATTAAAATTGCGACTATAATTTGAGATTTAAACTATCCTATCTCTCAAGTTGGATCGAACTGCACATGGTGGGCGAATTTTATTATAATCGGTTAAGTGGTTTAGGAGTCCATTGAGGACAAACATTGTGACACGAGATTTATATATATTAAGATTTACAGCAAGTAGCTCGTTTTTGGGCTTAACTTTATACCTAGATGGGTCAGAGCACAAAGCCACTGAAAAGCGTTGTTTTTTTTATCCCATCCAGCCCAATTCCAGGCGACGCGTTCGCCTACCTGAACGCGTCTGACGGTGGATGGTACCGCGCCTGGTGTCTGAACAAAAACACCGCGGCGCTGATGGACGCCGCCAAGGTGGTCCCGGTGACACCAGCCAACCAGTGCAGGCAGCTGCCGTTCGAGTACGCATACGTGCCGGAGTTCAGCTGCCTATTGGACATTGGAACTGCCCATGTAAGTGTAGCTTTATTTGACAGCGTTTCACCGGTACACGAGACGGACACGAGAATTTCTAAATTAATTACCTAAGACTTGACTCAAGAGCCGTGGTGGCCTCGGAGTTTGAGCAGTCGCCTGCTACATAAGCGACGCAAGTTTGAATCCCAGCGGGGCCTGTACCAATGAGTTTTTCCAAACACTTATTTGCAGTGATTACACACCACGTGCTTTACGGTGATGGAAAACATCGTGAGGAAACCTTCATATGTCTGAGAAGAAATTCAAAAGACATTCAAAGACACACAATATGTATAGTGGCCGAGACGGCGATGGACTCACCATCTGTCACGTTGGCACTTAATCAAATTCGGGGAAAAGTGGGTGTTGTGATTACAACACCTCTGCCTACCCCTTCGGGGAATACAGGCGTGAGCATATGTATGTACGTACTAAAGACAAGAACTATATTTAATTCCTTTAGAAATTATTAATATTAATATTATTATTTTTTAATTTGTATGTCTTCAACAGGTGGGCGACAATCTCAAATGCACTCTATTGTCGAAGCATAAAGACGCTTTTACAGTGTCCGTTGTGAACATCGAGACCGGTGTCAATATTGGCAATGGAGTACTTACGCGGTGGGTGCCTGAGGTGGACTACCTGAAGCAGAGTGAGTTGAACTTTTTACACATCATCGTGCCTGGCCTTATCCCATACATTGTTGGGGTCGGCACTTGATTCAACCCGATGTGGCTCCATGTTAGTCGCAATCAACTTATTAACTCCTTGTCCGTTATGTGCGCCTGGTACTTCGTGTACCATATCATCATCTCCCTGGCCTTATCCCATACATTGTTGGGGTCGGCACTTGATTCTACCCGATGTGTCTCCATGTTAGTCACAATCAACTTATTAACTCCTTGTCCGTTATGTGCGCCTGGTACTTCGTGTACCATATCATCATCTCCCTGGCCTTATCCCATGCATTGTTGGGGTCGGCACTTGATTCAACCCGATGTGGCTCCATGTTAGTCACAATCAACTTATTAACTCCTTGTCCGTTATGTGCGCCTGGTACTTCGTGTACCATATCATCATCTCCCTGGTCTTATCCTATTGATTTGTTCCAGTGCCACTGATCTCGGAGATTGAGCGACCTGATCTAGTGAACAACAGTTCAGTGTTGGCCGTGGGGATCAATGAGGTGGGTCGCGTCGTGATCCGACCGGCCGATAATGCTTCTATGAAGACATACGACACTATACTCAATGACTGCGTTTACTATGCCAAATCCGGTGAGTAATTAATGTTATATCTTTGTTCAAGCTTGCGGTTTTTCCCTTCCTTCCTTTCCATATCCTTTCTCCAAAATTTAAATATGGCGCGCAAAGCGCGGGGCTCACTCTGCACGACTGAATGAACGAACGAACCAACGAACGATCCGAACCGGCTATCACTCCCCGCTAGTCGATCGGCGGCCGCCATACAACAAATAACGCGCGCGCAAAATTCTTAAGCAAGAAAAAGTTTGAATACTGTGCAGTGAAAGTGTTGTGAACTGATAAAAGCAAGTAAGTCCTAAATCTAAGTTCCTTTCCTACTCCTCGCAAGCGGGTTTTGATTAAAATTTTGTTAAAGTTCTAACATAAGTGGTCATATCGAGCCAAATTGCTAGAAATTTCCTATGGTGATGCTGGGTTCAAATCTTACAGAAAAGATACTCCAGTGAGTTAAACAGTCCAATAAATAGTCCATTAAATAGTCCATAATACTTATTCTGTAAAAAAAACAAGTGTTAAATTCGTTATATTAACTAGAAATTTGTTCAAATTTATTACGAGTTTGCGTAGGTACCTACTTACTCGTGATACCATTTTGTTCAAAACTCGATGATACTTGTTTAAAAATACGTAGAATATACTTTTAACATTGTATTATTTGTAATACTAAATACTTATTTGTATAAATTACACGTAGCACCTATTTATCTACGTTGAATTCAATTGTAAAATTGCAATTGCATAGGTGAAGTACGTAGGTACGGTTTACCGCCATCTTTCTTTTGTTCGAGAAATTGCCAATAATTTTGACCGCGATTATTTACTTGCTATACGATGGAGAAAGAAACCAGTAAAGTTGTACCTACCAATGCTAATAAAAATGAAAATAATCTAAAGCATCTTACTATCCAGCGTGAATATGTTTTCTATGAAATGCAAATACTTTACGATTTGTCGCGTCAGTTGTCGACAGACGAATCAAAATATGGTCAGTTCAAATGTAGATACAAACGCCTTGAAAGTTTGCGCCAGGAGTACTGTGAAATTACAAGAGAAATAAATTCGATAAAATTGTTAATAAATCCAAAAGATCCGTTAGATATGAAGGCAGTGAGTGCGTTTGATACCATGTACTACGCCGTCATGGAAGTCGCGGAGGCTATGGTTGCGCCGTCGCCGGCCGAATTTCACGATTGCGCCGCCGCTGCCCCGCGCGGGGACTTTGCCACGACCACGGGAATCGGAAAACCTACTTCACAAGCTCGTTTACCTCAAATAGAATTGATTAAATTTAACGGGAATATAGAACATTGGCAAACTTTCTATGACACGTTTGAATCTCTGGTGCATAGTAATCAAAACATTAGTAATATCGAGAAGTTTCATTATTTGCTGTCGTGTCTAGTGGGGCCAGCGCTATCTATCGCTAAAGGTATCCCGGTGACCGCGGATAACTACCAAATCGTTTTTGACGCGCTCATCGAACGTTATCAAAATAAAAGAATCTTAGCGGTGAACTACCTAGAAAAAATATGCAATCATCCCGCACTCAAGTCAGGTAATTTGTATGATTTACGTGAACTTACAAGTCTATTTCAAGAATCTGTCAACGCACTAAGATCTGTCAAAATTGAAAACATGGGCGAATTTATTTTATTTTACCTATCTTCCCGTAAGTTAGATTCGGATACACGTAAGCGGTTCGAGTTACAGAATGTTAAAAATATACCTACATTTGCGGATTTGTTATCATTTTTACAAGGATACGTAAAGGTACTCGAAGCCAGTGAACCGAACTCGGGCATTCATTGTAATACACAAGTCGCACAACCGAGTTCTCGGAGGAATAATAATAATATTAACTATCAAATACGGCCGGTTCGCCAGTCGTTTCCCGCTCATTGTTTAGATTCTCAAAACACAGGGCCGTACTTTGAATCAAATTCGCTTTTGTGCCCAAATACAGTGTCGTACTCGAATAATGCAGGGCCGTACTTGAATAATGAAGAGTCATACTCGTATTATACAGGGCCGAATTTAAACGACGGTCCATTAAATAATAATAATTATATGAACCATGCTTACTATGAAAATACAGATAGACACGCTTTCGCAACTTCCGGTTTTAACAACAAGTACGCGGATTGTGCTTGCTGTGGATATTCTCAACACTCTATTTACAAGTGTACGGTTTTTAACGATAAAAATCTTAACGATAGAGAAGATGTAGTAAAAAATAAAAAAATATGCTGGAACTGCTTAAGACCGAATCATACAGCTGATAAATGTTTTTCGAAAACGTGTTGCACAAAATGCAACAGACGTCGTCACACACTTACACCGCGATCTAGACGTAAACGCTGCATGTCCCGTCGTCTCGTTCACGCCCGCGATTCCAGTAGCTTCTGCTGAACCAGTGATGACTACCGATTTAACGAACACTAACGTCTACTTAGAACACGGACAATCACAAGTTCTGCTAGGTACGTGTGTAGTTCGAGCTCGCGGTCCCAGCGGCGTTTTAAATATTCGCGCGCTTATCGATAGTGGGGCACAAGATTGCTTCATGACTGCGTCATGCGCTCGCCGTTTGGGCTTACCACTGCGTCGTTGTAAAATAACCGTAGCCGGTCTAGGCCAAAGCACAGTGCACGAAATTAAGGGTGTGACCTCACTAAACATACAACCTCAACATTCTGACCAACCAAACTTTGATTTACAAGCTATTGTTATGAATACCATTACACATAAAATGCCTACAGCAGAAATACCGGAAACCGTTAAAGCAAATTATAAACATTTAGTTTTGGCAGATCCAAACTTTGATAAATCCGCCGATATCGATCTTTTGATTGGTGCCGAACTTTTCCATAACATCTATGACGGTCAACGCCTAGAGGTAGGTCAGGGACTGCCGGTCGCGCTGCATAGTGTATTCGGTTGGATAGTAACGGGAAGGCTCAACCCCGAGTGTCGACCCCCAGCATATACTACGACTCTTTTTGCTTCCACGCTAACCTTAGATAATGTTGTCAAGCAGTTCTGGGACGTAGAAGAGCCGCCAAAGGTAAAAATTGTCGATCCTGAAACCGAAAAATGTGAACAGATGTATACTAACATGGTGCGTCGTGACGATGATGGTAGATATGTAGTACCAATGCTCATAAAAGAAGACTGCAAAGAACTAGGCAATTCGCATCACGCATCTTTATGCAGACTATACCACCTCGAAAAACGGTTTATACATAATGAACAATTAAAATACGATTATACAGCATTTATGCAAGAGTATGAGGACATGAAGCACATGCAACCCGTTAAATCAACTGACAATGACGCAAGCTATGTTATTCCACATCACTGCGTGCTGAGACCTGATAGCACCACTACGAAACTTCGAGTAGTGTTTGATGCGAGCGCGAAGACTACCAATGGACGTTCCTTGAATGACATCGTCCACATCGGCCCGAAACTTCAAACCGACATCGTAGATATTATTACAAAATTCCGATTACATGAAGTGGTTTTCACAGCAGACATTTCTAAGATGTATCGTAACATAAATTTGCGTCCGGAGGATCGAAAATACCAACATGTTCTATGGCGTAACTCGCCTAGTGAAGAGGTGCGCGAATACGAACTCCAAACCGTCACCTACGGCGTAAGTAGCTCACCGTACTTAGCTATTCGGACTCTGCATCAGCTGGCGGATGATCACGGTCACGAATGGCCTCAAGCTGCTTCAGTTCTCCGAAATGATACCTTCATGGATGACATCACGGCTGGAGCCCCGTCTCTTGAGGCAGCTCTGAGTTTGAAGAAACAACTAATACAACTGCTCAACTGCGGTAAATTCGAGTTACGAAAATGGAGCAGCAACTCGCCTGGACTCCTGGAACAGCTTCCATCAGAACATTGTCAAATACCAAAATCTTTCTGCGATGACAGTAACCGTCAGACGCTGAAAATACTAGGCGTCCAATGGGATCCAACGGAAGACGTTTTTACGTATACTCGATCTGAAGTACTCGAATTCAGGGCAAAGAGTACCAAGCGCTCAATTTTATCAATAGTAGCCCGTATTTACGACCCTTTAGGTTGGTTGACACCCATGGTACTCATGGCGAAATTATTAATTCAAACTCTTTGGCGACTTAAATTGGGTTGGGACGAACCAGTTCCACAAGAAGTTGCACATCACTGGACAGCGTTTGTTGATGAACTGCGTAATTTAAAGAATGTGAGAATTCCACGACATATTTTACCTCCGGACTCGAGTTGTATCCTTGTTGGTTTCTGTGACGGTTCATCGAAAGCGTATGGTTGCAGCGTGTATTTAAGATGTGTCCACAATGGAAAGGTAACTGTGAATCTAATAATAGCCAAATCGAGAGTAGCTCCAATCAAACCGCTGACCATAAATCGCCTCGAACTTCTCGGAGCTGTTCTTCTTGCTCGCGTCCTGAAACATATGTCAGACTTGCTTCGCCCCCATGTTCGTTTGGAGGAAGTAATTGCATTTACGGATAGCAGTACCGTACTTGCCTGGTTTAACACCGAGCCCTACAAGCTGAAGACTTTTATATCTCATCGTGTTGTGAAGATATCGGAAGAGGTAGCACCTGAAAACTGGCATCATGTTTCAACTCACGACAATCCTGCGGATCACAGCAGTCGCGGTCTTGCTTGCTCCCAGTTGATCTCTACTCTAAATTGGTGGTCTGGTCCATCATGGCTTTCTTCTGAGATGTCAGAATGGCCCCGGTCACAAGAGCAACTGTCGTCGGACTGCATCCCTGAAATGAGAAACTTACCACAACTTGTCCACACTGCGGAGACGACTCCTTGCAAAGAAGACCCCATAACAGGATTATTGGAAAATTGCTCATCACTGTCTAAGGCACAGCGCATTTTGGCTTGGTGCGTGCGATTTGCATTTCGTTTGCGGAAACGTTCTCAGGAGGCTGGAGGTCTGACGACCCGAGAGCTGGAGGAAGCGTTATCATTACTAGTCCGTCACGAACAAGACAAATTCCTTGCAGAGGAGAGACTATCCATTTCATGCCAGGAACCATGCTCGCGATCTATTCAAAGGCTTAGCCCGTTCATCGACCAGCTAGGACTCCTGCGAGTGGGGGGGCGCTTAGAAAATGCACAACTTCCTCTGTCTGCAATTTATCCCATAATGTTGCCAAAATTCTCGCGTCTATCGACACTCATTATAGAATACTATCACCGACTTTATCTTCATTGTGGGCCACGTACTCTCCAATCTATAATTCAGCGTAAATACTGGATTTTGGGAATACGTAACCTAATTAGATCACGGCTTGCAAAATGTGTCACCTGTTTCAAAGTTAACCCTAAACCTGTTTCTCCATTGATGGGCAATCTCCCGAGGCCCCGAGTTCAGGCTGGGCGTTGCTTTCAGAATATAGGTGTGGATTTTGCCGGACCTTTTATAGTAAAGGAAAGTAGACGGCGTAATGCTCATACCTACAAGGCTTATGTTTGCGTGATGGTATGTTTAGCTACAAAGGCCATACATCTCGAGTTGGTAACAGAGTTGTCCACACCCGCTTTCATAGCAGCTTTGGATAGGTTCGTGTCCCGTAGGGGGCTGTGTAGGTTGATAATTTCAGATTGCGGCACGAACTTCATCGGAGCTAAGCGCTACTTAAGCGATGTACAACAGTTTTTGCAAAACAAACGGTCTGACTTGAGTACGGAACTCGCCAAACGAAATATTACTTGGCAGCATAATCCTCCAACAGGCAGTCATTTTGGCGGAATATTCGAAAGCGGTGTGAAATCGATGAAACACCATCTCAAACGGGTAGTAGGTTTACAGGTTTTAACTTTCGAAGAGCTTACGACGGTGCTCTATAAAATTGAGGCGGTTTTGAATTCACGTCCACTTTGCGCTTTGTCGAATGATCCCACTGAAGTAGACGTATTAACACCGGGACATTTTATTGCTGGAGGCCCATTAGTTTCATTACCAGAGCCCTTACTGACAGAAACGTACTTACCACCTCGGGAACGCTGGCAGTTATTGCAGAAGCTTACCCAGAGTTTTTGGAGAGTTTGGCATACGGAATACCTTCATACATTGCAACAGAGATTCAAGTGGTTTAAGGGGCAGGCCAATGTACAGATAGGAGACATTGTTACTATCGTTGACCAAAATCATCCACCTTTGGAGTGGCGTTCGGGTAGAGTGACAGAGATCCACCCGGGGTCTGACGGCGTGGTACGTGTCGTAACCTTGCGTACTGCTGGTGGCATCCTTCGGAGGCCGGTTACTAAAATCTGTCCGTTACCTCTATCTTCTTAATTTCATTTAAATTTAAGCCTAATGTACAATAGTTTAGTTTACTTTTCTTTCAGTATAATAATAGCTAAGTTAAGTTTCATATTGGACTCAGCACCACTTGGTCACTTTCTTAATGCCTTTGTGTCATTTAGTTTTGAAACTCCTGCAAGAGTTTCAAGTGGGGGGGTATGTTCAAGCTTGCGGTTTTTCCCTTCCTTCCTTTCCATATCCTTTCTCCAAAATTTAAATATGGCGCGCAAAGCGCGGGGCTCACTCTGCACGACTGAATGAACGAACGAACCAACGAACGATCCGAACCGGCTATCACTCCCCGCTAGTCGATCGGCGGCCGCCATACAACAAATAACGCGCGCGCAAAATTCTTAAGCAAGAAAAAGTTTGAATACTGTGCAGTGAAAGTGTTGTGAACTGATAAAAGCAAGTAAGTCCTAAATCTAAGTTCCTTTCCTACTCCTCGCAAGCGGGTTTTGATAAAATTTTTGTTAAAGTTCTAACAATCTTTAAGCGAGTTATTCTTGTAAATATACACTATCTGTGCCCGGCAATCTTAGTATTGCCATATATTTTTTTGGGGTGGTCACCCTTATCATTAAGGGGTATGGAAAATATATGTTGGGCGATTCTCAGACCTACCCGATCTGCACACAAAATTTCATACAAATAGGAGTATGGTAACTAGCATTGTGACATGGAAATGTTATATATTAAGAAGAATAAAAAGATATATAATACATACATACATATGCTCACGCCTGTATTCCCCGAAGGGGTAGGCAGAGGTTTTGTAATCACAACACCCACTTTTCACCGAAGATGATTATGTGCCAATGTGACAGATGGTGAGTCCATTGCCGTCTCAGCCACTACATACGTCATTGAATTACTTCTCAGAAATATGCATCGTTTTTCTTCACCGTAAAGCACGTGGTGTGAAATCACAGTACATAAGGTTTTTTATTTAGAAAAACTCATTGTTGCAAGCCTCGCTGGGATTTGAACGTGCGTCGCTTGCGTAGCAGGCCACTGCTCAAACCTCAAGGCTACCACGGCTCTTTATATAATAGAATCTGAATCTCGGAAACGGTTCCAAAGACGCAAAAAATTAATCTAGCTAGGTTTCACTTTCAGAAAACATCGTTTTAACCATGTTTTCAGGCAAATAAAAATTGCTACAATATCATTACAATACGAAGATAAATTTTATGATAGTGAAGACGCCTATCGCGTGATAACGAACCTAGACGATACCCTGGTTCGAGTCCAAATTACACAAAGAGTTGTGCATGAGGCTGCGAAGATTTCTGAGTTGGTACGACCAATCTACGACAGGTGGCGCCACTATCATTACGATGAATCTCATATATGGATGCTGATAAGCAATAATGTGTCAACCCACAAAAAGTCAAATTCAAAGGTTTTGATATATTTTGATAATGCATCACGTATTTAACATTCTAAAAAAGTGTTTCAAGTCATCTGAAACATAATAGTACGTAAAAAATGGATATATGTCATAAAACAAATCTTAAATCACGTATACAATCATCTTAAGACGCCATTTTCTCAAAACCAAGTTTATGCGGGTTGACACATTATTGCTTATCTGCATCCATATTGCCTTGAAAGATCTCTTACGCCGGTAAAACTACGGGCCACAGCGAGTCTATACAGATTAATAAAATTAAAGTGTCTGTTTATAATTCCAAAATAACAGCTTTTCAAATTCGGAGCACTCGTAACCGAAGAAAGTGTATGAAGAGATGCATGAATGTGGATGAAGCTAAAGAAGTATGTAAGGATCGTAGCATGTGGCAAACGGTGGTCTCTGCCTACCCCCATGGGATACAGGCGTGAGCATATGTATGTAAATAACAGATTTTCACCAAATGCATATGAAAGTATACACGGTACTGATATTGAAATGCAATTTATTTTAATTTGTCTTTCCTGTCAGTCTGTCTGTATATTGCGGCAAAATAACGGCTGGGCCGTTTTTAGCGGGACTTTGACTTACTGACAGTTAATGTTACTGTTATTTATTATCTGTGACTCTATATAAAAATAATATGTTCTGCATAGTTCTACACTACTTTCTTGTCTAGTAGTCTGTATGACAAATGAGGCCTGGGAGCCAGGATCAGTCGGAGCAGACCTTGGTTGGTTGATTGAAACACCGTAACTTGGGCAATCCTGGTATTTATTGATTCCACAACTGTATTGACTTGTTTCCTTGACGACTACTTGAAGACCACACTATTGACATTTGACACTGAACTCTATATACAACTAAAAGAGAATCTTACCATCGAGATTTAAAATAATACAACGCCATCTTGTGATAAGATGGCTAACTACTATGTTAAACTAAGTTAAACAAGTCTATTGTTTTCATATCCGTCTTATCTGGTTCATTTAAAATAAAGCGTCCGTACGTTTTATTAGGTTATGGGCCCAGTTATAATGGCATGGAACATGTAAGTGATTAAGTATTTTGTCCCCAGCCATGCCCCTGTTCGAGTATCCCCAGAAGGGTCAGCTGGTGCTCGCCATGTACGAGAAGCAGTACTGCAGGGCTCTCGTCAAACGCACCAACGTCAAGAGTCACAAGTACCTCGTGGAATTCATTGAGTTTGGTTAGTATACTGTTTTTTTTTTTTTGACGCCCTGTAGGCGTCGCGAGCTCCCTCGGCCATAAGGCTGAGACTTTGTACATCCGCTTTTTATTTTATTGCCACGCTGATTTTTGTGTGTATGTGTGTTGTGTTGTTTCCCTCATATAGTATTTTGTGTCCTCGTCTTGTATCCCTTTTTTTCCCTTTAAACTAAATATTTCAGACAGAGGTATTTCGTAGTCTCTGTTTGTTGACTGCTCCCAGCATTGTCTTCCCAGGGGGGCCTGGGACGACGGCTGCCCGTGGTAGTTTTAATCACAAAAGGGGTTGGGCCATTTATCATAATGGCCCAGCCTTTTTACTGCTCTAGGCAGCTGCTTTTTCTTGCCTACTTGGTTAGTATACTGTCCCAGAAGGGGTAGGCAGAGGTGTTGTAATAACAACACACACTTTTCATCGAAGATGATTAAATGTCATCGTGGCAGATGGTGAGTCCATCGCCGTCTCAGACAATTTACATACGTCATTGAATTACTTCTCACACATATGCAGGTTTCCTTACGATGTTTTCCTTCACCGTAAAGCACGTGGTGTGTTAGAAAAACTCATTGGTACAGGCCCCGCTGGGATTCGAACTTGCGTCGCTTGCGTAGCAGGCGACTGCTCAAACCTCAAGGCCACCAGGGCTCCTGTTTGTAATTATGAAATAACAGCTTTTCACTAAATGTTAACGAAAGTACATATATGGTACTGATTTTAAAAAACAAATTTTCAATTTTTTTCTCTGTCTGTTCAGGGTAATCTCTGACACGGCTGGACAGATTTTAACAGGACTTTTACTGGCAGATAGCTAATTTTACAAGGAGTAGCTTAACGCGTTCACTGCTAACGACGCGCCTGCGCGTTTATCCGAACTTTCCTATATGCTAACGACGCTTATGTGAGTCCATACAAATTTCTGTGCCTTCACTGTGTGCTAAAGCCGACTCTGCGCGTCTATTGTTTAAATAAGACCAAATTGTAAGGGCCCTCACCCACCTTGCTATATAGAACAGATACGGAATTTGCCTACATTAAATTATACCGGATAAGTACCGACCCTTTTCCATTTCGCATGTTTTTATTGGGTGTCGTAAACAAGCGAGTGTTTTATGAGCTGCCATAACAATAGTCAAACGCGCAGAAGCGCCGAATAGCACTGGGGAATATGTTACGTGGACGCTATGTTGTTGTTTTAGCACAGAGCGAAAGCGTATTTGTACAACGATATGCGTTTGACGCACTGGTGTAAGGTCCGATTGTGTAGCACACGGTAATGACTTTTTATTTAGCTCTAGCAGTGAATGCGTTAAGCCACTTTTACTAAAAAAGCAAGTATGTAGATATGTGTGTATATACACAGGTAAGACGATTGTGTCGTACATGGAGGATATGTTGCGGTGTCCGGAGTGCTTGCACGTGACGTCAGTGCCAGCGGTCACGTCCGTGGTGCAGCTCAGCGAGCTGGGCGCCACGGCCGCCGGCCGCGACTACATCGACCAGCTCAGCCAGTCGCACGCTGTGCTCACGCTGGTATGTATATACTAATATAGTGTAGTTATATATTCATTTTCCTCGTTAACCCCTTTAATGATAAATTGTCAACCGGGACCGACGGCTTAGCGTGCTCTCCGAGGCACGGAGGGAACTCGGGCGGTCACCCGTCCAATTGGTTGCTTAACTTCGCTGATCGAATGATATGCGCGATAGCAACTGTGCTACGAGCTCAATAAAATAAAATACATATGCTCACGCCTGTATTCCCCGAAGGGGTAGGCAGAGGTGTTGTTATCACAACACCCACTTTTCACCGAATTTGATTAAGTGCCAACGTGACAAATGGTGAGTCTATCGCCGTCTCAGGCACTATACATACGTCTTTGAATTACTTCTCAGACATATGCAGGTTTCCTCACGATGTTTTCCTTCACCGTAAAGCACGTGGTGTGAAATCACTGTACATAAGTTTTTTTTAGAAAAAATCATTGGTACAGGCCCCGCTGGGATTCGAACTTGCGTAGCTTGCGTAGCAGGCGACTGCTCAAAACCCGCGGCCACAACGGCTCTTTTAAAAATAATAAGATGCAAATATAATATTCTTGGTGTAAATCCCCAGACGCTACCATCGGGCGTTAAAACAGCGCCGAACGGCTCGCCAGTGACGCTCACGGTCGCCAAGAACAATGAAAACGTCAACCGCAAACTGGAAATGTTGTGCACTCCCGACTGGAAGAAGCTGGAGGATAAAGGCGAAGATGTTGTCCGTGAGTATATCTATATATTGCACCCTCAGAATGATAGGGACTCAACACAAAAATTTGCGAAAATAATTATGTTAAGATAGACTGACCTCAAAAGTGTATATTTATACATACTACACGTACGAGAATACACTACTTAAACTAAACTTATAAGATTTATTTATGTTTGATAATCTTGTAATTAATAATAAATAAGTAACTAAAAACTAATTACAAGTAGAAAACTTGGCCCAAATCGGTGTCTCTCGGGATCGTGCCAAGAAGGCTGGCAGCATTGCCACGTTGAATAGCAATGCTGATTCTCTGAGCGAAGTAACCCCAGCCCGCTTGTCACGAAAAGCTTCTACCAGACGATGTGCAACCTCTTTGAAAAGTTGATGAGCATCTGGACCCAGTACTATACTTTAATATAAAATACATTGTACATATTCAAAACTGTGTGAATGTGACCGGAAGTGTCGGTAGAGGGCGTCCAAGGAAGAACTACTATGACCAAATTAATAGTATTTTTCAGAAAGGTCAAATTAGGAGAGATATGCGTTTGACGCACTGGTGTAAGGTCCGATTGTGTAGCACACGGTAATTACTTTTTATTTAGCTCTAGCAGTGAATGCGTTAAGGTTTAAGATATTTATCTATCTGCCCACAACAGAGCTGGAGAGTCTGATGCATTCGGACTTGAAGTACTGTCCCCTGCCTCCTGAGGGCTGCACCTTGGAAGTGTTGGACATCAGCTGCCTGGCCGATGGCTCGCTGTCAGCATGCATCAAAGACGATCCGCACGCCCTACACGTGCATACCACTTTGACTGAAAAGGTTAATATATACATATAAATAAAACTGAAATGTGTGTAACAGAGAGCCGTGGTGGCCTCGGGGTTTGAGCAGTCGCCTGCTACGCAAGCGACGCAAGTTCGAATCCCAGTGAGGCCTGTACCAATAAGTTTTTTTAAAAAACTTATGTACAGTGATTTCACACCACATGCTCTACGGTGAAGGAAAACATCGTGAGGAAACCTGCATATTTCTGAGAAGTAATTCAATGACGTATGTAAAGTGTCTGAGACGTCGATAGACCTACCATCTGTCACGTTGGTACTTAATCATCCTGTGTGAAAAGTGGGTGTTGTGATTACAACACCTCTGCCTACCCCTTCGGGGAATACAGGCGTGAGCATATGTATGTATGTATTTAATTATTTATACAGTTTGAACTCTGGTACTTATGTACTTGGAAAATGCTTATATGATTCCTATTTCCAGATGGCCGAGTATTGCAACAGTGAGTTGGGTAAGCAGCCATACCTCCCCAAGCCGGAGGAACTCTGCATTGCCCAGTGTCCCCCATGTGAGTATTATTAAGTTTAGGGTTTAACGCCATTTATCTATACTAATCTATACAGATAAATAAAATTGAAGGTCCCATGGGGATGAAGCGAAAGAAGTATGTCGCGGATCGTAGCATGTGGCTAACGGTAGTCTCTGCCTACCCCCATGGGATACAGGCGGGAGCATATGTATGTATGTATGTTTAAAAGTAATTCGAAAAGTACACGTTTTGAGGTAAGCAGAGGTGTTGTAACAACAACACCCACATTTCATCGAATATGGTAAAGCACCAACTTGACAGAGGGTGAGTCCATCGCCGTCTCAGGCACTATACATACGTCTTTGAATTACTTCTCAGACATATGCAGGTTACTCCTTGTAACATTTGCTATATGCCAGTGAAAGACTCGTGAAAATCGGTCCAGCTGAGACATAGAAAATTAAATGAATATAAACTTTCATAATATGCTTTTAATGATAACATATTATTTTTTAATTACAAACAGACACTTCAATGTTATCTATCTGTATATGAAAATGAAAAATATTTATTCAGTTCAGGTCCTGGTAAGGCACTTATGAATGTCGAGGAATCGACCACCGGTTCGAAAACTAGCCTTCTGAGAAGAACCGTTATAGAAATCGATGTATAGATAAGGATTGATTGAGTTGTCATGCTCACTAAAATGCCTTTGCTTGCGGCGGCGTCAGGAAGACGGGTCGCTCACTTCCCTCTATAATGGTTGAGGAGGGCGATGGCTGGCATTCTCGTCATACTTGTGAACAGGTGCTGCTAGTGGGGGCTGGTCATCACAAGCTACACAATTATTCGTAGTACTTATTATTAGTTTTAAATTTTTTTATATCG
This sequence comes from Watsonalla binaria, assembly GCA_929442735.1. NCBI lineage: Eukaryota > Metazoa > Arthropoda > Insecta > Lepidoptera > Drepanidae > Watsonalla > Watsonalla binaria. The sequence continues at coordinate 1,320,912 of OV838948.1, read as the reverse complement.
ACTTTTGTGCACTGGAACTGTGTCCATGGGCTTATATATATTTTTTATGATTTATATTGTATTACTCAAAGCTGTAAATTTTTTTTTTTAAAAGAGTAATTACTGAGTTTCTTGCCAGGTTCTTCTCAGTAAAAGCAACCTTTCGAACTTGGCGGTATCATGTATAATCCTGTATAATTATGTCTTTCTGACGATTTGAAAGTGCTTTGTAAAAAGTCTAATCGAATAAAGATATTTTTTTGAATTTTTGTCGTAGATCCGCAATGGTTCCGTGCAATAGTTCTGGACCAGCCCACCGGTCCCGGCGGTCCCGCCGTCCGCGTGTGCTACATGGACTACGGCAACGTGGAGACGGTACCAGTGTCTTTGATACGCAAAATGTTGCCAGAGTTTGTCAAAGGACTGCCCGCCGTTGCTTCCCTTGTGGATATCAAAGGTGAGCCATCATCATTATCATCATCATCCTCCTATCGTCCGCGTTTGCTATATCACGGACTATGGCAACTTGGAGACTTGTTACGTAAAATGTTGCCAGAGTTCGTCAAGGGACTGCCCGCTGTCGCTTCCCTAATGGTGGTGACACTATACATACTTCTTTGAATTACTTCAGGCAGTCGCCTGCTTCGCAAGCGACGCAAGTTCGAATCCCAGCGGGGCCTTTACCAATGAGTTTTTCTAAAAAACTTATGTACAGTGATTTCACACCACGTGCTTTACGGTGAAGGAAAACATCGTGAGGAAACCTGCATATTTCTGAGAAGTAATTCAATGACGTATGTAAAGTGTCTGAGACGTGCATGGACTCACCATCTGTCACGTTGGCACTTAATCATCTTAGGTGAAAAGTGGGTGTTGTGATGACAACACCTCTGCCTACCCCTTCGGGGAATACAGGCGTGAGCATATGTACACAAAGCCGGTTTCCTCGATGTTTATCTTTAGCTTGTGATGTGAAATTACTACATTTAAGTATTTAGAAACACTCTGTAAAGGTCGCTGGATGTATCCCTCAGGATTCCCCAAGGACCCGTCTCCGGAAATCCTGACCCGAGCCATAGAGCACATGAAAATCAACGACGAAGGCAGAGGCGTGCTGCACGTGTCCAAATGCGAGCTGCAGGATGAAGAAGGCATGTACTCCTGCGAAGCGCCGGCACTGCTCTCCGCTATCAATGGCAAGTAATACATCTAGCTTATGACACACCTCTCGCATCATGGACATTTATCGTATGGCTAATGACGCGCCAGTGGCATCAAGAATTGTTCGTTGAAGCGGTTGTATCAAAACTTTTGGTTGAGAAATAGGAAAACAATTCAAGTGAGTGATTATTGATCATTTGACATCGTCGTCATTAAATTTATAAAAGGCATAAAATATTTTGTTTGAACATTGATCAGTCAACATATGATTGACTAGCTAGTGCCTGTGACTTTGTCTGCTAATAGTAACGAGAGTATCTTATATACTCGCATAAATGTAGCTCGTAGCTGGCGGAGTTGTTTTTTCTACTTGACAATTATATATTCACGCAATCTACTCAACTAATTTTATAAAGAGGAAATATTTGATTGTTAAGCAACTACTAGGCTAAGAAACTACTAGACCGATTTGACGACTTTCAGTAAAGGATAGCTACATCATCAGCGAGTAACATAGGCTATATTTTATCCCCGTACTCCCACGGGGACGGGAACTACGCAGGTGTAACCGCGTGACGTCCGTTAATATCTTTATAAATTGTAGCCTTTATGTTATTCTGATGTGTAATCTATATTATTGCAAAGTTGCAATAAAGCCGGTTTAGTAGTTTTGGAATCAAATGCAATTATATGCATATGTGTAGATTCATTGTTGATTTTTCTTGTTACATATGTCTCAATCATTCCTAAGTCTTGTGTTAGTAGTTATAAAGTATGACTAGATCATGCTGGGACCCAGTCGGGTCTGAGTCGATCTTCGGCCGATATCGTTCCCCGGCCGTCACTCGGCTGCCTGCCATACTTAATATAAGTAATATTAGTTGACCGTGCTACGGCCGACTCTCGGCTCGGACCCGGCTCGGACTAGCGGGAGTCATTCTTAAGTAATGTTAAGTGACAAATTAAAGCTTAGATCATTCTGTTATTTAAGTAAAGTAAGAAGTCTTTTACATAATTAAGCATTAACTAGTAAACATTGGAAAGCTGCATCATCAGCGATTAACATAGGCTTTATTTTGTTCCCGTATTCCCACGGGAACGGGAACTACGCGGGTGAAACCGCGTGACGTTCGCTAGTTTATGCTTAACTTTCTCATAAGGCTTCTTACATTTGTATCCATGTCTTGTTTAGTTTAAGCAGTAATTAATATTATTTGTATTGAAAGGAGATGTTATGACTTAATAACCGACTGCGAAAAAGGAGGAGGTTGAATGTTCGACGCGACTATTTAAAATGATAAACACGTGGGTCTGCCTGCTATTTTGTTCGCCTGATTTCCTGGGTGTATACTAAATAACATATTATTATTCTTTTGTAAATGAAAAAAATCACAATTTTCATATAAAGTTTTATCCCCTTTTTACACCATTTTAGGGGTTGAATGTTGAAAAATATTTTCCTTAGTTTATAATTAACGGCTTCACATTGACATTTTCATCCCCGTTTTCACCACCCACCATAGGTATTGAATTTCCAAAAATCTTACTAAAGTTTCAAATTCACGGTGTTTCATCGAGATTTTCATCCCCTTTTCCAACACCCACCATTGGGGTTGCACTTTCAAAACCTTAGTTTAAAATTGACGAATTTACATTGAAATTTTCATCTCCAGTTTCGCCACCCACCGATAGGGGTTGAACTTTCAGAAGTCTTTCCTTAGTTCATGAGTGACGGATTTTAATCAATATTTTCATCCCCTTTTTCACCATCTCAGGGGATCTGATTTGGTAATGTTTTTTGGCGAAATCCCGGTCCTAGCCAGTAGTTTTTGCATTGATGGCAGAAAGTTATCATTATATACATACTAGCTGGTGATCGCGACTCCGCATGTGTAGGATTCGACTTGTAAATTGTAGCTGTAGTTATTCTGATGTGTAAGCTATATTTTTGTAAAGTTTCATTCAAATTCATTCAGTAGGTTTTTGCGTGGTCCCGTTATGAGCTATAAGCGTTGACCTTGACAGGAGTTTGCGTGTGTCTTTATATCGCTTTATAAGTCTGTCTGTATGGCATGACCCGTAGTTTCTCTCACTATTTACGCAGAGCGCTCATAAGTTGTAACGGCATCAATATGTCCGTGATATTTCTGTGAGCCCACGGACCAAAATTTCAGCAAAACATGTTCTCTAAAAGGATAAATTATAACTAGAGCAGTCGGTATAGGGGTAAGAAACATTACCCGTGGACCCACTGTGGGTCAATAGCAGTGGGAACACGGTAATTATAATGGAGTTTTGTAAATTTCCTTATTTACAACAATAAATGTTGAGCACAGGCTTTGATGAAAGTGAACCAACATTGCTTTCATTTCAATTTCATATTTTCTTCAGTACTCATTTGTTGATGGTTAGTACAGTTGCGTACACAAGTGTTGTACGCTCTTGACCTCTAATTTTGTCCTGTGGTTCCGTCTGAGGTTCTTCACAATTTGACAGATGCTTTGCCATATGTTCATATGTTTCACGGGTTGATACGTCTTTTCCGGATTTTTAAGACGTCAGTCTTGTGACTTTTTCGGTTATTATGACGTCTTTGACCCTTTCGGATATTGTAATGTATTGTGACGTTTTCCGGACTTCATGACGCGTTGTCACTTTTTCGGATATTATGACATTTTGTGACGTTTTCGGATATTATGATGACTTTGACGTTTTCCGGATTTTAAGTCGTCTTGTGACTTTCGGATATTATGATGTCTTGTTACTTTTTCGGATATTATGACATTTTGTGACTTTCGGATATTATGACGTCTTGTGACTTTTTCGGATATTATGACATTTTGTGACGTTTTCGGATATTATGATGTCTTGTGACGTTATCCGGATTTCATGACGTCTTGTGACTTTCGGATATTATGACATCTTGTGACTTTTTCGGATATTATGGTGTCTTGTGACGTTTTCTGGATCGAACCCGCGACACCCAGTTTAGCAGTCAGGTATCTTATCTAACCTAACCGCTAGACCAACGGTGTCGTCAAGATATAAGGTCAACCTTTCATACTTGGTCATAGGTTCGTCTCATTGCGGTCTTATTCACACTATTGTTAATATGACATTCACGTAGTACTGAAGTAATACTGCGTATATTTGGGAGTTTGCAAAACTTTTTACAAATCCGTATTTCAATACCTGACCACTTTAGTTCCGCCTGATTGGTTTCATCTCCATTTGAGGAATTTTTCACACGTTTTAACGTTTAAGAAGCCTCAGGGGATGTTGTGAGGATCACTGGCGGATGTTTTATGTGCGGGTTTCAAACTAATTTCAATTTAAATTTCGTCTCGAGGGCGGGACTCGAACCCGTGCTACTCGTGATCACACCTCATGCGTCACCAATTTCCTTCCCTTGTTTTACAGTTTAGGGGCCGCTATTTTTAGATTTAATTTCAATTCAGATCATATTTCTCTCTTCGTCGTGCGTTTTTTCTGCACAGAGTGCACGCCACTGGCATCGGTCACACGTTTATTGCCGTTGAAACACATTCGCGTTTGCCCCGTTGCAGTTGTTTAGTGACGTTTTTCGGATATTTAACGTTGACATTTTCCGGACATTTGACGCCGTGTCAGGTTTTGACAGCATTTCTGAGGTGTGACGTATTATGTCGTATTTCAAATATTATGTCCCGTTTTGAGATACTTATTTTGAGGTTTCGCGACGGTTATGTTAAATGTTAGTGTAATGATTATTAACACTACATGCTTATAGAGAGGTGTTAATACCTAAACGGAGAATTTGAAGTTAATGCTTGGTTTAAAAGCAGCTCCATCCTTGTTTGTGTTATGGATTTCGAAAAGGATGGATATAAATTAGTCCGAGCTTGGTTTTCGCACCATATTTCGTAATTTGATTATTCACAGTCTTAATTCGAATATCTTAAAGATAATAATTTTCTCTATTGCCTCTGCAATTATACAAACATTGCATTGAAACTTGATTGAAAACTTGTAAGTAAAAGCCTCCCAGAGGATAGTTTAGTTTCAAATACAACAATCTATGAATGCAATTCTGAACACATGATGTTGAGCTAAAATAAATAATAGTTCCTCACCATTTTTGTTGGACGTGAAGTCCCGTGGACTGTTATCGTCTTGTGACGTTTTTCGGACTATAAACGTCTTGTGACGTTTTTCGGAATATTAACGTCTTGTGTCGTTTTTCGGACATTTAGCGTCTTGTGACGTTTTTCGGACATTTAGCGTCTTGTGACGTTTTTCGGACTTTTAACGTCTTGTGTCGTTTTTCGGACATTAACGTCTTGTGACGTTTTTCGGACTATTATCGACTTGTGACGTTTTTCCGATATTTTGACATGTGAAGTGTTCGGATATCTGGTTGTTTGTGACGTTATATTTCAATTTCAATTTGCAATACCTTAATAAAGAGTATTTATTTTCCTGACTTTCATCTCCTGTAATGAAAAGATAGATTAGTGTTGTTCATTTTAAAACATAAATTTCCCAGCAATTTCAGCGAAAACTAGAAAAATATGATTAATAATACCATTCGGGAAGTTTTTCACTTATTAGAATATTGTTCTATATTGTTATAATACAAGGACCAGTATCCCTATCACGAGTTTGTCACCGTTTCCGTAATCTATACTCGCTAGCGTCACTCGCAATATTAGTATGAGATATTTTAGTTGTTCACGTCACCGCTGGGAGTCGCTGCACAATTTCTCATACTAATATTCGGCGGAGACGCTAGCGAGTATAGATTACGAAAACGGTGGCAAACCCATGATAGGGGTATATTACTTTTTAATAACATGTAGAATACTTTGCCCACTTCTCCATTGGTATTACATTTTTTTATCATTTTCATTTACACGCGCATATAAATTGCAACTTTCTCACGATAGCTATCGTAATCTGTATAATACGATATTTTTTAAGCATTTGAAATTATTAGAGCCGTGGTGGCCTTGGGGTTTGGGCTGTCGCCTGCTACGCAAGCGGCGCAAGTTCGAATCCCAGGGGGTCAGTACCAATGAGTTTTTCTAAGAACTTACGTACAGATTTTTCAAAGGCTGAGACGGCGATGGACTCACCCTCTGTCACGTTGGCACTTAATCATATACGGTGAAATGTGGGTGTTGTTGTTAGACCACTGCCTTACCCCTTCGGGGACCCTTCTGGAATGGCGTGAGCATATTTGATTTATATGTAATCAGAGGGCATAGTTCCTTAAAAATATTCCTTCAAATTAAGTGATATGAGTTGTTTTTTTTGAAGTTAATAAAAATATTAAACACGTTTTGTATAAGGATGTTTATAAAACGTTGATTCGCTTATAATGTATAATGTTTTCCCTCATTTTAACGCATATAAGACTTTTTTTTCTTTGTGTTATTTTTTGTTTCTTTCAATAAATGTTTTTTTTATTCTTTTTTATTTTCTTCTTAATTAATTACCATAAAATATTTCACATAAATATCACATTTTGTGATATTTATCATGAGTCGTTTAATAACTTTCCTGCCGTATATCTTAGAAAGTAAGTATGCAAGTTATGAAGCCTAGAGCCGTGGTGGCCTCGGGGTTTGAGCAGTACCAAGCGACGCATGTTCGAATCCCACCGGGGCCTGTACCAATGAGTGTGCGTGAGATGCGAATATTCGCAACATCCCTGGTACTGTACACCTATATTTCGCCATATTAACTGCCTCGTTGGTCTAGTGGTTAGTACGCTTGCCGATCACGAGGTCCCGGGTTCGATTCCCGGGTCGGGTCAAAAATGTATATTGGGTTTTTCTGTCATGAAATTCACAATATAATGCCCGCAGTTTGTAAGTAGTGTGTGTATCCACCCGGTGGGTCGGAGCACGTTGCACCGTCGGTCCTCCCTGACCTCTCTCCGGTCGTGTCTGATGTCCTCCCATCCCACTATGAGAGTGACCCAATAAACAGTGCACCTGTGTTTGCACACACGCGTGCACTATCATATCTCCTGCGCTGATGGCTGATCCACAATGAGATTAGCCGCCGTAACCGAATTTCCGTAGGGGATCATTATTTCGCCATACACCATTATTTTCACGCTCTATAAAAGCATTTGTGAATGTAGCAAGTGATGGCCATTATACATATGTTATAATGTGTCTGTCTGTTATTATATTTTTTGACAAACGCCTGACGCCTTACCTCTCTTTTCTGGTTGTGAAACTTTTCAAGAGAGTACGATAGTGTCGGAGGCGGAATGGACACTATTCTCTGCTATTAATGAGGAATTTCCAGTGTATTTCAATCAAGTATTGTCTCCTAGAGGTTACACCCTCCTAGATTTAATTCCTTGGGGTACTTATTAAGTGGAACCCAATTTAAACTAATATTATAAAGAAGTTTGTATCGAATTGGCTCAAAAATTCCCAGAGCGATATAAAAAAATCGTTCACCATTTTAATGCCACATTATCACTGATAAAGGCTATATTTTATCCCTGTACTCCCACGGGAACGGGAACTACGGGAGAGTGAACGGAAATTAGTTTATAAGAATCATTTTACACGTGGTAGTCTGTGACTAGAGGAACGTCGTTGGGCTTAAGATTTCACAAAAAACTTTCAACCCCCATTTCATCCCCTTAGGGATGGGGAATCCCTTTCAAGTTATCATACATCTCTCCAAGATTTCATACAATTTTATAATTATTTCTCATGTGCCTAGGATCAGTGGCTTAGGCTGTGCTTAGGGATATAATTCAGTAAGATTTTTCTTAGCACTCATCTGTAACGATTGTCAAATAATGTATTTTTCATATATATTGTAACACTATCATTGGATTTGACATAGAATTTTAATGTCCAATTTATGACTATGCATTTGGAATCAAATCAAATCAATTTATTAATAATATAAGTACATGACATTTCATATCGCCATCTAATCCCAAACTAAGCAAAGCTTGTACTATGGGTACCAGATACCGGTATAACAATAATACAATACATACCTTAAAGACTAACATACATACAACATTTATAATAGAAGAATAACAATAATAATATAATATAGAGCCGTGGTGGCCTCGGGGTTAGAGCAGTCGCCTGCTACGCAAGCGACGCAAGTTCGAATCCCAGCGGGGCCTAAACCAATGAGTTTTTCTAAAAAAACTTATGTACAGTGATTTCACCACGTGCTTTACGGTGAAGGAAAACATCGTGAGGAAACCAGCATATTTCTGAGAAGTAATTCAAAGACGTATGTAGTGCCTGAGACGGCGATAGACTCCCCATCTGTCACGTTGGCACTTAATCAAATTCGGTGAAAAGTGGGTGTTGTGATAACAACACCTCTGCTTACCCCTTCGGGGAATACAGGCGTGAGCATATGCATAATATAATATAATTAGGGTTTGGCGATCCTGCGCGCATCCCTATAACGCCGATAAACTATTCCTGTCGGCCAGAAATCCGACTGGAAGAACATGTCGCGATACGTTTCAGGCAACTTGAGGAAGTAGGATTTGAAATTCGTTTCCAGAATGCACTGAGGCTACGTTTAAAACATGATTTTTCAAACATTTTCCCCATTTCCAGGCGCGGTTATAATATTTACTTAAGATGCTGAAACCACAGTTCATCAAGAATTGGGAATAACCTTTACTTTGAACTTTTCCTGGAGAATAAACGGTGATACAAACTCTGACTCTTAGTTTAAATTCACTCTGGTTTAAAATGGGATTGTTTTCTAAATAAAAAATTGCTCCCTGTAATCGCGTCTGTTCATTTAATGGGCATTTGATTCGAATTTAAGGGTGGGGTGGTAGGGTGGGGATCGGGATTCATGCGCGGGTGTTTTGTAGATTCTAAGGCTACATATTCTCTTCCCACATTCCTAGCCGTTAGTCAAGGACTCCCGCATTTTCTAGATTTCACATAAGAACATTCAACCCCTATTTCATCACTTTAAGGGTAGCATTACGATGAAATCTTTCTTAGTGTATACCTACAGCTCACCAAGAAATCTAAGGAGACATCTACAGGCCCAGACATGGTAATGACGTAAATTAGTCACGTGACATATGTCATTTCGTATCGTTCCTATTATGTCCACAGGCCCAGGGGCTCTACCATGAACCTCTTATTGCCATGATAGTTTAACTCTCATCACAAGATAGATGTATATGACGCGTATAAGTATGTCACTGTCACACAGTGGAACTATGATGGCAATAAGAGTTTAAGGTAGAGCCCCAGTACACAGCCGCGTTATTCTGTTAGATTTCTGAGCGATGGAAGCGACGTCGAGTATTACGAAACATGAGAATTTGAATTGTATCGAGTATGAAATATTTATCAATTTCTTATGGTTGCCACCGACTCTCGACGTCGAATTCTTTGCTGGGAAACCTTACAAGATAAAACGACAGAGCAGGTTGAATAGTGAACCTCCTCCTATATTTCGTCCGATAAAATAGACCCGCATATGAAATGAGTGTTTCTGAAAACAAATAACCCATTTCCAAAGCTATACATGATAATGAGCTCGTGGCACAGTTGCTTTTGCGCATATCATTCGATCAGCGAAGCTAAGCAACCCTAGCCCTAGCCAGCAATTGGATGGGTGACGGCCCGAGTTCCGTCCGTGCCTCGGAGAGCACGTGAAGCCGTCGATCTCGGTTGCCAATTTATCATCTTTGGCAATCGTTACAGGTCAGTCGGAGGCCTAAAATAGTCTGACAACTGGATTAACCCAGATCACAGATTTTCCTCGTTAAAGGGGTTGCGAAGGTCAGATGGCAGTCGCTTCGTATAAAAATTAGGTGATCAGCCACATCGGGTTGAATCAAGTGCTGACCCCAACAATGTATGGGATAAGGCCAGAGAGATGACATGATAATATCCAGGTTTTGTCCAACGTTTCAAAGTTCTTAGACATCCCAATTTGACGAAATAAAAATTGCCAGGAGAAAAAACGGCGAATCTCCCCGGATCTTAGGTAAAATTCACCCACGTTTTTTAAGGATAGTTTAAAAAAGAAAATTTAGCACAGTAACCGCGTTTTTCCGTTTAAGGATTTAATTAGCATTATAAAGGTGGGTGGTAGGCAGGGATTGGGGTACATTGCGTGGTTTGTCACTTTGTCGATTCCGTGACTTGATTACGGCTTATAAAACAGTAAAAAGACTCCCACATTTTGACACACAACAAGGTTTTTTATATATATATTATAAACTAATGTAACCAGTGTCCTAGCAGTCATAAAGATGGGAAACAAGCAAGCGAACACCAGCAGGTAAGTGGTAACCGTTAAATATGAATACTTGCAACACCAGGGGAATTATGCGCTTTTTGTTAACATGTCATTTTTGACATCTTTACTGAGGATGGCTCTGACGGCTCATTTTTGACATCTTTACGGAGGATGGCTCTGACGGCTCATTTTTGACACTTTACTGGAATTAAAAACACACACTTTAATATTTATTTTATTTATATAGATATAGGTATAAGCTACACAGTTCGTTTTTTTATATTTTGTCCCCTAAAGGTCTGGGGGAATTTATTTCTGCTATGAATGAGTACTTATATTAGGTATGGTATATTACATTATTGGGTATGGTATTATTACATTTTCATTATGTATGTATGTAGTGGATGAAGGATTTCAATGCGGAAGGTCGAGTGAGTAGATCAGTGATGTTGTATGGATTTTATAGGTGATATATGCATGTTAGTTGGGTTCACAAGTATGACAATGTCATATTGAAAGAGAGGGAGGGCACAACGGGATTTCCCGTTCGCAATCGGAGCAGCCCGACTGGGGTAGTACCTCCACCTTACAGAAGATCGCAGCTAAATGACTCTATTTTAGTGTCGTGTTCCTGCGGTGAGTAAGGTCGCCAGAGCTCCTAGGAGACTATGCTGACGGTAGCAGGACTCTGCGTCCTAAAGCTGTAAGCGTACTCTCCTCAAAAGGTCGATAATGCGCGGCCGATGTAAGCTTCCATAGGCTATGGTAACCGCTTTCCATCAGGCGGGTTGTAAGACGCATTTGAAGGGTAACAGCGATGATTGAGTCGCGGTGGAATGGAAGAGATCAGCGGTTGCGTTGTTCTATAAGGAATATCAGCGACGAACTCTACGTCGAGTGTTGGTATTGATCACAGGAACTTGATAAATTAAATACACATTTCATGTATATATATGAGCTTTGGAGGCCGTGGGGCTTAAGCAGTCGTCTGCTACGCAAGCGACGCAAAATCGCATCTCAGCTCGCCCGGTACCAATGATTTTTTCTAAAAACTTATGTGCAGTTATTTCACACCACGTGCTTTACGGTGAAATAAAATATCGTTAGGAAACCTAGTAGTCATTCAAAGACGTATGTACAGTGCCTGAGACGGCGATGGAGTCGCCATCTGTCACGTTGCCACTTAACAATCTCCAGTGTTAAGTGGGTGCTGTTATTAGAACACCTCAGCCTATCCGTTCGGGGAAAACGGGCATGAGCATATATATGTATGTATGAATATTTATTCGTCGCTTTGTATAAAAATCAGGTGATACGACACATCGAGTGCCATCAACAACAATATATGGGATAAAGCCACAGAGATAACTATATTTAATAGGGAGATTTACAAGCAGAAAATTCAGAGAGTTATCTATATATTTATGTATAAATAAATACAATTATGCATGTTTGAAAAGGACACACGACGTCGAGTTCGTTGCTGACAGACCCCTAACAGAATAACGAAGCAGGTCTGATGATTTGAAAGGATGGTTGAATGCGAAACTTTGAGGGCAGAACCCGCTGGTAAATGACTAGAGTTCAGGATCAATTGATGAGAGTAAAAGAAGCCTTGTCTATGATCTGCAACTGCTCTAGATTCGAAACTTTGTGTCCGAAATTCGCGCCTTAATCGCGTGTCATTATGTAAGTATCTGATTTCCATTGCGAGTGGTAACGCCAGGTACATACGGCCATTTTCAAATCAACTGTCAAATATTGAGTTACCAATGTGGTGACTGTAGTGAATTTGTAGTACACCAACTAAAAATATTAAAGTCGTATGCCAATTCGAATTTTCCCCATGCCCATCCGCAAATGTATAACTGTGTTGCCAGGCGTAATTTTATACATTAAATTCCCTGCTAAAATTTAAAAATTAAGCGAATCACTTAATCAATTATATTTGATGAGAAAGTCGAGTGTGATCTAGCTTTTTTATTCAATCGATTCTATTCTTTTTATTATATTCTGGTACAGTTTTAGCCCACGAAGACGTGTTGATGTGGGTTATGTTTTTAATTGCCGACCACATGGGTAATTATACCATCAAGTTTCATAGTCGCGTCGCCCTGCAGTAGACTCACACATTCTCACCGACGTGTTCACGCACCGACCGACAGAGTACTAACTATGCCGCGAGAGTACGCGAGGCGACGTTGCAGCGCATGTGTGAGTGTGCTGCAGTTACGCTTGTCTCTCATAGAAGCTATGTAGAACTACCCACACATGGACACCGACCCGTCATCGTGGAATATAACTGAATCATCTCATAGGTATTAAGGATATAGCATTCAAAATTTGGGAAAATATAAGGAAACGTATTCACGGAATATAATCAATTATAATTATAATATAGTTTTAATTATATATTTAAGGGAAATCCAACAGCGGAACATATAAAAGTAGACATGTGAATACTTTTAAGTTAATTAAGCAATGGTCCACCATGATAGTAATGAATTAGGAATGTATATAATTATATAAATCGTATATTTAGCTGTATATAAATAAGTAATAGCAAAATGCTGCTTTACATAAGCAGCATTTTGCATTTATAAGTCATGGTCGAGTTTCGAGGCGAAATTAGTTAGTAGTTAGATTTATAAGCTATATGACAGCATAGCAGGACTATACGTAGATATACGCATTTTTTTAAAAAACAAGGTTAAAAGGAAAAAAAAAATATACAAAAATACAAAAGCACAAAAATAATAAAAATACAAAAAATTACAAAAATATGCTTTAGTGTAGTATAAGTTTCGAATAAGTAGCTATACCATTGAAGGTCGTTAATACAACTATAGTAAAGATACAAAATTATATTTGTATAAAAAAATTATAAAATAAAATACAAAAATTTTAAAATAAAAACCCAAAAAAAATTCAAAACTTAAAAAATACCTTAGCTTGTATTTGTTTTTTTTTTAAGTTGCGAATTTTTTTTATAGTTAATTAATTATTATAGGCTACCTTACACTACGTTAAGGTCTATATTTCCAATACAAATAGAGAAGTGTGCTGGGACTATATAGCTTAAAGTTTAAAAGTGTAAAATGGATGTATTGAAATCATCAAATTAATAATAAAATAATTGCTTGTGTATAAAATGTTGCAAATTAAATACACTATCGGGTAGATAAATGCGTTTTATAGGTTAACACTGATAATTTTACATTACTCATTGAATATTTACTCGACGAATTTTGAAAAGTAGAACACGATAGACGTAGATACACGTGACAACTATATGTATATATATTTATAGTTGTGGTATCTACGTAGTTACTAATATGCCGTTACTAGTATAAGAGAGAGAGCTTACGCTTTGTCATTACCTCTTATTTCCAAGATAGTATGACTGTGTGACAGTGACAGACTTATACACTTCATATACATCTGTCTCGTGATTACTGTCAATCTATGGTGGAAATAAGACGTCATAATAAGGTCTAGCTCTTAAATATATTCTAAAATAGTATAAAACATTGGGATGTTTGATGATGAATGTATTTCTAAATAGGCTCGCACACAGCGGCAAATTTAACGTAAAAATATAATCATTTACTAGATATATGCAACAATGCCACTTAATAAATATTAAGGTTAGTTAAAATATAAGCAAAACAATTACCAAAAAAAAAATTATAATTACCAAAAATATTTAGCTTTAATATGTAAATATTAACTGCAACTTATACTCAGCTGCAAAAAAAAGCTTGGCTAGTCTCTACATTACAGACATCATAATGCGACCTGAGTACCCAACGTAAGGCCAAAGGGAATTAATATCGGCAAATTCTTCAGGCTTTATACACTCACATACTCAAACTAGCGAAACCTAAGGCCAGGTCCCCTGATTGGGTAGGCAGTGGTCACATTTCTCATGCTAATATGAAACTTGAAGATAAGAAATCTCGGTGGAAATATTATCAACTATAGTATGACGAATGATTAAGAATATTTAGTATGTGGGCGATATATAATTGAAATACAGCTCTGCTAATATTGATTTATATTAAAAAATACACCAATTAAAAATAATACAGAAAATTATGTTGTACGTGGCAAGAAGAGATGAGAGAGAGAGTGCTCATAGACAACAGGAAGTATTAAAACATGTACATAGACAAGACAAGGAAACAGTGAGGCGATTACATTCTAGTGAGCCAAACAATGCACAGATGTAAAATATATATATTATACAGTATGATTAAGACTCGCGAAGATATTTTCGCGTTAGATGTAAACGATACGTTCAAGATTGTGTAGGTATTATGTTGTGTTATATAACGCGTTTGATTATATATCATCATGACGCGACTTCGTTTAAACTTTCATGGACTTTCAAACGAGACCAACAATGTAGGTGTAGAAATAATAGTAGATATCTGGCTATATGTATATAATAGTCTGCCGGACAGTAGCAATACCTAACACTATATAATCTAGTAGTGATTGTACATAATAGAATACTTATATAATATATATATACAATTTTTATTTTATTTTACAAAGGGGTAGTCGATCAAAAGCTATTAAATGAGTAGATATTATAAAGATAAAATTGTTAGTTTTAAGAATCGATTATAGACTGTAGTCATTGATAGATACATGTAAATATATAGATTCTTATTGAAATGTATGTATTTACATCCAGGTGAAGCTAATATTTATTTTTATGTGAAATCTCATTTAATATTCGCGACTTTACGTATACTATTTTTTAATTTATATTAAAAGTGATATGGATTTTTTACTATTATCGTCTTATTACGTCTATTAATTTATCCGAAATAATAAAATATGTTTGTTTATGCCGTGGTGGCCTCGGGGTTTGAGCAGTCGCCTGCTACGCAAGCGTCGCAAGTTCAAAATCCCAGCGGGGCCTGTACCAATGAGTTTTTCTTCTATGTGCAGTGATTTCACACCACTTGCTTTACGGTGAAGGAAAACATCGTGAGGAAATCTGCATATGTCTTCAGTAATTCAAAGACGTATGTATAGTGCCTGAGACGGCAATAGAATCACCATCTGTCACGTTGCGTACCAACTCATATTCGGTGAAATGTGGGTGTTGTATTTACAACATCTCTGCTTACCCCTTTGGGGGCCCTTCTGGGATGGCGTGAGCATATTAATTTAATGTCTGTTATTAATGTGACTATTCATCAAATTAAGTACATACTTACAATTCATGTTCCATAGATTAAACTTAAAACGTCACGGGAGAGAGCTCATCATCTAACATTAAATCTTAATTTAAAAAAAACTGGGCGATATTTTTATTCTTAACAAATAAAAAAATTGCTCACGCCATCCCAGAAGGTCTAAGCGTGACAGATGGTGAGTCCATCGCCGTCTCAGGCACTATACATACGTCTTTGAATTACTACTCAGTTAATGCAGGTTTCCTCACGATGTTTTCCTTCACCGTAAAGCACGTGGTGTGAAATCACTGCACATAAGTTTAGAAAAACTCTTTAGTACAGGCCTCGCTGGGCCGAACTTGGGTCGCTTGCGTAGCAGGCGGCTGCTCTAACCTCAAGGCCACCACGGCTCTTTAAAATAATGCAACTTTATTTTGCCATTTTGGAATCTGTTGGAGTATACGTGACGCTTAAAATATCACTTGGATGTATAAACATACATGCGTATAAACGAACAAAGCTCAAAAATAAAATACAAAAATAAAAAACCAAAAATACAAAAATATTTAGCTTTAGATAGGTAAGTTTTTTAAAACAATACGTTTTATATCTAATATTGTCAACCTACTTATTGAACTTGAAAGATCATGGGTGTTAGTTTGCAGTAAGTAGGTAGGCAATTATGTTGCATTCATTATATCCAGCTCATAACAATTTGTACGTTCAGAGTGACGAGAATTTAAGTGACAAACGTAATACCAATTGTAGTTTCTGAACATCATTTTTTTAAGTGCAGAATCGAATTTAAACAGTAGAGAAGTTAGTTGTGGATACAGCTATTTTGTACATATAGTAATAGTTGTGATGTCTACCTAGTTTTAATATATAATATGTAATATATGATCAAAAATCGTGTAGATAATGATAAATTATGTTAAATTACATTTATAAATCACCGAAATAATGGCATTTACAAATTTCTGCGTGCATCTTAATAAATATAAAAAAAATAAAAAATAAATAAAAAAAAATATCTATAAAAATTTTAAAAATACAAAAATATATAGCTTTAGTATTTTGAATAATAAATAGAGACATTATCTCTGTTATTTATAAACTGTTAAGCGACACGGATAACTTTGCCACAAATCAGCAAATAATCTCACTTAATAACGCTTTATAGCTGGATATTTGAGAGATGTTTATAAATAATAGGGTATAATAAAATTTATAATTAATGAAGAATTATAATGAAAAGCATGTCCGTGATTACTATTGTAAAATGAATGAATGTAAGGAATGGATGAATGAATAGATACTGAAATACCTTAGAAATTTCCGGCATTTTGTTACAATATTTTGAATGAACTACATAATTATTTATGGGTAGGAAAAATTGATTACAAAGTTAGTTCCGAACATGTGCAAACTGTGCAGCATTGGGAAAACTGGGTTACTGCTCAATATACAGAATCATGAGTTAGGAAACTTGCATATGATGGTGATTAGGCTAACCCGTTAGTAATTTGATTTTGAATCTCACCTTACAACATCTTCTTAACGATTTTCAAGAATTCATAAATACCCTAATATGTCCAGACGGATGGATCACTTTGCAACTGTTCAAGCTCTTTAAAATCATGTCAATCTCTGGAATAATAATATAATAGTCTCCTACCGAATTTCGGTTACGGCGGCTTATCTCAACGGCCATCAGCCATCTGCGCAGGAGATATGATAGTGCACGCGTGTGTGCGCAAACACAGATGCACTAATTATTTCCTCACTCTCATAGTCGGATGGGAGGTAATCAGACACGATCTGAGAGAGATCAGGACACTGCCAACTTCCCAACTCCGAGCATTTATTGTGAATTTCTTGACAGAAAAACCCAATATCTATTTTTGACCAGTCCCGGGACCTCGTGCTCGGCAGGCAAACTTGCTAACCATTTGACCAACGAGGCAGTTAATCGGATAAAACTCCGGAATAGATTTGCTTTCAAGTGATCATAAGGGACAGATATTGCCACTTGGTACAAACATATTTTCTTATGATATGGTCTCTCGCAGTTGGTAGGGGGGAGTTACCTCCACTGCTTAACCGGACTAAAGGACGAGACCCAAGGGCCTCCAGCCGAGCTTAAATTTATAAAGCAACACAGCTAAGAGCGCCCCGGTGTGGGGCTCGGACCTCGGCTTAGGGCGGTGCTGGGGGATGGGCGCTGGATCTGAGTATTATTTAGGGACATGTTTCAGGCTAGTGGCTCGGCGCGCGCCGGCTCTAGGATGGGACAGGGGGGATGATGGAGAACTTATACATACATGGAAATAACAGCTTATATATACCGAACGGGAAATGAGTCCTCACTCGCGGGGTGCAGGGGACGACAAAGGGGAGTGGGGAGGTGAGGGCGGAATTTGCACCCATACACACCGCGGGCGAGGATTCATTAAGCTGCCTGTCCACTGGAGCGGTGACCGAGGTAAAAATCCACCAATAGAATTGAGCAAACTCTGTTGGAGAATTTATTGGTAGATTTTTACCTCGCTGTCAGCACCGCTCCAGTTGGCAGGCAGCTTTAGAGGTATTAACAGCGACTTTCAAAGTGCAAACTGTGCAGTATCTCTGCCAACTGAGCTACGCGTGTTGTCATATTATGTGTCAAATTTAAATAGCCGCCTCGCACCATCTGTTGGCTGGTTAACCCAAGCTGCTTAAAAACAAAGGAGGGGAAATTCGACTCTGAGGTGTGATCACGGGTAGCTCAGTTGGCAAAACTGCACTTTGCGGTCACGGGTTCGGATTCCGTGTCTTGGTCGTATGTATACTAATCATTAAAAGAATTTAGAATAAAAACACGTTGTTCGTTCATAAAAATCATAAATGCATCATATCTTTGCATACATCACCATATAGACAGTTTAAAAAAAATGGCACCTTGTCAAATCAGGTTACAGACATCATGACTTATCCAGTTTAACACCAAAGCAGTTTCCGAGATTCAGATTCAATATATATATACAAGAAAGAAGGATATTAGTTGCAGGGAGCTTTAGTTTATTATAACGCGTACGATTATATATTATATAGTATGTATATTATATATTTATGCATCTTTATTTAATCTTATGAAAGAGCGTCAAGATAATGGGATAAATAAAAGTATTTGTATATACTAACGTAACTATTGGGATATATTAAGATGAGTGAGACATCATTTTAAGAAATTACATGTATAAACACGTGCATTGAGTAACACTATTTTTAACTAACATTGAAATAATATTAAATATGTGCCATATTTATCATAGAAAATCGTATAGTAACTTCTAATATTATAAAATAGTTGATAAGGTACAATTAAAGGGGGGCAGAACTGATATTAAGGAATCTACCCTTAATATCAGCTCTGCCTCCCTATTTATAAGAAAATAACAAAATATACAAAAAAAAAATTTAAAATACAAAAATATACAAAAAAATAGCTTTAGTTTATAATTTTAATGGATTGAATAGAAATGCTAGATCGCTAATTGATTAAGACATGCGGCAATATGATGTGACTAAAATTGGCTGGATATTTGAAAGATGTTCATAAGTAATGGAGTATAGTTAATATTTAACGACATTTGCATACGCCATATGTTTGCGGATATCACACAACTTGAAACCAAACGTATGAAACGAACTTGTAAGCATAATATTATAAGTAACATGCGCATAATTCGGAATTGTTCAATGACTATTAGATCTACTCACACAGGTACATATTGTTGACGAAAAAGGCTTAGAAATTCTTGTTCCTACGGATTTTTATTAAAGTTTTTCATTACGATAATAGACTAGTCTCGATTGAGCTTGAGGAAACAGTGCAGTTGAAAGACATGCCGTCAAACCTAAACCTAATCACGAGGAAGGCATTTTAATGAAAGTGGATTTGATTAGTTTTAATTTAATGATTTTGCAAGTATTATATAACACAGGTTCATTAATCATGTAAAATAAGTTACAATGTTTGATAATATCCTATCCCTGTTATAGGGCATCGCAATATCTACACTACTATAAAGAGGAAAGATTTGTATTTTAATGTGTATGTTTATAATGTAAAAACTCAAAAAATACTGTGCCGATTGCAAAAATTCTTTCAGCAATGGAAAGCTACATCATCAGCGAGTAACATAGGCTTTATTTTATCCCCGTACTCCCACGGGAACGGTAACTACGCGGGTGAAACCGCGTGACGTCCGCGTTAATTTTGACGCAATATTATTCCAAAATGTTGGTAACTGAACTTTTTAAGGCGGTTTAGTTTATCAGTATTATTTAACCAAATATGTGTCTGATGTGATTGACTGTAATCTGTTACGGGGATGAAAGGGTATGTAGGAAAGGTCATTACAATCAAGTGACCTCTCCTTCATCCCCTTATTGACCTCTAGGCAAATTACAACCATTTTCGAGTAATTTGATATTTCATACGGGTTATTATTATTATATGGTTTATTGTTATGTAAGCAGATAATATTTAAAATAACTTCATCATCATCATCCTATCATTCGCTATCACATCTGTATTCACTCCCGATTAAACCATATAATCTCTCACACAGTTAATCCATCGTTTCTTATTTTCATTTTTTTGTACATTTTATAAACTAACCGCAGTTATTTTTAAAAACATAAAATATCAAGTTGCTCGTAAATTTTTGACATTATCCTGGGGGTGAAAGTTTTTTAACTGCATATTTACTTGGTAGCCAGGATCAGTCAAAGCAGATCCTGGAAGGAAGAAAACTCAGGTACCTTTAATGCAGTCTCGGTTTTGACAATATCATCTTGTCATCAGTCACTATATTACATATATACATACAGGTTTTCCCACGAGCCGACGTCAACATGAAATCGGGTGATAGGCCATGTCATAATAAGTAACAAAAAATGAAAATGTTATGTATTTATCCAACTTCAAAACGTTTTTAAAAATAAAATATTCTACATTCAGTGACAGCGCTTTACCAAGTCTTTATTTATTTTTTTAACTAAATTTACCTTTTTATTGCTTATCTGTATTAGCTAAACTAGCGGACGTCACGCGGTTTCAGCCGCGTAGTTCCCGTTCCCGTGGGAGTACGGGGATAAAATATAGCCTATGGTACTCGCTGATGATGTAGCTATCCATTGGTGAAGGAATTTTTAAATTGGTCCAGTAATTTTTGAGCCAATTCGTTACAAACATACTTACATACAAATCTTTCCCACTTACAATACTAACATAGATAAAGATAAGTTATAACGAGAGCTAAAATGCTATCACAGACTGTAGAATTTTTGTTTTTTTTTTAATAGACTTTGTTGTTTTTTTTTCTGAAACCTACTATGACTTGGCCTATCACCCGGTTTCATTTTGACGTCAGCTCGTGGGACATCCTGTATAAAATGAGACCGGAGAAACTTAAGGGCGTGATTTAAATATGTGCAGCGACATCTTGTGGCGAAAATCATAATATATTATTAAACATAAATCCCCGTAACAGGTTACAGTGTGTCACTTTGACATTAAGGTCTGTTCTGGATAAACAGTAACCAGAAAATACCTTATTTTTATATAAAGTTCTTTAGTTTTGATAGGTAGGAAGATATAATAATTAAAGAGAGGTAGGGCATAATGGGGCTACCCGTTCGAATTGGAGCTGCCCGACTGGGGTCAGTACCTCCACCTTACAGAAGATCGCAGTCAAATAATGCTACCTTAGAGTAGTGTTGTGTTCCTGCGGTGAGTAAGGTCGCCAGTGCTCCGCGGAGGGGAGGAGTAGGGATAAAGTAGCTATGTCAACAGGATATTGTGGTGAGGTGTTGGCATGGAGACTTTATTTTTAGATTAATACGTCGCCAGTGCTTATAGGCTGCTATTGGCATTTTCAGATCCGTAGAAAGTGGTAAATAAAATTAAAAATCAAATACAAAAATATAAAATCGGAAAATACAAAAAAAATATAAATAAAGGAAATACAAAAAAAATAAAAAATAAAAAAGAAAGAGAAAATAATAAAAATGAAAAATACAAAAAAAATTCAAAATTTCAGAAAAAATACAAAAATATCGTAGATGTAGTGTTTCAAAGCCGTAATATAAAAGGCTTAGGTATAAAGGTATAGGTAAGGTATACGTTTTAAGGACATATATGTAATATTAATTAAACATGGAACGCAATATGTAAGTTATTTAAGATATTTAAGGCTTTTGCGCATCTTGGAACCATTCGAGGTTCTGGCGCGAACCATACTATAGCTTAATATAATCTTCTTGTAAAAATACAAGAAAGTACTTTCAAATCATCAGGATTTACAAAAAAAAAATACTTTTATTGAAAATAAAACAGCGCACTGATCGTTTTCAATAAAAGTTTTTAACAAATTTTGATCTAACTAACTTATAAACATTGCTAGGACATTGATTAGAAATATCGACTTTTTCTCGACCAACGAGATGAATTAAGTGTCACGCGTGAATAATCAATAGTCTAGCGTAGTTTATTACATACAAAAAATACAAGAAAATTTTGACGAACAAAAATTTTTGGACAAACAAAGAAAATAGATAAAAATTTAAGTATGTAAATGAACATTTATTCTTTTGATTTGAAAGTACTGGGGGTCGATCCTGCTCGCGTCCGTAGCTTTTACCAAAGATTAAAAAATCGCTAAGCACGTTTTCTGTACAGAAAGAAAAGGTGAGCTAGCGTTCCCTGCCATCTGTAGCCCGATTATCGTAATGAAAACTGTAACGAGATCGTAGCGACTTTTTCGGTTTTGTATTCATTAAATCAAAGATAAAACGGAATAGCTCAGTTGTCGCGAGAACGTCATATTGAGTTGAAGTCTGAACTGTGATTTTCTATCACGTGGATATGGTATTGGGAGAGGATTTCTATGACTCTTCTCTTTAGTGAATCGAGCACGATGTTGGATTATTAATGTTATCTATATACTAGCTAGCCAATTTTTCATCTTTGGCAGTCGTTATAGGTCGGTCGGAGGCCTAAAATAGTCTAACAACTGGTTTAAACCAGATCACAGATTTTCCTCGTTATAGGGGTTGCAAAGGTCAGATGGCAGTCGCTTCGTATAAAAATCAGGTGATCAGCAGCATCGGGTTGAATCAAGTGCCGATCCTAACAGTGTATGGGATAAGGCCAGGGAGACGATGATATACTAACTGACTAACAAACAAAGAAGTTTATGAAAATCCAAGTGGTTCCAGGCACAGACAATTTTTTCCATTGATAAACAAGAAAATAAGCTCAGCCCTCTCGTTACATTTAAACAAGTTTTTTTCCAATTTCATCGTAGTAAAGTTTTATAATAAGAGGATAGCGGTTTTTTAATCTATGGTCTTTACATACCCTCGACACGCTACACGTGACCCCTGGGTGGTGCTAAACGAGCAGAAACCACAATGGCGGACTTGCAAATTCGCCTAATACACATAAAAACAATTACCAAAAAACTTTATAAATACAATATTTTAAATTTATTTTTTTTCGATTCAATAGATGTAAAAAAATTTGTAGTCAGCAAGCACTATCATTTGATACCCATTGTGGTAGTGCTGAAATATAACTAGTCCGCCATCTTGGATGATCCGCCATATTGGAATTAAAATGACGTCACAAAGCTAAGCATAGATTGTCATTAAAAATAAAAGCTTGTAATAAAATAGAGGTCAATGAAGTGATGAAGATGAAGTTCTCATCATTATCTATTTGAAGGAAGGTTATACTTCTTTTCTAAAAAAAATTGTATGGACACGTAAAACTTCGTACACTCATCGCTTGAGATGCTTTTTATCCCATACAAAATGAGAAAAATAATCGATGAAGTTATATTAAAACATGCTAAAACATATACTTGATACTAATCGTTTCATACTCTCGCATCAGTACCTTATTATAAGTATGAGAAATTGTAAATTATCTCATACTAATATTGTACTTGATGCTAGCGAGTATAGACTTCGCAAACGGTGGAAAATTCGTAATAGGGGCACTGTTCTCCAAATATCATGTTCAAACGTCGCGTCGTCCGTTGGCCTTGCGTGTTCGTGTAGCTTAACTTTTTCAGAGGCGGGTAATTGAATGTTGACGCTATTGAAACTAGTACGTACTCAAGCTTGGATGGCACGCGTGCGCCCTTTTACCCCTCGGTGTTGCAAATTTTTACGCGAAATGGTATTGGGATACCACAGGATACATATAATAAATCCTGTATCATTGTTGACTTGACAAAAATTATATCACGAAATACTGAGCCAATGAGTAGTGACATTAATTACCATGACCTCTTATAGCCATGATAGTTCAATTCTTATCATGAGACAGATGTATATGACGTATATATGTCTGTCACTGTCACACAGTGGAACTATGATCCGGCGTACTTGTTCTGTTTCCCATCTTTATGGTGTAATACATGTTGTTATGAATAGTTTCTTAATTTATATTAATGGATAGATTTAAAGTTATTTAGATACAGGTCCCGTCACGAATATGAGTCTGTCTGTATGGATTCGCTATTTTCGCTGAGCGCTCGTATTTCGTGACGGCACTTGTATTTCTCAATATTTTTCCGCTCGAGACCCCAGTGTTCTTTAGCAAGGAACCATTTTGATTGCAGGTTTCAATTAGACGACTTTTAAAATCTCTGCCTCCACGAATAGTGAGGTATTTAGGATACAAAGTTTGGTTATACAGACATGAATTTGATACATTTTGCAACAAACGAGCCGTGGTATTTGAGCAGTCGCCTGCTACGAAAGCGACGCAAGCTCGAATCCCAGCGAGGCATGTACCAATGCGTTTTTCTAAGTGATTTCGCACCACTTTGAAGGAAAACATCGTGAAAATCCAGCATATGTCTGAGAACGACATATGTAAAGTGCCTGATACGGCGATAGATTCAGCATCTGTCACGTTGGCACTTAATCGTCTTCGGTAAAAAGTGGGAGTTGTTATTACAACACCTCTGCCTACCCCTATGGGGAATACAGGTTTGCAACAATAATTTAAATCAGAGCTTACCCCTTGACGTTTCAAAACGCTTCAAACGTCAATAAAATTTCTACTTCCTAGAAAGTCATTATGAATGTCAATTAGTACTAACTAATATCATCTGAATAGTGTTTTGCAGCGGCTGGTCTTGGACGCATGCTAACCGTTTTTGGAATTTGATTGGGTCATTAGTTCGACTCCGGACCATTGATATTTAAACCCAGCAATGTTTCCATTCAATTGGTTACTCTTGCCATACGGCCCTGTGGTTAACAAACAGCTTTGCTAATTCAAACGAATTTGGGTAAAATCGTTTTTGCAATTATATTTGGCGTTTTTCCCCCATTTCAACGTTTTTAAATATAAAAAAATAATGACACAAAAATCTCCTTACGTCATAGTAAGCACCTAATTAATGTCGGCAAGTAGGTACTGTGTCAGATCTGGCAATCTCCTTACGTCATAGTAAGCACCTAATTATGTCGACAAGTAGGTACTGTGTCAGATCTGAGAATCTCCTTACGTCATAGTAAGCACCTAATTATGTCGACAAGTAGGTACTGTGTCAGATCTGAGAATCTCCTTACGTCATAGTAAGCACCTAATTAATGTCGGCAAGTAGGTACTGTGTCAGATCTGGCAATCTCCTTACGTCATAGTAAGCACCTAATTAATATCGACTTGTAGGTACTGTGTCAGATCTGGCAATCTCCTTACGTCATATTAAGCACCTAATTAATGTCGACAAGTAGGTACTGTGTCAGATCTAACAATCTCCTTACGTCACAGTAAGCACCTAATTATGTCGACAAGTAGGTACTGTGTCAGATCTGAGAATCTCCTTACGTCATAGTAAGCACCTAATTAATGTCGACAAGTAGGTACTGTGTCAGATCTGAGAATCTCCTTACGTCACAGTAAGCACCTAATTAATGTCGGCAAGTAGGTACTGTGTCAGATCTGGCAATCTCCTTACGTCATAGTAAGCACCTAATTAATGTCGACAAATAGGTACTGTGTCAGATCTGAGAATCTCCTTACGTCATAGTAAGCACCTAATTAATGTCGACAAGTAGGTACTGTGTCAGATCTGGCAATCTCCTTACGTCATAGTAAGCACCTAATTAATGTCGGCAAGTAGGTACTGTGTCAGATCTGGCAATCTCCTTACGTCATAGTAAGCACCTAATTAATGTCGACAAGTGGGTACTGTGTCAGATCTAACAATCTCCTTACGTTATAGTAAGCACCTCATAAAATGTCGACAAGAAGAGGTATTGTGTCAGATCTTAACATTTCCTTACATCTTAGTGTGCACCTCATAAAATGTCGGCAACTAGAGGTACTGTGTCAGATCTGACAATCTCCTTACGTCATAGTAAGCACCTCATAAAATGTCGACAAGAAGAGGTACTGTGTCAGATCTAACAATCTCCTTACGTCATAGTAAGTACCTCATAAAATGTCGACAAGAAGAGGTATTGTGTCAGATCTCAATATTTCCTTACAACATAGAGTGCACCTCATAAAATGTCGGCAACTAGAGGTACTGGGTCAGATCTAACAATCTCCTTACGTCATAGTAAGCACCTCATAAAATGTCGGCAAGTAGAGGTACTGTGTCAGATCTAACAATCTCCTTACGTCATAGTAAGCACTTAATAAATGTCGACAAGTATTATCGACAGATTTGTATGATATTTTTTTCCTTGACATTGACAATATTATGCATTAGATATTGGGTCATCAAGTTTGATCCATCTCGCATCAAATATTACTGTTTGCATTGTAAGTATTATTACTGAAGTGTTACTTCAAAATTGTCTCTTATCTGTCGTTATTTCGACACTGTTATCATGGTCAGCCATAAAAAATGGTGCGATGAAATTTACAAATAAGTTTTCAAATTGTTATAATTAGGTATTTTCCTTGTGATGTCTACAGAAGACACGGTTTACGAGAAAATTGTGACCCCATGATGCATTTAGCTGTTCAATAATAGTGACTCTTAGAATCTCACATTATTGAATGTAATTTTTTAAAGTTCGTATCATGTTTCCCAAATTTGTGTATAACTTTCCCTTGGGAACTGCATAAATCGACTTGAAATTTGACTTTGTCATAGTATATTCACTTGTTATTAATAAAGTTCGTCGCCCACGGTGTCGCGTTGACGCAATTTCATAGGGTCATTTTAATTAGCACCATTACAATGGAGTTAAGTTTTTTTAAAGCTAAAGAACCATATGTCTTTCATTCCTTGATTTTTGACATGTAATATTCAAATTGCCTTTGTTTTTTTTTTGACAACCCTCACAACGGATTGAACTCCAAATTTTGCGAAAACGAATTTAAGTTATAGAGATAAGAATTTTATGTGTTCCTGAAATTTGTAATAAAATCAGATTTTTTTTTATTTATCCATAAATCATAACCTAGATTTTACTATAAAAAAGTCTCATTGTACTATTAAAATATATTAATCCAAACGTCCCGGGCTATGATTGCCATTTATAAAAATATTTGATTTTCGATTTGAGCCCCAATCGTTCTGAGGGTGCGATATGTTTTTCCCGCCATGTACCCAGTATTGCCAGGTCTAAAAATATTGTAAAATATTACATAAAAGTGATGCCATGTTTATTCAAGCTAACTACTTTTAATCAACTATTTTAGTACTTAATTACTTAGATAATAAGATTTCATTGTATCTCGATGTCAAAATAAACAATTTAAAAATTTTTGTATATTCTTTAAATACCCAATGTCAGTTCCAGCTTTTCTCCGAAGATGATCAAGTGCCAACGTGACAGACGGTGAGTCCATCGCCGTCTCAGGCACTATACATACGTCTTTGAATTAATTCTCAGACATATGCAGGTTTCCTCACGATGTTTTCCTTCACCGTAAAGCACGTGGTGTGGAATCAATGCTTATGTCTTTTTAGTCAAATTCATTGGGATTTCAAATTTCTCGTTTGGTTACACTAAACGAATAGAGTGACTATTTTGTGTTTATCTATGGATATGCCATAGGAAGTCTGTATGTCAATGTAAATGTCAATTGATCGATATAGAGCAGTAGTCTGTGGAAACACTCTATATTTTGAGAATTATTGTCTACCTTTAGATAGAATCATTGCGAGGTATTTTCGAACGTGTCAAGGGCCGTGACCGTTACGACTGTGCGTCCAATACCTTTGTGCCACTCCACCTTACGTGTTCAAAGTACTTGTATACTATAATATTGTAATACAAGACACCAGACTCCTCATTTCACACATATTGTTAAAGTAAGTCTCATATGTTAATTTAAATAAAACAGCAAAAATTATTAAATTATGAATGTATTAAGTAGATCACATGAAAATCACAACAAAATTATCAAATAAGTACATTAAAATCATCATATTTCTGTTGTTAGCCTGAATTTTAATTATGAATGCTTATGAAGATAATATAATTGTTATCTTGCTATTTACAATAATACAGTATGTAATAAGAACCGTTGCCTATGATGGTGTTGCCACAATATGAAAAAATTCCCATATTTTACGGGAAATTGTGTTTTTTGATTAGTGAACATAATAATTACCTAAGTTATAATTTTTTTTGACAAAATTTTTAACATACTGCATACATAAAGCGTTTCAAACACATTAAGTTCAAAAAGATTTACGCAAAACAATGATATAAATTTTTTTTTAAGAATGTCGTAGAATTCATCTTATTAGGTACTTTTAATAAGGTCAATTTAACTTCAATAAATAACTTATTAAGAACATAGGTCGACATTCTTCAAAAAAATTCTTAAATTTGAAGACTATGCAGATAGATACGAACAAGTAGCTGATGGTAAGCATCGCAGTCACCGTGACATCATAGACACAGCTCTATTTATAATGTAAAAGGCGCTGTGATGAGACTTAGGAGACTTTTTAACATTTAGCATATTTAACAAAAAAATTATAGTCAGATATATATGTTAAAAAAAACATCTTTCTATCTATGCAGTTCTTCTATTGGCGGCCATTTTACATTGTACGATTGGCGCCTAAAAATGTCATATAAGTATTTTTAAATTCATAGTGTTACAATATTCATGGGTTGATTTAATGAAGATTTTAATATATACTTAATGCTTTATTTTAAATATCTTAGCGTCAAAGCGAGATAAAAAACAGTGTAACGGTCATAGACAATTTTATTTTATTACGAAAAATTCAAGCATTGCTGTGTGGCACTCGCTAACTATGCACTCATATCAATGAATTCAAACGTAAATAATAGCTATATGTTTATAATAATACTCAAATCTTAGTTACATCGAAGTAGGTTTTTATTTCTTTAATTAATTAAAGCATGTAATAATATTTATCTAGTTTTTTTTAACTTTCATAGATTAATGTCAGAATAGCGAAAACATTGATCAAATAGCTCCATTGCATATTTTCATGCTGGTAAACTTTTGACACATAATTTTTTTTAAATTCATCTTGGTTAAGATCTGCAATTATACTTAAAGTATACAATCATTTAAAATTTAAATCACATTTTCAATACTAGCAATATCTACGATAGGTACCTACTCATCTTATACATTTTTCAATTGACTGAAACATCTCAACTTTCTAGTCAACACACTTAATACATGTATTTATTGATGCCGTCGCGAGTTAAGAGCGCTCAGTGAAAATTGTTAAGAGCTCGGTCTATACAAAACCATAATAACGACAACTGTGCAAGGAAAGCGCTCAAAGCCCGTGACGCCATGTACCAGCTATTCGATATAAAAATCAATACATTTTGTGTTCTCTTGAAGCGCCATCTAGCGAGCGACTTCAGAACGAAATATGACATACAAGAAAGATCTCTCTCTAACATTAGTTTCGTAGACGTCCGCTACTTGCTTGGCATAGACAACAGGGCCAAAATGGCGGCAAGGACCAGTACATTTTATTGTTTATGGGACATATAACCTTTTTCTTTGTTTATAGGGAATTTAACGAGATGACAAATTATTGTTGGACCTTAGGTCTTTCTGAATAGACTATTCATTCAAGTTCTAATATGTTCAGCGATCTACCGTAAGATGTCGCTATCAACACTACTATTATAAAGAGGCAAGATTTGTATTTTATGTGTATGTTTGTAATGAATAAACTCAAAAACTACTGCGACGATTTCAAAAATTATTTCACCATTCGATAGCTACATCATCAGCGAGTAACATAGGCTTTAGTTTATTCCCATACTCCCACGGGAACGGGAACTACGCGGGTGAAACCGCGTGACGGCCAGATTCCAATAAAATCTTACAATTTATGCAACCGGACAGAGGTTTATAGTAGCTGACCATTTTAGCATCCATGGTGATTTTATCAACCACGGTCTTCACAATCAGCTCACTGGCAAATCAAATCTATACTAACACTAGCCATATATGTTTTTGGGGTGGTCACCCTTATAATTTAGGCTTATGAAAAATAGATGTTGGCCGATTCTCAGACCTACCCGATCTACAGACAAAATTTCATACAAATCGGTCCAGCCTTTCGGAGGAGTACGGTAACTAACATTGTGACATGGAAATTTTATATATTAAGAAGATTATAAAGAGGAAAGATTTGTGTGTAAGTATGTTTGTAACGAATTAGCTCAAAAAGTACTGGACCAAATAGAAAATTTCTTTCACCATTAGAATGCTACATTATCACTGATTAATATAGGCTATATCTTATCCCTGTACTCCCACGGGAACGGGAACTACGCGGGTGAAACCGCGTGACGTCCGCTCGTAAATGAATATGAATAGATACATAGATAGGTTCTTGCCATACAGGGTCAATGTTACTGCATTCCGTGTATTATTCTTGACATATTTTTTTCTGGAACAAAACAAAAAAATTCAATTAGCCATCAATTATTTCAAATCTGTCCATGAGGTAAAAGCTATATTATAAGATTGAGTCGAATAGATTCTACAGTTTAGCCGTTTAAAGGTAACATACAGACAGATAGAGCCACTTTTGCAATTATGTATAACCAGCTGAGCTGAGCAGTTATACCTGCGCGGATAAAATTTTATTCACAATTTCTTTTTAAGTTAATGTTACCTATGCTTTGTGTAGTATCCCGGTTAAAATCGGTACTTTCACATACAGGGTGTTGGGGAAATAGGACAGCTGTTAAAATATGTGATAGGGTATAATTTTAGGAAGCAATAAAAATATTATGACAAAAATATCTTCTTCCATTTTCGAGTAATTGACGTTCAAAGTTGACCATATCAAGACCTTATTTTCGCATAAAAATCAACGGTAACGTAGAGTTATTCACGTGAAATCTAACTATGTTTTTTTTCTCCCACTAATTGTTTCTGAAATAATTGACCAAGTTCAATGACCTGGTACGTAATGTAGGTAAACGCGGCCGCGCGTTCATTCAATCGCTTAAGGCCGCGAGCTCTTCGGCCCTTAGCAACCATAGCCTATAACTACGTTATCGTTGGAGCTAGATATTTTACGACTTCAACATAGTGATATATTCATAAAACCCTACAACTTCTAGAAGACAACTGTTCCTTTTTCTCTGACAACTTAATATATAATAACTGACTATAAATATTATATTCGTTTGGATAGTAAAGACTTGATAAATAGATATAGTAAAATAAATATAACTTACATTAATTCCTTCTCATACATTTGGTGTTAAGTAATCACATTCATGGCAAATCCTCAGATATCTATACACATTCATCAATCTTCAATATCTTAAATTTCTGCACGTCCGAGTACGGCAACATTGCAACAGAGGCGGTGCGTTTGAAGCTATGTAGAAATGTCAACACTGCAATCTTCTTTGGCATCACAACAAAAACCGTATGGCCGTCTTCATTTTCTGCGATGTCAACTTGTAATATCGGACACATTGATAGCACAGGACAGTCATATCGCTCCATAAAATTGAACTGCTTCAAGGGTTCTGACTTAAAGACATCAAACTCACCACCTCGATAAGGAGCATAATAGATCCTTAGCACTCCCCAATTGGAGCCGATGAAAAATATGTCCCCGTAAGATTTTACTGATACAATATCACGTAGTGGCCCTTCCGGGATGGTGTGGTTTAGCACAAACATCCACTGGAAGTAAATTCTCCAGTCAAGTTGTTCTAAAAGGTTATATTTACGAAGTTCATGCAATAGGTTGTTATTCGGTCCCAATGCGCAAGCGAGGGCAATATTTGTTCCATTTACCGTGTATATATTACGTTGCAAAGTCAAGATGCTTAGCATATTGTTTGCGTAGCCTAGAGACATAACTCCTTCGTCTAATTTACCTATGTACTTCTCCCGTATACTGCTCTCGGTGCTAAGGCATACATAGATCTCATTAGCCAGGTTCACAAAGAACAACTCTTGGTCTCTAAGCAAGAATAGCTTAACATCATCAAATGTAACACTTTGCTCGATACTAGTGTCTATATGTTTGCATATTACATACATCTGGAGTTGAAGGCTTAATATTACTATCAAGGTAAGGTTCTCTGTATATCGCAAGTAGTTCCCGGATATCGGTCCTCGTCTTGACAGCTCTAATGTTGAAAGGTCATAGTAAATAATACCTGCTTTTTTGTGGACACCAATCAGACCGTCTCGAAGGATTGTCAGCCCCTGTATCTCCTCATACATGTTGGAAGCCGAGGCAAATTCATCTCTAATCTCTCTAGCAGACAGCAATTTAGGCCACAAAGACAGAGATCGATAAATACTGTACCATGTTAAATCTGGCCATGATTTTTGCCGAGCTGTAACGTGAATGCTTTTGAAATCCTGCTTACAATATTTATACCACATATTTTCACTTCTCGAGAGGTTGTCGATTATAGCCTTCCATCTTAGACATACCTCACGACATTTAGTAAGTTGTTTCGCTGATAAAAATGTGAAAATGTATAGTAAAACCTCAGTAGGTTGCAGGCACAGATGTTGAGGCGCTGTGTTATTTTCAGGCATTTTTGTAGTGTATGGTCCTGATTACGAGGTATATTGGACGGTAGGGGAGGATTTTCATTTTAATTCCATATTGTTTTTTTTATGTTTTATCATTTTTGCGCTTCAAGAACAGTTTTGCACTTTTTGACACGAGATTGTTTACGTTTCCTTCATTCATAATAAAAAATACACCTGAATTCTGACGTCGAGTGTTGTAGGTCAGCAAGGGTCATTGTTTTTATTAATGGCAATGTTTTGTCACTCGATTACTTTTTTTGTATCGATTAAGGTTTAATTCAGACTCTCTCTCGCCCGTTGGTTTAATCGTATAGCTCTGTCTGTACCCCTATCACGGGTTTGCCACCATTTTCGTAACCTATACTCTATATAGTTTACGAAAACTGTCGCAAACTCGTTATAGGGGCACTGAACCACTCTCGCCTAGTAAGTTGGTCTATTTACCTATTTGTACCGATGATGAACGAATGAAATAATATATTATAGTTATCATAAAGTTATAACTAACATTTTCGGCTTTGCTGCATCAAAGTTTTACAAGTGTTTTGTGAGTGCAGGTGAATAAACTTCTTGGTATTTTATCTAGGCAAGTGGTGACTATAGTTGTATTAAATCGTTAAAACACTTGAAGCAACAGAACTTCGTGCCGTAAAAACAATACCTTGAATAATGAAATTGCTGCTTATCGATTAGTTTAATTCGTTTATTTTAATTATAAGCAGTGGTATAAATCAGTTTTGGCATTTATTTTTGCTATGGCAAGATAATTTTAGTGTGTGAATGTCAGTAAGATGTCAATTGACACTGACAGATATTTTTCAATTTGTAACGGAATTTTCTTCTATGAAAACAGAACGAGACAAGTTGAAAAATTTGATAAAATAAATAATGTTAATGTAATCATATGAAAGTAACATGTACCTATGCAGTAATTTGAATGCTAGGAGGACTATTTAGGGGACGAACTACGCGATTTTAAAATTCGTAATCGTCGTAATCGTCGTCTCAAGTTCGTAAATATACAAACACGAAGATGTCAGCTTTTAATGCATTACGCGACGTTTGTAATATCTTTGATGAAGATCTGCGCAAAGTCAACAGCGAACTTTTCTCGGCAAAAATCGGGGAACCGTTCGAAAATGGAGTTTCAAAGAAAATTGAAGACATCGCATTCTTTTCATCAAAATTGAAGCTTCTTAGAGGAAAAACGATAGCTTGTAAGTACTTATTGATATACAGTATTATACATGATACCGCCAGGTTCGGAAGGTTGCGTTTACTGAGAAGAACCTGGCAAGAAACTCAGTAATTACTCTTTATAAAAATATACAATTTTAAGAATACAAAATACATCACTTAATGAACATAAGCCCATGGACAAACAATTCCAATGCACAAATGTTGATAAAATTTAACATAATTAGCCTGTCAGTAAAAGTCCCATTCAAATCAGTCCAGCTGTTTTAGAGATTACCCGGAACAAACAGGAATTTTATTGTTATTAAACATTATTTACTATGTAATGAAATGTACATGATGCCAGCTGTGTTTCTTGCCGGTTCTCCTCAGAAGGCTAGTTTCCGAACCGGTGGTCAATTCTTCGACATTCATAAGTGCCTTACCAGGACCTAAACTGAATGAACCATTTTCATTTGAATTTTTCAGATATGTTTAAAATTAGATTTTTTTATATTATAAAGAATGGAGAGAGAGAATCTGCATTTAGTGAAAAGGTGATAGTTTGGAATTACAAACAGCCACTTCCATTTTATTTATATGTATAGATATGGAAAATATATAGGAAAAAAAGGAGCTCGTGGCACAGTTGCTATTGTGCATATCATTTGATCAGCGAAGTTAAGCAACCCTAACCCTAGCCAGTAATTGGATGGGTGACCGCCCGAGTTACCTCCGTGCCTCGGAGAGCATGTTAAGCCGTCAGTCCCGGTTGACAATTTATCATCTTTGGCAATCGTTACAGGTCAGTCGGAGGCCTAAAATAGTCTGAAAACTGGTTTAACACAGATCACAGATTTTCCTCGTCAAAGGGGTTGCGAAGGTCAGATGGTAGTTGCTTCGTATAAAAATAATGTGATCAGGGTTGAATCAAGTGCCGACCCCAACAATGTATGGGATAAGGCCAGGGAGATGATGATGATAGATATGGAAAAATCCTTCCTTTTCAACAGCAACACCGCAAGTGACAGAAAAAGAGAAGGGTGATCACACAATAGAGGAGTATGCAGAGCGGGCATCATTGAAGGTTTTAGAACAATCCTTGGTGAAGTCGTTGACACGCATGCATGCCTTCAAAGCACTGATCTCGTCGCCTGACCATGCCTTGGAGTCGGAGCGTGTTGAGAGAAAACGGTAAGGTTTTTATAGTCTTTACAAATAAAACTATATTATACAGGGTGTTGGAGAAAAAGGAACAGTTGTCTTCTAGAAGTTGTAGTGTTTTATGAATATATCACTATGTTGAAGTCGTAAAATATCTAGCTCCAACGATAACGTAGTTATAGACTATGGTTGCTAAGGGCCGAAGAGCTCGCGGCCTTAAGCGATTGAATGAACGCGCGGCCGCGTTTACCTACATTACGTACGGGGTCATTGAACTTTGTCAATTAATAAGAA
Source organism: Watsonalla binaria (assembly GCA_929442735.1). Classification (NCBI taxonomy): domain Eukaryota; kingdom Metazoa; phylum Arthropoda; class Insecta; order Lepidoptera; family Drepanidae; genus Watsonalla; species Watsonalla binaria. The sequence continues at coordinate 1,285,620 of OV838948.1, read as the reverse complement.
GGTTAATGGTTTCGAAAAATGGTTTTATGGGATTTTTTCAGTATTTTTTAGTGGGAGAAAAACAATAAAAACGTAGTTAAATTTCACGTGAATAACTCTACGTTACCGCTGGTTTTTATGCGAAAATAATGTCTTGATATGGTCAACTTTGAACGTCAATTACTCGAAAACGGAAGAAGATATTTTTGTCATAATTATTTTATTTGCTTCCTAAAATTATACCCTATCACATATTTTAACAGCTGTCCTATTTTCCCCGACACCCTGCATATATAGTTTATTCGATTTTTATGCATGACACTCAAAATTTATATAAATTGTCATGAACAATATGAACAAGTGACGGGACTCGAACCGACCACCCCTGCAAACTGTGCAGTTGCTCTGCCAACTGAGCTCATTACTACTATGCTTTCCTTGTCTTCTAGCGGTTTTTGGAGATGCCCTGAACATATGTGAAATGCATAAAAAAAGTATCTAATGTATGAGCCGTGGTGGCCTTGAGGTTTGAGCAGTCGCCTGCTACGCAAGCGACGCAAGTTCGAATCCCAGTGGCACCTATGAGTTTTTCTAAAAAACTTATGTTCAGTGATTTCACACCACGAGCTTTACCGTGAAGGAAAACATCGTGAGGAAACCTGCAGATAATTCTGAGAAGTAATTCAATGACGTATGTAAAGTGTCTGAGACAGCGATGGACACACTATCTGGGGAATTCAGGCGTGAGCATATGTATGTATGTATGTAATCTAATAAAGTACTTTGTATATTTTTCAGTAAACTAATAGCTTCCCTGAACAAATATCGGGAAGAGGAGACCAAACTCCGACATTTGGACACTTTGCTGAGCGAGAAGGAAACTGAATTGGACGGGCTAAGGGAACGATGGAGCCGTGTGCTGGGGGATCTGCGGGGACTGCGGGGGACCGGGGGGGAGGTGGAGGTCGAACAGGGACCTATGTATGAGTAAGTACATACATACATATGTATGCTCACTCCAGTATTCCCTGTAGCGGTAGGCAGAGTTGTTGTAACAACAACACCAACATTTCACACAAGGTGATTGAGTGCCAACGTGACAGATGGTGAGTCTATCGCCGTCTCAGGCACTATACATACGTCTTTCAAAGTCAAAGTCAAAAGTATCTTTATTCGATTAGTCTTTTTACAAAGTACTTTTAAATCGTCAGAATGACATAATTATACATGCTACCGCCAGGTTCAGAAGGTTGCTTTTACTGAGAAGAACCTGGCAAGAAACTCAGTAATTACTCTTTTAAAAAATATTATACAATTTAAAGAATACAAAATAAATAATTTAAGAAACGTAAGCTCATGGACAAAGTTCCAAATTTCGATAAAAATTAACATAACAAAAAATCTAGTACATCTACTTATAACTAAATGTGTAGCTTGAGATGACCAGCCCCCACAAGCAGCACCTGTTCACAAGTATGACGTGAATACCAGCCTTTGAATCACTTCTCAGACATACGCAGGCTGTTTTCTTTCTCGGAAAAACTCTTCTAAATCGATTTGAACCCGCTTGCATAGCAATTCACCACGGCTCACTAATGGTGTTCGGAGATTCACACTTAATCATATTCAGTGAAATGTGGGTGTTGTTACAACACCTCTGCTTATCCCATTGGGGACCCTTCTGGGTTTACATGAGTATATTTATTTTTAACTTTATTTATAAGCAATTGAAGGGGATATATGCTTGTCCACAGCAAGCTCCGTAAGCTAGTGGATAAGTTAGAGGTGATGCGTTGGTTGACCGGCCGCTTGGTGTCCGCTAGGGGCCGCTACGACTGGATAGCGGACCGCGGCCGTCGCCTCAATGCCCTACAACTAGCGAGAACGCATCATACCGTGCATATGTTTATAGAACAATGATTAAACATTGTATGTATCATCATCATCGTCCCTGGCCTTATCCCATACATTGTTGGGGTCGGCACTTGATTCAACCCGATGTGGCTCCATGTTAGTCGCAATCAACTTATTAACTCGTTGTCCGTTATGTGCGCCTGGTACTTCGTGTACCATATCATCATCACCCTGGCCTTATCCCATACATTGTTGGGGTCGGCACTTGATTCAACCCGATGTGGCTGATCGCCTGATTTTTATACGAAGCGACTGCCATCTGACCTTCGCAACCCCTTTAACGAGGAAAATCTGTGATCTGGGTTAAACCAGTTGTCAGACTATTAAACATTATATGTATATACTATAGAAATAAATCAGTTTGAATTTCATAATATCTTTATTTGATTTTGGCTGAGACTCTGAATATTAATATTATATAATAAGGTAATATTCGCTTAATATCCACTCTATATCTGACACTTTGAAACATGAATATTATGATTTATTGATATCTCGAAGATCCGTAGGACGGGTAGAGCAGCGGGCTATCGAAGCACACAGTTCCTGATATTAAATCTTGTATGTTAGCCCTGAAAATAACAAAAGATGATTATCTTTACACATAAATAAAAGAACATGGTTGACTTACTGACTAAAAAAAAGTCTCTCCCGTGGTACTCTAGTTTCGTTCTCGCCCCGTAAGCTGGAAGCCTCACGTCTGAGCTACCATAACTTGACAGATGTCGGCGAAATTTACAGTTGTAGTGTAATGATATTGTATGAGTTTTTCAGTGCCTGAAAACATGGTTAAAACTATGTTTTCTGAAGATGAAACCTAGCTAGATCTATTTTTTGCCCCTGAAATCTCCTACATGCAAAATTTCATGAAAATCGTTGGAGCCGTTTCCGATATTCAGATTCTATATATATACAAGAATTGCTCGTTTATAAATAAAATTGAAGCGTCTGTCTGCAATACCATATTTACTGCTGCATCATCGTCTAGCTTATCCCATACATTGTTGGGGATGGCACTTGATTCAACCCGATGTAGCTCCATGTTAGTCGCAATCAACTTATTAACTCCTTGTCCGTTATGTGCGCCTGGTACTTCGTGTACCATATCATCATCTCCCTGGCCTTATCCCATACATTGTTGGGGTCGGCACTTGATTCAACCCGATGTGGCTCCATGTTAGTCACAATCAACTTATTAACTCCTTGTCCGTTATGTGCGCCTGGTACTTCGTGTACCATATCATCATCTCCCTGGCCTTATCCCATACATTGTTGGGGTCGGCACTTGATTCAACCCGATGTGGCTCCATGTTAGTCGCAATCAACTTATTAACTCCTTGTCCGTTATGTGCGCCTGGTACTTCGTGTACCATATCATCATCTCCCTGGCCTTATCCCATACATTGTTGTGGTCGGCACTTGATTCAACCCGATGTGACTCCATGTTAGTCACAATCAACTTATTAACTCCTTGTCCGTTATGTGCGCCTGGTACTTCGTGTACCATATCATCATCTCCCTGGCCTTTTTTTTCCAAAAATAGAGCGAGAGGATTTTCATTTGTCTATGCCTATTGGTGTTAGGTACTTACTTATGTACGTAAAAATTATATTCAGAGGTGCTAAGGTTCGCGTAGCTGAATATAGGCAGTTTGTTGGACATCACCCATACTTCGTCGTCTGTGATGTGTAGATCTGTAAGTAAACTTTTTTAAAAGCTTGTGAAAATGAAAATGCTATTCTATATCTTAATATATATAAATCTCGTGTCACAATGTTTGTCCTCAATGGACTCCTAAACCACTTAACCGATTATAATAAAATTCGCACACCATGTACAGTTCGATCCAACTTGAGAGATGGGATAGTTTAAATCTCAAATTATAGTCGCAATTTTAATTTATTGCTAATTATTTTGTCTGTTATTATTTGACAGTCGCAATTATCTGTTAACTCCAAATGATTCTAACAGATGTCGATACCTTTCGACTGGGTTGAGTAAGTAATCAATAGATGGCGCTGCTCTTAGATTGTTTACTATAATGTTATATAGCAAAAACTTTAGCCACAGCAACGCGTGGCCGGGTCAGCTAGTATATCTATATAAATGATAATGATTTATTCAGCTTGGGCCCTGGATCTATAGACAAACTAACATTATCCTCACGCTTCGCTAGTGGAAACGATATGAAATGGATATGAACATTGCTCAACGGGATTTTTTTTAAATATAATCTTAGGAGGAATCCAATGGGTTCCTCCACATATTTTTAACAATTTACAAGATATTTTTCTCAACAATCACTTGACATTGGCGGAAGTTTTACTTAAGCTCATCGCCATTAAATAAATAAAGAAAGAAAGATATAAAATGTACGGGAATGACATATGTCAAGTGACTGACTGATGTCATTACCATACATATTGTATCGTATCTATAAGCTCAAGCTCGAGAGCATGGTACTTTGTCCTGCTGGTAAGGCACTTATGAATTGACCACCGGTTCGGAAACTAGCCTTCTGAGAAGGACCGACAAGAAACTCGTATTTCAATAGTTGGTTATAGGTGGGTAATAGGTGGCCTTGAGGTCTGAGCAGTCGCTTGCTAGGCAAGTTCGTAACCCAGCGGGGCTTGTACCAATGAGTTTTTCTAAAAACTTATGTGCAGTGATTTCACACCACGTGCTTTACGGTGAAGGAAAACATCGTGAGGAAACCTGCATGTGTCTGAGAAGTAATTTCAGGGCTACAATTAAAAATGTATGTCATACATACATACATATGCTCACGCCTGTATTCCCCGAAAGGGTAGGCAGAGGTGTTTTTATCACAACACCCACTTTTCACCGAATTTTGATTAAGTGCCAACCTGACAGATGGTGAGTCTATCGCCGTCAGGCACTATACATACCTCTTTGAATTACTTCTCAGAAAATGCAGGCTTCCTCACGATGTTTTCCTTCACCGTAAAGCACGTGGTGTGAAACCACTGTACATATTTTTTTTAGAAAAACTCATTGGTACAGGCCCCGCTAGGATTCGAAGTTGCGTCGCTTGCGTAGCAGGCGACTGCTCAAACCCCGAGGCCACCACGAAAAAATGTATTTCATGGACGCGATAAAAAGAATAATAAAAAATTTTGGCAACAATTACTCACCAGATGGATAACTCAACTTCTCTCCGTCCATAGCTAGTAAGGCAACATTATTTGGGTTGAGTTGCCTACCAGAGTTCCAGCAGCTGACTGCATTACGACCGATCTCTGCGAAGAACATAACGCTGGTGCCAGCGTGGTATTCATGCATCGTAGATAACCTGTTATCCCCTCGCTCTCCGACTACCTGAAATAAATGTATGATCGATCAACTGTCAAAGGGGGCATTCAAGTATTACGTAAGCGCTTGAGGGGGCAGGGGTCTTTGCTTTGCTTATTTTTGGTAACATGGTGGGTGGGGGGGTTGATATCGTGATTACGTCAGCGATTATTATTTACTTTTTTACACAAATGGCAACCCACAAATATGCGTGAAAAGTACCGCGCTACACTCGTATATAAAGTCAAAAGTCAGCTCATAATTCGCGACGGCATCTGTACTATTTTTATGGATCCTTACATTATATCTAGAGAAATACTCAGGGTCATCGCTGGCAGATCTGTTCTGTAGCAGACAGGTGGAGACTGAGAACTCCTGGGTGCTGATGAGGGGGTGGAAATAGGCAGTTCTGCAGCCCCCTGACGAGGGACCCAGAGTCACGCTGAAGATGCCGTCACTCCATTGGAAGCGAAGACCTGTAAATGGCACAGGATATCGATTTTAGTTACGTGAAAATGAAAATGATGAATTTTGATGATGAATGAATTTAGTAATTAGGTAATAAAATACAACTACATTTATAACATATAGTCAAGAGGTATAACGATCTTATGATCTTAGCCTGCTCCGAATGGTGCGAATGTAAAAAAAGTTACTTAAATAAATCTATGGTATTGGTACTCTATCACACTCTGTTACGCGTAACGATCTACCCTCGTTCCTAAGAAAATGTGATCGAAAATCGCGTGTGTAATTAAAATGTAAAATTAACCTTTAATCGTAAATATGGTCGCGTGTGTTTGTGTGTCATCGGCTGCGATTTACCGGGATGCGGTTAGCAGTTGGAGACTTGTTCCAGACTAAGATGAGCATGAAAATTTAAACTTTTTTTTCGCTGATATTTCTTCGTCGATTCCTATTGTAGATAATACCTATATTGTGTCTATCTATTTCAGCTTGGTACGAAGTTTAGAACAATAGAGATTATATATACATAATATATTGCGTAAAAATATAAATACTGGATGTCAGAGAAAAAGGAACAGTTGTCTTCTAGAATTTGTAGGTTTTTATGAATATATCACTATGTTGAAGTCGTAAAATATCTAGCTCCAACGATAACGTAGTTATAGGCTATGGTTGCTAAGGGCCGAAGAGCTCGCGGCCTTAAGCGATTGAATGAACGCGCGGCCGCGTTTACCTACATTACATCAACTTTTCAATTCAATGGTTTCGAATGATGGTTTTATGGGATTATTTCAAGAACTATTAGTGAGAGAAAAAAAATTTGTTAGATTTCACGTGATTAACTCTACGTTACCGCTGATTTTGATGCGAAAGTAAGGTCTTGATATGGTCTACTTTGAACGTCAATTACTCGAAAACGGAAGAAGATATTTTTGTCATAATAATTTTATTTGCTTCCTAAAATTATACCCTATCACATATTTTAACAGCTGTCCTATATTCCCCGCCACCCTGTATAAAAAAATAGCCTGATGTGTGTGTTTATTTTTAGTAAATAGTATAAATGCTCACGCCTGTATTCCCCGAAGGGGTAGTCAAAGGTGTTGTAATAACAACACCCACATTTTACACAAGATGATTAAGTGCCAACGTGACAGATGGTGAGTCCATCGCCGTCTCAGCCACTATACATACGTGTTTGAATTACTTCTCAGACATACGCAGGTCTCCTCACGATGTTTTCCTTCAACTAAAGCTACTGTTCATGTGGAGATTCCACTTACCTCGTATATTAAGGTTTCCAAAGATAGGGTTGAAGTGAAAGTAATTATGAGTAAGCCTCCAGCTGTCATTATCCCTCAGGGAGTACACGATCAAACCGTAAGTGGTCAGATCAGGTATGTAGGCAAAGGTGTCCATGCAGTTGTTACCCACGTCCACTGTTATTGACGCTAGACCTGGGAGATGTGACATACACGCTGTTTACATAACTATTTAAGAAACTGTAGGCAAAGTAATGTAGCGGTAACGCACCTCTTTTACTAAAATGCTTTTTATTTTATAATTTTTTTCCAAGGGGGTTCTGACACAAGCTGTCAGAAGAACTTGGAAAAAATATTTTTACGTTTTATGTTGGTCGGTTGTAAATAAAGTAGGACTCAATCATAACACCGTATTTAATTACCACAGTAACATTATCTTGCGTTTCCGCTAATAGAAACGATAAAAAATGTATGTCATTCCCGTACATAGCGTAAGGATAATCCTACTTTGTCTACAAGCCCGTATCTTTGACTGATTTGGCATTTGATGTTGTTTTATAAAAATGTTTTCATAAAAATGGTTAGAAAATGCGAACACGAGGCCGGACTCGAAACCACGACTGTTGCGGCCGGGCTACGCACGAGGACTGAGACGTGCGGGGCCGGGGGGAGCATGCAGAGCGACCGGCGTCGGCGCAGCGGGCCCCACCACAACACTCGCTTTCGGACTCCGCCCGCGACGGACGACACCTCTCCCTTATAATTTTGTTTGGCGAAATAGAACCAGTTTTATGTTAATACAGTCCACTTTTATTTTATGACCATATTACTCGTCGGAGGATTAACAACGACCTCTGCACACCGTTGTTGCTCTGCCAACTGAACTCATGACTAAACCTCATGCGTCGATTCCTCCCCTTCTTGCGGTTTAAGGCAAAAATATTTGTCGTATGTGAAATGAGGAGACATGTCAACTTGTAGAACGTATATTGTAGTACAATATTATAGTTTACAAGTACTTTGAACACGTAAGGTGGACTTGCTGAAAGGTATTGCACGCACAGTCGTAACGGTCACGGCCCTTGACACGTTCAAAATACCTCGCAATGATTCTATCTAAAGGTAGACAATAATTCTCAAAATATAGAGTGTTTCCACAGACTACTGCTCTATATCGATCAATTGACATTTACATTGACATACAGACTTCCTATGGCATATCCATAGATAAACACAAAATAGTCACTCTATTCGTTTAGTGTAACCAAACGAGAAATTTGAAATCCCAATGAATTTGACTAAAAAGACATAAGCATTGATTCCACACCACGTGCTTTACGGTGAAGGAAAACATCGTGAGGAAACCTGCATATGTCTGAGAATTAATTCAAAGACGTATGTATAGTGCCTGAGACGGCGATGGACTCACCGTCTGTCACGTTGGCACTTGATCATCTTCGGAGAAAAGCTGGAACTGACATTGGGTATTTAAAGAATATACAAAAATTTTTAAATTGTTTATTTTGACATCGAGATACAATGAAATCTTATTATCTAAGTAATTAAGTACTAAAATAGTTGATTAAAAGTAGTTAGCTTGAATAAACATGGCATCACTTTTATGTAATATTTTACAATATTTTTAGACCTGGCAATACTGGGTACATGGCGGGAAAAACATATCGCACCCTCAGAACGATTGGGGCTCAAATCGAAAATCAAATATTTTTATAAATGGCAATCATAGCCCGGGACGTTTGGATTAATATATTTTAATAGTACAATGAGACTTTTTTATAGTAAAATCTAGGTTATGATTTATGGATAAATAAAAAAAAATCTGATTTTATTACAAATTTCAGGAACACATAAAATTCTTATCTCTATAACTTAAATTCGTTTTCGCAAAATTTGGAGTTCAATCCGTTGTGAGGGTTGTCAAAAAAAAAACAAAGGCAATTTGAATATTACATGTCAAAAATCAAGGAATGAAAGACATATGGTTCTTTAGCTTTAAAAAAACTTAACTCCATTGTAATGGTGCTAATTAAAATGACCCTATGAAATTGCGTCAACGCGACACCGTGGGCGACGAACTTTATTAATAACAAGTGAATATACTATGACAAAGTCAAATTTCAAGTCGATTTATGCAGTTCCCAAGGGAAAGTTATACACAAATTTGGGAAACATGATACGAACTTTAAAAAATTACATTCAATAATGTGAGATTCTAAGAGTCACTATTATTGAACAGCTAAATGCATCATGGGGTCACAATTTTCTCGTAAACCGTGTCTTCTGTAGACATCACAAGGAAAATACCTAATTATAACAATTTGAAAACTTATTTGTAAATTTCATCGCACCATTTTTTATGGCTGACCATGATAACAGTGTCGAAATAACGACAGATAAGAGACAATTTTGAAGTAACACTTCAGTAATAATACTTACAATGCAAACAGTAATATTTGATGCGAGATGGATCAAACTTGATGACCCAATATCTAATGCATAATATTGTCAATGTCAAGGAAAAAAATATCATACAAATCTGTCGATAATACTTGTCGACATTTATTAAGTGCTTACTATGACGTAAGGAGATTGTTAGATCTGACACAGTACCTCTACTTGCCGACATTTTATGAGGTGCTTACTATGACGTAAGGAGATTGTTAGATCTGACCCAGTACCTCTAGTTGCCGACATTTTATGAGGTGCACTCTATGTTGTAAGGAAATATTGAGATCTGACACAATACCTCTTCTTGTCGACATTTTATGAGGTACTTACTATGACGTAAGGAGATTGTTAGATCTGACACAGTACCTCTTCTTGTCGACATTTTATGAGGTGCTTACTATGACGTAAGGAGATTGTCAGATCTGACACAGTACCTCTAGTTGCCGACATTTTATGAGGTGCACACTAAGATGTAAGGAAATGTTAAGATCTGACACAATACCTCTTCTTGTCGACATTTTATGAGGTGCTTACTATAACGTAAGGAGATTGTTAGATCTGACACAGTACCCACTTGTCGACATTAATTAGGTGCTTACTATGACGTAAGGAGATTGCCAGATCTGACACAGTACCTACTTGCCGACATTAATTAGGTGCTTACTATGACGTAAGGAGATTGCCAGATCTGACACAGTACCTACTTGTCGACATTAATTAGGTGCTTACTATGACGTAAGGAGATTCTCAGATCTGACACAGTACCTATTTGTCGACATTAATTAGGTGCTTACTATGACGTAAGGAGATTGCCAGATCTGACACAGTACCTACTTGCCGACATTAATTAGGTGCTTACTGTGACGTAAGGAGATTCTCAGATCTGACACAGTACCTACTTGTCGACATTAATTAGGTGCTTACTATGACGTAAGGAGATTCTCAGATCTGACACAGTACCTACTTGTCGACATAATTAGGTGCTTACTGTGACGTAAGGAGATTGTTAGATCTGACACAGTACCTACTTGTCGACATTAATTAGGTGCTTAATATGACGTAAGGAGATTGCCAGATCTGACACAGTACCTACAAGTCGATATTAATTAGGTGCTTACTATGACGTAAGGAGATTGCCAGATCTGACACAGTACCTACTTGCCGACATTAATTAGGTGCTTACTATGACGTAAGGAGATTCTCAGATCTGACACAGTACCTACTTGTCGACATAATTAGGTGCTTACTATGACGTAAGGAGATTCTCAGATCTGACACAGTACCTACTTGTCGACATAATTAGGTGCTTACTATGACGTAAGGAGATTGCCAGATCTGACACAGTACCTACTTGCCGACATTAATTAGGTGCTTACTATGACGTAAGGAGATTTTTGTGTCATTATTTTTTTATATTTAAAAACGTTGAAATGGGGGAAAAACGCCAAATATAATTGCAAAAACGATTTTACCCAAATTCGTTTGAATTAGCAAAGCTGTTTGTTAACCACAGGGCCGTATGGCAAGAGTAACCAATTGAATGGAAACATTGCTGGGTTTAAATATCAATGGTCCGGAGTCGAACTAATGACCCAATCAAATTCCAAAAACGGTTAGCATGCGTCCAAGACCAGCCGCTGCAAAACACTATTCAGATGATATTAGTTAGTACTAATTGACATTCATAATGACTTTCTAGGAAGTAGAAATTTTATTGACGTTTGAAGCGTTTTGAAACGTCAAGGGGTAAGCTCTGATTTAAATTATTGTTGCAAACCTGTATTCCCCATAGGGGTAGGCAGAGGTGTTGTAATAACAACTCCCACTTTTTACCGAAGACGATTAAGTGCCAACGTGACAGATGCTGAATCTATCGCCGTATCAGGCACTTTACATATGTCGTTCTCAGACATATGCTGGATTTTCACGATGTTTTCCTTCAAAGTGGTGCGAAATCACTTAGAAAAACGCATTGGTACATGCCTCGCTGGGATTCGAGCTTGCGTCGCTTTCGTAGCAGGCGACTGCTCAAATACCACGGCTCGTTTGTTGCAAAATGTATCAAATTCATGTCTGTATAACCAAACTTTGTATCCTAAATACCTCACTATTCGTGGAGGCAGAGATTTTAAAAGTCGTCTAATTGAAACCTGCAATCAAAATGGTTCCTTGCTAAAGAACACTGGGGTCTCGAGCGGAAAAATATTGAGAAATACAAGTGCCGTCACGAAATACGAGCGCTCAGCGAAAATAGCGAATCCATACAGACAGACTCATATTCGTGACGGGACCTGTATCTAAATAACTTTAAATCTATCCATTAATATAAATTAAGAAACTATTCATAACAACATGTATTACACCATAAAGATGGGAAACAGAACAAGTACGCCGGATCATAGTTCCACTGTGTGACAGTGACAGACATATATACGTCATATACATCTGTCTCATGATAAGAATTGAACTATCATGGCTATAAGAGGTCATGGTAATTAATGTCACTACTCATTGGCTCAGTATTTCGTGATATAATTTTTGTCAAGTCAACAATGATACAGGATTTATTATATGTATCCTGTGGTATCCCAATACCATTTCGCGTAAAAATTTGCAACACCGAGGGGTAAAAGGGCGCACGCGTGCCATCCAAGCTTGAGTACGTACTAGTTTCAATAGCGTCAACATTCAATTACCCGCCTCTGAAAAAGTTAAGCTACACGAACACGCAAGGCCAACGGACGACGCGACGTTTGAACATGATATTTGGAGAACAGTGCCCCTATTACGAATTTTCCACCGTTTGCGAAGTCTATACTCGCTAGCATCAAGTACAATATTAGTATGAGATAATTTACAATTTCTCATACTTATAATAAGGTACTGATGCGAGAGTATGAAACGATTAGTATCAAGTATATGTTTTAGCATGTTTTAATATAACTTCATCGATTATTTTTCTCATTTTGTATGGGATAAAAAGCATCTCAAGCGATGAGTGTACGAAGTTTTACGTGTCCATACAATTTTTTTTAGAAAAGAAGTATAACCTTCCTTCAAATAGATAATGATGAGAACTTCATCTTCATCACTTCATTGACCTCTATTTTATTACAAGCTTTTATTTTTAATGACAATCTATGCTTAGCTTTGTGACGTCATTTTAATTCCAATATGGCGGATCATCCAAGATGGCGGACTAGTTATATTTCAGCACTACCACAATGGGTATCAAATGATAGTGCTTGCTGACTACAAATTTTTTTACATCTATTGAATCGAAAAAAAATAAATTTAAAATATTGTATTTATAAAGTTTTTTGGTAATTGTTTTTATGTGTATTAGGCGAATTTGCAAGTCCGCCATTGTGGTTTCTGCTCGTTTAGCACCACCCAGGGGTCACGTGTAGCGTGTCGAGGGTATGTAAAGACCATAGATTAAAAAACCGCTATCCTCTTATTATAAAACTTTACTACGATGAAATTGGAAAAAAACTTGTTTAAATGTAACGAGAGGGCTGAGCTTATTTTCTTGTTTATCAATGGAAAAAATTGTCTGTGCCTGGAACCACTTGGATTTTCATAAACTTCTTTGTTTGTTAGTCAGTTAGTATATCATCGTCTCCCTGGCCTTATCCCATACACTGTTAGGATCGGCACTTGATTCAACCCGATGCTGCTGATCACCTGATTTTTATACGAAGCGACTGCCATCTGACCTTTGCAACCCCTATAACGAGGAAAATCTGTGATCTGGTTTAAACCAGTTGTTAGACTATTTTAGGCCTCCGACCGACCTATAACGACTGCCAAAGATGAAAAATTGGCTAGCTAGTATATAGATAACATTAATAATCCAACATCGTGCTCGATTCACTAAAGAGAAGAGTCATAGAAATCCTCTCCCAATACCATATCCACGTGATAGAAAATCACAGTTCAGACTTCAACTCAATATGACGTTCTCGCGACAACTGAGCTATTCCGTTTTATCTTTGATTTAATGAATACAAAACCGAAAAAGTCGCTACGATCTCGTTACAGTTTTCATTACGATAATCGGGCTACAGATGGCAGGGAACGCTAGCTCACCTTTTCTTTCTGTACAGAAAACGTGCTTAGCGATTTTTTAATCTTTGGTAAAAGCTACGGACGCGAGCAGGATCGACCCCCAGTACTTTCAAATCAAAAGAATAAATGTTCATTTACATACTTAAATTTTTATCTATTTTCTTTGTTTGTCCAAAAATTTTTGTTCGTCAAAATTTTCTTGTATTTTTTGTATGTAATAAACTACGCTAGACTATTGATTATTCACGCGTGACACTTAATTCATCTCGTTGGTCGAGAAAAAGTCGATATTTCTAATCAATGTCCTAGCAATGTTTATAAGTTAGTTAGATCAAAATTTGTTAAAAACTTTTATTGAAAACGATCAGTGCGCTGTTTTATTTTCAATAAAAGTATTTTTTTTTTGTAAATCCTGATGATTTGAAAGTACTTTCTTGTATTTTTACAAGAAGATTATATTAAGCTATAGTATGGTTCGCGCCAGAACCTCGAATGGTTCCAAGATGCGCAAAAGCCTTAAATATCTTAAATAACTTACATATTGCGTTCCATGTTTAATTAATATTACATATATGTCCTTAAAACGTATACCTTACCTATACCTTTATACCTAAGCCTTTTATATTACGGCTTTGAAACACTACATCTACGATATTTTTGTATTTTTTCTGAAATTTTGAATTTTTTTTGTATTTTTCATTTTTATTATTTTCTCTTTCTTTTTTATTTTTTATTTTTTTTGTATTTCCTTTATTTATATTTTTTTTGTATTTTCCGATTTTATATTTTTGTATTTGATTTTTAATTTTATTTACCACTTTCTACGGATCTGAAAATGCCAATAGCAGCCTATAAGCACTGGCGACGTATTAATCTAAAAATAAAGTCTCCATGCCAACACCTCACCACAATATCCTGTTGACATAGCTACTTTATCCCTACTCCTCCCCTCCGCGGAGCACTGGCGACCTTACTCACCGCAGGAACACAACACTACTCTAAGGTAGCATTATTTGACTGCGATCTTCTGTAAGGTGGAGGTACTGACCCCAGTCGGGCAGCTCCAATTCGAACGGGTAGCCCCATTATGCCCTACCTCTCTTTAATTATTATATCTTCCTACCTATCAAAACTAAAGAACTTTATATAAAAATAAGGTATTTTCTGGTTACTGTTTATCCAGAACAGACCTTAATGTCAAAGTGACACACTGTAACCTGTTACGGGGATTTATGTTTAATAATATATTATGATTTTCGCCACAAGATGTCGCTGCACATATTTAAATCACGCCCTTAAGTTTCTCCGGTCTCATTTTATACAGGATGTCCCACGAGCTGACGTCAAAATGAAACCGGGTGATAGGCCAAGTCATAGTAGGTTTCAGAAAAAAAAACAACAAAGTCTATTAAAAAAAAAACAAAAATTCTACAGTCTGTGATAGCATTTTAGCTCTCGTTATAACTTATCTTTATCTATGTTAGTATTGTAAGTGGGAAAGATTTGTATGTAAGTATGTTTGTAACGAATTGGCTCAAAAATTACTGGACCAATTTAAAAATTCCTTCACCAATGGATAGCTACATCATCAGCGAGTACCATAGGCTATATTTTATCCCCGTACTCCCACGGGAACGGGAACTACGCGGCTGAAACCGCGTGACGTCCGCTAGTTTAGCTAATACAGATAAGCAATAAAAAGGTAAATTTAGTTAAAAAAATAAATAAAGACTTGGTAAAGCGCTGTCACTGAATGTAGAATATTTTATTTTTAAAAACGTTTTGAAGTTGGATAAATACATAACATTTTCATTTTTTGTTACTTATTATGACATGGCCTATCACCCGATTTCATGTTGACGTCGGCTCGTGGGAAAACCTGTATGTATATATGTAATATAGTGACTGATGACAAGATGATATTGTCAAAACCGAGACTGCATTAAAGGTACCTGAGTTTTCTTCCTTCCAGGATCTGCTTTGACTGATCCTGGCTACCAAGTAAATATGCAGTTAAAAAACTTTCACCCCCAGGATAATGTCAAAAATTTACGAGCAACTTGATATTTTATGTTTTTAAAAATAACTGCGGTTAGTTTATAAAATGTACAAAAAAATGAAAATAAGAAACGATGGATTAACTGTGTGAGAGATTATATGGTTTAATCGGGAGTGAATACAGATGTGATAGCGAATGATAGGATGATGATGATGAAGTTATTTTAAATATTATCTGCTTACATAACAATAAACCATATAATAATAATAACCCGTATGAAATATCAAATTACTCGAAAATGGTTGTAATTTGCCTAGAGGTCAATAAGGGGATGAAGGAGAGGTCACTTGATTGTAATGACCTTTCCTACATACCCTTTCATCCCCGTAACAGATTACAGTCAATCACATCAGACACATATTTGGTTAAATAATACTGATAAACTAAACCGCCTTAAAAAGTTCAGTTACCAACATTTTGGAATAATATTGCGTCAAAATTAACGCGGACGTCACGCGGTTTCACCCGCGTAGTTACCGTTCCCGTGGGAGTACGGGGATAAAATAAAGCCTATGTTACTCGCTGATGATGTAGCTTTCCATTGCTGAAAGAATTTTTGCAATCGGCACAGTATTTTTTGAGTTTTTACATTATAAACATACACATTAAAATACAAATCTTTCCTCTTTATAGTAGTGTAGATATTGCGATGCCCTATAACAGGGATAGGATATTATCAAACATTGTAACTTATTTTACATGATTAATGAACCTGTGTTATATAATACTTGCAAAATCATTAAATTAAAACTAATCAAATCCACTTTCATTAAAATGCCTTCCTCGTGATTAGGTTTAGGTTTGACGGCATGTCTTTCAACTGCACTGTTTCCTCAAGCTCAATCGAGACTAGTCTATTATCGTAATGAAAAACTTTAATAAAAATCCGTAGGAACAAGAATTTCTAAGCCTTTTTCGTCAACAATATGTACCTGTGTGAGTAGATCTAATAGTCATTGAACAATTCCGAATTATGCGCATGTTACTTATAATATTATGCTTACAAGTTCGTTTCATACGTTTGGTTTCAAGTTGTGTGATATCCGCAAACATATGGCGTATGCAAATGTCGTTAAATATTAACTATACTCCATTACTTATGAACATCTTTCAAATATCCAGCCAATTTTAGTCACATCATATTGCCGCATGTCTTAATCAATTAGCGATCTAGCATTTCTATTCAATCCATTAAAATTATAAACTAAAGCTATTTTTTTGTATATTTTTGTATTTTAAATTTTTTTTTTGTATATTTTGTTATTTTCTTATAAATAGGGAGGCAGAGCTGATATTAAGGGTAGATTCCTTAATATCAGTTCTGCCCCCCTTTAATTGTACCTTATCAACTATTTTATAATATTAGAAGTTACTATACGATTTTCTATGATAAATATGGCACATATTTAATATTATTTCAATGTTAGTTAAAAATAGTGTTACTCAATGCACGTGTTTATACATGTAATTTCTTAAAATGATGTCTCACTCATCTTAATATATCCCAATAGTTACGTTAGTATATACAAATACTTTTATTTATCCCATTATCTTGACGCTCTTTCATAAGATTAAATAAAGATGCATAAATATATAATATACATACTATATAATATATAATCGTACGCGTTATAATAAACTAAAGCTCCCTGCAACTAATATCCTTCTTTCTTGTATATATATATTGAATCTGAATCTCGGAAACTGCTTTGGTGTTAAACTGGATAAGTCATGATGTCTGTAACCTGATTTGACAAGGTGCCATTTTTTTTAAACTGTCTATATGGTGATGTATGCAAAGATATGATGCATTTATGATTTTTATGAACGAACAACGTGTTTTTATTCTAAATTCTTTTAATGATTAGTATACATACGACCAAGACACGGAATCCGAACCCGTGACCGCAAAGTGCAGTTTTGCCAACTGAGCTACCCGTGATCACACCTCAGAGTCGAATTTCCCCTCCTTTGTCCTTTGTTTGGTACTAGGGCGCGTGGCAGATCACCAGTGAGATGGACGGACCAGATTAAGGCTGTGATGGGTGTTCCGTCTAACAACGAATGCTCCGAAATGAATGGCGCCGTTTTGTTCAGCAAGTCACCAATTCTGACATTACGACAACGACCGCTCTGCCAAGAGTGTAACGATTGAGAAGAAGAAACCTAGGTGGACTAATAGGTCGTGGAGGGGGTGGTTGAAATCCGAGATCATATCTAATATATAAAATTCTCGTGTCACAGTTTTCGTTGCCATACTCCTCCGAAACGGCTTGACCGATTTTGATGAAATGTTTTGTGCTTATCCGGTATCTATGAGAATCGGCCAACATCTATTTTTCATCCCCCTAAATGTTAGGGGTAGTCCACCCCAAAAAAAAATGGCAATACAACGTTTGCCGGGCACAGCTAGTACTTCTGGCTGTGCCCTTTGCTTTCAACTGCGTAGATTGAATTTCACTCCCGCGAAATCCTAAATGTTATTTTTAAATAAAAGCCTAAGTTACTCTTTGTAACATCAGCTACCTGCCGGTGAAAATCCCGTTAAAATCGGTCCAACAGTTTCGGAGATTAACCGGAACAAACAGATAACAAACAAGGCAAATTTGAAAAAAAATGTTTTTTTTTTCATATCAGTACCGTATATACATTTAGTCAAAAGGTGTAATTTTCGAATTACATACATACACATACATATGCTCACGCCTGTATCCCATGGCGGTAGGCAGAGACGACCGTTCGCCACATGCTATGATCCTTACATACTTCTTTCGCTTCATCGACATTCATGCATCTCTTCATACACTTTCTTCGGTTACGAGTGCTCCGAATTTGACCTTTCTGTAAAATACTATTAATTGTGTCATAGTAGTTGTTCCTTGGACGCCCTCTACCGACACTTCCGGTCACATTCGCTCTATAAATGTGTTTCGTTAATCGCCTTTCACTCATCCTTTCGATATGTCCAAACCATCTCAACATACTTCTTTCAATTCTGGTCACCACATCATTGTTCAACTTGCAACTGTCTGTCAACAACAAACTGACACTTCAATTTTGTTTATCTGTATATTGGTCTCGATTCCATAGTGCTTACTGAATGTATTATATACTATGCTACAGCTCTGTTCATCTCTTTCGTAATCCGTATCACAAAAAGAGATGGAGCTATTTATGTTTTGGAACAATGGGGAATGAGTTTCAAAAAATCTTACTTAGTGCTGAACCGGTGTTGGCCTGGGTCGTAGGTCCTGAAATTAAAAAAAAACTCTTTAAAGTCAAGGTCAAAGTCAAAAATATTTTTTAGACTTATGACAAATTACTTTAAAATGGTCAGAATGACATAATTATACCGTTGATTTTTATACGAAAATAAGGTCTTGATATGGTCAACTTTGAACGTCAATTACTCGAAAACGGAAGAAGATATTTTTGTCATAATAATTGTATTTGCTTCCTAAAATTATACCCTATCACATATTTTAACAGCTGTCCTATATTCCCCGACACTGTATCAATAATATGTATGATATATATCGAATTTAAATTTAAGGAGGCTGAGCTGTTTCAAAGACATGTGAACTTACTTTGATTCCAGTTACGACCATCATTATCATCATCATTGAAGTATACTTGGCTGTTTCTGTCATTGCTATAGTCACCTTCCACATCCGCTGAATATCTGCTTTGGAGAGCTGAAAATCAAATGACCGTATTTTCATATATGTAAAAGAAAAAATGTAATCGGTGAACGTCAGTCTCTCCCGTGGTACTCTAGTTTCGTTATCGTCCCGTAAGCTGGAAGCCTCACGTCTGAGCTACCATAACTTGACAGATGTCGGCGAAATTTACTGTCGTATTGTAATGATATTGAATGAGTTTTTCAGTGCCTGATAACATGGTCAAAACGATGTTTTCCATATATTAAACCTAGTTAGATCAATTTTTTCCCCTAAACCTCAAACACACAAATCGTTGGTGCCGTTTCCGAGATTCAGATTCTAAAATATGTGTAGGTATTAGAATGTGCTGTGTTATGCATACATACATATGCTCACGTCTCCCCGAAGGGGTAGGCAGAGGTGTTGTAATCACAACACCCACCGAAGATGATTAAGTGCCAACGTGACAGATAATGAGTCCATCGCCGTCTCAGACACTATACATACGTCATTGAATTACTTCTCAGAAATATGCAGGTTTCCGCACGATGTTTTCCTTCACCGTAAAGCACGTGGTGTGAAATCACTGTACATAAGTTTTTTTTTGGAAAAACTCATTGGTACAGGCCCCGATGGGACTCGAACTTGCGTCGCTTGCATGGCAGGCAAATGCTCTAGCCACCACGGCTTCTTTTTTTCTTATTCATTTAGTGAAAAGCTGTTATTTTTGAATCCAAACAGACACTTTAGTTTTATTTATCTGTATATATGTATACATACCCATATCTCCTTCAATATTATACGTGAGTTGCTTCCAAGCGAATACTTCCTGAAATTTGCCCATACTTTCTATATTGCCAGTAGTTCTTATGTTGCCCATATTCCCAATATTGCCGAAACTCCCCTGGGCACATATTATAGGCAAGACGAGAAGTATTTGGACCAAACATAATCTATGCTTGTCCATTATTAGCTGAAAAAAAAACATTTACTTTCATTAAGTTTTATGCTTACCAGCATGCTAATACAATTAGTCACTTTTGATAGAGTTTCGGAGAAAATAGGACAGCTGTTAAAATATGTGATAGGGTATAATTTTAGGAAGCAAATAAAATTATTATGATAAAAATATCTTCTTCCGTTTTCGAGTAATTGACGTTCAAAGTTGACCATATCAAGACCTTATTTTCGCATAAAAATCAACGGTAACGTAGTTATTCACGTGATATTTAACTACGTTTTTATTTTTTCTCCCACTAGTAGTTCCTAAAATAATTCCATAAAACCATTTTCGAAACCTTCTTCTTAATTTAACAAGTATATATAGATATATAACTCAAAGGTGACTGACTGACTGACATAGTGATCTATCAACGCACAGCCCAAACCACTGGACGGATCGGGCTGACATTTGGCATGCAGGTACATGTTATGACGTAAGCATCCGCTAAGAAAGGATGTTAAGTGGAAACACACCCAACTTACTGCGGGCATGTATTGTGAATTTCTTGACAGAAAAACACAATATATATTTTTGGCTCGACCCGGGAATCAATTCAATTCAAAATTCAATTCAATTAAAAATATCTTTATTAGATTAGACTTTTTACAAAGTACTTTCAAATCGTCAGAAACACACGATTACATAGGATTATACATGCTACCGCCTAATCGAACCCGGGACTTCGTGATCGGCAGGCAAACTTGCTAACCACTAGACCAACGAGGCAGTTATATACATATAATATGTATACACAGATTACTAGTTGTGCTACAGTAGATTTTATAAATTAAAATGATGATGATTGTTCCGACCGATTTCGGCCATGGCGACCACTTTGACCCCTAGTCGGATAAATAGCGCTGATGCGCTCGAAGATGGCTTAGTCCCCGACCGCCCTGGGAGAGGCAGATCGGGGTATGTGGGATTTTTACCTCACTAAAACCCCCCCGGTGGCCATCCTCAGTGCTCAGGGGGGACTCCGGGTACTCTGATAGAACGCACCGGTGTCCCCCCACACTTTGCCGGGGCACATCCCCGGGGCAGCTGTGACGCCGCCCCTGGAGACCTCGCTGTGCAAGGCAGCGCGAGCCACATCGCGCTGCCACCTTCCCGGGCCCGCGCCGGTGGTCAAAGCTCCCACCCCGACCACCGCCAGCAGGCCCTCCGGCCCCCTTTTAGTCGCCTCTTACGACAGGCAGGGGATACCATAGCCATATTCTTAGACCCTGGCTATTGGGTGGGGCTTATGTAGCCTATCTTCGCAGTGAAGCTCCGTGCACACTGAGGGCACGTAAGTATGCCGTAAAATAGAGAATATATAACTTACAATTTTTAATGTTTTGCCTTCCGATAAATTTTATTTATATTATAGATATTATAGTCAATAATAAATAAACAGATTTCTAACACAACTTGCCTCGTAAGATATATCTTACATACTAGATAATTATCTATGTAACCTTGCTTGTGTTGATGTTTATTTGACCCGTACACTAGTGATGTTAAGAGTCGATCAAGCTACACTATTATTCGTAGTACTTATTTTTAGTGAAAATAAAAATTATATCGACTTTTGTGCACTGGAACTGTGTCCATGGGCTTATATATATTTTTTATGATTTATATTGTATTACTCAAAGCAGCAATTAATAAAATTATTTTTTTAAAAGAGTAATGACTGAGTTTCTTGCCAGGTTCTTCTCAGTAAAAGCAACCTTCCGAACCTGGCGGTAGCATGTATAATACTGTATAATTATGTCATTCTGACGATTTGAAAGTACTTTGTAAAAAGTCTAATCGAATAAAGATACTTTTGACTTTGACTTTGAATCAGAGAAGCTCAGACTATATACTCGTTCAAAAGACTTTTGTATGATTATTATATATCTATCTATAATTGTTTGTATATAACCTTGTATTGTATGTATATTATCTATTTTTATAAATAACTTCTTATAATAAGTAGCTAAAAACTAATTACAAGTAGAAAATTTGTCCCAAATCGATGTCTCTCGGGATCGTGCCAAGAAGGCTGGCAGCATTGCCACGTTGAATAGCAATGATGATTCTCTGAGCGAGGTAACCCCAGCCCGCTTGTTACGAGAGGCTTCTACCAGACGACGTGCAACCTCTTTGAAAAGTTGATGAGCATCTGGACCCCAATTATTATGTATTATATTTATTTATACCTAGTCTCCCTTTCTTTATCTCCCACACCTATCATTCATATTTTTCATTTCGCTGTATCCTAGTACCCTAAGGTTGTCTGGTAGAGATCGCTCTAGCTATAACACCGCCTTTTGTTACCATACTTTATTGATCTAACTTAAATACCTATACTATATTATGCTGTTCAATTAATAATATAATATTATTATTATTATAACTAACTAATGTATTAGTCATGTAAGAAGAGTTTAAATAGTTAATAATTATAATAATGTAACCTTATAAGTAGACGTACTAAGGTGACCGACATAGCCCATCGGGTTAGCAGGCTTAAGTGGCAATGGGCAGGCCACATTGCTCGAAGGACTGATGGCCGCTGGGGCAGTAGAGTTCCCGAGTGGAGACCACGTACCGGCAAGCGCAGCGTAGGGCGCCCCCCATGATAAACTGATGGTGTAACTGTGTTAAAAAATAAATGAACCTTGTTAGGGCGCAGCTTTGTGAGAGGCACTATCTGTGTTTTATTTGACTAACGTGTACTTTCATATGCATTTTAGTGAAAAGCTGTTATTTTGATATCACAATCAGACCTTCAATTCGGTTTTCACAAGGTAATCGATATTCGACAGTATCGACAACTCCCTTCCCTATTCATAGAAGAAGCAATCTAGCCACATATATATATATATATATATATATATATATATATAACAGTTGAATAAGGTAATTAGTGGTATATTAAGAAAACCGGTTATGGAATCCATTAGGGCAATTTGTTTATTATAAGCCATTTATTTCGCATTTATAAAATGTTGTTCATTAGTTTATGGCTGCGGACAGTACTATTGAACGGATTTGTACAACAGTAGCCGTGGTGGCCTTGAGGTTTGTGCAGTCGCCTGCTACGCAAGCGACGCAAGTTCGAATCCCAGCGGGGCCTGTACCAATGAGTTTTTCTAAAAACTTATGTGCAGTGATTTCACACCACGTGCTTTACCGTGAAGGAAAACATTGTGAGGAAACCTGCATATTACTGAGAAGTAATGAGACGGCGATGGACTCACCATCTGTCACGTTGGCACTTAATCATCTTCGGTGAAAAGAGGGGGTTGTGATTACAACACCTCTGCATATATATATATATATGCTTGCATTGGTCAAGGATACATATTTTCTGCGTTTGCGGTTGAAACTCTGGGGCCTTGGGGTCCAGATGCTCATTAACTTTTCAAAGAGGTTGCACGTCGTCTGGTAGAAGCTTCTCGTGACAAGCGGGCTGGGGTTCTCGCTCAGAGAATCAGCATTGCTATTCAACGTGGCAATGCTGCCAGCCTTCTTGGCACGATCCCGAGAGACACAGATTTGGGACAAGATTACTACTTTTAATTAGTTTTAAGAACTGTTCCTTATTTTATGATATAATAAATATGAAAATGAAATCTTATCAAATAAAGATACCTTCGCGCAAAAGTGTCACTTGATTTAATATAAAGTATCGATACATTTAACTTTTAATTTAACAACACTAGTTTTTTAGAAAACCTCCCAAAAGTGAATGTTATTGGGTAAAAAAAAGATCGGTTTGCGGGTAGAACAATAATTTATTTTTTAATATAATATTCATCGAGGTCGGTAGCACGACGTATTTCGGATAAGATCGGGGATATTGGCTCTGAAACACGAAATAAAAAATTACTTAAGGGCCGTAGTTGCCTTGGGACTTTAGCTGTCGCCTGCTATGCAAGCGACGCAAGCTCGAATCCCTCGTTCACCAATTAGATTTTCTAAAAAACTAATGAGCAGTGTTTCTCACCACGTGCTTTACGGTGAAGGAAAACATCGTGAGGAAACCTGCATATGTCTGAGAAGTAATTCAAACACGTATGTATAGTGCCTGGACCTATCTGACACGTTGGCACTTAATCATCTTCGGTGAAAAGTGGGTGTTGTTATTGCAACACCTATGCCTACCCCTTCAGTGAATACAGGCGTGAGCAAATGTATGGGAGTTATTGTAGTGGTATATTGTGTTGCCCAAATTATTTTTTTTAAATTTTCTTAGATTTCTCTAGACTCAGCCTATCACCCGGTTTTGACGTCGACATTTGGGGCACCTGTTTCGCCTCTGTCTACCCATTGGACTCCCTGTTTCTGGTGGTAAACAGAATGATGCTTACTTCAGTACAAAGAAATTGTCTTCATTAGCGTTGAGTGTTGAAAAAACGAATCTCGGGATTTGGTTGATGAGCATCCACACATTGTCACCACTTATCTTAAGGTCTGAAACAATATATTTATATAAAACAAAATATAACATAAAAGATACACCAGTAACAAAAGAAGCGCGCCTGGCCATTCATAACGTGGTGCTAGTACCTACTCTGACGTATGGAAGTGAATGTTGGGTTTGGCAGAAGAAACATGAAAGTACAGTGAATGCAGTGGAAATGCGGTCGTTACGAAGTATGTGTGGGGTCACCATTGTAGATCGAATGAAGAATAGTGTGATAAGAGACAGTTGCAAGTTGAACAATGATGTGGTGACCAGAATTGAAAGAAGTATGTTGAGATGGTTTGGACATATCGAAAGGATGAGTGAAAGGCGATTAACGAAAGAAATTTATAGAGCGAATGTGACCGGAAGTGTCGGTAGAGGGCGTCCAAGGAACAACTACTATGACCAAATTAATAGTATTTTCAGAAAGGTCAAATTCGGGAGCACTCGTAACCGAAGAAAGTGTATGAAGAGATACATGAATGTGGATGAAGCGAAAGAAGTATGTAAGGATCGTAGCATGTGGCAAACGGTGGTCTCTGCCTACCCTCATGGGATACAGGCGTGAGCATATGTATGTATGTACATACACCAGTGTAGCAGCGTTTCTCCACTCGTTACATAGATGGCGCTACTCGCTAACAAATGCGATAACTTCGCAGTACAAATACACAAGGGCCTAAATTGCGCTATGAGAGTTTTCAAGCGCATTGTAGTATGTATACAAGTGTCCAACTAGAACAGTTGGAGCCGGTGTTCCTCAGACATGACACCAGCCTCAATGGAAGATTTTGTCTTTGCTGGAGATGACACTGATCACTCGCTCTACACACAGTATATATACAAGTGTCCAACTAGAACAGTTGGAGCCGGTGTTCCCCAGACATGACACCCGCCTCAATGGAAGATCTTTTCTTTGCTGGGATGACACTGATCACTCGCTCTCCACACAGAATATATACAAGTGTCCAACTAGAACAGTTGGAGCCGGTGTTCCCCAGACATGACACCCGCCTCAATGGAAGATCTTGTCTTTGCTGGGGATGACACTGATCACTCGCTCTCCACACAGTATATATACAAGTGTCCAACTAGAACAGTTGGAGCCGGTGTTCCCCAGACATGACACCCGCCTCAATGGAAGATCTTGTCTTTGCTGGGGATGACACTGATCACTCGCTCTCCACACAGTATATATACAAGTGTCCAACTAGAACAGTTGGTGCCGGTGTTCCCCAGACATGACACCCGCCTCAATGGAAGATCTTGTCTTTGCTGGGGATGACACTGATCACTCGCTCTCCACACAGTATATATACAAGTGTCCAACTAGAACAGTTGGAGCCGGTGTTCCCCAGACATGACACCCGCCTCAATGGAAGATCTTGTCTTTGCTGGGGATGACACTGATCACTCGCTCTCCACACAGTATATATACAAGTGTCCAACTAGAACAGTTGGAGTCGGTGTTCCTCAGACATGGCAACCGCCTCA
Source organism: Watsonalla binaria (assembly GCA_929442735.1). Lineage (NCBI taxonomy): Eukaryota > Metazoa > Arthropoda > Insecta > Lepidoptera > Drepanidae > Watsonalla > Watsonalla binaria. Next base: position 1,259,483 of record OV838948.1, on the reverse strand, counting down.
ATGGAAGATCTTGTCTTTGCTGGGGATGACACTGATCACTCGCTCTCCACACAGTATATATACAAGTGTCCAACTAGAACAGTTGGTGCCGGTGTTCCCCAGACATGACACCCGCCTCAATGGAAGATCTTGTCTTTGCTGGGGATGACACTGATCACTCGCTCTCCACACAGTATATATACAAGTGTCCAACTAGAACAGTTGGAGCCGGTGTTCCCCAGACATGACACCCGCCTCAATGGAAGATCTTGTCTTTGCTGGGGATGACACTGATCACTCGCTCTCCACACAGTATATATACAAGTGTCCAACTAGAACAGTTGGAGTCGGTGTTCCTCAGACATGGCAACCGCCTCAATGGAAGATCTTGTCTTTGCTGGGGATGACACTGATCACTCGCTCTCCACACAGTATATATACAAGTGTCCAACTAGAACAGTTGGAGCCAGTGTTCCCCAGACATGACACCCGCCTCAATGGAAGATCTTGTCATTGCTGGGGATGACACTGATCACTAGTTTACTCTCGCTTTTGATTTGGATAATTTCTGATGGTGGTATCTATGACAAATGGGGGGGGAACCTTCGAAAATTTTAGTAGCAACTAGTGCGTTTGTTAATTATTTTCATTGAGTATTTTAAGCAGTACTAAGCATTTAAAAAATTGAAAATACAATCAACCTTTGTTTGAAGTCGGCTAAAAATATTTTCCTCTACTCACCAGATATATAAACCAAATTCCTATAATCTTGTCCTATAACAGCCACGTTTTCAGGCACCAGTGGAGTGTCAACGTTCCAACAGAGTATTGCATCCTGGGCCACGTTGGCAAAGATCAGGGTCCTGGTCTTGCTGTGGTAAGCATGGCTACCGCTTTGGGTTGCAGGCCCTCTGGTTCCGAGGAGCTGAAATTCATATCTTTCATCATCTCCCTGGCCTTTTTCTACAGATTATTACATATGGGAGCACACATAGATGGGTCCAAGTAGAACGGAGATCGAGCGTTTTGTTACCTTAAAACCAGAATTAATATCAGCACTCCTATTCTTCAATACTTCCGTATCAATTGAATATTCATTGGTCGACATCAAAGGATGGTAGAAAGCTTGTTTTTTCCCATTCTTATCAGGATCAGAGAGGGCGATGCTGAACAGACCGTCTCTCCAGCTTATTACGTGTCCTGGAAAGCAGGATGGGTGACTGTTTTATTTTGTGTCAAAATAATGTACATTTATTGCTTTGAAGGTTTGGAAAAATTGATAAAACACTTGAATGACGTATACGCGATCGAACACCACGTGACACCTGTATTGACGTTACAACTATTCTGCGTATAACCTCTAGATGTGCGCGTCTATCTGTCACTTTTAAAGATTTGTTTATAGTTTCCTAACTGCTTGTATATCTTATATTTAAACTGTGATGGTATGGTGTGCTCCCAGAAGTTAAATACATATAAGATGTTTCTGAACGGAATATGTGTAGAACGAGTGTTGAATAAGTGTAAGATGATGTGTTTCTGAACGAGTGAAAGGTTAGAGCGAAAGTTTGACATAAATATTATATTATATAATTAATATAGACAATGTACAATATAAGTACCTACAAATTATTAAAATATAGTATTTTATAATTAAATAAATATGCTTGTTTAGAGCCATGTTGTTTGCAGACAAAATGTTTAACATTTAATTAATATTTACATACCCAAAATGGGTGAAATATGCTATGTACCTTTTATTTTAAACAACATCTTTTGAAACCATATTTCATGTAAATATCTTCTTTATAAGATTTATTAATATCAAACTAAGATAATAAATAGGTAACTAAAAACTAATTACAAGTAGAAAACTTGGCCCAAATCGGTGTCTCTCGGGATCGTGCCAAGAAGGCTGGCAGCATTGCCATCATGTAAATAAATTATTTTTATTATATTTTATTTAGTGGAAATTGAAAACGGAAAAAAAATAAATGAAACCATTTTACTTCAGTATTTTGCATTCATACCTGCAACGGTAAAGTTCAAGGCGCTATCCTCATGAGCAAAACTCGGATGATTCACTCTCCAGCTGTCATTCTCCTTCAAAGAGAAGATGATCATTCCCTCCGTAGCCAGATCATTGATATAGGCGTATGCATCATTGCAGTTCCTAACATCTGTATCGATTGTTATCGAAGTAAGACCTGGAAATAATGATAGGTACAGAGGGGTGGCTATGATCATATGATAACTATGTTGAAGGTCAAGGTCAAGCTACGCATTTAGTAATATGTAGAACTACTATATTTTTTTTATGTTAATTTTATATCAAATGAAATCAAATCAAAAATATCTTTATTTGATTAGACTTCTTACAAAGTACTTTCAAATCGTCAGAAGGACACAAAATACATTATACAATGTTTTTGGTTACAGTATTTATATCTCATGAATATAAGCCCATGGACACAGCACAAATGCTCAATTGTCAAATATAATAACTAAAATATTACAAATATTTGTGAGCATGGCAAATTCCAGCCAGTCAAAGCAAAGATCAAACTAAGATTAATTAATTGTAGCAAAAGTACAGTGCCAATGGGATTATTTACAATAATTTTTCGACAAAGATACATCCCAGGGTTCCTTATCACAAATATAATCACTTACAGTATAATATCCTTTTTTGATGGTCTCTTTAAATTTATTGAAGACATTGGAACTGTGTCCATGAGCTTATGTTTCTTAGCGATTTATTTAATACTCTTAAAATTGTATCATATTTTTTTTCAAAAGAGTAATTACTGAGTTTCTTGCCAGGTTCTTCTCAGTAAAAGCAACCTTCCGAACCTGGCGGTATCATGTATAATACTGTATAATTATGTCATTCTGACGATTTGAAAGTACTTTGTAAAAAGTCTAATCGAATAAAGATATTTTTGACTTTGACTTTAAGCAAGGCTTATAAAGAACTTCTCAGCTTCGAAGTTGGTTAAACCGATGGTGGTGGGCCTTCAGGTCCCGTCACGAACTACAAAAACGATAAAGGCTCAATTCAAGTTTGAATTTATAACTCAGACAGCAATAATTTCACCAGTTTTGAATACAATGTATTTTATATTTTCAAAGTAGTGTTAGAAAATATTTTTTTATGCAGGGTATCGGGGAGAATAGGACAGCTGTTAAAATATGTGATTGGGTATAATTTTAGGAAGCAAATACAATTATTATGACAAAAATATCTTCTTCCGTTTTCGAGTAATTGACGTTCAAAGTTGACCATATCAATAGCTTATTTTAGCATAAAAATGAGCGGTAATAATAAATAATCTCTTAAACCATTTTTCGAAACAATTAACCTTCTCCTTAATTGACCAAGTTCAATGACCCCGTACGTAATGTAGGTAAACGCGGCCGCGCGTTCATTCAATCGCTTAAGGCCGCGAGCTCTTCGGCCCTTAGCAACCATAGCCTATAACTACGTTATCATTGGAGCTAGATATTTTACGACTTCAACAAAGTGATATATTCATAAAACACTACAACTTCTAGAAGACAACTGTTCCTTTTTCTCCGACACCTGTATTTTGACTAACGTAATGATTTTTACAAAGTGTTGAGTTGATTACCTCCACTCGATCTTTCGTTAATCAAATCTGTACTCTTAAGTTCGTATCTGAGTATCTGTTCGCCAGTTTTTAGGTCGAACACCACTATAGCTGGCCGCTGGACTTGTCTCCTTGCACCTGCAAAATAAAAAACGTACTAAATCATTGATGGGCAAAGTAAGGCCCGTGTGTTCGCTCCGGTCCGCGAATGTATTTAATCCAGCCCGCTGATTGTCCTTCGACATGAAATTCATACATACATATCTCACGCCTGTATTCCTCGAAGAGGTAGGCAGAGGTGTTGTTATCACAACACCCACTTTTCACCGAATTTGATTGAGTGCCAACGTGACAGATGGTGAGTCTATCGCCGTCTCAGGCACTATACATACGTCTTTGAATTACTTCTCAGAAATATGCAGGTTTCCTTACGATGTTTTCCTTCACCGAAAAGCACGTGGTGAGAAATCACTGTACATAAGTGTTTTAGAAAAACTAATTGGTACAGGCCCCGCTGGGGTTCGAACTTGCGTCGCTTGCGTAGCAGGCGAGTGTTCAAACCCCGAGGCCACCACGGCTCTCATGAAATTCAAAATCAAAAAATATCTTTATTCGTTTAGACTTTTTACAAAGTACTTTCAAATCGTCAGAAAGGCACGATTACATAGGATTATACATGATACCGTCAGGTTCGGAAGGTTGCTTTTACTGAAAAGAAACTGGCACGAAACTCAGTGCTCGGTTTCTTCTTCACACAAAAAAAAGGAAAATAAAATCCGGTGAACGTCAGTCTCGAACCGTGGTACATACTGTAGTTTCGTTATGGCTCCGTAAGCTGGATGCCTCACCTCTGAGCTACCATAGCTTGGCAGATGTCAGCGAAATCTACTGCCGTATTGTAATGATATTTTATGAGTTTTTCAGTGCCTGAAAACATGGTCAAAACGATGTTTTCCATTAAATGAAACCTAGCTGGATCTCTTTTTGGCCCCTGAAACCCCCTACACGCAAAATTTCATGAGAATAGTTGGAGCCGTTTCCGTGATTCCGATTATATATATACAAGAATTGCTCGTTTAAAGAAATATCTGTATAGATTTGAGTAGGATATAATTACCAGGCACCTCCAGTAAGCCAGTGTCGACCATCCACAGGCGACCACAGACGTCGACTCGCGGTCGGTAGACAGATACTAGTGATTTAGATTCGTTAGTGTTTGGATATGGTCTCAATAACGGGGCAGTCTCTGCTTGCTCAGATAAATCTACGTAATTTAGCGTCGATGGGATTCCTGAAAAACAAACCCAATAATAACGAACATGCTCACGTTTTTCCCCGAAGCGGTAGGCCGAGGTGTTGAAATAACAACACCCACTTTTCGCGCAAGATGATTAAGTGCCAACGCGACGGATGGTACGTCCATCGCCGTCTCAGTCACTATACATACGTCTTTGAATTACTTCTCAGACTACAGAGTAGGTTTACAAGAGCAGGTTTGTAAAGCACGTGGTGTGAAATAACTGCACATAAGTTTTTTAGAAAAACTCATTGGTACAGGCCCCGCTAGATTTAAGTATGGACATGTTATGCGGAGGGACGAGGATGATGTTGCCAAAAGAGTTTTGTTTATGAATGTGGATGGTTACAAGGGGAGAGGCAGACCTAAGAAACGATGGATGGATTGTGTGAAAGATGATATGGCTAAGGGAGTGAATACAGATATGACGGCTGATAGAGAGAAATGGAAGAGAAGAACACATTGCGACCATAAATAACATGGGATAAGGGCAGGAGGATTATGATGATGATGATAGATTTAAGTATTTTTGTGAATAAAAATATATTTTTTGTAATAGCTTACCATGTCGTCTCCGAGGTACTGTGACGAACACCCGGCCATTGTATTCCTCGATGCCAATAGGTACATTATTGTATTGAATAAAGAACTTCTCTGTATCATCCAGTTCTTGATTGAAGTACACCTGATCAGCTATTCTCTCAAAATCTGCGTCCTTTTTGTCTTTTAAGAAAAAAATAAGTTTAAAAACTAAAACCCGAATACTGAAAAAATCACGCTCTCAAGTCCTGGAAAATAGGTCCAGCCGTTGCAGAGATTACCCGGGACAAACAGACAGATATACAATGAAGAAAAATGGATTTAAATTGAATAAAATACACACTCACGCCTGTATTCCCCGAAGGGGTAGGCAGAGGTGTTGTAATAACAACACCCATTTTTCACACAAGACGAACGTCACAGATAAATACCATTTATATACTGTTATATGTATATATTGAAAAGCTGTTAATTTGAAATTATAAACAGACACAATAATTTTGATGCGGTTTTTTTAAAATATGGAGTTATTGAGAGTAAGGTTTATATGTATAGGTATTAGCTGTGCCCGGCAAAGGTTGTATTGCCATATATTTTTTCGGGGTGGTCACCCTTATCACTTAGGGGTATGGAGAATAGATAGTAGCCGATTCTCAGACCTACTGAATACGCATATAAAATTTGGTAAAAATCGGTTAAGCCGTTTCGGAGGAGTACGGTAACTAACATTGTGACATGGAAATTTTATATATTAGATAAGATCAATATTTTGAAATTAAAATATATAATATAATGTGTTGCTCTGAAATAAGAGAATCGACATTTTGTTAGTTTTAATGTCTGTAGCTATTATAATAATTAAACGAACACCATCTTGCTACAGGTCGTGGTGGCCTCGGGGCTTGAGCAGTCGCCTGCTACGCAAGCGACGCAAGATCGAATCCCGGCGGGGCCTGTACCAATGAGTTTTTCTAAAAAACCTATGTACAGTGATTTCACACCACGTGCTTTACGGTGAAGGAAAACATCGTGAGGAAACCTGCATATTTCTGAGAAGTAATTCAAAGACGTATGTATAGTGCCTGAGACGGCGATAGACTCACCATCTGTCACGTTGGCACTTAATCAAATTCGGTGAAAAGTGGGTGTTGTAATAACAACACCTCTGCCTACCCCTTCGGGGAATACAGGCGTGAGCATATGTATGTATGTACAAACACCATCTTTCCTTTCTTTTATTTATTTAATGGCGATGAGCTTAAGTAAAACTATTCCGCCAATGTCAAGTGATTGTTGAGAAATATATATTGACAAATATCACTGACATCTATCATCATGTCAAATCAGTATCCTGGCAGTAAATTTAATAGTAAATACTCCTTACATGTTTAATAACATTCATTAAATAGTGGAGCAACACTGTTATTTATGAGGTTCCTGTATATTTTATACCCGTGCGAAGCCGGAGCGGTTTATAATAGTCTTTAATATGACGTACACTTACATAAAACGCCATCAATGTTATATCCCATTTGTTTCCATGAAAATACTGAATCTATATTCCTTTGTATTTTAGCTTCACAACAAAATATATTAAGAACAAACAATATTATTAACTTCATGTTGATAGAACGATCTTACTGCGAAAAGGTCAGCTGACTGGTTTTATTTAATCTAGAAATAGGGAAGGTGTAGTGTCGATATTTTTGTCGATAATTTATTTTACTTATCTATACTTGAAGATAAATAAAGAGCCGTGATGCAAGCAAGAGCAACGCAAGTTCGAATCTCAGCGGGGCCTGTACCAATGAATTTTTCTCAAAACTTATGTGCAGACTTTTAACACCACGTGCTTTACGGTGAAGGAAAACATCGCGAGGGAACCTGCATATGTCTGAGAAGTGATTCAAAGACGTATGCATAGTGTTTGAGATGGCGATGGACTCGCCCTCTGTCACGTTGGCACTTAATGATATTCAGTGAAATATCTGTGTTGTTGTTACAACACCTCTGCTTACCCCTTCGGGGACCCTTCTGGGATGGCGTGAGCATATTCATTTATTTTTATAAATAAAGTTAAAGTGTCTGTGTGAAAGACGGCTAACGAAACACATTTATAGAGCGAATGTGACCGGAAGTGTCGGTAGAGGGCGTCCAAGGAACAACTACTATGACACAATAAATAGTATTTTTTACAAAGGTCAAATTTCGAAGCACTCGGAACCTCAAGAAGTGTATGAAATGATGCATGAATGTGGATGAAGCGAATGTAAGGATCGTAGCATGAGGCAAACGGTGGTCTCTCCCTACCCCCATGGGAAAAATTAAAAGCTATCCAATAGAATTACATATATAAAAAATCTATGTCTGTCTGTCCCGGGGTAAATTCCGAAACGGCTGAACCGATTTTAACGGGAAAAAATAATAATAAAATAACTCTTGCACTTCGATAGTATTTTATCGCATCCTGACAACACTAGTGATGCAAATGTTTTGTATATTAATATCTTCAAGTTCGTTGGCATTAAGCGAAAACTTGAATATGTATGTACCTTTTACATGAGACTTCATCTGTCTCAAGCCGTGGTGGCCTTGAGGTTAGAGCAGCCGCCTGCTACGCAAGCGACGCAAGTTCGAATCCCAATTAAAAAAGCGACTGCCATCTGACCTTAGCAACCCCTTTAACGAGGAAAATCTGTGATCTGGGTTAAACCAGTTGTCAGACTATTTTAGGCCTCCGACTGCCCTGTAACGATTGCCAAAGATGATAAATTGGCAACCGAGACCGACGGCTTAACGTGCTCTCCGAGGCACGGAGGCAACTCGGGCGGAATTACTGGCTAGGGGTAGGGTTGCTTAACTTCGCTGATCGAATGATATGCGCAATAGCAACTGTGCCTGAGCTCCTCTATAGTTAACATATCATGTATCAGTTATCTATTTTCAGTGACAACTCGACAAACGCATGTTTATTTATGAATTCAGATTATGTAAAATCCAACTGCAAACATTATGACGAGATCTAGGTAAATCTGAATCTAGTTTTAGCAGAAATAAGACTTTAAAGAATTTCAGTATCATCATCCATACATCTATACAGATAAATAAAATTAAAGTGTCTGTTTGTAATTTCAAAGTGACAGCATTTCTCCGGTGGTGCCGTGGTGGCCTTGAGGTTTGAGCAGTTCGAATCCCATCGGGGCCTGTACCAATGAGTTTTTCTAAAAAATTATGCGCTGTCATTTCAGTGAAGGAAAAACATCGTGAGGAAACCTACATATGTCTGAGAAGTACTTCAAAGACGTATCTATAGCGGCTGAGACGACGATGGACTCACCCTCTGTCACGTTGGCACTTGATCATATTCGGTGAAATATGGGTGTTGTTACAACACCTCTGGTTACCCCTTCGGGGACCCTTTTGGGGTGGCGTGAGCATATTCTTAATATGTGTAATATTATTTGACAAGTCTTTTAGTAACTTGCAATGAAGTTATTTTTCTCCGGGTTGAAAGATTTCAACAGAATTTTCAATCAGTACCCCTATCACGGGTTTGTCACCGATTTCGTAATCTATACTCGCTACTGTTTATATTTACCGATTGAGCTGACATTTGGTAAACATTACTTCCTTTGTATGACAATGCATGCTTAGCTATGTGACGTCATTCTAATTCCAATATGGTGGATCATTCAAGATGGCGGACTTATTTACTGCACTACCACAGTATGGGTATCAAATGTAAGGGAATTTCATTCAGTAATTATATTTTTAGTGTGTTAGTTAATTTATGGCAATGGGCAGGCCACATTGCTCGAAGGACTGATGGCCGCTGGGCCAGTAGAGTTCTCGAGTGGAGACCACGTACCGGCAAGCGCCCCCCCGCGAGATGGTCGGACGATCTGGTCAAGGCCGCGGGGACCCGCTGGATGCAGGCCGCTTCCAACCGGGTGAGGTGGAAATCATTGGGAGAGGCCTATGTTCAGCAGTGGACGTCCTATGCCTGATATGATGATGATGATGAGTTAATTTATGTAAAATTTCACACAAAATACATTTAAATTACGCATACAGCGCCATCTTTGGTAATTGTCAGTAACTAACTTGAAATCCCCTACATATTTTGGCCATTCTCAGCTTTAAATGTTGAGAATGGCTGGTAAAAACATTTGAATAGAAAAAAAACACAATTCTTTGTTAATTACGTTTTATTACAAAAAAACATTAATTGGAGAGTACAACAGATTAATAAAAGTTATGTCAAACGAACTGTCAACTGTCAAAATCTTTGGTGTTTATACGATGCGGGAGTGAGACATGCCAACATCGCGCCAGGTTGCAAAGTATTGCTTGAAAATCGCCGGTTCTGTACCCTGGGGAATCCTGGTTACTGACACCTGAAAACATTGAGTTTATTTAAAAAAAGGGGGATTAGAAATAATTACCTGGTGTTCGGGTTTGATTAATTTGTATTATTAAATTTAAAAGTAACTAAAAACTAATTACAAGTAGAAAACTTGGCCCAAATCGGTGTCTCTCGGGATCGTGCCAAGAAGGCTGGCAGCATTGCCACGTTGAATAGCAATGCTGATTCTCTGAGCGAGAAAAGCCCCAGCCCGCTTGTCACGAGAAGCTTCTACCAGACGACGTGCAACCTCTTTGAAAAGTTGAGCATCTGGACCCCAAGGTCCCAGAGTTTCAACCGCAAACGCAGAAAGTATGTATCCTTGACCACTGCAAGCATATTTCCGGCGCTTGAGGCACTCCTGCTGAACAGCAGCAGCACCGGACGCCACAGCAGTGCCGGGGAATTTGTATTATGAGAACTTTACACCTAGATATGACTGTCACGTAAGAATTCCTCTGTGTGGTATATTTTGTAAAGAACACTGAATAGTGAGCCGTGTTGGCTTTGGGGTTTGAGCAGTCGCCTGCTACGCAAGCAACGCAAGTTTGAATCCCAGCGGGGCCTGTACCAAATGAGTTTTTCTAAAAAAACGTATGTGCAGTGATTTTACACCACGTGCTTAACGGTGAAGGAAAACATCGTGATGAAACCTGCATATGTCTGAGAAGTAATTTAAAGACGTATCTATAGTGCCTGAGACGTAGACTCATCATCTGTCGCGTCGGCACTTAATCATCTATCATCTCCCTGGCTTTATCCAATACATTGTTGGGGTCGGCACTTGATTAAACCCGATGTGGCTCCATGTTAGTCCCAATCAACTTATTAACTCCTTGTCCGTTATGTGCGCCTGGTACTTCGTGTACCATATCATCATCTCCCTGGCCTTGTCTCATACATTGTTGGGGTCGGCACTTGATTCAACCCGATGTGGTGATTACCTGATATTTATACGAAGCGACTGCCATCTGACCTTTGTAACTCCTTTTACCAGGAAAATCGGTAATCAGATTACCACGATTTATTCGTCTATAATCCTGTATAATGTATTTTTTGTGCCTTACTGATGATTTGAAAGTACTTTGTAAGAAGGAGGCTGGCATTCACGTCATACTTGTGAACAGGTGCTGCTTGTGGGGGCTGGTCATCTCAAGCTACGCATTTAGTTATAAGTAGATGTACTAGATTTTTAGTTATGTTAATTTTTATCGACATTTGTGCATTGGAACATTGTCCATGAGCTTACGTTTCTTAAATTATCTATTTTGTATTCTTTAAATTGTATAACATTTTTGAAAAGAGTAATTACTGAGTTTCTTGCCAGGTTCTTCTCAGTAAAAGCAACCTTCCGAACCTGGCGGTATCATGTATAATACTGTATAATTATGTCATTCTGACGATTTGAAAGTACTTTGTAAAAAGTCTAATCAAAAATAGATATTTTGAATTTTTGATTACTTACCCAAGATGGATAATTCTTTGCAGTCATGTATTGCTTTGCCTTGTTCATCGCTTCAGTTCTCTCCTGAAAAAATAATAATAAATACATCTTCATTGAATTTTACGCAATACTCTCATAACGCGTATTCTCTCATAGATACGCGCGTCAATGTGGGTGTGTGTCCTCAATTCTTAAAAAGGGTTAGAAACGCGAACACGACGCGGGACTCGAAGCTACGACCTCTGCAAACCATGCAGTTGCTCTGCGAACTTTTAACTAAGCTACTCGAGATCCACTTCAATCAACTTGGTACACGAAGTACCAGGCGCACATAACGGACATGGAGTTAATAAGTTGATTGTGACTAACATGGAGCCACATCGGGTTGAATCAAGTGCCGACCCCAGCAATGTATGGGATAAGGCCAGGGAGATGATGATATGGTACACGAAGTACCAGGCGCACATAACGGACATGGAGTTAATAAGTTGATTGCGACTAACATGGAGCCACATCGGGTTGAATCAAGTGCCGACCCCAACAATGTATGGGATAAGGCCAGGGTGATGATGATGACATAAGTATTTTAACGCTTAAAACAAAGGAGTCTGTGGATGTCAGTGCCCCGTTGTCTTTGCCTATACGTTCTATTAAAAAAAAACCCGCGCCCTTGACATCCACTTGACATGTTTTGAAGAACGGCTGTGATAATGTAAACAAAGGCGAATCCAATGGGTTCCTCCGCATATTTTTAACAATTTACAAGATATTTTTCTCAACAATCACTTGACATTGGCGGAATAGTTTTACTTAAGCTCATCGCCATTAAATAAATAAAGGAAAGGAAAGGAATGTAAGCAGAATGCTTAAGTTCGGAAGAACAATGTTTTTAAGTGTTTCGATGTGGAATGTGTTACATTTATTGTACAAATGTTCAAGTTACTGTTATTTAAATGCTTCAATCGGGAAGACGAGAAGATCAAGGTAAATCGCATTTAGTTCCTACGAACTTTAATACGTATTAGGTGCTTTTGCTTGATACAAATACTTATTGTTTTGACAGAATGAGCCAAAAGATGAGTAATAAGATTTAATTGTGCCTTTATTCACAGAAAAATCTTCATAAATCAGTCAAAATACACAAAATTGGACCCAAAAAAGTTGCCTTTTTGTAATCGTAATATTGTTATCGCAAACTAGAATTCAAGCTCGATCTGTCAATGTCAAATCACGTCAAGAGTACCGAAAAAGTGTTCGATTTCATTTAGTTCCGAAAATTTCCGTAATATCCGAATACAATCGTGCGCTAGTGTATCTGTCGATAGTGCCAAATGACAAGTTCTCGATCCCAATTTACAATTCCGTTTACGATAGAGAGTCTAGAGTAAGCCTACTGACCTTCGCAACCCCTTTGACAAGGAAAATCTGTGATCTGGGTTACACCAGTTGTCCGACTATTTTAGGCCTCCGACTGACCTGTAACGATTGCCAAAGATGATAAATTGGCAACCGGGACCGACGGCTTAACGTGCTCTCCGAGGCATGGAGGGAACTCGGGCGGTCACCCATCCAATTACTGTCTTGGGTTAGCGTTCGCTGATCACTCGTGATCCTACCTCATGCGTCGAATTTTCCTTTACCTTGTTTAGCGGTTTAGGGGCCGCCTTGCGCCATCTGTTGGTCGGTGTATACAAACTCAACTGATACGTCTACAGTTACATTTAGCTACATATCAACTCGATGACGTAACCCCGATCTAAATATATATTGAATAAATATTATAGGTAAGTTCGGCTTTCGTTTGTCAAAAATGCCACTTGGCTACGGTTTTGTATGGAGGCAGGCGTTCGCCCGCGGGACCTGATCATCAAGGAAAACTCTGCATATGTCTGAGAAGTAATTCAAAGACGTGTGTATAGTGGCGATGTTAGCGTGATTTGATTTTTTGCCACTCGGCTAACAACTTGAAGTTCAACCCGTTAGGCGAAATTAGTTAACGAAAATAAATGTCAATCCATTGAACATTCTATTCGAATAGCGATGCAGCTAAGTTCGATGCTTATTTAAAATCGGATTACGACCCGACACGGTCCAGTGTGGGTTAGTCTTAAGGTCATAGATATAACGAATAGATTACTAATATATCTATACATCTATACAGATAAATACAATTGATATGTCCGTTTGTAATTCCAAATTAGACTTTTCACTAAATGCATATGAAAGTATTTAAAGGTGCATGCATAAAAAAAGTTTTCTTAACAATTTTGTGTCTGTTTTTTCCGTGTAATTTCTGAAACGTCTGGACCGATTTTAATGTGACTTTCACTGGCAGATACCAAGAAGTTACAAGCAGTAACTTATATATATATAAATGAAAGTGTTAGTTACAGTATTTATAACTCAAGAACGGCTGAACCGATTTGGCTGAAAATTTGTGGGGAGGTAGCTTAGAACCAGGAGAAGGACATAGAAAACTAAATCCCAAAAAATCTATACATACAGATAAATAAAAATGAAGTGTCTGTTTGTAATTTCAAATTAACAGCTTTTCATTTAATGCATATGAAAGCATATAAGGTACATACATAAAAAACTAATTTTTACATTTTTTTCTGTCTGTCTGTTTATTCCGAGTAAATTCTGAAACGGGTGGACCGATTTTAACGGGATTTTCACTGTCAGGTAGCTGATGTTACAACGAGTAACTACTTAAATTAGGATTCCGTGAAAAATAAATCATTTAAGCGTCATATTCAGAAACGGACTCACTTTATCAGTAGAGGTTTTTCCGATCCATACATACAAACTGCCGCTTACAGTGTCCAAGATGTAGGCTTCCTGTAAATAATTATGATTATAATTCAATAAAGTACTTAAAACTAATTACAAGTAGAAAACTTGGCCAAAATCAGTGTCTCTCGGGATCCAAGAAGGCTGGCAGCATTGCCACGTTGAATAGCAATGCTGATTCTCTGAGCGAGGTAACTCCAGCCCGCTTGTCACGAGAAGCTTCTACCAGACGACGAGCAGCCTTTTTGAAAAGTTGATGAGCATCTGGACCCTTATTGAGCGGTTTTCCACTGTCGCGATAATAGTTCCTGAAATAATCCCATAAAACCATTTATCGAAACCATTCACCTTCCCCATAATTAACCAAGTTCAATGACCTGGTACGTAATATAGGTAAACGCGGCCGCGCGTTCATTCAATCGCTTAAGGCCGCGAGCTCTTCGGCCCTTAGCAACCATAGCCTATAACTACGTTATCGTTGGAGCTAGATATTTTACGACTTCAAAATAGTGATATATTCATAAAACCCTACAACTTCTAGAAGGCAACTGTTCCTTTTTCTCCGACACCCTGTATATAGTGTCGTTACCGTTATCGTCCAATGTGAAAGCGCCCATTGCTAAGTCATCTCGTAAAGACCTATATTTATGTGGCTGCGATTTGAGTGTCGCTTGTATATCATTGGATGACAGACATGGCCGACCTTATGAGGTCACTTACTTGGGGCTTCAGCTGATCTTGCTGGAAGGGTCTTGATAGGGGGGTCACTTTGACTGATCCAGAGGCATCAGACACCTCGGACAGTACCGGCTTTTGTTCCTCACTCTTCTCGAAGGCCTGGGAAGTAATAGACTTACTTAGTAATTTCACCCCTTATAACAATACAATATGCTCACGCCTGTTTACCCCTAAGAGGTAGGCAGAGGTGTTGTAATAACAACACACACTTACCGCATAAGATTAAGTGCCAACGTGACAGATGGTGAGTCTATCGCCGTCTCAGGCAATATACAAACGTCTTGAGAGAGAGAGGAATAGAAATGCAGAGAAGGAAATTTAGGCATCACGCAGCTGCAAGCATTTAACTTTATCGATGAATTTTTGCTATTGTGGCTTGCGGAAATCGTCAGATTATATATTTTTCATCATTCTTGAATTGTTTCCTCCAAAATAAAAAAAACGCTGGAGAATGACATGACGTTTTTTTTACAACTTTGCTGCCCTCTCCTTTCTTTACGACACTCTCAAATTGTCAGATTAGTGGAATATACACTTTTTAGGATGTAATTAACTCACCCTACCTTAATCTGAGAATGGTCTGATGGTAAATTTTTTACTAATCTGATCCTGTATCCTTCACGGGCGGCCTTATATATGGGCCTCATGTTTGGTGGAGGTACTTAACCGGGTATAAGATATAATCTGCTGCGCTTTAGTAAATCCCAAAATCCCCGCTTGGGCTCCCCTACTAATATATGTTTTCCTTCACGTGGTATAAAATCACTTCACATAAGCTTGCGTTGCAGGCGATCTTCAAACTCCACGGCCACCTCTTCATGGCATTGGCTTAAAAGTAATTCCGCCCAAAAGGCTTGTATGCAAGTACTGAATTTGTAGAAAAAAAAAACAATATATTCACCAAATCATCGCCACCTGTGGTTTCATCGGGAATTAAGTTTTTGGTGCCAGATCCTAGAGCCGTGAAGAACTTTTGAACATCGACGTCATTTGAGTACGTATCTGAAATAGAATAGAATAGAATAATTTATTTACGAAAACATGTCTAAAAAGTCAAAAGTCCCCCTAAAGTACCCCTTTTGGTGCATACAGGATACATATGTAGTTATCATTAATTTTGATATCATTAGAAACATTGATCTTACCAACGATTTCAATCCTTGCTCTTCCGTTGTGATCCTGGTCGCGTATCTGGTTCGCGAAAGAAATAGCCTTCAACCTCTCAACGTTCCTTGCCTTGTTACCGACGTAGACATATACGTCATGATCGATGTCAAGTACGAATACATCACCGTTGTTCATCGACGCGATGAGGGGGTCGACCTAAATGGGGAAAAAAATATAATAATACAGCACTAGCTGTGTACCGCAGCCGTGGCGGCCTCGGAGTTAGAGCAGTCGCCTGCTACGCAAGCGACGCAAGTACGAATCCCAGCGGGGCCTGTACCAATGAGTTTTTCTAAAAAATTTATGTACAGTGATTTCACACCATGTGCTTTACGGTGAAGGAAAACATCGTGGAGAAACCTGCATATGTTTGAGAAGTAATTCAAAGACGTATGTATAGTGGCTGAGACGGCGATAGACTCACCCTCTGTCACGTTGGCACTTAATCATATTCGGTGTAATGTGGGTGTTGATGTCACAACACCTCTGCTTACTCCTTCGGGGACCCTTCTGGGATGGCGTGAGCATATATATAATATATCGGTTTACAATTGACAAAGTTTCATACAATCTTTCGTCCCCTATTTTATCACCTTAGGGGTAGAATTAATCAAAATTCTTTCTTAGCGGATATCTACGTCATAACATGTACCTGCATGCCAAATTTCAGCCCGATCCGTCCAGTGGTTTGGGCTGTGCGTTGATAGATCACTATGTCAGTCAGTCTTATATAGTATATACTATATATTTAGATAGATGTAAGGGGAACGAAGGATACATTTCAGGACAGTAATCTGTATCTGATTCTCGTCCTAAATAATGAAAGAAACATATACTTTGATTTTTTTATGGAATCGTTCAATGTAATACGTAAGTTATAAATCCCACATTTCTCGTTAGAAATTCCTACATTCCACAAAGCATGGAACACGAGGTGTCCTGCCGATCTAGCCCCGTCCCTTCCCGTTTTACCCTTGCGCCGATTGCGTCGGAGACACCATGGGGACACGGTTGGACAATGAGGATTTTTCGATGTATTTTTATTGATTACTAGTAATTATGATATATCAATATATATTAATGGGAAAGGGGTCTTGTCATTTGTCAAATGATGAGGCTATTCACAGATTTAAATATAAACGTTTTAATTAGTAACTTTGTATATATGCAATGCGTGCGAAAACTTTCATAGCGCGATTTAGTTCCTCTTGCAATTGTTAACGCGTAGCGCCATTTATGTAGCGAGCGGAGAAACGCTGCTCACATATCTCGTATGCCTGGAGTTGGACGTTAAGGTATGAATTGTCTAGTACGAGTTTATCACTCCCGCAGATTTGTTTGGGATCAAAATAGTGTCAACTGATTACCTGTCTAACCCGAACATTCTTCTTCCCTTTAACCTGGAACATCCTCTTAGCAGCTCCAGCGTTTGTAGTGACGTGTTTGAAGCCTGACGTCACACCACCGCTCTGGTATTGAGGCGCTAGAAGGTGTAACAACATATTAATATTTAGAACACAAGTAACGCCATCTATTGATTTAGTGTTGAACTAATTAGTGTGAGTTACCGACACACGAATGACATTTATTAATGTAAATTACATTGCTGTTTATTGTATATTGACTTATGGCCTCAGACACTTCAAATGATGCGCGTCACCTTATACTTTTAAACGAGCAATTCCGTATATGTATACATATATAGAATCCGAATCTCGGAAAAGGCTCCAACGATTTCAATGAAATTTCGTGATTAGGGGCAAAACTTTTGTCTAGCTAGCTATCTTCAGAAAACGTCGTTTTGACCATGTTTTTAGGCAATGAAAAACTCATTAAATATCATTACAATACGCCGTAAATTTCGCTGACATTTATGAAACTAGAGTACCACGGTTCGAGACTGACGTTCACCTTGCTTTTTATGCAAAAACGTCAAGTTTTTACATATGCTCGTATTCCCCGAAGGGGTAGGCAGAGGTGTTGTTATCACAACACACACTTTACACCGAATTTGATTAAGTGCCAACGTGACAGATGGTGAGTCTATCGCCGTCTCAGGCACTATACATACGGCTTTGAATTACTTCTCAGAAATATGCAGGTTTCCTCACGATATTTTCCTTCACCGTAAAGCACGTGGTGTGAAATCACTGTACATAAGTTTTTTAGAAAAACTCATTGGTACAGGCCGCGCTGGGATTCGAACTTGCGTCGCTTGCGTAGCAGGCGACTGCTCAAACCCCGAGGCCACCAGGGCTGCATTTCGAATGTAAGCAACACAATTTTAATGGAATAGTAAACTGGTGTCAATTGAAGTGCAAGGCTAAAGCCAACTTCAACGTAAACACAGCGATTACTCACTTCACTCACAATTAGATCAATTAGTAACGAATGGTTGATTGAACAATGTATCTCTATACAGGATGTCGGGGAAAATAGGACAGCTGTTAAAATATGTGATAGGGTATAATTTTAGGAAGCAAATAAAATTATTATGACAAAAATATCTTCTTCCGTTTTCGAGTAATTGACGTTCAAAGTTAACCATATCAAGACCTTATTTTCGCATCAAAATCAGAGGTAACACTAATAGTTCCTGATATAATCCCATAAAACCATTTTTCAAAACCATGAACCTTCTCCTTTATTGAGCAAGTTCAATGACCCCGTACGTAATGTAGGTAAACGCGGCCGCGCGTTCATTCAATCGCTTAAGGCTGCGAGCTCTTCGGCCCTTAGCAATCATAGCCTATAACTACGTTATCGTTGGAGCTAGATATTTTACGACTTCAACACAGTGATATATTCATAAAACCCTACAACTTCTAGAAGACAACTGTTCCCTTTTCTCCGACAGCCTGTATACGATGGAGACTTTTTATATATTTTTTTATAAACGTAATTTTTGACACAAAGCATTTATTGGTGGCACATATAAATTAAAAATACGTATAGATTATCTTTAAATTTTTTTTAAGAGCCGTGATGTCCGTGTCCTTTGAGCAGTCGCCTGCTATACAAGCGATGCAAGTTCAAATCCCAGCGGCTTGTACCAATGCATTTTTCTAGAAACTTATGTGCAGTGATTTCACACCACGTGCTTTACGGTGAAAGAAAATATCGTGAGGAAACCTGCATATGTCTGAGAAGTAATTCAAATTGTCATCGTCCCTGGCCTTATCCCATACATTGCTGGGGTCGGCACTTGATTCAACCCGATGTGACTGATCACCAGATTTTTATACGAAGCCACTGCCATCTGACCTTCGAAACCCCTTTAACGAGGAAAATCTGTGATCTGGGTTAAACCAGTTGTCAGACTATTTTAGAAAACATCGTGAGGAAACCTGCATGTGTCTAAGAAGTAATTCAAACAAGTATGTATAGTGGCTGAGACGACGATGGACTCACCATCTGTCACGTTGGCACTTAATCATCTTGTGTGAAATGTGGGTGTTGTTATTACAACACGTCTAGTCAGTAGTAATACAGGCGTGAGCATATGTAATTCAATGTTACCTGAAGGGAAATAACTCAGGAACAGCTGACTCTCATTGCCAAGGGTCTCTCTGTACTGCACCGCAGCTCCATTGAACTTGTCATCCAGACCAACGGTCAAGATGGCTGCCGCTCCCGACTCATCCTGGGTAGACTCAGTTCCAATCCAGTAATGGATGTTCCAGGATAGATTGTTGCGTTTGTCTTTTGTTGTCTGTATGAGAGAAAATCTTTAATATATACATATAAATAAATTTTAAAGTGTCTGTTTGCAATTCCAAATTAACACCTTTCGACTAAAAGTATATGAAAGCATAGAGTACTAACATAGTGGAGCTTGTGACACAGTTGCTATTGCGCAGATCATTCGATCAGCAAAGACAAGCAATCTTAACCCTAGCCAGTAATTGGATGGGACCGATCGAGTTCCCTCCGTGCCCCGGAGAGCACGTTAAGCCGTCGGTCCCGGTTGACAATTTATCATATTTGGCAATCGTTACGGGTCGGTCGGAGGCCTAAAAATGTCGGACAACTGGTTCAACCCAGACCACAGAGTTTCCTCGTTAAAGGGGTTGCGAAGGTCAGATGGCAGTCGCTTCGTATAAAAATCAGGTGATCAGCTACATCGGGGTGAATTAAGTGCCGACCCCAATAATGTATGGGATAAGGCCAGGGAGACGAAGGGAGACAACATAAAGAAAGTATTATTTTTAGTTTTTTTTTCTGTTCATATATACACACATATGCTCACGCCTGTATTCCCCGAAGGGGTAGGCAGAGGTGTTGTAATCACAACACCCACTTTTCACCGAAGATGATTAACTGCCAACGTGACAGATGGTGAGTCCATTGCCGTCTCAGACACTTTAGATACGTCATTAAATCACTTCTTAGAAATATGCAGGTTTCCTCACGATGTTTTCCTTCACCGTAAAGCACGTGGTGTGAAATCACTGTACATAAGTTATTTAGAGAAACTCATTGGTACAGGCCCCGCTGGGCTTCGAACTTGCGTCGCTTGCGTAGCAGGCGACTGCTCAAACCTCAAGGCCACCTCGGCTCTTCTTTTTTCTGTCTGTCTGTTTATTCTGGCTAATCTCTGAACTAGTTGGAACGGGACTGGTACATAGCTGATTTCTCAAGGAGTAACATAGGCTACTTTTATTTCGAAAACATATTAGGGTCTTGCGATATTAAGCAAGCAACTAAACATATATACTTTTCCTGCCCTTTTCTGAACCCCTTATACAAGCATACGGGCTAGGTATGTCTCCGTCTATCAGTCTGTCCGTCAGTCCGTCCGACGAGTACGATTAGCACCTGGCCGGTTTTTTAATATCTTACCTTAAGTACGATGTAGGAATCTCCTTTGAAGAATTTACCATAATCCTTAGCGCTCACTGGGACTGGATTGAAGTTCTGTATGGAAAAACCAGCAGTTTAGTAACGTACAATGTTTTTATTAAGATAATATTGTTTTTATACTATCAAGGCAACGAACAAGACTGCAGTCCTGATGGTAAGCTACTGCAGCCTATGAATGCCTGTAACACCAAGGTCACTCGCGTGTTGACTAGCTTATACAGTCCTGATGGTAAGCTACTGCAGCCTATGAATGCTTGGAACATCAAGTGTCATTCACACAAACGTTTCACTTCGTAAATTGTGTGTCACGTGACAGGCACGTGATTTATGTCTTTCCCATACATTTGGTATCTTTTCTATAATTTATTTTCAAAAATCCCTATTGAAAATTCCCAAGGAATACTGGAAAAAAGTTCATAAATCCCCATTGCAGACGAAACCATGGCATGGGGGTTTTTGGACAAATTTTCCACAAACCCCATTGGGTTATAAATTAAATACGGACAACATATTGTACCCCTATCACGGATTTGCAACCGTTTTCGTAATCTATATACGCTAGCATCTCTGCCGAATATTTGTATGAAAAATTGTAAAGCGTCTTCTAGCGGTGACGGGAAGAACTAAAATATCCATTACAAATATATTGCGGGTGACGCTAGCGAGTATACATTACTATAACGTTGCAAAACTCGTAATACTGTATAAAAAAACACGAAGGTTAGTTATTTTAGAAATCTGACAACTTTGCCTGCAGAGATATTACAATGACCAACCTCGATTCTCCATATTTCTAAACCAGCTTGCCGACCGGCGTTGGCGAATGCGGGATGAACACTTGCTTTTTGCCTGGCATCCTGGATGAAAAAGAAACAAATTTATAGTTGATTTTGGCTTTCTTAGATTTTTTAAACGCCTATACAGATGTCGGAGAAAAAGGAACAGTTGTCTTCTAGAAGTTGTTGTGTTTTATGAATATATCACTATGTTGAAGTCGTAAAATATCTAGCTCCAACGATAACGTAGTTATAGGCTATGGTTGCTAAGGGCCGAGGAGCTCGCGGCCTTAAGCGATTGAATAAACGCGCGGCCGCGTTTACCTACATTACGTACGGGGCCATTGAACTTGGTCAATTAAGGGGAAGGTTAATGGTTTTGAAAAATGGTTTTATGGGATTATTTCAGGAACTATTAGATTAATACGGCAGAAGATATTTTTGTCGTGATAATTATACCCTATCACATATTCTAACACTCATTTAGATAACATTTATAACTTGCTTTTTCTATGAGGAAACATCAAGGTTTTTTGTGAGAAAGAGAAAACCATATTTCGCCAATTAAATTCGAATCCCATATATTAGGAGCCTATTGCCATTTACCGGGCACTAGTCCACTGGGGAATTACAGATAACACTTTGCCCGACCTGGGGATCGAATCTAGAAGGACCGAGTGTCTAGTGCGAGTTTTCTTAAAATTGATCAAAATAGTGCCATCTTTAGGCCGACAGATGGCGCTGTTTCGATCCTATACAAATCTGCGTTTACGCCAATGCGGTGACTTGTGACGGAGGCAGTGAAAAACTCGCACTATACCCTTTGGGGGACCTTGTAGTTCGAAGTAACGTTTCAAGTGAATATTAATATTATTCACCTTCATATTAGAGTTTTTATTCATGACATAAATACTTAAATTCTAAATTCTTAAAAAATGTAAAGAGAAATACGAACACGAGGCGGGACTCGAACCCACGACCTCTACAAACCGTGCAGTTGCTCAGCCAACTGAGCTACTCGTGATCCTACCTCATGCGTCGAATTTTTCCTTCCCTTGTCTTTGCGGTTTAGGGACCGCCTTGCGCCATCTGTTGGTCGGTGTATACAAACTCGTTCGTATTTATCTTAACCATTTTTAATAATTATTCACCTTATCAGTCAATGAAGTTATCTGCGCTGTGATTGGTTGTTGGTTGGTGGTGGTGCGTGCGTACGCGCACACACACAGAGCCAGTATGGCTCCTAAGTGGAGGAACTTCATTCTGGAACAAGACAAAATTATTTGGTAGCCTTGAGGTTTGAGCAGTCGCCTGCTACGCAAGCGACGCAAGTTTGAACCCCAACGGGGCCTGTACCAATGAGCTTTTCTAAAAAACTTACGTACAGTGATTTCACACCACGTGCTTTACGGTGAAGGAAAACATCATGAGGAAACCTGTAAATGTCTGAGAAGTAATTCAAAGACGTATGTATAGTGGCTGAGACGGCAATGGACTCACCCTCTGTCACGTTGGCACTTAATCATATTCGGTGAAATGTGGGTGTTGTTACAACACCTCTGTTTACCCCTTCGGGGACCGTTCTGGGATGGCGTGAGCATATTTTATTAATTGCTTTTATTGGACACCAACTTCAAATGTGATTAATTTATTTCACATAATTTTATATTTCTTTTTTGAAGGCAGTTTTAATTTATTAGCGAATTTTAGCAAAACCGCCTTATATACCCAAGCTAAAAAGTATAACGATAACTTGGTTATGATAGGAACACGCAAATTACATACATACATTTGCTCACGCCTGTATTCCCCGAAGGGGTAGGCAAAGGTGTTGTTATAACAACACACACTTTTCACCGAAGATGATTAAGTGCCAACGTGACAGATGGTGGGTTCATCGCCGTCTCAGACACTTTACAAACGTCATTGAATTACTTCTCAGAAATATGCAGGTTTCCTTACGATGTTTTCCTTCACCGTAAAGCACGTGGTGTGAAATCACTGTACATAAGTTTATTAATAGAAAAACTCATTGGTACAGGCCCCGCTGGGATTCGAACTTGCGTCGCTTGCGTAGCAGGCGACTGCTCAAACCTCAAGGCCACCACACCTCTTTTAACAAGCAAATTACTTCTAAGGTTATATTAATCTGGTTTCCTACTCGTCGCGAAACGCCAAGACGTGCATAGACATGAATAAAGTATTTTTCCTTAACAAGAGCAACATAATTGTTGAGTCACACCAGAAGTACACTTGGATGAGGTTGTATGATTAATATTCAACTAGGTATAAGAAAAAATGTAAACAAAGAATTCTGTGATTCACTATGCCGTGGTATTCGAATCCCAGCGGAGTCCGTACCAATGAGTTTTACTAAAAAATTACAAGGAGGCGCGAATATAAAGGCAATGAAATGAATTCTGGGTTAAACCAGTTGTTGAGTATATTGGGTCTAAGAATATGGCTATGGTATCCCCTGCCTGTCGTATGAGGCGACTAAAAGGGGGCCGGAGGGCCTGCTGGCGGTGGTCGGGGTGGGAGCTTTGACCACCGAGTCGCGGGCCCGGGAAAGTGGCAGCGCGATGTGACTCGCGCTGCCTTGCACAGCGAGGTCTCTAGGGGGGACACTGGTGAGTTCTATCCGAGTACCCGGAGTCCCCCCTGAGCACTGAGGATGGCCACCGGGGGGGTTTTAGTGCGGTAAGAATCCCACATACCCCGATCTGCCTCTCCCAGGGCGGTCGGGGACCCTTTGAAGGTTTCCCCCTCGTCCCAAAAAAAAAAGTTGTTGAGTATATTAGGCCTACGACCGACCTGTAACGATTGCCAAAGTTGATAAATTGTCAACCAGGCCCTATGTTTTTACGTGCTCTCCGAGGCACGGAGGGAACTCGGGCGGTCACCCATCCAAAAAGAGCCACGAGCTCCTCCACTGAGTACTGTCACACCAAACAGGAATATTATAATTTAACTTCACACGAAAATGTTGTTGTTAATATAATATTCTGAGAAATGTGATAAACTTTGTGATAATTTTAATTAGTTATGTTTAGTCGCGATGAAGTTATCAATTTAGTTTATATAAACAATAATAAATTGTACGTCATTCTATATGTAGTATTTGTAAGAAACATTCATAATTTCAAAATCTATAAGATATCTAGCCGTGGTGGCCTTGAGGTTTGAGCAGTCGCCTGCAACGCAAGCGACGCAAGTTCGAATCTCAGCGGGGCCTGTACCAATGAGTTTTTCTATAAAACTTATGTGCAGTGCAAAAAAACTTGGCATTTAGCACGTAGCTAACGGTGGTCTCTGCCTACCGCCATGGGATACAGACGTGAGCATATGTATGAATGTATGTAGGTATCACGAACCGTGGTACTCTAGTTTCGTTATCGCCCCGTAAGCTGGAAGCCTCACGTCTGAGCTACCATAACTTGACAGATGTCGGAGAAATTTACTGTCGTATTGTAATTATATTGTAGCAATTTTTCATCTCCTGAAAACAGTCAAAACTATGTTCTCCGATAATGAAACCTAGCTAGATCTATTTGTTGCCTCGGAAACCTTAAAGTCCTTAATTTACTAACTTGAGTACTTGAGGAAGTTAAATTCTGGAGTAACAGATTTTATGTATCCTGATTGGGGAATGGATACAGATATTAACATATTATGAACATTTTTTTTAAGCTTTTTAATATTAAGGGTACTCACATAGAAAATAATATTCTCTCGGATTCTTATTCGTTATCCATTAATAACGTTGTAAAAAAATTGTATCGAAATAACGATATACGATTTGGGACAAGTTTACTACTTGTAATTAGTTTTTAGTATTGTTTCTTGTATATTATTAATAACACATACTCAAAAAGTGTTTTTTAAGATAAACGATCCATTATTTAAAAAAAATCTGTCTTATAATCTGTCGTATGCCACATCCATGATGTTATCACCTCTACCTCCACGGCTTTTGATTTGGTGTACAAATGAATTCTCACGACATCCAAGATATTGAATTGTCATGAAGGTTGTGGGAATTAATGTGTGAAAGATTATTTTTCAATATCTATGGACTATGGATGTTTGGGAATAAGCTTTGGACTCACATAAAATAAGAAAGTTGAAACATAACCTCTAAATAAAAACAATTTTTATTTAATTTAAGGTTAACTAACACTGGTTAAAACGGGAAACAGTAAATATTAATTGGGAAGTCAATGGCTGGCATTCACGTCATACTTGTGAACAGGTGCTGCTTGTGGGGGCTGGTCATCTCAAGCTACGCATTTAGTTATAAGTAGATGTACTAGATTTTTAGTTATGTGATTTTTATCGACATTTGTACATTGGAACATTGTCCATGAGCTTACGTTTCTTAAATTATTTATTTTGTATTCTTTAAATTGTATAATATTTTTGAAAAGAGTAATTACTGAGTTTCTTGCCAGGTTCTTCTCAGTAAAAGCAACCTTCCGAACCTGGCGGTAGCATGTATAATACTGTATAATTATGTCATTCTGA
Organism: Watsonalla binaria; assembly: GCA_929442735.1. Lineage (NCBI taxonomy): Eukaryota > Metazoa > Arthropoda > Insecta > Lepidoptera > Drepanidae > Watsonalla > Watsonalla binaria. Next base: position 1,233,346 of record OV838948.1, on the reverse strand, counting down.
CGATTTCTAAGTAGGTACTTTGTAGAAAGTGTAATCGAATAAAGATATTTTTGACTTAATATCCCACGATTTCACTCGCACAGATTTAGTTTTTAATACAATATTAATATTACGATACACATTTAACGTAGTTTCTTTATTCAGACGATTTAATATCTTGTATGAACATAAAAGCGGTTATTGTGACTAAACTATGATAGTTAGATATGTGATCTCGTTGACTTTTTTGTAGATCTTAATAAGACCTACAAACCCGTAGGACATCATTTAGTTCTATTGTCAATAGTTTTTGCAGCGCACGCATAAATACGTTTCCGATTTTACACCTTGGGTTACAAAATCTAACCTATTTTTTTTTTAAATAAAATAACATTCCTCAATAAATGGACTATCCAACAATGAAAGATTTTTCGAAATCGGACCATTAGTTCCTGAGATTATTGCGTTCAAACAAACTCTGCAGCTTTATAATATTAAGTATAGATTGTCGAAGGCTTATTTCAAACTAAAATACCTTTGTTCTAACGTAACATTGCGTATAACTGTAAAAAATAATCGTCTCCATTGTTGCTACGACTATAAAATTAAATATATTGTAACAATTTGATTTCAAGTTCACACTGTAAATGATGATAAACTAACATAATTACTTACGTTTATCTGTATTCACTTTGACACGACGTTTACGATCAACAACTCGAGCACAACTGATGGAATGATTCAATACATTGTCCAGCATAAGGTCAGTGCTAACAGCCTGCCTTACAAATACTTTTATACTAGTCAAACGACTTATTAAGACACTCGGATTTGCTTATTTGTCTTACATTTATCCGACTGGGGTTAGGATAGATTTTGAGAAGTATATAACTCCAAATATTGCGAAAACTAATTATAATCATTATAGACCTAAAAATCTATGTTCTCCCACAACTTTAAAAAAAAATAACATTTTTACTACCCGTGAACGAGCCGTGGTGGCCTCAGGGTTTGATCAGTCGCCTGCTACACAAGCGACGCTAGTTCGAATCCTTTTTTTTAGAAAAACGTATGTACAGTGATTTCACACCACGTCCTTTACGGTGAAAGAAAACATCGTGAGGAAACCTGCATATTTCTGAGAAGTAATTCAAAGACGTATGTATAGTGGCTGAGACGGCGATAGACTCACCATCTGTCACGTTGGCACTTAATCAAATTCGGTGAAAAGTGGGTGTTGTGATTACAGCACCTCTGCCTACCCCTTCGGGGGATACAAAGCATATGTATGTATGTAGATTTTACTATAAAAATATAAATAAAGTCTCATTGTATTCTAAACTAGTAAAATTACTTGCCGACCGATCTATGATTAAGATTTCCAAAAACATTCCTGAATTGAGCCCCTGTTGTTCTCAGGGTATGTATGTTCATCTGATCACTCAAAACTACGTTTCATAATTTAACTTAATATTCAAATCGCTATGCTTGCATTGGTCAAGGATACATATTTTCTGCATTTGCGGTTGAAACTCTGGGGCCTTGGGGTCCAGATGCTCATCAACTTTTCAAAGAGGTTACACGTCGTCTGTTAGAAGCTTCTCGTGACAAGCGGGCTGGGGTTACCTCGCTCAGAGAATCAGCATTGCTATTCAACGTGGCAATGCTGCCAGCCTTCTTGGCACGATCCCGAGAGACACCGATTTGGGCCAAGTTTTCTACTTGTAATTAGTTTTTAGTTACTTATTTATTATAATTCCTTTCCATGGTCCAAAGAAATATTCAAATGAGGTATTGTAGGATGAATTACGAATATTTTTTTCAAAATATTCGTAATTCATGAAATGACCTCCATATATTATTAGCTATTAAACGTGTCTTGGCTTGCACCCGATAAATGCAAATAGTTTATACTAGCTGACATCACACGGTTTCACCCGCGTAGTTCCCGTTCCCGCGGGAGTACGAGAATAAAATATGGCTTATATTTCTCGCCGTTAATGTAGCTATCTATTGCTGAAATAATTTTTCAAATCGGTCCAATATTTTCTGAGTTCCAACTCGTTATACAAATATACTTGCATATTTTTTTTCCTCTTTATAAAATTCGTGTAGATATCATCTTAAATAAATATATAAGTATTACTTTCATATTATACATGCAATTATTGAAAAACTGTCAATTTGGAATTATAAACAGTCACTTCAATTATATTTATCCGTATAGATTAATGGCTAGGCTAGACCACAATATATTATACTAGCGGACGTCATACGGTTTTACCCGCATAGTTCCCGTTCCCGTGGGAGTACGTGGATAAAATAAAGCCTATGTTACTTGCTGATGATGTAGCTTTCCAATGGTGAAAGAATTTTTGAAATCGGCACAATAGTTTTTGAGTTTATTAATTACAAACATACACACAAGAATCTTTCCTCTATATTATATTATTGTAGATATGCATTTGGTAAAATGTTGTTTTTTGGAATTACAAATAGACACTGCAATTTTATTTATCTGTATACGTTAATGGCTAGGGCCAAGGTGTTTTCGTATTAATTTTGTGGTTGCGAAGTGTGCGATAGGTTATCAGTACAGTTGACCGTATAAATGTAGAAACACTTTGAATAAAAATAATGATGATTCATTTAAATAGCTTTATTGAACTACCCGCCCGTTTACGGATATTTTTAAGGTTTTTTTTTAAAGAACTAATCATTCAAAAAGGGATAAAAAATTGTGAAATAAATTACTTACAAATTTTTGCAAAGTGCACAGATTAACCTAACTAATAGTTAGCAATAAGTTACTCAAATGTTACGTTAATAATGTTATATTTAACTAAAAAAAAAATTTTTCGTTCTACTAACTTAAAAAAAAAAAAAAAAAAAAAACCTAACAAATTTTCCTTTTTATATTTTTTAGCATCCCTTGCGCACTGGAACTGCGTACCCATGGGCTTATAAATATTTTTTTGTAATCTCTATTGTATTACTCAAAATTGTAATTTTTTTTTTGAAAAGAGTCATTTTTGAGTTTCTTACCGGGCTCTTTTCAGTAATCATGTAGTTCTGATGACTTGAAAGTACTTTGTCAAAAGTGTAGTAAATAATGATAATGTGCTTGACAACTCTTAATGCGCGACTTAGGTTCTCGTGTATTTGTACTCTAATATTGCATTTGTTAGCGAGTAGCGCCATCTATGCCGCTGCATAGATGGCGTGGAGAAACGTTGCTGCATATTTGTCCGTACTAATAATATTATAAATGCGAAAGTAACTCTGTCTGAAACTTGGCACAGACAATCTTTAGACCCTGAGAAAGGACATAGGCTACCGTTTATTGCGAAAAAAACATACATACATATGCTCACGCCTGTATTCCCCAAAGGGGTAGGCAGAGGTGTTATAATCACAACACCCACTATTCACCGAATTTGATTAAGTGCCAACGTGACAGATGGTGAGTCTATCGCCGTCTCAAGCACAATACATACGTCTTTGAATTACTTCTCAGACATATGCAGGTTTCCTCACGATGTTTTCCTTCACCGTAAAGCACGTGGTGTGAAATCACTGTACATAAGTTTTTTAGAAAAACTCATTGGTACAGGCCCCGCTGGGATTCGAACTTGCGTCGCTTGCGTAGCAGGCGACTGCTCTAACCCCAAGGCCACCACGGCTCTCAAAAAAAGCGAAAAAAAATGCTTGCTTGAAAAAAAAATCTTGCGAAAAAAAGTATTATATAAAACTAAATCTACGCGGGTGAAACCGCGGGGCATAGCTAGTCTCTTATAAATTATTACAACTGTACCTGACCATTTAATTAACCAACCACGGTAACTAATATTACTCAGAAATTAATAATTAAATTGTTTTTGTTATAATGATTCAACAATAATAACGTATTCTTTATGATGTTGTTATTTCCTTTAACTTAGAAACGGTTGATAAGCTTTATAACTATTTAATTAAGTTGGTTTAACCGTTTATTGTTATGAAATAAACACAGGGCTTTTAAATATATAGGTAGTATGTGAAATCACGTTCACACCACATGCTTTACGGTGAAGGAAAACATCGTAAAGAAACCTGCATATGTCTGAGAAGTAATTCAGTGCCTGCGACGGCGCTGGACTTATCCTCTGTCACGTTGGCACTTAATCATATTCGGTCAAATGTGGGTGTTGTTGTTACAACATCTCTGCTTACCCTTTCGGGGATCCTTCTGGGGTGGCGTGAGCATTTTTAATTTTTATTTTATATTTGTGTGAACACCTATATCAATGTAAAGAAAACATATTACTTTATGTCGGGATCTGATACGAACAGCGGTAATTTCACACCACGTGCTTTACGGTGAACAAAAACATCGTGAGGAAACCTGCATATTTCTGAGAAGTAATACAACATATGCTCACGCCTGTATTCCCCGAAGGGGTAGGCAGATGTGTTGTAATAACTACACCCACTCTTCACACAAGATGATTAAGTGTCAGCGTGACAGATGGCGAGTCTCTCACCGTACATAAGGTTTTGAAAAAGACATTGGTACAGGCCCCGCTGGGATTCGAACTTGCGTCCCTTATGTATAGTGTCTCAGGCGGCAATGGACTCACCACCTGTCTCGTTGGCACTTAATCATATTAGTGCTTGCAATATCTCTCCCCTTCGCAGACTCACATTTATTTTCATCGTCATCATCACTATCCTCATGCCTTAATCCTATGTTATTTGAGGTCGGCGCAATGTGTTCTTCTCTTCCATTTCTCTTTATCAGCTGTCATATCTATATTCACTCCCTTATCCACATCATCATCATCCTCCTGCCCTTATCCCATGTTATTTGTGGTCCGCGCAATGTGTTCTTCTCTTCCATTTCTCTCTATCAGCTGTCATATCTGTATTCACTCCCTTATCCATATCATCATCATCCTCCTGCCCTTATCCCATGTTATATGTGGTCGGCGCAATGTGTTCTTCTCTTCCATTTCTCTCTATCAGCCGTCATATCTGTATTCACTCCCTTAGCCATATCATCATAATCCTCCTGTCCTTATCCCATGTTATTTGTGGTCGGCGCAATGTGTTCTTTTCTTCCATTTCTCTCTATCAGCCGTCATATCTGTATTCACTCCCTTAGCCACATCATCATCATCCTCCTGCCCTTATCCCATGTTATTTGTGGTCCGCGCAATGTGTTCTTCTCTTCCATTTCTCTCTATCAGCTGTCATATCTGTATTCACTCCCTTATCCATATCATCATCATCCTCCTGCCCTTATCCCATGTTATATGTGGTCGGCGCAATGTGTTCTTCTCTTCCATTTCTCTCTATCAGCCGTCATATCTGTATTCACTCCCTTAGCCATATCATCATAATCCTCCTGTCCTTATCCCATGTTATTTGTGGTCGGCGCAATGTGTTCTTTTCTTCCATTTCTCTCTATCAGCCGTCATATCTGTATTCACTCCCTTAGCCATATCATCATCATCCTCCTGCCCTTATCCCATGTGATTTGTGGTCGGCGCAATGTGTTCTTCTCTTCCATTTCACTCTATCAGCCGTCATATCTGTATTCACTCCCTTAGCCATATCATCATAATCCTCCTGCCCTTATCCCATGTTATTTGTGGTCGGCGCAATGTGTTCTTCTCTTCCATTTCTCTCTATCAGCCGTCATATCTGTATTCACTCCTATTTTAGCCATATCATCTTTCACACAATCCATCCATCGTTTCTTAGGTCCTCCTTTCCCCTTATCTTAATGGGTTATAAATAAAACACGAACGTAAAATTTATAGGAATTTATTTTCTTTAATTATAGTCCCCGTCATGAGCTAAGAACGAGTACCTATGAAAGCGCAGTAGTTATTTTATAAGTCTCTGTTCTATATGTATATAAGTGTAAAACATGCGTTGTAACGCCATAGATAATATAGACGTCTATTCAAATGTATTTATATAACATTCTTTTGTTATATTCTGGAAGGATGTCATGTGATGTAATGTGCTACGCGGAGGTGTATAATAAAAATAAACGTGAAAAGCTGTAAGTTCTCACAGCTTGTCCGTGAGCAGTCCTTCCAGAATATAACAAAATAAAGTTATATAAATACATTTGAATAGACGTCTATATTATCTATGGCGTTACAGCGTATTATAACCAGTATATTTGGTAGTGTGTTCTTTACTCTTGACGGGACTTGTGATTCTATATTTTCGAATCATATTACGAGGTTACAGGCAACTGGGACCGTTAGCTAACTCGGACCGCGTTCCCAGATACCTGAATCGTTTTTATTTATTTTTATTATCAGGTAAGTGGGACCACAGAGGAGCTCGTGGCACAGTTGTTATTGCGCATATGATTCGATCAGCGAATTTAAGCAACCCTAACCCTAGCCAGTAATTGGATGGGTGTCCGGAGTTCCCTCCGTGCCTCGGAGAGCACGTTAAGCCGTCGGTCCCGGTTGACAATTTATCATCTTTGGCAATCGTTACAGGTCAGTCGGAGGCCTAAAATAATGTGACAACTGGTTTCCACCCAGATCACAAATTTTCCTCGTTAAAGGGGTTGCGAAGGTCAAATGGCAGTCGCTTCGTATAAAAATCAGATGATCAGCCACATCGGGTTGAATCAACTGCCGTTCCCAACAATGTATGGGATACGGCCAGGGAGATGATGATATGGTACACGAAGTACCAGGCGCACATAACGGACAAGGAGTTAATAAGTTGATTGCGACTAACATGGAGCCACATCGGGTTGTATCAAGTGCCGACCCCAACAATGTATGGGATAAGGCCAGGGAGATGATGAGGTAAGTGGGTAGAACTACAAATCCATTGTTTAATACATATTTAACAAACTCAGTGCTCTGGCCTTCGAGTTGGTACTTGGGATCAAATAAAATACGATGTATCAAAGAGATGCAAGTTTTTTTATTATACAGGGAGTCTTATATACGTATACCGTAGAGAATCTCTATAGCGTGATTCACAATATAATTAGCCCCATCTATCGGCATTGATATACACTACTACTCAAATCAAAATACTCGGCTTGTACACATATAATATAAATTAATAAACAAAAATAAATGCACCTTAACTCAGAAACTTTTACATCCTTATTTCAAGTCGGTTAGCTTTGTTATAATTAGTTAGTTATGTGTAAATATCGTCAAGTGGTGCTGCGCTGCGAAACATGACGTCGGATCGCGGGTTGGGCAAAATGTAATTGCGTTTTTCCAGCTGTAATTCCCCAGTAAGGCAATAGGCTCGCCCTTTATTACATGGGTTTTAAAGATACAGCTCACGCCTGTATTCCCCGAAGGGGTAGACAGAGGTGTTGTAATAACAACACACATTTATCACACAAGATGATTAAGTGTTAACGAGACAGAGGGTGAGTCCATCGCCGTCTCAGCCACTATACAGTCTTTGAATTACTTCTCAGACATATGCAGGTTTCCTCACGATGTTTTCCTTCACCGTGAAGCACGTGATGTGAAAACATTGTATTTTAGACTCATTGGTACAGGTCTGGCTGCGTTTCGAACTTGCGTCGTTTGCGTAGCAGAATACATGCGCAGTTACCCCCCACTATTTTCGCTCAGCGCTTATAGCTCATGAAGGCGTCTGTACTCTTATATTAAACAAATTAACACGATATTATATTAAAACAATATTTGTTCATTTGTGCGTTAGCCATTTTCTATTTCCCTCTCTGTCTTTTCAAAGCAAATTCTCGTCATACTTGTGAACAGGTGCTGCTTGTGGAGGCTGGTCATCTCAAGCTACACAATTATACATAGTATTTACTTTTAGATTTTTTTATAGACTTTTGTGCATTGGAGCTGTGTCTTTGATTTATATTGTACTACTCAAAATTGTAAAAATATTTATTTGGAAAGAGTATTGACTGAGTTTCTCGCCAGGTTCTTCTCAGTAACAGCAACCTTCCGAACCTGGCGGTATCATGTATAATACTGTATAATTATGTCATTCTGACGATTTGAAAGTACTTTGTTAAAAGTGTAATCAAATAAAGATATTTTTAAGTTTGATTAAAATGAGAAAGAGAACTGTGAGTTAGCCATTTCCTATTTCCCTCTCCGTCTTTTCAAAGCTATAAGAGCGAGACAAATACAGAAAATGGCGGTTGTTTAATACTATTCTGATCTTGAAAAATCAATCTTATAATTTAATTCCAATCTTCAAAACACTGCTTGAATGCTGTTGGCTCCACACCCTCAGGGACTTTGGATACATGGACCTGAAAAAGGTTATAGGTTACAGAAAAAAAAAAAATACGTTCACGCAGAAGGGTCCCCGAAGGGGTAAGCAGAGGTGTTGTAACAACAACACCTACATTTCACCGAATATGATTAAGTGCCAACGTGACAGAGGGTGAGTCCATCGCCGTCTCAGACACTATAAATACGTCTTTGAATTACTTCTCGGACATATGCAGGTTTCCTCACGATATTTTCCTTCACCGTAAAGCTGGTGGTGTGACATCACGATACAGGCCCCTCTGGGATTGGAAATTGCGTCATTTTCAAATGATATTACTCACCCAATCTGGATAATCGCGAGTTTTCAGGTACTGTTGAGCTTTTTTCATCGCTTCAGCCTTTTCCTGAAATAAAAATAAAAATATTAATTAGCTGTATAGCGAAGTATCTCGGATGGGTAAGTGCTACCGCGAGGCACTGAGCGTACGCTCCCCGATCGAGCGTCGCCTTCCCCTGCACATACCGAGCACTCCCGACCAAACCGGCCAACGCCGCGACGCGGACGAGCGAGTGACGCGGCGTCCTCCCCCCGCATGCCGCCCGCGCCATTTTTTTAGTTGGCCTCTACCGGTCTTACGGATAACTTTGCATTCCCATATTTATTATGTAAATCGCCGATAAATAGAATAATAACATTATCTGTGTGTGTTCCCTATTGTGTATATTGTGTTTGTTGTAAATAAAATAGATTTCCAACATTATAGCTGTAAATTTCTTCTTCAAATCAACAACTTTCTACTAAATACACACAAAAAATACCTCGTAACTAACAACCGTTATAGCCGCAATCAAAATGGGTGTCAGTTGTCAAAAACAGTTGTTATGACAGCTATAATACTGACACAACTGATCGGTATTGACATTTGAATAAAAATACTGCGCGTTTCCTTAATTTTATAAGAAAAAACAAAAATGTCTATGAATAGCCCGCGTCCAACATAAGTGCCTTTACATCATCTATATATATATAAATGTTATGTTGGTGAGCCGTAGTGGCCTCGAGAGCCGTGGTTCGAATCCCAGCGGGGCCTGTACCAATGAGTTTTTCTAAAAAACTTAAGTACAATGATTTCACACCACGTGCTTTACGGTGAAGGAAAACATCGTGAGGAAACCTGCATATGTCTGAGAAGTAATTCAAAGACGTATGTATAGTGGCTGAGACGGGGGTAGACTCACCATCTGTTACGTTGGCACTTAGTCAAATTCGGTGAAAAGTGTGTGTTGTGATTACAACACCTCTGCCTACCCCTTCGGGGAATACAGGCGTGAGCATATGCATGTATGTATGTTATGTTGGTTGCTGAAATTAAGAGCTAAAATTTTAGCATGATATAATCCGCATCAAGGACAATCCTTTTATGTATTTTTTTCATCTATATATTTAAAAAAATATGTTGGTTTGTGTACGCTTCAAAATATACCACAGCAAATAATATAAGGGGTCCACAGACCACCCATAAAATTATGTCTACGCGGGTGAACTCGCGGAGCAGATCTAGTATTAAACTAATATAATTAAGCTCACCGTCTCGTTAGATTCTCTTCCAACCCACACGTAGATACCGCTGTAACTTCCCGTGTCCAGAATGTAGCATTCCTGGAAACATGAGTAACAAATCAGGATACTGGTGTCAACTAGTAGAACGTTTATTGTAGTACAATAATATATCTTTAAACGAGCAATTCTTGTATATATATATATACATATAGAGTATCTGAATCTCGGAAACGGCTCCAACGATGTTCACGAAATTTTGCATGTAGGGGGTTTCAGGGGCAAAAAATAGATCTAGCTAGGTTTCATTTATGGAAAACATCGTTTTGACCATGTTTTCAGGCACTGAAAAACTAATAAAATATATCATTAATATACGATAGCAAATTTCTCCGACATCTGTCAAGTTATGGTAGCTCAGACGTGAGGCTTCCATCTTACGGGGCGATAACGAAACTAGAGTACCACGGGACGAGACTGACGGTCACCGGGAATTTATTTTCCTTTTTTTTGTGTGAAGAAGAAATCAAACACAGCTCGGTCAACCAGGTCCCATTATAGTATACAAGTACTTTGAACACGTAAGGTGGAGTTGCTGAAAGGTATTGCACCCACAGTCGTAACGGTCACGGCCCTTGACACGTTCGAACATACCTCGCAATTATTCTATCTAAAGGTAGACAATAATTCTCAAAATATAGAGTGGTTCTACAGACACTGCTGCTCTATATCGATCAATTGATATTTACATTGACACACAGACTTCCTATGGCATATCCACAGATAAACACAAACACGGAGAAGTCGTGGTGGCCGTTAGGGTTTAAGCAAGTTCGAATCCCGGCGGGGTCGCTTAAAAACTTATGTGCAGTGATTTCACACCACATCCTTTACGGTGAAGGATAACATCGAGGAAACCTGCATATGTCTGAGAAGTAATTCAAAGACGTATGTATAGTGGCTGAAACGGCGATAGACTCACCATCCGTCACGTTGGCACTTATTCAGCTTGTGTGAAAAGTAGGTGTTGTTATTACAACACCTCGGCCTAAAACTTCGGGGAGTACAGGCGTGAGCATATGGATAGTATTTTGTATACTCTGTATAACAATTAACACGCGAGATACACCAGTTGAAATTGTCAAGTGCATAGACAAATCGGAAGCGTAAGAAGGAATCCTTAATTTCCCAGAAGCACCCCGGAGTCTGGATCGGTGCCCGGGCAATAGGCTCGACCTGTGTTACATGAGACTTGGCCGACATGAGGCCGCGCGTTCATTCAATCGCTTAAGGCCGCGAGCTCTTCGGCCCTTAGCAACCATAGCCTATAACTACGTTATCGTTGGAGCTAGATATTTTACGACTTCAACATGGTGATATATTTATAAAACCCTACAACTTCTAGAAGACAACTATTCCTTTTAACAAATATTTATGGGTTTTCTATCTGTAATTTTCTAAGAGCAGCCGCCCGTCTGGATTAGCGCCCGGGTAATAGCAATAGGCTCGACCTCTGTTACATGAGACTTATGCAAAATGTGGGTCAATATCTTACCTTGGTATTCAGTTTTTCCTGTGTGTATGGTTTATCCAATTTATTGATCTTCATACTCCCAGTGCTATCAGATATCTCACTCAACGACACCTCCTGAGACGAGCCTCGTTCGAACTCCTGCATTAAGAAATATAATCTATGAACTCTAATAACATATAATAAATAAGTAACTAAAAACTAATTACAAGTAGAAAACTTGGCCCAAATCGGTGTCTCTCGGGATCGCGCCAAGAAGGCTGGCAGCATTGCCACGTTCAATAGCAATGCTGATTCTATGAGCGAGGTAACCCCAGCCCGCTTGTCACGAGAAGCTTCTACCAGACGACGTGCAACCTCTTTGAAAAGTTGATGAGCATCTGGACCCCAAGGTCCCAGAGTTTCAACCGCAAACGCAGAAAATATGTATCCTTGACCAATGCAAGCATATTTCCGGTATATGCTCACACCTGTATCCCCTAAGGGGCAGGCAGAGGTGTTGTAATAACAACACTCATTTTACACACAAGATGATTAAGTTCCAACGTGACAGTTGGCGAGTCTATGGATCTCAGACATATGCAGGTTTCCTCACGATGTTTTCCTTTCTCGTGGTATGAAATCACACAACATAAGTTTTAAGAAAAACTCATTGATACAGGCCCCGCTGGGATTCGAAATTGCGTCCTGTCACTGCTCAAACCACACATCCACCACGGGTCCTTAACAAAACCACTAAAATGATGGTCGTCTGACGAAAAATGGTCTTGAAATACGAGAGTTTTCAAACAAAGTATATTATTTTAGGCGATGTTTTGATGTAAATAATTTTGTTTGGTATTTACTAATAAATAAGATCTCCTACCGAATTTCGGTTACGGCGGCTAATCTCAACGAGGATCAGCCATGTGCGCAGGAGATATTATAGTGCACAAGTGTGTGCAAACACAGGTGCACTCTTTATTCCCTCACTCTCATAGTCCGATGGGATGCAATCCGACACGACCGGAGAGAGATCAGGTGTAGGACCAACGCTTAGCATCTTATAACGCTTCTCATCTCATAACGCTTAGCGTGCTTTCCGAGGCACGGGGGTGGAAACACCGCCAACTTCCAAACTCCGGGCATTTTATTGTGAATTTCTTGACAGAAAATCCCAATACACATTTTTGACCTGACCCGGGAATGGTATTGTTGGTAATGTATTTACGTATACCGCAGAGAATATCTATAGCGTGATTCACAATATAATTAGCCCCATCTATGAGCATTATAACTCGCCCTTTAACTTACGTACTTGGCTTCTACACCTTTACTAACCTCATCATCCCCTCCCTCTGACGCGTCAGCCACCGAGTCCTTGTCACCAGATCCAAGGGCTTCGAAGAACTTCTCATTGTCAGTATCGTTGGAGTCTGCATCTGATGAAGAACGCATCACTTTACTTAAAACCTTCTTGACAATGTAACATTGGTTGAGGAGGCCAATGGCTGGCATCCGTGTCATACTTGTGAACAGGTGCTGCTTGGGGCTGGTCATCTTAAGCTACACATTTAGATATAAGTAGAACTACCAGACTTACTTAATTTTTATTGACATACATACATATGCTCACGCCTGTATCCCATGGGGGTAGGCAGAGACCACCGTTTACCACATGCTACAATCCTTACATACTTATTTCGCTTCATCCACATTCATGCATCTCTTCATACACTTTCTTCGGTTACGTGTGCTCCGAATTTGACCTTTCTGAAAAATACTATTAATTTTGTCATAGTAGTTCTTCCTTGGACGCCCTCTACCGACACTTCCGGTCACATTCGCTCTATAAATTTCTTTCGTTAATCGCCTTTCACTCATCCTTTCGATATGTCCAAACCATCTCAACATACTTTTTTCAATTCTGGTCACCACATCATTGTTCAACTTGCAACTGTCTCTTATCACACTATTTTTCATACGATCTACAATGGTGACCCACATATTTCGTAACGACCGCATTTCCACTGCATTCACTGTACTTTCATGTTTCTTCTGCCAAACCCAACATTCACTTCCATACATCAGAGTAGGTACTAGCACCCCGTTATGAATGGCCAGGCGCGCTTTTTTGTTATTGACTGGCCACTCATCACGGCGTGCACTCTTCGCACACACTTCCCAAATACACAGTGAATGAATTTGTGTATTTGGGAAGTGTATTTTATTGATATATGTGTATATATTCGGTGAAATGTGAACTTGTTACAACACCTCTGCTTACCCCTTCGAGGACCCTTCTGGGATGGCGTGAGCATATTTTACAATCTCCAAATCCCATTAAACTCTTTTGTTTCTGAGAACTCAAAGAACCCAAAAAGGTAATACAAAAGACGTACCAATAATTTCAATGGAGGCCCGACCGTTGTGGTCCTGGTTCTTGATCTGATTGGCGACTGTGATGGCCTTGAGTCTCTCCACGCCCTTGGCCTTCTCGCCGACGTACAGGAAGATGTCATGGTTCACATCCAGGATGAAGCAGTCGCCCTTGTTGAGGGACGAGGCTGATGCATCTACCTGGAGACAGTTAGATATGTCACTTGCGTGTTGAAATTCAGGCGTTGAAGTTGTCAGAACTCTAGCCTCTGTCCTCAAAGTTAAAGTCAAAAGTATCTTTATTCGATTAGACTATTCACAAAGTACTTTCAAATCGTCAGAATGAAATAATTATACAGGATTATACATGCTACCGCCAGGTTTGGAAGGTTGCTTTTACTGAGAAGAACCTAGCAAGAAACTCAGTAATTACACTTTTCAAAAATATTATACAATTTAAAGAATACAAAATAAATAATTTAAGAAACGTAAGCTCATTGACAATGTTCCAATGCACAAATTTCTCTTCTCTCATGTTTTATACTCATACGAGTAGACCCAACAGACGTTGTCCTGCATACCAGCTACAGCGCCATCTGTCGGGCTGATTTGTGAATCTAAATCATCAAGGGCGTCACCAAAACGCATTAAAAAAAACATTCAAATCGGTCTAGGCGTTTAGGAGGAGGTCAGTGACATACACACACATACAGTAGAATTATACACATCTATATCTACACTACTATTATAAAGAGGAAAGATTTGTATTTTTGTGTGTATGTTTGTAATGAATAAACTCAAAAACTACTGTGACGATTTCAAAAAATCTTTCACCATTGAAAAACTACATCATCAGCGAGGAACATAAGCTATATTTTATCCCCGTACTCCCACGGGAAAGGGAACTACGCGGGTGAAACAGTATGACGTCCGCTAGTAATATATAAAGATAGATACATATTAGACTATATCTCGAGCCGTGGTGGCCTTGAGGTTTGAGCAGTCACCTGCTACGCAAGTGACGCAAGTTTGAATCCCAGCAGGATAGTATGTATATATATGTAGTGATTTCATACCAAGTGCTTTACGGTGAAGGAAAACATCGTGAGTGCAGATAATTCTGAGAAGTAATTCAAACACGTATGTATAGTGTCTGAGACGGCGATGGACTCACCATCTGTCACGTTGGCACTTAATCATCTTCGGTGAAAAGTAGGTTTTTCCATCTGTAATTTCCTAGAAGCAACCCGGAGTCTGGATTAGCGCCTTGTTAATTGCAATAGGCTCATCCTCTATTACTATGGACTATGGTCCTTCAGGAAACATAGGTATTCATTTTGGTCACTAACTTCACAAACTAACTGTTTACAATTGTTCGCCGAGTAGACTAGCGCCGTCTATACAAATACGAATCATCATCATCGTCCCTGGCCTTATCCCATACATTGTTGGGGTCGGCACTTGATTCAACCCGATGTGGCTGATCACCTGATTTTTACGAAGTGACTGCCATCTGACCTTTTACGAGGAAAATCTGTGATCTGGGTTTAACCAGTTGTCAGACTATTTTAGGCCTCCGACTGACCTGTAACGATTGCCAAAGATGATAAATTGGCAACCGGGACCGACAGCTTATCGTGCTCTACGAGACACGGAGGAAACTCGGGCGGTCACCCATCCAATTACTGGCTAGGGCTAGGGTTGCTTAACTTCACTGATCATATAGCAACTGTGCCACGAGCTCCCACGAGCTCTATACAAATACGAATATTATACAAAATACCTGCTTCACACGGACGTTCCTCTTGCCCTTAATTTGGAAGAGTCGTTTCTCAGCACCAGGATTTATGGTGACATGACTGAAGCCCGACGCGTGCCCACCGTCTAGGTAGCGGATTGCTATAAACAAAAAAAATTATTCAATATAGATAAATAAAATTAAAGTGTTTGTTTTTAATTCCAAAGGCAAGCGGTCTGTCCGTCTGTTTGCTCCGGCTAATATCCTAAACGGCTGGATTTAAATATGACAGATAGCTGATGTTTCAAGGTGTAATTTAGGATTTTATTTAAAAAAACATTAGGGGTCCGCGGGTCCCCTATGGAGCTTTAATAAGGGAAGTAGGGGAATGCCATCATAAAAGTCTACATGGAATTTTGTTTAGGAAATTAACTTTACCAATATCATTAAAGTAATTAGTTCCGTTAAACTTAATGCATCAGATAAACAGGACAAGGGAAGGAGGAAGGAAAATAGTACTTATATTAACTGTAATTACCGTTCAAATTTATCTGCACTAAATATATACAGGTTGTCGGAGAAAAAGGAACAGTTGTCTTCTAGAAGTTGTTGTGTTTTATGAATATCACTATGTTGAAGTTGTAAAATATCTAGCTCCAACGATAACGTAGTTATAAGCTATGGTTAATAAGGGCCGAAGAGCACGCAACCTTAAGCGATTGAATGAACGCGCGGCCGCGTTTACCTACATTACGTAAACTTGTTAAATTAAGGAGAAAGATAATGGTTTCGAAAAATGGTTTTATGTGATTATTTCAGGAACTGTTAGTGGGAGAAAAAAATAAAAACGTAGATTTCACGTGAATAACTCTACGTTACCGTTGTCTTGATATGGTCAACTTTGAACGTCAATTACTCGAAAACGGAAGAAGATATTTTTGTCGTAATAATTTTATTTGCTTCCTAAAATTATACCCTTCCTAAAACTATCCTATTTTCCCCGACATCCTGTATACGTAATCTGTTTCGTTTAAAGTCAATATTAATTATGACATTTATTTTTTATCAATCAACATAATATTTGCTCAATATTTACATTAGTATCATTTATCATGCTGCTCAAGAGTCGCATGCAAACATTCAAAAGTAATTGGAAATATACTTATCATAATTTCATCCATAAATAACGCTCCTAAGGTGTTGGAAACCTTTACCGACCCCTAAGGGACTCTTGCGGGAAAGCGTAGGATTCTCATTTTTATTTTAAGGCACACTTTCTTCTTTAAAGAAGGAGATAAGGTAAAGTCACCAGTCATGGACAGTATAAGTGAATTTTATTCATATTTGCTCTGCAATTTCTTTATTTTCCAACATATATTCTTAAGGATTTGGAGGTAAATTAAAAGCTCTTTTCTTAATCAGAATTTAATTACTAAGAGATTACTTTCAGTTTAGTACTTAGTACAATGAAATAATATAAATAAACAACACTCCTACTTAGACACCATTAATGGACAGTAAAAATCCAGTGTTGTATTTTAGGGCTAAAATGATAATTTATAGTATGGTTTATATTATAAAATTGATGCATTTCTATTGATAAACCATTAAATAATATTAATTTCAACAACGATGATACACCAGTCACAAAATAAGATGATAAGTGTACCTTGCATCGCGATTCTAGTAAGAAATTACGATTCCCGACACCAAATGACACCGCGAAACTAACAACCGTTATGGCCGCAATCAAAATGGGTGTCAGTTGTCAAAAACAGTTGTTATGACAGCTATAATACTGGCACAACTGATCGGTATTGACATTTGAAAAAAAATACTTCGCCTTTGTTTAATTTTGGAAGAAAAAACTAAAAAAATTCCATGATTGGTCCGCGTCCAGGTGCTTTTACCTTACTCAATTAAGTAAATTGAATTTGTTACTGTTTTAGTCAAAGCTGGATTACAGAGGATCTCGGTAGTTTCAGAGGGAAATCGGGACTCCGATGAAGTGTTATGATGAAGCTGTTCCCATGACGGAGTCGGGTTGACGTTCCGGGAATCAAGTATCCAATCATCGAAATGACTGTCGCTGCTCGGCTTATTCCTGCTGACTATAAAGTAACTGTTTTATGCATTTTCTTTCATGTTTTATAATACCGTTGTAACTAACACGCCCAATCAAGTTAGTCAATATTTAGTAATTAACAATGCATTTAAACATTTCCACAATTTGACCTCTTCCATGACTTTTATCAAATGTATATCTCCGGGTGATTCATATCTAATTAGTTTTATTGTTATTTAATATCGTAATAAAATACTTTTCAACTATTAATAAGCGACTAAGATAACATTTTAGCATCTTAATGTCCTTTTAAATGGAATTTGACCTTAATACCATCCAACCTGTCAAACATTTATTTAGATGATAATATTGTTATAGTTAGTAGGAGCATTACAGATAGAGCGTTAAGTATTTTTAAACAGAGTAGTTATTGACAGTGTTGCCAACTCAGATTATAGATAAAGCTGTTTGACAAATAAGTAAAATACGTACTTTCATCAAGCTGCTATTTTTAGTTTAGGTTTCATCAGATTTGTCGCAAAAGCTTCATTTGTTGTTGGGTATCTATAGGAAATATCTTTAAGGCGTACTGAGTGTGCGTTAGTTATGAAACGGAGGGTATAGGTACGAGTAATTATGCTCATCTAGCCTAATGAGAGCTATTATGCTAATTTGTTGAAAAATATGTAGATTCTGGACTGAAGTAAAAAAATAATAATTAAAATAATTTGATGAAACAGCATAACATATAAGTAGCGAAAAGAAACGTGGTCAATATAAGAATTCAAAAGTTGAAAGTCCTATTTCCAATAAAACAAAATCTTTATATTAAAGAAACAAGCTGGTTAGCGATTACCGTAGTCTATGAATACACAGATTGCTTGGAAATTTTTAAGATACGGCAACGAATGATATGATCAGTCTTTCTATACAAAAGTATTCATAGAGCTCAACTGTTAGCGACACCCAATATCCAAGCTCTAAGAATTAGGCTATGGTATCCCCTGCCTGTCGTCGGGTCGTCGGTCAGAGGCGACTATAAGGAGGTCGGGATGGGAGCCTTGGCCATCGAGCCTTGGGCCCGGGAAGGTGCCTTGTACAGTGAGGTCTTCAGGGGCAGCGATACAGCTGCCCCAGAGATGTGCCCGACAAAGTGTGGGGGGACACCGGTGCGATCTATAAGAGTACCCGGAGTCCCCCCTGAGCACTGAGGATGGCCACCAGGGGGTTTTAGTGCGGTAAAATCCCACATACCCCGACCTGCCTCTCCCAGGGTGGTCGGTGACCTTTTGAAGGTTTCCCCCTCGTCAATAAAAAAAAAGCTGTTAGCAAATCCTCTCACCAGGTTGAAAATAGTCCAAGAACTGCTTAGACTCATAGCCTTGCACTTCTCTGTGCTGTACAGCAGCTCCATGGAACTGTTCATCATCCAGGTTCACAGTCAGGACTGCTGCGGCTCCTGACTCATCCTGGGTGGTGCGGGAACCCAGCCAGAAGTGGATATCCCAAGACAGTCGGGAACCACTCCCGGTTGTCTTTAAAGAGAGAGAGATATTTTTGATTTTATGATATAAACTTGCTGTGCCCCGCGGTCTGACCCGCGCAGACTAAGTTTTTTTTAAAATAAATCCTAAGTTACTCCTTGCAACATTAGCTGTCTGCCATTGGAAGTCTAGCTAAAATCGGTTCACCGTTTTGGAGATTAGCCGAAAAACACAGACATATAGAGAAAAAGTTTTTTTTTTAATGTGAGTACCTATATATTTTCATATGCAATTAGATATATGCTACATACACACATATGCTCACGCCTGTATTCCCCGAAGGGGTAGGCAGAGGTGTTGTAATCACAACACACACTTTTCACACAAGATGATTAAGTGCCAACGTGACAGATGGTGAGTCCATCGCCGTCTCAGACACTTTACATATGTCAATGAATTACTTCTCAGAAATAAGCAGGTTTATCAATAGCAATTTATCATCTTTGGCAGTCGTTACAGGTCACTCGGAGGCCTAAAATAGTCTGACAACTGGTTTAACCCAGATCACAGATTTTCCTCGTTAAAGGGGTTGCAAAGGTCAGATGGCAGTCGCGTATGAAAATCAAGTGATCAGCCACATCGGGTTGAATCAAGTGCCGACCCCAACAGTGTATGGGATAAGGCCAGGGACGATGATGATATGGTACACGAAGTACCAGGCGCACATAACGGACAAGGAGTTAATAAGTTGATTGTGACTAACATGGAGCCACATCGGGTTGAATCAAGTGCCGACCCCAACAGTGTATGGGATAAGGCCAGGGACGATGATGATATGGTACACGAAGTACCAGGCGCACATAACGGACAAGGAGTTAATAAGTTGATTGTGACTAACATGGAGCCACATCGGGTTGAATCAAGTGCCGACCCCAACAGTGTATGGGATAAGGCCAGGGACGATGATGATGATGTGTTGACAATAAATCCCTACGCATAACAAGCCAAAAAAAATGAAGCTTACACTCAACACTATATATGAATCGCCAGTGTAAAACATGCCATGATGAGACGATGGCACTGGAACTGGCTCGAAATCCTGGAAAAAAGAGGAATGTGATTAGAGTTACCCCAAGTACAAAAAAATATACTCACGCCATCCCAGAACGATCCCCAATGAGGTAGGCGGAGGTGTTGTAACAACAACACCCACATTTCTCCAAATATGATTAAGTGCCAACGTGATAGAGGGTGAGTCCATCGCCGTCTTAGCCACTATACATACACGTCTTTGAATTACTTTTCAGACATATCCGGGTTTCCTCACGATATTTTTCTTCATCGTGAAATAACAAAACTATTTTTTTTGAAATACTCTTTGGGACAGGCTCCGCTGGGTTTTGAACTCGCGTCGCATCACTAACCGAATATTAATTAAATTCCACCGTTACAACGTGAGTCCATCGCCGTCTCAGACACTACACATACGTCTTTGAATTACATCTCAGACATATGCAGGTCTCCTCACAATGTTTTCCTTTACCGTAAAGCAGGTGGTGTGACATCACTGCTCTGAATATGGTGTTACGGAGCCTAAAGTGTACGAATTTGATCCCTAGTCCCATATTTAGAATGCAGGTTTCCTCACACTTTTATTTCGATCGGCTGTGCGTCCATAAATTTATGTTTTTCAACACAAGGATAATAAAATGTGCCGTGAGGTTAATAATAGTCGGGTAAATACACAGTGCATGGTTTATTTTTAAACGTTACACGAAAGTATACTGCTGTCGTAATTAAATGCGTAAGTAACGATTTTAGTATGCTCACGCCATCCCAGAATGAGCCCCGTTGTAGTGGTAAGCAGAGGTTTTGTAACAACAACACCCACCTTTCACCGAACACGATTAAGTGCCAACGTGATAGATGGTGAGTCCATCGCTGTCTCGGGCACTATGCATACGTGTTTGAATTATGTCTCAGATATATGCAGGTTTCCTCACGACGTTTTCCTTCATCGTAAAGCACGTTTTTAGAAAAAGTCATTGGTGCAGGATATTACGTTGGGCTCGTTTATAATCTAGTTCATCTGTGTGAGAGTATGGTTTTGAATTATTATATATTACTTTTTATTTATATATTACTTCCGCTTACTACCGTTCGCAGTAATCTCAAAGTCAAAAATATCTTTATTCAATTAGACTTTTAACAAAGTACTTTCAAATCGTCAGAATGACATAATTATACAGGATTATACATGATACCGCCAGGTTCGGAAGGTTGCTTTCACTGAGAAGAACCTGGCAAGAAACTCAGTAATTTCTCTTTACAAAGACATTATTTTGACAATTTTAAAAATACAAAATAAATCACTTAAGTAACGTAAGCCCATGGACACAGTTCCAATGCACAAGTCAATGAAAAACCAAAAATTAAACTTAAAGTCGGTACTATGTATAATTGTGTAGCTTGAGGTGACATCGCCCTCCTCAACGATTATAGAGGAAAGCGAGTTAGATAATATGTTTACTGCGACAGAAGTCCCTGCTATTCCCATGGGATAAAGGCGTGATCATTTGTATGTATGTTTATCTAATAACGATAATGATTGAACTGATAATAACAGTAATATAATAAACTTTAAAATATTCGCTAATGAAAGCTCATTAAAGCTATTAAATCAATAACAAAATACTTAATTAAAATTGATTAACGTTATTAGTAACATGATTTTAGATTAATTAGTGTTATTATTAACTGGAGGAGCTCGTGGCACAGTTGCTATTGCGCATACCATTCGATCAGCGAAGCTAAGCAACCCTAACCCTAGCCGATAATTGGATGGGTGCCGACCCCAACAATGTATGGGATAAGGCCAGGGAGATGATGATATGGTACACGAAGTACCAGGCGCACATAACGGACAAGGAGTTAATAAGTTCATTGCGACTAACATGGAGCCACATCGGGTTGAATCAAGTGCCGATCCCAACATTGTATGGGATAAGGCCAGGGAGATGATGATATGGTACACGAAGTACCAGGCGCACATAACGGACAAGGAGTTAATGAGTTGATGGCGACTAACATGGAGCCACATCGGGTTGAATCAAGTGCCGACCCCAACAATGTATGGGATAAGGCCAGGGAGATGATGATATGGTACACGAAGTACCAGGCGCACATAACGGACAAGGAGTTAATAAGTTCATTGCGACTAACATGGAGCCACATCGGGTTGAATCAAGTGCCGATCCCAACATTGTATGGGATAAGGCCAGGGAGATGATGATATGGTACACGAAGTCCCAGGCGCACATAACGGACAAGGAGTTAATGAGTTGATGGCGACTAACATGGAGCCACATCGGGTTGAATCAAGTGCCGACCCCAACAATGTATGGGATAAGGCCAGGGACGATGATGAAAATAAATTTCGCCGATATCTGTCAAGTTATGATAGCCCAGACTTCCAGCCTACGGCGTGATAACGAAACTGGAGTACCCCGGTTCGAGACTAACGTTCTCCGGCATTTTTTTTCCCTTTTTATCAGCATAAATTATATGAGAAAACGTCATTGAAAAGAAATCAAGCACAGCTCGGTCAACCAGATTCTATACAAGACTATATCACACCTCTGCCAACCTATTCGGGGGCCCATTTGAGAAGACAGTTTCTAAATAATCTTCGAATTCATAAAATAAACTTGAACTTCTGATCTAACCACAGGAAACCATAAACAAGAATCTAAATGTATGTTTTATGACGTGGCAATCATTTCATGTTTTCGTAACCATAAAGCAATTTTGGCATTCGTATTTTATTAGACACTTTGGCAAATCCTTTTTTTTTCAAATGAAACCGTAACCAAATGTTATATTATATTGTGCGTAATTATTTTGATGTAAATGATCTTAAGATCTTAATCTCGGAAACGGCTACAACGATTTTCATGAAATATTGCATATATGGGGGTTTCTGGGGCAAAAAATAGATCTAGCTCGGTTTAATTTATGGAAAACATTGTTTTAACCATGTTTTCAGGCAATGAAAAACTCATACAATATCATTACAATACGACAGTAAATTCCGCTCAGACGTGCTTCACGCTTACGGGGCGATAACGAAACTAGAGTACCACGGTTTGAGACTGACGTTAACCGGATTTTTTTTTCCGAGCACAGCTCTATCTACCTAGGTATTGATTATTATTTACCGTCAGACAATGCTCTGCTTCGAAATGGTGTAGAATCTGTATTCAATCTGCAATAAAGAATGATGTATACAATGAAAAATAAATGCTGATATGTTTAATATGTGGTTAAAATGTAACTGCAGTACTTAATTAGATAATTAAGTTAATATTTACATGCCCTAAAATTGGGTGAAATATGTGATTGTTATAACCTTTAATAACACCTACCCTTTGTACCATATTTCATGTGAATAAATATTATTTCTATTTATATTTCTATTTCTCTTCCGGATAGTAAATTATTCCCGTGGGACGTAAGTGTGAACGACACAAATGAATCAAGTGCAAGATATTTCGAGGAGCATAAAGATGTTGGCACAAAACATTGTTATTCTCAGAATACTATTCGCTTTGCAGTTCAAAGCGAATAGTATTCTGAGAATAACAATGTTTTTCGGAATATCTGTTACTATCTTGCTAATGTAAGGAAGTCAGCTCCAAGGGCTCAATGATTTTCAAATTGCATTCATAGATCTTCCAATTTGAATTAATGCCTTTTGCAGTAATTATTTTACTAATGGTGGTGTCGTTGTGGCCTCGGGGTTTGAGCAGTCGCCTGCTACGCAAGCGACGCAAGTTCGAATCCCAGCGGGGCCTGTACAAATGAGTTTTTTTTAAATACTTATGTACAGTGATTTCACACCACGTGCTTTACGGTGAAGAAAAACATCGTGAGGAAAGCATATTTCTGAGAAGTAATTCAAAGACGTATCACATTGGCACTTATACAAATTCGGGGAAAAGTGTGTGTTGTGATAACAACACCTCTGCCTACCCCTTCGGGGAATACAGGCGTGAGCATATGTATGTATGTATTAAAAGAAGATTTTTAATGACTTTAAAAAAACCCTTGTAGCTCATTTTAGGTGTGTTTATGATCTTAACAAATTTTCGCATAATTTGTAGTTAAGCCCCTATCGTTCAGTCTGCGAATTGTCAAACTCGACGAATTTCGCTGTGTATTAGCACAGTATATTTAACATATAATGTGCTTGGTGGTGAATGGAAGGTTATTTTGAATTAATGCTTAACTTATTCTGAAAGACTTGTGTTTTTATATAGTTTTATTATAAGAATAGTATGTTCTCTTATTTTTTATATGTTCATATTTGTCTCGTGTATTTTATCATCAGTGTTAATATTTGTCTTGAGTTTATAACTACCGTTTTGTCTAATTAGCGTAATTGGTGTTATGTCGTGCTGATTTATGAATAAATAAATATAAACAGATAAATAAAATTGCAGTGTCTGTTTGTATTTCTAAATTAACAGTTTTTCACTAATGAATATTTCACCCGCGTTCCCGTTCCCGTGGGAGTACGGGGATAAAATAATATAATAATGATCTCCTACCGAATTTCGGCTACGGCGGCTAATCTCAACGAGGATCAGCCATGTGCGCAGGAGATATTATAGTGCACAAGTGTGTGCGCAAACACAGGTGCACTCTTTATTCCCTCACTCTCATAGTCCGATGGGAGGCAATCCGACACGACCGGAGAGAGATCAGGTGTAGGACCAACGGCTTAACGTGCTTTCCGAGGCACGGGGGTGGAAACACCGCCAACTTCCAAACTCCGGGCATTTGTATTGTGAATTTCTTGTCAGAAAAACCCAATATAAATTTTTGAACCCGACCCGGGAATCGAACCCGGGACCTCGTGATCGGCAAGCGAACGTACTAACCATTAGACCAACGAGGCAGTTAAAAGTTAAGTGGGGGAGGGGGGATAAAATATAACCTATATTAATCAGTGATAATGTAGCATACAAATGGTGAAAGAAATTTTAAAATCAATCCTGTACTTTCTGAGTCAATTCGCTACTTTTACAAACCATTCCTCTTTATAATATTAATAGTATATAACTGGCTCGTTGGTCTTGTGGTTAGTACGCACCCCTGGCGATCACGAGATCCCGGGTTCGATTCGACGGGTAAAATATTGATATTGGGTTTTTCTATCCAGAAAATCACAATAAAATTCCCGGAGTTTGTAAGTAGTGTGTGTATCCACCCGGTGGCACGTTGCACCGTTGGTCCTCCCTGACCTCTCTCCGGTCGTGTCTGATTGCCTCCCATCCCACTATGACAGTGACCCAATAAAGAGTGCATCTGTGTTTGCACACACGCGTGCACTATCGTATCTCCTGCTGATGGCCGTTGAGATTAGCCGCCGTAACCGAAATTCGGTAGGAGATTATTTTAGTATAGATGTCGTCAGGCCAGGACTACAATGACATCTTATGGCCATGATAGTTTATCTCTAATCATGAGACAGATGTATATGACGTGTATAAGTCTGTCACTGTCACACAGTGGAACTATGATGGCAATAAGTAAAGTAAGGTAAGGCCCCAGGACCAAATGAAAGATGAAATCTCACCTCAATCCTCCAAATATCAAGGCCTGGCTTTTTGCCTGAGCTAACGAAGGCGGCGTGAACTGGCATTATCTGTAACAAAAAATAAAGTAAAGTTTAACTGAATATTATGATTAAGTACCTGGCTTGACCGAGCTTAGAAAAAAAAAATCCGGTGACCGTCAGTCTCTCCCGTGGTACTCTAGTTTCGTTATCGCCCCGTAAATTGGAAGCCTCACGTCTGAGCTACCATAACTTGACAGATGTCGGCCAAATTTACTGTCGTATTGTAATGATATTTTATGAGTTTGTCAGTGCCTGGAAACTGGAAACTGGAAAGTTTTTAAATAAATAAATTTGTACTATCCCCACTGGGATTCGAACTTGCGTCGTTGCGTAGCATATTACGGCATTAATGACATGAACAGAGCTACAGTTTGTTTCAGATGTTTCAAGTTAGCATACAGATATGATCGTTAAACTGAGCATCTGATAAAAACATGACACAGTTTAGTAAGAACAGCTCAGCTAATAACCATTTTTATTATTGTAGCAGCGTTTCTCCACTCGTTACATAGATGGCGCTACTCGCTAACAAATGCGAAACTCCAGAACAAATACACGAGAACCTAAATCGCGCAATAAGCAGCACATTATTGTAAAATTACTTTTTTGAAAAGAGTAATTACTGAGTTTCTTGCCAGGTTCTTCTCAGTAAAAGCAACCTTCCGAACCTGGCGGTAGCATGTATAATCCTGTATAGTAATTTCGTTTGAAATAACCCATATTTTGTAAAGCGGGCAACATTGGACACATTCAATAACACATATTTCGCTAGAAATCTCTATCATACGGTCTTTTACTAACGTTGAACTTTTTTTTTATTGACTAGAGGGTAACCTTCAGAAGATCCCCGACCGCCCTGGGAGAGGCAGGTCAGGGTATATGGGATTTTCACCGCCCATAACCCCCTGTGGCCATCCTCCGTGCTTAGGGGGGACTCCGGGTACTCTGATAGATCGCACCGGAGTCCCCCCACACTTTGCCGGGACACATTCCCTAGCCCGAGGTTCAGTGGTCAGGGCTCCCACCCCGACCACCGCCAGCAGGCCATCCGCCCCCCCCCTAGTCGCCTCTTACGACAGGCAGGGGATACCATAGCCATATTCTTAGAGCTTGGATATTACCCCAACGTAAAATACTTTTGTGGAGTGAAAAATATGTAAGCGCACTTCATAACACAACTGTGCATAAACTGTGACGGATTTTTCAAGGTGAGACACGCATCATTGGCTAACAGTGACTAATAGTAATGGATAATAGTCTGTTTGTTTGTTTAACAATGTCGTATTGCTTCATACATACTAACTACTTTCCGCAACTTCGTACTTAAAAAAAACAATTTATACATATGTATTTAATTGATATTGAGAGCCGTGGTGGCCTTGGGGTTAGAGCAGTCGCCTGCTACGAATCCCAGCGGGGCCTGTACCAAAGAGTTTTTTAAAAATTATGTACAGTTATTTTCACACCATGTGCTTTACGGTGAAGGAAAACATCGAGAGGAAACCTGCATATGTCTGAGAAGTAATTCAAAGACGTATGTATAGTGTCTGAGACGGCGATGGGCTTACCCTCTGTCACGTTGGCACTTCATCATATTCGGTGAAATGTGGGTGTAGTTATAACACCTCTGCTTACCCCTTCGGGGACCCTTCTGGGATGGCGTTAGCATATAAATAAATAAATAATTGATTATACTTTTAACAAAGTACTTTCAAATCGTCAGAACGACAGGATTATACGAGGATACAGGGTACTGGGGCCACTACGAACTGAAACCGTGGTCCCAGTCGCCTGGTAATAAAAATTATAGTATTCTATATCCTTCTCCTGGTTCTAAGCTACCTCCCCATCGATTTTCAAACAAATCGGTTCAGCCGTTCTTGAGTTATAAACAGTGTAACTAACACGACTTTCTTTTATATTACTTTTAAACGAGCAATCTATACAATATAAATCTCACAAAGGTCTCCAACGATTTTCATGAAATTTAGTGTGTAGAGGGTTTCAGAGGCAAAAAATAGATCTAGCTAGGTTTCATTTATGGAAAACATCGTTTTGACCATGTTTTCAGGCACTGAAAAACTCATACAATATCATTACAATACGACAGTAAGGACAGGCCCCGCTGGGATTCGAACAATACATTAATTACGTAGATAATATATTCAGTAATTTTCCCAAACGTAATTACATTAATTAATCGCACCACAGCCATAACGGTATAGGAAATTATATCGTGAGGATACCCGCATGCATACCTTAGCTAGGTAATCATGCGGTTTTATTCAACAATAATATTCATTCTATAGCCTTATTTTGAACTAGTTGTGTCCTGCGCTTTCACCTGCGTAGAAATGTTTTTTTTAAATAAACCTGAGTAACTCCTTGTAACATTAGCTATCTGCCAATGAAAGTCCCGCTAAAATCGGTCCATTCGTTTCTGAGATTACCCGAAATAAACAGACAGACAGATTATTCCACGTGAACGAAGTAGCGGGCAGAAGCTAGCCATAGAATAACCGCTTATTCTTATTAATAAATATCATCATAATCTCATAGAATGCAAAAAAATATACCTTTATTAAGAAATAATCTTCGTCTATGAAATCGTCCATAATTAATATTAGCTAAACAAAATATACCAGACGAAAACCATGACATATTATTAATAAATAAGCATCTATTAATCCTCAATTATATATAGTTATAATCAATAACAATTCTTATATGGACAACTGAAGAATAAGCAATTAAAGATTTTATATTTACCTGACAAAAACATTAAAAATAAATATAACATACATATGCTCACGCCTGTATTCCCCGAAGGGGTAGGCAGAGGTGTTGTTATCACAGCACACACTTTTCACCGAATTTGATAAAGTGCCAACGTGACAGATGGTGAGTCTGTCGCCGTCTCAGCCACTATACATACGTCTTTGAATTACTTCTCAGAAATATGCAGGTTTCCTTACGATGTTTTCCTTCACCGTAAAGCACGTGGTGTGAAATCACTGTACATAAGTTTTTTGGAAAAACTCATTGGTACAGGCCTCGCTGAGATTCGAACTTGCGTCGCTTGCGTAGCAGACGACTGCTCAAACCCCGAGGCCACCACGGCTCAAAAATAAATATAAATAAAAAAATAACCGCTAATTCTATCTGTGTCTGTCGAAAATTCAATAACATAAAAATACAGATTACACAAACGCGCTTTTGACAATCAAATACACAATGCAACACAACAATCAAAATAAAAACGATTCGGTATAGACTATAATAATACATATATTATTAGATACAACGAGAATATGTTGTTGAAACAACAGTTTTCTTTGGAGTTACATTGGATCATAAATTGCAATGGGGGCCCCATATAGCTGGATTGTCGAAAAGACTCAGTTCTGCAGCATTCGCAGTAAGGAAAATTAGACACCTAACTGATATAAACACAGCTCGGTTGGTCTATTTTAGTTATTTCCATAGTGTTATGTCTTATGGCATCCTTTTATGGGGAAATGCTACAGACATCAGTTCTATCTTTGTGCTGCAGAAACGGGCTGTTCGTGCAATCTATAAACTCAAATCTAGAGATTCTCTCAGAGAGAAGTTTAAAGAAATAGGGATAATGACTGTGGCATGTCAATACATATTTGAAAATTTGATATATGTAAGAAAGAATATAGATAGTTTTAAGAAAAATAGTGATATGCACAATATAAATACACGCAAGAGGGATAAACTCCGTGTCCCTGTGACTAGACTGCACAAAACTAGTAACTCTTTTGTGGGGCAAAGTATACGCCTTTTCAATAAACTACCATTAAAAATGTGTGAACTACCATTTTTAAGTTTTAAGGCAAGCATCAAACAGAAACTTTGTGAAAAAGCATATTATAGTGTAACTGAGTATATTGATGATAGCCAAGTATGGCAATGAGTTGCTCACTCTTCCATTGAAATGTACTTAAGCAACCCTATGTATATAGAAGGGACACATGTAAAAAAAAAAAAAACCGGGGAGTTTGTTTCGCCGTTTCTTCTCCTGACAGGCTTACTTTTGGAAACGGTAGTAAATTTACTTAAGTTAACGTAAGAAAAATGACGTTCAATAAGTGTTCCAAGTGTCCCTTATATTGAATAAAACTTTTTGATTTGATTTTTGATTTGATTTGTCAAAAATGTAGCCCGCAGGAACGTATTTCTGAGTAATTGTTTATCAAAAGCAATAATTTTACACAACAAAAGACGATATATATATAAAAACCAACTCACATACGTCCGTACGATAGAACTGTCGGAACAACACTAGGTAATGACACTGATGCTGGTGCTATCCAAAACGGTCACGCGGCAACTGACATTTTATCTGGGGCTGTCGTTAAAATGGATTTAATTGAGGCAAATTCCGTTAATGATATATTTATGTACTTAAATTAAGTTTATTTTGTTACAATAAGCTAGTTCGTTACAACAATTGTTAAGTACATAATCAACAATTAAATTCAACTGTACCTCAATGAAAATGGAAATGAAAATTATTTATTAAGCATTGGACCTGTTAGAGACGCTGTTCTGAGAAGAATTGACAAGAAACTCAACTGCTATCCAACATTTCCTATAAAATTATTCACAAAAGTCAAAATTGCATCAACATGTGAAAAATTATAATTAATAAGTAAAAACATTACCAAATTATTTACATACATACATATTGGGGGTAGGCAGAGACCACCTTTAGCCACATGCTACGATCCTTACATACTTCTTTCGCTTCATCCACATTCATGCATCTCTTCATACACTTCCTTCGGTTACGAGTGCTCCAAATTTTAACTTTGTGAATAGTATTATTGATTTGGTCATAGAAGTTGTTCCTTGGACGCCCTCTACCGACACTTCCGGTCACATTCGCTCTATAAATTATATTTCCATTTTTCACACAAGATTAAGTGCCAACGTGACAGATGGTGAGTCTATCGCCATCTCAGCCACTATACATACGTTTTGGAATTAATTCTCAGACGTATGCAGGTTTTTACGATATTTTCTTTCACCTTCCTTTTTAAAACTAATTGGTACAGGCCCCATTGGGATTCGAACTTGCGTCGCTTGCCTAGCAGGCGACTGCTCAAACCCCTAGGCCACCACGGCTCCTGGTACATAAAAGCGATAAACAGATAGCCGCATACCATGTTGTTTCACAAAGTAGTACTGTTAGTAGGTATTATTATCAGTGTTTCCGCAAGGAAAACTAGCGTGTCACGCGGATACGCCTGTCACGCTGAATGAGCTTGGCAACCTGCCTTCAAAATATTTAGATACAAAATATCTTTATTTCATCATCTCCCTGACCTTATCCCATACATTGTTGGTGTCGTCACTTGATTCAACCCGATGTGGCTGATCACCTGATTTTTATACGAAGCGACTGCCATCTGACCTTCGCAACCCCTTTAACGAGGAAAATCCGTGATCTGGGTTAAACCAGTTGTCAGACTATTTTAGGCCTCCGACTGACCTGTAACGATTGCCAAAGATGATAAATTGTCAACCGGGACCGACGGCTTCACGTGCTTTCCGAGGCACGGAGGGAACTCGGGCGGTCACCCATCCAATTATTGGCTAGGGCTAGGGTTGCTTAACTTCGCTGATCGAATGATATGCGCAATAGCAACTGTACCACGAGCTCCTCGCGCTCCTCAAAATATCTTTATTTGATTAATTTTTTTTTATGTTTGCTACCTAAGAAATTTTGACTGGATTTACCGATTTCGATAATTCTTTTTTCATTTGAAAGGTGATGCTTCTGAAATGGTCCCATTTTAATCTGGTTCAGTTCTGATGATAGTATCCATGAGAAATCGAGGGGAACGTTCGAAAAATCTCAAAAATTTGTATTACTTATTATAAATAAACCTAATTGCATAATTTAATAACATACATACATATGCTCACGCCTATATTCCCCGAAGGGGTAGGCAGAGGTGTTGTAATCACAAAACCCACTTTTCACACAAGATGATTAAGTGCCAACGTGACAGATGGTGAGTCCATCGCCGTCTCAGACACTTTACATACGTCATTGAATTACTTCTGAGAAATATGCAGGTTTCCTCACGATGTTTTCCTTCACCGTAAAGCACGTGGTGTGATATCACTGTACATACGTTTTTAGAAAAACTCATTGGTACAGGCCCCGCTGGGATTCGAACTTGCGTCGCTGGCGTAGCAGGTGACTGTTTAAGCCTCAAGGCCACCACGGCTCTTGTCTTTTTCGCATCCAATTCTATTAACTTTTATCAGATTAACAGGGTGTATAAGTTCCCTTTGTATTGATAGTGGAAGCATAGGTCAGGTCATTTGAGGGTTATTCATAGGGCTGTCACATAGGGCGGAGTATATTTATTTGTAATCTTTCTGATGGTGGATTGATTTTGGTGTTTGACACCGATTTTGACGCAAAATTTTGCACCAACCTCAAAAGTTAGTAATTTATTACGATTAATTTTATTTTTCTCTTTTACCTCACGATGTTTCCTTCACCGTCAATCACGTGATGTGAAATCACTACACATGTTTTTAGATAAACTCATTGATACTGACCTCGCTGGGACTCGAACTTGCGTCGCTTGCTCGCAACTGATCAAACCCCGAGGTCACCACATATGTATGTGGCGGTAGTGAACCTCTTTCGCTATAATATTTTTTATTTATATAAAATTCAAATATTGTTGAAAAGTGATTTGACATAAGATGTCAGAATGACTTGAAAAGATTTTTATGTTTCTGGTTGTAAATAAAATAGGAGGAGCTCGTGGCACAGTTGCTATTGCGCATATCATTCGATCAGCTAAGTTAAGAAACCCTAAGCCTAGCCAGTAATTGAATGGGTGACCGCCCGAGTTCCCTCCGTGCCTCGGAGAGCACGTTAAGCCGTCGATCCCGGTTGACAATTTATCATCTTTGGCAATCATTACAGGTCAGTCGGAGGCTTAAAATATTCTGACAACTGGTTTAACCCAGATCACAGATTTTCCTCGTCAAAGGGGTTGCGAAGGTCAGATGGCAGTCGCTTCGTATAAAAATCAGGTGATCAGCCACATCGGGTTGAATCAAGTGCCGACCCCAACAATGTATGGGATAAGGCCAGGGACGATGATGATATGGTACACGAAGTACCAGGCGCACATAACGGACAAGGAGTTAATAAGTTGATTGCGACTAACATGGAGCCACATCGGGTTGAATCAAGTGCCGACCCCAACAATGTATGGGATAAGGCCAGGGAGATGATGATATGGTACACGAAGTACCAGGCGCACATAACGGACAAGGAGTTAATAAGTTGATTGTGACTAACATGGAGCCACATCGGGTTGAATCAAGTGCCGACCCCAACAATGTATGGGATAAGGCCAGGGAGATGATGATATGGTACACGAAGTACCAGGCGCACATAACGGACAAGGAGTTAATAAGTTGATTGCGACTAACATGGAGCCACATCGGGTTGAATCAAGTGCCGACCCCAACAATGTATGGGATAAGGCCAGGGAGATGATGATATGGTACACGAAGTACCAGGCGCACATAACGGACAAGGAGTTAATAAGTTGATTGTGACTAACATGGAGCCACATCGGGTTGAATCAAGTGCCGACCCCAACAATGTATGGGATAAGGCCAGGGAGATGATGATATGGTACACGAAGTACCAGGCGCACATAACGGACAAGGAGTTAATAAGTTGATTGTGACTAACATGGAGCCACATCGGGTTGCATCAAGTGCCGACCCCAACAATGTATGGGATAAGGCCAGGGAGATGATGATATGGTACACGAAGTACCAGGCGCACATAACGGACAAGGAGTTAATAAGTTGATTGTGACTAACATGGAGCCACATCGGGTTGAATCAAGTGCCGACCCCAACAATATATGGGATAAGGCCAGGGAGATGATGATATGGTACACGAAGTACCAGGCGCACATAACGGACAAGGAGTAAATAAGTTGATTGTGACTAACATGGAGCCACATCGGGTTGAATCAAGTGCCGACCCCAACAATGTATGGGATAAGGCCAGGGAGATGATGATATGGTACACGAAGTACCAGGCGCACATAACGGACAAGGAGTTAATAAGTTGATTGTGACTAACATGGAGCCACATCGGGTTGAATCAAGTGCCGACCCCAACAATGTATGGGATAAGGCCAGGGAGATGATGATATGGTACACGAAGTACCAGGCGCACATAACGGACAAGGAGTAAATAAGTTGATTGTGACTAACATGGAGCCACATCGGGTTGAATCAAGTGCTGACCCCAACAATGTATGGGATAAGGCCAGGGAGATGATGATATGGTACACGAAGTACCAGGCGCACATAACGGACAAGGAGTAAATAAGTTGATTGTGACTAACATGGAGCCACATCGGGTTGAATCAAGTGCCGACCCCAACAATGTATGGGATAAGGCCAGGGAGATGATGATATGGTACACGAAGTATCAGGCGCACATAACGGACAAGGAGTTATTAAGTTGATTGTGACTAACATGGAGCCACATCGGGTTGAATCAAGTGCCGACCCCAACAATGTATGGGATAAGGCCAGGGACGATGATGGTTGTAAATAAAATAGCTAAGTGAATACCCTGAATAAAGCGGACTCAATTATCGTAGCGTATTACTACATGTATGATGCATTCTTTCATAGATAGATCTGTGTATACCCCGACACCCGCAACCAATCCAGTGGCAGCCCTACCAACGCACAGATAGCTGTAATATAGTTGCCATAATGTCTAGCTTCACGGGCCCAACCATGAGCTCTTATGGCAATGTTATTTCAGCTGTGCGACAGTGACAGACTTATACACGTCATATACATCTGTCTCATAATAAGAGTAAAACTATCACGCCTATAAGAGCTCATGGTGAGGCCCCAGGATCGATTCACCGCACCCAGACACCATAATAAATGGCTCATAGCTTTCATGTCGCCGTATAATTTCCTATGGGATGGGACGTTAAGTATTATCAAATATTTGCCTTTAGTCGCGTAAAGTAGATAAGTTTAAAAAATAAAAAGCCGTGGTGGCCTTGGGGTTAGAGCAGTCCCTGCTACACAAGCGACGCAAGTTCGAATCCCATGCGGGGCCTGCACCAATGAGTTTTTCTAAAAACTTATCTAAAGTGATTTCACCGAATATGATTAAGTGTCAACGTGACAGATGGTGAGTCCATCGCCGTCTCAGGCACTATACATACGTCTTTGAATTACTTCTCAGACATATACAGGTTTCCTCACTTACATATTTAAATTCATTTACTCATTTATTTGCGTTTAGAACATACTTGTGGGCAAGTAGTTCTACAAACGGTCGCTAGATGGCGTTATCTGCAAATAGTACCAATAAAAGTTCCTACAGTCAAAACTAGATGGCGCCACTATCAATTTAATTTGATGTTTAAAAATACGCCGTCGAATATAAAACCTATTTATTTTGGAAGTCTGTTTAAATAGCATTCATCCAAAGTATACTAATAATTATTAAGAGGAATGATTTGTATGTAAGTATGTTTGTAACGAATTGGCTCAAAAAGTACTGGACAGATTTTAAAAATTCTTTCAGCAATGGATAGGTACGTCATCAGCGAGAAATATAGGCTATATTTTATTCCCGTACTCCCACGGGATCGGGAACTACTCGGGTGAAACTGCGCGTCCGCTAGTGGATAATACAAGACGCATATAACTATTGTCAAATTGTAATATGACCACAGTTATCTTCTGAAAATCACTTGTTTAATACTTTTGAGAGCGTGATTTTTCAGTATTCAGGATTTCATAATATCTTCATTTGATTAGACTTCTTACAAAGTACTTTCAAATCATCAGAAGGCATAAATACATTATACAGGATTACAAATATTACCACCGGGTTTGAAAGGTTGCTTTTGTTAAGAGAGAGCTGTGGTGGTCTTGAGGTTTAAGCAGTCGCCTGCTACGTAAGCGACGCAAGTTCGAATCCCAGCGGGGCCTGTACCAATGAGTTTTTCTAAAAAACTTATGTACAGTGATTTCACACCACGTGCTTTACGGTGAAGGAAAACATCGTGAGGAAACCTGCATATGTCTGAGAAGTAATTCAATGACGTATGTATAGTGTCTAAGACGGCGATAGACTCACCATCTGTCACGTTGACACTTAACCATCTTCGGTGAAAAGTGGGTGTTGTGATTACAACCCCTTTGCGTACTCCTTCGGGGAATACAAGCGTGAGCATATGAATGAATGCTTTTGTTGAGAAGAAGCCGGCAAGAATCTCAACAATTACTCTTTAAAAAAATATATATATTTGGAACTTACTTTTTAAAAATAAAGGGTTAGCTATTTGCCTGTGAAAGTCACGTTAAATCTCGTTAAAGTTACAGAGAGTAGCCAAAACAAACAGACAGACGGACAAAGATATTTTCTACTCACTTCTAACGCTGAAATGTTAGCATACAGAGTGTCTAGTGCGAATTCATCACTGCCGCCGTCACAAGTCACCGCGTCGACGTAAACGCAGATTTGTATAGGATCGAAACAGCGACATCTGTCGGCCTAAAGATGACACTATTGTGAGCACTTATAAATCTGCGATATTAAGAAAAAACTCACTAGGCACTCTGAGAGGGGTCCAAGAAGCCAGTGGTTGGGTGACCCGTCGGCCCGTGTTGACAATATATCATCCTTGGCAATCGTTGCAGGTTAATAAGTTGATTGTGACTAACATGGAGCCACATCGGGTTGAATCAAGTGCCGACCCCAACAATGTATGGGATAAGGCCAGGGAGATGATGATATGGTACACGAAGTACCAGGCGCACATAACGGACAAGGAGTTAATAAGTTGATTGTGACTAACATGGAGCCACATCGGGTTGAATCAAGTGCCGACCCCAACAATGTATGGGATAAGGCCAGGGAGATGATGATATGGTACACGAAGTACCAGGCGCACATAACGGACAAGGAGTTAATAAGTTGATTGCGACTAACATGGAGCCACATCGGGTTGAATCAAGTGCCGACCCCAACAATGTATGGGATAAGGCCAGGGAGATGATGATATGGTACACGAAGTACCAGGCGCACATAACGGACAAGGAGTTAATAAGTTGATTGTGACTAACACGGAGCCACATCGGGTTGAATCAAGTGCCGACCCCAACAATGTATGGGATAAGGCCAGGGAGATGATGATATGGTACACGAAGTACCAGGCGCACATAACGGACAAGGAGTTAATAAGTTGATTGTGACTAACATGGAGCCACATCGGGTTGAATCAAGTGCCGACCACAACAATGTATGGGATAAGGCCAGTTTTTAAAGTAAATGATCATAACATAGAAGGTAGGTAGGTACCTATATAATGAATAAAGTTAAAATGTGCATAATTTTTCTATGCGCGGCTCGACCTTGGGAGCAATCCAGACTATAAATAATACATTATCAACCGACCTACCTCAATGGTCTCCGAGTTATGAAATATTCAACAAATCATTTTAGGTATGCGCCAACTGCATGCGCCATAGTATATGTTCACACACAGTAAACCAATTACCAGTATAAATATGATTGTTGAACTGGTAACTCAAAGAATATGCTTTAAGTTTTAATACAATCATCAAACACAAACTTTGTGAAAAAGCATATTATAGTGTATCAGAGTAAATTTTATTATGTAACTAAAAACTAATTACAAGTAGAAAACTTGGCCCAAATCGGTGTCTCTCGGGATCGTGCCAAGAAGGCTAGCAGCATCGCCTCGTTGAATAGCAATGCTGATTCTCTGAGCGAGGTAACCCCAGCCCGCTTGTCACGAGAAGCTTCTACCAGACGACGTGCAACCTCTTTGAATTGTTGATGAGCAACCGCAAACGCAGAAAATATGTATCCTTGACCAATGCATGCATATTTCCGGCGTGTATCAGAGTATATTGAAGATAGCCAAGCATGGCAATGAGATACTCACTCTTCCATTGAATTATACCAAAACAACCCTATTTTTATTAAAAGTAGCCTTACTTTCATCCCCTATTTTATCCCCTTGGGGGTAGAATTAATCAAAATCCTTTCTTAGCGGTTGCCTACGTCATAAGATCTACCTGCATGCCAAATGTCAGCCCGATCCGTCCAGTGGTTTGGGCTGTGCGTTGATAGATCACTATGTCAGTCAGTCAGTCACCTTTGAGTTATATATATTTAGATGGACACATTTGGAAACGGTAGTAACCTAAGTATGAGAAATGACGTTCAATGAGTGTTCCAAGTGCCTCTTATGTTGTGTAAACATTTTTCATTTGATTTGATTCAACGTTGAAAAACATATTATCAACGCTCAACCTTTACTTGGGGTTCGATGCCCCGTATTTGACCCTTTCAAAAGCCCTCGCTTTGGGTCAAAACCAATTTAGAAAGTAGAAAAACCTTTGAGATATTTTTTCGGAGGTGGGTTAATGCCTAAGATGGCCGATCAATCGAAGTATGTGTGGGGTCACCATTGTAGATCGTATCAAAAATAGTGTGATAAGAGACAGTTGCAGGTTGAACAATGATGTGGTGACCAGAATTGAAAAAAATATGTTGAGAAGGTTTGGACATATCGAAAGGATGAGTGAAAGGCGATTAACGAAACACATTTATAGAGCGAATGTGACCGGAAGTGTCGGTAGAGGGCGTCCAAGGAACAACTACTATGACCAAATTAATAGTATTTTACAGAAAGGTCAAATTCGGAGCACTCGTAACCGAAGGAAGTGTATTAAGAGATGCATGAATGTGGATGAAGCGAAAGAAGTATGTAAGGATCGTAGCATGTGGCAAACGGTGGTCTCTGCCTACCCCCATGGGATACAGGCGTGAGCATATGGATGTATGGCCGATCAATACATTTTGTGCCACGCTAAAATGGTCATAGGTTTGAATATTTACAATCATATTCAATTGGGGTCTGAGTAATGAAAGAGAAAAACAAATATGCGGTGATTTCACACCACGTGCTTTACGGTGAAGGAAAACATCGTGAGGAAACCTGCATATATAGTTTTCTTAATGCAAATTAAAGTATAAATTACTAAAAAAAACATTTAAAAAAAATATCTATCTGTCTGTTTATTCCGGCTTATCTACGAAACGGCTGGACCGAATTTAACGGGACTTTTACTGGCAGATAGCGAATGTTACAAGGAGTAACTTAGGCTACTTTTATTTAAAAAAAACATATAGGTTTCCGCGGGAATGGACTTAAACTTAAACATCGTGTGAACACCTGCATATGTCTGAGAAGTAATTCAAAGACGTATGTATAGTGCCTGAGACGGCGGTGGACTCACCCTCTGTCACGTTGGCACTTAATTATTTTCGCTCTGCTTACCCCGTCGGGGACCCTTCTGGGATGGCGTGAGCATATTTATTTTTTATAGCGACAACAGAAATACATTATCTGTGAAATTTTCAACTGACTACCTAACTATCACGGTTCATGAGATACACTCTGGTGACAGACAGACAGAGTAGTCTTAGTGAAAGGGTCACGTTGGACCCTTTGAGAAATCTTAAAAAGAGAAAATTTGCGTCACAAAAAGTGTGGCGTGAATGCAAATATTTTGGATTTGTCCTACTGCGAACGTCGCCTGTACTATGTGTTAGGTTTTAAGAATATAATAAATATAAAAAAGCTCATTTCCTGTGTGCGACATCATGGGAAATCGATTTGGAATAAAATTTGCTAAAAATATACATATCAGAGGTCGTGTGGGAAGGTCTGTTTTTATCAACGAAACAAATTCCTATGCGACCTTCTTGAATAACCTATCAAAGTTGACAGATGGAACCTTACCATGAGAGACGTGTATTCATCTGTCACTGTCACACAGCTTTTTTTTTTGTTGACGAGGAGGAAACCTTCAAAAGGTCCCCGACCGCCCTAGGAGAGGCAGGTCAGGGTATGTGAGATTTTTACCGCACTAAAACCCCCCCGGTGGCCATCCTCAGTGCTCAGGGGCGACTCCGGGTACTTTGATAGAATGCACCGGTGTCCCCCCACACTTTGCCGGGGCACATCCCCGGGGCAGCTGTGACGCCACCCCTGGAGACCTCGCTGTGCAAGGCAGCGCGAACCACATCGCGCTGCCACCTTCCCGGGCCCGCGGCTCGGCCTTACCTCCGGCCCCCTTTTAGTCGCCTCTTACGACAGGCAGGGGATACCATAGCCATATTCTTAGACCCTGGCTATTGGGTGGACTGTCACACAGCTGAACTAACATTGCAATAACAGCTCATGGTCAGGCCCCAGGGCCTGTAGACGAAGACGAATAAAAGTACCCTCATTCATCGCTAGTAGAAATGGTACAAAATGTATGGGAATGATATATGTGACGTATTTATGTGATTTACATACATTTTCGTTTTTATTAGCGCAAGCGAGAGAGAATGTTACACATTTGGCTCCAGTGATCTGACAAATTTGATCCATCCATACCTTCAATTTCATCATTTTACATAATTTGCATATTACTTGGCTTATGTCCTTAACATATCAAGATACCGAAAACCTTTTAAACCTACACATTACGTAAGCACAATCACATAAAACTTACACACCCACACACACACACACACGCACACACACACGCTCGCTCATACTAACATAATAACCAATTTACTTTAATTAAATACAAATAATAGTTGTTACTATACTGCAACTAAGTTATTTTGTTAGTATGGATGGATTTTGTAAACTACTAGGAGGATGGCCGGGGGGGTTTAAGTGCGGTAAAAATCTCACATACCCTGACCTGCCTCTCCCAGGGCGGTCGGGGACCTTTTGAAGGTTTCCCCCTCGTTAACAAACAAAAAAAAAGCTGTGTGACAGTGACAGATGAATACACGTAATATACATATGTCTCTCATGGTAAGGTTCCATCTGTCAAGTTAGTAGTTCTTAAGTCATTTTGTAAACTACTCCGTAGGTGGGCGTTGCCATCCGCGACACAGTTTATAACTTCTGCGGATGACATCGATAATTAAAATGTACCATAATGTATGCCAAATAAACAAATTTATTATTATTTATGTGGCATTTAAATAGAAATAAATATAAAGGTATGACTGTAATCTTCTTTACTTCGTCTTTAACACATTTTAAAATAAATACGACTTAAAATAATCAACACGTCCTCCGTCTTTCACGTCGTCCACCATCGTTCTGTCACACGCTGCCTATCATGCTTACATAAAACCTCTTTCCACATTTATTATTTATTATTAGCGATAGGTTAATGGAATGAAAGTAAGGGTATTTGTACATTCATGCTCACGCCTGTATCCCCAACATATGTGCCATCTCAGACACTATACATACGTCTTTGAATTACTTCTCAGACATACAGCACGAGTTGTAAATGCACTGCACGAAGTCTTTTTTTAGAAAAACTCTTTTTAGCAGCCCCGCTGGGGTTCGAATTTGGGTCGCTTGTCTTGCAGGCGACTGCTCAAACCCCAACTGCCACGGCGTTTTTAACCAAGTTTAGTAATAATAAAAAAAAAAATTCCACAAAATATTTCTAGTACATATGTAACCTAAATAATTGATCTCATTACAAAGTGAGAAGCTGTTACAATAATATAATTATCTTTTGGTTACCTCACTAGGCAAGCCTTTTTTTTTGTTTAACGTAGTTTTTATGTTAGTAGTTAGCCATCTTCTCACAAGATGGCGCCTTATCATTTTACATCTCGATGGTAAGATTCTCTTTTAGTTGGGTATATAATTCGGTGTTAAATGTCAATAGTGTGGTCTTCAAGTAGTCGTCAAGAGAACAAGTGAATACAGTTGTGGAAGCAATAAATACCAGGATTGCCCAAGTTACGGTGTTTCAATCAACTAGCCAAGGTCTGCTCCGACTGATCCTGGCTCCCAGGCCTCATTTGTCATACAAATTTGGTCCTTCGAGCCGGATCTTCCGGCAAAACTTGGAAGCCTGAGGGTTCAGGGCAAGCTGCTGATCAGCACCAGGCGGGGTGCTCAGTGGCGCCGGAGCAGCACGGCGGATTGACAGTAGCAGGAGGGCTACTTGTCAAGGGGGCGCAGTCCTAAGCAGCGGCACCAGGAGGGGTGCTGCTCAGAAGACCACCAGGAGCGGCGGCACTCCTGATCA
Organism: Watsonalla binaria; assembly: GCA_929442735.1. Taxonomy (NCBI): domain Eukaryota; kingdom Metazoa; phylum Arthropoda; class Insecta; order Lepidoptera; family Drepanidae; genus Watsonalla; species Watsonalla binaria. Next base: position 1,191,481 of record OV838948.1, on the reverse strand, counting down.
AGCACCAGGCGGGGTGCAGCCACCAGACAGCGCCAGGAGGGGTGCAGTTGGTGGCGACAGAAGGCGCAGCATCATCGTGGACCAGAGGCAAGTGGGAATCGGCTGTGACGTCAGCGATCAAGAACGAAGCGGATGTGACGTCAGCGGTCAGGTACGAGTCGGCAGTGACGTCAACTAAGTGTCAACTGGGAATTGTTAGTACTTTCAGTGAAATATTAGACAAAATTGGACTTTATTCGTAAGGTAAATTAAACTTAGAATATTTTAGCATACTTTAGGACAAAGAATAATTTAAGAAGTTTGGTTGGAACCTATGCTCGATTTTTAAAATTCTTTTAAAAATCAGATCACTTCACGAAATTTGTTATGACATTTATTTTTAGAATTAGGATTTGAATTCGTAATTATAGCTGTCAAGTGTCAAAATGGACTCCTTAAGTTTCGCCCAAGATGATATTCGCGAAAGGATGGCTAAATCTTTGATTAGTTTTCAAAAATTATCAAATGAATACCTATCTTTGGAGTATGTGGAAAGTAGGCTCGAACAACTCGAACTGTCATGGGGTCAATTCAATTATAACCATAAGAAAATAATGGAGACTGTAGAGTTGAAATCCTTGAAGTCGTCTTTATACTATTCTAGGGATGTTTACAGTACCACCGAGGAGTTATACATAGATTTTAAATGTATCCTCAAAATTAAGGCCAAAATGGTTTCGGACACTTACAAAAATTCCATTTCGAATATTAATTTAAAATTACCAAAAATTACTATTCCAATATTTACTGGGGATTATAGCGAGTGGACTACCTTCCGAGATTTATTTATATCGCTTGTGCATAAGGCTCCAATGGACGATGCACAAAAGATGCAATATTTAAAGGGCCTTCTCGCGGGAGAAGCTGAACAATTAGTTAGGCATATCAACATAGCAGCCGAAAATTATGGCAGGTGTTGGGCTATGCTTGAAGACCGTTATAATAACAAACGTTTTGTATCACATAGCATTCTAAAACGACTTCTTAACCAGACTCCAGTTTCTGATACCGCCGCATGTTTAAGGGATTTAATTGATACCACTTCGGAATGTTTAGGCGCACTTCAAAATTTAGGAATAGATATATCCACTTGCGATATATTTATCATATACATGCTTTCGTTGCGATTGGATCCAGAATCTAGAACGCAATGGGAATTACAAGCTGTCAACAATTCAAACGAATTACCGACGTTTGCTCAATTCAAGGACTTTATAACCAATAGATATCGCGCGTTTGAATTAGTTGATACGGGATCCAGTTCCAATCCAAGTCAAAACCCCCAAAGGTTTAACACCTTTATTGCTATCAAGAACCTTTGTAAATACTGTAATGGAAGTCATCGCGTTGTTCACTGTAAAAAGTTCTTAGATGTAGATATACCAACTCGTCGGAGTTTTGTTGAGCGGAATAAATTGTGTTTTAACTGTCTCGGCAGTAACCATTCTGCTAAAGAGTGTCAGAATGTTACCTCATGTCGTATATGTAATCGGAGACACCACACGACATTACATCCTAAGGTTTCAGCCGATCAGTCACATAAAGTTTCACCAACGAAAAGCGGGGTTCAGTTATCGAGGCCATCCTCAATGGCTTGCTTTTCGTCGGGGGAGAAAACCAGCAGTGAAGCACTGCTAGTGACCACTAAGACACCACGGGGAGGGAAAGGTGATCAAGGCGTTGCTGGATCAAGGCTCTCAAGCATCAGGGCCAAGAGACAGTCAACCTTACGTAGGTGGAAATATCACACATTTTTACACAGGGACAAAATGTTGGGAATTAAAACCGCTGAACCGATTTAGGTAGTTGTTCCATTGTTGAGTTTATACCTTCTTGTCCCTTTTTTTTATTTGTTTTTATTAATCTATTACTTAATTTTTTTGTTATGCTGATTTAATGTTGTGTATATGACCATATCAAAAACTAATTCGTGCATGGTGGGCAGTGTGTCACTCTCGTCTTTTTTACCCTTTATTTTGTGATTTACCAATGGTTGAACTGTTATATGCGTTATAAGTTTAAGTTTTGTAACCAGTTTTATAGCTGTGTGCCCCTCATGAACTCATGTTTTTTGATTAGCTTTACCTTTTGAAGACCAAATTTTTGTAATTTGTTCTTAGTGGGCGGAATGTTTAACGTAGTTTTTATGTTAGTAGTTAGCCATCTTCTCACAAGATGGCGCCTTATCATTTTACATCTCGATGGTAAGATTCTCTTTTAGTTGGGTATATAATTCGGTGTTAAATGTCAATAGTGTGGTCTTCAAGTAGTCGTCAAGAGAACAAGTGAATACAGTTGTGGAAGCAATAAATACCAGGATTGCCCAAGTTACGGTGTTTCAATCAACTAGCCAAGGTCTGCTCCGACTGATCCTGGCTCCCAGGCCTCATTTGTCATACATTTTTTTTGTTGACGAGGGGGAAACCTTCAAAAGGTCCCCGACCGCCCTGGGAGAGGTAGATCGGGGTATGTGGGATTTTTACCTCACTAAAACCCCCCCGGTGGCCATCCTCAGAGCTTAGCGGGGACTCCGGGTACTCTGATAGAACGCACCGGTGTCCCCCCACACTTTGCCGGGGCACATCTATCTATCGCCGTCTCAGCCACCTTACATACGTCTTTGAATTACTTCTCAGAAATATGCAGGTTTCCTCACGATGTTTTCCTTCACCGTAAAGCACGTGGTGTGAAATCACTGTACATAAGTTTTTTAGAAAAAGTCATTGGTACAGGCCCCGCTGGGATTCGAACTTGCGTCGCTTGCGTAGCAGGCGACTGCTCAAACCTCAAGGCCACCACGGCTCTTTTAATTAATAAAAACAAATTAATAATTCCTAAGTTTTGTCATATATTAGAGAACTTAACCATTTATTCAGGTATTGTTTAATTTCCATAACTTTTATCATATTTATTTAAGAGCTAGACTCTTGTCCGCTAGCACTTTGACTTCCTATTTATTTATTGCATGTATGTAAGTTACATGTACGATACATACTAATCTTAATTATAATAGTAACCCAAGTAAATCTAACATAAACCCTGTTAGGGCACAGCAACGTGAGAGGCACTACTAGAGCTATTAATATTAATATATTTATCTACAAGTACCTAATATGTATAAAATTATTTATTAATAAACAACAATGTAATATCTATTATTTCCTACAATTTATTACAACAGACAACGCACACTGCCTTATCTGTTATAACACAATATAAAAAGCTAAGATCCTATTCTACATGTCCTTCTTTATATTATCTACTTTATAGACGATAGCTAAAGACTAAATAAAATGAGTACGAGAGCACGGAAAAAAGCAGCTGACATGTAAAATATTTATTGACAACTGAAACAAACAAAAACAACTGTCTCTTTCGACTTATATAAAAAACTAATAAAAACCATAAATATTTACAAAATAGTTTACAACATCGTCCCCACCGTGTAGGGAAGCTACACGATGGTGACATTGAGTAAGGCCAGTTTACGCGCTGGCCTCTTCAAAACTCCACCTTTGGTGGCTACGTCAGCTACTCGCACGACTCCGTCTGCTCCTGGGTACACCTTTTTTATTCTACCCATAGGCCACACTCCTCTGGGCAGAGCTGGGTCAATAAGGAGGACGACGTCGCCTACTTCGAGGTTTTTGTATTTATCTCCTTGTTGGGATCTTGCTCTTAGGCTGATCAGATATTCTTTGAGCCACCTATTCCAAAAATGCTCTGAAAGACGAAGAACTTTCTGCCAATTCTTCCGCAAAGAAAATACTCCATCATCTAAATGACTTGGTAACTGAGTGTTTGAAGAAGTTCCGATGAGGAAATGGAATGGCGTGAGGCTTTCACATTCACCATTTTGGGTGACATATGTCAAAGGTCTCGAATTGACCAAAGACTCCACTTCCAGAAGAAGGGTGTGGAGAAGTTCTTCTTTTGGTGCCCTCTCCTTAAGTGTCACAGAAAGCGCATTCTTAACTGTTCGTACCAAGCGTTCCCAACAGCCTCCCATGAAACGACGTAATGCAGAAATGGCTGAATCTGCTGTTAGACTATTAACAACCTCCAGATGAATGGCGCGTGTCGTCATACATGTGAACAGTGCAGTCCAGCGTTTTTCTCGGTGACGGCCGACTGATACATCCAACGGTCCAAAATAGTCCAATCCCACGTTAGTAAAAGGGCGAACATTGTGTTCGAGGCGAACATCGGGAAGGTCGCCTGTCGGAGGTATTTGAGGCATTGACTTTCGTTTCATGCAAAAACTACAACTCTTTGCGACCATCCGGACTTCTGTACGGCAGCGGAAAATCCAGTAGAGCTGTTTTATTTCATTAACAACCAATTCATTAAATGAATGTGCAGCTTTTGTGTGATAATGCCGAATGAGAAGACGAACGGCTGGATGGCGTCCGTCGAGAATAATGGGTGAAGCAGTTTCATAATTAATGTTCTTCATATTTTTGACACGGCTATCTAATCTTAACAAGCCAACTTTGTCTATAATTGGAGACAGTGAAAACAATTTACTAGACTTTGGTAAAGGTTTGGAGTCGTGCAGTAGCGCCAATTCAGGGCTGAAACAGTCTATCTGCGACTTTCTGAGGATTGCTTTTTCCGCTTTTTCAATATCTGCGGCAGTCAACGGCAGAAGCTTGGAAGATAAGTTATTATAAGTGTGTAATTTGGAATTTGGAACTTTATTTGTTAAAAGAGAACGAAATTTGGCCGTGCACTGAAAGAAGCGCGCGGTTGCACGGACCAATCGTAGCCACTCACTGAAACGTGAGGCGTCTGGAAGAACCGATGAAGGTCTATGCAGAAGTAGACCCACCTGCACTTTAGAAGGTTTTAGTTCTTCTAAAACGGGTGACATTTTAGGTACCGATGGTTCTGCGGGCCACTTGGCGACAGGCTCTAACAAAAAATCTGGTCCAGAAAACCATCGATTCAGATCAATATCTCGATCTTTGAGTCTTGTCGCGTCATCCGCGACATTTAAGCCACCGGGTATGAATTTCCAATTATTTATGTTTGTAACTTCAGTGATTTCACCAACACGATTTGCGACAAATGGCTTAAATGTTCGCGCATCACTGCGAATCCAACTCAGTACTGTGGTCGAATCAGACCATAAACAAATTTCGTCCGGCTTAACATCGTGACCTATACACACGGTATTGGCAAACCGAGCCGCAATCAAGGCCGCTTGAAGCTCTAACCGGGGTACAGAGGTAGGCTTTAGAGGGGCCAGCCGTGCCTTGCCACCAATGAGAGAAAGCTTCACAGAACCGTCTATAAAGGAAAATCGCCAATATGCGATACACGAATATGCTTGTTCGCTAGCATCTGCAAATACGTGAAGCTGCCTATCACGGATGTCTATACCTTCAAACCCACATCTGTACCACCGAGGAATTTTAAAGTTTGATATTGCAGCTAATTGTCGAGTCCAAAACAACCATTTTTGAACAGTATCTGATTGCAGCTCAGTATCCCAATCTACGCCAGTCCTCCAAGTTTGCTGAAAAAGGATTCGGCCTTGAATTACTAGTGGAGTGAGAAGACCGAGAGGGTCATAGAGACACATTAAATGAGACAACACCTTCCGCTTTGTCAATTTCTCAACGTCAGAAATATGGGAACCATTGCGAAAACTAAATGTATCACTTTGAGGATGCCAGATGAGTCATAATGTCCTAACAAAAGCTTCCGGGCCAACATGGATGTTGTCAAGTGGCGCAGCTCGAAGGTCTTCAGGAACAGAATTAAGTGCGGCAGGTACATTTGAGACCCAACCCCGCATTTCCATCCCTGCTTTTTTGTGAACCGTGACTATATCGGCTGCGAGCTGTGAAGCCTCGTGTTCATCATCCACACTACCCAAGTAATCATCCATGTAATGGTCATTGATGATAGCTTTTGCTGCAGTAGGGAATGACTTCTGCAATTCCTGAGCGTTACGGTTTTTTATATACAACGCGGTGCACGGACTGCAAACAGCGCCAAAAATTACAGAGGTCATTCTATACTCTTTCAACTCACAACTAGGCTCTGGTCTCCATATAAAACGTAATGCGTCTCGGTCTTGTTCCCTTATCTTAATTTGAGGAAACATTTCCTTAACATCTGCTGTCATGGCCACACGACCTTCGCGAAACCGGAAAAGAATATAAAGTAATGATTGCAGCAGGTCGGGCCCTGGTAGCAGTAGTGAGTTCAAACTAACACCGCAACTTTTTGCAGCTGCATCGTGTACAACTCTTAGCTTCTTTTTCTGAGGGTGAACAACTGGAAAATGAGGTAAATACCAACGAACCGATTTTTGCGTCGCACCTACTGAGTAGTATGTATTTTTTGAACATTCTTCAGCGTAACCTTTATCGATCATGCTGTTCATATAAGTAGAATAGGCGTCTTTAAAAACCGCATCTCGTGCCATACGCTTCTCTAAACCAATAAATCGTGAAAAAGCATGAGGATAGCTGTCAGGTACTTTGTCAACTTTGTCTTTTCGCCACAATAAACCGACCTCAAACCTATCAGAAGGCAAACGTTTTGTCGAGGTATCTAATATTTCCAAAGCATGTTCGTCATCTTTCGATAGTAAGGTTTCTAATTTTGAAATACCTATGGCGTCGAGACGAAAATATTCTTTGATAAGGTCATCTGTGATAGGGTCCCTACGCTCTTCAAATGAAGTAATATGGTTAACAAAATGAATGGATTTAGTCCAAGTGCTACATTTACCGTGCAGTACCCATCCTAATGCTGTGCGAGTAGCTACAGGTTGATTCTTAGTACCCTCTCTAACATCGCGACTAACGGTCAAATACCAGTGCTCGGCGCCCAATAGAATTTTTGGTTTTGCGTCTACAACCGTGAGCTGATCAACTAAATCTGTCAAATGTGAAAAGTGCTCCAAATCATCGCGGCTTATATTTTGGGTGAACAGTGACAATGAGTCCATAGCTTTAGCATTTTTAATATGAAAAGTTTCGGAGCAATTCTCACCCTTGATTGAAAAACTCACGTGCTGAATGGGCTTACGCAATGACATTCCGGCAACGCCGTCAACCTTAATCGAATCGATAGGCCCTGTGGCTCCAATCTGACGAGCCACCTCGGAATCAATCAAGGTTGCCGTCGAACCGTCATCAAGCAAAGCAAAAGTGTTAAATTTACCATTAGGACCGCTAACCTCAACAGGAACTATTTTCAAAAACACACGTGTACGCTCAGGTAAAGTCGTCTCAGTGGTGTTAGAAATTGTAACAGTCTTATCGCTATGAGTAGAATCGGTAGCAGGGTCGTTGCAAGACAAAGACGGAGCCTCGTTGGTAGTGAGGGTCACGTGTTGCATCTGCTCTGGGTGCAATAAAGGGTTGTGGAATCGCTCGCAACCGTCAATACCACATCGTGCAATCCTACAAGTCTTCCAACGATGTGCTTTAGATTTAAGGCATTTGTAACACACCTTAGTCTCACGTAACCACTGCCACTTATCATCTAGAGACAGGGATTTAAAACTATTGCAATTCATGAGTGTGTGTTTCTGTTTGCAGTATCGACACAGCTCACTTGTACTGTGTCGCGTTGTTGATGCGACGTGAATTGTTTCTCGCCGATACGAGTTATTAAGTGGTGGGGCACAGGGGCGTTTAGCGTATTCAGCAATCAAACCAAACCGATTATGTTTGTCAGCTTCGACACTTAGAAAATCGGATAGTAATTGAAGCTTCGGTATAGACTGATTACTATGATATGCAAAATCCTTCCACTGACTGTGCAATATGGGAGTCAGTTTGCTCAGTACAGTGTGAAAGATTTCGATGGAGTACAAATACTCTTTTTGCTCCAAACTATTAATGACAGCTATGCAATTACGCAGCCTACATGCGAATGAGTTCAGATCTTTTTGATCAAAGCTTAACTTTGGTAAATTACGAACAAGAGAAATCTCGTGCAGAATGATGGTGTCGGGCAGCGCGAACGTCTGCTCTAACATGTCGATGACTTCGTCAGGTCGCTCGGCCGTATACAGTAACGCCGATACACTCTCGAGAGCGCGACCTCGAAGAGCACCGCGCAGGCGAGCGAGATTTTCTGTGGGTGTAAATAAATGATAAGTATCTTGATAAGTGCGTTTGAACATCAGCCATTCGGTAGGCTTTCCGCTAAATGGGATCAAATCGACAAACTTGTAGGAAATATTATGCGGACGCAATGTATTATTCGGGGCAGCTAGCAGCTCGGATCTACCCGGAAGAATTTGTTCAAACTCTTTTCCGTTTGAATGTTGGGTTTTGAACGCTGGCTGCCTGCATGATACGTCATTGACGTCTTTGAAGCTGTGGCAGTTTTTGTTTGCATCGTTCACCCACGACGATGTGCGTAATAAAGAAGAGCGAGAACTAACCGACTTGGAGCCGCCTAGAGCGGCTAGACTCGCCTCCATCTCGAGCTCTTCTACCTTCCGCTGGTTTTCGAGTAGCTTTTGTTCGCGCTCCAGGTTTCGACGGGCTAACTGTGCTTCTGCGGTCAACCTACGTACCCTTATCGTGTTGGACGTTGACCGCGAAGAGCCCGATAAGCGCGACCTGGAACCTAAACTTTGTGGTTTTAAATTATTCGTGGGATTATCTGTTGCTTTTACGGATCCAGGACCCACGGATGAATGAGTGGAGTCAGTCTCAACGTGGCTCTCTGGGAGCCGACTGATCCCATCCGTGACGGGGGTATTTGATTCCGCGCAAGCAGAGTTGTCCTCCCGTGCCAGCTGATTGGCTTTAGATCTTGTGTTCATTTTTAAACGGCGAAGGACCAAAAATATAGACGATAGCTAAAGACTAAATAAAATGAGTACGAGAGCACGGAAAAAAGCAGCTGACATGTAAAATATTTATTGACAACTGAAACAAACAAAAACAACTGTCTCTTTCGACTTATATAAAAAACTAATAAAAACCATAAATATTTACAAAATAGTTTACAACATACTTACTATATTTAATATTAAATTCTTCTTTACATTTGTTATTATTTAGTTACAACATAACCTTGTACGACATGACGCTGAATTATACCTTCAGCTCTTATATATAACTAGTCCTTGGTCTCCCTCTCCCTCTTTCCCTCTATCTTCCCTTCTATGATGTTTTTCATGAAAGCGTCATGTCGTAATAGGTGTCTAATCATCTTGCCCCTCCTGTTTTCTAGTCCGGATTATCATTTCTTCTTCTACTCTGTCTAATACTTCATCGTTAGTGACCATCTCTCAAATTCAAATTCAAATTCAAAAATATCTTTATTCGATTAGACTTTTTACAAAGTACTTTCAAATCGTCAGAATGACATAATTATACAGTATTATACATGCTACCGCCAGGTTCGGAAGGTTGCTTTTACTGGGAAGAACCTGGCAAGAAACTCAGTAATTACTCTTTTAAGAAAATAATTTTACAGCTTTGAGTAATACAATATAAATCATAAAATATATATATAAGCCCATGGACACAGTTCCAGTGCACAAAAGTCGATATAAAAAATTTAAACACTAAAAATAAGTACTACGAATAATTGTGTAGCTTGTGATGACCAGCCCCCACTAGCAGCACCTGTTCACGAGAATGCCAGCCATTGACCTCCTCAACCATTATAGAGGTCCTCTGTCCAACGTATACCCTCCATCCTTCTCCAGCACCACATTTCAAATGCCTCTAGCCTTTCCCTATCTCCTTGCGTGAGAGCAATGCTCCATAAATATGTTTTAAGTAATCTTTGTCTCACCTTCTTATCTATATTGCAATTAAATGTGTGTTGCCAACGACATTAAGGAGGTACTTATTAATGAACATTTACATTTAATATATGAAAAGCCGAGGCTTGAGGTTTGAGCAGTCGTCTACTACGCAAGGGACGCAAGTTCGAATCCCAGAGGGGCCTGTGAGTTTGAGTTTTTCAAAAAAAACTTATTTACAGTGATTTCACACCACGTGCTTTACGGTGAAGGAAAACATCGTGAGGAAGCCCCCATATTTCTGAGGAGTAATTCACTCACCATCTGTCACGTTGGCACTTAATCATCTTGTGTGAAAAGTGGGTGTTGTGATAACAACACCTCTGCCTACCCCTTCGGAGAATACGCGAATAAATATGCGAATATTCTCCGACAGAGGGCGCTTGCAGTCTATATGATTTTATTGCCTACGTTAAATAATCAATATTTATTTATTACTTAGATAGCCGTGAAAGAGCCATGGTGGCCGAGGGGTTTGAGCAGTCCCCTGCTAGCGTCGCAAGTTCGAATGCCAGCGGGACCTATACCAGTGAGTTTTTCTTAAAACTTATGTGCAGTGATTTCACATCAAGTGCTTTAAAGTGAAGGAAAACATCGTGAGGAAACCTTCATATGTCTGAGAAGTAATTCAAAGACATGTATAGTGACTGAGACGGCGGTAGACTCACCATCTGTTACGTTGGCACTTAATCTTGTGTGAAAATCAGTGTTGTTATTACAACACCTCTGCCTGCCCCTTCGGGGAATACAGGCGTGAGCATATGTATGTATGTGCTTAGAATAAACGCACGCCTTTATTCCTCGTAAGGGTTGGGGGTGGTTTTTGAGTATCTGTATGTCTGTATGGCGCGACGCGAACATACGGGAATGACATATGTCACGTGACTGATTTATGCCATTACCATAGATTTTGATCGTCTCTATTAGCGCGGACCGCTCGTGAGCCTGTATGATTTATAAACAGACATCGCTGTTGTATAGTTAGGTATATATATCGCACCCTTAGAACTATAGGGGCTCAATTCAGGAACGAAATATGAAAAAAGAATCTGAATTTTATTTTCTTAATCTTATCATAACATAGAGGTGCTCGTGGCACAGTTGCTATTGCGCATATCATTCGATCAGCGAAGTTATGCAACCCTAACCCTAGCCAGTAATTGGATGGGTGACCGCCGCGGGTTTTTGACAGTTTGATTGACAGCCCGAGTTCCCTCCGTGCCTCGGAGAGCACGTTAAGCCGTCGGTCCCGGTTGACAATTTATCATCTTTGGCAATCGTTACAGGTCAGTCGGAGGCCTAAAATTATCTGACAACTGGTATAACCCAAATCACAGATTTTCCTCGTTGAAGGGGTTGCGAAGGTCAGATGGCAGTCGCTTCGTATAAAAATCTGATGATCAGCCACATCGCGTTGAATCAAGTGCCGACCCCTACAATGTATGGGATAAGGCCAGGGAGATGATGATATGGTACACGAAGTACCAGGCGCACATAACGGACAAGGAGTTAATAAGTTGATTGCGACTAACATGGAGCCACATCGGGTTAAATCAAGTGCCGACCCCAACAATGTATTGGATAAGGCCAGGGAGATGATGATATGGTACACGAAGTACCAGGCGCACATAACGGACAAGGAGTTAATAAGTTGATTGTGACTAACATGGAGCCACATCGGGTTGAATCAAGTGCCGACCCCAACAATGTATGGGATAAGGCCTGGGAGATGTTTCAAGTACCATGCGGGCCTAAATGCAGCTTATAACCAGTTACTCTAAAAATAACATATGAATTCATACTTACACTATAGATCAAAACTGGTCTTGCAATTTGGAATTGACGGACACAATATATAGGTTTACTTAAAAGGCGAATATTTTTGTCATAGAGCATATTCGGCTGGTACATAATTATCAATCTATATCTATACAAAATGAAATCGAAGTTTCTGCTTGCAATTCTAAAGTAACAGCTTTTAAAAAACGCATATGAAGGCATAAACGGTAGCTAGTTACATAAAAAAAATATATTTATTTTTCACTGTCAGCCTGTTAGTTTGATCACACGAATTTCACTGGAATTTCGCTGGCAGATAGTTAATGTTGTAAGGAGTAACTTAGGGTACTTTTGATTAGGATTGGTTTGGTGTCGGAGAAAATAGGACAGCTGTTAAAATATGTGATAGGGTATAATTTTAGGAAGCAAATAAAATTATTATGACAAAAATATCCTCTTCCGTTTTCGAGTAATTGACGTTCAAAGTTGACCATATCAAGACCTTATCATTGCATTAAAATCAGCGGTAAAGTAGTGGTAATTCACGTGAAATCTAACTACGTTTTTATTTTTCTCTCCCACTAATAGTTCCATAAACCATTTTTCGTAACCATTAACCTTCTCCTTAATGTACCAAGTTCAATGACCCCGTACGTAATGTAGGTAAACGCGGCCGCGCGTTCATTCAATCGCTTAAGGCCGCGAGCTCTTCGGCCCTTAGCAACCATAGCCTATAACTACGTTATCGTTGGAGCTAAATATTTTACGACTTCAACATAGTGATATATTCATAAAACCCTACAACTTCTAGAAGATAACTGTTCCTTTTTCTCCGACACCGTTTATTTTACTATTGACTTATTTGGGGATTGAAACAAAAACAATATATATTAATGCAAACCATCTATAATTTCATCATCTACAAATCACAATTATATGTCTTTACTAAATTACTCACTACCATACAGAAGACTTAAATCTAATACGAAATCCATTGCCTGTCCATTTTATATTTTATAATATAAAAATATATCAATATATATTAAAAAAAAAACATAAAATATGAATATAATATTACACTTCTATGTGAAACTCGAATTATCAAACAATATTTTTTTGTAATTTTTTTAAGATTGACAAGATATATACAGATTAAAAACCATAAAAATATCCATATTTTTCATACATACAGCCATTTTGATGAACTCGTAATATAAATCTAAGGAACATTAGAAATGCAATTTTTGGTTCAATTTAAATGCAAAAAAACCTAACTAAATTATATAAACATACAAAACTCAAGAATAAGTAAATATACTTATAGGATGCATATCTATTCATATAAAAATATATAGTACTCTGTCTACTTATGTATATATTCTAACGGTTTAACAGTCAAGAATTTATTTACTAGCAACACTCAAAATTACTTCACAATGCACACTTGCCATATATAATATAGAATTCAGAAGTCTGTTCAGAAAGAGGGCGCTTGCTGGGCTTCAAGTCAAAATCAAATATATCTTTATTCGATTAGATTTTTTACAAAGTACTTTCAAATCGTCAGAATGACATAATTATACAGTATTATACATGATACCGCCAGGTTCGGAAGGTTGCTTTTACTGAGAAGAACCTGGCAAGAAACTCAGTAATTATAACTATTGAAATATATTAAAAAATTCTAAAATACCAATATATATCAGATAAGAAATGTATGCCCATGGACACAGTTCCAATGCACAAATGTCGACTTATATATAAAAGTGTAGCTTGAGATGCTTAGTTTAGCCCTATCTAATCTAACATCCTGAATCAGCAATTATGTATTCTGAAACTCGAAATGGATTCAATGATTTTGATGAAATTAACTATGCAGGGAGTTTCGGAGGCGATAATTCATAGCTAGGTTTCATTTTGGAAAACGTCAAAATCTAGATACTAAAAGTAATTTATTTACCAACCCGGTTGGCAGGAATTGGTTGCCATATGCAAATAGTAACGTTAATTTCCTCTTTACCCGCACCGATACTCCATCTGAACAGATTCCACAAAAATATATTTAATAATTAACATTTGTCACGTCGAAAATAGAAATCTATTTATATTTTTATCTGTTAAATTCGTTTATTCCATCCAGTTCATCCAAACAAGAGAATAACTTACAAAATTCAAAATATTTCGAGAAATAAATTACATGATCTTTTGAGCGTTTCACGGTAGCCATGATGTATTCCTTTAAAAAAAATAGCACTATTTTGAACAACCCCTTTTGAGGTCGGCTAAAAAATTCCACTGTATAAAAAACTCTATGGAAATTGTAAAATAATATAAACTTTTTTCTTTTTCATCGAGAATTACACCACAGCCAAAAAATATTGTACGGTTGTCTTCAATGCTTTCGGGGTAGTAAATATAGCGGGTAAGTTTCCTTTGGCAATGCGACACAGGCGGGGATCTGCTTGGTATCCTCCAAACTCTCCGCCGCAATATCAAACTCCTGCGCAATATTTGCAAACATCACAAAGGACATTGACGTCACTAAAACTTGACCTATGCATGTTCGCTTGCCAATGCTGAATGGTAGGAAATGTGGGATGTTTTTCTTAACAGACAATACCTCCTTCTCACTGTCTGCACCCTTGATCGGCCCTTTCCGCTCACCATCAGACTCCATACCAGAATCACCAAGAGAACTCCTCCTTACGCGAACTTTGGTGCGTTCGAGAAACCTCGACGGATCGAATTTTTCCGGATTTGTCCAATATTTCTCAGACGTATTCAGTTTGTAGTTGTTTATGAAAACTATAGTGCCTTTTTCGACTCCATAACCAGCCACTGTCGCGTTCTCCGTCGCCATATGAGGGACAATGGGAGAAGAGGCATATCTGAGACATTCCAGGACTGTTGCTTCTGTAAAAGGTAGACTGCTTTTATCAGATAAGTTGACAAGCCGTTTGCCTTTGGTGACGCTGTCGATTTCTGCTCGGATCTTCTTCCCGATTTCAGGATCCCTTGCGATAGCTGTCAAGCAGAGCATGACTAAGTTACCAACAGAAGAATGGCCGCCGAGGAAATCTTCTAGCATGAAAATGATGGTATTACGTTCTACAGTTGGATCATCGTGCAACACTTTGAGAAGACCGTCGAGAAAATCTCTCTCGGGGCCTTCTATGTCGAGTTCATTCTCTCGCGACTCCACGATCCTAGACAGGATGAAAGCCCGGATCTCATGGGACCAGTTGGAAAGTTTCTCCATATGTTTGCCGTAAAACGGTGCAAGCCACGGCAGGAAATCCACGGCGTAACCCTGGTTGATCTCCCAGAAAATCTCATCGAAGTGGTCGACAATCCTCTTGAACTCCGTATCCCTGTCGGCGTCGAACCTCACATTGCACATGTAATGAGAGAACATGTTCATAGCGGTAGTCATGAGTATGGGCTTGATCTGAACACTAGCGTCAGATTTCCTCGTGATGCTTTTCAAAGTTTGCATAAGCTCTGTGCACTCGAAATTGGCTACTTGGCCGATTCTCGCGAAGTTGTCAGTGTGTTGTTTAGGACCGCAATGGCGACGAGCTAGGTTCCTGCGGCGTGCTTGCAGCTTGGACCAGTCGCAGAGAGCCAGGGCTGTGGACAAAAGACACTATATTTTAGATTATCTTTTTTTCCAAAGAAATATAAATATTTATTGAATAAAGACTTTATTATACAGGTTTACGGGAAAATAGGACAGCTGTTGACAAAATATGTGATAGGGTATAATTTTAGAAAGAAAATAAAATGATTATGAGAAAAATATCTTCTTTCGTTTTCGAGTTGTTGACGTTCAAAGTTGACCATATCCAGACTTTATTTTCGCATAAAAACAGCGGCAACGTAAAGTTATTCACGTGAAATCTAACTACGTTTTTATTTTTTTGCTCCCACTAATAGTTGCTGAAATAATCCCATAAAACCTTTTTTCGAAACCATTAACCTTCCCCTTAATCTAACAAGTTTAATAACCGCGTACGTAATGTAGGTAAACGCGGCCGCGCGTTCATTCAATCGCTTAAGGCCCTTTGCAACCATAGCCTATAACTACGTTATCGTTGGAGCTAGATATTTTACGACTTCAACATAGTGATATATTCATAAAACCCTACAACTCATAGAAGACAACTGTTCCTTTTTCTCCGACTTGGCAATGCTGCCAGCCTTCTTGGCACGTTACGCTAAGTACTGTTCCTAGTATTTATAATTAAATCTATACAGATAAATAATATTGAAGGGTCTGTGCCAAAATGACAGCTTTTCACTAAATCCATATAGTAAAAAAGAACTGTCTGCTTGTCCATCTACCTTCCTGTTTATTCTGGCTGCACCGATTTAAACTGGACTTTCTCTGGAGAATCTCGAAAAAGGAGGAGCTCGTGGCACAGTCGTTATTGCGCATATCATTCCATCAGCGCAGCTAAACAACCCTAACTCTAGCCAGTAATTGGATGGGTGACCGCCCGAGTTCCCTCCGTGCCTCAGAGAGATCGTTAAGCCGTCGGTCCCGGTTGCTAATTTATCATCTTTGGCAATCGTTAAAGGTCAGTCGGAGGCCTAAAATAGTCTGACAACTGTTTTAACCCAGATCACAGATTTTCCTCGTAAAAGGGGTTGCGAAAGGCAAATGGCAGTCGCTTCGTATAAAAATCAGGTGATCAGCCACACACGAACTACCAGGCGCACATAACGGACAAGGAGTTAATAAGTTGATTGCGACTAACATGGAGCCACATCGGGTTGAATCAAGTGCCGACCCCAACAATGTATGGGATAAGGCCAGGGAGATGATGATATGGTACACGAAGTACCAGGCGCACATAACGGACAAGGAGTTAATAAGTTGATTGCGACTAACATGGAGCCACATCGGGTTGAATCAAGTGCCGACCCCAACAATGTATGGGATAAGGCCAGGGAAATGATGAATTAGATGTGTATTTGAAAAAAATTAAATCCAAGAACAATATCCCAGCTAGAATTACTCGAACTCTTAGCACGTATCCACAGACAGACGTCAATTACTACTAATTAGTTTAAAACTAGGTCACTTTGTGTCTTCGTTATCTATTCAAGAACAACTGACAGACAGGCTGACTGACATATTTACCCCAGGGGTGCTGTATTGTAATATTTGACCAAAAGACCGTCCAATTAACTATTAATTATTTTGCTCGTTAATAATATACAGTGTGTAGACTTCATAGATGTATTTTTGACAAAGGACATCGATCGGAGCCACCCAATGAAATAATGTAAGCTAGTACATATCTTTATCTATAATCTATACAGATAAATAAAATTGGGATATATAACTCAAAGGTGACTGACTGACATAGTGATCTGTCAACGCACAGCCCAAACCACTGGACGGATCGGGCTGACATTTGGCATGCATGTAGATGTTATGACGTAGGCATCCGATAAGAAAGGATTTTGAATAATTCTACCCCTAAGGTGATAAGGCTGAGAAAAGTCTACACGGGTGAAACCGCGGGACACAGCTAGTATATGTAAACATCTATACAAATAAATAAAATTGAAGTGTGTGTAAAATTGAAATTCCAAAATAACAGCTTAAAAACTATTTCTTTTTTAATTTTCTCGTTCTGTTTGTTCCGGATAATCTCCGAAACGGCTGTTACGAATTTAACGGGACTTTTCCTGGCAGGTAGCTGATGTTACAAGGAGTAAATTAGGCTACCCTTTGATTCAGCGAGATTAAGCATTAAACTAAATCTCGGGTGAAACTGCGAGTCATAGCTAGTCTCAAATAATTCCTTCTAACGGCTCCCTCTTAATGCATGTTGCACAAAAAGCGATTAAACTTAGCAATTCTAATAATACGCATTGAGATGAAATAACGTGTTATAGATTACATGATTTATGTATGAGAAGATGTAATATGTATTTATTGATAATCTGTACCCCTATCACGGGTTTGCTACCGTTTTCGTAATCTATTATTGCTAGCGTCACTCGCAATATTTGTATAAGATATTTTAGTTCTTAAAACGTTCGTAAAACGGTGACAAACCCGTGATATTGTTCTGAATCTCGCAAACAGCTTCAACGATTTTCATGAAATTTTGTGTGTAGGGGGTTACAGGGGTAAAAAAAACATTTAGCTAGGCTTCATCATCAGAAAACATCGTCCGAACCATGTTTTCAGGCACTGAAAAATTGCTGCAATATCATTACAATACGAAGGTAAATTTCGCCGACATCTGTCAAGTTATGGTAGCTCAGACGTCACCCAATAGCCAGGGTCTAAGAATATGGCTATGGTATCCCCTGCCTGTCGTAAGAGGCGGCTAAAAGGGGGCCGGAGGGCCTGCTGGCGGTGGTCGGGGTGGCCGCGACGTGGCTCGCGCTGCCCTGCACAGCGAGGTCTCAGGGGCGGCACCACAGCTGCCCCGGGGATGTGCCCCGGCAAAGTGTGGGGGGACACCGGTGCGTTCTATCAGAGTACCCGGAGTCCCCCCTGAGCACTGAGGATGGCCACCGGGGGGGTTTTAGTGAGGTAAAAATCCCACATACCCCGATCTGCCTCTCCCAGGGCGATCGGGGACCTTTTGAAGGTTTCCCCCTCGTCAACAAAAAAAAAAAAGCTCAGACGTGAGGCTTCCAGCTTACCGGCCGATAACGAATCTAGAGTACCCCGTAAATTTTTACCGGATAATTTTTTGCCTTTTCTTCACCATACATATAATGTTCAAGTCTCTATCCCATGGGGGTAGGCAGAGACCACCGTTTGCCACATGTAAACTGTCAAATTCTTTCTTATGTGACAAGTTACCAAACACAGCTCGGTCGACCAGGTTCTTACTGGAACTTAAACATACTTGAGCTGGCGAAAAGTGCATTTATAAATACTGTTCTGCTTCGTGACTGCGCTTGCATTATGTATGCGTTCTATATTGGAACAGCATGCTTCTTTGAATTAAAAAAAAATATAAAGAGCACTATTGCATCACTTTTTCCGTTTATGATTTCTCTTACTTTTTCCGCTTCAGTAATGTTGCCATAAATTAATTATTACGATGCGCTCTAGTTCTTATAAATCGTAACAGATAACGGGGAACCCTATACCCATACATATGCTCACGCCTGAGCTACATTGTTGGGGTCGGCACTTGATTTAACCCGCTGTGGCTCCATGTTAGTCACTATCAACTTATTAACTCCTTGTCCGTTATGTGCGCCTGGTACTTCGTGTACCATATCATCATCTCCCTGGCCTTATCCCATACATTGTTGGGGTCGGCACTTGATTCAACCCGATGTGGCTCCATGTTAGTCGCAATCAACTTATTAACTCCTTGTACGTTATGTGCGCCTGGTACTTCGTGTACCATATCATCATCTCCCTGGCCTTATCCCATACATTGTTGGGGTCGGCACTTGATTCAACCCGATGTGGCTCCATGTTAGTCGCAATCAACTTATTAACTCCTTGTCCGTTATGTGCGCCTGGTACTTCGTGTACCATATCATCATCTCCCTGGCCTTATCCCATACATTGTTGGGGTCGGCACTTGATTCAACCCGATGTGGCTCCATGTTAGTCGCAATCAACTTATTAACTCCTTGTCCGTTATGTGCGCCTGGTACTTCGTGTACCATATCATCATCTCCCTGGCCTTATCCCATACATTGTTGGGGTCGGCACTTGATTCAACCCGATGTGGCTCCATGTTAGTCACAATCAACTTATTAACTCCTTGTCCGTTATGTGCGCCTGGTACTTCGTGTACCATATCATCATCTCCCTGGCCTTATCCCATAGGGTCGGCACTTGATTCAACCCGATGTGGCTGATCACCTGATTTTTATACGAAGAGACTGCCTTCGTAACCTCTTCTATGTGGTAATCTGGGTTAAATCAGTTGTCAGGCTTTCTTAGTACCTATGAGTTTTTCTAAAAACTTATGTGCAGTGATTTCTGTTTATAATTGCTTGGGGTACTGAAGTTATCTGCCAGAGAAAGTCCCGTTAAAATCGGTCCAGCCGTTTCAGAGATTGCCGGCACATACAGACAGACAGATATATTTTTTTAATATTGGTATTTTAATGTTACTTATAGCGTACTTATATATTTTCATATGCATTTAGTAAACAAAACAGTTAATATGGATTTTATTTATCTGAATAGATTTGCATTACACGCCAAGCTACGGTTCGAAACTAGTCTGTTATATATTTTAACATTATTCAAAGAGAGCCGTGGTGGCCTAGAGGTTTGAGCAGTCGCCACGCAAGGGACGCCAGTTCGAGTCCCAGCGGTGCCTGTACCAATGAGTTTTTCTAAAAAACTTATGTGCAGTGATTTCACACCACGGTGAAGGGAAACATCGTGAGGACCAGCATTTGTCTTCACCCTCTGTCACGTTCGCACTTGATCATCTTCGGTGAAAAGTGTGTGTTGTGATTACAACACCTCTGCCTACCCCTTCGGGGAATACAGGCGTGAGGACATGTATGTAAATAATTCAAACATTTTGCGTGTATTTAATTAAATAACACATTCATTAGGCATATACAACAATGAAAAAAACTGTGTCATTTTTACGCGAAGCAATTTCTCGAATTACAAATATTTACTGCTGCGTCAAATAGGAAACGGGTCGGCTTACTATATTTTGGACAAATACTTAGAATTACTTGACCCAAATATATTCCGGTCAAGTTCGACCTTTTGATTAATTTTACCTATTTTGACTCCAGCTCGAATACCACCGGAGCTTGTGCTAATGAGTTTTTCCAAAAACGTATGTGCAGTGATTTCACACACGTATTTACGTGAGGAAACCTGCATATGTCTGAGAAGTAGTTCAAAGACGTATGTATAGTGTCTGAGATAGCGATAGACTCACCATCTGTCCCGTTGGCACTTCATCTTGTGTGAAAAGTGTGTGTTGTTATTACAGCACCGCTGCCTACCCTTTCGGGGAATACAGGCGAGCATATGTATGTATGTATATTTTAACAATTATTTTATTTGCGAGATTTGTAAAAAAATCATAAAAAATTAAGAGTAATTACTGAGTTTCTTGCCAGGTTCTTCTCAGTAAAAGCAACCTTCCGAACCTGGCGGTATCATGTATAATTATGTCATTCTGACTATTTGAAAGTACTTTGTTAAAAGTCGAATCAAATGAAGATGTTTTTGAATTTGAGCATTATTTTCAATCTGCATTCGTTCCCGGTTCTTATTATATGGAACTTAAACATAACGAGATAAGTTCTCAAGTAGCTCAGAAAGAATTTAGACCCATTAAAATGGTTAGAATTATAATGGCGTCCTAATTATACAATTAAAAATGTGCACGATTTGGTTTAATACATAAGAATTAGCGATTTTGCCTTCAAATAAATGAATAACTTTTAAAAAAATATATGCTAACGCCATCCCAGATTTCAACACCCACATTTCACCGAATATGATCAAGTGGCAACGAGACAGAGAGTGCATCGCCGTCTCAGGCACTATACATACGTCTTTGAATTACTTCTCAGACATATGCAGGTTTCCTCACGATGTTTTCTTTCACCGTAAAGCACGTGGTGTGAAATAACTGCACATATGTTTTTTTTTAAACTCATTAGTACAGGCCCCGTTGGCATTCGAACCCCAAGGATACCACGGCTTATTTAATGACTTTTTTAATTGTTTTAAAGAAAAAATATATATCTTTGCTAAAATTACCTTTCGTATTGTACTTAATTAAAACATTGTAGCGTATTTTCATTGCCTGGGATCATGGTTAAAACGATGTTTTCCATAATTGAAACCTACACACTAAATTTCATGTAAATTGTTGCAGCTGTTTCCGAGATTCAGATTCTATATACATATATATACAAGAATTGCTCGCTTAGAGGTTTACAATATTTCTTTTTGTTATTATTACACGGGGAAAACCGCGGGGCACTAGTTAGTATTATTACAAGTTACTTAAAGTCACAAGAATAAAAAAATATAGAATTTTTTACATCAATACCAGAAATAATCTATCGTTTTCTTTGCCTTGTACCACACCATTAAGAATCAAGTATTTTATAACAACACTAGCTTAAGGTTTTAAATAACACAATAAACTTATAATGTGATATAATATTTTTTAGGGTTCTTTAATCAAAGCGTAAAACGGAACCCTATTACCAAGACTCGGCTGTGTGTCTGTCCGTGTCTCACCAGACTGTATCTGATGAGCTGTGATAGTTAATATCAATATCGAAGTACGTACGATACAAAGAAGAAAATACCAATTTAAAAAAAAAACTGCGTGTCGACTGGACCGATTTTAACGGGACTTTTACTGGCAGATAATTAATGTTACAAGGAGAAACTTAGACTACTTTTACGGGAATTAAATTAATACTACGCGGGTGAAACAGCAGGCCATAGCTAGTATAGTATAATATCATTGAAAAGAGTAATTACTGAGTTTCTTGCCAGGTTCTTCTCAGTAAAAGCAACCTTCCGAACCTGGCGGTAGCGTGTATAATACGGTATAATTATGTCATTCTATTACATATTATAAAGATATGTTTGACTTTAGCTAGTATTTTAATAACGTGAGTGACACCGCGGGTCGTGGCTAGTCTTTGGCTAACTTGTAAAAACGCGATCTTTCAGTGTTTGAGTGAGGCCGCGCTGTAGAATTGTGTGTATAATTTATTTTCTAAGAAATACTTGGTCGTGAAAAATTGCTGACATCAACACTATTTCGGTAAGTGCATAGTATGTCGAAACTAATTATTATTTTAATATGTAACCAACCTGTGTAACTCAAAATTTATTATCTATCTAGCTCGTGGCACAGTTGCTATTGCGCATATCATTCGATCAGCGAAGTTTTTTTGACAGTTTGAGTGACAGCCCGAGTTCCCTCCGTGCCTCGGAGAGCACGTTAAGCCGTCGGTCCCGGTTGACAATTTATCATCTTTGGCAATCGTTACAGGTCAGTCGGAGGCCTAATATAGTCTGACAACTGGTTAAACCCAGATCACAGATTTTCCCCGTAAAAGGGCTTGCGAAGGTTAGATGGCAGTCGCTTCAAAATCAGGTGATCAGCCACATCGGGTTGAATCAAGTGCCGACCCCAACAATGTATGGGATAAGGCCAGGGAGATGATGATATGGTACACGAAGTACCAGGCGCACATAACGGACAAGGAGTTAATAAGTTGATTGCGACTAACATGGAGCCACATCGGGTTGAATCAAGTGACGACCCCAACAATGTATGGGATAAGGCCAGGGACGATGATGATATGGTACACGAAGTACCAGGCGCACATAACGGACAAGGAGTTAATAAGTTGATTGTGACTAACATGGAGCCAAATCGGGTTGAATCAAGTGCCGACCCCAACAATGTATGGGATAAGGCCAGGGACGATGATGATATGGTACACGAAGTACCAGGCGCACATAACGGACAAGGAGTTAATAAATTGATTGTGACTAACATGGAGCCACATCGGGTTGAATCAAGTGCCGACCCCAACAATGTATGGGATAAGGCCAGGGACGATGATGACAGATAAATAAAATTTAAGTGTTTGTTTTTAATTCCAATATAACAGCTTTTCACTAACTGCATATGAGAGTATATACGGAAAAAACTAATTTAATCCTTTTCTCTGTCTGTCCGTCAGCCTGTTCGTCTGTTTGTCCCGGCTAATCTCCGAAACGGCTGGACTGATTTTAACTGGATTTTCTCTGGCACAAAGCTAATATTACAAGGAGTATATCCAGGCTTCCTTAATTTAAATAAAAACGCAGATTTCGTGGGCCTTCCGTGAAATTATGTCTACGCGCGTGAAACCGCAGGGCATAGCTAGTTTTATGTATAAATCTCATACCTTAACGACAAAAGTTTATAATGTTACACCATGATCTCTTATTGCATTGTTAGTTCAGCTGTGTGACAGAGACAGATGTACAGGTGTCGGAGAAAAAGGAACAGTTGTCTTCTAGAAGTTGTAGGGTTTTATGAATACATCACTATGTTGAAGTCGTAAAATATCTAGCTCCAACGATAACGTAGTTATAGGCTATGGTTGCTAAGGGCCGAAGAGCTCGCGGCCTTAAGCGATTGAATGAACGCGCGGCCGCGTTTACCTACATTACTTACGCGATAATTCAACTTGTTAAATTAAGGCGAAGGTTTCGAAAACTTTTTTTTGGCATTATTTCAGGAACTATTAATGGAAGAAAAAAAATAACAACGTAGTTAGATTTCACGTGAATAACTCTACGTTACCGCTGATTTTTATGCAAAAATAATGTCTTGATATGGTCAACTTTGAACGTAAATTACTCGAAAACGGAAAAAGATATTTTTGTCATAATAATTTTATTTGCTTCCTAAAATTATACCCTATCACATATTTTAACAGCTATCCTATCTTCCCCGACACCCTGTATACAAGTCGCATACATCTGTATCATAATATGAGTAAACGATCATGGCAATAAGAGCTCATAGTATGGCCCCTGTTGTCTCCTCTGTGGGCAACATTTTTCACACAAAACATTATATACTTACATACTAAAAATATTTTTAGTACATTATAATTCAAAATTTTCAAATTTAGTCAATTAATTGATAAAAACGATGATATTGAGGAATATTATTATTAAAAATGGAGCGGTTATATACATTTCATATCATTTTACTATTTGTGTAAAAAAATCTGATATTTTATTCCTGGCAATTGATTACTTATGAGAAGACACTGAATACATTTTGAAATATTTTTTCATTCTTCAATAAAAAATCACTTAAAATATGCTCACGCCATCCCAGAAGGGTCCCTGAAGGGGGAAGCAGAGACGTAGTAACAACAACACCCACATTTCACCAAATATGATCAAGTGCCAACGTGACAGAGGATGAGTCCATCGTCGTCTCAGCCACAATACATACGTCTTTGAATTACTTCTCAGACATATGCAGGTTTCCTCACGATGTTTTCCTTCACCGTAAAGCACGTGTGAAATCACTGCACTTAAGTTTTTAGAAAAACTCAAAAAAAATTAAAAAAAATTATAAAAAAATTACTCACAATTATTCCTGTCACCCGCGAAGAGTTGATGGAATCGTATGAAGTCAGGACGGCCGCCGAAAGATTTTCCGTTCTGATTTAAAACTTCTTTAATAAGATCTAGACTATTTACGACCAAACATTTAGTCGACCCGAGCTTTAAGCTGTAAATATCACCATATTTTTTACTGAGCTCTGTAAAAGCTTGGAACGGTGACTTATGGGTGCCTAGAAGGTGTAAATTGCCGATAATGGGAAGACAAATGGGGCCGGGAGCGGGTTTCAATTGACTATTTTTCGAAGATGTTCTACTCAAAAATATATATAGAGCAATCAATATGGCGACTAACACGATAACAGCACTCATTTTTGTGATTTTCTCAGAAAGAAATTTGTAAACGAGTGCTCAAGCCGTTCTCACGGGACTTTCTGCGCCGGCAACACTGCGTTAGTTACAACAAAGCCGCCATTTTTATACTGTACGCGCGCAATTTGAATATCGACGCCATTTTGTTTTTGCTAACGAATCAAACTAAAATAAGCCTTAATCCACCGCAATAGAATCCATGAATATTTACAATCGGGTGTTGGCACGAGAAACGTGTATTAGATTTTTGCTAAGCCATTTTCAACTTTAACCACGTTGAGATAAAGTAGTTATAACATTATTCTATCGTGTTTTATTCAGTAGTGTATTTGCAATGTTTTGCAAATGCACATGCCAATATGAACTCTATTATTAAAGCCGTAAAATCTAATCGTATATGCTTGCATTTTCCTCAAAATCCAAGCCAAGCTGAATTAGTCTTTAGCCATTAGGTTTTAAAACACAATTTCTGTTTGATCATAACTTCTCCCGAATTTAACCAAAAAAATTTTTTGCAAGTCAATAATTTTTAATTAAAAAATAAAGATGACATAAGATGAGTTATACTTTGTATTTAAGGTTGCATTTGGAACCTTGTGCTAATAATTGCGACCTTTATTGGGATCCGTGGTCAAGATATCACTTATCACACTCAAGATCGCAGGTTCATAATTATATAAAGCTCGCCAAACAGTATAAAGTAAATTTCTTACGGTTAATTTTTTGTAAGAAAATTTTCTTTAACAATTTTTATTTGCTTAGTGACATTTATTTTCTAAAACACTCCCTACGACATCTATATACAGATAAATAAAATTGAAATGTCTGTCTGTGAAAGTGTATACGGTACTGTAATAGCAAAACAAAACAATTTTTTTTACTAATCATGCCGTGGCCTCGGGGTTTGAGCAGTCGCCTGCTACGCAAGCGACGCAAGTTCGAATCCCAGCGGGGCCTGTACCAATGAGTTTTTCCAAAAAACTTATGTGCAGTGATTTCACACCACGTGCTTTACGGTGAAAGAAAACATCGTGAGGAAACCTGCATATGTCTGAGGAGTAATTCAAAGACGTATGTATAATGGCTGAGACGGCGATGGACTCACCATCTGTCACGTTGGCACTTAATCTTATTTGGGGACAACACCGTTGCTTACCCCTTCAGGGTCCCTTCGGGGATGGCGTGGGCATATTTATTTTATTTATTATTATTTACTAGCAACTCGCAACTTTAAAAAAAATTCAAAATATCATTATTTGATTAGACTTCTTACAAAGTACTTTCAAATCGTCAGAAGGACACACAATACATTATACATGATTATAAATGTTACCACCGGGTTCGGAAGGTAGCTTTTGTTGAGAAGAACCCGGCAAGAAACTCAACAATTACTCTTTCATAAAAAATATTATACAATGTTATTGGTTACAGTATTTATATCTCATATATATAAAGAATGCCGTGTATATATATTTTTTGAAAAATAATTGCTTCAGGTTCTAAACTGTACAAATGTAGTGTTTTTTACTCAATAGATGGCGCCACACGACGTTTAGATTATCCTTCTCTGAACTGTAAAATGAGATTATTTTCAGCTCAACGGTATCATTTAAAATATCTTTATTCGATTAGACTTTTTACAAAGTACTTTCAAATCGTCAGAATGACATAATCATACAGTATTATACATGATACCGCCAGGTTCGGAAGGTTGCTTTTACTGAGAAGAACCTGGCAAGAAACTCAGTAATTACTTACCTTATTGATTCGTCATCTGTCTGTCCGTCTGTATGTCATAGTATATTTTTCCGAAACTAGCTATACTGGTGTACCTACCGCATTAAGATATTAACACAAAAATAGAAATATAAAAATTTTGGCGTCCCTTATAATGATATGAAACGGCGTCTTACATTTAATACTCATAAAATTATATGCTCACGCCATCCCAGAAGTGTCCCCGAAGGGGTAGGCAGAGGTGCTGACACTTTTCACACAAGATGATTAAGTGCCAACGTGACAGAGGGTGAGTCCATCGCCGTCTCAGCCACTATACATACGTGTTTGAATTACTTCTCAGAAATATGCAGGTTTCCTCACGACGTTTTCCTTCACCGTAAAGCTCGTGGTGTGAAATCACTGCACATAAGTTTTTAGAAAAACTCATTGGTACAGGCTCCGCTGGGATTCAAACTTGCGTTCCTTGCGTAGCCGGCGTCTGCTCAAACCTTCTGCTCAAACCATACAAATCAACCGATTTGTTACATAACATCTAATCATACAATAATTAACATAACTAAAAACCTTAAAAATATAATCTAATAACTAAAAACCTTAAAAATAATAATCTTATAACTAAAATATATTATTAAAAGGAGTCCCTGTAGGCAAGGTTCCGAAGATACTGGCAGCATTCCCCCTTTGGATGGCAAGACTAATTCTTTGACCGAGGTAGCTGCCAGCTCTTCGGTCTCCTGTGATGTCGACTAACCTTTTAGTTATTTGTTTAAAAAGCCTAATAGCGCTAGGACCCCACGGACCAAGGGTCTCGACTCCGAATGGGACAAAGTCATATTCGGAGCCCAGACCCCTGTATTTGAAGGATTTGAACTCTGTTGTTGGTTCCATGTAGATGGGAAGGGGCCAGCGTGTCTGAACAGGTTGCATCCCATACCAGCACCCGCCCCATCTTCCATGGAATCAAGCTCATACCGTCCGGTCTCTTGCCATCGTCTCTTGCGATACCTGTCGGCTCAAGTAGACTTGGCATGTTGACGGTGGCAGGGGACCGGAGTATGATATCGTTGAGTGCGGCATGTCTTGAGAAGCGGCCTGGGCTATTAAATAAAAATCTATGTGTAATCAAAAAATATGCAAGTTCTGGTCGGAAGGATACATACATACATACATATGCTCACACCTGTATCCCATGGGGGTAGGCAGAGACCACCGTTTGCCACATGCTACGATCCTTACATACTTCTTTCGCTTCATCCACATTCATGCATCTCTTCATACACTTTCTTCGGTTACAAGTGCTTCGAATTTGACCTTTCTGAAAAATACTATTAATTTGGTCATAGTAGTTCTTCCTTGGACGCCCTCTACCGACACTCCCGGTCACATTCGCTCTATAAATGTGTTTCGTTAATCGCCTTTCGATATGTCCAAACCATCTCAACATACTTTTTTCAATTCTGGTCACCACATCATTGTTCAACTTGCAACTGTCTCTTATCACACTCTCATTCGATTCACTGTTCATTCGATCTCCAATGGTGACGCCACACATACTTCGTAACGAACGCATTTCCACTGCATTCACTCTACTTTCATGTTTCTTCTGCCAAACCCAACATTCACTTCCATACATCAGAGTAGGTACTAGCACCCCGTTATGAATGGCCAGGCGCGCTTTTTTTGTTATTGACTGGCCACCCTGTTTCCCGCAGACACTCTCCTTTCAATGAAGGTCGGAAGGATCTTTTTATATATTAAACTCCATGGTTTATTTTTTAAGCAAGCACGCCCACCGTTCTAACAAACAACTATTACACTTTAAAATTACACTATTGACGTAAAGTCCTTAGGAGACGGGACAAATCACCATGTAGGTTCACGAAGACGCAGCATGCATTATTAAGTGAGACAAGCCCGTATTATATAAATGAATGATGTATGAGAGATTTTCAAGGATCATATATACTCGTTGGGTATGTAGATTTTATAACTATCCCCCCAACTCACCCCCATCTTCGTATTACTAGAGTAAAGAGCCTGGTTTCCTTTTCTCACAAACGAAAAAGAATAACGTTTTCTCTAAAAAAATATGTATAAAGGGAATAAAAAAATCTAAACGGTGAACGTCAGTCTCTTCCGTGGTTTCTTCTCTAGTTTCGTTATCGCCCCGTAAGATGGAAGCCTCACGTCTGAGCTACCATAACTTGACAGATGTCGGAGAAATTTACTGTCGTATTGTAATGATGTTTTATGAGTTTTTCAGTGCCTGAAAACATGAGAAAAACGTCGTTTTCTGAAGATGAAACCTAGCTATCTATTTTTTGCCCCTGAAACCCCCTACACATAAAATTTAATGAAAATCGTTGGAGCCGTTTCCGAGATTCAGATTCTTTATATATATATACAAGAATCGCTCGCGTAAAGATATAAAATAGACAGTAACATACTTATATTTCCTCCATTCATCATTCAAAGCCATCTCTTTCCATTTAATACATTAAAATCTGCCATTTCACTCGCACTGTCTGTTCTTAGAATTCGTATAATAAGGCGTTGTAGCCGAATTTTCAGCTGATAAATAATGTATGTAAACGGGGAACTTGCCAGAACTGTAACGGTACGACTGAAAAATACTTCTAAACTAACTGTGGTGTGACACCATTCAATATTTTGTTTTTGTATATATTTCATATTTTAGCGTTCATTCCCCGAAGACGTAGACGAGTTGCTAATGCGCATGTCATTGGACAGCGAAGTTAAGCAATCCGCAGAAGTTCCCTCCGTGCCTCGGAGAGCACTTCATCATCTTTGGCAATCGTTACAGGTCAGTCGGAGGCCTAAAATAATCTGTTTAACCCAGATCACAGATTGTCGTTAAAGGGTAGCAAGGCATTCGCTTCGTATATAAATCAGGTGATCAGCCACATCGGGTTGAATAAAGTGCCGGGAACAATGTACGGGGTAAGGCCAGGGAGATAATGATATGGTACACGAAGTTCAAATCCCAGCGGGGCCTGTACCAACGAGTTTTTCTTCGACGTATTCAAAGACGTATGTATAGTGCCTGAGACGGCGATAGACTCATCATCTGTCACGTTGGCACTTAATCAAATTCGGCGAAAAGTGGGTGTTGTGATAACAACACCTCTGCCTACCCCTTCGGGGAATACAGGCGTGAGCATATGTATGTATTATACAAATTTAAAAATTCAAAATAAATCACTTAAGAATCATAAGCAATAGACTCAGTTCCAATGCTCAAATGAAAGTTAGCATAAAGTAAATGTCAAATATTTCTACTTATATCCAAATGCGTAGCTTGAGATGACCAATGATGCTAGCGACTAGCGCCATCTATGTAGCGAGTGGAGAAACGCTACTATCAGCTCGAGAAATCTGCAATAGATGTTATTACGTTGGAACAGAGATTTCATTGTATTTCACCCGCGTAGATTTGTGATGAGTGTCTTTACTGAGAGGAGCTCTATTTTCTTGTAAAACATGTTATTCGGCGAAGGAAAACATCGTGAGGAAACCTGCATATATCTGAGAAGTAATTCAAAGACACATGTGGCTGAGACGGCGAGACGTACCATCTATCACGTTGGCACTTAATCATCTTGTGTGAAAAGTGGGAGTTGTTATTACAACATCTCTGCCTACCCTCGGGGGATATAATAAGGGCTTATTCCGAGACATCCTTGATTATATTATCACCACCTCCACGGCTTTTATTTTGATATACAAATGAATTCTCACGACATCCACGAAATTTAACTGTCGTGGAGATGAATTTAGTCCCCACAAACGAAATAAAAAACGGTACAATCCTCTACGTGCTGGGTACAATCGAATGGCATTTATAAACTTACAAAACTGCTTCGTTGGTCTAGTGGTTATTACGTTCGCCTGCCGATCACGAGGTTCGATTCCCGGGTCGGTTAAAAAAATCATATTGGGTTTTTCTGTCAAGAAATTCACAATAAAATTCCCGGAGTTTGGAAGTTGGCGGTGTTACTACCCCCGTGCCTCGGAAAGCACGTTAAGCTGTTGGTCCTCCCTGACCTCTCTCCAGTCGTGTCTGATTGCCTCCCATCCCACTATGAGAGTGACCCAATAAACAGTGCACCTGTGTTTGCACACACTTGTGCACTATAGTATCTCGTGCGTGCATCGCTAATCTTCGTTGAGATTAGCCGCCGTAACCGAAATTCCGTAGGAGATCATTATTATTATTATTATAAACTTACAATATTTAATAACTTTTACCCCCTAGGGGTACAAACGATTTAAAAAGCGGTACAATCCGGTACATTCCGGGTACAATAGAATACATGACGAAATTTTTTTTTTATTCACTTCCGTTGCCAACTTCACACAAAATCTATGGATGTCTGGGAATAAGCCGTGGTAAGCTCCTGTTTTACCTCATGGGTGCGGTTTCTGGAAAACTCACGCATTGCATGGTAAATAAATAGATGACGCAGATCTATTATTTAACCTGTTACCACCGCAGGATGTAAACAACTCCGCTGGTGCCCTGAATTCATACGTAATCTAAATTCTCTAGTAGCTTCTAGGAAGGAGGTCAAGAATATAGTTATGTTGCATTCAAAGAGATTATTCTGCCGCAATGATAAATGGCTGGAATAGCCTATGTTACTCCTTTCAACATTAACTATCTGCCAGTGAAATTCAAAATCGATCCAGCTGTGTAAGAGATTAACCGGATTAAACAGACAGACAGACGGATAGACAGAGAAAAAGTTTGTTTTCATATGTATTTAGTGAAAACTTGTTTATTTAAAACTACAAACAGACACATTAATTTTATTAATCAGAGGAACTCGTGGCTCAGTTGCTATTGCGCGTATCATTCGATCAGCAAAGCTAAGCAACCCAGTAATTGGATTGGTGACCGCCCGAGTTCCCTCCGTGCCTCGGAGAGCACGTTAAACCGTCGGTCCCGGTTGACAATTTATCATCTTTGGCAATCGTTACAGGTCGGTCGGAGGCCTAAAATAATCTGACAACTGGTTTAACCCAGATCACAGATTTTCCTCGTAAAAGTAATTTTAATCTGTAGATGAAGTTATATATATAGATGCGTGATAATTATATTTTGACGACCCAGAAGTATAAACTTACATAACATTAACCCGCTATTTGTATCAACGTGATGTTATTTAGCCTCTCTCAATAATTGGGCCTTCTAACACTGTGTTTAAAAATTCGGACCAGTAGTTTCTGAAATTATTGCCTGCTACGCAAGCGGCGCAAGCTCGAAGCCCAGCGAGGCTTGTACCAATGAGTTTTTCTCAAAACGTATGTGCAATGATTTCACACCACGTGCTTTACGGTGAAGGAAAACATCGTGAAGAAACCTGCATAGACAAAATAGTTAAATGACAAATGACACCTCCATTAAAGAACTCTACAAACGGCAATGCCATAGAAAAAAATTGTATGATATGAATTAATTTCAATAATAATTACATAGAAATGAGTATAAGGTAACTTTAGTTTAAGATATTAATTAAATTAAATTATATTGAGAGCACTTGTTCAATGCTGGCCCTGAACCTGCCGATGCGATTTGAGAAGACATCAATTTCGAGATGTCTTACCAACCCGACCGCATCATCATTGATGGCGATGATCTCACCATATTTCACGTTAACACTTAATCATCTTGGGTGAAAAGTGAGTGTTGTTATTACAACACCGCTGCCTACCTTATTAAGCAAATTTGCCAGACAGTCTGTCCAGTCAGACCATGGCATCTCTTGTCCTTACTTCAGAGTTGCCTCTGGGAACTGTACAGGTCCCGTCACGAATAAAGAGCGCACAGCGATGTCGCAAGTTTGAGCTCTTATTCGTTCACTTTCTTTTAGTACATTCTGTAAATGTCCAAATTAACAAATTGCCAGCGACAAAAGAAAGATACATTAGACATATCTATCACTTCATTGGAATTGCGCTCTTCAATATCCTTATGGCGAGTTTTGTTCTGGTTTCGTAATCTACGAAGTTATGTTGTAGAAATTCAAGTAATACAGTTTTGACACGAGGCAGCGAACGTCACGCGGTATCACCCGCTTAATTCCCATTCCCGTAGGAGTACGGGGATCACCCAATAGCCAGGGTCTAAGAATTTGGCTATAGTGTCCGCTGCCTGTCGTAAGATACGATTAAAAGAGGCCACCGAGCCACGGGCCCGGGAAAGTCCGGGAAGGGATGGGATACCCCGACCTCCTCTCACCAGGTGGTCGGGGAAAAAATATAGACTATATTAATCAGTGATAATGTATCATTTAAATGGTGAAGATATTTTTAGAATCAGTCCGGTACTTTTTGAGCTAATTCGTCACAAACATACTTACATACAAATCTTTATAATATTAGTATAGATACAATTTATACAGGTAAATAAAATTGATGTGTATTTGTAATTCTAAATTAAAAGCTTTCAACTAAATGCGTATAAAAGAACGCTACACATAAATGTAACAATTATAATTAAGTTTATGTTGTATCTTTGTAACTAAATAATTGCAATAAAATATATGAATATGAATACTCACATGAAAAATACTATTTTAGAATTTTTCTCTGTGTGTCTGTCTGTTTGATTCGGCTAATCTGCGAAGCGTAAGTAATCTGTATAAATTACGAGAGTATCTTGACCCATTTAAACGAATTTAAAGGTCTTATTAACTGAATAGATTTACATAACGGGATGTGAGATTTATTAAACGATGATATAAAATCATTGTTTTAAGTTTCACGCTGCTTCGCAAGGCGAGCACATTGCAGTATATATACAAGTGTCCAACTAGAACAGTTCGAGCCGGTGTTCCCCAGACATGACACCCGCCTCAATGGAAGATCTTGTCTTTGCTGGGGATGACACTGATCACTCGCTCTCCACACAGTATATATACAAGTGTCCAACTAGAACAGTTGGAGCCGGTGTTCCCCAGACATGACACCCGCCTCAATGGAAGATCTTGTCTTTGCTAGGGATGACACTGATCACTCGCTCTCCACACAGTATATATACAATTGTCCAACTAGAACAGTTGGAGCCGGTGTTCCCCAGACATGACACCCGCCTCAATGGAAGATCTTGTCTTTGCTGGGGATGACACTGATCACTCGCTCTCCACACAGTATATATACAAGTGTCCAACTAGAACAGTTGGAGCCGGTGTTCCCCAGACATGACACCCGCCTCAATGGAAGATCTTGTCTTTGCTAGGGATGACACTGATCACTCGCTCTCCACACAGTATATATACAATTGTCCAACTAGAACAGTTGGAGCCGGTGTTCCCCAGACATGACACCCGCCTCAATGGAAGATCTTGTCCTTGCTGGGGATGACACTGATCACTCGCTCTCCACACAGTATATATACAAGTGTCCAACTAGAACAGTTGGAGCCGGTGTTCCCCAGACATGACACCCGCCTCAATGGAAGATCTTGTCCTTGCTGGGGATGACACTGATCACTCGCTCTCCACACAGTATATATACAAGTGTCCAACTAGAACAGTTGGAGCCGGTGTTCCCCAGACATGACACCCGCCTCAATGGAAGATCTTGTCTTTGCTAGGGATGACACTGATCACTCGCTCTCCACACAGTATATATACAATTGTCCAACTAGAACAGTTGGAGCCGGTGTTCCCCAGACATGACACCCGCCTCAATGGAAGATCTTGTCCTTGCTGGGGATGACACTGATCACTCGCTCTCCACACAGTATATATACAAGTGTCCAACTAGAACAGTTGGAGCCGGTGTTCCCCAGACATGACACCCGCCTCAATGGAAGATCTTGTCTTTGCTGGGGATGACACTGATCACTCGCTCTCCACACAGTATATATAAAAGTGTCCAACTAGAACAGTTGGAGCCGGTGTTCCCCAGACATGATACCCGCCTCAATGGAAGATCTTGTCTTTGCTGGGGATGACACTGATCACTCGCTCTCCACACCGTATATATACAAGTGTCCAACTAGAACAGTTGGAGTCGGTGTAACCCAGACATGACACCCGCCTCAATGGAAGATCATGTCTTTGCTGGGGATGACACAGTAATTACAACAGGACACTTGACCTTTACGGTATAATGTAAGTTCGTTTATGGAGTAATATTTAAAAAAAATTGCGGAAATAATTCCCCAGTCAGCCTGATAAGTAGTTGATTTTATAAAGGCAGAAGACGTATAAAAAAGGAATCCCAAATTATTTGAATATATTTGCGTCGAAAAGCCATGGATTTGTCAAGTTTTTGCAATCACCAAAAAACTTTACACATACATAATTGCCGAATTTTTTGTGTTCCCGAATTTAAGTAAGGTCGGGAGTGATAAAAAACTGCTACTTATTGAAATATTGATATATTTATTTATGCGTGTTGCGCATTTCCGTGTGTCTCGATTTTTAGAGGTCCTTAGATAAATTATGAACCCAGCAAAGACAAGGTCTCCCATTGAGGCGGGTGTCATGTCTGGGGAACACCGGCTCCAACTGTTCTAGTTGGACACTTGTATATATACTGTGTGGAGAGCGAGTGATCAGTGTCATCCCCAGCAAAGACAAGATCTTCCATTGAGGCGGGTGTCATGTCTGGGGAACACCGGCTCCAACTGTTCTAGTTGGACAATTGTATATATACTGTTTGGAGAGCGAGTGATCAGTGTCATCCCCAGCAAAGACAAGATGTTCCATTGAGGCGGGTGTCATGTCTGGGGAACACCGGCTCCAACTGTTCTAGTTGGACAATTGTATATATACTGTTTGGAGAGCGAGTGATCAGTGTCATCCCCAGCAAAGACAAGATGTTCCATTGAGGCGGGTGTCATGTCTGGGGAACACCGGCTCCAACTGTTCTAGTTGGACACTTGTATATATACTGTTTGGAGAGCGAGTGATCAGTGTCATCCCCAGCAAAGACAAGATCTTCCATTGAGGCGGGTGTCATGTCTGGGGAGCACCGGCTCCAACTGTTCTAGTTGGACACTTGTATATATACTGTGTGGAGAGCGAGTGATCAGTGTCATCCCCAGCAAAGACAAGATCTTCCATTGAGGCGGGTGTCATGTCTGGGGAACACCGGCTCCAACTGTTCTAGTTGGACATACTTATATGTACTGTAATGATAGCACTAACACGCGCTAACATTCATGCTGGCATCTAGTTTGTTCACTAACTTGCGATTGTTAGCTAGTGATCAGTGTGGGCAATCATAGCTGCGATGATCCATTGAGGTGGGTGATGCTATTGAATGCTAGGCGACTTGTGAATCTGTTTAATACGAATATTAAACATTGTCTCCGAATATACAGAACCGACCATATTTCTTTTTTGCGTCTGTCTCCTTGACCAATTCGGCCGAAATTTGTAAATTGTGTGAATAAATTGGGTCAGCCCGGTCACAATGTAGAAATGATCTAATATTCACCGTGTTTTATCTCTGTATCCGGTATTTTATTTGGATTTGTGTTGTAGATGTTGCTATGGCGTTTAAATTCTTAAAAAAATGTTTAGTAAGAAACACGACCACAGAAAATACAGGCTGTAAAGTTTGAAACAAGATATTTTTTCTTACAATTATTGCGTGCCTCAACCACAATTTGTTTACAGACTTTTAAGTTTATTATCTACTGTCATATTAATTAAATTTAAGCGGAGCCTGTACCAATGAGTTTTTCTAAAAATCTTATGTACAGTGATTTCACACCACGTGCTTTACGGTGAAGGAAAACATCGTGAGGAAACCTGCATATTTCTGAGAAGTAATTCAAAGTCGTATGTATAGTGGCTGAGACGGCGATAGACTCACCATCTGTCACGTTGGCACTTAATCAAATTCGGTGAAAAGTGGGTGCTGTGATAACAACACCTCTGCCTACCCCTTTGGGGAATACAGGCGTGAGCATATGTATATTAATTAAATTGAAGTATCTGTTTGTAATTCCAAAATAAACGCTTTCACTAAATGCGTAACTATAAAAAGTATATACGATACTGACTTTAAAAAAACAAATTTTCCCTGTTTGTTTTTTCCGGCCAATCTCCGAAATGGCTGGACCGATTTTAACGAGACTTTCACTAGCGGGTAGCTAATGTTACGAGGAGTAACTCAGGCTACTATTTATAAAAAAAAACATTTAGGGTTTCGCAGGCCACCCATAAAATTAACTACGCGGGTGACACCGCAGGTCACAGCTAGTGTGAAATAAATTAGTCTAAGTTACCGCATTAGCTATCAGTCAGTGTTCTGTTCAAATCGGTCCAGCCGTTTCGAAGATTAGCCGGAACGGACAGACAAATAGACGGAGAAAAATATTAAAAAAAATCTTTAAATCAGTACCGTATATACTTTCATATACATTTAGTTAACAGCTGTTATTTTGGAATTACAAACAGACACTTCAATTTTATATATATGTATAGATTGATATCTGGTAACAAAAAAGTGCGCCTAGAATTTCTCAACTTCGTAATACCTGATTTCACATGCATTTTAATTATCTATATACATTTATGTATATGCTCACGCCATCCCAGTAGGGTCCCCAAATGGGTAAGCAGAGGTGTTCTAACAACAACACCCACATTTCACCGAATATGATTAAGTACCAACGTGACAGATGGTGAGTCCATCGCCGTCTCAGACACTATACATACATGTTTAAATTACTTCTCAGACATATTCATTTCCTCACGATGTTTTCCTCCACCGTAAAGCACGTGGTGTGAGGCCTGCCGTCCTGTATGGATCAGAATGTTAGCCCACAAAGGTGACGGATGAAAGAAAGCTGCATGCAACTGAGATGCGGATGTTGAGATGGATGTGTGACGTAACGTGATTGGACAAGGTAAGGAATGATTATATAAGGGGAAGTCTGGAAGTAGCACCACTGACTGACAAGTTGAAGAATAAATATTTGTCGTGGTATGGACATGTTATGAAGGGATGAGGATAATGGTGACAAAAGAGTCTTGTTTATGAATGTGGATGGTTACAATGGGAGAGGAAGACCTAAGAAACGATGAATGGATTGTGTGAAGGATGATATGGCTGAAATAGGAGTGAATACAGATATGACGGCTGATAGAGAGAAATGGAAGAGAAGAACACATTACGCCGACCACAAATAACATGGGATAAGGACAGGAGGATTATGATGATATGGCTAAGGGAGTGAATACAGATATGACGGCTGATAGAGAGAAATGGAAGAGAAGAACACATTGTGCCGACCACAAATAACATGGGATAAGGGCAGGAGGATTATGATGATATGGCTAAGGGAGTGAATACAGATATGACGGCTGATACAGAAAATGGAAGAGAAGAACACATTACGCCGACCACAAATAACATGGGTTAAGGGTAGGAGGATTATGATGATATGGCTAAGGGAGTGAATACAGATATGACGGCTGATACAGAGAAATGGAAGAGAAGAACACATTGCGCCGACCACAAATAACATGGGATCAGGGCAGGAGGATTATGATGATATGGCTAAGGGAGTGAATACAGATATGACGGCTGATACAGAGAAATGGAAGAGAAGAACACATTGCGCCGACCACAAATAACATGGGATAAGGGCAGGAGGATTATGATGATATGGCTTAGGGAGTGAATACAGATATGACGGCTGATAGAGAGAAATGGAAGAGAAGAAAACATTGCGCTGACCACAAATAACATGGGATCAGGGCAGGAGGATTATGATGATATGGCTAAGGGAGTTAAATCACTGCACATTCGTTTTTAGAAAAGCTCCGGCTGCTCAAAGCCCAAGGACACCACGGCTCTGTAGATATGATTATATATATGCTAAAAGTTTTGAAGAAAAAGAAACTGGAATGCATACTTTCCACTTTTTTATATTACCACCCATCTCGTATATTCTTACGTACCCGATAATATTAAAAAGACTTAAAAAAATCCTGTTTTATATTCCAGAGCCCAAGGTCAATGTTGTATTTCGGTTTTCGAGATGCAACTGAACACGCGATACTAATAAATCATATGCCATGTTTAGAATGCATTCTAGTGATATTATAACTGTGCGGATAATTGCCTTAGTGATAGATGGTGAGTCCATCGCCGTCACTATAAATCTATACTGATAAAAAATGTAAGTGTTTGTATGTTATTCTGAAATAGCAGCCTTCTTGAAGTGTGCAATAAAGAATGATGTATATAATGAAAAATAAATGCTGATATGTTTAACATGTTGTTAAAATGTAATGTAATTAGATAATGCAGCTACCTCGGTCAAAGAATTAGTCTTGCCATCCAAAGGGGGAATGCTGCCAGTATCTTCGGTACTTTGCCTACAGGGACTTCTTTTAATAATATATTTTAGTTATATGATTATATATTTTTAAGGTTTTTAGTTATTAGATTATATTTATTAGATAATTAAGTTAATATTTACATGCTCTAAAATTGGGTGAAATATGTGATTCTTGTAACCTTTAATAACACCTACCCTTTGTACCATATTTCTTGTGAATAAATATTATTTCTTTATTTCTATTTCTTGGTAAAGACGAAAGATCATTGGGAGAGGCCTATGTTCAGCAGTGGACGTCCTATGGCTGATATGATGATGATGATGATGATTGGTAAAGACATTAATTAGTTACTGTTAGCGATTTTACGAAGATTTTAGATTTTAAGAAGATGCAAGGTTAGCGGTGAATGTGTGAAAGTAATTATTAAAGTCTGTCGGTCTGTCTGTCTGTTTATTTCGGTTAATCTCAGCAAGAAGGAGTAACTTATATTTCACATACATATGCTCACGCCTGTATTCCCCGAAGGGGTAGGCAGAGGTGTTGTAATCACAACACACACTTTTCACCGAATTTGATTAAGTGCCAACGTGACAGATGGTGAGTCTATCGCCGTCTCAGGCACTATACATACCTCTTTGAATTACTTCTCAGAAATATGCAGGTTTCCTCACGATGTTTTCCTTCACCGTAAAGCACGTGGTGTGAAATCACTGTACATAAGTTTTTTAGAAAAACTCATTGGTACAGGCCCCACTGGGATTCGAACTTGCGTCGCTTGCGTAGCAGGTGACTGCTCAAACACCGAGGCCACCACGGCTCCTCATTTATATTTAAATTGAAGTATTATCCTTGGAAGATGGGATGCAACCTGGTCAGACACGCTGGCCCCTTCCCATCTACATGGAACCAACAACAGAGTTGGTGCGGCATGTGAAGCGGCTGATAAAAGCTAAATCTTACATATACAGGGGTAGTCGAGACCCTTGGTCCATGGGGTCCTGGCGCTATAAGGCTTTTTAAACAAATAACTAAAAGGTTAGTCGACATCACAGGAGACCGAAGAAATGGCAGCTACCTCGGTCAAAGAATTAGTCTTGCCATCCAAAGGGGGAATGCTGCCAGTATCTTCGGAACCTTGCCTACAGGGACTCCTTTTAAGAATGTATTTTAGTTACATCAACTATTATTATAAAGCTGCAGAGTTTGTTTGTTTAAACGTTAATCTCTGGAACGAAAAAAAGGGTTCAGAATGGTTTCAGGGGCAAAAAAAATTATATCATTTTTAGGTTTCATTTTTGGAAAACATTGTTTCTACCATAGTTTTTACCATTACAATACGACAGCAAATTTCTCCGACATCTGTCAAGTTATGGTAGCTCAGACGTGAGGCTTCCAGCTTACGGGGCGATAACGAAACTAGAGTACCACGGGACGAGACTGACGTTCACCGATTCAATTTTTTTATTTTTGAAGTTTAGTTTTTTATAAGAATAAGAAACTGAACACAGCTCAGTCAGCCAGGATCATCACCCTGGCCTTATCCCATACATTGTTGGGGTCGGCACTTGATTCAACCCGATGTGGCTAATCACCTGATTTTTATACGAAGCGACTGCCATCTGACCTTCGCAACCCCTTTAACGAGGAAAATCTGTGTCTCCGAATGACCTGTAAAGATTGCCAAAGATGATAAATTGGCAACCGGGACCGACGGCTTAACGTGCTCTCCGAGGCACGGAAGGAACTCGGGCTGTCGCCCAACCAACTACTGGCTAGGATTAAGGTTGCTTAACTTCGCTGATCGAATGATATGCGCAAAAGCAACTGTGCCACGATCTCCTCGCTCAACCAGGATCTGGTAATTAATTCCAATAGGAAATAACAATTTTTGGAATTTATAATACCACCATTGGAGATCGTATGAAAAATCACACTGATAAGAGACAGTTGCAAGTTGAACAATGATGTGGTGACCAGAATTGAAAAAAGTATGTTGAGATGGTTTGGACATATCGAAAGGATGAGTGAAAGGCGATTAACGAAACACATTTATAGAGCGAATGTGACCGGAAGTGTCGGTAGAGGGCGTCCAAGGAACAACTACTATGACCAAAATAATAGTATTTTTCAGATAGGTCAAATTCGGAGCACTCGTAACCGAAGAAAGTGTATGAAGAGATGAAGCGAAAGAAGTATGTAAGGATCGTAGCATGTGGCAAACGGTGGTCTCTGCCTACCGCCATGAGATACAGGCGTGAGCATATGTATGTATGTATAATAAACACTCAGATTAACGTGTAGAAATTACTTCAATGTTTTATTAAATGAATGAACGAAGTCGAAAGCAGACTACTTCACCATAAATAAACACGCATATGCAACTGAGAGTTGAAAAAAACATTATCCAGACCCCTGGTGTTACGTATGATATATCATTTGATCCTTTATAGGTATTGGTAACCGCATTCCATCATGCAATCTCGATTTGCGAGCATTCAAAAGTTTACATGGATCTTTTCTTAGGAACCGTAGTGTTTGAGCAGTCGCCTGCTATGCTAACGACGCAAGTTCGAATCCCAGCGGGGTCTGTACCAATGAGATTTTCTAAAAACTTATGTACAGTGATTTCACACCACGCGCTCTACGGTGAAGGAAAACATCGTGAGGAAACCTGCATATGTCTGACAAGTAATTCAAAGACGTATGTATAGTGCCTGAGACGGCGATGGACTCACCATCTGTCACGTTGGCACTTAATCATATTCGGTGAAATAATATTCTGCTAACCCCTTCGGGGACACTTCTGGAATGGCGAGAGCATATTTATATTTTTAGACAATTAAATTGTATAACAAAAATAAGCATTGCATAAGCTTATGTTCCGCATAAACCTTACTTCTCAGACATATGCAGGTTTCCTCACGATGTTTTCCTTCAATGTAAAGCACGTGGTGTGAAATCTCTGCACAGGCCCCGCTGGGATGCGAACTTGCGACGCCCAAACGCAAAGCAAATATAATAAGCCAACAGCCAACTAGGCACGTGCCTAGGGGCATGTATGTGCTCAGAATTTTTCAATATTCAAAATATCTTTATTTGATTAGACTTCTTACAAAGTACTTTCAAATCGTCAGAAGGACACAAAATACATTATACATGATTATAAATGTTACCACCGGGTTCGGAAGGTAGCTTTTGTTGACAAGAACCCGGCAAGAAACTCAACAATTACTATTTTAAAAATATATATATAATGCAATGTTATTGGTTACAGTATTTATATCTCATGAATATAAGCCCATGGACACAGTTCAAATGCTCAATTGTCAAATATAATGACTAAAATATTACAAATATTTGTGAGCATGGCAAATTCCAGCCAGTCAAAGCAAAGATCAAACTAAGATTAATTAATTGTAGCAAAAGTACAGTGCCAATAGGATTATTTACAATAATTTTCCGACAAAGATACATCCCAGGCTTCTTTATCACAAATATAATCACTTAAATTATAATATCCTTTTTTGAGCAAAACTGCTTTGATGGTCTCTTTAAATTTATTGAAGGGCAAGTTTACAAATAAGATATCGACGATTCACAACTAATGCTGATCTATAATCTAAATCTATAATAGATTATATTGCACGAGCATCGATATACTCGTATTATGCAATATTGCGCGTTCGTGGCGTCGTTCTTGAGCGTCGGGCTAGAGACAGATATGAGAGGAATCATGAATTTATTTATTTATTTACATACATACATATGCTCACGCCTGTATTCCCCGAAGGGGTAGGCAGAGGTGTTGTAATCACAACACACACTTTTCACCGAAGATAATTAAGTGCGTGACAGATGATGAGTCCATCGCCGTCTCAG
This sequence comes from Watsonalla binaria, assembly GCA_929442735.1. Lineage (NCBI taxonomy): Eukaryota > Metazoa > Arthropoda > Insecta > Lepidoptera > Drepanidae > Watsonalla > Watsonalla binaria. The sequence goes on along the minus strand of OV838948.1, from coordinate 1,148,451 downwards.
ACACTTTAGATACGTCATTGAATTACTTGTCAGAAATATGCAGGTTTCCTCACGATGTTTTCCTTCACCGTAAAGCTTTTTAAAGTTATTTTTTTATTCATAAATCAGCACGACTTAACATCAATTACGCTAATAAGATAGAACGATAGTTCTAAACTCAAGACAAATATTAACATATAAAAAATAAGAGAACATACTATTCTAGTAATCAAAGTATAGAAGAGCCGTGGTGGCCTTGAGGTTTGAGCTGCTATGCAAGCGACGCAAGTTCGAATCCCAGCGGGGCCTGCACCGATGAGTTTTTCTAAAAAACTTATGTACATTGATTTCACACCACGTCCTTTACGGTGAAGGAAAACATCGTGAGGAAACCTGCATATTTCTGAGAAGTAATTCAATGGCGTATGTAAAGTGTCTGAGACGGCGATGGACTCATCATCTGTCACGCACTTAATCATCTTTGGTGAAAAGTGGGTGTTGTGATTACAACACCTCTGCCTACTCCTTCGGGGAATTCAGGCGTGAGCATATGTATGTATGTATGTCATTCAAAATCACCTTCCATTCACCACCAAGCACATCACAGTCGGGACATGAGTCCAGGAGGGCATTCAGCGCACACAGCGATCCTGGTAGAGATCGAGGTACCGAGAACAGTTTGTGCTTACTATTGCGACCGTAATTGTTGGGAACAAAAAATCGGGTTGTTCCAATAATCCGCATTGAAAATCCCCATCAATGGGGAATATTGGAAAAACGTCCAGAAATCCCCATTGCGATCGAAAGCAGCTTGGAATGGGGATATTTGGACAATTTTTCCACAAATTATAAAACAAATTATAGTATGGGTTATATTATAAAATTGATGCATTTCTATTGATAAACCATTAAATAATAAAAATTTCAACAACGACTAAGATGATAAGTGTAAATGGCGATTCTAGTAAGAAATTACGATTCCCGACACCAAATGACACCGCGAAACTTACAACCGTTATGGCCGCAATCAAAATGGGTGTCAGTAGTCAAAAACATTTCTACAACTGATCGGTATTCACTTTTGATAAAAAATACTGCGCGTCCATCACTGGTGCTGCTATCTTAGTTAAAATGGTATTATGATGACCATTTTATTGCCGGCAAAGGGGCACCGATAAAGTGATTGCCTAGGGCGTTCTGGACCTTTAATCTACAACTGCTCAAACCCCACGGCCACCACACTGTAGATAAATTATTTTATATTTATTTAACCTCGTACAACGGCTTGAACCGCTTAACTTAAGGGGGACACATTCATGCAGTCTCCCCACAGAACTCCAAACATGCAGACCAAAAATATTCTTCCATTTATCCGCAAACACATCACATTCAGGGTGATTAATAAGACCCAGCTCCATCGAAATCGAATTACCCATAATATTCGAGAAAAACATTACAATCCAATTGTTAACCTATAATAAGTGTTTGACAGAAAGAGTTTTTAAAAAAACAAAACTCCATATTTAAAAAAAAAATCCTCTAAAAACCGCGCATAGATATAGAATATTTTATTATCTGTTGCCGTTCCACAGTTTTCCAGATTGTATATCATCACGTTACATTTGAATATAATAGTCAAATCAAGCGTAAAATAATCGTTTTGAAAATCCTATTTGTCTTTGGAAAGTCTGATCTAAAATTCCCGATTTGTTTAGCATTATTTAGACGACGAATGACGCACATTGGTCATCAATATTGTATTGAGGCGGTTAAGGTACACCTACAGCGCTCACACACAATGTAAGATAGGCAGCAGACAGTATAATCGCTATTGATTCGATTGTGCAAACAACTCGATACATCGCGATTGTTATCAATCGCAACGACAATTCGATGCTAACGAATTTGACTCACGACGCATCGTCGCGCGATCTCTTACACCAAAATCATCGAAACATTCGAAAATCGAGTTGATGCTTGACGCAATTGCCAATTTCACGGACTCGGATAGTTTTGATTTTGATAGATTGAACTCAGGACTTCAGTCTTGGGTGCGATTACCATGTCGGACAATGTGCTGCATATTCCCAGTAACAGCTCGAAGACTGTATTCACGTCCGGTTAATGCCTAAATCGCTGGTCCTATAGACATTTGGAAAGTGTGTTATTGGTAGCGATGCGCAATGGCAAGAGGTTAATCGCGATTGTTAAAACATGCCGATGCATCGCGAATGTTTTCAATCGCAGTCGATTATGAATCGGATTCAGTAAGTTCAACTCAACTTCAAATCGTTTCCATTCGGCTAAGGTTCAGCGCGACCTAGACCTATCGAAACACCTCTCGCTTGTTTCATCGGCAGGGCGAGTCGATGGGGTTACAAAGAGTATAAAACTAAACGAATAGTGTTTGTGTTTATCTGTGGATATGTCATTGGAACTATATATGTCAATGTCAATGATCGATCAATTGATCGATATAGAGTAGTCTTTGGAAATACCTCTACATTTTAAGTAATGTTAACCCTAATGTTATAAAAAAAACAAAGTAGCCTATGTTACTCCTTGCTACAACTGGCATCCGCCAGTGAAAGTTCTGTTAAAATCGCTCCAGCCGTTTCGGAGATTACCCGGAACAAACAGAATTTTTTTATAAATTGGTGCATTTAGTGAAAAGCTGATATTTTGTAATTACAAACAGACACTTCAATTTTATTTATCAGTATAGATGTATAGATACGGTACTGAATTAAAGAAAGAAATTTTCAAAAAAAATATGTCTTTTTGTCTATTTGTTCCGGGTAGGCTCCGAAACGGCTGCACCGACTTTCACTGGCAGATAGCTAATGTTACACGGAGTTGGGTTTTAACGCATTCACTGCTAGAGCTAAATAAAAAGTCATTACCGTGTGCTACACAATCGGACCTTACACCAGTGCGTCAAACGCATATCGTTGTACAAATACGCTTTCGCTCTGTGCTAAAACCTCAATATAGCGTCGACGTAACATATTCCCCAGAGCTATTCGGCGCTTCTGCGCGTTTGACAATTGTTATGGCAGCTCATAAAACACTCGCTTGTTTACGACAGCCAATAAAAACATGCGAAAAGGAAAAGGGTCGGTACATATCCAGTATAATTTAATGTAGGCAAATTCCGTATCTGTTCTATATAGCAAGGTGGGTAAGGGCCCTTACAATTTGGTCTTATTTAAACAATAGACGCGCAGAGTCGGCTTTAGCACACAGTGAAAGCACAGAAATTTGTATGGACTCACATAAGCGTCGTTAGCATATAGGAAAGTTTGGATAAACGCGCAGGACACGGCTAGACTAAAATAAACATTAAGTAGTTTATTTCCACCTTAATAATGTAATACGCCGTCGACCGCCCTGTACGTTCGGATAAATGTCAAAAGTTTTTTGGAGTTCTTTTGTGAAGTAACAACGTTTAGGATTTATGTGTTTTGATTCTGTGATTTTGTTACAATTCGGGCCTCGTGCCGAGGAATTGAATCAATTTGCGCACTTTACATGTGTGAAATACCTTTCCTTTATTTATTTAATGGTGTATGACATGACTAATTAGGCCTGGGAGCCAGGATCAGTCAGAGCAGACTTTGGTTGATTGAAAGTAACACCGTAACTTGGGCACTCCTGGTATTTAATGATTCCACAACTACGTCAGGAAATGTGTGCGCTATATACGTTATGAAAGGAGACTTTCGACAGCGCGATCTAAAAAGATATAACGCCATCTTGTGTGAAATAGTTACACTAACTTGGCGAAGGGTATTCTACGTTTAACAAATGGCGAGCTTAAGTAAAACTATTCCTCCAATGTCAAGTGATTGTTGAGAAAATTATCTTGTAAATTGTTAAAAATATGTGGAGGAACCCATTGGATTCCTCGCTCTACCACTATAGTCGTGTGAAATACACATTTCATTTTTATGTACCCGCGTTATTCTCGTTACCGTGGAAACAATATTACTCGCTGATAATGTTGCTATCCATTGCTGAAATTACGCTGTCAGTGTAATTTTTTGTTTTTTTATGTGGTAACTTTTAACCATAAAACATACATATGCTCACGCCTGTATTCCCCGAAGGGGTAGGCAGAGGTGTTGTTATCACAACACCCACTTTTCACCGAATTTGATTAAGTGCCAACGTGGCAGATGGTGAGTCCATCGCCGTCTCAAACACTTTATATACGTCATTGAATTACTTCTCAGAAATATGCAGGTTTCCTCACGATGTTTTCCTTCACCGTAAAGCACGTGGTGTGAAATCACAGTACATAAGTTTTTTAGAAAAAACTCATTGACAGGCCCTGCTGGGATTCGAACTTGCGTCGCTTGCATAGCAGGCGACTGCTCAAACCTCAAGGCCACCACGGCACCATAAAATATGTAAATTTTAATAGTTTTAACATGCGCGTTAACTGCCTTAAACATAAGCTAATAAAAAAATTAAAGTGATCAATGTCAACAATATTTCGCTTGGTCAAGGCTCTTGACAGTATTGCCGGCTCAGATTTTGAAAAATGCTTAAGCGGGGTTTGTCAAATAATAATAACAACTGGTGTCATCCCAAATCATCTACATCATTCACTAAAGCTACTGGACCTCCCACCATCATCATACATAAACATGCAAAAGGCCGCTATCCTAAATACATGCAGGATTGTCAGAAAGTTCATGGATTTAACAGATATAGAAGACCCAACTAATACCAGACACAATCCATCCCAATGATATCCACATGGTCTTGACCCGTGGGTATAATTTATTACCGGCCTCGGCTGAGAAAAAGAAACTAGAATACTAATAATAATTATAAACGTTTATTGATTACAATATGAGCCTAGAGGCTTGAGCAGTCGTCTGCTACGCAAGCGACGCAAGTTCGAATCCCAGCGGGGCCTGTACCAATGAGTTTTTTCTAAAAAACTTATGCACAGTGATTTCACACCACGAGCTTTACGGTGAAGGAAAACATCGTGAGGAAACCTGCATATTTCTGAGAAGTAATTCGAAGGCGTATGTATAGTGCCTGAGACGGCGATATTCTCACCATCTGTCACGTTGGCACTTAATCATCTTCGGTGAAAAGTGGGTGTTGTTATTACAACACCTCTGCCTACCCCTTCGGGGAATACAGGCGTGAGCATATGTATGTATGTATGATTACAATAAGCGGCAACGAAACAAATAAAAAGATACCAGAAAAATACAAAAAAATTTCATAAGTAGTCTTGTTATGCTTCACATTGTCACCAAAGGGCCACAACTCAACTATACCCGCAGACCAATCTGCGCTCCAGTTCAATCTAGCGGAGCTGATTTTCAGTGTGACCCACCATATACGTAGAATTTTAAAAAAATTGCTGCTCAGCAGGAGTGCCTCAAGCGCCGGAAATATGCTTGCATTGGTCAAGGATACATATTTTCTGCGTTTGCGGTTGAAACTCAGGGACCTTGGGGTCCAGATGCTCATCAACTTTTCAAAGAGGTTGCACGTCGTCTGGTAGAAGCTTCTCGTGACAAGCGGGCTGGGGCTTTTCTCGCTCAGAGAATCAGCATTGCTATTCAACGTGGCAATGCTGCCAGCCTTCTTGGCACGATCCCGAGAGACACCGATTTGGGCCAAGTTTTCTACTTGTAATTAGTTTTTAGTTACTTTAATAAACTACATTAAAATCTCTCATTTCCACATTAAAAAATTGCTTATGAAAAAAGTACGTATTTTCGTCTAGCTGCTATTTTTAGTTCAGATTTCATCAGATTGGTCGCTAAGAACCTACCAAGAGGTATTAACTTTAAAAAAAACCACGCAGTTAGTATTTACTATCTGACGTGACGTTAATGAACATTTTTGCGCGAAGGTATAGGAATTAAAGGTAAAGTCCCCAGTCATGGGGACAGTATAAGCGAATGTTTCTCATAATTGCTCTGTAATTTATTTATTTTTCAGCATACATTCTTAAGGATTTTGTGGTAAATTAAAAGCTCTTCTCTTAATCAGAATTTAATCTTTAATTTCACGTTAGTACAATGAAATAATATAAATAAACAACACTCCTACTTAGACACCATTAATGGACAGTAAAAATCCAGTGTTGTGTTTTAGGGCTAAAATGATAATTTATAGTATGGTTTATATTATAAAATTGATGCATTTCTATTGATAAATCATTAAATAATATTAATTTCAACAACGACGATACAACAGACACAAAATAAGATGATAAGTGTACCTACATCGTGATTCTAGTAAGAAATTACGATTCCCGACACCAAATGACACCGCGAAACTTACAACCGTTATGGCCGCAATCAAAATGGGTGTCAGTTGTCAAAAACATTTGTTATGGCAGCTATAATACTTTTTTTTCTTTTGTTGACGAGGGGGAAACCTTCAAAAGGTCCCCAACCGCCCTGGGAGAGGCAGATCGGGGTATGTGGGATTCTTACCGCACTAAAACTCCCCCGGTGGTCATCCTCAGTGCTCAGGGGGGACTCCGGGTACTCTGATAGAACGCACCGGTGTCCCCCCACACTTTGCCGGAGCACATCCCCGGGGCAGCTGTGAGGCCGCCCCTAGAGACCTCGCTGTGCAAGGCAGCGCGAGCCACATCGCGGTGCCAGCGCCAGCGGGCCCTCCGGCCCCCTTTTAGTCGCCTCTTACGACAGGCAGGGGATACCATAGCCATATTCTTAGACCCGGGCTATTGACCACCGAAGCGGGCCCGGGAAGGTGGCAGCGCGATGTGGCTCGCGCTGCCTTGCACAGCGAGGTCTCCAGGGGCGGCCTCACAGCTGCCCCGGGGATGTGCCCCGGCAAAGTGTGGGGGGACACCGGTGCGTTCTATCAGAGTACCCGGAGTCCCCCCTGAGCACTGAGGATGGCCACCGGGGGGGTTTTAGTGCGGTAAAAGGTACTTGCTGTAAATCGTTGAGAAATTCATCGACACCTTCATTAAAATACTTAATGAAAATAATTAACAAACGCACTAGTCACCAGTAAGATTTTCGAAGGTTCCCCTCGATCTCTCATGGATGCCACCATGAAAACTACCCTTATCAAAATGGGACCACCTCAGAAGCATCACCTGTCAAATCATCAAAATCTGTTCATCCAGTCAAAAGATCTGAGGTAACAAACATGAAAAAAAAATTGTCGATTTTATAACCTTCTCCTTTTTTTGAAGTCGGTTAAAAAGGCATATATTATCTTACTCCATATATGAGGTGAGGTAGGCAGAGGTGTTGTAAAAACAACACCCACTTTTCTTCAGATTAAGTGCCAACGTGACAGATGGTGAGTCCATCGCCGTCTCAGACACTATACACGTCTTTGAATTACTTCTCAGACATATTCAGGTTTCCTCACGAAGTTTTCCTTCACCGTAAAGCACGTGGTGTGAAATCACTGTACATAAGTACATACATACATACATATGCTCACACCTGTATCCCATGGGGGTAGCCAGAGACCACTGTTTGCCACATGCTACGATCCTTACATACTTCTTTCGCTTCATTCACATTCATGCATCTCTTCATACACTTTCTTCGGTTACGAGTGCTCCGAATTTGACCTTTCTGATAAATACTATTAATTGTGTCATAGTAGTTATTCCTTGGACGCCCTCTACCGACACTTCCGGTCACATTCGGTCTATAAATGTGTTTCGTTAATCGCCTTAAGCCACATAAGTTTATAGAAAAACTCATCGGTACAGGCCCCGCTGGGATTCTAGCTTTACTTCTACACACATATATACATATGCTCACGCCTGTATTCCCCGAAGGGGTAGGCAGAGGTGTTGTAATCACAACACACACTTTTCACACAAGATGATTAATGCCAACGTGACAGTCCATCGCCGTCTCAGTCACTTTACATGCGTCATTGAATTACTTCTCAGAAATATGCAGGTTTCCTCACGATGTTTTCCTTCACTGTTTTTTAGATAAACTCATTGTTACAGGCCCCGCTTTTATTCTCTTTGTCAATATCCGAACACAACATTATGTAAAGTAAATGTAAAGTTAATATTGGCGCCAAGTCGTAACGGTGAATGAAATAGTGTCAAATGATTTAAAATTTACGTCAATTCAAATTGGAGCTGTTACAGTTAGAATATAGATGACCGTCGGTCCTCGACTGCTTAGAATAATTTAGAATTAAGGCTTGTGTATACTGAGCTCAGAGCCGCGGTGGAGTGCTGCGCAAGTGACGCAAGTTCGAATCAAAGTTTTTCTTATGGGCAGTGATTTCATGATTAATTTGAAATAACACTTCAATTTTATTTATCTGTATGTATGTATGTATTTGTGTATAGAATAGATTTTAAAAAATAAAAATATATATACATATATGTCAAGAAAGGGCAGGTGCCTATAAAAAATAGACCTATCTGTCATTATAATCAGACCCTTAGATCTCTGAAAAAATGACAAATAGGTTTTCGTAAGCATTTTTGCAACCCGATTCCATATATACCGGTGATTTTATTTCGACACTATGTTTAAGATGCTGAAAATCTCGTGATGTGAACTATTTTACCGCCTGCGACTTCGCCCACAGGGTATTCGACGAAAATAATTAAAAAATTCGGACTCGCACGACGTGTGTCGTATCTATAGATGATAATATTAATGCTCAACTACCGAATTTCGGTTATGGCGGCTAATCTCATTGTGGATCAGCCATCAGCGCAGGAGATATGATAGTGCAGGCGTGTGTGCAAACACAGGTGCACTGTTTATTGGGTCACTCTCATAGTGGGATGGGAGACACGACCGGAGAGAGGTCAGGGAGGACGGACGGAGCCACGGGGGTGGAAACACAGCCAACTTACTAAATAAGGGCACATATTGTGAATTTCTTGTCAGAAAAACCCCAATATCTGTTTTTGACCCAGCCTGATGAGAGCCGTGATGGCCTCGGGGCTCGGAGCAAGTTCGAATCCCAACGAGGCCAATACCAGTGAGTTTTTCTAAAAAAAACTTATGTGCAGTGATTTTACATCACGTGCTTTAGGGTGAAGGAAAGCATCGTGAGGTAACATTTCACCGAATATGATCAAGTGCCAACGTGACAGAGGGTGAGTCCATCGCAGTCTCAGGCTCTATACATACGTGTTTGAATTACTTCTCAGACATATGCAGGTTTCCTCACGATGTTTTCCTTCACCGTAAAGCACGTGGTGTGAAATCAATGTACATAAGTTTTTTAGAAAAACTAATTGGTACAGGCCCCGCTGGGATTCAAACTTGCGTCGCTTGTGTAGCAGGCGACTGCTCAAACCTCAAGGCCACCACGGCTCTTTTATTTATCAGTATGCATAAATATTAATAGATAGGAATTCCGGCCAGGCGTCAGAAGAAGAGACCATCTTACAGATTAATTGTGCGATCTAGCAGACATCCAGCGCCATCTCGTGTTGAAATGAGGAAAATGAAGATCTGTCTTCGAAATCAAACGTAATTAATTTCAGAATTCTTTCGTTCCTAGATGAGTTGTAACAGGTGTAGATGTAAATAGTGTGATAAGAGACAGTTGCAAGTTGAAGAATGATGTGGTGACCAGAATTGAAAGAAGTATGTTGAGATGGTTTGGACATATCGAAAGGATGAGTGAAAGGCGATTAACGAAACACATTTATAGAGCGAATGTGACCGGAAGTGTCGGTAGAGGGCGTCCAAGGAACAACTACTATGACACAATTAATAGTATTTTTCAGAAAGGTCAAATTCGGAGCACTCGTAACCGAAGGACGTGTATGAAGAGATGCATGAATGTGGATGAAGCGAAAGAAGTATGTAAGGATCGTAGCATGTGGCAAACGGTGGTCTCTGCCTACCCCCATGGGATACAGGCGTAAACATGAAGATTTGTACTTTTGTGTGTATGTTTGTAATGAATAAACTCAAAAACTACTGTGATGATTTCAAACATTTTTTCACCTTTGGAAAGCTACATCATCAGCGAGTAGCGTGGGCTTTATTTTATCCCCGTACTCCCACGGGAACGGGAGCTACGCGGGTGAAACAGCGTGACGTCCGCTAGTAATCGATAAATTACTTTCATTTGATGTTGATGAATGTCAAACTCGATCAGATTAAAAATAATTTATTTTTATTTTTTTTAAGGCTTCTTCTTATTAAATTAACTCTAATCCTGTAAAACCTTAGGGCAAAATTTGTGTATAAATAAACCGCATTAGTGTGGGATTATTATCTGTATAGATATACAGGTGTCGGGGAAAATAGGACAGCTGTTAAAATATGTGATAGGGTATACTTTTAGGAAGCAAATAAAATTATTATGACATAAATATCTCCTTCCGTTTTCGAGTAATTGACGTTCAAAGTTGACCATATCAAGACCTTATTTTCGCATAAAAATCAAGCGGTGATGTGACGTGATATCGAATTACGTTTTTATGTTTTATGTCCCAATAATAGTTCCTGAAATAATCCCATTAAACCATTTTTCGTAACCATGAACCTTCTCCTTAATGTACCAAGTTCAATGACCTCGTACGTAATGTAGGTAAACGCGGCCGCGCGTTCATTCAATCGCTTAAGGCCGCGAGCTCTTCGGCCCTTAGCAACCATAGCCTATAACTACGTTATCGTTGGAGCTAGATATTTTACGACTTCAACATAGTGATATATTCATAAAACACAACAACTTCTAGAAGACAACTGTTCCTTTTTCTCCGACACTCTGTATATTATCTAACTGTTCAAATATGTTTCAAATGCGTATTCAAAGTCAATAAGACAATTCCACGAATTTGTGACAAACAGGATGCCATTTTGAAATAAATACATATATTTCACAATTTCGTAAACATCCAGAACCCTCGCCTATTTATAATAGACAGTCATATTGTATATCTTTGCATGGCTTAACCATTGACTTTGCATATATAGACTTGCCGTCACGATATTCTAGTTTTGTTAGAAAAGGATGGGTTGATACGCTTTAACACGAGTAAGAATAGGATGCAAAATTTTATTTATTTATTGAAAAACCATTTAACATCATTACAGTTATTATAACTAAGTCGACGTTAAAGGTAACATTAACATAATACAAAACTAGAAAAATAATTTAACTTAATATCTATATATATATATTTCAGAGTTAACCCGGAGCAAGCAGTTAGACAGACAGACAGAGAAAATGTTACAAATGTATGTATGTACCTTACATTGTACTTTAATATGCATCAAGTGAAAAGCTGTTAATTTGAAATTACAAACAGACACTTAATTATTATTTATCTGTATATATAAATTTTCCGGGATATAGTAGCCTATGTCCTTCTCCTGGTTATAAGCTACCTCTCCACCAATTTCGAGCCAAATCGGTTCAGCCGTTCTTGAGTTATAAATAGTGTAACTAACACGACTTTCTTTTATATATATAGATAACTAACTAACTGTATACTATATACTTCGCAATAAAACTTTATAAATTACAACTTATTACTAAAAAATATAATCTAATAACTAAAAACCTAAGTGAAATAGAAAAATATAATAAAAATTATAAATAAAACACGGAATTTAAATTAGTGTCTGTGGGAATGGTGCCCAGTAAGCTGGCTGCGTTACCTCGCTGGATCGCTAAGCTAATCCTCTGACCGAGGTAAGAACCAGCTCGACCCTCACCAGAGACGTCAACCAGGCGTTTTGAAAGATCCTTAAAAAGGACCTTCGGATTTGGCCCCCATGGCCCCAAAGTCTCAACCCCAAACGGCAGAAATATACAATTATGACTGATATCTGCATATTTCCGCCGCTTGAGGTTTTCTGCACACACTGCCGCCGCCCCTGCTTGCTTCGATGTCGAGTTTAAGTGGCAGCGAGCAAGTGTGTCCACGCAGGAATATTTTTTAACTGTTTCTGCGAGTTTCGGCAGGCTCTGGTGAAAAATATCAATATCGTTAGCCATGGCGTTTATTAAACGATCTGGCTCTCGATAAGGGAGCGTGTTTAAGAAGATGATGAAAAAATAAGATCTATACCACAATTAAACATACATCTATACAGATACTAGCTGTGCCCGGCATACGTTGTATTGCCATATTTTTGGGGTGGACTACCCCTAATATTTAGGGGGATGAAAAATAGATGTTGACCGATTCTCATAGATACCGGATAAGCACAAAAAATTTCATCAAAATCGGTCAAGCCGTTTCGGAGGAGTATGGCAACGAAAACTGTGACACGAGAATTTTATATATTAGATATAAAATTCAAGTGTGTTGTTCGTTATTCCAAATTAACAGCTTTTCACTAAATGCACATGGAAGTATATGCGGTAATCACATACAAATACTTATTTAAAATATTTTTATCCGTCTGTCTGTCAGCTTATTTTAGCTAATCTCTGAAATGGCTGTATCGATTTTAACGGGACTGTCACTGACAGGTAGCTGATGTTACAAGGAGTAACTTTTTTTAATTAGGATTCCATAAAATTACGTCTACGCGTAAACATATTATACAGCTAGTTTTTGAAAAGAGTAATTCCTGAGTTTCTTGCCATGTTCTTCTCAGTAAAAGCAACCTTCCGAACCTGGCGGTATCATGTATAATACTGTATAATTATGTCATTATGACGAATTGAAAGTACTTTGTAAAAAGTCTAATCGAATAAAGATACTTTTAGTTTTAGTTTGAGTATACTTGGGGTATAGCCAGGGTCTAAGAATATGGCTATGGTATCCCCTGCCTGTCGTAAGAGGTGACTAAAAGGGGCCGGAGGGCCTGCTGGCGGTGGTCGGGGTGGGAGCTTTAGCTGCCTTGCACAGCGAGGTCTCCAGGGGCGGCGTCACAGCTGCCCCGGGGATGTGCCCCGGCAAAGTGTGGGGGGACACCGGTGCGTTCTATCAGAGTACCCGGAGTCCCCCCTGAACACTGAGGATGACCACCGGGGGGGTTTTAGTGCGGTAAAATTCCCACATATCCCGATCTGCCTCTCCTAGGGCGGTCGGGGACTTTTTGATTACGCACTCGTCAAAAAAAAAAGGAGGTGACTTCTGACACGACTCGATAACCATGATTCTCTAAGTCTGTTTATTTCAAGTCTATGGTCGATTTGTGGGCAGACCAACCAATGTGATTATGAAATCATCTTTTTTGCTCAGTACTCACACGAACGTAATATAAATTTCAAATTGATCCCGTTACGAATCGAATAACAACTCAAGGTGTAAGCAATAAGATATCAAATTGAATAACACTTATGTTTGTCATTGAGTTACTAGTCTATGGCAGATACCCCATAGCATAGACTATAGTGGCGGGAAAAAACTGAATAATCGCTTTTTTTTCTACTTTGAAACATTGCATTTTCGTTTGTCAGAGATAATAACTTTTTTTTTTCTGCCCTCTCCGCCTGGCTAGGTAAGTAATATATAGTTCTCAATTAAATAGTGAGGGTGTAATTTTTTTTTTAGTGTAATATTTGACAATTGAGCATTTGAACTGTGTCCATGGGCTTATATTCATGAGATATAAATACTGTAACCAAAAACATTGTATAATATATATTTTTTAAAAGAGTAATTGTTGAGTTTCTTGCCGGGTTCTTCTCAAAAAAAGCTACCTTCCGAACCCGGTGGTAACATTTATAATCATGTATAATGTATTTTGTGTCCTTCTGACGATTTGAAAGTACTTTGTAAGAAGTCTAATCAAATAAAGATATTTTGAATTGAATTGACCCTCACGCGGTTTTACCCGCGTAGTTCCCGTTCCCGTGGGAGTACGGGGACAAAATAAAGCGTATATTACTCGCTGATGATGTAGCTATCCAATGGTGAAAGAATTTTTGAAATCGGTTCAGTAGTTTTTGAGCCTATTCATTACAACCAAACAAACAAAGTTTTCCTCTTTATAATATTAGTGTAGATAATGAAGGCGATTTCATTGACTTTTACTGACATGAATTAAGAGTAACTAATTATAATAATAGGTTACTAACAGGGCCTAGCGATCATTGTTCACCTATAATACATTTTTGTGGTACTTATGAAGAATAATAGAAGGAAAGGTAGAAGGGAAGAGAGGGAGAGGAAGACCACGGCTAACATATATGAGACAAGTTAAGGAAAAGGTGTCTGTCATGACGTATAGGGAGGTCAAAGAGATGGCACTGGACAGAGACAAGTGGAAAGAAATGCATCGGTTACACCGACAATAGTTATTACTGTTAAATTGATGATGATGATGAAGAATAATTATTACAAATTGCGAGACCTTACACCTAAATAATTATTTAAAACTTTTACACCGCGAATTTTCATACATATTTCATCCTCATCCTCATCAACCTAACTTCAACTATATAATTATATATATTATAATATAAATCTGTCACACTTGGCTAAGGCCCGTGTGCACGCAACTCTACCCCCCTAAATGGGAGATGATATACTGATAAGAATATATATATATATAACTAGCTGTGCCCGGTAAACGTTGTTTTGCCATATATTTTTTGGGGTGGACTACCCCTAACATTTAGGGGGATGAAAAATAGATGTTGGCCGATTCTCATAGATACCGGATAATCACAAAAAATTTCATCGAAATCGGTCAAGCCGTTTCGGAGGAGTATGGCAACGAAAACTGTGACACGAGAATTTTATATATTAGATAATAATAAGTACGTATATATACGCATAAGAGCCGTGGTGGCCTTTGGGTTTGAGCAAGTTCGAATCCCAGCGGGGCCTGTACCAATGAGTTTTTCTAAAAAAACTTATGTACAGTAATTTCACACCACGTGCTTTACGGTGAAGGAAAACATCGTGAGGAAATCTGCATGTGTCTGAGAAGTAATTCAAAGACGTATGTAAAGTGTCCATCACCATCTGTCACGTTGGCACTTAATCATCTTCGGTGAGCCTTAACCCCTTCGGGGAATACAGGCGTGAGAATATGTATGTATATATACGCAAAAAAATACATAAATATCCGTCGATAACTAATTTTATATTTACATGCCCTAAAATTGGGTGAAATATGTGATTCTTGTGACCTTAAATTCACCTATTTTCTACCGTATTTCACGTGAACAAATATTATTTCTATTTTGAGCCATTATTGTTACGAATCGGTTACGTTCAAGTTCAAGTTCCAAATATCATTATTTGATTAGACTTCTTACAAAGTACTTTCAAATCGTCAGAAGGACACAAAATACATTATACATGATTATAAATGTTACCACCGGGTTCGGAAGGTAGCATTTGTTGACAAGAACCCGGCAAGAAACTCAACAATGACTATAAATAAAATAAAATAAATTCTCTACGCCATCCCAGAAGGGTCCCCGAAGGGGTAGAGGGTAGGGTAGAGGTGTTGTAATCACAACACCCACTTTTTTTTTATGATTAAGTGTGAACGTGACAGATGGTGAGTCCATCGCCGTCTCAGACACTTTACATACGTCATTGAATTACTTCTCAGAAATATGCAGGTTTCCTCACGATGTTTTCCTTCACCGTAAAGCACGTGGTGTGAAATCACTGTACATAAGTTTATTAGAAAAACTCTTTGGTACAGGCCCCGCTGGGATTTGAGCTTGCGTAGCAGGCGACTGCTCGAACCTCAAGGCCACCGCGGCTCTTTGCACGGCTCACGGCTCATTCTCAACAATTACTCTTTTAGAAAAATTATTATACAATGTTATTGGTTACAGTATTTATATCTCATGAATATAAGCCGATGGACACCGTTCAAATGCTCAATTAGCAAATATAATAACTAAAATATTACAAATATTTGTGAGCATGGCATACGCGTGAATTTTATACATTGGAATTTTTGATTAAATGATAATCATTTGGTTTAGAAGTGGAAATGCTAGGTTATATAGGTTCGATGTTCGATCAAATCCTATGTTTTTTTGAGGGAGTCACTCTCGAGCTACCAACCTAACATTGGAATCGCTGTGCCAACATAATAACCACAGCCAGAACTCCGCCTCTCCCTCCCGTGTCATGACACAGGTGAGTGTTTGTTAAGTGTCTGAAAGGCGAAAAGCTTACCAATTAATCATTTTTTAAATTAGAAATTGCCCTTATATAAAACGTAAGTTATCACTGATCATCTCCCTGGCTTTATTATTATGAATCAAGTGCCGACTCCAACAATGTATGGGATAAGGCCAGGGAGATGATGATATGGTACACGAAGTACCAGGCGCACATAACGGACAAGGAGTTAATAAGTTGATTGCGACTAACATGGGGCCACATCGGGTTGAATCAAGTGCCGACCCCAACAATGTATGGGATAAGGCCAGGGAGATGATGATATGGTACACGAAGTACCAGGCGCACATAACGGACAAGGAATTAATAAGTTGATTGTGACTAACATGGAGCCACATCGGGTTGAATCAAGTGCCGACCCCAACAATGTATGGGATAAGGCCAGGGAGATGATGATATGGTACACGAAGTACCAGGCGCACATAACGGACAAGGAATTAATAAGTTGATTGCGACTAACATGGAGCCACATCGGGTTGAATCAAGTGCCGACCCCAACAATGTATGGGATAAGGCCAGGGAGATGATGATATGGTACACGAAGTACCAGGCGCACATAACGGACAAGGAGTTAATAAGTTGATTGCGACTAACATGGAGCCACATCGGGTTGAATCAAGTGCCGACCCCAACAATGTATGGGATAAGGCCAGGGAGATGATGATGATATTATTATTCTCCAATCGAATATTTGCTTAATAACATTATATGCAACGTCGATAGCAATCTCAATTGCAATCGACGAAATTATAAATAAAAGAAAAGAACACTATGGTATTCGAAATTTAAATTTATTTTTTTCTATATCCCGTCTGTATACAGTGGTCGTATAAAGTACGCTCGGATGTTCCCGCCATTTTAGTGCATTCCGCGCCATGCTCGAATAAGCAAGTGCTAAGTCGATTATTATCCGACTCGAGAAGCTTTTTTTTTAATTACAAGCTTTTTTTTTAATGACGACGAGGAATATTTACTTGGTTTATGGTGAGTGATTATATTTAATTTTTTTTTTTAATTTAGAATTGTGTTTATCTGTGGTAATGTTCAAGTTTATTAATTTGAAGGTAATTATTAATCTGGAATAAATATCTACTCTATCTACACTACTATTATAAAGAGGAAAGATTTGTATTTTTGTGTGTACGTTTGTAATGAGTAAACTCAAAAACTACAAGACCGATTTCAAAAATTCTTTCACCATTAGATAGCTACATAATCAGCGAGTAACATAGGCTTTATTTTATCCCCGTACTCCCACGGGAACGGGAACTACGCGGGTGAAACCGCATGACGTCCGCTAGTTGGGAATATTATATACAAATTTAATGTGAAATAATTACAAAAAAGCTTGAATTAAAAAAGAAAAATAATCACGTGTTCTTTTCAATTTGTTATTAAATAATATTAGTAGGTAGCTGTGCCGCGCAGTTTTACCCGCGTCCATGGTTGAACGTAATGTTTAAAAAAAATAAAAGTAGCCTAAGTTACTCCTTGTAGCATTAGCTATCAGCCCGTTAAAATCGGTCTAACCGTTTTGGAGATTAGCCGGAACAAACAGACAGACAGATAATTAAAAAAAAATGTTTTTCTCCGTTTTTTTTTTGAAGTGAAAAGCTTTGGTTTTGGATTTACAAACGGACACTTCAATTGTATTTATCTGTATATATTAAATTTAACAATTTTCTATTTTACTCCGTTTTAATATATACATTGCTATGGCATTGCTATTCAACGTGGCAATGCTGCCAGCCTTCTTGGCACGATCCCGAGAGACATCGAATTGGGACAAGTTTTCTACTTGTAATTAGTTTTTAGTTATAATCATAATAAAGCTTTATTATATTCCACAATAAGAATTGGATACATTTATGTTCTAGTTTTAATACTATTCAGGTTCAGGGTAAAAGCCTCCCCCAAAGAATTCCATAGATCCCTATTTTTGGCAGTGCTCATCCAATCTCTTCCTGCAACGGATACAATCTCGTAGTTTTTAGTTACTTATTAGTTATTCTTAATCATTGCGAGTTTTCAAATCGTAAAACAATGCTTATATTCGGTCGTTTGTGTATATAAATACAAATATTTCCTTATAATTTAACATTAGTTTAAAGTTAAGAATCATGGATAGTTTGTTATTTTAATAATCTATCTATACATATAAAAAAAAGAGCCGTGGTGGCCTTGAGGTTTAAGCAGTCTCCTGCTACGCAAGCGACGCAAGTTCGAGTCCCAGCGGGGCCTGTACCTATGAGTTTTTCTAAAAAAACTTATGTACAGTGATTTCACACCACGTGCTTTACGGTGAAGGAAAACATCGTGAGGAAACCTGCATATGTCTGAGAAGTAATTCAAAGACGTATGTATAGTGCCTGAGACGGCGACAGACTCACCATCTGTCACGTTGGCACTTAATCATCTTCGGTGAAAAGTGGGTGTTATGATAACAACTCCTCGGCCTACCCCTTCGGGGAATACAGGCGTGAGCATATGTCCATGTGTGTGGGATAAAGAGTATTCTATGTCCTTCTCCTGGTTCTAAGCTACCTCCCCACCAATTTTCAGCCAAATCGGTTCAGCCGTTCTTGAGTTATAAATTGTGTAACTAACACGACTTTCTTTTATATATACATTCATATGCTCACGCCTGTATTCCCCGAAGGGGTAGGCAGAGGTGTTGTAATAACAACATCCACTTTTCACCGAATTTGATTAAGTGCCAACGAGACAGATGGTGAGTCTATCGCCGTCTCAGGCACTATACATACGGCTTTGAATTACTTCTCAAACATATGCAGGTTTCCTCACGATGTTTTCCTTCACCGTAAAGCACGTGGTGTGAAATCACTGTACATAAGTTTTTTAGAAAAAACTCATTGGTACATGCCCCGCTGGGATTCGAACTTGCGTCGCTTGCGTAGCAGGCGACTGCTCCAACCCCGAGGCCACCACGGCTCGATAGATTGAGGCGCTTCTTAAATAATGCAAGATTTAGTTCCTTAATGGGTTGTGGTATTTTATTATATATTTTTGGAGCCATCGAAATGATGCTCTTGTGTACAAGCGCTGTATTAGCTTTATTGACACATAACCTGTTTAGGTCCCGTCTACTGCGAGTATCATTTGTTAAATTGGCAAGCTTCTCAAAATAGTGAGGGTTGATATACAAGAATGAAGAAGATATACAAGCATGTTAAGGTTAAAAATGTATACTTTTTAAAATATGGCAAACACATATCTATTGCTCTAAGACCAAACATTGCTCTAATGCACCTTTTTTGAGCTTTAAAAATTAATTCCTTTTTGGTGGAATTTCCCCAAAAAATTATTCCGTATCGAATAATCGACGTAACTTGTCCGTGATAAGCAGCCAACAGGGTCTCAGTGTTTGTGACACCGGTCTCCTACCAGATGGACTGACCAAATAAAAGACTCTAGGTCCCCGAGGTTTAGCTCCGTCAGGGCTGTGATGGACAGAAGCCGATGGAAACAAATAGTTCACTCCAAGTGTGGACCTCTCGATGATGACCACGATCCTCAGTCGTGAGGGAACGACTAGAGAGAGAGAGATTCACTTTTTGAGATGCTTACGTACCCCTTTGTTCATCAGTAATCATAATAATAATGAAGAAATTATTCGCATAAAAATACTATATATATTACCACAGTATACAAAAAAATCTTTAGTTATTGTGAACAATTATCGGCTATTTAAAAAAAAAAATTAACTAGCCAGTTATGAAAAAAACATCTAATCTTATTAAATCATAGATACAACAACGAATTTTACGCATAAACTAAAGAAGACAGACAATATGGAGATATAGAGATTTTTTTAATGTGGAAAATTTAAAAAAAAAATTTTTTTTCCTCTCTTCCTCTTGTGTTCCTTTTTTCTATGAATCTCTACAGGGTCACTGTATTTTTTACCAATATCACCGAAAAATATAAAAACGCAAAAAAAATTATAATTTTCTTTTTTATTCACAAGAAAACTTTGTAAAATAGTTTATATGTATATTAATTTTGTTTTGTTTCAGATAAAATAATGTTTAATTCAAGCAAAGATACGACTTTCGTTCCGAAAATGTCAACATATGACTTTAAATCCACCGAATTGTGTCCTAAAATGCCAGAGAAGGGACACATGACTGACTTAAATATGACATTTTGCCTAAATATGACAATATATGCCACTCGGTTGCTATTCAAGTTTTTTTATGACAACTCTGTCATATTGCTGTCAACTGTGTTCATTTGTTTAACTATTTATGTCATATATAAGTCTTACTGGAGCCCAGTACTTTATATTAAGGTATGTACCTACCTAATCTATACAATATTATAAAGCTACAGAGGTTCTTATACAGTATATTTTATTTTCAAAATGTTGTAACCCAAGGTATAAAATCAAAAACCTATTTATACGTGCGCTGCAAAAACTATTGACAATAGAACAAAATGATGTACTACGGGTTTGTAGGTCTTATTAAGATCTACAAAAAAGTCCGCGAGAGCACATATCTAACTATCATAGTTTAGTCACAATAACCGCTTTTATGTTCAAAAAAAATATTAAGTCGTCTGAATAAAGAAACTACGTTAAATGTGTATTAATATATAAACCTAAATCTATGAGTGTGAAACCATTGTATCTAATATAACCTATAGGGCGTTTTCACACTGCGACGATATTGACACCGACGTTGGTCGGCTCAGACGACAACAATATCGGTGAGAGCGAGTGATCAGAGTCATCCCCAGCAACAAGATCTTCCACTGAGGCGGGTGTCATGTCTGGGGAACACCGGCTCCAACTGTTCTAGTTGGACACTTGTATATATACTGTGTGGAGAGCGAGTGATCAGTGTCATCCCCAGCAAAGACAAGATCTTCCATTGAGGCGGGTGTCATGTCTGGGGAACACCGGCTCCAACTGTTCTAGTTGGACACTTGTATATATACTGTGTGGAGAGCGAGTGATCAGTGTCATCCCCAGCAAAGACAAAATCTTCCATTGAGGCGGGTGTCATGTCTGAGGAACACCGGCTCCAACTGTTCTAGTTGGACACTTGTATATATACTGCAATGCGCTTGAAAATTCTAATTGCGCGATTTAGGTTCTCATGTATTTGTACTCAAACTTTGCAATTCTTAGCGAGTAGCGCCATGGTGTCAATGCATCGAGTCGTGTTCGTTGAGTGACGATTACACACGAGTCTGACTCGATACCATCGATTGGGATTAAGAAAAATCACAATGCATTGAGATGTTTGAACAATCGAGACTATCCCGATTAGCTTCTGAACATTGCACATCGCTACCCTTAGTTGCCTCTTACGGCAGGCAGAGGATACCTTAGCCAAATTCTTAGACCCTGCAGTCAGCAGTACCCAGCGAGGCCTGTACCAATGAGTTTTTCTCACCACGTGCTTTACGGTGAAGGAAAACATCGTGAGGAAACCTGCATATTTCTGAGAAGTAATTCAAAGACATATGTATAGTACCTGAGACGGCGATAGACTCACCATCTGTCACGTTGGCACTTAATCAAATTCGGTGAAAAGTGTGTGCTGATATTATAACACCTCTGCCTACCGTGAATACAGGCGTGAATATGTATGACTTGATATCATACATACATACATATGCTCACGCCTGTATTCCCCGAAGGGGTAGGCAGAGGTGTTGTAATATCAACACACACTTTTCGCCGAATTTGATTAAGTGCCAACGTGACAGATGGTGAGTCTATCGCCGTCTCAGGTACTATACATATGTCTTTGAATTACTTCTCAGAAATATGCAGGTTTCCTCACGATGTTTTCCTTCACCGTAAAGCACGTGGTGTGAAATCACTGTACATAAGTTTTTTAGAAAAACTCATTGGTACAGGCCACCACGGCTCAACTTGATATCATTTCAGGAACTGACAGATGTTGGGTTCGACCACATCCCCTCAGGTAGAGACAGGAATCGCAACATAACTCGGGCGCAGAACGCAAGGAAAGCGGGCACCAAGCTGCCTCCCCCGTATCCAAATGGCTGGTTCGCTTTAACAGATAGTAAAGAACTAAAATCTGGTGGAGTCAAGGCTGTTGATGCATTAGGTAATATTTTCATTTATTTTTATGCTAGCTTTTTAGATGAGCTCGATCAGCGCAGCTCTCATAATTGGATGGGTGACCGCCCGAGCTCCCTCCGTGCCTCGGAGAGCACGTTAAGCCGTCGGTCCCGGTTGACAATTTATCATCTTTGGCAATCGTTACAGGTCAGTCGGAGGCCTAAAATAGTCTGACAACTGGTTAAACCCAGATCACGGATTTTCATTGTTAAAGGTTGCGAAGGTTAGGCAGTCGCTTCGTATATCGAATGATATGCTCAATAGCAACTGTGCCACGAGCTCCTCATCCCATCAGTCTAGCTTCTGAACTGTAAGACTATAACTTAACAACACGGACCCTGTTGGACACAGCAATTTTTGAGAGAGGGTTTAAACTAAGTATATTATATTTACATTTTATATTATAATCTAATATATAAAATTCTCGTGTCACAGTTTTCGTTACCATACTCCTCCGAAACGGCTTGACCGATTTTGATGAAATTTTTTGTGCTTATCCGGTATCTATGAGAATCGGCCAACATCTATTTTTCATCCCCCTAAATGTTAGGGGTTCCACCCCACAAAAAAAATGGCAATACAACGTTTGCCGGGCACAGCTAGTATTATATGGTTACTTATTATACGTATATTTATTTAAATATATAATTTCTTTTACTTTAAGGTTATTAATGGATTCTAAAATACTGTTTAATATTCTTCACAGACCTGAATTCTTATAGAAAGCCCCACCGCTGCATATTTCTATTGACAGAAACGAAGCGATAACATAGTTTACATACATACATACATATGCTCACGCCTGTATTCGCCGAAGGGGTAGGCAGAGGTGTTGTAATCACAACACACGTTTTTCACACAAGATGATTAAATGCCAACGTGACAGATGGTGAGTCCATCGCCGTCTCAGACACTTTACATGCGTCATTGAATTACTTCTCAGAAATATGCAGGTTTCCTCTCGATGTTTTCCTTCACCGTAAAGCACGTGGTGTGAAATCACTGTACAAAAGTTTTTTAGAAAAACTCTTTGGTACAGGCCCCGCTGGGATTCGAACTTGCGTCGATTGCGTAGCAGGCGAATGCTCAAACCTCAAGGCCACCACGGCTTCACATTTGACACGCAGTTTACATTTGATTTAATAATTATTCCAGGTCAGAATTTATGCGTCTATAGAGGTGATGATGGGATAGCGCGGTGCGTGGACGCGTACTGTCCCCATTTGGGGGCGAACCTGGGTGTAGGGGGCAGTGTGTGCGGTGACTGTATTGAATGCCCGTTTCACAAGTGGCGGTTCGGTGCCGATGGGGTTTGTGTCAGCGTGCCAGGACTGGATCATGGTGAGCGTTTAACTATAAATCTATATCTATACAGATAGATAAAGTTGTCTGTGTGAAATTCCAAATTATTTAAAAACCAGCTATGCCCCGCGCAGAATTAGTTTTATATAATATATCGGTTTAAAATTGACAATCGTTACAGGTCAGTCGGAGGCCTAAAATAGTCTGACAACTGGTTTAACCTAGATCACAGATTTTCCTCGTTAAAGGGGTTGCGAAGGTCAGATGGCAGTCGCTTCGTATAAAAATCAGGTGATCAGCCACATCGGGTTGAATCAAGTGCCGACCCCAACAATGTATGGGATAAGGCCAGGGAGATGATGATCGGTTTGAGATTGACAAAGTTTCATACAAACTTTCATCCCCTATTTTATCCCCTTGGGGGTCGAATTATTCAAAATCCTTTCTTATCGGATGCCTACGTCATAACATGTAACTGCATGCCAAATGTCAGCCCGATCCGTTCAGTGGTTTGGGCTGTGCGTTGATAGATCACTATGTCAGTCAGTCACCTTTGAGTTATATATATATTTAGACAAACTGTAGCCCGCGGAAACCTAATTATTTATTTTATTCAAAGTACATTGGCTGAGTTACATTAGCTATCTGCCAATGAAAGTCCTGTCAAAATCAGTGCAGGAAGAGACAATTAAAAAAATTGTTTTTCTATGTCCTACCGTGTAAACTTTCATACGTAGTGAAGAGCTGTTATTTCGGAAATACAAACGGACACTTCAGTTTTATCATCATTAATATATATAAATCTCGTGTCACAATGTTTGTCCTCAATGGACTCCTTAACCACTTAACCGATTATAATAAAATTCGCACACCATGTGCAGTTCGATCCAACTTGAGAGATAGGATAGTTTAAATCTCAAATTATAGTCGCAATTTTAATTTATTGCTAATTATTTGTCTGTTATTATTTGACAGTCGCAATTATCTGTTAACTCCAAATGATTCTAACAGATGTCGATACCTTTCGACTGGGTTGAGTAAGTAATCAATAGATGGCGCTGCTCTTAGATTGTTTACTATAATGTTATATAGCAAAAACTTTAGCCACAGCAACGCGTGGCCGGGTCAGCTAGTATATCTGTATAGATACGTATAGATATTATTTATACTAGACTTTTAATTATGTTAATTTTATCGACATTTGTGCATTGGAACATTGTCCATGAGCTTATGTTTCTTAAGCGATTTATTTTGAACTCTTAAATATTTTTTTAAAAGAGTAATTACTGAGTTTCTTGCCAGGTTCTTCTCAGTAAAAGCAACCTTCCGAACCTGGCGGTATCATGTATAATACTGTATAATTATGTCATTTCAAAGATATTTTTGACTTTGACTTTGACTATCATAATAATAGTCACTTCGGGCCAACGCTAACGTTAACGCGCGACTTCGTTTACGTATTGATCATATCCTTAATGATTAAACGAACTTACCTGTAAGTGAAGTTCTATCATAATTATACGAGCGCCTCGTCCGAAGAGACTTCTTAGTAAGTATTATAATATAGTAGTACTTACTATATACTCACAAAAAAATATGTTTCTCTGTCCATCAGTCTGTCTGTCAGTTACGTCTGAAATAGCTGAACTTTCACTGGTATATAGCTGTTATTGCTACAAAAATTATGTTGTCTATACTACTATTATAAAGAGGACAGATTTTCATTTTTGTGTGTGTGTTTGTAATGAATACACTCAAAAACTACTGGACCGATTAGAAAAATTCTTTCAGCAATGGATAGCTACATTATCAGCGAGTAACATAGGCTATATTTTATCCCCGTACTCCCACGGGAACGGGAACTACGCAGGTGAAACCGCGTGACGTCCACTAGTCATAAATATGTTAATTCTTCTAGCCCCTCGTGGGGTATCAATCAAGACATACAGGACAGTGGAGGCTGATGGTTCTGTGTGGATCTGGCATGATGCCGAGGGTCGGGAGCCGCTGTGGCCTCTGATGGACTATCCCAAGCTGAAGGATTGGGGATATAGGGGAAGGAACGAGTTTACTGTCAGCGCGCATATTCAGGTATTTCCATATTATATTGTTCATATATCTACAGTACTATTATAAAGAGGAAATATTTGTATTTTTGTGTGTATGTTTGTAACGAATAAACTCAAAAACTACTGTGACGATTTCAACAATTCTTTCACCATTGGATAGCTACATTATCAGTGAGTAACATAGGCTTTATTTTATCCCCGTACTCCCACGGGAACGGGAACTACGCGGCTGAAACCGCGTGACGTTCGCTAGTTTATAATATTCAATTCCATATTTATATTCATAAACATATTCGCGTCTGTACCAATGAGTTTTTCTAAAAAACTTAGAATAAGAATAAGAATAAGAATAATTTATTATGTGCAGTTATTTTACACCACGTGCTTTACGGTGAAGGAAAACATCGTGAGGAAACCTGCATATGTCTGAGAAGTAATTCAGTGATGATGTGGCACTTAATCATCTTGTGTGAAAAGTGTGTGTTGTGATAACAACACCTCTGCCTACCCCTTCGGGGAATACAGGCGTGAGCATGTGTATATACTGATTTTCATCTTTAATTCATTTCAGGAGATCCCAGAGAACGGTGCTGATGTGGCTCACCTGAATGTGGTTCACGCTGCGTCTGTGATGTCAAATCTTGGAGAATCATTTCCATTCTTATGTAACATTATAGGTGAGCTGATACAATTACTGGTGTAGGTGAAATAAATATGTTGGGTTATTCCAATAATCCAGTAATTCATCTTTTCAAAAAAAAAAATTTACACTATTTACATACATACATACATATGCTCACGCTTGTATCCCATGGGGGTAGGCAGAGACCACCGTTTGCCACATGCTACGATCCTTACATACTTCTTTCGCTTCATCCACATTCATGCATCTCTTCATACACTTTCTTCGGCTACGAGTGCTCCGAATTTGACCTTTCTGAAAAATACTATTAATTTGGTCATAGTAGTTCTTCCTCGGACGCCCTCTACCGACACTATTTTAAGAGTATAAAATATACATAAGAAATGTAAGCTCATGGACACAGTTCCAATGCACAAATGTCGATAAAATTAACATAATTAAAAGTCTAGTACATCTACTTATAACTAAATGCGTAGCTTGAGATGACCAACCCCCACAAGCAGCACCTGTTCACAAGTATGACGAGGAGAAAGAAAGTTCGTTGGGAATGTGTATGGCATGTTGAGCATCCTCTTAAGTATTGCCTGTTGAGTCCTTTCAAGGTTAAGAAGTTTTGGACGCGTGACCCCAGATGCTAATTCCATACGTGGTTAGTTATTTATTTGCTTGAAA
Source organism: Watsonalla binaria (assembly GCA_929442735.1). Taxonomy (NCBI): domain Eukaryota; kingdom Metazoa; phylum Arthropoda; class Insecta; order Lepidoptera; family Drepanidae; genus Watsonalla; species Watsonalla binaria. The sequence goes on along the minus strand of OV838948.1, from coordinate 1,121,572 downwards.
TATACATTTTGTAACCAATTACACAGAACGTAGCAATATTAAACAATATAATATACAGTACGCAATACATTGAATTATACATATGCTCACGCCTGTATTCCCCGAAGGGGTAGGCAGAGGTGTTGTAATAACAACACCCACTTTTCACCCATTTTTGATTAAGTGCCAACGTGACAGATGGTGAGTCTATCGCCGTCTCAGGCACTATACATACGTCTTTGAATTACTTCTCAGAAATATGCATGTTTCCTCACGATGTTTTCCTTCACCGTAAAGCACGTGGTGTGAAATCACTGTACATAAGTTTTTTTAGAAAAACTCATTGGTACAGGCCCCGCTGGGTTTCGAACTTGCGTCGCTTGCGTAGCAGGTGACTGCTCAAACCCCGAGGCCACCACGGCTCTCTGACATTGAATTATATACACAGCATATTATAACAATACAAACACAATCAAACATTCGCCTCGCAATACTCCAGACATGCCGACATGATCGTCTGCCATTCATCCAGAGTGTGACTCCAAGAGAGCGTTGAGCGCAGAGAGAGTGCGAGGGACAGGAGATTGTGATCAAAATTCAAAATATCTTTATTTGATTAGACTTCTTACAAAGTACTTTCAAATCATCAGAAGGACACAAAATACATTATACATTATTATAAATGTTACCACCGGGTTCGGAAAGCAACCTTGCTTTTGTTGACAAGAACCCGGCAAGGAACTCAACAGTTACTCTTTTAAAAAAAATATATATATTATACAATGTTATTGGTTACAGTATTTATATCTCATGAATATAAGCCCATGGACACAGTTCAAATGCTCAATTGTCAAATATAATAACTAAAATATTACAAATATTTGTGAGCATGGCAAATTCCAGCCAGTCAAAGCAAAGATCAAACTAAGATTAATTAATTGTAGCAAAAGTACAGCGCCAATGGGATTATTTACAATAATTTTCCGACAAAGATACATCCCAGGCTTCCTTATCACAAATATAATCACTTACAGTATATCGCGACTCAGTACGACCCGCTGATATCGAAAACAGCCTGCGTTTCCTAGCGCGTGTGTAGTTGTCAGGCACAAATATTTTGGTCAGCTCTTCAAGTAATTCAGGGGCATTGATATATCCACGAGGCACCTTACACATAATTGACATTTGGTCAAAGTTCCTTCTCGCCTCTAAGGAGTTATGGACAGACAGATGGCCCAATAAACTTGTCTTAAGATGGAAAGCAAAGTAAATCTGGATGACGGGTTGTCCACTTCCCTCTATGATGGTTGAGGAAGTCAATGGCTGGCATTCACGTCATACTTGTGAACAGGTGCTGCTTGTGGGGGCTGGTCATCTCAAGCTACGCATTTAGTTATAATTAGATGTACTAGATTTTTAGTTATGTTATTTTTTATCGACATTTGTGCATTGGAACATTGTCCATGAGCTTACGTTTTTTAAATTATTTATTTTGTATTCTTTAAATTGTATAATATTTTTGAAGAGAGTAATTACCGAGTTTCTTGCCAGGTTCTTCTCAGTAAAAGCAACCTTCCGAACCTGGCGGTATCATGTATAATACTGTATAATTATGTCATTCTGACGATTTGAAAGTACTTTGTAAAAAGTCTAATCAAATAAAGATACTTTTGACTTTGAAAACACTATTCCACGTTCAATTCAAGGTCGTCACGTGTGGGCTGCAGAGTGGAACAGGGGCGAAGATCACAGAGCTCATATGATTCTCACACACGATTATAAAATCCTCAAATTCAGCTTTCTTCACATCGATGTTCAAGTCACCCAGGTGCGTTACTAATTAGGCGCTAATTACAACATTCACATCTGCTACGCAAGTTCGAATCCCAGCGGGGCCTGTACCAATGAGTTTTTCTAAAAAACTTATGAACAGTGATTTCACACCACGTGCTTTACGGTAAAGGAAAACGTCGTGAGGAAACCTGCATATTTCTGAGAAGTAATTCAAACACGTATGTATAGTGGCTGAGACGGCGATGGACTCACCCTCTGTCACGTTGGCACTTAACAACACCCACTTTCCACACAGGATGATTAAGTGCCAACGTGACAGAGGGTGGTTTCATAATCCAAAGACGTCATATATAGTGCCTGAGACGGCTCAGACACTAACTTCTCTTACAAATGCTTTCCTCACGATGTTTTTAAAGCACGTGTAGTGGAAATACTAGCGTAGCAGGCGTCTGCTCAAGCCCGATAGTACAAAATTGTATTATTATAATTCAAATAATTTTTAGGCTTATTCCCGACATTTAGACCCAGAGATTTCGAAAAATAATCTTTCATAAAACATTCACGACAATTCAATTTTTTGTGATGTCGTGAGAATTCATTTTGTAAAACCATGGTGGTAATAAAATCATGGATGTATGGTCCCCAGATGGGTCCAGGTCACGTTCGTCTGTTGATGCAGACCCCAGTGGGTCCGATGCTGGTGTCTCAGTCGGTCACTCCCCTCGCACCGATGCTGCAGAGGGTTGTACATAGAATATTCTCTCCGGCTTATAACGCGCCCGTGGCTGCACTATTGCCGATTAGCGAAGGACTTATGGTATGTATAATATGAAATCACTTCCCTCTATAATGGTTGAGGGCGATGGCTGGCATTCTCGTCATACTTGTGAACAGGTGCTGCTAGTGGGGGCTGGTCATCACAAGCTACACAATTATTCGTAGTACTTATTATTAGTTTTAAAAAAATTTATATCGACTTTTGTGCACTGGAACTGTGTCCATGGGCTTATATATATTGTTTAAGATTTATATTGTATTACTCAAAGCTGTAAAATTATTTTTTTAAAAGAGTAATTACAGAGTTCCTTGCCAGGTTCTTCTCAGTAAAAGAAACCTTCCGAACATGGCGGTATCATGTATAATCCTGTATAATTATGTCATTCTGACGATTTGAAAGCACTTTGTAAAAAGTCTAATCGAATAAAGATATTTTTGAATTTGAATTTGAAAAAAAACTATGTCATAGAGCCGTGGTGGCCTCGGGGTTTGACCAGTCGCCTGCTACGCAAGTTCGAATCTCAGTGGGGCCTGAACCATTGAGTTTTTCTAAAAAACTTATGCGCAGTGATTTCACGTGCTGCTTTATGGTGAAGGAAAACATCGTGAGGAAACCTGTACCCCTATCACCGGGTTTGCCACCGTTTTCGTAATCTATACTCGCTAGCGTCACTCGCAATATTAGTATGAGGAATTGTGCAGCGACTCCCAGCGGTGACGTGAAGAACTATAATATCTCATACTAATATTGCGAGTGACGCTAGCGAGTATAGATTACGGAAACGGTGGCAAACCCGTGATAGGGATACTGAATATGTCTGAGAAGTAATTGAAAGACGTATGTATAGTGCCTGAGATGGACTCATCATCGGTCACGTTGGCACTTAATCATATTCAGTGAAATCTGGGTGTTGTTGTTACAACTCCTGTTCGCGCAACCGCAGCGAACAATTGGCCTTGCAAGAAACGCTTCCTCAGCCTGCCCACACAGCGCGGCGTAGATGAGCGTAAAGGGGCGGGCGAGAAAGAGATACAACATACAACGTCATCATCATCAACGGTCTCATAGAATTCCTTACATAATTCACATCTAATATTGATTGGAACAATTAGATTTATATTTTATATTATACAGTATACAATGCAATACAGAGGCAGTGTTCGGAACCGTACGATAATTATCGTACACATACGATAATTTTGTGCCTACGTACGATGTACGATAGCATATTATTATCGTACGCAGATTGTATGATAATTTCTATCATGATGCAAAATTTGAGAATTTATATTATTTCACTCATGCGCTGATAGTCTAAATCGCAGTAGCATAATTTTTTAGATTAAATGAAGAAAATTGGGTGAAATATGTGATTCTTGTAAAATAACACCTACCCATTATATAATATTTCATTATTTACTATGTATATTTCTAAAAAAAGAGTCATTTTCTAGAGCAGCAAAATTTTGATTAGTACTTGCATCCATATCAATATTACATTTTATATGATTTATTTATCTATAATAGACATTATCCTAAAAAGTACGATAATTTCGATCCGTGTACGATAATTTTACGCCCCTGGTACGATAATCAGTCCACTTCAGGTTCCGAACACCGTACAGAGTTCCTCTTGTCCGCCCGGACAACACCTCTGCCTCTGGCGTGAGAGTATGTATATCTTTTGTCCTCAGTTTGAAAGAGACATCAACATTTGGAATAACAAGCGTTTCGTCAGCTCCCCAGCGTACGTCAAGTGCGACAAGTCAATAAAAGCATTCAGAGCTTGGTTCACCCAGTTCTACAGCGACAACAGCGTTAGTTTCAAGGAAGCTATGCAAAATCCATTGGATTGGTGATCAAATGATCATTTGACGATATAACCGTGGTCCCACTCAGTGTTGCCAACTCTGATTTTGAGTAAAAATTGCTTATAATTTATTTATCTGCTTTTAATATTCAACTATTATTTTTACACATGCATGCTGATACAATGAAAAAGAAAAATATAATAAAAATAAAAATTATAAATAAAACACGGAATTTAAATGAGTGTCTGCGGGAATGGTGCCCAGTAAGCTGGCTGCGTTACCTCGCTGGATCGCTAAGCTAATCCTCTAACCGAGGTAAGAACCAGCTCGTCCCTCACCAGAGACGTCAACCAGGCGTTTTGATAGATCCTTAAAAAGGACTTTCGCATTGCAAATTGCTTATGAAAAGTTTTTAGATCCACGTTCTTGCATCAAGCTGCGTTTGTTATCAGATTGGTCGATTCGTTTCAAACATACTTACATACAAATCTTTCCTTGTTATAGTATTAATATAGATAAATAATGTATTCCAATTATCAGAGGCACGGCCCGTGATTCAACAGACACTGACATATTGAAAAGGGTAAATAAAAACTAGAGCATAGGGTCTAATAAATAAATAAAATAAAAAAGCCTTTATTTGACCATGCTTCATTTCAACTTAGTTACTAAGTTAATTACTTAATGACTACTTATTTTAAGCGAGGTCCCCAGATTGGGTAAAGGCCTCCTCCAGACTTGCCCACTTCTCTCTGTCCTGTGCTGTGTCCCTCCAGTTAGCGCCAGCAGCTTTCACGATCTCGTCTTCCCACCGAGTATAGGGTCTTCCTCTCCTCTTTCCTTGAGGTCCTCTCCATTTGGTGGTATTGTAGGTCCATCGTTTATCTTTAAGCCTCGCTATGTGGTCGGCCCATTTCCATTTCAGTTTTTGAGCATAGCTGAGAGCATTGGTGGCATTTGTTGTGGCTCTTATTTTAGTGTGTCGAGCTTAGGGTCTATGGTTAAAAAAAACTTACCCATAGACCCACTGTGGGACATAGCAGTGGGACCACGGTTAATACATCGCTACTTCCCCACTGCTCAACTAAAATTGCTCAACTTGACGCAGTTGAGCAGTAATTTTATTAGAGGATATCCTACTGCTTAATTGATATAAGTTGGGCAAAAAATACAACCTATTTCCTAAGACTCAACCGCTCAAATAGTTGAGCAGTGAGGCAGAAGCGTAATATGTCTATCATTAAACGACAAAAATTGTCTGTGATTAAAATATGGATTTAAAATGTCGTCTTTAGTATTAAGTTTAGCGACATCTAGTGTCGAGTAGTGAGAACTATGTTAATATTAAAATTAAAAGCATTTTTTGGTGTAGTTTTATTTTTAAATATGAATGGTGTGTTCAAGTTTATGACAACTCGATTTATCGTGTTTCCTCCGATGAAACATAAGTAACAAGTTATATACATAATTAACACGGAATATTACCAGTGACATCTATAATTGGCGGTATCATGTATAATCCTGTATAATTGTGTCATTCTGACGATTTGAAAGTGCTTTGTAAAAGTCTAATCGAATAAAGATACTTTTGACTTTTGACTTTGACTTTTGACTTTGACTAATATATAAAGGGAAGTCGTGTTAATTACACTATTTATAACTCAAGTATTTAGCTCAAAATTGATGGGGAGGCAAAAGAAAACATCGTGACAAAACCTGCATATGTCTGAGAACTAATTCAAAGATGTACGTATGTATAGTGTCTGAGACGGCGATGGACTCACCATCTGTCACGTTGGCACTTAATCATCTTGTGTGAAAAGTGGCTCTGCCTACCCCTTCGGGGAATATAGGCGTGACCATATGTATCTATTATTATTTTAATTAAATAATTTTATTAATTATCATTGAACATTCCTTAAATAGCTAATCTTAAATAATAATCTTGTGAAAAATAGTGGAAGCTAAACATTAAAAAGTACCATAAACTAGAAGATTTTTTTTAATTTTTTTATACATAACTTCACAATAGTTTTTGTATTGTCATGATGGGCCTTAGTCCTTTGGTCCAAGATTAAAAAAGGATTATTTATGCAAATCTGCTCCAGTAGCAGCTCGGAACTCCGCGTACTCTATGAACCCGTCATTATTTTTATCTGCCTGTTTTAAAGCACCTTCGGCTATCTCCGCCAGATCTTCGTCTTTGTAGATCAAGGTTTGATCTACAGTGTTGCCAATTTCTCCTAAAAAAATAGTTACACCATAGATATAAACACATTGTTCAATTTTGTATAGAACATAGCAATCACAATAGAAAATTTTCAAGAATTTAATGCTATTATCCAAAAAGCAATGTTGTTATATCTACTAAAAGAAGTACCTAAAAAGCTTGGGTATTATATTGTAGGTATACAACATTATAATAATTTTGAGAACGTTTTTATTTACGTGAAATATGGTAACGATACAGAATAATGACATTTACGGTACGGAAATCCCTTTTTTAGACATGAGAATATATTACGTATATTGGGTATATTGATTTACTTAAAAAGCATTATTTTACAATTACTATGTAGGCATTGCACATTTTTTATTCGATTTCAATTATGGCGAATACCTACAATACCCGCGCAGGCGGCGGGCGTTGCGTGATTCCAATACAATATAGCAGGTAGGTAGGTCACGGCAGCGACGCATGCAGCGAATCTACCTTAGTCAAGCAAGAAATCTTGCGCACGAGTCGTATGCGCTCGCGTTAGCAAAGTTATATTATATATTGGAATGACATATGTCATAATTCTATTAGCGCAAGCGCGAGATAATGTTAATTTTATAACTACAGGTATCGCTTCGTAACGCGTAACTTTACTACCGGCTGTTTTGAATATTATATCCATCTGATCGTTTAAGATATAAATGTTAATAAATCCATCATTTTGTCCTTACGTTCATTCCAATAACTTATTACTAGTTAAAATTATGAAATTGAAGGTAGGGAAGCAAATAATTATTATGACAAAAATATCATCTTCCGTTTTCGAGTAATTGACGTTCAAAGTTGACCATATCAAGACCTTATTGTAGCATAAAAATCAGCGGTAACGTAGAGTTATTCACGTGAAATATAACTAAGTTTTTATTTTTTTTTCTCACACTAATAGTTCCAGAAATAATCCCATAAAACCATTTTTCGAAACCATTAACCTTCTCCTTAATGTACCAAGTTCAATGACCTGGTACGTAATGTAGGTAAACGCGGCCGCGCGTTCATTCAATCGCTTAAGGCCGCGAGCTCTTCGGCCCTTAGCAACCATAGCCTATAACTACGTTATCGTTGGAGCTAGATATTTTACGACTTCAACATAGTGATATATTCATAAAACACAACAACTTCTAGAAGACAACTGTTCCATTTTCTCCGACACCTGTATATTAGTTAAATACAATAAAACTTCATTAAACGAGGCAACAAAAATTAACTATCCACATAATTGCCATTCGAAATAAATCAAAATCTCGGTTAGAATAAATATGCTTTTATTCAATTAAAAGGTTAATAACATTTGTTTCCCTATCTGATTAAACAAATACGATAAAAAGTAGATTTTTTATAAATAATATAAGGAACAAATAATTATTGATTTTATTAATAAATACGTAAAAATACATTCTAATGTTTTTGACCAAAAGACCTTTATACAAAAACATTTTTTTTTTAAATTCCCCGCACTTTTTTGTCCAATTCAGCTATCTTGGCCTTCAAAGCATTCAGTTTATATTCTGCATAGTCAATATATCCATCTTTATTTATGTCTGTGTGTGAAAACGCGTGTTCCATCACATCTTCCAGTTGTTTGTCTGTATATGCTTTGTGGTTCTTGTCTACTTGACCTGAAAAATTATATACATATAATTTTATACCAAACACGTCATATGTAAAGTCGGCCATGACTAGGGTTGCCAACTATACTTGGATAAAAATAAAGTATACAAAATGCTGTTTTCAGCATGCAAACATATTATTATGTGTTATACGACATGTATTAGCTCCTCATTTATTTAAATTTCAGTTATAATTGTGGTGAGACGTATGATTTATTTTCAAAAGATTGTAATTTTGTAATTTGTGCGACAAGCTCTAAAAAATATTCATCTCCCTGGCTTTATCCCATACATTGTTGGGGTCGGCACTTGATTCAACCCGATGTGGCTCCATGTTAGTCACAATCAACTTATTAACTCCTTGTCCGTTATGTGCGCCTGGTACTTCGTGTACCATATCATCATCTCCCTGGCCTTATCCCATACATTGTTGTGGTCGGCACTTGATTCAACCCGATGTGGCTCCATGTTAGTCACAATCAACTTATTAACTCCTTGTCCGTTATGTGCGCCTGGTACTTCGTGTACCATATCATCATCTCCCTGGCCTTATCCCATACATTGTTGTGGTCGGCACTTGATTCAACCCGATGTGGCTCCATGTTAGTCACAATCAACTTATTAACTCCTTGTCCGTTATGTGCGCCTGGTACTTCGTGTACCATATCATCATCTCCCTGGCCTTATCCCATACATTGTTGGGGTCGGCACTTGATTCAACCCGATGTGGCTCCATGTTAGTCACAATCAACTTATTAACTCCTTGTCCGTTATGTGCGCCTGGTACTTCGTGTACCATATCATCATCTCCCTGGCCTTATCCCATACATTGTTGGGGTCGGCACTTGATTCAACCCGATGTGGCTCCATGTTAGTCACAATCAACTTATTAACTCCTTGTCCGTTATGTGCGCCTGGTACTTCGTGTACCATATCATCATCTCCCTGGCCTTATCCCATACATTGTTGTGGTCGGCACTTGATTCAACCCGATGTGGCTCCATGTTAGTCACAATCAACTTATTAACTCCTTGTCCGTTATGTGCGCCTGGTACTTCGTGTACCATATCATCATCTCCCTGGCCTTATCCCATACATTGTTGGGGTCGGCACTTGATTCAACCCGATGTGGCTCCATGTTAGTCGCAATCAACTTATTAACTCCTTGTCCGTTATGTGCGCCTGGTACTTCGTGTACCATATCATCATCTCCCTGGCCTTATCCCATACATTGTTGGGGTCGGCACTTGATTCAACCCGATGTGGCTCCATGTTAGTCGCAATCAACTTATTAACTCCTTGTCCGTTATGTGCGCCTGGTACTTCGTGTACCATATCATCATCTCCCTGTCCTTATCCCATACATTGTTGGGGTCGGCACTTGATTCAACCCGATGTGGCTCCATGTTAGTCGCAATCAACTTATTAACTCCTTGTCCGTTATGTGCGCCTGGTACTTCGTGTACCATATCATCATCTCCCTGTCCTTATCCCATACATTGTTGGGGTCGGCACTTGATTCAACCCGATGTGGCTCCATGTTAGTCGCAATCAACTTATTAACTCCTTGTCCGTTATGTGCGCCTGGTACTTCGTGTACCATATCATCATCTCCCTGGCCTTATCCCATACATTGTTGGGGTCGGCACTTGATTCAACCCGATGTGGCTCCATGTTAGTCGCAATCAACTTATTAACTCCTTGTCCGTTATGTGCGCCTGGTACTTCGTGTACCATATCATCATCTCCCTGGCCTTATCCCATACATTGTTGGGGTCGGCACTTGATTCAACCCGATGTGGCTCCATGTTAGTCGCAATCAACTTATTAACTCCTTGTCCGTTATGTGCGCCTGGTACTTCGTGTACCATATCATCATCTCCCTGTCCTTATCCCATACATTGTTGGGGTCGGCACTTGATTCAACCCGATGTGGCTCCATGTTAGTCGCAATCAACTTATTAACTCCTTGTCCGTTATGTGCGCCTGGTACTTCGTGTACCATATCATCATCTCCCTGGCCTTATCCCATACATTGTTGGGGTCGGCACTTGATTCAACCCGATGTGGCTCCATGTTAGTCGCAATCAACTTATTAACTCCTTGTCCGTTATGTGCGCCTGGTACTTCGTGTACCATATCATCATCTCCCTGGCCTTATCCCATACATTGTTGGGGTCGGCACTTGATTCAACCCGATGTGGCTGATCACCTGATTTTTATACGAAGCTACTGCCATCTGCCCTTCGCAACCCCTTTAACGAGGAAAATCTGTGATCTGGGTTAAGCCAGTTGTCAGACTATTTTAGGCCCCCGACTGACCTGTAACGATTGCTAAAGATGATAAATTGTCAACCGGGACCGACGGCTAAACGTGCACGGAGGGACTCGGGCGGTCACCCATCCAATTACTGGCTAGGGTTAGGGTTGCTTAGCTTCGCTGATCGAATGATATGCGCAATAGCAACTGTGCCACGAGCTCCTCTTCTAAAAAATATTATGTATTTAAAACAATAAATGGATTAAATACTGTTTAGTATTCTCCACAGACCTGAATATACTTTATTTCTTATTAAAAAAGTTGGCAGCACTAACCGTGACACTACTTTATAAATGTTGACAAGTGATTTGAAAATTAGCTTGATAAGTGCAACAGCGTTTTGAACATACATACATATGCTCACGCCTGTATTCCCCGAAGGGGTAGGTGGAGGTGTTGTAACCACAACACCCACTTTACACCGAATTTGATTAAGTGTCAACGTGACAGATGGTGAGTCCATCGCCGTCTCAGGCACTATACATACGTCTTTGAATTACTTCTCAGATATATGCAGGTGTCCTCACGATGTTTTCCTTCACCATAAAGCACGTGGTGTAAAATCACTGTACATGAGTTTTTTTAGAAAATCTCATTGGCACAGGCCCCGCTGGGATTCGAACTTGCGTCGCTTGCGTAGCAGGCGACTGCTCTAGCCCCGAGGCCACCACGGCTCTTTTTTGGCAGCGTTTTGGATTTAAATAACCCTTGATTTTTTCATATCAGACGTTACATCGACAATAACATACATATGCTCACGTCTGCATTCCCCAAAGGGGTAGGCAGAGGTGCTGTAATAACAACACCCACATTTCACCGAATATGATTAAGTTGTTTGTTAATCACGTTGGTAGTGACAGATGATGAGTCCATCACCGTCTCAGCCACTATCAAACGTCTTTGAATAATTTCTCAGACATATGCAGGTTTCCTCACGATGCTTTCAATCACCGTAAAGCGCGTGGTAACCTCGGGGATTGAGCAGTCGCCTGTTACGCAAGTGACGCAAATTCGAATCCCATCGGAGCCGTACCAATGAGTTTTTCTATAAACTTATCTGCAGTGATTTCACACCACGTGCTTTACGGTTAAGGAAAACATCGTGAGGAAACCTGCATATTTCTGAGAAATAATTCAAACACGTATGTATAGTGGCTGAGACGGCGATGGACTCACCCTCTGTCACGTTGACACTTAATAACAAATATTTAAAACAATTTATTTAACTAATAATCATCAAATAAAACTATAAATTTATATACGTATTGTAACGCCGGCTGGCGCCATCTATGTGTAGACGTCAATTCAAATGTATTTTGATAGTATTTTTGTTTTAAATATTTTTGTTTCTTTCTGAAATGGTGTCATGTAATGTCGTGTGCTGCGCTCACGTGTCTAATAAAATAAAACGTGAAAAGGCTGTGAGAACTTAACTTATTGCAAGGGGGTTCAAATCCCCAATACACTATTCATATAATCACAAGAAATAAAAACATCTCGGTACTTACCCTAGTCACATTCAGGGCATTTAAAGTACACCAAAAACACAAACCGATATTTCGTCTCAACTTTCCGCTATAAATAGAGAGAGACGCACCATTTGAAGTATAGATAAAATTAAAAAAAAAACAGTACAATTCACATTCACGACACAATAATGGACAGACAATTATGATAAAAGCGATTAAAATATTAAAAAAAACACTATGCATTCGTTGTCTATGTCTATTAAAAAAAAAAGCAATTGACAGAAAAAAATACGTACTGCACAGAATGGGTACGTTCCACTTAAGGGCCGCAACGATTGTAACACCCTCTGTATCGTTCCACCTAAGGCCCGTGGTCGTTGCGAGCGATCGCTCGACGTCATAGCTGACGTCACTGTTCGCGACCACATCGCGCCCACTTCGCCCACAAAATATTGGTGGGTCAGAGTGGGCTTTCACTAAAATGTAGCGCGAATTCGAAAAAATAACAAAGGCCACGAGACAAATAACGTTTTACAACCCCGAAACTGGTACTATCTCTCATTCGTTTTGTCAAAAACGCAACCATAAATTCACGGGAATCGATGTTGAATTAAATGTTACTCCAATCGCGAAATATTAACTCCCAAACCCGACAGCTGTATGTTTTCCCCATGCCGCCATATTGCGAGCACACAGCGCTCAACACATAACATTCGCCTACAACGCCCGCGGCGTTTTTACGTTAGTGGAACGGCTACTTCAGCGGTCGTGGTCGATGGCGTTGCGGCCGTTAACGTGGAACGTACCCAATGTCAATTTCATTTATGGAAAACATAAAATATGTTTCTTTTTTTAATATTATGTCACTTTTAAGAAGAAAATATTGAAATTTGGATGCAGATAAGCAATAATGTGTCAACCCGCATAAACTTGGTTTTGAGAAAATGGCGTCTTAAGATGATTGTATACGTGATTTAAGATTTGTTTTATGACATAAATCCATTTTTTACGTACTTTTATGTTTCAGATGACTTGAAACACTTTTTTAGAATGTTAAATACGTGATGCATTATCAAAATATATCAAAACCTTTGAATTTGACTTTTTGTGGGTTGACACATTATTGCTTATCAGCATCCATTTTTTTTTAACTATAAGCTGAGACTCACCTTAGCTTGAAATAACGAACACGATATTAAAAATGTTACATTACCTGAATTCCTTTAAGCGACCCCAAATATACTTTCTACTATTCCTTCTACATACAATACTGTTTGACAAGACAACACATGGCTGATAATGATCATGGGCTATGGCGTCACGAGTTTTGAGCGCTCAGCGAATATAGTGGGGATAACTAAGCATGATATTTCTTCAAATTAAAATTATCTTTATTTGATTACACTTTTAACAAAGTACTTTCAAATCGTCAGAATGACATAATTATACAGTATTATACATGATACCGCCAGGTTCGGAAGGTTGCTTTTACTGAGAAGAACCTGGCAAGAAACTCAGTAATTACTCTTTTAAAAAAAATGTTTATACCCATTTGAGTAATATACAATATAACCGTAAAAAATATATATAAATAGCTTTCCTAGTTGTCTGGTAGAGATCGCTCTAGCGATAATACCGCCTTTTGCTACCATACTTTATGAATGTAACTTAAATACCTATACTATATTATGGTGGGCACTAAAGAATATATTATTATTATTATAAACTATTATATATGGAAACAGTTCCAATGCACAAAAGTCGATAAAAAACATATAAAAGCTAAAAGTAGGTTCTATGTATAATTATGTAGCTTGTGATGACCAGCCCCCACTAGCAGCACCTGTTCACAAGTATGACGAGAATGCCAGCCATCGCCCTCCTCAACCATTATAGAGGGAAGCGACCCGTCATCCTGACGCCGCCGCAAGCAAAGCCATTTAGTGAGCGAACTCATTTGGTTGTAAAGTTCACTAAAATGACTTTCTTCGACAGAACGAAATTACTACAGTCAGCACAATCAAGGTCAGCGCTCAAAACTCGTGGCGGAATCTGAACTTACATTTAAAAAAGTACAACATTTTTTGCAAACAAATTTTTATACATACACATACATACATATGCTCACGCCTGTATTCCCCGAAGGGGTAGGCAGAGGTGTTGTTATCACAACACACAGTTTTCACCGAATTTGATTAAGTGCCAACGTGACAGATGGTGAGTCTATCGCCGTCTCAGGCACTATACATACGGCTTTGAATTACTTCTCAGAAATATGCAGGTTTCCTCACGATGTTTTCCACAAATATTTATTTAGAAAATAATGTGTTTTTAAAATTTTTTTTTATGTTATCTGCACTACTTACTTTTGGGGTAAAGTGTAGTTGTAAGGGGACTAAAAAGATATTGGATTATTGGATAATATGTGGGACATAAGACACTTATATTAAAATATGTATACACTACCCAAAAATAAGAATTTTTGATATATATGTAGCCAACCTACGCTATGTGACAAAACTGATCGCTTAATAAAAGTCTAGACTCTATGTACACATGACGTTTCGCATCGACACTATATTTTACGAAACTTGACATTAAATAGACCATAAATCAATCTTCAAATTTTTTTAACTTGAAAGTCGACATTTTCTCAGCGGTAAGTGGAGCTCGCATCCACAAAACAAATAAATTATTAATAATAAACAATTAATTTAATCAAATTCAATTAGTTATAATCACTTTCATATTCAAATCACACCCATTTATGATAAGTATGTCCGTTGGGAAGTACTGTTCTTTCCATGATCTTATGATGAATTACACTCATAACTTCGGAGTACGACGCGAAGCCGTCATGATCTAAATCAGATATGTTCAAATAGTTATCTACAAGCATTTCAAGGTCATCTTCGGGCAAAAAACGCTGAAGAACCTTCTGTCCATCTGAAAACACAAGCCTTAAGAAATTTACATTCTCTCCCACTTACGCTAATAGCGATAGGTACATAATGTATGGAAAATATTGTGTCGGGGAAAATAGGACAGCTGTTAACATATGTGATAGGGTATAATTTTAGGAAGCAAATAAAATTATTATGACAAAAATATCTTCTTCCGTTTTCGAGTAATTGACGTTCAAAATTGACCATATCAAGACCTTAGTTTCGCATAAAAATCAGCGGTAACTTCGAGTTATTCACGTGAAATCTAACTACGTTTTAATTTTTTGTCTCCCACTAATAGTTCCTGGAATAATCCCATAAAACCATTTTTCGAAACCATTAACCGTCTCCTTAATGTACCAAGTTCAATGACCCCGTACGTAATGTAGGTAAACGCGGCCGCGCGTTCATTCAATCGCTTAAGGCCGCGAGCTCTTCGGCCCTTAGCAACCATAGCCTATAACTACGTTATCGTTGGAGCTAGATATTTTACGACTTCAACATAGTGATATATTCATAAAACACAACAACTTCTAGAAGACAACTGTTCCTTTTTCTCCGACACCCTGGATATAGAACCTAAATCTCGAAAGCGCTCCAACGATTTTCATGAAATTTTGTGTGAAAAACTCATACAATACGACAGTAAATTTCGCCGACATCTGTCAAGTTAAGATAGCTCAGAGTGAGGCTGCCAGAGGGATAAGCAAAACGTCCCAATTAGGTCGTTTTCGAGTCTTTCATGTCATTGAACTAACTTGATTACTGTACCATAATTAACAGATGATTTTCTCATATTCGTTACTTAAGTGTAAATACAATGAAGAAGAAAAATATAATAAAAATAATAAAAAAAACACGGAATTTAAATGAGTGTCTGCGGGAATGGTGCCCAGTAAGCTGGCTGCGTTACCTCGCTGGATCGCTAAACTAATCCTCTGACCGAGGTAAGAACCAGATCGACCCTCACCAGAGACGTCAACCAGGCGTTTTGAAAGATCCTTAAAAAGGACTTTCGCATTTGGCCCCCATGGCCCCAAGTGTTAATTACAAAAACACAATTATTTCTTCAGAAATTTATTCACATATCTACCAACAGTCATTCTTGTCTTATCATTTTACATAACACAACCAATTAAAGAAATAATTAATAAAATACATTCTTTAAATACAAAAAGGCACTTTTTAAAGTTATTTTAAGAAATTCCATTCCTCCATCCATCCATTCAGAAGTCGTATCTATCAAATCTCGTAAACTTGATGCCGTCAGAAATATCATTTCTTTGGGTGAAAAGCCGCTTTAGAACACAGTGGGATAGAAACCTCTTATTTATATAGCGCTCCTCAAGCATCGCCCAGCACCTATCATAATTTTCGGAGGCTATGCTGACGTGCCTTACCAATTGTTCAGCTTCACCCGTGAGCAACGCCATCTTGTGTGAAATAGTTACACTAACTTGGCGAAGGGTATTCTACGTTTAACATTAATATATAATTGTACATTGCAAGGCTATGAAATTAGCAAAATATTATATCATGATCACCTCATATAGGTGCCGCCTCGAGTTTTAGTTACGAGGAGGCACAGTTGCTATTACGCATATCATTCGATCAGCGAAGTTAAACAACCCTAACCCAAGCCAGTAGTTGGTTGGGCGACCGCCCGAGTTCCCTCCGTGCTTCGAGGAGCACGGACAGCCGTCGGTCCTGATTGACAATTGAACATCTTTGGCAATCAATGGAAGATCTTGTCTTTGCTGGGGATGACAATGATCACTCGCTCTCCACACAGCATATATACAAGTGTCCAACTATAGCAGTTGGAGCCGGTGTTCCCCAGACATGACACCCGCCTCAATGGAAGATCTTGTCTTTGCTGGGGATGACACTGATCACTCGCTCTCCACACAGTATATATACAAGTGTCCAACTAGAACAGTTGGAGCCGGTGTTCCCCAGACATGACACCCGCCTCAATGGAAGATCTTGTCTTTGCTGGGGATGACACTGATCACTCGCTCTCCACACAGTATATATACAAGTGTCCAACTAGAACAGTTGGAGCCGGTGTTCCCCAGACATGACACCCGCCTCAATGGAAGATCTTGTCTTTGCTGGGGATGACACTGATCACTCGCTCTCCACACAGTATATATACAAGTGTCCAACTAGAACAGTTGGAGCCGGTGTACCCCAGACATGACACCCGCCTCAATGGAAGATCTTGTCTTTGCTGGGGATGACACTGATCACTCGCTCTCCACACAGTATATATACAAGTGTCCAACTAGAACAGTTGGAGCCGGTGTACCCCAGACATGACACCCGCCTCAATGGAAGATCTTGTCTTTGCTGGGGATGACACTGATCACTCGCTCTCCACACAGTATATATACAAGTGTCCAACTAGAACAGTTGGAGCCGGTGTACCCCAGACATGACACCCGCCTCAATGGAAGATCTTGTCTTTGCTGGGGATGACACTGATCATGCGTTTTACAAATGTGCGCAGTAGCTAAATTAAAGAGCTGTATTAGCCTTACAATAGACATTATCTTCAACATACCTAATTGTAAAAAAAACGTATGTTTTAAAAACGTATGTTAAAACCTACCATTCTTGAAATAACTTCAAAAAGTGTTGCCATTTAAAACATAAAGAGAATGCAGTTGTTATAATAAGAAACAATATGATATTTCAAGATATACAAATAGAATAGTTACAGCGATATTGTTTTAGACTTTTACATCAATGAAAATGATTAATTATGATAACAAGAGCAAAGTTAGTAAAGGTAACGCCATTTTGAAATGTCCGCCATCTTGGGGTCACCGCCATATTGGATACACAGATTATAATCATAGCTAGTTAGTGAAATAAGCATCATGTTTACGGTATTCGACCCCGATTAAAATGTTTCACAGAAGATTTTACCCCCATTTCAACCCTTTAGAGTTGGTATTTCGGAAAACCCTCCAAATGTTTTTCTCCAAATGGACCAGTGGTTATGCGTTGAAATATAAGATAGTAAATTTAACGAGCCGTGGTGGCCTCGGGTTTTAAGCAGTCGCCTGCTACGCAAGCGACGCAAGTTCGAATCCCAGCGGGGCCTGTACCAATGAGGTTTTGTAAAAACTTTTGTACAGTGATTTCTCACCACGTGCTTTACGGTGAAGGAAAACATCGTGAGGAAACCTTCATACGTCAATTCCAAGACGTATAGTGCCTGAGACGGCGATGGACTCACACGTTGGCACTTAATCATATTCGGTGAAATGTGGGCGTTGTCGTTACAACACCTCTGGTTATTCCTTCGGGGACCCTTCTGGGATGGCGTGACCCAGTAATCAACCAAGTGCGGACGTATGTAATGTAAGATTCTTTATCTTATATCTCATTTTGTTTCTTTTCGTTCCAAAACGGTATTAAAACATTAGAACTAACTCGTGTAAAGTGGCACTTTTATTAATCAGTCAAAGTTGGAATTGCGGCGAGATATCTCCAGGCCCCGTCACGAGTAATGAGCACTGGCCTTGTATGAGACTCTCTATTTCCGAGTTTCTTGCCGGTTCTTCTCAGAAGGCTAGTTTACGAACCTTCATAAGTGTCTTACTAGAACCTAAACATTTTTTTCATTTCAAAATCTTAACTATTTTCGATGCGCGCTTATAACTCGTGACGAGACCTGGAGTTATTAATTATTGGAAGATCACAAAGCAACATTGGAATGATTCAGTAAAACTTAAATTACATATATATAATATAATAAACAATAATCCGAACGTACAAAAGTCGTACATACGGCCATTTTAAACCAAAAATAATTATATTAAAAAAAGATCACAAAAAAATTCGTTCCAAGAGTTTAATTTAGTTCAAATATATAATTAATTACAAGTAATGTGAAAGTCATTTTGTTAAAAAAAACAATGAACAGTCATTAATATTAAATGAGGCAACACAGGAGTTAAAACCCTTATCAATGTACTGTCATTAAATTTAAATGTGGCAACACGAGAGTTGATTTTTAACCATAGACAAATGCTTGTTGAAGTACAGTAGAACTCCAATTATCCGAATTAATGGGGACCGGGACCCATTCGGATAATCAAATATTCGGATAATCGGATTTTTTTTTTAAAATTGCCATTGGAGAGAATAAAAGCTACGTTTTGATATTGCACTATTTTTTTATTGAATTAAATGAAAGAAACATGACATTTTCACATGTTTTAAATATAAATAAAATGTACTTATGCACAAGATTAGAAATAAAAATCATTGTTTTTTAAACATCAGTTAAGACAAGTCAAGTCAAGACTTGTTTGTGATTCGGATAATCGGCGATTCGGAAAGTCGGAGTTCGGATAATTGGAGTTCCACTGTATATATTTTACAAATTAACTTCCACAGTACTTAATTCATTATAATATTTGTATTCGAGAAGTAAATATTAAAGATTGTAAAAATGAGAATCTAAATTAATTTCAGTTCAATTATGGAAGATATGTTTTTGAGCCTTTCTCAAAATATACAGAGAATACTATAAACGTGTCATGTTACAAAGTCCATATATACAAATTCTATAAAACCGTCTGCTCTTTATTCAAGTCTGTCATCATATCGCACCCTCAGAACTCATCAAATTTATGTTCTACCCCAAGTTCTTTAAAAATCAGATTTTTTTTTCATTCATCGACAAACACAGCCTAGACTTTACTGTAAAAATATAAAAAACCTCTATCGTTCTAAGGGTGCGATATATATATTTGTCTGTCATCTGTCACAAATATATCATGTTGTCATCCATGAACGATATTTCATGATGTTTCATAAGTATTTAAGCGAAGATTTTTGGCAGAGACCTTCGGTTGGTGTTAGATATCAATATAAAAACATTTATCAGCAACCCTCATAATAAGGAAACTTTCCGAACCTGGCGGAAGCATTATCGTGTCGTTCTGACGATTTGAAAGTACATACTTTGAAAGTAATTTTATTTATTTTAAGCGTAGTTATGCTTTTGGAATTGAATTCGACAACAAAAATAATCATTATCTTATGTTCTTAATCATCCAATCGAATCTTTAATAAGCCCTTACAACATAACTTTACCATTGGAAATATTAAAGGATTTTTAAGTACCGATGCCCAATACCAAAATTTAATATATTTTGGACATCCGAGACCTATTGCGATTGTTATTCTGCTGTAGGGGACAGATATATATGACTCGCATACATCTATCACTATCATGTCGTAAGAAATGGCGTCTTAGTAAGAGAAAAATAGAATCATTAGTATGACTTTGTAACATGTTATGATTACCAAATTCGAGCAATAACTAAAATACTTTTCGTTTTAACAATCTCATAGCTTGGGAGGTGACAGATTTGTATATAATTGAAATCTGTCACAAATAATTACTATACTAAACTGTCATACAATTTTAATAGTTTAACGGCAAACATTGTCGCTTATCTGTGTTTATAACGAGCATTTACTTAATATATCTAGCTAACTGTGCCCTGCGATTTCACCCGCGTACACTTAATTTCACGAGTGATCCGCGGAACTGTCGAGCCGTTTCGGTGATAAGTCGGACAAACAGGTCAAACAGACAGACAGACGGGAGATTTTATTTTTATATTTTTTTTTTCTATGTCAGTCAGTATTGTATATACTTTCATATGCATTTAGTGAATAGATAAGCATAATAATTGAATTATCAAAAGTGATTTTGTGGCAAATTAAGTGTATTTAAATGTAATATTTGATTGATTATTTGACGTTTGTAACTGACATTAGAATTATTTAAATAAACCTTTACAAAACATCGCTTAAGATAATTATCAGTTAAGAAGAAGATGACTCGGATTTAGACCGAGTTTAGTCTTGGTTTAAACCATGTTATGTTATAAGAGGGTTCATGTTCATCTTCTAATGTATAACATTCTCGTGTCACAGTTTTCGTTGCCTCCGAAACGGCTGGACCGATTTGTATGAAATTTTGTGTGCAGATTGGGTAGGTCTGAGAATCGGCCTACATCTATTTTTCATCCCCCTAAATGTTAGGGGTAGTCCACCCCAAAAAAGAAATGGCAATACAACGTATGCCGGGCACAGCTAGTACTTATATATGTGTAATTGTGGGCTTGTAGACAAAGTATTATTCTCACGGTTTGCTTATAAAAACGACTAGCGGACGCCACGCGGTCTCACCCGTGTAGTTCTCGTTCCCGTGGGAGTACGGGGATACAATATAGCCTATGTTAATCGCTGATAATGTAGCTTTATATTGCTGAAAGATTTTTTCCAATCGGCACAGTAGCTTCGGAGCCTATTCAATACAAACGTAATTACATACAAATGGTTCCTCTTATATAATGTCAGTATCGATATAAAATGTATTTAATGACATATGTCACGTGACTGATTTATGTGATTCCCATACATTTTGTATCTATTAGCGGAAGCGAGAGAGAATTTTGACTTTGTCTAGATTGATTAAAATTATTTTGTTGCAAAAATATAGTAGGTATATAAAATGACCACATTTCAAAAACGTCAGCTCATTTCTTTTAGTACCTAAGGCCATACTGTGAGCTCTTAATGCCATTGTTCTGATGACAGGTGACAGGTGACAGGTTTATATATCGAAACTAACCGTGCCCAGCGGTTTCGCTCGCATAGACAAAGTTTCAAATGGGTGGCCCGGTGATGGCTGGCATTCTCGTCATACTTGTGAACTTTTTTTTAAAAGAATTCTTAATTCCTGAGTTCCTTGCCATGTTCTTCTCAGTAACAGCAACCTTCCGAACCTGGCGGTATCATGTATAATACTGTATAATTATGTCATTCTGACGATTTGAAAGTACTTTGGAAAAAGGCTAATCGAATAAATATATTTAGATTTTTTTTAATAAATAACCAATGTTCAAATAAGAAACAATGTTCTGTTCTTGTAACAAGGGCAAGTGAAAGACCAAACCGACTGACGGACAGACAGATATAAAAGAATATTTTTTTTATACATTTAAATTCCGTATATACTTTCATATATTATTTTGGAATTACAATCAGACACTACAATTTTATTTATCTGTATAGATACCTTTAAACGAGTAATTCGTGATCTCTATATGAATCTCGGAAACGGCTCCAACGATTTTCATGAAATTTTGTATGCAGAGGGTTTTTGGGGCGATAAATGGATCTAGCTAGACTTTTTTAAGAAATATTACAAATCATTTTATTTAATACCAATAATTTTATCAGACCGTTTGTCTGGCAAAAAGAGCTCCTAGTAGGCAACCTGTTTTTTTCATTTACATATTTAAGCTGTCAATTAACATTATTGTCTATTGATTCCCGTCTTGTTTTTGACTTTTGTGTTGAGCTCGCACAAACTCGGGGTAGTCTATGAATCCGTCTCTATTATTATCATCCATGTTCAATATGGGATCTATTAAATTAACTAATTCATCTTCTGTGAATATTTTCTCGCCCACTGGTGGGGCTCCTTGCTGGGGTTCCTGTTTATGGCCTTGCTCTGTTTTTTAATGATGATTTGATATGGCAACCCAACGGCACATACATAGAAAAAAAAACAAACACAGAATATAATTTCGAAAAGCGATCCAATGGTTGCTTTTTTGGAATGAAACGGAAATTAAATATTGCGAGAAAAAAAAATTTTCTTTTAAAAAAAATTTTTTTTTTTAAAAAAATTTTTTTTTTTTAAAAATTTTTTTTTTTTTTTTAATTTTTTTTTGTAAATTTTTTTTACTGTTATATTCCAATAAAGCAACACTGTACATATAAATATGTAAACATATAGTTTTCGAATGTCTTTCATTTCCATAATAATATTTATGTTCTTAAATTTTCAGTATATACTAATAGTCTGAAAAACATATTTATTGTATCATAATTACAGAAATGACAGACATTTATCCCCAAATAGCAACATTATAGCATTAACACACACACATACTCCAATATATATACATATACGCAAGATATAGCAATAGAAACACTATTCATATTATAATTATGTTCAAATTAGCTTCAAATATTATATATTCAAAAAATTTTAGTTAAAAAGTCGCTTCAAATCTTTCAAATTTAATTAGTAACCAAACATCAGAATATTATACTCAATTCCATATAAATTGTTATCTGTCGATTTAAAAATCGGTCCAGTAAATTCGGTTCAGATTCAGTACTAGCGGACGTCACGCGGTTTCACCCCCGTAGTCCCCGTTCCCGTGGGAGTACGGGGATAAAATAAAGCCTATATTACTCGCTGATAATGTAGCTATCCAATAATGAAAGATTTTTTCTAATCGGTCCAGTAGTTTTGGAGCCTATTTAATGCAACCAATCTAATTTTTCCTCTTTATAATATTATTTATAAAACAGAATTTCTTTATATTAGTATTAATAATAAAAACTAGATGAATTAGTGATCTTTTCTTAAATAAAATTATCCTTATAACATTATATATATTCCAGTTAAACAGACAGACATACAGAGGATTTAGATATTTTTTTGCATAATTCTCATACATACTTTCATATGTATTGCAGCCGTTAATTGCAAACAGCAAACAGACACTAAATATTATTCTTCTGTATATATAGTAGAGGACTCACCGTGCCAGTGAATGAGGGATTTAATGAGCTCGCACCCATCAAGTTTGTTATTATTGTCAGCATCGTGCATCTTGAAATAGTGGAACTGTAATTCCTGTTCGGACATCTTGGACGTGTCTATTGGCACTTCCATGTGTTCCTGGATGTGGCTGGAGAGGAATGGAAATATATTTAACTGCGAGTGAAAGTCTCGTTAAAATTTGTCCAGCCGTTTCGGAGATTATCCGGAACTAACAACCAGATTTTTTTTTATAAATACATACATATGCTCACACCTGTATTCCCCGAAGGGGTAGGCAGAGGTGTTGTAATCACAACACACACTTTTCATCGAAGATGATTTAGTGCCAACGTGACATATGGTGAGTTCATCGCCGTCTCAGACACTATACATACTTTGAATTACTTCTCAGACATATGCAGGTTTCCTCACGATGTTTTCCTTCACCGTAAAGCACGTGGTGTGAAATCACTGTACATAAGTTTTTTTAGAACAACTCATTGGTAGAGACCCCGCTGGGATTCGAACTTGCGTCGCTTGCGTAGCAGGCGATTGCTCAAACCTCAAGGCCACCACGGCTCGGTCAAATTATTAATAGTTTTTTTGTATGTCAGTATCGTATATACTTTCATATGCATTTAGTGAAAAGCTGTTGTGTAATAAGTAAATATATAAAACTAATAAAGATCTTGCTGATTAACAAATGCTATGACAGTATGCAAGAATTCTTAAATGAAAAGTTTTAATATAATTTAATAATAGATTTATAAATATACCTTTTATGTTTTTAGTATATATTATGTAGATTTATATGGTACATAATATGGTGATGGATCTCAAATATAAGTAAGTTCATTGTTATTAATTATGATATCTAATATGTTGTATATTAGTTTGCAAACAAAATATAATTAAACATAGGTAATAGAATTTATTACTTATTATATATATTATTAAATATATAAAAAGCGGACGTCCCGCGGTTTCACCCGCGTAGTTCCCGTTCCCGTGGGAGTAATGGGATAAAATATAGTCTTTGCGACTATAATTTGAGATTTAAACTATCCTATCTCTCAAGTTGGATCGAACTGCACATGGTGTGCGAATTTTATTATAATCGGTTAAGTGGTTTAGGAGTCCATTGAGGACAAACATTGTGACACGAGATTTATATATATTAAGATAGGTACCTATAAGAAGTAGCCATATAATATAATAATATAAAATGTAAATATAATATGCCTAATTTAAGCCCTCTCTCAAAAAATTGCTGTGCCCAACAGGGTACATATTGTTAATATATAGTGTTACCGCTCACTACCTGTAAGTGCTAAATTAAGAATGTGTTTTAAAGCAATCAATTGAAATTGAAATTGAAATTGAACTGTTATTTTGGAATTATAAACAGACACTTAAAATTTATGTATCTGTATAGATGAATATATATAATACTTACTCTCTTTCCTGGTTGATGTTAGCCGGGTTCAAAAGCTGGGGATCTGTAACATACAATTTTTAGTCACGTTAACTATTTTCCCTACTAACTTGTGCCTTTCGATTGACACGAACAATTCTTGTATATATATATATATATATATACAGATGTCAGAGAAAAAGGAACAGTTGTCTTCTAGAAGTTGTAGGGTTTTATGAATATATCACTATGTTGAAGTCGTAAAATATCTAGCTCCAACGATAACGTAGTTATAGGCTATGGTTGCTAAGGGCCGAAGAGCTCGCGGCCTTAAGCGATTGAATGAACGCGCGGCCGCGTTTACCTACATTACGTACCAGGTCATTGAACTTGGACAATTAAGGAGAAGGTTAATGGTTTCGAAAAATGGTTTAATTAGATTTCACGTGAATAACTCTACGTTACCGTTGATTTTTATGCCAAAATAAGGTCTTGATATGGTCAACTTTGAACGTCAATTACTCGAAAACGGAAGAAGATATTTTTGTCATAACAATTTTATTTGCTTCCTAAAATTATACCCTATCACATATTTTAACAGCTGTCCTATTTTCCCCGTCAACCTGTATAATTTATGCATTAATTTCATGTGTAATTATGGATTTACAAACAGACACTTCAATTTTATTTATCTGTATAGATAGCTATAGATATAAGTTGGAATTACAAAAAGACACCAAATTTTTATTATTTATTATTAGTGTGCCATAATTTAATAAATAAAATGTACTATAAGTACATCTCTGCGTACCCCTTCGAGGAATACTTACCACCATGGCCATGCCCGTGTCCTTGTTGCTGAACGGGTACCGGTACCGCTTGTTGTTGCTGTACCGGCGCTTGTTGGTACTGCTGTTGAGGCGGCGGTACATATTGCTGCTGGGGCATTTGCTGCTGGGGCATTTGTTGCTGGGGCATTTGTTGTTGGATTGGCTGTTGTTGTTGGTATTGCTGCTACAAAAAAAATGTTGTTTAAGTAATTTGAAAAAAATACCGCCTTCTAGCTAAGGGAAAATATTGTTGTAATTTTTTTTTAAATTGAAACTTAATCATTCTGACACCATCCCAGAAGGGTCCCCAAAGGGGTAAGCAGAGGTGTTGTAACAACAACACCCAAATTTCACTGAATAAGATTAAGTGTCAATGTGACAGGGTATCTTGTGTGAAATGACATGCTTACCTGTTGCTGAATCGGTTGTGGAGGCGGCGGTTGCTGTTGATAGTTCTACAACAAAAAATTGGAAACCTTAACATATATTATGCTCATGCTTTTCCACACTCACCCACACTTCAATGCCAAACCCCTATCACGAGTTTTGCATCAAAATCAAAATCAATTCTTCAATTAGACTTTTTACAAAGTACTTTCAAATCGTTAGAATCTATCATAATTATACAATACATGATACCGCCAGGTTCGGAAGGTTGCTGTTACTGAGAAGAACCTGGCAAGAAACTCAGTAATTTGAGTAATACAATATAAATCATAAACAATATATATAAGCCCATGGACACAGTTCCAGTGCACAAAAGTCGATATAAAAAAAATTTTAAACTAAAAATAAGAACTACGAATAATTGGGTAGCACCGTTTTCGTAATCTATACTCGCTAGCGTCACCGACATTTGTACGAGATATTTTAGTTCTCCACGTCACCGCTGGGAGTCGCTGCGCAATTTCTCATACTAATATTCGACGGAGACGCTAGCGAGTATAGATTACGAAAACGGTGGGAAACCCGTGATAGGGATACTGTTATGTTTATGTCCCATACACCAGTGGGTGAGGTGCCAATAGGTGCCATTCACCGACCACAAATCCAGACTCAATCTCAAAATTCTTTTCATTTGATTAGACTTTTCACGACGTACTTTACTTCAAATCGTCAGAATGACATAATTATACAGTATTATACATGATACCGCCAGGTTCGGAAGGTTGGTTTTACTGAGAAGAACATGACAAGGAACTCAGTAATTACTCTTTTTAAAAAATATTATACAATTGTAAAAATCACTTGAGATGTGTGTAAGTCGGCACAATGTGTTCTTCTCTTCCATTTCTCTCTATCAGCCATCATATCTGTATTCACTCCCTTAGCCATATCATCATAATCCTCCTGCCCTTATCCCACATTATTTGTGGTCGGCGCAATGTGTTCTTCTCTTCCATTTCTCTCTATCAGCCGTCATATCTGTATTCACTCCCTTAGCCATATCATCATAATCCTCCTGCCCTTATCCCACATTATTTGTGGTCGGCGCAATGTGTTCTTCTCTTCCATTTCTCTCTATCAGCCGTCATATCCGTATTCACTCCCTTAGCCATATCATCATAATCCTCCTGCCCTATCCCATGTTATTTGTGGTCGGCGCAATGTGTTCTTCTCTTCCATTTCTCTCTATCAGCCGTCATATCTGTATTAACTCCATTACCATATCATCCTTCACACAATCCATCCATCGTTTCTTAGGTCTTCTGGCCTGGTCTGGTCAACACCATTAAATATTTATTACCCGTGTACATTATTTGTAGGAAATTGTATTTTAATGACCCATAAATATTAATTACAAAGTAAATTTGACATTATCTGTGGTTCATTAAAATACCAGTATTTTTATTAGAAGTTCTGCACTGTCCTAACTTATATCTTTAAACAAGCAATTATTGTATATATATGTATATATAGGGCCGTGATGGCCTTGAGGTTTGAGCAGTCGCCAGCTATGCAAGCGATGCAAGTTCAAATCCCAGCAGGGCCTGTACCAATGAGTTTTTCTAAAAAACTTATGTACAGTGATTTCACTCCACGTGCTTTATGGTGAAGGAAAACATCGTGAGGAAACCTGCATATTTCTGAGAAGTAATTCAAACACGTATATAAAGTACCTGAGACGGCGATAGACTCACCATCTGTCACGTTGGCACTTAATCATATTCGGTGAAAAGTGGGTGTTGTGATTACAACACCTCTGCTTACCCCTTTGGGGAATATAGGCGTGAGCATTTGTGTGTGTGTATATGTATATATAGAATCTGAATCTCGGCTCAAACTATTTTTATGAAATTTTGTGTGTAGGGGGTGTCAGTGGCAAAAAATAGATCTAGCTAGGTTTCAACTTCAGAAAACATTGTTATTACGAAAAATTGCTACAATATCATAACAATACATATGTAATTAAGGCACTGCTGGTATTAAATAAAGATGTTGTCTAAAACTATTTTCCCAAATATTTAGCCCCAAGCATCAAGGATACAATAATCCAAAATTTATTTCACAACAACAGGAAAATAAATACACGCATAACAGGTACGTAAACTTTATCATCACTTAAGAGACTACACGACATGTGAGGGAATGTAATCTTTACGTAATATTGTGAATAAATTATTAATATTATTACCTGGTAATTTTGCGGAGGCACCCCGGGTGCTACTTTCTGCTGGTATTGCTGGGATATCGTACACTGCAGGATAGCAGCAAAGAGCACAATACGAAACATTTTCACACCTAAAAATTACCAACTGTTTGAAGACCCAACTTTTACTTTTTAAATTAATTTTTACCGCGGCATAGACTTGAACTAATTCGTAAAAAAATGTATTGAAAATGAATTTTACCTATTACGGGATTACGTGGCCGATAATAACCTTATCGAATCGAACCTTGATAATATAACATAAGTATTAAAGCGTGAGTATTTTGCAAACGTTTTCAAATAGAAATTCGAAGGAAAACATACACGTCAGACGTTTCGTCTTTTTGACGTTTACGTGCTGTTATTGCACTTTTCATGTAATTTTGACACGTGTAAGTAAACAAGAAAAAGATTTATTTAATTTTCTAGCAATAACCAAACGCTTTCAGGAGGTTTAGGTTAACGCTTTTTATTCAATCAAAATAAGTAACTATATCGCATAAATTCGTATAGATAATACGTTATAATAAAAGTTTGTTGCTAACTTGTATTCGTTTACTTACTTTAATATTAAAAGCTAAACCAAAAGACAGCAATGACACTAAAGGTGCAAGCTCATGCAGCCGCACGACGCTCGTTTCCAGCGACAAATGTGATCACGTGGTCACGCGGCTGCATGATGTAGTACTGTTTTGAGGCGCTGGTATTTACAATGGGGTCACGTGACCACATTTATCGCTGGAAACGAGCGTCGGGCGGCTGAATGAGGTTGCAACTTAATGCCCCTTAAGTAGACAAATAAAAAACATATGCTTACTGTATATTTGGTATATACATACATATGCTCACGCCTGTATTCCCCGAAGGGGTAGGCAGAGGTGTTGTAATAACAACTTTTCACCGAAGATGATTAAGTGCCAACGTGACAGATGGTGAGTCCATCGCCGTCTCAGACACTTTACATACGTCATTGAATTACTTCTCAGAAATATGCAGGTTTCCTCACGATGTTTTCCCTCACCGTAAAGCACGTGGTGTGAAAACACTGTACATAAGTTTTTTAGAAAAAAATTGGCAGCGTAGCAGGTGACAGCTCTAACCCTGAGGCCACCATGGCTCCATGTATTAAAAGTATTTATTAGTTCACTAGTACTCCAAGTACAAGATAAGCTTGGAATAATCTGGATTAAGCAACCAAAAGCGAGGAATCCAATGGGTTCCTCCACATATTTTTAACAATTTACAAGATATTTTTCTCAACAATCACTTGACATTGGCGGAATAGTTTTACTTAAGCTCATCGCCAAATAAATAAAGGAAAGGAAATTAGCTTAGTCCAAAGTCCAACTTACCCATATGCTATGATATTTCGGTCGACACAATTTTTCTTTAACAGGAAAGGTTATAACGGGATTGGATGCAGCAACAGCTGTGCCCTGCGATTTCACCCCCGTAGACGTTTCATGCTCGCGGAACCCTTACTTGTTTTCTAAATAAAAGTAGCCTACGTTACGCCTAGAAACATCAGCTATCTGCCAGTGAAAGTCCCGTTCGAAAATCGGCCCCGCCGTTTCGGACATGAGGTGTAACAAACAAGCAGACAGACAGGAATATTTGTAATTGTTATTTTATGTCAGTACCGTATGTACTTTAGTAAAAAGCTGTTATTTTGGAATCACAAACAGACACTTGAATTTTATTTATCTGTATAGATAATTAGATTTAGTAGTTAAGTACTTAGCTATTTCTTTTTGATCGAAAGTTTTTATAAATAAAACAATTTCATAAAATCATAGGATTTATTAAATTAAAAAAAAATTTATTTTTTAAACAATACTATATTTTTAATAATGGCAAGATACAAAATTAAGTACATGAAACTACTTATTACAGCCGCTCGACGCTCGTTTCCAGCGCACAAATGTGGTCACGTGATATGCAGCGACAAAGCTGAAAATGTTGAGCTTTATCGCTGCGAAGTATCGAGAGTGTAAGTAGTATGTTAATTGGAATGCCTCGTCACCAACTACCACATATGGTGAAGACATTCCATCAACCGTTAGCTTTTCTGGATCGGGTACACTCATTTCTCTCTACTTGAACTTTTGGCCCATCTTTGTATAGCGAAAAATGCCACCATCACCAAAGGAGCGACGAGCGACTGCATGACGCAGTTCCTTTTTGAGTCGCGGGAAATTTAAAATGGGGTCACGTGTCCACATTTGTCGCTAGAAACGAGTGTCTAGCGGCTGTATGAGGCCGCACCTTTATACCGTAGCGACATAGTATAAAAACAAGCTTACTATAGTAAGCTTGTTTTTATGATGCAACCTCATGCAGCTGTTAAACTTGTAATTACAAACGGACACTTCAATTTTATTTATCTGTACATAGATTTTATCTAGTAACCCGCCCTCGCCTCACTTCGAATATAATATACTATATCCAGAGTGTCGGAGAAAAAGGAACAGTTGTCTTCTAGAAGTTGTTGTGTTTTATGAATATATCACTATGTTGAAGTCGTAAAATATCTAGCTCCAACGATAACGTAGTTATAGGCTATGGTTGCTAAGGGCCGAAGAGCTCGCGGCCTTAAGCGATTGAATGAACGCGCGGCCGCGTTTACCTACAGTACGCGGTCATTGAACTTGGTCAATTAAGGGGAAGGTTAATGGTTTCAAAAATGGTTTTATGGGATTATTTCAAGAACTATTAGTGGGAGAAAAAAAACGTTGTTAGATTTCACGAGAATAACTCTACGTTACCGCTGATTTTTAGGCGAAAATAAGGTCTTGATATGGTCAACTTTGAACGTTAATTACTCGAAAACGGAAGAAGATATTTTTGTTATAATAATTTTATTTGCTTCCTAAAATTATACCCTATCACATATTTTAACAGCTGTCCTATTTTACCCGACATCCTGTATTTTTTTAACTATAAACCCATCGGAGTTCATCTCCTACATGTTAACAAAACCGAATCAAGATTCGCAACGTAGTTTGTCAACTTATTAACTCCTTGTCCGTTATGTGCGCCTGGTACTTCGTGTACCATATCATCATCGTCCCTGGCCTTATCCCATACATTGTTGGGGTCGGCACTTGATTCAACCCGATGTGACTCCATGTTAGTCACAATCAACTTATTAACTCCTTGTCCGTTATGTGCGCCTGGTACTTCGTGTACCATATCATCATCTCCCTGGCCTTATCCCATACATTGTTGGGGTCGGCACTTGATTCAACCCGATGTGGCTTCATGTTAGTCGTAATCAACTTATTAACTCTTTGTCCGTTATGTGCGCCTGGTACTTCGTGTACCATATCATCATCTCCCTGGCCTTATCCCATACATTGTTGGGGTCGGCACTTGATTCAACCCGATGTGGCTCCATGTTAGTCGTAATCAACTTATTAACTCCTTGTCCGTTATGTGCGCCTGGTACTTCGTGTACCATATCATCATCTCCCTGGCCTTATCCCATACATTATTGGGGTCGGCACTTGATTCAACCCGATGTGGCTTCATGTTAGTCGTAATCAACTTATTAACTCCTTGTCCGTTATGTGCGCCTGGTACTTCGTGTACCATATCATCATCTCCCTGGCCTTATCCCATCCATTGTTGGGGTCGGCACTTGATTCAACCCGATGTGACTCCATGTTAGTCACAATCAACTTATTAACTCCTTGTCCGTTATGTGCGCCTGGTACTTCGTGTACCATATCATCATCTCCCTGGCCTTATCCCATACATTGTTGTGGTCGGCACTTGATTCAACCCGATGTGACCTTCGTAGCCCCTTTCACGAGGACAATCGGTAATCTGGGTTAAACCAGTTGTCAGATTCTATTAGGCCTCTGACTGGCTTGTAACAATTAGTAAATGCTCGTTAATAAAAAATATCATTGTTCAAAATGTTTCGAATGTAAAAAAAGTTAAGAATTAAATCATCACCAACAGCTTTTTTTTTTTTTGGCAATAGTAAATTATTTTATTTTTTTATAATTGAGAGCTTTTTGCGTTCACCTTCGCATGTCTCATCAAGGATTAGATTATTAAATCCACTCACTAAATCCTTCAAAAACTCGACTTCATTCTTTGACAAGCCCGCAGCGAGCTCAAATTTTGCGTAATCATCCCTTCCCGCCAATTCTTGACACATTTCACGGGCGCCATTTTGAAATTCATCGTCTACGTCAAAATGTTTTTTTCCTTGAACGTCATTCTTAAATGCTTTCTTCCACAAGTCCTTTTCGTTTTGGGCCGATTGTTTGTTAAATTTATCCAAAACAGCGAGCGTTTGTCCAATTTCTTTGTTATTCGGCTCTAACTTCAATGCTTTTTTGTAAAAAACAATGGCTTCCTCAGCCTTTCCCAGCATTTCATACGCCCTACCATAATAAAACAGCACTTTGCAGTGTTTATCGATATCGATAATAAAGTCTAAATTTTCACAAATATTTATTATATGTTTGGGTTTATTTATTTTATAATAACAAACAGCTAAATTAGAGTACACGTTAACTTTGTATTTCTTTATTTCTTCTCTCTCCTCCTCACTCTTTGGCTGAGAGAGCGAGAGGACGGACATAGAATGCTGGTAGCTATTGATGGCGCGTTGATATTTTTGCCTTTGGAAGAAATTTTTTGCTTCTGTGTGTAAAGATTTCACAGTCCGCATTGTAACTTCGAACTTCCCTTGATCTGCCATCGGTAAGTCATTGAATCTAGGACAAATATTATTTCCATTATACATACATACATATGCTCACGCCTGTATACCCGAAGGGGTTATTCTATATCAAATCGCGGAAATGAATTCCCCCAGAGGGTGAGTAACCTTTTGGGTCAAAGATGATTAAGTGCCAACGTGACAGATGGTGAGTCTATCGCCGTCTCAGGCACTATACATTCGTGTTTGAATTACTTCTCAGACATGCAGGTTCCCTCACGATGTTTTCCTTCACCGTTTACTGTTTCAGTGTCTCAATAACTAGTACAGATTTGGAATTATGTTTTGATACTATTAAGGGATGTTGTTAAAGACACAAGGTACAAAAAAATAAATTTTGGCCATCTTGGATTTCAATGTTATTTTGGTAAATAACGATCCGAGAACAGCAAAGAGTTACAAAAATAATAAATATTAAATTTATTGAAATACTATGTACCTGACAGCAGCCTGCATGTCTCTGACGTCATATAAACATATTACAAACAACGCGGGCTCGGGTCGGATACGGGGTGCAATACCTAGAAAATATTTTTTATTAAATAGGACCACAATATGTCGCAGTCATTTATCATTTCCCGTGGGAGTACGGGGATAAAATAAAGCCTATGTTACTCGCTGATAATGTGTCTATCCATTGATGAAAGAATTTTTCAAATCGGTCAAGTAGTTTCGGAGTCTATTCAATGCAAACATACAAACATAAAAACAAATCTTTCGTCTTTATATTATTTATTTAA
Source organism: Watsonalla binaria (assembly GCA_929442735.1). Classification (NCBI taxonomy): domain Eukaryota; kingdom Metazoa; phylum Arthropoda; class Insecta; order Lepidoptera; family Drepanidae; genus Watsonalla; species Watsonalla binaria. Next base: position 1,087,560 of record OV838948.1, on the reverse strand, counting down.
TGGCGATGAGCTTAAGTAAAACTATTCCGCCAATGTCAAGTGATTGTTGAGAAAAATATCTTGTAAATTGTTAAAAATATGTGGAGGAACCCATTGGATTGCTCGCTGTCAAATCTTAATAAATATTATACCTTCCTCTTTATAATATTAGTGTAGATTATGTTAATTAATTTAACACTGACAGTGATAGATACAAAAAAAAGCATTGTTCTATGATGACATATCTGATCATCTTAGAACAAGGTCTTTTAGTCAGTTTAAGGCACGTTCATATAGAACACTGTCTTTTAGTAAATTTAAAAGTTATAGTGGAACAAGGTCTTTTGGTGAGTTTAAGGTAGGTTCATACAGAACACTGTATTTTAGTAAATCTAAATCTTATAGTGGAACAAGGTCTTTTGATTAGTTTAAGGTAGGTTCATATAGAACACGGTCTTTTAGTTAGTCTACATAGTGGAACAAGGTCTTTTGGTTAATTTAAGATAGGTTCATATAGAACACGGTCTTTTAGTTAGTCTACATAGTGGAACAAGGTCTTTTGGTTAGTTTAAGGTAGGTTCATACAGAACACTGTATTTTAGTAAATCTAAATCTTATAGTGGAACAAGGTCTTTTGGTTAGTTTAAGATAGGTTCATATAGAACACGGTCTTTTAGTTAGTCTACATAGTGGAACAAGGTCTTTTGGTTAGTTTAAAGCAGTATCTTACAACAAGGTCTTTTAGTTACTTTAAAGCAGTATCTTGGAACAAGGTCTTTTAGTCAGTTTAAAGCATGTTCATATAAAACACTGTATTTTAGTAAATTTTAAAGTTATAGTGGATCAAGGTCTTTTGGTGGGTTTAAAGCAGTATCTTAGAACAAGGTCTTTTAGTCAGTTTAAGGAACGTTCATATAGGACAGTCTTTTAGAAAATTTTAAAGTTATAGTGGAAGTGGAAGACCTTGTCTTTTGGTGAGTTTAAAGCAAGGTCATAATAGACAACGGTCTTTTGGCAAAAAAAATTACCTTTTTCACCCCATGTGACAGAAGGTTGCAATAGAAGGTGGAACCTAGCGGCAGGGCCCTTGACTGTAGTGAGGCCTATCTCCAAGCCAGGCAGTATACGGCCCGCGCCTAGACGGATACGCTAGAAAAATAATTTATAATCTTTAGTTTTTGGTACAGCCATTTTGTTTAATTGAACCGTTGCAGCCCCCAGAACTTAGCTAGTGAATGCACTAGCTAAGTTCTGGCACTACTAGTGGCAAATTCAAATCATTATCAAAACAAAAATATCTTTATTCGATTAGACTTTTAACAAAGTACTTTCAATCCGTCAGAACGACATCATTATACAGTATTATACATGATACCGCCGGGTTTTGAATGTTGTCTGACAGACGGCAAGGAGGTGGTAATTTTGGGTTGTCTGGCATGCGGCAAAAAGATGATATATTTGGGGCTGTGGTTATCTGGCAAGCGGCAAGAAGGTCATTTAGGTTGTCTGGCATGCGGCAAGAAGGTCATTTAGGTTGTCTGGCAAGCGGCAAGAAGGTCATTTAGGTTGTCTGGCAAGCGGCAAGAAGGTCATTTAGGTTGTCTGGCATGCGGCAAGAATAGGCCATCTGGGTTGTCTGGCATGCGGCAAGAATAGGCCATCTGGGTTGTCTGGCATGTGGCTAAAATGCTCTACCCAGTCCCATTTGACTTGTATTTGGTGTTTAAAACTAATATGCTTACCGTAGGCTCTCCCGAATTATTAGTAAGCGTGGAATCAAACGGTAATTTGTCTCTTTCCCAGTATGCTGCATAGTGGATCTTAACTTCCGCATCCACTGGTACCAAAGGTCCGTCGCCTGGAATTAAATATGGTGTCCTTCACCAGCTAAATAGTGGGGTTACTGCACACGTATTTGTTTGCGTCGTGACATACAGCGGCGTGAGGAACATTGGAAATTGATATGTAACACCAGCAGATTCTCTGTGTCAAAAATTTGCTCACGAATTAGCAAGACATGACACCCGCCTCAATGGAAGATCTTGTCTTTGCTGGGGATGACACTGATCACTCGCTCTCCACACAGTATATATACAAGTGTCCAACTAGAACAGTTGGAGCTGGTGTTCCCCAGACATGACACCCGCCTCAATGGAAGATCTTGTCTTTGCTAGGGATGACACTGGTCACTCGCTCTCCACACAGTATATATACAAGTGTCCAACTAGAACAGTTGGAGCCGGTGTTCCCCAGACATGACACCCGCCTCAATGGAAGATCTTGTCTTTGCTGGGGATGACACTGATCACTCGCTCTCCACACAGTATATATACAAGTGTCCAACTGGAACAGTTGGAGCCGGTGCTCCCCAGCCATGACACCCGCCTCAACGGAAGATCTTGTCTTTGCTGGGGATGACGCTTGTATTCCCCAAGGGGTAGGTAGACGCCAACGCGACAGATGGCGAGTATTTCGCGCTCTCAAGCACTACATATGTCTTTGAAATACTTTTCAAATTGCTCTGTAGACATTATGCAGGTTTCCTCACGATGTTTTCCTTCACCGTAAAGCATGTGGTGTGAAATCACTGTACATAAGTTTTTAGAAAAACTCATTGGTCTGCTGGGATTGGAACTTGTACGATAGTAATTCCCACCTTCTTCAATGATGAGTATCTTGGCATCACCGCTGGGTAGGCAGTCGATCATCTTAGCTGCGAGCTGCTCAAACGAGTGGTACTCCGGAGAGGACAGTAGCAACTTGTCAGTCGTCTCCTCTATATGTTTTATGACATCTTCGGAGTCACTGAAATTTCAAACGCAACTTCTAAATGAAGAATTGATGATGTGGAGTTTGAATACTTTCAATCTCAACATATTAATAAAAAAATTTGATGAGAATATGTTATTTATTGAACCTAATGCAACTAATTACAAGTAGAAAACTTGGCCCAAATCGGTGTCTCTCGGGATCGTGCCAAGAAGGCTGGCAGCATTGCCACGTTGAATAGCAATGCTGATTCTCTGAGCGAGGTAGCCCCAGCCCGCTTGTCACGAGAAGCTTCTAAAGACTTTGATAGAAAAACTACTCACCTATCAGTTTCAGAAAACAGATCACCATCATCATTGAGAAATAATTGAGATTTTTCTTTGTTGAAATCCAAATCTATATGGAATTCCATCTCTGTGTTCAGCAACTCACTGAAAAACAAAATTATAATAAATAAATTATAAAATTTTCTATCTGCGAAAACTGAAGGCTTGTAAGTTTTAAATCATGTACCATTTACTTTTTTGTATAAAAGCTGTTTGTTTTCCAAATAAATAAATAAATAACTAGCAGACATCACATGGTTTCACCCTTGTAGTTCCCGTTCCCGTGGGAGTACGGGGATAAAATAAAGCCTATGTTACTTGTTGATGATGTAGCTTTCCAATGGTGAGAGAATTTTTGAAATTGTTCCAGTAGTTTTTGAGTTAATTCATTACAAACATACAAATCTTTCCTCTTTATAATAGTAGCGTAGATATCAATACTTTTTGAAACTGATATTTTTTTTTCAGATTAAAAAAAGCATTCCGTTCCTTTATTTATTTAATGGCGATGAGCTTAAGTAAAGCTATTCCGCCAATGTCAAGTGATTGTTGAGAAAAATATCTTGTAAATTGTTAAAAATAGGTGGAGGAACCCATTGGATTCCTCGCTGTCCAAATTATATGTCAAAAAATTATTATTTTCAATATTTAGTTTGGGATTCAATACAACAATATTGTTTTGATGACAGCAGAATAATGTTTACTACCTGTATTTATTTTTATACCTTATTTTAATTCCTTTTGAAAGTTGTGTACTTGCACTTTGGTACGTATCGTCCATCGCAGCAAATAATATTTTATATAAATTATTAGAAAGTCCTTCATACAAACTTGAAAGCCGTAATGCAATATCGTCGGAAACTCTACAAAGTTCACATGGGATGCAGGTGCAGTGTTGCCAACTCAGATTTTGAAAAATACGTAGACGGGGTTTGAGATGTAGAATAAAGGCGCAACCTGATGTAGTGACAAATCTGGTCACGTGGTATGTAACGATAAAGCTGAAAATCTTGAACTTTGTCGCTGGGAAGTATCGAGAGTGTTAGTCAAAGTCAAAAATATCTTTATTCGATTAGACTTATTACAAAGTACTTTCAAATCATCAGAATGACATAATTATACAGGATTATACATGCTACCGCCAGGTTCGGAAGGTTGCTTTTACTTAGAAGAACCTGGCTAGAAACTCAGTAATTACTCTTTTCAAAAATATTATATAATTTTAAGAAAACAAAATAAATAATTATAGAAACATAAGCTCATGGACAAAGTTCCAATGCACAAATGTCGATGAAAATTTACTTTATTTACATAACTACAAATCTAGTACATCTACTTATACTAAATGCGTAGCTTGTTAATTGGAATGCCTCGTCACCAACTAGCACCTAAGGTAAAGCCATTCTATCAACCGTTAGCTTTTCTGAAAAGGGTACACTACATGTTTGAATCACGAAAAATGCCACCATCACCAAACGAGCGACAAGCGACTGCATGAGGCAGTAAATTCTTGGTAGCGGAAATTTAAAATGGGGTCACGTGCCCACATTTGTCCCTGGAAACGAGCGTCGAGCGGCTGCATAAGGTTGCAGCCTTAGTCAAAATTGCTTATGTAAGTAGATCTACATAAGCAATTTTTACTATTTCTACGTATTTGAAACGTATATAAAAGTAAATAGATCTGCGTACTTTCATCAAGCTGCTTCATTTTTAGTTTAGCTTTCATCAGATTGGTCAAAAAACCTCTTGTTGGGTGGGTTATATATAAAGATAAATAGGAAAACAGGTAGGAAATAACTAGAAAAAAAAGTCACAGTTAGTATTTGCTATCTTGTTAGGGGAACTGAGTGTGCGTTTGTTATCAAGCGGGACGTTTATCAACATATTTGCGCTAAGGTATATGTACTGGTAATTACGCCCATTTAGCCTAATGAGACTTTCGTAAATTTTTTAAAAAATACATAGATCTACTTAAAAATGAGGAGAGTTGGCAACGCTTAGCAGGTGGTTTATTTTGATGTATTTTATTGATTGACTTGAAGTTAGTAGTGCACAGTGTTGCCAGCTCAGATTTTGAAAAAAGCATACCAGGGGTTTGACAAATATGTAGAATTAGTAAAAAAGATTTTGAAAAGTTAGTAGATCTACGTACTCTCACCAAGCTGCTATTTTTACTATAGGTTTCATCAGATTGGTCGCCATAAAACCTCTTGTTGGTTGGGTACCTATAGGAAATATCTAAGTGTGGTGTGAAACGGGACGGTAATCAACTTTTTTGCGAGAAGGTGTACGTGTTCCCTAGTAATTAAGCTCATTTAGCTTAATGGGACGTGTTTGGAAAATTTGTTAAACAATACGATTCTGAACTGAAGTTAGTAGCTTTGCAGGAAAGGTCTAAAATATGTAGATCTAGTTAAAATAAGGAAAGTTGGCAACTCTGGATTGAATTGAAGTGAAGTTAGTAGTGAAAAGAAACCGCAAAAAGTGTGAAATCTCATGTCACCTAGTTTCAAACCATAGACTAATTAATTGGATAAAATATCATTAAAAATTGAGTATACATATAGACCGCGACTCCGTTTGCTCAGTATTTTGAGTTATATTTATATTTTGGACGATTAACACAATATTTTTATGAATTATTCATATGAGTCACTCAGTGTTCCGATTCAAGCAAGACGTTGAACGATTAAAGTCATTCGATCCAAATGTGATATTCACAAGTGAAGAGCGAGGAATCCAATGGGTTCCTCCACATATTTTTAACAATTTACAAGATATTTTTCTCAACAATCACTTGACATTGGCGGAATAGATTTGCTTAAGCTTATCGCCATTAAATAAATAAAGGAAACGAAGGTGATATTCACGTGAGCGGAATCGTAGATCGATAGGAATTTAACACAACTACATTTTCGTTACGAAGACCGTGCTATTCCGTTTTTTCTTAATTTTTTTGAACTGTGTCCATGGGTTTATATTAATGAGATATAAATACTGTAACCAAAAACATTGTATAATATGTTTTTTTTTAAAGAGCAATTGTTGAGTTTCTTGCCGGGTTCTTGTCAACAAAAGCTGCCTTCCGAACCCGGTGGTAACATTTATAATCATGTATAATGTATTTTGTGTCCTTCTGACGATTTGAAAGTACTTTGTAAGAAGTCTAATCAAATAAAGATATTTTGAATTTGAATTTAATACGAAAACACTGTCAACGCCTAATATAGTACGATATCGTTACGGTTTTCAATATCGAGCTACAGTAGTTTTTGTGCGAGAGTAATAAACATCCATCGTACAAATTTTCATTATTCTTTGTAGACAAAAAATTATTGGTCTATTCCCTCCCTCTTAGTTAGGCTAAAATTTCCGTGTTTACATTCAAATATTTTAAAATAACAATATTATTGATTTACTATGGTAGGTTTGAGTGGATTCTTAGCATAGACAATTTTATCCTGTTTTGTTTATTAATATAAAATAATAGTATTGTCTATGGGCTTTGTTTGCTAATGAAGTGTTCTGGTTTAGCTTAGCTAAGGTTTCGATGACCAGGAAAGATTTATCCCTAATTGATTTATTTATAATTTCTCAGTCCCGGGAATTGATATACCAGTGAAACCTGTTGAAAACTATGTAAGTAGACTTAATACTTCAGATTTTCATGAAGCCTAAGATATTCATTGTATAAAACAACAAATTTCACCACGGAGTCGTATTTGAAAGATGCTAAATTATTCATTAAATGTACCTTGGGTAACCTCAAGGAGATTTTGTAAACAGGGATTATTTATTCTCGTAAATCTTCGAGAAACGTAACAAAGTCGAACAAATAATAGTGTTTATATTACATACCTACCTACATTCTGGTTTTCCATTGCGCAGTCGCGGGGAGAACTATCTTTTGTGCCCGGGTAATCCCTCTGCTACTCCTGCCACTCCCAAGATCGATTTTGTCAAGTTTACAGTCTCACATATATCAGGATCTGAAGGTTTTTATATTGTTTGATATTTTTAAGTTTTCGCGTCGGAATTCGATTTAGGTGCCATCACGTCTCACAGCAACCTTCCGAACCTGGCGGTATCATGTATACTCCTGTATAATTATATCATTCTGACGATTTGAAAGTACTTTGTAAAAAGTCTAATCGAATAAAGATACTTTTGACTTTGGCATGTACAGTTTATCACTATTTTTGCTGAGGATTAGGGCTCCGCGGGCCAGCCAAACCCTATGGCCCAGCAACAGCTAAAAAACCTGAATTTCTCCTTAAAGTTGTTTCTTATGTGAAACTTTCTGCCATGCTGCAAAGTTGGGAGCCGAAGCTATGTATCTAGTATTTTTAGCCATGCTGATATGATCTATAAAAAAGTTTTGCTAAGCGAAAATCTTGAGTATGACAAAAAACTGTTATTTTTATTTAGGGAACATCTCTTTCACCAGCGTTGTTCCCATTCCCGTGGGAATATAATCATGTGGCAAAACACCATCAAAAAAAGAGATATGAAATTATCAACACTAATATTATAACGAGGAAAACTTTGTTTGTTTGGTTGTAATGAATAGGCTCAAAAACTACTGTGACGATTTCAAAAATTCTTTCACCATTGGATAGCTACATCATCAGCGAGTAGCATAGGCTTTACTTTATCCCCGTACTCCCACGGGAACGGGAACTACGCGGGTGAAACCGCGTGAGGTCCGCTATAACTAATAAAATAAACGCAGGAATACCACCAACTGATGCTCTTTGCCAAAAATGTGCGTATAATAAGACCCTTTGTATACCCGAAAAATTTAATCACTTTTTCGTGGTAGTTAGGGGGTGAACAGCTGGTGTGAAATAATTATAATATATTTATTTATTTAATAACTTCCTGTATTGCAATGGATGCACCGGCGGACTTAATGCCATAGGCATTCTCTACCAGTCACCCTTCGAGTGATGTACAGACAGACATGGCAGGTGCTAATTTGAAGAAAAAAAATAAAAATTACGTAATGTTTCAATTTCATAAAAAAATATGATAATACATATACTATATAAATAAAAAGGTAAACTAAATATAAAACACCTATATACTTATATATTGTTCATTCATATGCTCACGCCTGTATTCCCCGAAGGGGTAGGCAGAGGTGTTGTAATCACAACACACACTTTTCACCGAAGATGATTAAGTGCCAACGTGACAGATGGTGACTCTATCGCCGTCTCAGGCACTATACATACGTCTTTGAATTACTTCTCAGACATATGCAGGTTTCCTCACGATGTTTTCCTTCACCGTAAAGCACGTGGTGTGAAATCACTGTACATAAGTTTTTACAAAAACTCATTGGTACAGGCCCCGCTGGGATTCGAACTTGCGTCGCTTGTGTAGCAGGCGACTGCTCAAACACCGAGGCCACCACGGCTCTCTTGTTATTAAATGTATTAGTAAAAGCAACCTTCCGAACCTGGCGGTATCATTTATAATCCTGTATAATTATGTCATTCTGACGATTTGAAAGTACTTTGTAAAAAGTCTAATCAAATAAAGATACTGTTGACTTTGACTTTGACTATTATGATTTCCTTCCAGCACGTACAATGTCGGAGCCACAGCCGAATCAGATTATGACCTGTCCATATAACATGGCTCATCAGGTTGAGAGTTACCGCATGCACATCCATCTCCAGAAGTGTCGCAAACAGCATATGAATTGCTATAAAGTCGCCTGTCCGTTTGACGCTACTCATATTATTAACGATGTTGAGCTGGACGTGAGTATATAAATTATTATATATAGTATACAGGTGTCGGAGAAAAAGGAACAGTTGTCTTCTAGAAATTGTAGGGTTTTATGAATATATCACTATGTTGAAGTCGTAAAATATCTAGCTCCAACGATAACGTAGTTATAGGCTATGGTTGCTAAGGGCCGAAGAGCTCGCGGCCTTAAGCGATTGAATGAACGCGCGGCCGCGTTTACCTACATTATGTACGGGGTCACTGAACTTGGTCAATTAAGGAGAAGGTTACTGGATTCGAAAAATGGCTTTATGGGATTATTTCAGAAACTATTAGTGGGAGAAAAAAAATAAAAACGTAGTTAGAATTCAAGTGAATAACTCTACGTTACCGCTGATTTTTATGCTACAATAAGGTCTTGATATGGTCAACTTTGAACGTCAATTACTCGAAAACGGAAGAAGATATTTTTGTCATAATCATTTTATTTGCTTCCTAAAATTATACCCTATCACATATTTTAACAGCTGTCCTATTTTCCCCGACAAGGAAAAACCGGGCAGGTGTAATTTCATAAATAAATCGTTGTCATTTAAATTTTCACAGTATCATGTGACGGTGTGCCCCAAGAGAGTGATGTTGGACACCCAGATATATGTAACCGATGACGACTACAGACCCGTGGTGGACGTGGCACCCCTGCCTACAGTACCTGTCGAAGAAGTCTGGGACGATGTGAGTGATAAATACTAAATTCTTGAAAAGGCCTAAAGCGGGGCTATCACGTGCTTTACGGTGAAGGAAAACATCGTGAGGAAACCTGCATATGTCTGAGAATTTATTCAAAGACCTTTGACGGCGATACACTTGCCATCTGTCACGTTGGCACTTAATCATCTTGTGTGAAAAGTGGGTGTTGTTACAACACCTCTGTCTACCCCTTCGGGGAATACAGGCGTGAGCATATGCATGTTCTTAAAAAGGGTAAAGAAAATTACGAACACGAAGCAGGTGTCGAACCCATGACCTCTGCAAACCGTGCAGTTGTTCTGCCAACTGAGCTACTCGTGATCCTACCTCATGCGACGAATTTTTCCTTTTCAACGCGTTCACAGCTAACGACGCGTATGTGCGTCCAACAACAGTTGGACGCACATACGCGTTCCCTAACAAGGGAATTTATGAAGAAGTTGAAATGTTAGCAGTGAATGTGTGTTGAGTATGTATGCGAGACGCGACCTATGCCTATGTTACAACTTCACGTCAACGTCAACGTCATTCTATAATGGAATAAATGGCGGCAGTGCGATTTTAACAAGCTATTGTTTCACTGGTGCTAATTCCCGTTATTATCTTATATCTGCATATTATACAATGTGTTAATGAATTAATTTAATGAAATTAAAATGTAGCCTATAACTTTCCTCGATAAATGAACTATCTAAAACAAAAAGAATTTTTGAAATCGGACCAGTATTTTTTGGGATTAACGCTTTCAAACAAACTGCAGTTTTATAATATTAGTATAGATTTTTCTCTTTTGAGAGGAACTCGTGGCATAGTTGCTATTGCGCATATCAGTCGATCAGCGAAGTTAAGCAACCCTAGCCCGTGGCAGTAGTTGGACAGGTGACCGCCCGAGTTCCCTCCGTGCCTCGGAGAACACGTTAAGCCGTCGGTCCCGGTTGACAATTTATCATCTTTGGCAATCGTTACAGGCGGAGCCCTAAAATAATCTGACACCTGGTTTAACCCAGATCACAGATGTTCCTCGTTAAAGGGGTTGCGAAGGTCAGATGACAGTCGCTTCGTATAAAAATCAAGTGATCAGCCACATCGGATTGAATCAAGTGCTGACCCCAACAATGTATGGGATAAGGCCAGGGAGATGATGATATGGTACACGAAGTACCAGGCGCACATAACGGACAAGGAGTTAATAAGTTGATTGTGACTAACATGGAGCCACATCGGGTTGAATCAAGTGCCGACCCCAACAATGTAGTGGATAAGGACAGGGAGATGATGATAGATTTTTCTCTTTACAGGAGGTAGTGTCTTCATACAAACCGGATTTGTCCAAAAATCACATCTACACAAAGGTGAAAGGTGCCACGCCCTCTCAGCGTAGGAAAGCTCGTATGGAAGGTATCAAAAACTACAGACCTCAAGCAATGGACTAAATGTATACTAGTTGTGCCGTGGTGGCCTCGGGGTTTGAGCAGTCGCCTGCTACGCAATCGACGTAAGTTCGAACCCCACCAGGGCCTGTACCAATGAGTTTTTCTAAAAAACTTATGTACAGTGATTTCACACCACGTGCTTTACGGTGAAGGAAAACATCGTGAGGAAACCTGCATATCGCACCCTCAGAACAATATATAGACAGGCCTTACAATGTATTTCTACAGGTAATTAAATAATATGGAACCCGTATCGATAATGCACAACCTTTTTTATTTTTTTTATTCTTGTTGACGAGGGGAAAAGGTCCCCGACCGCCCTGGGAGAGGCAGATCGGGGTATGTGGGATTTTTACCGCACTAAAACCCCCCCGGTGGCCATCCTCAGTGCTCAGGGGGGACTCCGGGTACTCTAATAGAATGCACCGGTGTCCCCCCACACTTTGCCGGGGCACATCCCCGGGGCAGCTGTGACGCCGCCCCTGGAGACTTCGCTGTGGGTGGGCAGCGCGATGTGTCTCGCGCTGCCACCTTCCCGGGCCCGCGCCGGTGGTCAAAGCTCCCACCCCGACCACCGCCAGCAGGCCCTCCGGCCCCCTTTTAGTCGCCTCTTACGACAGGCAGGGGATACCATAGCCATATTCTTAGACCCTGGCTATTGGGTGGAAACAATGCACAACCTAAGCTAATGTTACATTACTGTAAAATACATTGTAACATTCAAACATATATTTGAAAATTTAGCATTTGAACTGTGTCCATGGGCTTATATTCATGAGATATAAATACTGTAACCAAAAACATTGTATAATGTATTTTTAAAGGAGTAACTGTTGAGTTTCTTGCCGGGTTCTTCTCAACAAAAGCTACCTTCCGAACCCGGTGGTAACATTTATAATCATGTATAATGTATTTTGTGTCCTTCTGACGATTTGAAAGTACTTTGTAAGAAGTCTAATCAAATAAAGATATTTTGAATTGAATTGGATTGAAACCTGCGGATTGTGATTTCCTAAAAAAAGACTTTCGAGTTGAGCCCCTACTGTTCTGAGGGTGCGATATGTCTGAGAAGTAATTCAATGACGTATGTAAAGTGTTTGAGACGGCGATGGACTCACCATCTGTCACGTTGGCACTTGATCATTTTCGGTGATATGTGGGTGTTGTTGTTATAATACCTTTGTCTAGAGCTGCTGTTGTGTAAAGGTAATTTCATGGGTGACCTGCAGCCTATTTTTTTTAAATGATATGACCCAAAGTTACTCCTTGTAAAATTTGTTATCTGCTAGTGAAAGTCCCGTTGAGCAGTCCAGCTTTTATATAACCCGAAACAAACAGACAGAGAATTATTTTTAATATATAGTTTTCTATGTCATTACCTTAAGTTTTATTATATAAGCTAGTTGTGACCCGCGGTTTCGTCCGAGTAGATTTAGTTTTATATAATATATCGGTTTAAAATTGACAAAGTTTCATCCCCTATTTGACCCCTTTGGGGGTAGAATTAATCAAAATCCTTTCTTAGCGGATGCCTACGTCATAACATGTACCTGCATGTCAAATGTCAGCCCGATCCGTCCAGTGGTTTGGGCTGTGCGTTGATAGATCACTATGGCAGTCAGTCAGTCACCTTTGAGTTATATATATTTAGATGTTTATCTATACATCTATCTATACTCTATATAGATAGATAAAATTGAAGTGTTTGCTTGTTATTCCAAAATAACAGTATTGAATTGAAAATACCAAAATAAAAACAAAACTGTCTGTCTGTTTGTTCCGATTAATCTCCGAAACGGTTAGACAGATTTTTACGGGACTTTGGCTGGCAGATAGCTAATATTACAAGGAGTAACTTACACTACTGTTATTTAAAAAATATATATAGTTTAGTTTGACGTGGCTCAAAACCATTTCGACGAATTTAGTAGTCAGTAGAATTATATATGTAACGAAATGTCCAAATATATATTGATGTTAGTACATACATACATATGCTCACGCCTGTATCCCATGGGGGTAGGCAGAGACCACCGTTTGCCACATGCTACGATCCTTACATACTTCTTTCGCTTCATCCACATTCTAGAATCTCCTTTCTGAAAAATAAATCAACCTTCTAGCTTCACTGTAAGGTTCTATACAGGGTGTCGGGGAAAATAGGACAGCTGTTAAAATATGTGATAGGGTATAATTTTAGGAAGCAAATACAATTATTATGACTAATATATCTTCTTCCGTTTTTGAGTAATTGACGTTCAAAATTGACCATATCAAGACCTTATTGTAGCATAAAAATCAGCGGTAACTTAAGAGTTATTCACGTGAAATCTAACTACGTTTAAAATTTTTTGTCTCCCACTAATAGTTCCTGGAATAATCCCATAAAACCATTAACCTTCCCCTTAATGTACCAAGTTCAATGACCGCGTACGTAATGTAGGTAAACGCGGCCGCGCGTTCATTCAATCGCTTAAGGCCGCGAGCTCTTCGGCCCTTAGAAACCATAGCCTATAACTACGTTATCGTTGGAGCTAGATATTTTACGACTTTAACATAGTGATATATTTATAAAACACAACAACTTCTAGAAGACAACTGTTCCTTTTTCTCCGACACCCTGTTTATTTTTAAATTCGTATCTAGCACCAACCGACGCTCTGCCAAAAATTATCCCTTAAAAAGTCTAGGCTAGTATAGTATATTTTTCGACTTTCTAAGTGTATTATTACTAGAAATTAAGGTGCGGCCTCATACAGCCGCTCGACGCTCGTTTCCAGCGACAAATGTGGTCACGTGACCTCATTTTTAATTTCCCGCGACTCAAAAAGGACCTACGTCAGCCGCTCGTATCACGTATCGCTACATAAAGGAGCGTCGAGCGGCTTACATCAGGTTGCGCCTTTAGAAAGCACAGCCTGAGAAATGAAACTTGACAGATGACAAGCCACAGAATAAAAAAATATCTTCTGTAGTTTTGTATCTCTGGTTCTGCTTTACATATTATTTTTCTATGTCTAAATGTAAGTAAAAATTGTTGTTACCAATAATGTAAGAATTTCAATAAATATCTTATTATTCGTGAAATTTGTCGTTTTTTTACAAGCCAAGGGATTTTTTTTTACTATCTATATATCATATATGAGAAAGTGTTTGTTTGAATGCGCTAATATCAGGCACTACTGAATGCCTGGACAAAGTAACATTCGAAAGAAACGATATGATATGGGAATGACATTTAACGTGCCTGATTCTATTCTTATTCTATTAGCGCAAGCGCGAGAGAATTTTTATTTGTCTAAGCCTCAGAATGTATCTGAATAATAATGTCGACGATTTGAATTTTGTGTCGTTCTGACGATTTGAAAGTACTTTGTAAGAAGTCTTGTAACGTTACGCCTAGTACGCGCCGTTACATTTTACTAAATAATTAATAATTTATCTATTTTCTATTAAAATACTCATATTACTCGTAATTAGCTATAACTATACCCCTACTATCATAATATCAACTTAATTACCTATAAAACTAACTTAAAAGCTAATCTTATCAAATACCTAAACTAATTATAAATTGAATGAAATATAAAATAGCTAGAATCGTGCACAATGACTCAATCCGAGCGTAGCATCGGGGATCGTCGGGAGCTGTCGGCAATGTTGTGCGCAGTAGATTGCGCACCGCGCTCTTTTGTTTTGCCGCGCATTCGCATCTCCCGCCGCCACTGCGACGCGGGGCTTGGCGGCGTGTGGTCACTCCACTCGTCGTCGGGAAAGCCCGCCAAAACCTAACTGCTATGTACTAAACATACAATATATTTGTTGCCGATCCCGCTGGGGTGAGTTCCTAGTGTATTTTATTAAGTGTAGCTATTAATAACTGTGTAGCGCTGTGCCAATCTTTGTATATTGTTCTCTCTAACATCTGCTGGCTGAGGCTGCTCAGCAATGACTAGGTGCTACGGTTATAGGGTAGGATGCTGAGCTGCGACTAGGGCATGTCCGTGCATGGTCGAGCGAGCTAATGCCTGCTGTTCCATTCCAGGATCCTGGTGACATAATTACCCAACACTAACTACTGGCCCGGACCCTACATCTGGTGCAGTACCTGCCTACCTCTGGCCCAGACTCTACCTCTGGACCAGTCCGCCTCCAGTCCAGGCACTACCCTGGACCAGGCGCTATCTACCTTCCTGAGGAAGACCAGGCTGCTCCCAGCCGGACCCTTGACCCTACGTCAGGCCAGTGTTCCCCTTCCTACCACCTACCTCTACTCACCACCACTAGTGAAGGAAACAGACGTTTAATAAACGAACCCACTTTATAAATATTAACCACTCTTCTTATTTCCACACACAGGTAGTGTGTGGAAATCCTGTTCCCGGGTACCGAAGGCTCACCTCTCTCCTCACCCGGGACAGTCTAATCAAATAAAGATATTTTGAGTATTGTTTTTTTATTTTTATTATTTTAAACAAAGAAGGTAATTAAGGCTAGTAGCGCCCTCCCACGATTAATCTATCTACGCACTAGCAAAGTACTAGGCGCGCAGTACATAGTAGGAGGTATTAGTAATGTTGGGTTTGCGATATTATGTCACTTGAGTTAAAAGTACTAGGCGCACAGGACCGTGGAGGAGGTTATAACAATGTTTGGGTTGCGATAATATGTCCTTTCCTTTCCTTTCTTTTATTTATTTAATGGCGATGAGCTTAAGTAAAACTTTTCCGACAATGTCAAGTGATTGTTGAGAAAAATATATTGTTAAAAATATGTGGAGGAACCCATTGGATTCCTCGCTGTCCGCGATATTTTGTCATTCGGGTTAAAAGTACTAGGGGCGCAGATCCTTTGAGGAGTTAACAATAAAGTTGAGTTTGCGATATTATTTCACTCGGGTTAAATGTACTAGGCGCACAGTAGAGGAGGTAATACGTGCTCGAGTGCCTTAATACCTCGAACCTAACTTTTATATGACCTCCTCCACAGTTTTGCGCGCCTAGTACTTTTAAGCAGAGTGAGATAAACTTGCCTCAGCGGAAAAAGTACTAGGTCGGCAGAATTTAAAGAAGTTTTCATTGCCGTCACATACAGTGCCCAGCGAAAATAGTGGGGAAACCGCGCATGTTTTTATTGGCTTAGCGCCATTTTTTTTACGGTTACCTAATATACGTTTTTTATTATTATTTCTGTCTGTCCGTATGTTCCTGGGCTAATACACAAGGATTAATCTAGGCACATTTTATTAATAAAAATTAGGTATTCACGAATTACAGGCCTGGATGAAACTGATATAAAAAACTCAAAATATACTACAAATAATAAACAGAATGAGAAATAAAATATATTTATTTAATATCCTTAACATAATCATCGTCCATTTTGGCAAACTTCTCCTTCATATCGTCCGGAACGACTACAGAAGAGAGATCCTCAGCTCCCACCTCATCCTCTTTTTGAATTAATATATCAACAACATTCTCGCACGCCAACAAAACATTTGGATCCTTCTCCCATTTATGATATTCCCGTAAAATATAGTACACTCCATTGTCCCTTAAATACTCCCTCCCTTTTCCTTTAACACAAAATTGATTTAAAGTTTCTAATATCATCTTTCGTATGTCCACATCAGCATCTCGTTCCTTTTCTTTAGGCAAATATTGCAAAGATATTGGTAATTTATCCATCTCCTCGTCTGCGTAATCTTCGTTACCCATAATAGGGTTCAGTATGTATGTTAGTAAGTCTATATCTGCACTTAATAGGAAATCGTGGTATGCAACATCAAATGATAGATTTCTTACGGTTCCAATAGCTCCTCCTCTTCGTATATAAGATTGTTGATAATCGCAAAATGGTAAGATTTTCAAAAGTGGAATGTGCGGATTCTCTTCCGTTAGCCATTTCCGTATCCTCGCACTCCGGGATAAGTTGCTGAACATTGGCGCGAGATAATTTAAATTGGAACCAGCTTTGTTGAAATCTATTTTAACAAACGCATCTAAAATGTCGTTCAAGTGTGGCAGCAGGGTACTCACACAAGTCTCCAAGCTGTCTTCTATTCGTGTAATGTTGGACAGTATCATACATGCCGCATCCGTGTGATTTTTCTCTGGATTTAAGACATAACCTATAAGTAAATTGAGTATATTTTTGGTGCCGTAAAACTTGTAATTTAACACTTCCAGACCTCCTCTGTCGCTCGCGGTGACGTTCACAAGGAGTAGAAGAGCGTTCTTAGCTATTTCTGATACTTTATCGTCAGTTAATTCAATAACACTGCGTAAAATTTGTTCGTTTTGCAACAAAGTGTTTACACCATCTTCCGTGCCAGATATACCAACTAGATGGTCTAATGATATGTGCTTTAAGTCTATCCTAGACTCGGGCTTGAGGAACTGAATCATTTCGTCCAATGGATCTTTCGCCATCGTGATAAATTTATATTTTCTTTATCAAAATAATGTAAACATGTGTTAATGTGGCTGTCAGGTCAGCTGTCTGTCACCAGTGTTGCCAACTCAGATTTTGAAAAATGTGTAGACGGGGTTCGTAGAATTAGTAAAAATGCTTATGAAAATTATGATCCACGTACTTTGTTGCAAAAAAACCTCTTGTTGGTTTATGATAGTTGGCAATGTCGCAGTTACACGAACTGAGTGTGCGTTTGTTATGAAACGGGACGTGAATTTACTTTTTTGCGCGCGAATGTATAGGTACGCCCTGGTAATTACGCCCATTTAGTCTAAAGAGACCTATTTTGGAAATTTCTAAACAATACGTAGATTCTAGACTGAAGTTAGTAGCTTTGCACGAAAGGTCTATAATACGTAGATCTACTTAAAAAAATTGAGAGTTGGCAACGCTAGTCAGCCGTCACGCACAGCAGCATTGACATTTGTTTTTTTTTACGTAATAAATTTTACTAAAGCATACAAGTCTTTTGAAATAAAAACTGTACAGAAGACCAGCTATTTAGGATAACACATAACGCTTGCACGCAAAGACGCATAATTATAAACAAGAGCCTCAGTCAAATATTACTGCTGTGTTGGTATTGCATTGCCAAGCGATTATCTGAAAAATAACGTCCGTATGTTTCTATTCGCTGCCCTTGGTTGGGGCCTCAGACATAATAGGAGTGCTTCATGTTTGTCAATGTTGTGAATGCAGAGGTACATCACTAGCATGATATGGGCACATCACTATTGCCGCTTATTTTATCTAGCCTGTCAATTGCAAACTGTCAATGGTAATTTTTTTCCTCATGTAACTTACGATGTCTTAAAATAATAAAACAACAGTCATATAGTAAATACTTATTTCTTTCTGATGCCTGCGCCACCCAACAGTTACCAACTGCAGTCGCCAGATTTTAACACTAAGCGACTGCTGATAACGAAAATCGATTAAGCATTAATCTTCACAACAATTTTAATTACGATTGAATTATCTTCTGACAATATGGGCCCTTGAATTGCACAATGCTTAATAAAACAATGGAACCAAACCAATGATATAATTATTTTTCATCAAACATACATAAATAACACTTTCTACTTTATAATTTATACTTTAAAATACAGCAACTTTAGAAATTGACATGCAATTTGATTAATAGCACTATTTTATAGCTCTGGGGCCTTACCATGACCTCTTATTGCCATGATAGTTTGCCTTAACTATGAGACAGATGTATTTGACGTGTATCCATCTGTCACTGTCACGCAGTGGAACTATCATTGCAGTAAAGGTGCAACCACATGCACCCGCTCGACGCTCGTTTCTAGCGACAAATGTGGTCACGTGACCCCATTTTAAATTTCCCGCGACTCAAAAAGGAACTACGTCATGCAGCCACTCGTCACTCGTTTTCAGCGATAAGCGGCTGCATGACATAGTTCTTTTTGGTGGTGTTCCTTAAGGTGTTGCATGAGGCCGCACCTTAAGAGCTCATGGTCAGGCCCTTGGACGGATGATGACAATGAATCTTAATTTAATCTTGTACTTTAGGTATTTAAGTTCTAGATTATTCAAATTCTATTAAGTAGTTAATATAAACGAATGGTATGTAAGCTCCAACATAAATTGTTTGTCTTTTGAATATGTAATGTACCTACTTTGATAAAAAT
The DNA here is from genome assembly GCA_929442735.1 of Watsonalla binaria. Classification (NCBI taxonomy): domain Eukaryota; kingdom Metazoa; phylum Arthropoda; class Insecta; order Lepidoptera; family Drepanidae; genus Watsonalla; species Watsonalla binaria. The sequence continues at coordinate 1,068,429 of OV838948.1, read as the reverse complement.
AATATTGTAATGTACATTCGGATCCCATTTTCAAGTATTTATTTAATGATGACATTAAATAATGATTGGGACAACTTATGTCAAGAATAGATCATTTAACATTACCCCTATCACGGATTTGCCACAGTTTTCGTAATCTATACTCGCTAACGTCTCCACCGAATATTGTGACGTGAACAACTAAAATATCTCATACTAATATTGCGAGTGACGCTAGCGAGTATAGATTACGAAAACGGTTCTAAACTCGTAATGGAGGTATAAAAAATAGAGAACGAATTTGTGTTCTGTAGAATACTGTATTGATCTGTGATTATGTTATTATATTGATATGATATCTATGATAGGAATACAATTTTATTATTGTGGAACGACGTATGACCACATAATATAAAAAAGGACATTTATGCGAAACACTAAATATATTACTTGAGTGCATCTTCTTAAAAAACGGTGCAATCATTTTCATAAAATATTTACATTTACGACTAAAAAATCTGTGATTTCAAAAGTTATTTTAATAGTGACTGATTGAGTAGCGTCAAAGAGTAGAAAGCCCCTAGATTGCTAGTTCAAATAATTTATTGTTATTTGTTGCTTAAGTACGTATATTTACTGAGATTGCACTTATAATTATCATCATTTAATGAGTAAAGACGTCAGGTAATTAATTTGGATATGAATATACAAAGTTTTGAATAAAATAATAAAATTAGGTGAAGAGCTTAAAGAGATATTTTTCTTTAAATATTTGGTTTACGCTATGAATCAAGAAAAGTTGGTCACATGTTATAAAAAAAATTTTTTTTTGCATATTTTTTGAGTTAAAAAAGGCAATTTTTTTTTTTTTGCTTTTAGTGACTTTTTGCTATATGAACTTACACCAGTCATAACCTAGGTGTAACATTCTCATCAACACGAATCAATCAAGCCCAAACACTAGGTACTTGCTGTAAATCGTTGAGGAGTTCCTTCGACTGTCTTTCGGCTCCATCATCAGATCGACTCCACACCTTCATTAAAATGTAGTGCTTCAAATACTTAATGAAAAAAAATTAACAAACGCACTAGTCACCAGTAAGATTTTCGGAAGTTCCTCTCGAATTCTCATGGATGCCATCATCAGAACTGAACTAAATTAAAATGGGACCATTTGAGAAGGTTCACCCAGTCAAAAGTTCCGAGGTATCAAAAAAACCAGTTGAATTGATAACCTTCTCGTTTTTGAAGTCGGTTAAAACACTATAAAGTACACTATGTGACGTAAAAGTGTTGCTAGCTAAACAAAATAGGTTATTATGGGAGATAGTAAAACTTAAAGTTGTTAATGAAAATAGCTTAAATAACGATCTTCCTTATTGCAGACACGATGAAAATGGCGAATACTGACGTCTTGATGATGTCCGCATCTGAGGAATAGATAAGATAGAAGATTTGCATTGTTAAGCAGAAACCTCGAAGATGATTTAAAAAATTGCTGTGCCCAACAGGGTCCATATTGTTAATTTATAGTGTTACCGCTCACTACCTGTAAGTGCTAAATTAAGAATATGTTTTAAAGCAATCAATTGAAATTGAAATTGAAATGATTAAGTTCCAACGTGACAGATGGTGAGTCTATCGACGTCTCAGTCACTATACATACGTCTTAGAATCTCAGACATATGCAGGTTTCCTCACGATGTTTTCCTTCACCGTTAAGCTCATGGTGTGAATCATTGCATATAAGTATTTTAGAAAAACTCATTGATAGATAGCGGTAGTAGGTAGGTAGTAGGCTACTGCTCAAATGTTAAGGTCACAAAAGCTCTTTTAAAAAAATATATAATAATACTAGCGGACGTCCCGCGGTTTCACCCGCGTAGTTCCCGTTCCCGTGGGAGTAATGGGATAAAATATAGTCTTTGCGACTATAATTTGAGATTTAAACTATCCTATCTCTCAAGTTGGATCGAACTGCACATGGTGTGCGAATTTTATTATAATCGGTTAAGTGGTTTAGGAGTCCATTGAGGACAAACATTGTGATACGAGATTTATATATATTAAGATAAATAATATCGATAAGTATTCCCGCTTAGCTGTGGAACGTGTAAGGCTGGACAAAATTCGGGACTTTCTTCTTCGGGAAAGGCGATTGACGAAACAAATTTATAAAGCTCCAGTGAGCGGAGGTGTCGGTACAGAGCGTCCAAAGAAGAACTACTATCACCAAATTAATAATTGATTTCAGAAAGGTCATATTCGGAGCACTCCTTACCGAAGGAAGTGCATGAAGAGATGTATGAATGTGGGTGAAGCGGAAGATAATTACATAATTGTAAGGATTGTAGCATGTGGCGAACGGTGGTCTCTGTATGAATGTATATACAGGGTATCGGAGAAAAAGGAACAGTTGTCTTCTAGAAGTTGTAGTGTTTTATGAATATATCACTATGTTGAAGTCGTAAAATATCTAGCTCCAACGATAACGTAGTTATAGGCTATGGTTGCTAAGGGCCGAAGAGCTCGCGGCCTTAAGCGATTGATTCATTCAAACATGGTTTTGTCTACATTACGTACGTCATTAAACTTTTTAAATTAAGGGGAATGTAAATGGTTTCTAAAAATGGTTTTGTGGGGTTATTTAACTGTAAGTGGGAGAAAAAAAAATAAAAACGTATATTTCACGTGAATAACTCTACGTTACCGCTGATTTTTATGCGAAAATAAGGTCTTGATATGGTCAACGTTGAACGTCAATTACTCGAAAACGAAAGAAGATATTTTTGTCATAATAATTTTATTTGTTTCCTAAAATTATACCCTATCACATATTTTAACAGCTGTCCTATTTTCCCCGACACCCTGTATGTATAGTCCAAGTAAATTACGGCGCGGGGCAGAGCTGTATCAAAACTATGCTGCCAAGATTCTTGGCCAGTTTTGGTAAGAAAACTTACCGCTGCAAGAATACTCTTTCTCTTTGAAGCCATTTTCGTTGTCGCAGAGGCAGATCTTGTCCTGTGGAGAGTGTACGCGCAGGTGTGGCGTCGAGCTGGTGATGTTCGGAGTCCCGCAGATGAGGCCGTCGTTGCATTCGTCACTGTTTGCGCACACGTGGTACAGGGCTAGCGAGATTATAAAAAAAAATTAGAAAAGAGCCTGTTACGCAACGCAAGTTCGAATCCCAGTGGGGCTGTAAAAATTGTTCACATCACGTGCTTTACGGTGAAAATATCGTGAGGAAACCTGCATATTTCTGAGAAGTAATTCAATACACGTATGTATAGTGCCTGAGACTGATCATCTTCGGTGAAAAGTGGGTGTTATTATACACCTCTGCCTACCTCTTTGCATTGTTTACATGTATATATATTTACATGTATGTATGTAAATAAGAAAAATGCAAAAGAAATATTAGACTATCGCCATTTTTTTATAGAAGTTATCAAAGACCGGCCCAATGCGTGTTGGATTCAACCTTCTCTTTTTGGGATTATTTAAAAAAAATAATTAAAAAATTTTGTTTTTTGTCGAAACATTTCAAAGTAAGAAGTCGCGGGCATTTAGCTATATTCAAATATATCGCAGTGAAAATCTAATTATAACAACCTTAAGCACGATTTCATTTCACTAATCAGAGTATTTAAAGCTAAATATTGTGTTTCCGAAAGCCTTCGTGTTCGAGTATTCGTGCTAACTACTCATAACTGATGTAAATTGTATCGGCAAGCATGGCCACCAGTTATTTACTTCTTTGTTACAATATTACATTGTTAAAACAAAGAGTTAAAGCACAAATCGATATATTTAACAGTGAAGTAGGCAGAGGTGATTGTAGGTAGGCAGGAGTGAACAATGATATACATGATTTTTTAGTAATTATCATTGCTTACTAAGAAATGTACATGATGCCAGCTGAGTTTCTTGTCGGTTCTTCTCAGAAGGCTAGTTTCCGAACCGGTGGTCAATTCCTCGACATTCATAAGTGCCTTACCAGGGCCTTAACTGAATAAATCATTTTAATTTTCACTGAATATGAGTATGAGTCCATCGCAGTCTCAGGCACTATACGTGTCTTAGAATTACTTCGACTCACCATCTGTCACGTTGGCACTTAATCTTTAACCTTATACCTCGGGACCCATCTGGGATAGCGTGAAAATGGCATACGAAAAACTCTGGTTCATAAATTAACAGTTTTTCATAAACGGCAACCCTGGCAACTGTATACTGCCCTTTTCAAAGGGGTCATGTTAATTACCGTGCTTGGCTATTTCGGGCGTTGCGTGCTGAGACATTTACCAATTAAATCCAAGCACCCTACACCCCCGTGGTGTAGATATTTATGTAATATTAGTGTACTATATAAGGTACATTTCTCACTTACAGGTATTAAATATTATCAATTGGTTTATAATCTACTAGCGGACGTCACGCACTTTCACCGGCGTATTTCCCGTTCCCGTGGGAATACGAGGATAAAATAAAGCCTATATTACTCGCTGATGATGTAGCTTTCCATTGGTGAAAGAATTTCTGAAATCGTCACAGTAGTTTTTGAGTTTATTTACAAACATTACAAACATACACACAAAAATACAAATCGTTCGTCTTTATAATAGTAGTGTAATATATCTATAGATTTGCGTGTATTCTGTGCAAAAACTCGTAATAAAAAACTTATATCTATACAGATAAATAAGATGTATGTGACTGTTTATAATTCCAAATCAAAAGCTTTTCACTAAATGCTCATGAAAGTATATACGGTACTAAAATTAAAAAAACAATTGTGAAAAAAATCTGTCCGTTTGTTCAGACTTTTAAACTGATAGACCGACTTAGCAGACAGCAGATATCACAAGGAGTATTACTGAGACAGGTTAAAAAAATGGGTTCCGCGAAATTATGTTTACACAGATTAAAATAAAATTATAACTATATAACTCACCTTTAGTCTGTGCTTCACATTGTCCATTGACTGGTGGCAGGTTATCCCCACACAGGCATCGGGTGGTAATATCGTAGTGTGTGCGGACACATGAGCTACTGCTGATGCCTGCACACTCCGCCTGCCTCGAGCAGGGACGAGCTGCAACACGTTTTATGTCAATGTCAATACGCAATGAGAAGTGTCAATGTCACTTTGACTTTTTGAGGTATGAGACCAATTTCTACGTCCACCTATCATTCTTCGTCATTTGTTTTTAAATCTATCGTGACACTAGCAAAATTATGGCAGCCCCAAAGAAGCCATAAACAAGAAGGGATGTGAAAACTAGTTTCGTTATTTGTTACAAGTATTGCACCGTTTTCGTAATCTATACTCGCTAGCGTCACTCGCAATATTTGTATGAGATATTTTAGTTGTTCACGTCACCGCTGGGAGTCGCTGCACAATTTCTCATACTAATATTGCGAGTGACGCTAGCGAGTATAGATTACGAAAACGGTGATAAATGTTGTGTGAAGATCTTTACGCCGTGAGTTTACGGGACAGATGATAAATTGTTTGGTATAATTATAAGCCATTATGAGAGAGTATTCGAGTAATAAATATGATTAATCAATTCACTTCACACAAAGATACTTTTGACTTTGACTTTGACTTTGACACTACGTAATGACAAGTATTTGTAGTAAAGAAGACTATATTTTATTTTACTGAGAGACTTTTCATTGGTCCAAACATTTCCACCATATGTATATACAAATGTTGGCCACAATCACCAACATCGCCAACATAGTCACCTGTTTTAAATATCATACATTTAAAAAGTTTGCAAAAATAGCTATAGCTATTTACTGTATACAGTATACTGTATACAGTACGCCTTAACATGCCTTCATTGAATTTAAATGAACTATTTCAATATATACAAGAACACTAGCGGACGTCCCGCGGTTTCACCCGAGTAGTTCCCGTTCCCGTGGGAGTAATGGGATAAAATATAGTCTTTGCGACTATAATTTGAGATTTAAACTATCTTATCTCTCAAGTTGGATCGAACTGCACATGGTGTGCGAATTTTATTATAATCGGTTAAGTGGTTTAGGAGTCCATTGAGGACAAACATTGTGACACGAGATTTATATATATTAAGATTAATTAAATCACCGAATTGCATTATTAGGCAGCATAGTGATGGACGTGCTTTACGGTGAAGGAAAACATCGTAAGGAAACCTGCATATGTCTGAGAAGTAATTCAAAAATGTATGTATAGTGACTGAGACGGCGATGGACTCACCATCTGTCACGTTGGCACTTGATCATATTCGATGAAATGTGGGTGTTGTTACAACACCTCTGCTTACCCCTTCGGGGACCCTTCTGGGATGGCGTGAGTATATATTTATATAATTCCTTCCAACAATCTTCCGGAAACATCAAATTTAAACCTTAAAACCTAACATTGAAGGTACATTTTCAAATAAAAGGCATTTAAAATGCTAACATTATTCTTGAAATTGCAAATTGAACCTTAATGCTATCATTTAAAGTTGCATTTCAAACGTGTTATCGTTGAATAGATAAACGGCGGCAATTCCGACACGCTAGGGGTGTATTAGGTGACCTCAACATAACGGAAATTAACAGAAGGTCGGCCTTCCATCGGAAGAACAGATGCGGAAGGGGGAGTTTGGGTCATGACCCCCTTACTGGGTATTGGTCGACGAATACACAGCAGATAACAGTACCCCTATACCGGGTTTGCCACCGTTTTCGTAATCTATACTCGCTAGCGTCTCCACCGAATATTACACACACACGCACATATGCTCACGCCTGTATTACCCGAAGGGGTAGGCAGAGGTGTTGTAATCACAACACACAAGATGATTAAGTGCCAACGTGACTGATGGTGAGTTCATTGCCGTCTCAGACACTTTATATACGTCATTGAATTACTTCTCAGAAATATGCAGGTTTCCTCACGATGTTTTCCTTCACCGTAAAGCACGTGGTGTGAAATCACTGTACATAAGTTTTTTTAGAAAAACTCATCGGTATAGGCCCCGCTGGGATTCGAACTTGCGTCGCTTGCGTAGCAGGCGACTGCTCAAACCTCAAGGCCACCACGGTTCTCATGGCCGAATATTAGTATGAGAAATTGTGCAGCGACTCCCAGCGGTGACGTGAAGAACTAAAATATCTCATACAAATATTGCGAGTGACGCTAGCGAGTCAGTTTCGGGGTCTGTAGCAAATTCGGCCAAGAGGACCGCGCTGGCTTAATCCGGTATTGACTTAACTAGCACTAGGCACGCTGATGTTATTAGTAGTAACTTAGGCACAGTCTCCTGTCGGACAGCTGCGAGTTTCTTTTAAAAATACTCATTGACATTAATAAGAGCCGTGGTGCCCTTGAGGTTTGAGCAGTCGCCTGCTACGCAAGCGACGCAAGTTCGAATCCCAGCGGGGCATGAATCAGTGAGTTTTAAAAAAAATACTTATGTACAGTGATTTCACACCACGTGCTTTACGGTGAAGGAAAACATCGTGAGGAAACCTGCATATTTCTGACGGCGATGGACTCACCATCTGTCACGTTGGCACTTAATCATCTTGTGTGAAAAGTGTGTGTTGTTATTACAACACCTCTGCCTACCCCTTCGGGGAATACAGGCGTGAGCATATGTATGTATGTATGATATGAATCCGTCCTTTTGTAACGTTTCAATTTGTGAACAGTGGCACAGTATACTTTATAAACTTACTAAAATCAGTAAGGAATCTCGGATGAAACCGTTCCAAATGACACACTCACACGCGCATCTACACTACTATTATACCTCAGCGTAATGCAAGTGTCACGTCGTGGCTGTGAGCGTTACCGACATTTTTCTAAACTTCAAATCTGCATTAGGTATTCAGCAAATAAAAGTGTTAGCGAAAAGTTCAAATTCAACCATTTATTGGTATTTATTTATAGTTAGTTTCGAAGAACATTAATTATGAATGTCGATTCAGTTTTTGTGTTCGCTAATTACACGTATTAAATATTTTATTTTTAATCTCCGGACCAAAACGAGGGGTATTATAAGATTGACGTCAATGTCTGCCTGTGTGTGATAGACCGATTTCAATGCGGTTTTTTTTTATTTGAAAGCCAGTTTCATTGCGGTGGTTCTTAACTATCGGTAAATGCAATGTAAGAATATAATTTATTTTCCAGAATTATGTCTGGCATTCACAATCTTTAAACGGCAATTAACTGATAAATATTCGACCTGGAGCCTTACCATAAGCTCTTATAGCCACCATAGTGGACTGGGACGTTATAGACATCTATCTCATAATGAGACTCCACTATCATGGCAATAAGAGGACATTGTAGGGCTCCTAATTTTGCAACCAGATTTTTATTACCAGCTAACAAAAAGAATATCAAAATTTAACGCCATCCCAGAAGAGTCCCCGAAGAGGTAAGCAGAGGTGTTGTAACAACACCCACATTACACCGAATATAATCAAGTGCCAACGTGACAGAGGGTGAGTCCATCGCCGTCTCAGGCACTATACATACGTCTTTTAATTACTTCTCAGACATATGTAGGTTTCCTCACGATGTTTTCCTTCGCCGTGGTGTGAAATAACTGCACATAAGTTTTTTTTTAGAAAAACTCATTGGTACCCGCTGGGATTGAAACTTGCGTCGCTTGCGTAGCAGGCGACTGCTCTAACCCCAAGGCCACCACATTTCAAAAATGTTATCTAGATTCCATACTGTTTAGTAAGCTTATATATTTATATTGTGGCAGAGGGCAGCCATGATACGCTAGCAAATGTAAATCTCGCACTAGCTTCCGAAGTACGACAGCGCCATCTATTAGCGAAACTGGGTTAATATTAAGGTTGCCGGTCGGTACACGCACGACCTTGCCGCTAGGCGATTGTATCGTAAATAATGCATGGAAATTAACGTCGCCTACTGTGTGGGGTAGCAAGGCTTTATCTATACAGATTAAAATTGACGTGTCCGTTTGTAGTTCCAAATTAAATGTTTTTCACTAAATGCATATGAAAGTATTACGGTACTGACTTAAAAAAATATTTTAAATATTTTTCTGTCTATCTTTCGATGTTTGTTCCGGATTATCTCCAAAACGGCGGAACCGATTTTAACAGGAGTTTCACTGGTAGATAGCTAATATTACAAGGAGTAACATAAGTTATACCCAAAAAACGTTAATTATATTGAATAGGTCCCCTATCTATAAAAATTAAAAGTTCGTAATACGGGCTGATTGTTGCCTGGTCATAGTTGCCTCTCAGACTACGGTTAAGAAAAGTAACGGGTGAAAACACTGAGCACTGTTAATAAAAATATGCTCACGCCATCCCAGAAGGGTCCCCGAAGGGGTAAGCAGAGGTGTTGTAGCAACTACACCCACATTTCACCGAATACGATAAAGTGCCAACGTGACAGAGGATGAGTCCATCGCCGTCTCAGCCACTATACATATGTCTTTGAATTACTTTACAGACATATGCAGGTTTCCTCACGATGTTTTCCTTCACCGTAAAGCACGTGGTGTGAAATCACTGCATGTAAGTTTTTTTAGAAAAACTCATTGGTACAGGCCCCGCTGGGATCCGAGCTTGCGTCGTTTAGCAGGCGACTGCTCAACCCCGAGGCCACCATGGCGTTAGTAAAAAAATAATGTCAATAGACGAAAATCACGAAAAAAGCTAACTATACAACCTATAACGGTAAGTAAATAGATTACCTAACAATACATTTACATAAAACCGATTTATTTAGCATACCCATAGACTCGAGAGTCGAGACCTAAGCCATGAAACCGATAAACAATATCAAACGCTCGGTGCCTGGTACGAAGGTCCAATGTCAACCATTTTATTGTCTTTGGTTACACGCACGCACCGAACAATGACACTTTTACATAATGGAGCTGATGTCAATCGTGGCAGCACAGGCTTTTGATTTGTTAAAAAACATTGATGGGCAAATACTAAGTAAGTATTTCTAATTCAATTACTTATCGTCTGACTTTGAAATTTAATTTCAAGCGGGGTTAATTTAATTATTATATAACTAAAATGGCTGCCCATACCGTCAGAAAAATATAGTTCCCTTTTTTTTTATAAAATTGGTAACAAAAGCTTTTCAGCAATAATAATCTTATACCTTAAAGCGAGCCATTCTTGTTTATATAATCTGAATCTCGGAAACGGCTCCAACGATTTTCATGAAATTTAGTGTGTAGGGGGTTTCAGGGGCAAAAAATAGATCTAGCTAGGTTTCATTTATGGAAAACATCGTTTTGACCATGTTTTCAGGCACTGAAAATCTCGTACAATATCATTACAATCTGACAGTATATTTCGCCGACATCTGTCAAGTTATGGTAGCTCAGACGTGAGGCTTCCATCTTACGGGGCGATAACGAAACTAGAGTACCACGGGACGAGACTGACGTTTACCGGTTTATTTTTTTTCAGCATACATATACGAGAAAACGTCATTGAAATGAAACCAGATTCTGTTTCTTTTTATACAAAGACCAATGTAGCATTATTACCTATTCATAAGCGAAACTAACATGAAATTATGTAATAATTTCTCGATCTATCATATACCGTTCATAACTTGACGTTTTGACAAATGACTTAACTATTACGAACCACATTAAGACTGACGGCCGGAATTGCCTCGCATTGTATAACAGTCGATTATTGACGCAATGTAGCTAACATTTCAAAATGTCTATTTTTACACGTACACAGTGTCGAAGAACATACATATGCTCACTCCTGTATTCCCCGAAGGGGTAGGCAGAGGTGTTGTTATCACAACACACACTTTTCACCGAATTTGATTAAGTGCCAACGTGACAGATGGTGAGTCTATCGCCGTCGCAGGCACAATACATACCTCTTTGAATTACTGCTCAGAAATATGCAGGTTTCCTCACGATGTTTTCCTTCACCGTAAAGTTTCTTCACGTGACATAAGTTTTTTAGAAAAACTCATTGGCGACTGCTCAAATCCCGAGGTCAACACGGCTCTCGTGTCGAAGAAATTACAATAAAAATCTGTTCAATGTTCGAACTCGTCGTTCGAGACGTAAAACTTCCTACAATCGCCGCTTGGGGCGCTTTTTAACGTTCCCATACAAAATGAGACGATATCGTCAACGTAAAAACATGTTTAACGTATACTTGGGGCTCTGTGTATACAGGCATTTAGTTTGTTGGATTGTACATATACTCACGCCTGTATTCCCCGAAGGGGTAGGCAGAGGTGTTGTAATCACAACACACACTTTTCACACAAGATGATTAAGTGCCAACGAGACAGATGGGGAGTCCATCGCCGTCTCAGACACTATACATACGTCATTTGAATTACTTCTCAGACATATGCAGGTTTGTTGGATTGTAACCGACTAAAAACCATAATTATATAGGATCGAGACTGTTTAAGATTTTTGTCACAGAGCATCAGCTGGTGTTACAAATAATTTGCGAAATAAATTTAAAAAAACCCTTAAAGGTGCAAAATCATGCAGTCGCTCGTCGCTCGTTTGGTGATGGTGGCATTTTCCGTGATTCAAAGATGGGCCAAAAGTTCAAGTAGAGAGAAATGAGTGTACCCGATCCAGAAAAGCTTACGGTTGATGGAATGTCTTCACCACATGTGGTAGTTGGTGACGGGGCATTCCAATTAACAGACTACTTACACTCTCGATACTTCCCAGCGACAAAGATCAACATTTTCAGCTTTGTCGATACATATCACGTGACTACATTTTATCGCTGGAAACGAGCGTTGAGCGGCTGCATGTGGTTGCACCTTAACTTTTATTTGTCGTTATATTTACTACTAGCATACGTCACGCGGTTTCACCCGCGTAATTTCCGTTCCCGTGGGAGTACGTAGATAAAATAAAGCCTATGTTACCCGCTGATGATTTAGCTTTCCAATGGTGAAAGAATTTTTGAAATCGTCACAGTAGTTTTTGAGTTTATTCATTACAAACATACACACAAAAATACAAATCTTTCCTCTTTATAATAGTAGTGTAGATTTCATGTTGCGGTAAGGTGTATTTGTTAGATATTACTAAAGAAAGCTTATTGGATGATATGTAGAGCATATGACAATGCTTATTATTTAAAAAGAAACCAAAAATTAAGTAAAATAATCGACGAAGTAAAATAGCCGTAGTGGTCTCGGGGTTAGAGCAGTCGCCTGCTACGCAAGCGACGCAAGTTCGAATCCCAGCGGGGCCTGTACCAATGAGTTTTTCTAAAAAACTTATGTACAGTTATTTCACACCACGTGCTTTACGGTGAAGGAAAACATCGTGAGGAAACCTGCATATGTCTGAGAAGTAATTCAATGGCTAGTATAGTGGCTGAGACGGCGATGGACTCACCATCTGTCACGTTGGCACTTAATCATCTTCGGTGAAAAGTGGGTGTTGTGATTACAACACCTCTGTACAATGTGTCTCAATACAGGAACATAATATGTATAATCGACGAAAAATTACAAAAATTATAAGGATTTTTTTATTATAATTTTACTAAAAACGTGTGCCTAAAAAGTCTCAAAACTGTATTTCCGACTTAAAAATATAGTTTGAAAGCTCACAGGACGCAATGCTATGAAAGCTGTAAACTTTTATGATATAATGCGTTTTTTTACAAAGCAGTTGCCTTACATTAAGCTCTTATTACCGTGATAGTTCTACTGTGTGACAGTGTATACGCATCATATATATACATACATACATACGCTCACGCCTGTATTCCCCGAAGGGGTAGGCAGAGGTGTTGTAATCACAACACACACTTTTCACACGAGATGATTAAGTGCCAACGTGACAGATGGTGAGTCCATCGCCGTGTCAGACACTTTACATACGCCATTGAATTAGTTCTCAGAAATATGCAGGTTTCCTCACGATGTTTTCCTTCATCGTAAAGCACGTGGTGTGAAGTCAATGTACATAAGTTTTTTAGAAAAACTCATTGGTACAGACCCCGCTGGGATTCGAACTTGCGTCGCTTGCGTAGCAGGCGACTGCTCAAACCTCAAGGTTACCACGGCTCTTTATCATATATATCTGTCTCATAATATGAGTTGAACTATCATGGTAAGCGATCATGGTAAGGCTCGTAATCAAATGATAATTTTTTCTTCATACAAAGAGCACAATAAAAATTCTGTAACGCATTTCAAAGTGTATCAATTTTGGAATTTAAAAACCATAGAGACCAACGTAAAAACATTCTAGAGCAGTGCAGGAAACAGTGTTCTCGCTCGCACTAAGCTCTAACATCAATGCATAGTGAAGCGGGAATGTTATCGATATAAGCGTGATTTTTCGTTTGTTGAATATTCAAGTTATTGGTTACAATACTTACTGATATTAAAACAGAGAAAACGTATAGAGTTACATTAAATTATTCAATAGATAATGAAAAAAAAAAAAAAAATTTTTTATACTTTTTCATTTGATTCTCTGTTTTAATGTTGCATAAAAAGCGACTTACCCGGCGGAGCAGTGGGTGCAATATCCTTTGGCGCCTGAGTATTACTTTTTCCGAAGGTTGTTAAGGCTTCAGAACTCTCGCCAGTCAGCCACCCAGCCAGGAGTAAAGGTAATATGGCAGCCGCAGCCTGCCGCCTCAACCACATCTCAAGAAATACACGCATTTTTCAATTCACTTCGTTAATAAAAAAAAAATCAAAAAATGTTACCAAGTCTTTTGGGTACTACTTCTATTTTTGAATTTTGATCTTGAAATAATTGGTCGATTATTCGGTTCTCGACTGATGTATATTTCTTTTGCTTAAATAAAATTTATTATTTTGTGACTTAGAGTATAATAATTGTAGTAAGAAAGACAAAATCAGTTGAAAAAGACGTTATTTCGAAAAGGACCATTTTTTTAAAATTAATTAAAAAAAAATCTTTTTTTTTTATTATCATCGACCAATTGATTTTGAATTTATAGCCAATTAGAATTTGAGAGCGTAAATCAATTAAGTATTTTTATATCTATCGAAAAGTACGTTATTCTTAAAAACCAATTCGTTTATAAAAAAAAATATCCAAATGTAATGTGAGATGTGGTGTGGGGTATTTAAATAGTAATATTTTTTATTTTTAATTTTAGAGTTGCTTTTCGTCAGCGCCATTTCCCCCTCCCACCAAAGCTAGCATTAAATATGTAAAGTAGTTTTTTTTATTCATTGGAATGCACATAAAAGCGTTAAAATGTAATTTTTCGTGCGAGTATTAGGCAGTTGAAGCTGTTTTTAATATTTTTTCTAATGTGTGTCTGTGTGTTGACATGCCGCATTATTACAAGCATTGTCAAGCTGTTTATGTTGTTATGTGTGTGATTTTGTGTGTGTGGTTGTTTGATATTGATGTATATTAGCATTAAGGCTTACGAATTTCTAAAAACAAGTTACCTTAACAAGTTCAGGCTTAAAAAAAGGTTTATTAAATTATTTCAAAGGCGAAGATCGCATGTCTCATTAATCATGATCACAATATACATTGTATAATGCTATGTATATTATTTGGATAAGCACGTTGCACCGTTGGTCCTACGCCTGATCTCTCTCCGGTCGTGTCGGATTGCCTCCCATCGGACTATGAGAGTGAGGGAATAAAGAGTGCACCTGTGTTAGCGCACACACGCCTGCACTATAATATCTCCTGCGTACATGGCTGATCCTCGTTGAGATTAGCCGCCGTAGCCGAAATTCGGTAGGAGAGTTCATATTTGGATATTAAGATAACATGATTATTTGGACCCAGCAATTGAATGAAAAATATTACTCCATTTACAGAATAGAATTAGAAAATCAGAACTTAATTCCCCATTACAAACGATCTGAAGTATGAATAAGAGACAAAAAAACTCGCGTAGACTGTCTCAACTCGAAATCAATACATTCATAAAATCAAGATATTTACCACAGGCAAAAAAAACTAGTAGTAGTGTTGTACTATTATCATAGACTGTATATTATCATAGACTGTATATTATCATAGACTGTATATTATCATAGACTGTATATTATCATAGACTGTATATTATCATAGACTGTATATTATCATAGACTGTATATTATCATAGACTGTATATTATCATAGACTGTATATTATCATAGACTGTATATTATCATAGACTGTATATTATCATAGACTGTATATTATCATAGACTGTATATTATCATAGACTGTATATTATCATAGACTGTATATTATCATAGACTGTATATTATCATAGACTGTATATTATCATAGACTGTATATTATCATAGACTGTATATTATCATAGACTGTATATTATCATAGACTGTATATTATCATAGACTGTATATTATCATAGACTGTATATTATCATAGACTGTATATTGTCATAGACTGTATATTGTCATAGACTGTATATTGTCATAGACTGTATATTGTCATAGACTGTATATTGTCATAGACTGTATATTGTCATAGACTGTATATTGTCATAGACTGTATATTATCATAGACTGTATATTATCATAGACTGTATATTATCCTAGACTGTATATTATCCTAGACTGTATATTATCCTAGACTGTATATTATCATAGACTGTATATTATCATAGACTGTATATTATCATAGACTGTATATTATCATAGACTGTATATTATCATAGACTGTATATTATCATAGACTGTATATTATCATAGACTGTATATTATCATAGACTGTATATTATCATAGACTGTATATTATCATAGACTGTATATTATCATAGACTGTATATTATCATAGACTGTATATTATCATAGACTGTATATTATCATAGACTGTATATTATCATAGACTGTATATTATCATAGACTGTATATTATCATAGACTGTATATTATCATAGACTGTATATTATCATAGACTGTATATTATCATAGACTGTATATTATCATAGACTGTATATTATCATAGACTGTATATTGTCATAGACTGTATATTGTCATAGACTGTATATTGTCATAGACTGTATATTGTCATAGACTGTATATTGTCATAGACTGTATATTATCATAGACTGTATATTATCATAGACTGTATATTATCATAGACTGTATATTATCATAGACTGTATATTATCATAGACTGTATATTATCATAGACTGTATATTATCATAGACTGTATATTATCATAGACTGTATATTATCATAGACTGTATATTATCATAGACTGTATATTATCATAGACTGTATATTCATTGTGATACTTTTTGGTATGTGTGCTTATGTGATATTTCTGATATTGAACTTTACACTATTGCAATAAAGTTTGATATTGTTTCCATGCATGGCCAATTTCTATAATACAGTTACTTTATAAAAAAAAAAGTTTTTTTTTTTTTATTATTAAATGCAAAAATCAATATCAATGTATGAGTGAGTGAGTATGAGTCCATTGAAAGCGTTCTATTTTTGTATAATAAAAGTCTTACCCGGTGGAGGTGGTGTCGTGGCGGGTTTTGGTGGATCTGTGTTCGCCTTGCCAAAGGACGAGATTCCAAAGGCTTCAGTATTTGACAGATGGACACTAATTAAAAAAAGTACTGTCACGAATTTTAGCATTTTGTGTTTTTAAAGTGTAGCTGCTGGCTCTGAAATATTATAGTATTGGTTTTTTTGCTGAAAAGTAAAGATTTTTTGAGTAGGTAAGTTTTTTTTTATTTTGACATCGTTTTTTTGTTAGATTTTTTTGGTTGATTTTAATAGGCAATCGTGTTTGGGAGTAGTGTTTCTGTAATTAATGTGGACGTGTTTTGGTTTGTATGAAAAACAATATTTTTTTGTCATTTGCCTTCAACCACAAATTTAAGTCGAATTTTACAAAAAAATTTTTTTATTAGATAATGTAAAAGCTTTTTTGAATTTTTTGTGTAGAGGTTATTTTTTTGTATTTTCCAGCATCCCAACAACAGTCGGACAAGAATTATTTTTTATCTAATGAGACGCATTTAAAAAAAACTTGCTCTTTCTGAAATAAAAAACATTAGATAAAAATTATACTACATACAACAATTATACACCATCAAACATTAGTAAAATAATAAAAAATTTGCACACCAATGATACTTATATAATAAAAAATTACATGCCAATTAATATCGTATCTTACAGAATGAACCATAAAATTTTGAATCATAAATTTATACATATGTAAGGGAGGGAGCCGGCTTTGCACCAATGATTTACTCACTCTCTTTACAATTTCGTGTAATCACTTCAATACAAATTAAGGAGTACAATACCACATTGAGATAAACAAATATGTCGCAAAGACGAGAGTTCGCGGCGCATGCGTATTGCGATGCTAGTACGTGGATGCAGCGACAGCGTGACTCCGCGACTGCGCGCGCGTTGTTTGCCGCCGGCCGCTAGGTGCGGGCGGGGGCTGCGCGGGACGGGGGCGGAACGAACCGAGCGAGACGCGAGCGTTAGGTACCTACTATCTACCTACCGATGATGTGGACCCGCGTTACATCCTCCCCCTCTAACCCGTAAATTACGTCCCTGAATTCGGGTTAGCTTTGCGAGGCCTTCCCCGTTTACGTTTCTCTTGAATGGGTGATTGAATGTGACCAACATATGGGGTTAGTAACGAAGCGTGGTACTTACCAAGTACAGTGCCGTCGCGGATTCGCTCCAGGGAGTAAGTAGTCGTGCCGACCACTTCCTGTACTCTGTATGGGCCGTCGCGACGGGGAATAAACTTGGGCGTTTGCCCCTTACCAGTATCGTTGGACCCTTGGGTCCTTAGTAGCACCAAGTCACCTACCTTGTAGTCTGGCGCAGGTCTACGGTGTTCGTCGGCGTACTTTTTCTGGGCAGCTTGGGCTTTTTCGTGGACATCGCGAGCGTCGATCAGCACCGAGGACAGCTTCTTGAGGTATGGTGTTATGCTCAGTGCTGCATTGTCATTGTTAACGATGGTACGCATATCCGAAAGCACATCTGCTGGCGCACGTATCTCTCGTGCGAAAGACGTCACGTGACAAGTTTGTTGCATAACCTCGCTAATAAACTGGACGCCATTATCACTCAGAAGCCTCCTGGGGACTCCGTAACGCAGGAAAACTTCGGAAACCAGAATCTTTGCACATTCTTCGCTCGTGGCAGTTGCGAGTGCAAATAACTCGACCCATCGAGTGCAGGTATCCTCCACTATCAGGATCCATCTGTTGCCTTGAGCAGTTTCTGGAAGTGGCCCAAACAAATCTACGGCCAGTGATTCGAAACGGCGCGCGGTGGCAGGAGTCTGTAACAAGCCAGCTGGCTTCCTCGTATCAGCTTTGTAACGCTGACACTGCGCACAGTTTCTTATATATTGCGTTATGTAAGATCGCATACCGGGCCAGTAATATTTACCGGCAATGCGCTGCAACGTACGCTCTACGCCAAAGTGACCGGCAGTAGGAGCGTCGTGATAGTCAATCATGATGCCCTTACGCTCCTGCTCCGGTACTACGAGGCTGGCATCGTCGTTGTCTTCGTTTTCCGGTCCATACCGGTATAATACGCCATCGACAAGAACGTAGCCTTTGTCAGCCCACGCCCTCCCCCTGAATGTATCGTCAGATTCGATTGCTTCGATAATTTTACATAATTCGGGGTCCGATAACTGACCATCCCGGACGTCCTTGGGGCTGCGTGCAGGCAAATCAACTACAGTGAGACACAGGTCACACTGCGACTCCTCAGCGCACGCGGGGCGGGACAGGGTGTCGGCAATAACGTTAGCTTTGCCAGGTGTATACTCGATTTTGAGGTTATATTCCTGTAAGCAGAGAGCCCATCTGGCCAGGCGGCCGCTTGGGGCCTTCATGCTCATCAGCCACCTAAGCGGCTGGTGATCAGATTTGACCACCACCTCAGCTCCGTCAATGTACCCACGGAACTTGGACACAGCCCATACGACGGCTAGAGCCTCTCTCTCCGTCGTGTTGTAATTTTTTTCAGCAGGGATGAGGAGGCGGCTGGCATACTCTACAGGCCGCTCGTCTGTGCCCTCCCCCTGGAGTAGAGCTGCTCCAAGAGCATATCCACTGCTGTCAGTTCTAAGGACGAAGGGTTTCGTCGCATCAGCTTGACGCAGTATTGGCGCTGAGACTAGCAGTTCTTTGATACGCTCAAATGCGTTTTGCTGTTCAGTCCCCCATCGCCATGTACTAGCCTTCTTGAGCAATAATGTAAGAGGCTTAGCAGTATCAGCGTAATTGGGGATAAAGCGCCTGAACCAACTAGAGGTCTGCAAAAAGCATTTGAGGTGTTTCACGTTCTGGGGTGTTGGCATGTTGGCAATGGCCGATGTCTTGTCTGGGTCCACGTGAATACCACCAGGTACAATGACATGGCCCAGGAACTTGACAGACTGCCTAGCAAAGTGGCTCTTTTCCCTATTTACCCGCAGATTGAACATCTCAAGGCGATCGAAGACGGCTGTAAGGTCCTGGAGGTGTTTTTCGAATGAACCTTCAGATATGATCAAAAGATCATCTAAATAAGCTACTATCATCACGTCTGGGAGGTTAGACTTGAACCGATCGATTAACCTTTGGAAGGTAGCCCCTGAATTCCTAAGGCCCATCGGCATGCGCTTAAACCTAAATGTTCCCAGCGGGGTGGTAAATGCTGTCTTGTCCCTATCTTCGGGACTTACGGACAATTGAAAAAAACCGGTTCTGAGGTCACATGTGGTCATGTATTTTGCTGTTTTAGCAGTGTGGAGAACGTCCTCTATCCTCGGTAGTGGATAGCGATCAGGTTCAGTGACCGCGTTCAGTTTGCGATAGTCTACGCAAAGCCTGAAGCTTCCATCTTTCTTACTTACAAGGACAACGTTGGAGGCCCACGGTGACTCACATTCTTCAATGACGTCAGCACTCAGTAGTTTTTGAAGCTCCTTCTCGAGTGCTTCCTTCTTTAATGGGGACAACCTGTACGGTGGTGATGCTAGGGGTTCCTGATCATCCTTTACCTTTATTTTGTGAGTGGCAAACTCTGTGGGGGGGCCCTCGGTAGCGAACTGCTTTGCCCTACACCTCAAGAATTCGTTGAGCACAGCCCTCTGCTCCGGTGTCAGCTCCGCGCCTTCATCCTCACGTAATGCCACACCGGTGACGTCTGCCATCATCAGCTGTGCGTCTTTCATATAAAATGATTTAACGAAAGGCCACTTACTTGTTGGGTTGTCAGCATAGTACCAACACTCCTGGGCTATCTCTAGTACCATCCCAGCCGCGGCGATAAAATCGCGGCCAAGTAGTGTTCGAGGACTGTCATCGGGAAATACCATGAACTCTGTAAGAATTTCACGGCCACCTAATACAACCGGTACGGTCCCGATTGCAACATTTTTACAAAGCCGCGCACCGTCAGCGAGACCAATCATGCGTTCAGTATTTTGAAAACGTATACCTTTATTAACTAACATTGAATATAACATCGGGCTCGCTACACTGTGCGAGGCCCCAGTGTCTACTATTGCTACACCAGTTTTTCCTAAGACACTTACCTCCACTGTGGGGTGCGTAGTCTCCACGGCCACGTTCGAAAACATGTTGAATTCTGCAGGCTTCGTCGAACCTCGAGTACCCGTACACTTATCGCACTTAGACCTTACTACTCCCTGTTGGCCACATCCATAACATCTAATTGGATTTATCTCGGGACCTAACTGGGGCTTCTCAGATTTATTCTGTATACTGCGGCATTCATTAGAGCTATGCCCAAAATATTTACAATACGAACAACGAACGCGAGTACGTTTCGAAAATTCGTTCGAGTATGTCGTGAGTTTCGAACCGGTAGTAACGCTCGCACTCACGGTAGGGGCTATGGCGCCGACGCCGCGCTCGACTCGTTCGCTCGCGTTTACGCGTGTTGTTGTCGAGTTCGACGCGATCGCGGGGGCACGCAGCGGCTTCTCTACTTCACTTATCGCGTCCTCCGTGACTCTCGCCTTGTTAATAAGACTATCTATACTATCTAAAACATCTCGTGGCAAGCGTTTACGAACTCGCCTATGCAGTAAACCGTAAACTATATCTAATTGCATTACTTCCGGCACTTTATATGGTAACTTAATAATAAGCGCACGCACTTTAGATATGAATACATCCGCGCGTTCACTATCTTTTTGCTCGTTTGCAAAAATGTCCCGAAACACTTTATAACCGGGTCGTTGAACTCCGTACATGGCGCGTAAGCGCGCTATCGCTTCCGTCCATGTTGTAGCGCCGGCGCGGGCTCCGCGCCACCACACGGCGGCGTCGCCCTCCAGCAGCATGGGGAGGCCGCGTAGTGCGTGCTCGTCGGATACGTCGGCGCACTCTTTGTACACCTCGACCGCGTCGATGAACGCCTCCAATACCTCCGCGTCGCGGGCCGTGCCGTTGAACCTCGCCGTGCACTTGGAGAAGTTACCTCCTGGTACGGCGGACGTATTCACGGCGGGCGCGGGGGTGCTTGGCGTTGGTGTTGATGATGCCGCCGGGCACTGCATAGACCTCATTGTTTCTATTAAGGTGGATAGGAACCTCTCCATCCCGGGGTCATTGCCAGCGGCGGTGAAAGGGGTGGTGGCGGGGGCACGGGCGGGAGTAACTCCACCGTCCGCGCACTGCTCCGCCAGGGAGTCGTGGTCTTCGTTCACGCTGATATCACTCATTACTTCGTCTCTCTGTCTGTTTGACGTTGCACGCGTCGTCCTCGGCATGTTCTTAACGGTCGAGAGGGGACGCGCCCACGCTCGGGCGCCAGTGTAAGGGAGGGAGCCGGCTTTGCACCAATGATTTACTCACTCTCTTTACAATTTCGTGTAATCACTTCAATACAAATTAAGGAGTACAATACCACATTGAGATAAACAAATATGTCGCAAAGACGAGAGTTCGCGGCGCATGCGTATTGCGATGCTAGTACGTGGATGCAGCGACAGCGTGACTCCGCGACTGCGCGCGCGTTGTTTGCCGCCGGCCGCTAGGTGCGGGCGGGGGCTGCGCGGGACGGGGGCGGAACGAACCGAGCGAGACGCGAGCGTTAGGTACCTACTATCTACCTACCGATGATGTGGACCCGCGTTACACATATTATTTTGTGTAGGAACATAGAAAATGGTGAAATTATAAAAATATGTGTCCCATTACATAAAAACCAATTCTTACCAACTGGTGTAGCTTTTGTCGGCATTGCTGTGGTGTCGTGCTTGATCCCGCCAAATACTGGGCTGAATGCACACTGACTATGTCCAGTTAAAAAAGTTATTATAATAAATACATAAAGCAACATTCCCATTGATTTTTTTGTCTACTAGTCAAGTGAGTTTTTAAAAAAAGTATGATTTCTTTATGGTCAGTTGTTTTAAACAAGATCAAATATATTTCAAATATCAAGTCAAGTTAAAAAACAGTTTGTTTAATTACTTAATTATTTAAATTGTGACAATTATACGTTCGTTTTGGAAACAGTAATCTTTGAAACTGATTTAAAAAATCCTTTCAGAAATATTTTGACAAGATTTTCACGTTTACGTTCGTATTTTTTTGTCTTCCATTTCAGGTTGTACATGAGTTATATAATATTATTAACCACGCAGGCGAAACCGCAAGTCGGAGCATGTTTTTAGATAACAATCCCAACGTTATCGAAAAAAAATATTGAGTATAATGTGTCATGAAATTTTTTTTTTTTAATAAAAAATTTTCCTGAAATAAGTCGCACCTTACTTAACCTTAAACGCTTAAACCTGTAAAATTGAAAACTAAAAAAATCACACCAAGGCAACGTGTAAAGTGCAAAACCACTCGTGATCACCCTGTAGAATAAAAAAAATAACAAAAAAAAAAATTACCGGGTGGTTGGGTTGTGGTGAGCGGAGGTCGGGAATACGACACTCCGAATGTGCTGAGTGCTGGTGACGTCCCACCCAGCCTCAAGACTAGGGTGACTAGCACCCACAGAGCAGCTACCTCGCGACGGCACATCTCGAAAATTCCAAATTTTGATATCAAAATGGCGGATAGTAAAAAAAATATTCGGACTCATTCATTTGAAGATTGGAATTGTAAAAATGAATAAACAAGACTCCAAAATCGACATGGAAATTGATATCAACGATAAGAGAAAAAATATATTCCAACTTGAAATAATAAAAAAAAATAATTGATTTTCACTCTCTCTCTATTTATGACTAAACTTATTTCTAACCTTAAAAATAATATTAGAGGTTCTCCTTTGATAGTCAATCAAAAATACTTAATCTGAATGCGTAATCATCAATCAATGAACAAAATTGTATGATTATGAGTACAGATTATTTATGATTATGATTGATAGGACGCGATATAAATGTCATTCTGAAATGCTCTTAATTATCATAAATACAAAAATAAATATGCTTACGCCTACCCAGAAGGGTCCCAGAAGGGGTAAGCAGAGGTGGTGTACCGATTATGAATAAGTGCCAACGTGACATACGTCTTTGAATTACTTCTCAGACATATGCAGGTTTCCTCACGATGTTTTCCTTCACCGTAAAGCACGTGGTGTGAAATCACTGCACATAAGGTTAAAGAAATCCTCATTGGTACAGGCCCCGCTGGGATTCGAACTTGCGTCGCTTCTGAAGTCACCACGGCTCTAAGCACGGCAACAAGGTAAAAAATACGTTTTTAATATCTTCTCAAACATACGTATAGTAGCGTCACGACTTATTAGCGCTGACCTTGAAGAGGCACTGGTCGGAGACGGCGATAGACCCACCATCTGTCACGTTGGCACTTAATCACATTCGGTGAAATGTGGCTGTTGTTGTTGCAACACCCTCACCCCTTCGGGGACCCTTCTGGGATGCGTGAGCATATTTATTTTTCGAAAATATTTCTGAAAAACTTGTTTTCAATATTTTTGTCGCCACTTCGCCCGCATCATTATGTAAGTATGATCCTAAAGTTAACCGCACACACAACAATATTATAACATATGCTCACGCCTGTATCCCATAGGGGTAGGCAGAGACCACCGTTTGCCACATGCTACGATCCTTACATACTTCTTTCGCTTTATTCACATTCATGCATATCTTCATGCACTTCCTTGAGTTATAAGCCCTCCGATTTATTTCGATCTGGGCGCAGTAGTTCTTTCAGGACATCGGCTCTATAAATTACTTTCGTTAATCGCCTTTCACTCATCCTTTCGATATGTTGGGCGAAACCGCGGTACACAGCTATGTAATAAAATATAATATATAAATAAGAACCAAGGAAAAACTACTATGACTACATTAATAGTATTTTTCAGAAAAATCTATTTCGGAGCACTCGTAACCGAAGAACGTGTATGAAGAGATGCATGAATGTGTATGAAGCGAAAGAAGTATGTAAGGATCGTAGCATGTGGCGAACGGTGGTCTCTGCCTACCCCCATGGGATACAGGCGTGAGCATATGTATGTATATAATATATATATATATACAGGAATTACTCGTTTAAATAATATCGGATCATTCAGAATTCGTATGCGTTCTAGGGAAGGAATATTTCCTACAACACAGCTTATAAGATATTATATAGCGGACGTCACGCGGTTTCACCCGTGTAGTTTCTATTCCCGTGGGAGTACGGGGATAAAATATAGCCTATATTAATCAGTGATAATGTAGCTTCGAAATGGAGTTTTTTTTTAAAATCGGTACAGTACTTTTTGAGCTCGTTACAAACATATTTACATCATACAAATGTTTACTCTTTATAATATTAGTATAGAATAGAAGGAAAATATACATACATTTCTGTAAAATGCATCGCTCTACCTCATATTATATATTATAGTATTTTCTGCGGCGACAAAAATATATGAAATATCTTTGAAATATTTTTAGCAAATTTCAATTTTACTTACGCTAATTAGGTACAGATATTTCTCCCAAAGCTTTCTTTAATATAAATTCGTTGTTAAATTAAAAAAGATTACTATTTAAAAAGCCTTGTAACAAGAAAAATATCTTTACGTACTTATAGTACAAATTGACGGAATTACCAACTTAGAAAAATGCCTAGCAGTTAAATTTATATAAATCATATTTGTGTATCTAAAAGCCTGCGGTGTGTGATTGTTGAAATAAAACAATATTGGTCCTTGGAGCGAATTTTTGCTGAATAAAACAATTATTTAACAGAAGTTCAGAGAAAATATTTTGATGATTAAAAAAATCCTTGTCTTTTATAAAAAAAACACTCAAAAAATATGTAATTTTAGAATTAATTGGTGTGAACTTCAAAACTTATCTATAAGCAGATATATTATTATTTCTAAGCCTATTGTAACTGCCGTCGCAATTTGTAACGACTTCGAAAATTTAACTACGCTACGAAAAGTCTATCTATAATAATAATTATAATGATCATCATTTATTGACATCAATTACACGGCAACAACAAAAATAAAGCATGAGAAATATTTTTTTCCTCCTGGCAATTTTTGATTTGATTATAAAAAAGTTCCAAAAATTACTCCAGAAATTCATCTCACACATTAAACTGTATAAAAAAATATTATTTAATACGGTATGATTATGAATTTTACAATAAATACATTATCAGGCACAAAAATGTTACATGAAATAAAAACAATTCGCTCAAAAGACAAATATTCAAACAAAAAAAAAAGTGCAGAAGCGTGAGCGTTTAAAAAAAACTGTTAATTTTTAAATTTCGCTTTAATTCCGCGTTTAGGTACCGTCGTATTCGGCCTCTTTTTGAATTATTTAATTGTTTTATTTATTTAGTTTTAATTATTAACACTGTGTCTGTATTGAAGTAAGGTTAGTTACTCTGTTAGCGTTGCTTCTTATTGGCGAGGTCCGCGGCACTGAGGTCGGTTGGCGGAAGGTGGCCGTCTTACATGATATACAGGGCGGTTTATAAATTCAGGGTGAAATTTTCAAGGAATAGCAATAATATAGATAGCCCCGGCCATCTTTTGTCTCCAAATATATATAATCCGATGGTATGTTAGTATGTTACTTTCGTAGGTATTGTTTGATTCCGGAATAAATAAAATAAAAGGTGAGATACAAGTAATAAGCGCTGAGCAAAAATAGAGGGGATACTGCTCATGTTTTTATTTCGCCTCGCGTCATACATATAGACAGAGACAGAATCGTAAAGGTTAAGCAGCAAAAGTGTATGTTTGTGATTCCAAAATAACAGATTTTCATTATATATATTATGAAAGTATATATTGGGACTGATTCATGTCATCTCAAGCTACGCATTTAGTTATAAGTAGATGTACTAGATTTTTAGTTATGTTAATTTTTATCGACATTTGTGCATTGGAACATTGTCCATGAGCTTACGTTTCTTAAATTATTTATTTTGTATTCTTTAAATTGTATAATATTTTTGAAAAGAGTAATTACTGAGTTTCTTGCGAGGTTCTTCTCAGTAACAGCAACCTTTCGAACCTGGCGGTATCATGTATAATACTGTATAATTATGTCATTCTGACGATTTGAAAGTACTTTGTAAAAAGTCTAATCGAATAAAGATACTTTTGACTTTGATTTACAAAAAGTAAGTCTGTTTGTTCCAAGACCGAAAAGGCTGAACCTCAACGCTAAGAACATAAGTAACATAAGCTATGGAACCTGGTTTACCGATAAATAAAAAATAACAAAAAGAAAAAAAACGAACCGGTGAACGTTAGTTATCGCCCCGTAAGATGGAAGCCTCACGTCTGAGCTACCATAACTTGACAGATGTCGGAGAAATTTACTGTCTTGTATTGTAATGATATAGAATTTTGGATGTTGGAGGTTTCAGAGGCAAAAAATATATCTAGCTAGGTTTGATTTATGGAGAACATCATTTTGACCATGTTTTCAGGCACCGAGAAACAATATCATTACAATACGACAGTAAATTTCGCCGACATCTGTCAAGTTATGGTAGCTCAGACGTGAGGCTTCCAGCTAGAATTACTTTATAAAAAATATATAAAGATATCTTGTGAATTGTTCCAAACATAACGATAATAAAAATCCTGCGCAGACGGAGTTGCGGGCACCAACTAATATATTATAAAGAGGAAGGATTTTTTTTGTATGTTACGAAACAACTGTATCGATTTTAAGAATTCACATATGAATAGCTCCTTCATTAGCAAGTAACATAGGCTATATTTCATCCCCGTACTCCCACGGGAACGGGAACGAGGGTGAAACCGCATGTCGTCCGCTAGCTTAAAAGAAAATTCAACCATACAGCCTGTATACGCTATTAAATTAGGGTGGAGGGAGGCATAATATATTATAAAACAACCCCATTGCCTTTGTTAGGAAATTTCTTGCCTTCAGAAACTAGTGGAACACGCGTTTGTACAGGGTTATAATATTTTTACATAAACCTGCGTGTGGTCGATACACGTTTGATGGACTACCATACTATATATTATATACTTATATAAACGGCTGAGAGCCGTGGTGGCCTCGGGGTTAGAGCAGTCGCCTGCTACGCAAGCGACGCAAGTTCGAATCCCAGCGGGGCCAATGAGTTTTTCTAAAAGACTTGCGTACAGTGATTTCACACCACGTCCTTTACGGTGAAGGAAAACATCGTGAGGAAACCTGCATATGTCTGAGAAGTAATTCAAAAGACGTATGTATAGTGCCTGAAACGGCGATAGACTCACCATCTGTCACGTTGGCACTTAATCAAATTCGGGGAAAAGTGGGTGTTGTGATTACAACACCTCTGCCTACCCCTTCGGGGAATACAGGCGTGAGCATATGTATAAACGGCTCCAACGATTATCATGAAATTTTGCATGTAGGGGGTTTCAGGGGCAAAAAATAGATCTAGTTAGGTTTCATTTATGGAAAACATCGTTTTGACCATGTATTCAGGCACTGAAAAACTCATACAATATCATAATACGACAGTAAATTTGTCCGACATCTGTCAAGTTATGGTAGCTCAGACGTGAGGCTTCCATCTTACGGGGCGATAACGAAACTAGAGTACCACGGTTCGTCCTGTCCGTGTATAATTTCGTATGCATTTAGTGAAAAGGTGTAATTTTGGAATTATAAACAGACACTTCAATTTTATTTATCTGTAGAGAAAGATGTATTGATTGGCCTAAATTTATACTTAGATTCGACATGACATACGCTCACGCCTGTATTCCCCGAAGGGGTAGGCAGAGGTGTTGTAATCACAACACCCACTTTTCACCGAAGATGATTAAGTGCCAACGTGACAGATGGTGAGTCCATCGCCGTCTTAGCCACTACACATACGTTATTGAATTACTTCTCAGACATATGCAGGTTTCCTCACGATGTTTTCCTTCACCGTAAAGCATGTGGTGTGAAATCACTGTACATAAGTTTTTTTAGAAAAACTCTTTGGTACAGCCCCTGCTGAGATTCAAACTTGCGACGCTTGCGTAGCAGGCGACTGCTCAAACGCCGAGGCCACTTTACACTTGAGGCAGTTGAAAACATAATATAAAATACTCACTAATATGTCCATCTACGAATGCACGACCTCCATTTAATAACAACAAGCGGACCTCACGCGGTCTCACCCGCGTAGTTCCCGTTCCCGTGGGAGTACGGGGATATAATAAAGCCTATGCTACTCGCTGATGATGTAGCTATCCAATGGTGAAATAATTTTTGAAATCGTCACAGTAGTTTTTGAGTTTATTCATTACAAACATACACACAACAATACAAATATTTCCTCTTTATAATAGTAGTGTATAATGTATATGTAGATGGCCCAGTTACAGCCTTAATTTACATAATAATCAACTCCACAAAGGTTTAAGCTAACACATTAAAATGGCCTCTAATTCGACGGAAGTACACAGCCGCCATGTTTGATAAACAGAACCATAGACAAGCTGTCAATTTTCCCGTCAAGCTTTCAGAATGATTGGATGGAATTGATTGCTTAATATCGATAATGGTGTTCGAAATGTAATTACTTACGTACTTACGTGAGTTCGACATACTTACTAGAATATCTTAGGAAACGAAGGGTTGCCCACTTTTGACTATAATGGTTGATGATGGCTGGCATTCGCAGCATACTCGTGAACAGAGCTTGTAGGGGCTTGATTTTTTTTGTATCTATACATATACATACAGATAAATAAAATTGAAGTGTCTGTTTGTAATTCCAAAATAAAGCTTATCATTGAATGCATATGAGAGTATATACGGTACTGACATAAAAAAACCAACTGGCTGGACTTATTTTAACGGGACTTTCACTGGCTGACAGCTAATGTTACAAGGAGTAACTTAGGCTACTTTTATTTACGAACTAGTTGTGCTCTGCTGCTTCACACGCGTAGATTTAATTTAATTTACCCTAGCGGCGGCCGGTGCTGCTGCTGTTCAGCAGGAGTGCCTCAAGCGCCGGAAATATGCTTGCATTGGTCAAGGATACATATTTTCTGCGTTAGCGGTTGAAACTCTGGGACCTTGGGGTCCGGATGCTCATCAACTTTTCAAAGAGGTTGCACGTCGTCTGGTAGAAGCTTCTCGTGACAAGCGGGCTGGGGTTACCTCGCTCAGAGAATCAGCATTGCTATTCAACGTGGCAATGCTGCCAGCCTTCTTGGCACGATCCCGAGAGACACCGATTTGGGACAAGTTTTCTACTTGTAATTAGTTTTTAGTTACTTATTTATTATTTGTTCTTAGAAAATATTATTTATCCTAAATGTTTTGTGAAAAAAGTAGCCTAAGTTTATTTTTGTAATATTAGCCATCTGCCAGTGAAAGTCCCTGGAAATTACCTGGAACAAACAGACAGACGGAGAAATAAATCAAAATTAGTTTTTTTTTATGTCAGTACCGTATATACTTTCATATGAATTTATGTTGGAATTAAAAGCAGACAATTCTATTTTATTTATCTGTATATAAAACATAAACTTCAATATCTAGAGACTTAAATATCTAGTGTAACAATTCCTAGTTACCTCGATACAGGCTTGCCTAGTGCCACCCAATAGCCAGGGTCTAAGAATATGGCTATGGTATCCCCTGCCTGTCGTAAGAGGCGACTAAAAGGGGGCCGGAGGGCCTGCTGGCGGTGGTCGGGGTGGGAGCTTTGACCACCGGCGCGGGCCCGGGAAGGTGGCCAAGCGATGTGGCTCGCGCTGCCGCCCACAGCGAGGTATCTAGGGGAGGCCTCACAGCTGCCCCGGGGATGTGCCCCGGCAAAGTGTGGGGGGACACCGGTGCGTTCTATCAGAGTATCCGGAGTCCCCCCTGAGCACTGAGGATGGCCACCGGGGGGGTTTTAGTGCGGTAAGAATCCCACATACCCCGATCTGCCTCTCCCAGGGCGGTCGGGGACCTTCTGAAGGTTTCCCCCTCGTCAACAAAAAAAAAAGGCTTGCCAAAAAGAAAATTATATTATTGTATAATAATATAAATAATCTACTATTAAGGTTGCATATGTACTAGAAATATTTTGTGGAAATAAAGTTTTATTATAATTTTTATTCTAGTTTCTTTTTCTCAGCCGAGGCCGGTAATAAATTATACCCACGGGTCAAGACCAAGTGAATATCATTGGGATGGATTGTGTCTGGTATTAGTTGGGTCTTCTATATCTGTTAAATCCATGAACTTTCTGACAATCCGGCATGTATCAGGATATTTTTGACAAAAAAGTTCATGGAGTTTCTTTCTATAAATGATCATGTCTGTTTCAATGTTTGTTATGTAGAAATATGTACGTTTGATGAATTTGTTCACATCTTGACTCCATTTCATACGTACTCTTGCTTTTCCCGCTTTAGTATTATTATTAATATAGGGTTTTGCGGGAATTAAATTAAATCTACGCGTGTAAAACCTCAGGGCACAGCCAGTGTTCAAATGAGTAGTTTAAATGTCTTGGAAAATGTACCAACATGGCCGGTTAATAAATTTCCACACAAAGGCTGAAGAACGACCTTTGACATAACACGACACATTCTTAGCGTACGAGTTCAATTTAAAAAAATAAAATAAGCCATAGACATTCCCACGCAATATTCAACTTTAGCGCGCTTTAAATAAAGCACAATTCAAACAGCATGTAGTTATTCGGAACTGAAATAATATAAATCTCAGCGCAAGGAGTTTTATACTTTATTTCTTTAAAGATAAAGTTTGGTTTGCTAAGTAAGTTTGAATGCTTTTTATTTTTTAATCGACCTTGCGGCGTGCGTGTTCGCTCTTTGCTGTTTGATTTGAATTTGGAATTTCGGTTGGTACTGCCTACTTGTCCAACATTCAGTGAAAATGGAACATTATGAATAACACTTTGAATTTAAATTTTTCGTTTTTTATTGTGTATAATGGATTTAAGTGGGTCAATAATTTACGAGTATAAATTTAAGTGTCAGCAGTTTATCTTATATCTTTTAACGAGCAATATATATATGGATGGGTGACCGCCCGAGTTCCCTCCATGCCTCGGAGAGCACGTTAAGCCGTCGGTCCCGGTTGACAATTTATCATCTTTGGCAATCGTTACAGGTCAGTCGGAGGCCTAAAATAGTCTGACAACTGGTTTACCCCAGATCACAGATTTTCCTCGTTAAAGGGGTTGCGAAGGTCAAATGGCAGTCGTTTCGTATAAAAATCAGGTGATCAGCCACATTGGGTTGAATCAAGTGCCGACCCCAACAATGTATGGTATAAGGCCAGGGCGATAATGATGAATAATAAAAAATATCTATATCTATCTATCTATATACCTATCTATCTATCTATAGCGCCGGAAATATGCTTGCATTGGTCAAGGATACATATTTTCTGCGTTTGCGGTTGAAACTCTGGGACCTTGGGGTCCAGATGCTCATCAACTTTTCAAAGAGGTTGCACGTCGTCTGGTAGAAGCTTCTCGTGACAAGCGGGCTGGGGCTTTTCTCGCTCAGAGAATCAGCATTGCTATTCAACGTGGCAATGCTGCCAGCCTTCTTGGCACGAACCCGAGAGACACCGATTTGGGCCAAGTTTTCTACTTGTAATTAGTTTTTAGTTACTTATTAAATAAAAAAATAATATTCTATATAGAGTATAGATGTTTAGATATAGATTTTGTAAGGGCAATGAGTGACTTACACGTAAAACGTCGCGTGCGCACAATCTACGTCGAGGCACGATAAAATAATCTGTAATCACTACCTCCAGTGAGGTCGATACCACAGTCAATAAATTTACATGCAGTACTCAAACTACGATTAATAAAATCTACTTAACTTCCTTTCATACAACATACATATCCTCACTGTGTTCCCCAATGAAGTAGACAGAGATGTTGCAATTACAGCACCCACTTTTCACATAAGATGATTAAGTGCCAACGTGACAGATGGTGAGTCCATCGCCGTCTCAAACTCTCCGTGGAGCAATTATTCTGAAAACTGACACTATTTGTTGATAGTAAAATTATCATCCTAGTACAAGCCGTTATCAAGATCTATGATGTGTACGCTAGCTTGATCAAAAACAATATCTTACACTTCTGTAAATAGTGTCACATTTTTTTAAATATGACACTTATTAGGCACATTTTTTGAGGTTACTCCCGACCCTGAATTGACGGACAACACTTTTCACACAAGATGATTAAGTGCCAACGTGACAGATGGTGAGTCTATCACCGTCTCAGGCACATATACATACGTCTTTGAATTACTTCTCAGACATATGCAGGTTTCACGATGTTTTCCTTCACCGTAAAGCATGTGGTGTGAAATCACTGCACATTTATTTATTTATTTATAGTTAATTATTACGGACATACCAATTACAATAATTAACATTGACATTTTAGAACAGTGATCTTATGCCTTATAAAATACACACTTATAAAATCGTGGATACTCTCGCATACTTAACCTCACAGAATCTCAAACATTCAGACAAAATATAGTTCCATGCATCCGCCACATAAGTTTTTAGAAAACCTCATTGGTACAGACCCCGCTGGGATTCGAACTTGCTCAAACCCCATGGCCCCCACAGCTTAATATTTCTTCATACCTGTCATGTAAACGAAATTATGATACATATTAAAAATACATACACTAGCGTCTGTATTCCCGTAACGCCCTGTAAACATCCACATTTCGCCGTCCAATGTAATAATGGGCTAATCTATAGCCATTAACCGGCACTAATCCAGACTCTAGGCTGCCACTGGGGAATTGCAGATGGAAAAACGCAATAACACTTTGCCCGACCCGGGGATCGAACCCAGGACCACTAAACCAACGAGGAGCTATTTAATGTTATCATTAATAGCGACGCCTCACTCCGGTCCTGTCTTTCGTCTAACGAACATTTCATTGGCGCCCAACGAGGGACTTCTGTGAAGCTTGCATCTCAAATATATTCAGTAACTAGTTGTGCCCTGCTGTTTCACGCGCGTAGATTTAATTTTATTCCAGCGGACACCTAAATGTTATTTAAATAATAGTAGCCTACGCTTCTCCTTGTAACATTAGTTACCTGCCAGTGACAGGCATGGACATGTAATAATACGCTCGCTTGTGTGTTTACCAGAATTAAACAGTACTAACGAACATTTGGTACTGTTTTACATTTGTTTACTATGACGTAAAACCGGAAAAGTGATAAGCGGTTATTAAAACTAAAATATAATTGAGTAGTTTATTTAGGCTTTTGAAATCTTTTTCTTGTCAAAAAACAATTTCAAGTTCGTGACGATAATCATTGCTTGATTTCTACTTAATTAACTAAGCACACGTAAGTTTAAATAAGGTTAATAATTAATACATATGCTCACGCCTGTATTCCCCGGAGGGGTAGGCAGAGGGGTAATAACAACACACACTTTTCACACAAGATGATTAAGAGTCAACGTGACAGATGCGCCTATCGCCGTCTCAGTCACTATACATACGTGATTGAATTACTTCTCAGACATGCAGGTTTCCTCACGATGTTTTCCTTCACCGTAAATCACGTGGTGTGAAATCACTGCACTTAAGTTTTTAGTAATTCTGCTCAAACAAAGTAGATTTAAAGGCTATTTTTTAAAGAGTTCAATCGTGCCACACAAATGATTAATAACAAATGTTGTACATTCAAATACATTTCTTGAAAAAGGACATTAAAAAGTAATTATGTTTGATGATCATAAAAAAATGCTTAAACTCTATGGTTGAGTGTTAACTAATAAGATTCAGTCATATAGTTTTTTCTTCAAAATGAGTCTTAATAAAACGAATTGAGTCTCTTAATTATTTAATTATTTTAATTGATCAATAAAGTTAGTGATGAAGCTTAATAATTAAAGTAAATTATGTTATTTTAAAAACAATATAAATAGAGTAGAGATATTAGTACAATCGCCATCTTGCCGCAAATGCTTGTAGCAGATGAAGTGGATGCTGAAAAAAAAAGATTGTTTTTATTTATGGTCTTGTCTAGACTTTCAAGATTTGAGTACCTTTCTGCTAAATATATTGATTGAACAGAAATTATACTTCTTTAAATAGACTACATATTCATATCAATACTAATATTATAAAGAGGAAATATTTATAATGCATGTTTGCAACGAATTTATTCAAAAAGTACTGGACCAATTTAAAAAAATCTTTCACCATTTAAATGCTACATTATCACTGATTAATATAGGCTATATTTTATCCCCGTACTCCCACGGGAACGCGGACTACGGAGGTGAAACCGCTTTGCCAAAATTGCATAGCGAAAAGCTATTACTTTGGAATTATAAACACTTCAATTTCATAGACATAGATAGATAACTTACTGCATGTATGTTCATCTTCGGAGTATGGATATTGAAAATCACATTGACAGAGGCTGTTCCTACAGACGACGCGGTCTGATAAATCTGACAGGAAGCATTCGCTGGTCCTGCTGCATGCCTCGAACAGATCTGGAAGAGGCAGGCAGATACAGTTGCCGTAACTATGAGCCACTTAAACTCGACATCGAAGCAAGCAGGGGCGGCGGCAGTGTGTGCAGAAAACCTCAAGCGGCGGAAATATGCAGATATCAGTCATAATTGTATATTTCTGCCGTTTGGGGTTGAGACTTTGGGGCCATGGGGGCCAAATGCGAAGGTCCTTTTTAAGGATCTTTCAAAACGCCTGGTTGACGTCTCCGGTGAGGGTCGAGCTGGTTCTTACCTCGGTCAGAGGATTAGTTTAGCGATCCAGCGAGGTAACGCAGCCAGCTTACTGGGCACCATTCCCGCAGACACTCATTTAAATTCCGTGTTTTATTTATAATTTTTATTTTTATTATATTTTTCTTTTTCATTGTTAGCAATAAGTTACTCAAATGTTACGTTACTATGAGTCTGTGTGCGATGGGAATAAAATACATTCGCAATGGCTCATGGGCCCTGTCCAGTCATCATTTCAGCCTTAGGACGTCCACTGCTGAACATAGGCCTCTCCCAATGATTTCCACCTCACCCGGTTGGAAGCGGCCTGCCTCCAGCGGGTCCCCGCGGCCTTGACCAGATCGTCCGTCCATTACGTGGTCTCCACTCGAGAACTCTACTGCCCCAGCGGCCATCAGTCCTTCGACCAATGTGGCCTGCCCATTGCCACTTAAGCCTGCTAACCCGATTGGCTATGTCGGTTACCTTAGTACGTCTACGGATCTCCTCATTTCTGATTCAATCTCGTAGCGAAACACCAAGTATAGATCTTTCCATGGCACGCTGAGTGACTTTGAGCCTATTCAAGAGGCCTACAGTTAGAGACCACGTCTCGGCACCGTAGGACATCACTTTGGTCTTTGGTTCGAATTAGTTACGGCGGCTAATCTCATTGTGGATCAGCCATGTGCACAGGAGATATGATAGTGCACGCGTGTGTGCAAACACAGGGGCACTGTTTATTGGGTCACTCTCATAGTGGGGTGGGAGGACATCAGACACGACCGGAGAGAGGTCAGGGAGGACCAACCCACCGGGTGGATACACACACAACTTACAAACTCCGGGCATTTTATTGTGAATTTCTTTACGGAAAAACCCAATATAAAATTTTGATCCGACCCGGGACCTCGTGATCGGCAGGCAATCGTACTGACCACTAGACCAACGAGACAGTTACAACAAGTCTGCCCTATACTCACTGATCCTTTTTTTTTTTTTTTGACGAGGGGGAAATCTTCAAAAGGTCCCCGACCGCCCTGGGAGAGGCAGATCGGGGTATGTGGGATTTTTACCTCACTAAAACCCCCCCGGTGGCCATCCTCAGTGCTCAGGGGGGACTCCGGGTACTCTGATAGAACGCACCGGTGTCCCCCCACACTTTGCCGGGGCACATGGGCACATCCCCGGGGCAGCTGTGACGCCGCCCCTGGAGACCTCGCTGTGGGCGGCAGCGCGAGCCACATCGCTTGGCCACCTTCCCGGGCCCGCGCCGGTGGTCAAAGCTCCCACCCCGACCACCGCCAGCAGGCCCTCCGGCCCCCGCCTAGTCGCCTCTTACGACAGGCAGGGGATACCATAGCCATATTCTTAGACTCTGGCTATTCGGTGATACTCACTGATCCTAGGCCAGCATCCGTTATCCCTGAAGTGATATGAATCTGCGCAGACGCATATATTGTCCACACAATTGGATGCACCGAGCGCCGCCTCGCACTGCTCTGTTATATTACACGGTGACAGGTGACCGGATACAACTGGAACAAACATTTTGGATTTACCAACCAATAGATGGCGTTAGGTGGTCCCTAAACCGTAAAAGCAAAGGAGAAAATCAACGCTTGAGGCAGCGTTGCCAACTCTCCTTATTTTTAAGTCTATCCACGTATTTCATAGCTACTAACATTAGTCCAGAATCTACATGCTACAGTGTTAGCATTTAGGAATATACGAACAAATCGTGCGGTGCAAAATGTACAGGAATGACATACGTCAAAATCAAAATCAAAAATATCTTTATTCGATTAGACTTTTTACAAAGTACTTTCAAATCGTCAGAATGACATAATTATACAGTATTATACATGATACCGCCAGGTTCGGAAGGTTGCTTTTACTGAGAAGAACCTGACAAGAAACTCAACAAGTAATTACTCTAATAAAAAATATATATCAACTAGCTGTGCCCGGCAAATGTTGTATTGCCATTTTTTTTTTGGGGTGGACTACCCCTAACATTTAGGGGGATGAAAAATAGATGTTGGCCGATTCTAGACCTACCCGATCTGCACACAAAATTTCATACAAATCGGTCCAGCCGTTTCGGAGGAGTATGGCAACGAAAACTGTGACACGAGAATTTTATATATTAGATGTCACGTGATTGATTTATGTGATTCCCATACATTTTGTATCGATTCTATAAGCGGAAGCGCGAGAGAATGTTACTTGGTCTAGACTGGAACCTTTGGAGATGTAAAAGTATGTAATGCTTAATAGCAACTTACCCGGCCAACAAATATCATTATGCGTTAGGAAATCTGATGCACATTGACACGTCGAGTTACCCGTCTCGCTCGCACATATTGTGTTCTCTATCACGCAGTCCGAGTCTATGGTACAAGTGCCGCCAATCGCTGGAAAAATAAATAATAATGTATCTATTTGAAGTGATGTGAAGTGTCTCTTTGTAATTTCACATAATACGTACACACATACATAAATATTTGAAAGTATATACATTTTGTGTATATGGGCAAAAAAATAGATCTAGCTAGCTTTCATTTATAGAAAACATCGTTTCGACCATGTTTTCAGGCACTGAAAAACTCATACAATATCATTACAATACGACAGTAAATTTCTCCGACATCTGTCAAGTCAATATATTAGTTGGTGCCCGCAACTCCGTCTGCGCAGGATTTTTATTATCGTTATGTTTGGAACAATTCACAAGATATCTTTATATATTTTTTATAAAGTAATTCTAGCTGGAAGCCTCACGTCTGAGCTACCATAACTTGACAGATGTCGGCGAAATTAACTGTCGTATTGTAATGATATTGTTTCTCGGTGCTTGAAAACATGGTCAAAATGATGTTCTCCATAAATCAAACCTAGCTAGATATATTTTTTGCCTCTGAAACCTCCAACATCCAAAATTCTATATCATTACAATACAAGACAGTAAATTTCTCCGACATCTGTCAAGTCATGGTAGCTCAGACGTGAGGCTTCCATCTTACGGGGCGATAACGAAACTAGAGTACCACGGGAGAGACTGACGGTCACCGGTTCAGTATTTTCTTTTTCACATTTTTTATCTTAATTTAAGAGCCGTGGTGGCCTCGAGGTTTGAGCAGTCCCCTGTTACGAAAGCGACGCAAGTTCTAATCCCAACGGGGCCTGTACCAATGAGTTTTTCTAAAAAAATTAATTATAGTGATTTCACACCACATGCTTTACGGTGAAGGAAAACATCGTGAGGAAACCTGCATATTTCTGAGAAGTAATTCAAGGACGTATGTATAGTGTCTGAGACGGCGATATACTCACCCTCTGTCACGTTCGCACTTAATCATCTTCGGTGAAAAGTGTGTGTTGTTGTGATTACAACACCTCTGCCTAACCCTTCGGGGAATACAGGCGTGAGCATATGTATGTATGTATGTACCTTTTTTATCCTTTTATTTTCCATAAAAAAAACCAGGTTCTAATTACTTACCAGGAGCGCAGAGACCATCATTTTCCTGGTATCCATCACCACACGAGCATCTGCCATCAGAACATATGGTGTTCTCTGTCTCCGTACACTCCGTGGTCGCCTGACAGGAGTCCCCGAGGGCTGGAGGTCAAATGAAAACCATCAAATCTATATAACTATCTTGAATATCATAAAGAGCCGTGGTCTCCGTGGGGTCTAAGTAGGCAATCGACGCAAGTTCGAATCCCAGCGGGGCCTGCACAAATGCGTTTTTCTAAAAACTTATGTGCAGTGATTTCACACCACGTGCTTTATGAAGTAAAATATCAAAATTTAAAATATCTTTATTTGATTAGACTTCTTACAAAGTACTTTCAAATCGTCAGAAGGACACACAATACATTATACATGATTATAAATGTTACCACCGGGTTCGGAAGGTAGCTTTTGTTGACAAGAACACGGCAAGGAACTCAACAATTACTCTTTTAAAAAATTAATATATTATAAAAAATTTTTGGTTACAGTATTTATATCTCATGAATATAAGCCCATGGACACAGTTCAAATGATCAATTGTCAAATATGATAACTAAAATATTACAAATATATGTGAGTAACAAATATCGTGAGGGAACCTAAATATGTCTGAGAAGTAATTCAAACACGTATGTATAGTGGCTGAGACAGCGATAGACTCAATCATGTTGGGTCAAAAGTGGCCTTTGCCTACCCCTTCGGGGAATACAGGCGTCTCCTCAAAGCGTACCCCTTTTGAACAAAGTATTTGAACCTCACCCATGCCAGTAGTAAGGCAAAGTCCCCCGTCCGTGATGTATCCCTCAGGACAGGTGCAGTACCCCTGGCCGGACGCATCAGCTACACATTGGATCTCCAGCTCTCCAGCCAAGCAATCGCTGTCCACTTCACACTCCCCACCAACACCTGAAGGAAAAAAATAGCTAAAACCGTTGGCTGCTGATGATTCAATTCTTTTGATACAAGCGATTGAACCTAGTGTTACGTTGGAAGAGTTCTCGAGGCAGTGATCAGCCGAGTGCACCTGGGGCCCAATCATGAGCTCTTATTGCTAATGCAACTGTGCGACAGTGACAGACTTATACACTTAAACCTGTAGCGGAGCTACTTTTATATAAGTTTATGTGTGTCATATAATTGTTCTTCTCATATTATGTAAATCTATATTTCCAATTTAATGTCAACACCAAAATATATATTTAATTTAACTTATAAATTTTTATGTACAAAATAATAGTCGGACAAGCACACTCAAAATCAAAATCAAAATATCTTTATTTGATTAGACTTCTTACAAAGTACTTTCAAATCGTCAGAAGGACACAAAATACATTATACATGATTATAAATGTTACCACCGGGTTCGGAAGGTAGCTTTTGTTGAGAAGAACCCGGCAAGAAACTCGACAATTACTCTTTTAAAAAAATATATATTATACAATGTTTTTGGTTACAGTATTTATATCTCATGAATATAACACTACATTTGTTATTAGTGATTGCACGACCGGTCCTGGCGGCCCGCTCTGCCGACGGTGAGAGGGCGCGCGGGACGGTGCGCAGGAGCCGGTCGACAGTCGGTTACAAACTACTATTGACGCGAGACGCATGACAATCTCTCTTACCTCATACCTATCGCGCTCTGTTTACTTTTACGTGTTGCTTCTCGTTCGCTATATCTTTCACTGCTTGTTTCCACTCCTTCTTCTTTACTGCGTGTTGTTAAATAAACTTTCTACTAGTGCTTATACTCTGGACTGCTTTCATTCACGACGACCCGGCTATCCCTACAAGGTACTCGATCCTGACACACGAAGTAGGTAAAGTGTTATCCCTTCTCACTGACAACCCCTACAAACCTAACATAAGAGGTCATGGTAAAGCCCCTGGACCACATCGCCTTGGATGACGAGGGTCCGAGTCGCCCCGAATCTAGCCGAATGGAACCGATCGGCAGCCAACGCAAATCGGACTCGCTACCATCGACTGCTATTAAAAACGTCGCAATTCATCGAGATGTTTGTTCAATCGAAACTATCGAGATTAACCTCTGACCATCGCGTATCGCTATGTGAGAGTAGCGATTATATCTTTATTCGATTAGACTTTTAACAAAGTACTGTCAAATCGTCAGAATGACATAATTATACAGTATTATACATGATACCGCCAGGTTCGGAAGGTTGCTTTTACTGAGAAGAACCTGGCAAGGAACTTAGTAATTACACTTTCAAAAATATTATACAATTTAAAAAATATATCACTTAAGAAACATAAGCCCATGGACACAGTTCCAAATGTCGATAAATTAACTCAAAGAAAAGTTTACCAGTTCTACTTAAATCTAAATGCGTAGCTTGAGATGACCAGCCCCCACAAGTGAAGTGGAGACTCCGCATCGGCTATACCCTGACTGTGTCTTTCCTTTCGAGCGATTCGCGTTTGCGAGATCTTTCAAACGTTTA
Organism: Watsonalla binaria; assembly: GCA_929442735.1. Classification (NCBI taxonomy): domain Eukaryota; kingdom Metazoa; phylum Arthropoda; class Insecta; order Lepidoptera; family Drepanidae; genus Watsonalla; species Watsonalla binaria. The sequence goes on along the minus strand of OV838948.1, from coordinate 1,027,206 downwards.
CCATCGACTCATCCCAACAATAAAACAATTGAGCGATTTATCGATGGTTTTGATGCAAGCGATTGGTACGAGTCGCCCCGAATCTAGCCGAATGGAACCGATCGTCGGCCAAAATAAATAGGACTCGCTACCATCGACTGCGATTGAAATCGCGATGTATCGAAATGTTAAAACAATCGAAATAATCGCGATTATCCTGTCACACATCACTTTGCAACTGTAAACATTACAATTCCTCACCAGCAAAGAGTCTGCACATCTCCCGACCAGCATCCCAGACGGCCAGCTCCGGGATACACTCACACACGCGCAGATACAAGTCCTCGTGAGGTTCCCCACACCTTGAAGCCGCTCCGAAGGTGAAGCAGTTGGAATCCGACACACAGGAATCTGTTATCCGTCGAGTTACTGTGGAAACAAGTTTTTTTTGCTTTTAAAAAAAACACGCGGACCAATCATGGACATTTTTTGTTTTTCTACCAGAATTAAGGATACGCTCAGTATTTTTATTCAAATGTCAATACCGATCGGTTGTGTCAGTATTATAGCTGTCATAACAACTGTTTTTGACAACTGACACCCATTTTGATTGCGGCCATAACGGTTGTTAGTTTCGCGGTTTCATTTGGTGTCGGGAATCGTAATTTCTTAATAGAATCACGATGCAAGGTACACTTATCATCAATACCTAAAATATATTATTTAAAGGAGTCCCTGTAGGCAAGGTTCCAAAGATACTGGCAGCATTCCCCCTTTGGATGGCAAGACTAATTCTTTGACCGAGGTAGCTGCCAGCTCTTCGGTCTCCTGTGATGTCGACTAACCTTTTTGTTATTTCTTTCAAAAGCCTTATAGCGCTAGGACCAAGGGTCTCGAATTAATGTCGAGACCCTTTGTCCGTGGGGACCCTAAGTCAAATACCTTTAGTACAATCCCGCATATTCTCCTCGAAGAAGAAGTTCGGTGGACACGTACAGATTCCATCCCTCACTTCAGCTAGTAGCCCGGCGCACTGCTCAGGAGTTGAAGGCGAGCCCAATTCTGAGGAGAAGAAAAGAAAATATATTGAAGAACGAAAGAAAAACATAGTTCCAAGGGCCCTACTCGCTTTCTCCGAAATACGAGCTGCGGCCGAAAGTTCGCAAATTTCCTACGACGGTTCTTATTCGTTCTAAAATTACGTCCGAACGACTGTCTGTTAGAAAATTCTTTGACGTATATACAGGTGTCGAATAAAATAGGACAGCTGTTAAAATATGTGATAGGGTATAATTTTAGGAAGCAAATACAATTATTATGACAAAAATATCTTCTTCCGTTTTCGAGTAATTGACGTTCAAAGTTGACCATATCAAGACCCTATTTTGGCATAAAAATCTATGGTAGCGTAGAGTTATTCACGTGAAATCTAACTACGTTTTCATTTTCTGAAATAATCCCACAAAACCATAATTTGAAACCTTCTCCTTTATTGACCAAGTTAAATGACCTGGTACGTAATGTAGGTAAACGCGGCCGCGCGTTCATTCAATCCCTTAAGGCCGCGAGCTCTTCGGCCCTTAGCAACCATAGCCTATAACTACGTTATCGTTGGAGCTAGATATTTTACGACTTCAACATAGTGATATATTCATAAAACCCTACAACTTCTATAAGACAACTGTTCCTTTTTCTCCGACGTTATATACAAGTATTGCTCGTTTAAAGATATAAGATTAATTGAAAAACTTACCAGCTAAACATCTGGTCATGTCGTCACTAGCGTAGTATCCCACAGGACACACACAGACCCCCTGATGAGTGCACACGAAGGGAGACTCGCATGGTAGAAGCACGTTACACGCAGCGCCGTGATGGTTGCCATCCCTGGTTGAATTTACGTTCTGGAACGCTGGGATACTGGTCGCTGATAGGGAGGTTGGTGCTGGGAATAAAAAATAAATGTTAAAAATTTGGTTCGAATACAGATAAATAAAATTTAAGTGTAAGTGAAAAGAAAAATTTTCAATAATTTTGTCTGTCTGTCTATTTGTTCATCTCCGCCGCAGTTCGATAAAAGATATCGTGACCTCATTATTGGGGTCGGCATTTGACCTGGCATCTGACCCCTTTAACGAGGAAAATCTGTGATCTGGGTTGAACCAGTTGTCAGACTATTACCTCCGACTGACCTGTAACGATTGCCAAAGATGATAAATTAGCAACCGGGACCGACGGCTTAACGTGCTCTCCGAGGCACGGAGGGAACTCGGGTGGTCACCATCCAATTTATGGCTAGGGTTAGGGTTGCTTAACTTCGCTGATCGAATGACATGCGCAATAGCAATTGTGCCACGAGCAGCGGCAGCCTTACGTATTGCGAGGCTCCGGGCGCCAGGTCTTTGCGAGGGAGAAAATACAGATTTTTTTTAAATAAGTTCAATGCTCGGCCTCTTCAAGAGCGAGGCCTCGGGTGCTTGCCTTGTTCGCCACCCCCTGGCCACCACTGGGCATGAGCTCCTCATCAATAAAATAAGATATACCCTTAGTCAATACTTACGTGCATCATTAACGTTATAACAGCTGAATGTAGCGATATCACAGACACCTCCTTCAAATTGGCAGTCCTCGCTGATCACGCAGCCAGCTCCGACACCTGGAACAAATAAAATCATCATCATGCACCCATATTTTACCACTTATGTTTACGTGAGGATATATAATAATAATAATAATGATCTTCTACCGAAGTCCAAGGAACAACTACTATGAAACAATTAATAGTATTTTTCAGAAAGGTCAAATTCGGAGCACTCGTAACCGAGGAAATTCTATAAAGAGATGCATGAATGTGGATGAAGCGAAAGAAGTATGTAAGGATCGTAGCATGTGGCAAACGGTGGTCTCTGCCTACCCCCATGGGATACAGGCGTGAGCATATTTGTGTATGAATGAAAACTTACCCAAACCAGCCCGCCGACACTCTTCACCCTGCCGACTATAGTACCCCTCAGCGCAAGTACACCTGTTATCCTGACATTGCAGGCTGTAAGGATCCCTGATGATACCTAAACATTGCTCGTCTCTTGTGCAAACCTCGCCGTAGTTCGCTGAAGGCCAGCACCTGCCCAGGAAGTAATGGTGGCCTTGTTGGCAGCGGCAGGAACCTTCTGTAAATTATAAGCACAGATTAAATAAGGTGTACAAGCCAAGTATGTAGGTTTGAGTAGTAGTGTATATCAATGCCGATAGATGGGGCTAATTATATTGTGAATCACGCTATAAAGATTCTCTACGGTATACGTATATACTAAGACTCGCTGTATAATAAAAAAAACTTTCATCTCTTTGGTACATCGTCTTTCATTACGATCCCAAGTACCTACTCGAAGGCCATAGTACTGAGTTTTGTTCATAAGGCTCTTGACTTTTTATACTTTTGTAACAGAGCTATGGTATTAAATATAAATCTGACATATGTCATTCCCGCACATTTTGTACCGCACGATGTGTTCGTAGATTCCTGAATGCTAACACTCATAGCGCGATTTAGATTCTCGTGTATTTGTAATCAAACGTGCAATTGTTAGCGAGTAGCGCCTGTGCAACATCCGTGCCAATGGACCTTAAGTTTATGATAAAGGTTATCAATGAAACATTTGTCTCATAATGGTAAGGTATACAATCAAAGTAAAAAAAAACACAATAAGGTTATTAAACAAAAGATAATCTCAACAGCGCGATCCAATAATGGCAACTTTTAGCGTAGCGCCATCTATTGACAGAAGTGTGAACTAAGTCCGTCTTGTACAGCGCCATCTATGTAGCGAGCGGAGAAACGCTGCTACTAATATATGAAGTGATCACTGTACATATAAAAACGAGATTGATAGCCGTCTTTAGCAACAAGGCTAGTGTCTGTTACATCTAAACTTAAAAAGCTGCTTAGTTTGTTTGAACGCGCTAATCTCAGGAACTACTGGTCCGATTTCAAAAAATCTTTTAGTGTTGGATAGTCCATTTATCGAGGAAGATATAGGTTACAACTTATTTTCAAAAAAAATAGGGATCTCTAAGTAAATTGCGATTATGTGTAAAACCCAAGGTGTAAATTGAAAACCTAAGTGGGCTGCAAAAACTATTGCTTAAAACTAACACCTCTGGTTACCCCTTCGGGGACCCTTCTGGGATGGCGTGAGCATATATACAGTCTTATAAACTGACTACTGGAGCGACTACTATGCGAATAAACCTTTAAACTAATTACCATTGTCGATTCCATTTCTCCTACATTCATAGGTCGACACCAGCCTGCTGCACTGGTGGTCTTCAACGCAGGGAGACGTGTGGTAGGCAGCCACTGTAACAATATGCAAATTAAAAATAAATGAAGAGCCGTGATGGTCTCGAATCCCAGGATCTTCTAAAAAAACTTATGTGCAGTGATTTAACACCACGTGCTTTATGGAGAAGGAAAACATTTATTTATTTATTTATTTATTTACCATTTATACACCATCATTACAGATATTTAAACCTAATTCGATGGAATACACACAATAATATTTATTCTTGCTTAAATCTAGTTTAATCTTAATTTACACCTAAATATAATATTGTGGCCCATGTGAAGTCGTTCAATGAGCCCGAAAACAAATCCACCCGCGATGCGACCGCATTGAGTGTACACAGCGCCCGCGTTATAGGCGCGCATTTCAATAAATTGGTGCGCGCACGAGGGACATCCAACAACGGTGGCTTCCGTCGCCTCTCCAGGAAAGCCTGCGGCACACACAGGCGTAGCTCTGCCAACACGGCTGGGTTGTGAACCTTACCTAACATCTTGAGGAAACCTGCATATGTCTGAGAAGTAATCGTATATAAGTAATAAAATAAAATCAAAGACGTATGTATGGTGCCTGAGATGGCGATGGACTCACCCTCTGTCACGTTGGCACTAAGTCATATCATCACCGATTTGTCATCGTTTTCGTTACTCGCTAGCGTCACTCGCAATATTTGTAAGAGATATTTTAGTTGTTCACGTCACCGCTGGGAGTCGCTGCACAATTTCTCATACTAATATTCGGCAGAGACGCTAGCGAGTCATCATTATGTCAGCCATAGGACGTCCACTGCTGAACATAGGCCTCTCCCAATGATTTCCACCTCTCCCGGTTGGAAGCGGCCTGCATCCAGCGGGTCCCCGCGGCCTTGACCAGATCGTCCGTCCATCTCGCGGGGGGGCGCCCTACGCTGCGCTTGCCGGTACGTGGTCTCCACTCGAGAACTCTACTGCCCCAGCGGCCATCAGTCCTTCGACCAATGTGGCCTGCCCATTGCCACTTAAGCCTGCTAACCCGATTGCCTACGTCGGTTACCTTAGTACGTCTACGGATCTCCTCTTTTCTGATTCGATCTGCGAGTATAGATTACGAAAACGGTGGCAAACCCGTGATACTGATCAAAGCTAAACTAAATGGGCTTATATTCATGAGATATAAATACTGTAACCAATAACATTGTATAATATTTAACAAAGTAAGTAACATTGTATATATTAAGACTTCACTCAAGCAAATGTTGCTTGATCAAATCTGATTAGAATTGTAAGATTTTACAAAATTTTATCAATATTTTTGTTTACCTGTTTACTATTTTCCCACCGGCATGCTGCATATATTATAGATTATTTAATTTTGGAAACTTAATTGGTTTAAGTTTATTTTAAATATGTTTAGTTTAATTTATGTTGCAATAAACTGTATGTTTCCTTTACATAAATAAATAAATAAATAAAAATATTTTTGTTAAAGAGTAATTGTTGAGTTTCTTGCCGGGTTCTTGTCAACAAATGCTACCTTCCGAACCCGATGGTAACATTTATAATCATGTATAATGTATTTTGCGTCCTTCTGACGATTTGAAAGTACTTTGTAAGAAGTCTAATCAAATAAAGATATTTTGAATTTTTTGAATTTTAAATTAAATTCGTAATCTTACAGTCAACACATCGAGTGCCCCCCAGCACTGGCTCCTGTCCAGCAGCACACCCGCACTGACCCTCGCTGCAGACACTACCGACCAGAGTGTCGCAGTCTATGGCCGAGCTACACGACCATAGACCAAACACTGAACTGCTGTGGACCAGGCACGCTGGTGGAAACAAACAAATTAAAAAATAATAAAGATTGATACAATTGTCGCAAAGTTGAAGTCGTAATTACTCCTTGCAAAAATAAATAAATATCCTCACGCCGTTCCAGAATGGTCCCGAAGGGGCAAGCAGAGTTGTTGATGATGAAGATGATTAAGTGCCAACGTGACAGATGGTGAGTCCATCGCCGTCTCAGACACTTTACATACGTCTTTGAATTACTTCTCAGAAATATGCAGGTTTCCTCACGATGTTTTCCTTCACCGTAAAGCATGTGGTGTGAAATCACTGCACATAAGTTTTTATAAAAATACATTGGTACAGGCCCCGCTGGGATCCGTAAGAAAATTGCAATTTTGTAACCCAAGGTGTAAAATCGAAAACCTATTTATGCGAGCGCTGCAAAAACTATTGACAATAGAACAAAATGATGTACTACGGGTTTGTAGGTCTTATTAAGATCTACAATAAAGTCCGCGAGAGCACATATCTAACTATCATAGTTTAGTCACAATAACGACTTTTATGTTTATAAAAAACTAGCTATGCCTTAGTTACTCCTTGTATCCCGTGGAAATCGGTCCAGATGTTTCAGAGTTAACCCGAGCAAGACAGAGAAAATGTTACAAATTTGTATTTTGATGTATGTACCTTATATTCTTTAATATGCATTTTTATATATCTGTATATATACATTTTCCGTGATATAGTATCCTATGTCCTTCTCCTAGTTCTAAGCTACTTCCCCCCAGCCAAATCGGTTCAGCCGTTCTTGAGTTATAAATAGTGTAACTAACACGACTTTCTTTTATATATATAGATATTAAATCGTCTGAAGAATGAAACTACGTTAAAAGTGTATCGTAATATTAATCCTTATCCAAATGGAGCATTATGTTATCAAGGGCATTTATGTAGAAGTAAAATACTTTTTGTTTTATTCCAATCGGACATTTCGTTGAGAAATTATCACGAGAATAAAATCACAAAGAATTAGTATCTAATAATCAGTTATTTGCTAAGTTTTAATATTCAACTATTATTTTTACACATACATGCTGATACAATGATAAAGAAAAATATAATAAAAATAAAAATTATAAATAAAACAAGGAATTTAAATTAGTGTCTGCGGGAATGGTGTCCAGTAAGCTGGCTGCGTTACCTCGCTGGATCGCTAAACTAATCCTCTGACCGAGGTAAGAACCAGCTCGACCCTCACCAGAGACGTCAACCAGGCGTTTTGAAAGATCCTTAAAAAGGACTTTCGCATTTGGCCCCCATTTACTAAGTGCAAATTAAAGTATTTATTTTCTCTGTTTGGGAAACATTTAGGGTACCGCGGGAATTAAATTAAATCTACGCGCAGCCTAGGGCACAACTAGTATACAATTATGACTGAATACAGTTACTTAAATACATCAATATCATAAATTACTTACCTAAAACTATAAACACTGTATCCCGCCACATTTTAATAATGAAATAAGTTACTCTTATGACTTAGTTACCACACACTGATTGTCAAAAAAGAATAGATTTCTGCTGTGGCTATCTGCAGACTAATTCCTATCGTAATCTGTCGATAAATATAGCATTTGGAACATTAAGATAGGAATTAACACGTGAGCAGGGTCACATTTCGAATTTTTTTTAAGGCATAGGATATCCCTTTTAAATACTTTAATAATACCATTTAAATTTTGGACAAGGTAAGGATATACTCATGTGTATAAGGTGAAGTATGAAAGTAGCACCAGTGACTGACAAGTTGAAGAATAAACATTTGTCGTGGTATGGACATGTTATGGAGGGATGAGGATAATGTTGACCATAAAGTTTTGTTTATGAATGTGGATGGTTACAAGGGGAGAGGAAGACCTAAGAAACGATGGATGGAATGTGTGAAAGATGATATGGATGAAATAGGAGTGAATACAGATATGACGGCTGATAGAGAGAAATGAAGAGAAGAACACATTGCGCCGACCACAAATAACATGGGATAAGGGTAGGAGGATTATGATGATATGGCTAAGGGAGTGAATACAGATATGACGGCTGATAGAGAGAAATGGAAGAGAAGAACACATTGCGCCGACCACAAATAACATGGGATAAGGACAGGAGGATTATGATGATATGGCTAAGGGAGTGAATACAGATATGACGGCTGATAGAGAGAAATGGAAGAGAAGAACACATTGCGCCGACCACAAATAACATGGGATAAGGGCAGGAGGATGATGATGATATGGATAAGGGAGTGAATACAGATATGACGGCTGATAGAGAGAAATGGAAGAGAAGAACACATTGCGCGAAAAGCTGTTATTTTGGAATTACAAACAGACACTTCAATTTTATTTATCTGTATATATAAAGATACTTAGAACTGCCACTTCTAAATGTTCTATGTCCAAATAATAAGTAATCAATAGTAATTTTGCAGGTGTTCATTACAACACAATGATAACGTATCTGCCAGCACACACTCACCTAGTTATATGATAAGTATTGACAGGTGAGCTCACAGATAATGGACAGATTTTGAATCGACGATATAATCTTAAGAATTGTTTGTTTATATATAATATTCTATCAAAAAAACTACAACCGCCTCAAAAAGGGAATAATACAATTATCTAAATATATATAACTCAAAGATGACTGACTGACTGACATAGTGATCTATCAACGCACAGTCCAAACCACTGGACGGATCGGGCTGACATTTGGCATGCAGGTACATGTTCTGACGTAGGCATCCGATCAGAAAGGATTTTGATCAATCCTACCCCCAAGGGGATAAAATAGGGGATGAAAGATTGTATGAAACTTTGTGAATTTTAAACCGATATCTATACTAATTATAAACCTGCAGTGTTTGTTTGTTTGAACGCGCTGATCTCAGGTCTACTGGTCCGATTTGAATAAATCTTTATGTGTTAGATAGTCCATTTATAGAGGAAGCAGAGGCAATATTAACATACATATGCTCACGCCTGTATTCCCCGATGGGGTAGCAGAGGTGTTGTAATCACAACACACACTTTTCACCGAAGTAAGTTATTTATTTCAACTACTCTTATTTTTTCTTTTATAATACTTAAAAATCATGAGAATAAAAAAAAAATTCTCTCCGGCGGGGAATCGAACCCCGGTCTCCCGCGTGACAGGCGGGGATACTTACCACTATACTACCGAAGACTTGTCGGTAATTGTTGAAATTATGAATCACTACGTTCTGACCGGTCATATAGTGTCGATTTTATAAATTTAGTTTATGATGAGGAGGGATGAGGGGATAATTGTTTATGAATGTGGATGGTTAAAAGGGGAGAGGAAGACCTAAACGATGGATAGATTGTGTGAAAGATGATATGGATGAAATAGGAGTGAATACAGATATGACGGCTGATAGAGAGGAATGGAAGAGAAGAACACATTGCGCCGACCACAAATAACATGGGATAAGGGCAGGAGGATTATGAGTTTATGATGATGAAGGCTCCAACAATTTTCATGAAATTTTGCATGTAAGGGCAAAAAATAGATCTGGCTAGGTTTTATTTTTGGAAAACATCGTCTTGACCATGTTTTCAGGCACTGAAAAACTTTTAAAGTATCATTACAATACGACAGTAAATTTCGCCGACATCTGTCAAGTTATGGTAGCTCAGACGTGAGGCTTCCATCTTACGGGGCGATAACGGAACTAGAGTACCACGGTGAAATTTTTCTTTTTTTTTCAACATACATATACTTAATATGAGAAACTTCATTGAAATTAAACCGAGCTCGGTCAACCAAGTTCTTATTCATTAATAGCCAGCGATTTACATAAATAAGTTATGGTTGCACGAATAGTCGTAAAACTAAATATTGAAGCTAGCTTTGCTCCATGTTAGTCACAATCAACTTATTAACTCCTTGTCCGTTATGTGCGCCTGGTACTTCGTGTACCATATCATCATCTCCCTGGCCATATCCCATACATTGTTGGGGTCGGCACTTGATTCAACCCGATGCGGCTGATCACCTGATTTTTATACGAAGCGACTGCCATCTGACCTTCGCAACCCCTTTAACGAGGAAAATCTGTGATCTGGGTTTAACCAGTTGTCAGACTATTTTAATCTTCCGACTGACCTGTAACGATTGCCAAAGATGATAAATTGTCAACCGGGACCGACGGCTTAACGTGCTCTCCGAGCCATGGAGGGAGCTCGGGCGGTCACCCATACAATTCCTGGCTAGGTTTAGGGTTGCTTAGCTTCGCTGATCGAATGATATGCGCTATAGCAACTGTGCCACGAGCTCCTCGACTCCTATCTGTCAGTGAAAGTCACGCTAAAATCGGTCTAGCCATTTTGTATATTAGCCGGAACAAACAGAGAGACAGACAGAGAAAATTTTTGAAAGTTTGTTGTCATATGTCACGTGACTGATTTATGATATTCCCATATTTTTATCGTTCGAATTTGAATTTAAAGTGAGATGTAACACGATCCCGAGAGACACCGATTTGGGCCAAGTTTTCTACTTGTAATTAGTTTTTAGTTACTTATTTATTATTTGTTATTGGAATAATAATAAAAAGATGTAACATATAACATAATCCCATTTTATGCCGAACTAAACCCCCTCTCACTTACTAATTCATACATACATGGATGCAGATAAGCAATAATGTGTCAACCCGCATAAACTTGGTTTTGAGAAAATGGCGTCTTAAGATGATTGTATACGTGATTTAAGATTTGTTTTATGACATAAATCCATTTTTTACGTACTTTTATGTTTCAGATGACTTGAAACACTTTTTTAGAATGTTAAATACGTGATGCATTATCAAAATATATCAAAACCTTTGAATTTGACTTTTTGTGGGTTGACACATTATTGCTTATCAGCATCCACATATGCTCACGCCTGTATTCCCAGAAGGAGTAGGCAGAGGTGTTGTAATCACAACACACACTTTTCACACGAGATGATTAAGTGCCAACGCGATAGATGGTGAGTCTCTCGTCTCAGCCATTATACATACGTGTTTGAATTACTTCTCAGACAGATGCAGGTTTCCTGACGATGTTTTCCTTCACCGTAGAGCATGTGGCGTGAAATCTATGAGGATTTAAAATTTTCGTACACAGTAATTGCAATTTTTATGAGGTAACACGCGAGTAACTCTTGAGGTTTGTAATTTTTTTAATTATAATTTTTTGACAGAGATTTTTTAAAAAAAATAGATTTTGTATGTCAGTACCGTATATACTTTCGTATACATTTAGTGACAGCCGTGGTGGCCTTGAGATTTGAGCAGTCGCCTGCTACGCAAGCGACACAAGTTCGAACCCCAGCGGGGCCTGTACCAATGAGTTTTTTCTAAAAAACTTATGTACAGTGATTTCACACCACGTGCTTTACGGTGAAGGAAAACATCGTGATGAAAGCTGCATATGTCTGAGAAGTAATTCAATGACGTATGTAAGTGTCTGAGACTGCGATGGACTCACCATCTGTAACGTTGGGACTTAATCATCTTGTGTGAAAAGTGGGTGTTGTTATTACAACATCTCTGCCTACCCCTTCGGGGAATACAGGCGTGAGCATATGTATGTACATTTAGTGAAAAGTTGTTATTTTGGATTACAAACAGACAGAGATTTTATTTATCTGTATAGATTGTAATTTATTGACTAGTCTGGTTACGAGGGCGTTTCGTAGACGGCCGGAGTGTTATTTATAGCATAACGTTGGTCACTGGTGGCGTCATGGCCGTGACGTCACTTTACGTAGATAAGAGACATGTTACGTGCAATATATATTATACCTGGAAACGAGCAAATCTTGTATATATAGAATCAGATTTTCATGAAATGTTGTGTTTAGGGGGTATCAGAGGCAAAAAATAGATCTAACTAGGTTTAGTTTATGGAAAACATCGTTTTGACCATGTTTTCAGGCACTGAAAAACTCATATAATATAATTACAATACGACAGCAAATTTCTCCGACATCTGTCAAGTTATGGTAGCTCAGACGTGAGGCTTCCATCTTACGGGGCGATAACGAAACTAGAGTACCACGGGAGAGACTTCTGAGCTCACGCCTGTATTCCGTGGGGGTAGGCAGCGATCACCGTTTGCCACATGCTACATGTCCAGTTTGAAAAAGAAACCGAGCACAGCTCAACCAGGTTATTTTTGTATTAAAAGCAATATCGTACGACCAAAATAGCTTTTAATAAAGGCCATTCATTTTAGATTGTAATCTCCCCCATGACGTCTCAAATATGCGTCATAGCAAGGCCGAAACACATTACCATAGACACGCTACATAAAAAAAAAGATACTTAACATACATACATATGCTCACGCCTGTATCCCATGGGGGTAGGCAGAGACCACCGTTTGCCACATGCTACGATCCTTACATACTTCTTTCGCTTCATCCACATTCATGCATCTCTTCATACACTTTCTTCGGTTACGAGTGCTCCGAATTTGACCTTTCTGATAAATACTATTAATTGTGTGATAGTAGTTGTTCCTTGGACGCCCTCTACCGACACTTCCGGTCACATTCGCTCTATGAATGTGTTTCGTTAATCGCCTTTCACTCATCCTTTCGATATGTCCAAACCATCTCAACATATTCCACATCATTGTTCAACTTGCACCTGTCTCTTATCACACTAAGATACTTAAGTAGTTACTTAGCTCACCCTGTGTGATCAGAATTATAATTCCCCCTCTGGAATGAGAAGGCAATTCACGGTATTATATATTACTAACTCTGCCCTGTGATTTCACTCGTGTGGATTTAATTCAACGAATGGTGCGAAGTAAATTGCATATTTTTAAAATCAAAAGTATTCCATGCTACTCCATATTCATATTCATATTCAATGTATTTTTTATTTTTTTAATTTAGTTATCAGAGTCAAAGTCAAAAATATCTTTATTCGATTAGACTTTTCACAAAGTACATTCGAATCGTCAGAATGAAATAATTTACAGGATTATACATGATAGATGTGGTGCTGGAGGAGGATGGAGAAAATAAAGTGGACAGAAAGAGTAACAAATGAAAATGTACTCAACATTGTGAAGGAAAACATAATACTTTGGAGAACAATCCAACATCGAAGGGGCAAAGATGGGGAAAGATGATTGGGCACCTTGTGCGACATGATACCTTCTTTAAAAACATAATAGAAGGAAAGGTAGAAGGGAAGAGAGGGAGAGGAAGACCACGGCTAACATACATGAGACAAGTTAAGGAAAAGGTGTCTGTCATGACGTATAGGGAGGTCAAAGAGATGGCACTGGACAGAGACTGGAAGTGGAAAGAAATGCATCGGTTACACCGACAATAGTTATTACTGTTAAATTGATGATGATGATACATGATATAATTGAGCCGTGGTGACCTTGAGGTTTGAGCAGTCGCCTGCTACGCAAGCGACGCAAGTTCCAATCCCAGCGGGGCCTGTACCAATGAGTTTTTCTTAAAACTTATATGCAGTTATTTCACACCACGTGCTTTACGGTGAAGGAAAACATCGTGAGGAAACCTGCATATGTCTGAGAAGTAATTCAATGACGTATGTAAAGTGTCTGAGACGGCGATGGACTCACCCTCTGTCACGTTGGCACTTAATTATGTTCGGTGAAATGTGGGTGTTGTTACAACACCTCTGTTTACCCCTTCGGAGACCCTTCTGGGATGGCTTGAGCATATTATTTTATTTATTAGTTACGAGTCTTTGGGGTCATAGGGGTCGAGAAAAAAACGACATTGTTTTTTTTTACATAGCGATATTAAAATTTATTACAAAAAAAATTAATACACAATTTGGAAAATTATTAAATTCAAAACTAAATTAATCTTATCATAAAAGCATGCGTTCTTCAAATAGGCCTTCAGAGCCGTCAAAACATAAATAAGCTAAATAACACCTTACGATATGTAACATAAGGTCGATATTTGAATGCTAAGAAAATGTCTTAAGATTTTCTATAGCGGACGTCACGCGGTTTCACCCCCGTAGTTCCCGTTGCCGTGGGAGTACGGGGATAAAATATAGCCTATGTTACTCGCTGATGATGTAGCTATCCATTGCTGAAAGAATCTTTCAAATCGGTCCAGTAGTTTCGGAGTTTATTCAATGCAAACATACAAATAAATATTTCCTCTTTATAATATTAGTGTAGAAAAAGTTATAATTCTCCCTTTATATATGTAATTATCTTAATCTATACAGATAAATAAAATTAAAGTGTCTGTTTATAATTCGAAAATAAAAGCTTTTCACTGAATGCATATATGCATTTAATTAAAACTATTTTTAAAAAAATTCTCTGTCAGTCTGTTGCGGATAATCTCCGAAACGTCTGGACCGATTTTAGCAGGACTTTCACTGGCAAATAGCTAATGTTACAAGGAGTAACTTAGGCTACTTTTATTTTATAATCCGGGGTGACACCGCAGGATACAGCTAGTATAAAATATAATTCAAATAATAAAACTTATTTATCAAGAACTAACTCTTTATAATCATAATGACATAATTATTGTTATTTCAAAATAACATATTCAAATAATAATTACCGCTAAGTTAGTAAATGCGATGCACAACGAATTATGCCATTTATTCTCTTACAAATCACTGTCAAAAATAACGAAACTTCATAGGCTCGTTATGCCTCCTCAACAATGTTATAGCGAGGGAGTTATTCATATAAATAACAAATTAGTTGAAAGTAAAACACCATGATTTGATCAAGTTAACTATTAAGTGCGAAATTAACAAATTGTAGCAGAAGCCGTGGTGGCCTCGGGGTTTGAGCAGTCGCCTGCTACGCTAGCGACGCAAGTTCGAATCCCAGCGGGGCCTGTACCAATGAGTTTTTCCAGAGTTTAGTGATTTCAGACCACCTGAAACCTGCATATGTCTGAGAAGTAATTCAAACACGTATGTATAGTGCCTGAGACGGCGATGGACTCACCATCTGTCGCTGTCACGTTGGCACGGTTACAACACCTCTGCTTACCCCATCAGGGACCCTTCTGGGATGGCGTGAACATATATATAAATGGTGCAGAAAGCTAAAATGTACTTATAAACCTATCTAATCAACCGCTTCAAACGGGAGTGCATTATTATCTGCCTACCCTGCCTACTGCGGGTAGGCGTGAGGAACGTAGGAAATGCCTGTGGACTTAATACCTATATAACGATAAATACGTTATTTACTCTATATATATATCGTTTTCGTTACGTTATAACGTTTAAGGGGAATTAATAACGACGGACAATGATCAATAACGGATGATATTTTATTTCGATAATTATTCGTACCTTTGGTATAAATATTAAAATTACGTTAGTTTTTTTTATATACCGGTATAAATATTGATGTGGTATTGTTTACCGGTTTTTGTATACGTTAGTGACGTGAAGGAAAAAACCGGTATTTATCCATTTATACCGTTATATTCTAATATCCGAGACCGAAAGTTAATATTGTGATATTTATACCAATATATACTAATACTAATTTAAAAGTCCTGTCTGTATACTAAAATTGCATTCACACCTAATCCGCTACACCGATTTAGTACATTTTAGAACATTTAGGTGAGATATATAGGTGTCGGAGAAAAAGGAACAGTTGTCTTCTATAAGTTGTAGTGTTTTATGAATATATCACTATGTTGAAGTCGTAAAATATCTAGCTCCAACGATAACGTAGTTATAGGCTATGGTTGCTAAGGGCCGAAGAGCTCGCGGCCTTAAGCGATTGAATGAACGCGCGGCCGCGTTTACCTACATTACGTACCAGGTCATTGAACTTGGACAATTAAGGGGAAGGTTAATGGTTTCCAAAAATGGTTTTATGGGATTATTTCAGGAACTATTATTAGAATACGTTACCTCTGATTTTTATGCTACAATAAGGTCTTGATATGGTCAACTTTGAACGTCAATTACTCGAAAACGGAAGTAGATATTTTTATCATAATAATTTTATTTGCTTCCTAAAACTATACCCTATCACATATTTTAACAGCTGTCCTATTTTCACCGACACCCCGTGCGTATATGTATATATATATATGTGCTTTGAAGACAGACAAAGTCGCGGGGAAAAGCTCTTATTAAGACAACTTCGTATATAATCGCCATAATTTGATCGGATTGTAGTTTTTTTAGCTTCATTATCTGGGCGTTATAATTCCACGCAAGCAAAGTCGCGGGCTTAAAGGTGTATCTTTATGTTAGTGTATGGCATTAGTCAAGTAATATTTCCTTAAATCAATAATTCTCTGCACTCTTCTAGATATAATGTAATCTTCTTTTATCATCCATACATTGTTGGGGTCGGCACTTGATTCAACCCGATGTGGCTCCATGTTAGTCACAATCAACTTATTAACTCCTTGTCCTTATGATCCACCCCTAAGGGGGTAAAACGTGTTGAAAGATAAACAGACCATTCTTTGAACATAACTTGCTTCATATAAAAGTGACTGCGAAGAAACGAGGTTTTGCTTACAAGGAACGTACATTATATCTAAAGAGTGCAGTGACTTTTCAACTTAATTGTTTAATAACTAAGTAGATAAAATAACTAAATAGGTACAATAACTAAATAGGTACGATAACTAAATAGATAAAATAACTAAATAGGTACAATAACTAAATAGGTACGATAACTAAATAGATAAAATAACTAAATAGATATAATAACTAAATAGATAAAATAACTAAATAGATATAATAACTAAATAGATAAAATAACTAACTAGGTACAATAACTACATAGTTATAATAACTATATTGTTGTGCCAAAACTGTTATATTAAGCATTTTGGATCGTATCTCTGTCATCCGCATACTGGTCCTGATCCAATTCCTCTTCTTCATCAAACTCCACTTCATCATCCTCTATGTGAGCCTCCTGTAAGAGTTAAAAGAGTATTAAGAGTGATGTAATACAGTTCAATTAACGGCTAAGAGCCGTGGTGGCCTCGGGGATTGAACAGTCGCCTGCTACGCACGCAACGCAAGTTCGAATCCCAGTAGAGGCTGTACCAATGAGTTTTTTAAAAACTTATGTGCAGCGATTTTTGATGTGATTTCACACCACGTGCTTTACGGTGAAGGAAAACATCGTGACGAAACCTGCATATTTCTGAGAAGTAATTCAAAGACGTATGTATAGTGCCTGAGACGGTGATGGACTCACCATCTTGATTAAGCAATTTACTATATATTGATGTGCAATTTACTAATGTACTGATTACTGACTAGTTATTTGCAATACTGTGCAGTTATTGGTAATACTGCGCAGTTATTGGTAATACTGTGCAGTTATTGGTAATACTGTGCAGTTATTGGTAATACTGAGCAATTACTAGCAATACTGTGCAATTATTGGTAATACTGAGCAATTACTAGCAATACTGTGCAATTATTGGTAATGCTGAGCAATTACTAGCAATACTGTGCAATTATTGGTAATGCTGAGCAATTACTAGCAATACTGTGCAATTATTGGTAATACTGAGCAATTACTAGCAATACTGTGCAATTATTGGTAATACTGAGCAATTACTAGCAATACTGTGCAATTATTGGTAATGCTGAGCAATTACTAGCAATACTGTGCAATTATTGGTAATGCTGAGCAATTACTAGCAATACTGTGCAATTATTGGTAATGCTGAGCAATTACTAGCAATACTGTGCAATTATTGGTAATACTGAGCAATTACTAGCAATACTGTGCAATTATTGGTAATGCTGAGCAATTACTAGCAATACTGTGCAATTATTGGTAATGCTGAGCAATTACTAGCAATACTGTGCAATTATTGGTAATACTGAGCAATTACTAGCAATACTGTGCAATTATTGGTAATACTGAGCAATTACTAGCAATACTGTGCAATTATTGGTAATACTGAGCAATTACTAGCAATACTGTGCAATTATTGGTAATACTGAGCAATTACTAGCAATACTGTGCAATTATTGGTAATACTGAGCAATTACTAGCAATACTGTGCAATTATTTGCAAAATTCAAAATGTCATTTTTTGATTAGACTTCTTACAAAGTACTTTCAAATCGTCAGAAGGACACAAAATACATTATACATGATTATAAATGTTACCACCGGGTTCGGAAGGTAGCTTTTGTTGACAAGAACCCGGCAAGAAACTCAACAATTACTCTTTTAAAAATATATTATACAATGTTTTTGGTTACAGTATTTATATCTCATGAATATAAGCCCATGGGACACAGTTCAAATGATCAATTGCAACACTGTGCAATTATTTGTGATACTTAGTAATATGAATGAGCAGTGTCATTTATTTATTTATTTATTCAATAATTAAAACGGCATACAATGCCAATTACACTAATCAGACACATAAAATATAATATAAAAACTAAAAATAAAATATGAACGTTCATCCTTTCTCGCAGAACACCATGCACTCTAACAATAGCTTGTTCCATCCGTCATCAAACACATCCACCGTAGGGTTAGACGTAGGGTTAGTTATATTATAAGCTCTATAAATAAACTGTAAAAAGGGATGTTAAGCGGTCACCTGGTACTGCTGGTACTCAGAGATGAGGTCGGCCATGTTGCTCGCCGCTTCGGTGAATTCCATCTCGTCCATACCCTCGCCCGTGTACCAATGGAGGAAAGCCTGAGATGGGAATTAACATAATCATGTATTGGATTATCACAACGACACAGCGAGTACCGCCATCTATGTAGCGAGTGAAGACATCACTCGCTACATAGATGGCGGTATTCGCTAACAATTGCAAAGTTTAAGTATATATACACGAGTTCTTGAAATGGTTAGTAAAAACGAGGCGAGACTTGAACCTTTGTAATCCGTGCAGTTGCTCTGCCAACTGAGCTACTCGTTACTACATCATAACATAACATAACATATGCTCACGCCTGTATTCCCCGAAGGGTTAGGCAGAGGTGTTGTTATCACAACACCCACTTTTCACCGAATTTGATTAAGTGCCAACGTGACAGATGGTGAGTCTATCGCCGTCTCAGGCACTATGCATACGTCTTTGAATTACTTCTCAGAAATATGCAGGTTTCCTCACGATGTTTTCCTTCACCGTAAAGCACGTGGTGTGAAATCACTGTACATAAGTTTTTTTTTTTAGAAAAACTCATTGGTACAGGCCCCGCTGGGATTCGAACTTGCGTCGCTTGCATAGCAGGCGACTGCTCTAACCTCAAGTCCACCACGGCTCTACTACTGACTACTTAATGCGTCATCAAAATCTAATACGTTGACATCTTACAAGCTGCTCCATCAATTTTCATGAAATTTTGCATGTAGGGGGTTTCAGGGGCAAAAAATAGATCTAATTAGGTTTCATTTATGGAAAACATCGATTTGACCATGTTTTCACTCACTGAAAAACTCCTACATTACAATACGACAGTAAATTTCGCCGATATCTGTCAAGTTATGGTCAGACGTGAGGCTTCCAGGGCCTGCATACAAAGTAACATTACCCTCACGCTTCGCTAGTAGAAACAATACAAAATGTACGGGAATGACATATGTCACGTGACTGATTTATGGCATTTACATACATTTCGTATCGTTTCTATTATATTTTAGTTCACCATCATCTCCCTGGCCTTATCCCATACATTGTTGATTCAACCCGATGTGGCTGATCACCTGATTTTTATACGAAGCGACTGCCATCTGACCTTCGCAACCCCTTTAACGAGGAAAATCTAGGTTAAACCAGTTGTCAGACTATTTTAGGCCTCCGACTGACCTGTAACGATTGCCAAAGATGTTAAATTGTCAACCGGGACCGACGGCTTAACGTGCTCTCCGAGGCACGGAGCCAATAGCAACTGTGCCACAAGCTCCTCCTTAATATTCTTCAGTTATAAGATTATTGTGATCTAACCTTCCTTCTGAACATAGCAGTGAATTGCTCCGATATTCTCTTGAAGATCTCCTGTATGGCCGTGGAGTTGCCGATGAATGTGGCCGACATCTTGAGCCCACGAGGGGGGAAGTCACACACTGCCACTTTCAAGTTATTAGGGATCCATTCCACGAAGTAGCTGGGAACAGGGAATAAAATGCATCACCCTCCTGTCCTTATCCCATGTTATTTTTGGTCGGCGCAATGTGTTCTTCTCAAAGTCAAAGTCAAAGTCAAAAGTATCTATATTCGATTAGACTTTTTACAAAGTACTTTCAAATCGTCAGAATGACATAATTATACAGTATTATACATGATACCGCCAGGTTCGGAAGGTTGCTTTTACTGAGAAGAACCTGGCAAGGAACTCAGTAATTACTCTTTTCAAAAATATTATACAATTTCAAGAATACAATATAATAATTAAAAAATAAACGCGTGAGCTCATGGACAATGTTCCAATGCACAATTGTCGATAAAAATTAACATAACTAAAAATCTAGTACATCTACTTATAACTAAATGCGTAGCTTGAGATGACTCTCGTTCATTTATGTCAGCCGTCATATCTGTATTCACTCCTATTTCATCCATATCATCTTTCACACAATCCATGTATGCCAAATTTCAGCCCGATCCGTCCAGTGGTTTGGGCTGTGCGCTGATAGATCACTATGTCAGTCAGTCAGTCACCTTTGAGTTATTACATCAAACATCATCATCATAATCCTCCTGCCCTTATCCCATGTTATTTGTGGTCGGCGCAATGTGTTCTTCTCTTCCATTTCTCTCTATCAGCCGTCATATCTGTGTTCACTCCCTTAGCCATATCATCATAATCCTCCTGTCCTTATCCCATGTTATTTGTGGTCGGCGCAATGTGTTCTTCTCTTCCATTTCTCTCTACCAGCCATCATATCTGTATTCACTCCTATTCCAGCCATATCATCCTTCACACAATCCATCCATCGTTTCTTAGGTCTTCCTCTCCCCTTGTAACCATCCACATTCATAAACACAACTCTTTTGTCACCATTATCCTCATCCCTCCATACCATGTCCATACCACGACAAATGTTTATTCTTCAACTTGTCAGTCAGTGGTGCTACTTTCAGACTTCCCCTTATATACTCATTCCTTACCTTGTCAATCATCACAAATGGTACACTTATTAGCTTATATGTGGAATCCACGTCCATGAATAAGGCACAGTCGGGCACGGTCAGACATACCTGGAGTTCTTGTTCTGTATGTTGAGCACCTGGTCATCCACCTCCCTCATGGACATGGGGCCTCTGAAGATGGTGGCCACGGTGAGGTACCGGCCGTGGCGAGGGTCACACGCCGTCATCATATTACCGGGGTTGAACATCTGTATAATATCACCAAATTATATTTCACTGAGGTCCATAGGAAAATAGGACAGCTGTTGAAAATATGTGATAGGGTAGGATTTTAGGAATCAAATAAAATTATTATGACAAAAATATCTTCTTCCGTTTTCGAGTAATTGACGTTCAAAGTTGACCATATCAAGACCTTATTGTAGTATAAAAATCAGCGGCAGCATTCACGTGAAATCAAATTACGTTTTAATTATTTTCTCTCACTAACTTCCTGAAATAAATCCCATAAAACCATTTTTCGAAACCATTAACCTTCGCCTTAATGTACCAAGTTCAATGACCTGGTACGTAATGTAGGTAAACGCGGCCGCGCGTTCATTCAATCGCTTAAGGCCGCGAGCTCTTCGGCCCTTAGCAACCATAGCCTATAACTACGTTATCGTTGGAGCTAGATATTTTACGACTTCAACATAGTGATATATTCATAAAACACAACAACTTCTAGAAGACAACTGTTCCTTTTTCTCCGACATCTTGTGTATAGTTTCTGTTTCATGATGCCTTATAAGTTAAAGATGATTGTACCAACCTGACTCATTAGCTCTGATACGGTCTGCGGTCGGTAGTTAAACGAATTCCTTGCAGTCAAAGGAGCGAAGCCTAGAAAAAAACATATGTATGTATAAATAACGCTTTTCTCGCTCAGAGAATCAGCATTGCTATTCAACGTGGCAATGCTAATGCTGCCAGCCTTCTTGGCACGATCCCGAGAGACACCGATTTGGGACAAGTTTTCTACTAGTATTAGGTATCCTTGTATATATTAATAAGTTACTTATTGCATCTATACAGATAAATAAGTTTAACACAATCACAAAATTATCTTAATTCGATTAGACTTTTAACAAAGTACTTTCAAATCGTCAGAATGACATAATTATACAGTATTATACATGATACCGCCAGGTTCGGAAGGTTGCTTTTACTGAGAAGAATATGACATAGCCGGAAATCGGATACGTAATTACCGGAAATTGGTAGAAATTGGTAGTGAGTAGAAATCGGATAATGGTAGAAATCCGTAGTTGGAAGAAATTGGAATACAGAATATTTGTAGTAACCGGACATTGTTAAAAACCCGGATGTTTGTAGAAATCGGTAATATTACTCTTTACAAAAATATTATACAAATAGCTGTGCCCTGCGGTTTTATCCGCGTAGATTTAATTTGATTCCAGCTAAACCCTAAATGTTTTTCTTTAAATAAAAGTGCCTATGTTACTCCTTGTAACATAAGCCATCTGCCAATAAAAATCCCGTTAAAATCGGTACAAACAGACAGATAGATAGACGGACAGACAAATGTATACTGGTTTTTCTATGTCAGTCAATACTGTGTACTTTTATATGTATTTCAATTATATATATCTGTATAGATATAGATGTACAGCGTCGTTGGTCTAGTGGTTAGTATGTTCGCCTGCCGATCACGAGGTCCCGGGTTCGGTCGGGTCAAAAATGTACACTGGGTTTTTCTGTCAAGAAATTCACAATAAAATGCCCGGAGTTTGTAAGTTGGGTGTGTGTCCACCGGGTGGCTCGGTGTGCACGTTGCACCGTTGGTCCTCCCTGACCTCTCTCGTCGTGTCTGATGTCCTCCCATCCCACTATGAGAGTGACCCAATAAACAGTGCACCTGTGTTTGCACACACGCGTGCACTATCATATCTCCTGCGGACATGACTGATCCTCGTTGAGATTAGCCGCCGAAACCAAAATTCGGTAGGAGATCATTATAGATGTACAGATTGACATACCAAAAAATTACAACTAAAAACATCCAGTATAAATCTCACCGGGCATAAAGAAGTGGAGCCGAGGGAAGGGCACCATGTTGACAGCCAATTTCCTGAGATCAGCGTTCAGTTGACCAGGGAATCTCAGGCACGTGGTCACCCCGGACATTGTCAACTGTCGTATACACAAAACACACCATTACATAGATATACTCACGCCAGGGGCCTGTTATTCAACGAAATTCTAAGTAACGATGAAGGAAAACATCAATTTTGAGGTCAATCTCTCCCGTGGTACTCTAGTTTCGTTATCGCCCCGTAAGATGGAAGCCTCACGTCTGAGCTACCATAACTTGACAGATGTCGGAGAAATTTACTGTCGTATTGTAATTATATTGTATGAGTTCTTCAATGCGTGAAAACATAGTCAAAACGATGTTTTCCATAAATGAAACCTAGCTAGATCGATTTTCTGCCCCTGAAACCCCCTACACACAAAATTTCATGAAAATCGCTGGAGCCGTTTCCGAGATTCATATTACGTATATATGTATGTACAGGGTGTCAGGGAAAATAGGACAGCTGTTATAATATGTGATAGGGTATAATTTTAGGAAGCAAATACAATTATTATGACAAATATATCTTCTTCCGTTTTCGAGTAATTGACGTTCAAAGTTGACCATATCAAGACCTTATTGTAGCATAAAAATCAGCGGTAACGTAGAGTTACTCACGTGAAATCTAACCACGTTTTTAATTTTTATATTCACTCAATCACTTAAGGCCGCGAGCTCTTCGGCCCTTAGCAACCATAGCCTATAACTACGTTATCGTTGGAGCTAGATATTTTACGACTTCAACATAGTGATATATTCATAAAACACTACAACTTCTACAAGACAACTGTTCCTTTTTCGGTTAGGTATTAAGATTATATACAAGTAACAATAAAGTGATACTCACAGATATGAGGTGGTTAAGGTCCCCGTAACTGGGGCTCGCGAGCCTCAATGTCTTGAAACAGATGTTGTACAGAGCTTCGTTGTCAATACAGAACGTCATATCGGTGTTCTCCACCAGCTGGTGGACTGAGAGAGTCGCGTTGTACGGCTCTAGGACTACTTCGCTCACCTGTCAATGACACATTACATATTAAGTACTCGGAATTTTGTGACATATTATTTGGAACTCGGAATTCAAGGACATATTTGGAATTCGGAATTCAGTGACATACAAAGCAATTAGGAATTTAGTGACATAAAAAGCAATTAGGAATTTAGTGACATATTTTCAACTCGGAATTTTGTGACAAATTTGGTATTCGGAATTTAGTGAAATATTTGCATCTCGGAATTTAGTGCATATGGATCAAAACGTCAGTCACAACTTAGTTGAACTCAGAATTAAGTGACATACTTAACGTCGAAATTTAATGACATATTCCGAATTCAGAATTTTGGTGACGTATACGATGCAGAATACGGAATTTTGTAATGTAGGAATCTCAAAAGCCAGGGCCGAATTTACTTTATTGATTAAGAAGGGTTAATTAGGGGTCATCAAAGGATTAGTTTATATCTTGTATATATACTGCAATGTGCTTGAAAACTCCTATTGCGCGATTTAGGTTCTAGTGTATTTGTACTTAAACATCGCAATTGTTAGCGAGTAGCGCCATCTATGTAGCGGGTGGAGAAATTCTGCAAGACATTAAAAATGGAGCTCAAATGAACTTACCTTCGGTGAAGGTACAACACTGAATGTGCTCATGATCCTGTCAGGGTACTCCTCGCGGATCTTGCTGAGCAGCAGCGTGCCCATACCCGACCCAGTGCCTCCTCCCAGCGAGTGGGTCAGCTGGAACCCTGGACACAGATTATAAAATATATCACATACCGCGACGGGGTAAGCAGAGATGTACTTATAGTACACCAACACTATGATTACTCTTATTCTCTCTCTCATAGTGGGATGGGAGGTAATCAGACACGACCGGAGAGAGATCAGGGAGGACCAACGGTGCAACGTGCTCCGAGCCACGAGGGTGGATACTCAACTTACAAATTCCGGGACTTTGAACGTCAATTACTCGAAAACGGAAGAAGATATTTTTGTCATAATGATTTTATTTGCTTCCTAAAATTATACCCTATCATATATTTTAACAGCTGTCCTATTTTCTCGGACACCTTGTATAGTTGCTTACAAAGTATTTAGCGAGCGGAGAAACTATATTACAGATGGTAATGTGTTCAAGCAAATGGCGCCATCTATGTAACGAACAGAGAAGGTTTCTAACACATAGTAATCTTACCTTGGAGACAGTCGCAACCTTCGGCTTCCTTCCTCATCACGTCCATGACAGAATCCACCAGCTCAGCACCCTCTGTGTAGTGGCCCTTCGCCCAGTTGTTACCTGACACACAATACATACATTTACATACAAATGCTCACGCCTGCGTTCCCCGAAGGGGTAGGCAGAGGTGTTGTAATAACAACCCACTTTTCCCACAAGAACACTTTGAATTACTTCTCAGACATATGCAGGTTTCCTCACGACGTTTTCCTTCACCGTAAAGCACGTGGTGTGAAATCACTGCACATAAGTTTTTAGAAAAACTCATTGGTACAGGCCCCGCTGGGATTCGAACTTGCGTCGCAGGCGACTGCTCAATCCTAGCGGGGCTTAAGCAATGACACAAACCAATTTACCAAGTTTTCAAATTCATTATTTTTTTTGGATATGGTCTCTCGCAGTTGGTAGGGGGGAGTTACCTCCACTGCTTAACCGGACTAAAGGGCGAGACCCAAGGGCCTCCAGCCGAGCTTAAACTTATAAACTAAGCAACACAGCTAAGGGCACCCCGGTGCGGGGCTCGGACCTCGGCTTAGGGCGTTGCTGGGGGATGAGCTAGGGAGCTGGATCTGAGTAAAAGTCAACTAGCATAGTAAAATCTGAAAGTAAAATAAGGTTCTTACCAGCGCCGCTCTGTCCAAACACGAAGTTGTCAGGTCTGAACAGCTGGCCATAGGGCCCGGCCCGCACCGAGTCCATGGTCCCTGGCTCCAAGTCCACCAGCACTGCTCTGGGTACGTATTTACCTGGAAGGGACTGAGTTTTAGTATCTCAATGCTCAGTCATAATTGAATAGAAAGCACACATCATTAATGATAAAATAAATTGGACAGTTCAGCATTATTGGAATTGTGTCCATGAGCTCATACATAATATGCTCATGCTGGTATTCATCGAAGGGGTAGGCAGAGGTGTTGTAATAACATCACCCACTTTTCACACAAGATGATCAAGTGCCAACGTGACAGATGGTGAGTCCATCGAAATCTCAGGCGCTATACGTACATCTTTGAATTACTTCTCAGACATATGCAGGTTTCCTCACGATGTTTTCCTTCACCGTAAAGCACGTGGTGTGAAATGACTGCACATAAGTGTTTTTTTTAGAAAAACTCATTGGTACAGGCCCCGAGGCCACCACGACTCTTATATATGGGCTCATATTCATGAGATAAATTGTAACTTAACTTAATATTTATGAAAATAACTGAGTTTCTTGCCAGGTTCTTCTCAATAAAAACAACCTTCCTAACTCGGCGGTAGCATGTATAATCCTGTATAATTGCCATTTGAAAGTACTTTGTTACAAATCGAATCAAACAAAGATATTTTCGAGTTTGAGTTACATACAAACAAATACCGACCAAAAGCATAACCCTGCTTTTTGCTCGCCGTAGTCGGGTAAAAAAAAACTAAACACGTGACGGTATCTGGGGGCCTTCCATCACCGATTAAAGCAGAGCATATTAAAAACTCCTGCGGTTTGATGCTACTTTTTAGAACCGTGAAATGTAACTTCAAAGCAAATGCTTGAACGATCATATATGGATGCAGATAAGCAATAATGTGTCAACCCGCATAAACTTGGTTTTGAGAAAATGGCGTCTTAAGATGATTGTATACGTGATTTAAGATTTGTTTTATGACATAAATCCATTTTTTACGTACTTTTATGTTTCAGATGACTTGAAACACTTTTTTAGAATGTTAAATACGTGATGCATTATCAAAATATATCAAAACCTTTGAATTTGACTTTTTGTGGGTTGACACATTATTGCTTATCAGCATCCATATAGCCCCTTGTCCAACTATCGATAGCGCGATCTATTTCACAACTAACGCCATCTACTAATAGTTCATGAAACTAATACAAACTCAATGTTGGTACAAAACGTAAAGACCATACCTCCTGACGCTTCATTGAAGTAAACGTTGATCCTTTCCAGCTGCAACGGATTCTCCCCGTGGTACATCCCCGTTGGGTCCACGCCATGCTCATCGGCTATTATCTCCCAGAACTGTAAGATAACGGATATAATAAATATTATTCATCTTCTATCATCATCGTCCCTGGCCTTATCTCATACATTGTTGGGGTCAGCACTTGATTCAACCTGATGTGGCTGATCACTTGATTTTATACGAAGCGACTGCCATCTGACTTTCGCAACCCCTTTTATGAGGAAATTCTGTGATCTGGGTGAAACCAGTTGCAAGATTATTTTAGTCCTCCGACTGACCTGTAACGATTGCCAAAGAAAAAAATTTTTTACTGTGTCCATGGGCTTATATTCATCAGATATAAATACTGTAACCAATAACATTGTATAATATTTTTTCAAAGAGTAATTGTTGAGTTCCTTGCCGGGTTCTTGTCAACAAAAGCTACCTTCCGAACCCGGTGGTAACATTTATAATCATGTATAATGTATTTTGTGTCCT
Source organism: Watsonalla binaria (assembly GCA_929442735.1). Classification (NCBI taxonomy): domain Eukaryota; kingdom Metazoa; phylum Arthropoda; class Insecta; order Lepidoptera; family Drepanidae; genus Watsonalla; species Watsonalla binaria. Next base: position 999,100 of record OV838948.1, on the reverse strand, counting down.
TCTGACGATTTGAAAGTACTTTTTAAGAAGTCTAATCAAATAAAGATATTTCGAATTGAATTGACGTATGTATAGTGGCCTTCCCAGCAGAACAGGGTTACGGTGTGTTCCCTAGGCATGACATCCTGGCTGGAAGATCTTCCCATTGTTGGGGATGAGCATGATCACTCCCTGTATTATTGCGGATGTCCTTTACCGTAATGCTCGCGGCGACGAAGTGACAGACTGACTAAACAATTCATGGACACCTACACAAGCATTGAACCCGCGTACCCACGCATACATACATACATATGCTCACGCCTGTATTCCCCGAAGGGGTAGGCAGAGGTGTTGTAATCACAACACCCACTTTTCACCGAAGATGATTAAGTGCCAACGTGACAGATGGTGAGTCTATCGCCGTCTCAGACACTGTACATACGTCTTTGAATTACTTCTCAGTAACATGCAGGTTTCCTCACGATGTTTTCCTTCACCGTAAAGCACGTGGTGTGAAATCACTGTACATACGTTTTTTAGAAAAACTCATTGGTACAGGCCCCGCTGGGATTCGAACTTGCGTCGCTTGCGTAGCAGGCACTGCTCAAACCTCAAGGCCACCACGGCGTACCCACGCATTGCAGGAAATATTCCACCGGACACCAAGTTCTCGAAGTTCTCGAACAACAAGCACATATGTGTTTATACTTATACTACAGTACCCCAGTATCACAGGGTTTTCGTAATCTATACTCGCTAGCGTCACTCGCAATATTTGTATGAGATATTGTGCAGCGACTACCAGCGGTGACGTGAACAACTAAAATATTGCGAGTGACGCTAGCGAGTATAAATTGAATAGAATCAGGTGTTACTTTGCGGGAGTCCATGTTTATGGTTTTAAATTGTATAAAATATTACAATGCAATATTCCGCTATTTTATTTATTTATTTATTAAAAAAGAGCCGTGGTGGCCTCGGGGTTAGAGCAGTCGCCTGCTACGCAAGCGACGCAAGTTCGAATCCCAGCGGGGCCTGTACCAATGAGTTTTTCTAAAAAACTTTTGTACAGTGATTTCACACCACGTGCTTTACGGTGAAGGAAAACATCGTGAGGAAACCTGCATATTTCTGAGAAGTAATTCAATGACGTATGTATAGTGTTTGAGACGGCGATGGACTCACCATCTGTCACGTTGGGACCTAATCATCTTCGGTGAAGTGGGTGTTGTGATTACAACACCTCTGCCTACCCCTTCGGGGAATACAGGCGTGAGCATATGTATGTATGTTTTAGTTTAATACAGTTTTGTAATGTTTTTACAGCGAGTATAGTTTACGAAAACGGTGGAAATTTCGTGATAGGGGTGTTTAACGTAGTTTATTCGTGATAGTTAGCCATCTTATCACAAGATGGCGTTGTATTGTTTTACATCTCGATGGTAAGATTCTATTTTAGTTGTATATAGAGTTCAGTGTCAAACGTCAATAGTGTGGTCTTCAAGTGGTCGTCAAGACAGTTGTGGAATCAATAAATACCAGGATTGCCCAAGTTACGGTGTTTCACTCAACCAACCAAGGTCTGCTCCGACTGATCCTGGCTCCCAGGCCTAGTTTGTCATACAAGGGGTATAGTTTACATATAAGCAGTAAGGCAGCTAAAAACAAATCGTTCGAAATGACACACTCACAAACACATGCATCTATAAATAAAACCGCCCTCAAAAAGAGAAAAATAAAATTATGTCAAATAAATTTGTTACTTTCGAAGTTGGTGTTTGACACCGAGTGCGATGTTATATTTGGCATCAACATCAGATTTACTTCTTTAATAAAAAAATTTTTTATTTATCCTGTTGACTCAAGAGCTTATTTTAGATAATGCAATTCCGTATTGCACTTGGCCACCTGTTTTTTTTTTTTATATCAATTTTTCCCTAGAAGACACATCTGGCAATCTCGATAAAGAAATATTGAGCTATGGCAACCTCTCGCCAATCTAACCGATTAATATTGCAAATCGATATCAGAATTGGATTTGTGTTTGTTTTATTAACCGGTAACCCAAAACCTAAACCGAAATCAGTTTGTTCGGGGTCGACGATCGAGCCGATTCGCTTAAAAACCGGTTGCCGACATTTGCACGCAGTAATATTTGACATTGCGAAACAAATGTCGGTCGTACATATAATAAACAACCTCCTTTCCGCCATTAATATCAAGAAACACGCACAATGTATTAATTCTTACCGACCACGCAAAGGTCTCCCATAAACAGACATCTGTTTTTTTTATGCCAAGTAGATCGTATAGATACGACCCCTTCGGCTATTGAATAGTGATGGGCGCAAACGAACGTGTGAATAACGACTCATAATGGCTCCATTATTGTTGATTCGAATTTGGAACCCTTATTTTTTTATACAACTGGGGATTGGGGTTCATTTAAAAAAAATGCTTTTGTATTTTAGAATATGTCAAAATGTACGTTAAATTTAGCGGGATTTTGAGCAGTCGACTTTCAAAAACATAATTGTTATTTTTAAAACTATTCCTATATTCAAATCAAGTAGGTATTAAGGTATAGTGAGAATATAAGCTATACAAGCTTATTTTTTAAACAAGACGTTTGGCTCCATTGGCAAGAGTTGTCAAACTTCAAGATTTTAAAATTTACGGCCATAAAAATTTACATTTTGATTGAAAAGTGAGTGACGTATACGGGGTCAGTCACGACGTGACATCTCCTACTATCATCACGCCTATTCCTTATTTACTTTGCGAGTGTGTCGTTTCAAACTATTTATGTATTCCGAGTAGGATGACGGGTTGCTCACTTCCCTCTATAATGGTTGAGGAGGGCGATGGCTGGCATTCTCGTCATACTTGTGAACAGGTGCTGCTAGGGGGGCTGGTCATCTCAAGCTTTTTTTTTATATCGACTTTTGTGTACTGGAACTGTGTCCATGGGCTTATATATATGTTTTATGATATATATATATATTGTATTATTCAAAGCTGTAATTTTTTTTTATGAGTAATTACTGAGTTTCTTGCCAGGTTCTTCTCAGTAAAAGCAACCTTCCGGACCTGGCGGCAGCATGTATAATCCTATGTAATCGTGTCTTTCTGACGATTTGAAAGTACTTTGTAAAAAGTCTAATCGAATAAAGATATTTTGAATTGAATTGAATTGAATAGCTTCCTAACTGATTGTAAATCTTATATTTAAACTGTGGTATATTTATGCTGAAGCGGATAAATAAACTATGAGAATTGGTTTGACCTTAGAATCACTACTAGGTAGATAGGTATAGCTAGTGATCTCACCCTGTTTGTATTGCAGTCCTGACCAACGTGGGAGCTATGTCATCATGTCTTTAAGCGTCTCGCCGTAGCGTGCTTGGTGGCCTTATAAAGTGTTGTTTTCCGCTTTTTAATATACAGTTGCAGAAACAAGTTAAAAAGTGTATATGGCTGTCTTTCTCGTCGCCGTCCGGGTCTGATGACCGTATATGGTTACGAAAGTTAAAATCGTCTGACCAAAGACCTCATTCTGAGTTAAATTCTTAATACCTGTAGACCTAGATACATTCTCTCGCGCTTGCGCTAATACAAGCGATACAAAATGTATGGAAATGACATTTAAATCAATCACGTGAGAAACTGAAACTCTGGGACCTTGGGGTCCAGATGCTCATCAACTTTTCAAAGAGGTTGCACGTCGTCTGGTAGAAGCTTCTCGTGACAAGCGGGCTGGGGCTTTTCTCGCTCAGAGAATCAGCATTGCTATTCAACGTGGCAATGCTGCCAGCCTTCTTGGCACGATCCCGAGAGCCACCGATTTGGGCCAAGTTTTCTACTTGTAATTAGTTATTAGTTACTTATTATTAATTAAAATTATAAAAAATAAAAAACTTTATCACGTGAGATATGTCACTCCCATTTCAATTCAATTCAATTCAAAATATCTTTATTTGACTAGACTTCTTACAAAGTACTTTCAAATCGTCAGAAGGACACAAAATACATTATACATGATTATAAATGTTACCACCGGGTTCGGAAGGTAGCTTTTGTTACATATACATTTTATATAGTTTCTACAAGCGAAGCGTGGGTATAAAGTTACGCTGCCTAAAGGCCCAGGCACCGAGAAACTAATCAATACAAATTTGTGAGTCATCTACTCAAATATTGAAAAGAGAAAGTTTTTGGATGAATTTTAGCCACTTTTGCAACTAGTATTACACATTTTGGTGACTCGATGGTCAAGTGGCCTCAAGAACTACACACGGTCTTGGGTCCGACACCGGTGTCGGGTAATTGAGTTTCCAATCAACAATTTCCCAATAGCCTAGTCTGGATTAGTGCCTCGTTAATAGCAACAGGCTCACCCCCTATGACTTAAACATAACTGGTGGAATACTGATGTACTGCAAGTAGGCACATATCTGCCTACCCCTTCGGGTATTATGTAATGTATGTATGTAATTCTATGCTATGAATTTTCGAAGTCCTTTAAATGCGTCGATAATCGATACGAAACGTTCTAATCTATAAAAAACTCGAAATCATATTGTAGACTCTACTATACTTATTAGGGGCAGCATTTGGGTAGGTAGGTAACATTTTCGTAGCATCCGTCATACTTAAGATTCTAAATTTAAATTGATCGTTCCATACTGTCATCTGTCAGTGACACACCGCTTAGGTCATACTTAATCAACTAGAATCTCTACATACCTACTACTAGGTAATAAATAACGATTATTCTAGTGTTATAAAATAACCGTGAAAGAGCCGTGGTGGCCTTGAGGTAAGAGCAGTCGCCTGCTACGCAAACGACGCAAGTTCGAATCTCAGCGGGGCCTGTACCAATGAGTTTTCGAAAAAACTTATGTACAGTGATTTCACGCCACGTGCTTTACGGTGAAGGAAAGCATCGTGAGGAAACCTGCATATGTCTGAGAAGTAATTCAAAGACGGCGATGGACTCACCATCTGTCACGTTGGCACTTAAACATCTTCGGTGTAAAGTGGGTGTTGTGATTACAGCACCTCTGCCTACCCCTTCGGGGAATACAGGCGTGAGCGTATGTATGTATGTATATTATAAAATAACACTAGAATATACACTTTAGGTAATTAATGTGACTATTTTGTTAACGATGTTGGTATACACTTAAGACAACGAACGGTTTCTGACATTTGTGGTTTCTGATTGGCAGTACTCAACATAATTAACGATAGCCGGTAAATAAGGTTATATTACAAAGGTCAAACACACATGGGTTAAAACCGGTTATCTAATTAACGGTTCCCTAGTTTTGAACTAACAATGCACTAAAATACGTAAATCTTAATTCAAATACGCTTACCTTTGATCCAATTTGATTCCCGCACTGGCCGGCTTGTACATGCACTATTTCCCGCATTTTCGAAGTGACTCAATAGAGTCGAGCACAACACTATTGAAATTAGAACACTTTTAAAAAATATCTTGCTTTTTTTCGGATGGTTTTTTTTTTTAATGATTTTCTGACAGCCAAAACCTATGGAATTTAAAATTTCAATACTTAATACACTGTAGTTATCAAATTGTTATCGTCACAATTCCAAGTAAAATGATTGATAATACGATATCTGATAACATGTCACTGCTAGCGTACCTATTATGCAAGACACCTAATTGCATGGAACATGTTTCGAGAAAAGCTCTTCTTAAAATGGACGCCTTAACATTGAGTGACTCAAAGTAGGTAACTTGCTTATAGGTGTGGTTAAAATAATAGGTATTTAATGTGATAACTGTATATTTAATTATTAATATTTTGATAATGATTACTGGGACATTGGGACTTGATTAATAGGGAATCCAATCAAATAAGAGCCTAATTAAATTTACTTGAGTAATTTAATCGACGTGGGACATAGGTGAAATTTTTTGGTTAATATTGTTTTTTTTTGCCAAATCTTTCATGAGACATTTGTGTGTTGTTAAAGATAACAACCAATGCCTGAAAATTAAAAATAAACGAACTTTCACCGATTCTACAAGGAGGTCTTATGAAAACTGTTGATGCCTCTCGTGACAAGACTGGCCAATATTCCGCTCTGCGCAATACCTTTGGTCATGCAGATGGGAATGCGGCCAGCTTTCTTGGCACGATCCGTATAACGGTGAATAGGGACATTGATTTTAGTCGAAAATATGACGTATTTGCATTTACTAGCAGTTTTTAAGTATCGTTAAATTATACCTATGTCTTTGCGTACAAAAATTCAACACTGTGAAAGCGAATGACATTAGTATGTGCGTTCAAAAGTCGAAAATATTTTCTCGCAATGGCTGAATATATTAATTTCGTTAAACTTTTGTATTTAAATATATTTTAGTAGTTTAATTGATGCAATAAATATTTATCTAAATGAATGAGGAAACTACTAAAATAAAACTGTCTGAAGCTAGAAAAATGTGAGCCGATAAAGTTTTGAACGAATACGTTGCTTGTATGAAACGTCAGAACGAACGTCAAATGTCAAAGTTTACAAACAAAATTACAATCTTAACTTCCGAACGTAACTCGACCAACAATTAAATTACATATAAATAATACTGAAATGTATAGATATATTCGATTTAAAATGTATAACAGTAAATCTTAATTTAAAAATGTGATAACACAAGTATAAATATGCAAAATCGCCTAAAAATCTATAAGTTTAAGTGAAAACATGACCTAACCTGTAAACATGAAATTTATGAAGTTATTAATCACAATTCTACTCTTCTTAACGGCGTTTTTTGGAGATTACCTTGAATTTAAGTCAAAATATGCAGAGTCACATGTGTTTCGAGCGTTAATGGATAGTTTGGTCCACGGTCTTGTAGGTTTTTGGTCAGCAGTTCTGTTTTTCAACTATGACAACGTACTGTCGAATAATACTAGATTATTATACGTAATATTATGTACCGTAATATCCTCATTGATTGACATTGATCACGTATTTCTTGCGAAGTCTTTTAATCTAAAGGTAATTAAAAAGATGTATGTATAGTGCCTGAGCTGGCAATAGACTCACCATCTGTCACATTGGCACTTAATTATCTGGTGTGAAAAGTGGGTGTTGTTATTACAACATATGTATGTATGTTTTAGAATAAAGACTCGATTCCCGGGTCTTTTTTCCCCAGTAGCACCCCAGAGTCGGGATTATTGCCTATTACATGGGACTTAAACATAACTGGGGAAATATGGGTGTACTATAAGTACACTATACATGTCTGCCTACGTACTGAACTTAGTTGTGAGCATATCTTCCGAACAAATGGACTGATTTTTATTTTACTTTCAAAATCGTACTTTATGTCAAGCTTCCCAACATTTATTGTCAGTCTCAGCCAATGTGTTTTTCAAAAACTTTAGTGCAGTATTTTACACACCACATGCTTTCCAGTGAAGGAAAACATTGTGAGGACACCTGCATATGTCTGAGAAGTAATTCAAACATGTATAGTGGCTGAGACAACCATCTGTCACATTGGCACTTAATCATCTTCAGTGAACAGTGGGTACCATATCACCTCTTTCTCGACCCTTATCATCATACCATCTCATTTTCAGGACCTTACAAGCCTGAAACAGCGTGGAATCTTCCACTGCACCACATTTTGGCTTGCCATCACAACAATACTCCTGGGGTGTTGCTATTTAACAAAAAAACTCCACCTGTACTTATTTACTCATATGGCAACATTAGCATACTCAAGCCATCATTTCCGTGATGGAAACAGACGGGGAATTTGGCTTTACCCTTTTGGATCAACACCACCTTTGGATAGAAGCTTATATTATGCTCTAATATGTACTTTACCTCATGTATTAGGGAGTTTATTTATGTACAGTAAAGATTTATTTAAAAGTAATGGCATAGATTATAAAATGATTGTGTAATAGATTAATTAATCTTAGTTTGATCTTTGCTTTGACTGGCTAGAATTTGCCATGCTCACAAATATTTGTAATATTTTAGTTATTATATTTGACAATTGAGCATTTGTGCTGTGTCCATGGCCTTATATTCATGAGATATAAATACTGTAACCAAAAACATTGTATAATATATATTTTTTTAAAAGAGTAATTGTTGAGTTTCTTGCCGGGTTCTTGTCAACAAAAGCTACCTTCCGAACCCGGTGGTAACATTTATAATCATGTATAATGTATTTTGTGTCCTTCTGACGATTTGAAAGTACTTTGTAAGAAGTCTAATCAAATAAAGGTATTTTTGTTTTTGATTTTGATTGATTAGATTTTATGTTATGGCAATGTTGGGAAGTAAAAAAAATAGGCGAGATTATACTGTTTATATTTTTATAGTAAATAAAAGGGTTTTTTTAATACATAATTATTTGTATTTAACATTCCAAAGAATCTATACAGATAAATAAATATAAGTCTATGTCTGTTTGTCCAATTCCAAACAGCTTGTCAATGCATATGAAAGTATATATGTATAGTACTGACTCACATTAACAAGAATATTAAAAATATATTCTGTCCTGCTGTTTGATTCATACATATGCTCACGCCTGTATTCCCCAAAGGGGTAGTCAGTGTTTTAATAACAACACCCACTTTTCACACAAGATGATTAAGTGCCGACGTGGCAGATGGTAAGTCTATCGCCGTCTCAGGCAATATAAACACGTCTTTGAATTACTTCTCAGACATGCAGGTTTCCTCACGATGTTTTCCTTCACCGTCAAGCACGTGATGTGAAATAACTGCACATAAGTTTTTAGAAATATCATAAGTACAGGCCCAGGAAATCGACAACTCCTGCTGTGCCTGAGACCGAGATAGGCTTGTGGCGTCTCACAAATGACAACTCATCTGTCAAAATATTTCATGACAGGAGTATTGTAAAAAGCCAACTAGATTTTAGACAGTAAGAGAAATATAAAATTTACATATTACATTACATAAATCTTAATATTAATAATAATGTTTTAATTATATCCCAAATTGGTGACCCCGACGTGATGTGAACACGCAACCTTCTGATCCAAAGGCTCACCATCTCACGTCGGGACTAAATCATATTCGGTGAAAAGTGTGTGTTGTTATTAACACCTATGCCTACCTCTTCGGGGAATACAGGCATGAGGATATGTGTGTATGTATTTCGTAGTCTATTATATGTCGGAAATAAATATAAAAAATATTTCTTCAATTCTATTCTTTTAATTGGTCACCAATTAATAGCACTCACGTCAAAATTAAAAATAAAATTACATGGAGAAGGAGCCGTGGTGGCCTCGGGGTTAGAGCAGTCGCCTGCTACCCAAGCGACGCAAGGTCGAATCCCAGCGGGGCCTGTACCAATGAGTTTTCTAAAAAACTTATGTGCAGTTATTTCACACCACGTGCTTTACGGTGAAGGAAAACATCGTGAGGAAACCTGCATATGTCTGAGAAGTAATTCAAAGACGTATGTATAGTGGCTGAGACGGCGATGGACTCACCCTCTGTCACGTTGGCACTTAATCATATTCGGTGAAATGTGGATGTTGTTACAACACCTCTGCTTACCCTGAGCATATATATATAAAATTACATGGAACTGTTTCTGTAAGGTTAACTGAAAAGTCAAATAATATATGGATAATTAAGTAAACACCGTCCCGGATAGAAATTCCCGTTTATTGCCTTTTCAATCTTGCCTCCAATGATCATCTTAAATTTTCCTGCCATAGACATTTACGCACCATCTCAGATCGCGCCATAGATAACCAGTATATACATGTAGGTTGAATACTTAATATATATCAATACACATCATTAACACAAAGCGGTTTTATTTCATTACTAACCAGTAAGATAATCTATTCCCTTATTATATCTCTCCCTCATCAGTCGGAAGGCCACACCACCTTCTCGATCCAGTCCAAGTACGAGGACACCCTTGTATATATAGCTGGCACTCCACTCTCGGCACAACTCCTGCCGAAGGACGTCACTCCTAACACGTAGAATATGCAGTTATTCTCTTTGGACACCACTTGGAGCGGAGATCCAGAGTCACCCTGGGGAACAAAATAACATTTGAATACACGCCTGTATCCCATGGGGATAGGCAGAGACCACCGTTTGCCACATGCTACGATCCTTACATACTTCTTTCTCTTCATCCACATTCATGCATCTCTTCATACACTTTCTTCGGTTACGAGTGCTCCGAATTTGACCTTTCTGATAAATACTAGTAATTGTGTCATAGTAGTTGTTCCTTGGACGCCCTCTACCGACACTTCCGGTCACATTCGGTCTATAAATGTGTTTCGTTAATCGCCTTTCACTCATCCTTTCGAAATGATCATTTATTTTGCAATTAACGGGATAATGGGAATGGTTTTACATAAAGCATACAAGGAAAATCAATTGAATTTACATCTATACATGCTTACATACATATAATCTATATATAGACTAGCTCTCTCGCGGTTTTACTCTACGCGTCCGTCGTTCGGCCGCGGGGCGCCACAGTGTTCAACCCACACTCGTCGTGCGCGTCGTTGCATAGGAGAATCTGTTCGCGGTCTCCGCCTGACGCTTTTACTTGATTGACACATCTTAATAATACACGACCCATATTTGTTATCTTTTTAATATACAGTCATCCGTAAGGCGATTAACGAAAGAAATTTATAGAGCGAATGTGACCGGAAGTGTCGGTAGAGGGCGTCCAAGGAACAACTACTATGACCAAATTAATAGTATTTTTCAGAAAGGTCAAATTCGAAGCACTCGTAACCGAAGAAAGTGTATGAAGAGATGCATGAATGTGGATGAAGCGAAAGAAGTATGTAAGGATCGTAGCATGTGGCAAACAGTGGTCTCTGCCTACCCCCATGGGATACAGGCGTGAGCATATGTATGTATGTCATCCGTAAATTCAACAACAAGTGTTATTATTTATACTCCTCAACTCGCAAGGCTTCGAACTATAGTCCCTTATCTTGCATCCTCACCTGGCAGGTATCCCGTCCTCCCCTCAGCTCCCCGGCGCACATCTGCCCCGGCTTGAATCCCTCCTTCCATTTACGGTTTCTGAACGGTAACAATAGTTTGTCGCAATAATCGTTCTCCAGGAGGGACAGGGACACTTTCTGTAGCTCTTTCGCTGTCTCTTTTGTTTCTGAAATGACATAAATTTTAATCTGTATACTTCTATTGGGTCAAAAAAGTAAAATCGCCTTCAACAACTTAATTTCTATAACTTCAAAAGTAAGTAATTTATTTCACTTAATTTTTTTAGCTTTTTGAAGGCGTTTTTACCTTCTTTGCTTTTCAGTGACTTTTTACAAAGTGCACCTACACCAGTCACAGCCCACCTAGGTGTAAAGTTCTCATCAATACGAATCAATCAAGCCCAAACACTAGGTACTTGCTGAAAATCGTTGAGGAGTTCCTTCGACTGTCTTTCGGCTCCATCATCAGATCGACTCCACACCTTCATTAAATAGTACTGCTTCAAATACTTAATGAAAATAATTAACAAACGCACTAGTCGCCAGTAAGATTTTCGAAGGTTCCCCTCTATTTCTCATGGATGCCATCATCAGAACTGAATCAAATTTAACTGAACTAAATGAGACCTCTTGGGATGCATCACCTTTGAAATAAAAAAGTATCATCGAAATCGGTTCACCCAGTCAAAAGTTCTGATGTAACAAATATATAGAGGTTATCGGCGAAAATAGGACAGCTGATAAAATATGTGATAGTGTATAATTTTAGGAAGCAAATACAATTATAATGACAAAAATATCTTCTTCCGTTTTCGAGTAATTGACGTTCAAAGTTGACCATATCAAGACCTTATTCTCACATAAAAATCAGCGGTAACGTAGAGTTATTCACGTGAAATCTAACTACGTTTTTATTTTTTTCTCCCACTAACAGTTCCTGATATAATCCCATTAAACCATTTTAGAAACCATCAACCTTCTCCTTAATTGACCAAGTTCAATTACCCCGTACGTAATGTAGGTAAACGCGGCCGCGCGTTCATTCAATCGCTTAAGGCCGCGAGCTCTTCGGCCCTTAGCAACCATAGCCTATAACTACGTTATCTATTGGAGCTAGATATTTTACGACTTCAACATAGTGATATATTCATAAAACCCTACAACTTCTAGAAGACAACTGTTCCTTTTTCTCCGACATCCAGAAAAATTTGGCTCCCCTCTACGCGGGTGAAATCGCTAGTATTCAAATAAAAGTTCACCTTTGAACAGAAGCAATAAACTCACGTTGATCCACGACCCCCCAACCAGTAGCCAAGGCCTTATTGTGACCTCCGAAGTCAGCCCTGTTCCAGAGACAAGCTGGTCTCACGCTCGAGGAGAAGTCAACATCAGAGGCCAGTTCTAGAAGAGCCAGATCGTTGTACACCTTCGGAGGGCTGTAGTCAGGATGCTTGTGGATGTTGCGAATTGCCACCTGGTTATAAACATACATAAGAAACATCGTTTCTCCACTCGCTACATAGATGGCGCTACTCGCTAACAAATGCTGAGTGTGAATACAAAATACACGAGAACCTAAATCGCGCAATAAGAGTTTTCAAGCGCATTATAATATGTTTACAAGTGTCCAACTAGAACAGTTGGAGCCGGTGTTCCCCAGACATGACACCCGCCTCAATGCAAGATCTTGCCTTTACTGGGGATGACGCTAGCGAGTATAGATTACGAAAACGGTGGCAAACTCGCGATAGGAGTACAGCGGTGCTATTCCCTAACTTTTGAGTGATAATCACTTTGCAAAGTGTACAACGATCAAGTGTCAAACAGGCGTTTTTGACAGATTTGGTATTCCCTAACATCAGTGTCTAACTAAAATGACGTCACGAGTGGCTAACCGATTTGATAGCCACCGTAACCATTTTTGACAGGAGTTTATGTATCGATAAATCAAAAGTTGCGATTTTGTAAGCAAAGTGTACAACGAATTGGTACTTATTTGATGCGCACTTTAATTGTTCATAGCCACTATCGAAGAGTAGTGTTTTATAGATCGCAACCGATGAGCACTATTATCCGACCGAAGATGGGAGTTAGTTAATGTTTCTATATGTGAAGCAATTTCCGACCACTTCGATTTGGAAACTTTTACTAAGCGGTTCACACACTACAAATTTATTGTTTTGTGTTACGAGACCTCAGTGTTTATAAAATGTATCACGTAAAGTGTAAATAAAATTGTAATACTTTCTAGTTTACCGTTTTGAATTTTTGTAATCCAGAAAAGTATACAATGATCTAGATTTGGATTTAAGAAGGAATCGAAGAAGAAACTGATTTAAGTAAGAAGATAAAGTGATACATCAAATCAAATTTCTAAGAATGCTAGAGGCCAGAGGGATTTATAGTGATGTTGGCCAATTTTCGCTCTAAGGCCAACAAGATCTATGAGAACTGTCTAATCGAAAAACTGCCGACCCAATGAACACTACATAATACTTTCTATGTAAGAATTTAAAGTAAGTATATCTTTCTACAGTAGGAATGATATGATGCAGCCTGTGTTGGTTGGACTAAATAAAGTAAATAGACTAGGTGTTGTTAACTATATGATTTATATTACATCCAAAACCTTAGTACTTAAAATTTAAAATTCAAAGTATCTTTATTTGATTAGACTTCTTACAAAGTACTTTCAAATCGTCAGAAGGACACAAAATACATTATACATTATTACAAATGTTACCACCGGGTTCGGAAGGTAGCTTTTGTTGAGAACCCGGCAAGAAACTCAACAATTAATCCTTTAAAAAAATATATATATTATACAATGTTTTTGGTTACAGTATTTATATCTCCCATGGCCCACATGCCCATGGACACAGTTCAAATGCTCAATTGTCAAATATAATGCAGGCATATAAAAACAAACAAGATAATTTAGAGTGTATTATATTTCTGTCTATAATGATAATACTTTTACAGGAGATTCCCATTATTTTCTGTGGCTGTGGATTTGATGAGAGATGACATTAAGATGTTGTGCTGCTGGCCAGCAGTGACTTCCCCAGCCGATAATGGTGTGCAGAGCGCTGCTGAGAGCTGCAATGTTCTGAAATTATAATACATATATATTATGCTATTTATTGTTTTAATCCACCTACTCTGTCGTTGAAGGGAAAATATGGTTAGATATAGTAAATAATAAATGATTATGCCCTACAAGAATTAACATTCTGTTTTTTCTAAATGTTTTAAACTCAACAGAAACAGATAATCACGGTTTCTGTGTATAGTTAATATCTTTACTTTTTGCGGGCTGTTCAATAAAATTTTCTGAATGATTATAATGAAAATTTACTTTGTAGTGATCAATACTGAGTTACAAGGGCTTACATTATTGGCTCTGCAATCCTGTGTTAATACTTCTTAATATCTTAATGTAGATTGGTCACTAAGTAATTTTTTCTTTCTCAGCATTCTTTAGCATTCTCATTGGTTTCGGTATAAGTATATTGGCATAGGTTATTTGAAAGTAAAAGCTAACATTAAACCTAATCACTCCAATGTAAAGAATGTAAAGATCATGTTATGTTCATACTATTGACTGTTCAATCAAGACTTATGTATAAAAAGTAAAAACAACATAAAAACCTACCTGCATCATTCCACACAATGTCCCAGTCTCTTACTTTACTTACTTTTCACGCTTTATCTTAAATCCTTTGAAATAGGAATAAACGTACATTCTTAAAACCAATACGTTTATAATGAGAACATAAGCTGTAAATTCGTATTTACAGATTATGTTCTCATTATAAACGTAAAAAATATTTTCGTAAATATGAATTCCATGTTAATTTGTTTACATAAACCGTTCAAATTAAATTTCCTTCAAAAAGTACTATTTACAGCTTATATTGTGATATTAATATTAGTCGCATAATATCGATAAGATTCTAGAGGTGTCAAGAGGTGCTTTGATAGGCACCGTAGAAAGGCTGATAGGCACCGTAAGTTGATAGGCACTGAAGGGTTACGCGATCGCTATAGTGCGGACTTCACGGTGGACAACGATTATCAGTGTACAACAAATGTCAGTGAACAACAAAGTTAGCGAATAGGGGGGCAGGAGAGCATTGAGTGCAGTTAACGAGCGAGATATGGGGGACTTAGCACGAGCCTCTTTTCGACTGTTGAGGACAGCGAACACAGCGCCGTCTGTCGCCCTAAAGATGACACTATTGTGAGCTCATATAAATCTGCGCGTACGTCAACGCGATGACTTGTAACGGCGATTTTATGATAACTAGCACAAGGCACTCTGCTTATGTTTCCTACAACGCAGATACCTGCCCCCCTATTCGCTAACTTTGTTGTTCACTGACATTTGTTGTACACTGATAATCGTTGTCCACCGTGAAGTCCGCACTATAGCGATCGCGTAACCCTTCAGTGCCTATCAACTTACGGTGCCTATCAGCCTTTCTACGGTGCCTATCAAAGCACCTCTTGACACCTCTAGAATCTTATCGATATTATGCGACTAATATTAATATCACAATATAAGCTGTAAATAGTACTTTTTGAAGGAAATTTAATTTGAACGGTTTATGTAAACAAATTAACATGGAATTCATATTTACGAAAATATTTTTTACGTTTATAATGAGAACATAATCTGTAAATACGAATTTACAGCTTATGTTCTCATTATAAACGTATTGGTTTTAAGAATGTACGTTTATTCCTATTTCAAAGGATTTAAGATAAAGCGTGAAAAGTAAGTAAAGTAAGAGACTGGGACATTGTGTGGAATGATGCAGGTAGGTTTTTATGTTGTTTTTACTTTTTATACATAAGTCTTGATTGAACAGTCAATAGTATGAACATAACATGATCTTTACATTCTTTACATTGGAGTGATTAGGTTTAATGTTAGCTTTTACTTTCAAATAACCTATGCCAATATACTTATACCGAAACCAATGAGAATGCTAAAGAATGCTGAGAAAGAAAAAATTACTTAGTGACCAATCTACATTAAGATATTAAGAAGTATTAACACAGGATTGCAGAGCCAATAATGTAAGCCCTTGTAACTCAGTATTGATCACTACAAAGTAAATTTTCATTATAATCATTCAGAAAATTTTATTGAACAGCCCGCAAAAAGTAAAGATATTAACTATACACAGAAACCGTGATTATCTGTTTCTGTTGAGTTTAAAACATTTAGAAAAAACAGAATGTTAATTCTTGTAGGGCATAATCATTTATTATTTACTATATCTAACCATATTTTCCCTTCAAGGACAGAGTAGGTGGATTAAAACAATAAATAGCATAATATATATGTATTATAATTTCAGAACATTGCAGCTCTCAGCAGCGCTCTGCACACCATTATCGGCTGGGGAAGTCACTGCTGGCCAGCAGCACAACATCTTAATGTCATCTCTCATCAAATCCACAGCCACAGAAAATAATGGGAATCTCCTGTAAAAGTATTATCATTATAGACAGAAATATAATACACTCTAAATTATCTTGTTTGTTTTTATATGCCTGCATTATATTTGACAATTGAGCATTTGAACTGTGTCCATGGGCATGTGGGCCATGGGAGATATAAATACTGTAACCAAAAACATTGTATAATATATATATTTTTTTAAAGGATTAATTGTTGAGTTTCTTGCCGGGTTCTCAACAAAAGCTACCTTCCGAACCCGGTGGTAACATTTGTAATAATGTATAATGTATTTTGTGTCCTTCTGACGATTTGAAAGTACTTTGTAAGAAGTCTAATCAAATAAAGATACTTTGAATTTTAAATTTTAAGTACTAAGGTTTTGGATGTAATATAAATCATATAGTTAACAACACCTAGTCTATTTACTTTATTTAGTCCAACCAACACAGGCTGCATCATATCATTCCTACTGTAGAAAGATATACTTACTTTAAATTCTTACATAGAAAGTATTATGTAGTGTTCATTGGGTCGGCAGTTTTTCGATTAGACAGTTCTCATAGATCTTGTTGGCCTTAGAGCGAAAATTGGCCAACATCACTATAAATCCCTCTGGCCTCTAGCATTCTTAGAAATTTGATTTGATGTATCACTTTATCTTCTTACTTAAATCAGTTTCTTCTTCGATTCCTTCTTAAATCCAAATCTAGATCATTGTATACTTTTCTGGATTACAAAAATTCAAAACGGTAAACTAGAAAGTATTACAATTTTATTTACACTTTACGTGATACATTTTATAAACACTGAGGTCTCGTAACACAAAACAATAAATTTGTAGTGTGTGAACCGCTTAGTAAAAGTTTCCAAATCGAAGTGGTCGGAAATTGCTTCACATATAGAAACATTAACTAACTCCCATCTTCGGTCGGATAATAGTGCTCATCGGTTGCGATCTATAAAACACTACTCTTCGATAGTGGCTATGAACAATTAAAGTGCGCATCAAATAAGTACCAATTCGTTGTACACTTTGCTTACAAAATCGCAACTTTTGATTTATCGATACATAAACTCCTGTCAAAAATGGTTACGGTGGCTATCAAATCGGTTAGCCACTCGTGACGTCATTTTAGTTAGACACTGATGTTAGGGAATACCAAATCTGTCAAAAACGCCTGTTTGACACTTGATCGTTGTACACTTTGCAAAGTGATTATCACTCAAAAGTTAGGGAATAGCACCGCAGTGATGTAAATTCAGTATTTGCCCAGTCAGAGAGTAACAAAGATGATCTAAAGTACAATTAGTGATGGCGCAAAATGGGAATGAAAATGTCATAGGATTGGGGAGCAGGTTGAAATAAACGTGTATTTCTATCCGGGACGGTGTTTGCTTATTTATCCGCATATTAACAGACTCTTCAACCTGTGAGTGATGACGAATCGACACAGGTTAGGTTAGGTACAGAATAAACCACCCAATAGCCAGGGTCTAAGAATTAGGCTATGGTATCCCCTGCCTGTCGTAAGAGGCGACTAGGCGGGGGTCGGAGGGCCTGCTGGCGGTGGTCGGGGTGGGAGCTTTGACCACCGAGCCGCGGGCCCGGGGAGGGGCCGCGCACAGCGAGCTCTCCAGGGGCGGCCATACAGGCAAAGTGTGGGGGGACACCAGTGCGATCTATCAGAGTACCCGGAGTCCCCCCTGAGCACTGACGATGGCCACCGGGGGGGTTTTTGTGCAGTAAGAATCCCACATATCCCGACCTGCCTCTCCCAGGGCGGTCGGGGACCTTATAAACCCCCAACTCACATCAACGGGTACAGCTCCATCGTCTACACTTGGATCAATGTTCTGGTCCCCAAGGCGCACGATCACCGGCACGGGGTCCTTGGCGTTAGGGTCCCGGATACAGTGGCCGGCTGTCAGCACGAAGCGAGGACTGATCAGACTGCCTCCACAGCTGAAGCTGTAGCTGTTGTTGAAGTTACTCCAACCTATTGCTGCCTGGAAATGTCAATCAAAATTCAAAATATCTTCATTCCTTTAGACTTTTAACAAAGTACTTTCAAATCGTCAGAACGACATGGTCATCTCAAGCTACGCATTTAGTTATAAGTAGAACTACTAGATTTTTAATTATGTTAATTTTATCGACATTTGTGCATTGGAACTGTGTCCATGAATTTATGTTTCTTAAGCGATTTATTTTGTACTCTTAAAATTGTATAATTTTTCTGACACAGTGCATCGGTTGGTTAATTTAAAGATAAAAAGAACCCCTAACTTGTTTTATCCACCAACCGATGTTTGTGACAAAATACACACATATGCTCACGAATTTTCCGAAGGGGTAATAACAACACCCACTTTTCACACGAGATGATAAAGTTGTGACAGATGGAAAGTTCATCGCCGTCTCAGCCACTACCTATACATCTGTTATATATTTATAGTATACGTAGTATAGTAAATCAGGCTGCGTCCTGCCTAGGCGCAAGGGTACGGGACGGGCTGCGTCCCGCCTCCCCCGCACCGCCCCGCGCGTATTAATATTGCATTGCAATAATAAAGTAGTGTGCAACCAACTAGCGAGTTTGATTGACGCATCTCTCTTCCTGTTTTCCCGTATAAGTATCTAACACGTGGCGACGTTCGGACTCACACTATCATAAAATGGCTACGGGAGCCACTTATGGTGTTCTCTCCACCTTTGACCACCTGTCTCAAGAGTGGAACAGTTTCAAGTCCCGATTAAATCAGTGGTTTATTGCTAATAACATAACCTCTGAAACGGACAAAGCGACAATAAAACGGAGGGCGATATTATTAACGTCATTAAGTGAATCTACTTTCAAACTTGCAAGTGACCTGGCGTTACCCAACAAGGTGGAAGAACTGGGTTATGAGGCGTTGGTGAAACTCCTCGATGATCACTTCACACCGAAAAGGTTCGGGTTTGCAGAAAAATCCATATTCTACTCTGCAACGCAGCGACCAGCGATATGTCATTGAATTATTTACATACATACATATGCTCACGCCTGTATCCCATGGGGGTAGGCAGAGACCACCGTTTGCCACATGCTACGATCCTTACATACTTCTTTCGCTTCATCCACATTCATGCATCTCTTCATACACTTTCTTCGGTTACGAGTGATCCGAATTTGACATTTGAAGGGTTTCCTTCACGATAAAGAATAGAAGAAGAACAATTATCATTCTTGATAATAATTTATTTACATTAAATATGGTTACTAAAGATGTTGTTTAAAATAATAGGTACACAGCATATTTCACCCATTTTGGGTATGTAAATATTAATTAAATGTTAAACATTTTGTCTGCAATCAACATGGTTCTAACCAAGCATATTATTTTATTTATATAATACTATATTTTAATAATTTGTAGGTACTTAGTCAAAGTCAAAGTCAAAGTCAAAAATATCTTTATTCGATTAGACTTTTTACAAAGTACTTTCAAATCGTCAGAATGACACAATTATACAGTATTATACATGATACCGCCAGGTTCGGAAGGTTGCTTTTACTGAGAAGAACCTGGCAAGAAACTCAGTAATTACTCTTTTCAAAAATATTATATAATTTAAAGAATACAAAATAAATAATTTAAGAAACGTAAGCTCATGGACAATTGTCGATAAAAATTAACATAACTAAAAATCTTTAGTAGTTATCTTAAGTTGGTATTGTGCATAGTCTATACTAATTATATTATATAATATTTATTACTTAAGGTTTTATAGATTCCGTAAGGAATTCTGAAGGCGAAAGAGGCAATAGACTCACCATCTGTCACGTTGACACATAATCATCTTGTGTGAAACGTGGCTGTATTTGTTACCACACCTCTGCCTACCCCTTCGGGGCGTACATTCGTGACATATGTCATCTTTTTAGGGAAGATGGTACGTACCATATGTGGGAACTCGCCCTGGTTAGCATTCTCCCCTCCTACGATGAGCTCGACTCCAGTGTAGTCGCACTTGGCCGCTGATATCGTGAGGGTCTCAGGATCTGGCAGGAGGGGGATGTAGTCCACCTGTTCGACCACCCCGCGGCTGTACTCCTCACATTCTGTGGATTTGATGATTATCCTAAAGACACAGTTTCTTTAAAAACATATCAGAAAGAGCCGTGGTTATCTCTGGGTTTGAGCAGTCGCCTGCGGGGTCTGTACCAATGAGTTTTTCTAAAAAACTAATGTGCAGTGATTTCACACCACGTGCGCTGAACACATCGTAAGGAAACCTGCATATGTTTGAGAAGTTATTCAAAGACGTATGATTTATAGCGCCTGAGAGTGCTCTCCGAGGCACGGAGGGAACTCGGGCGGTATTCATAATTAGTGTTTTCAGTGTCACTCACTTCTTTCGCTGACTCTCCTGTCGTCATTACCGCCCCAGATAGGACGCTCTCTGGAACAAAACACAGATGATTAGAAGTGCCCCGTATTTTCACCCGCGTAGAGTTAATATCATGGATGACGGGTCGCTCACTTCCCTCTATAATGGTTGAGCAGGTCAATGGCTGGCATTCTCGTCATACTTGTGAACAAGTGCTGCTAGTGGGGGCTGGTCATCTCAAACTACACAATTGGCCATGGGCTTATATATATTTTTTATAATTTATATTTATACTTAAAGTTGTAAAATTATTTTTTTAAAAGAGTAATTACTGAGTTCCTTGCCAGGTTCTTCTCAGTAAAAGCAACCTTCCGAACCTGGCGGTAGCATGTATAATCCTATGTAATCGTGTCTTTCTGACGATTTGAAAGTACTTTGTAAAAAGTCTAATCGAATAAAGATATTTTTGAATTTGAATTTGACCCGCGGAACCCTAATGTTTTTTTTAAATAAAAGTAGCCTAAATTACTCCTTGTAAAATTAGCTATCTGCCAGTGTAAGTCCTGTTAAAATCAGTCCAGCCGTTTCAGAGATTAGCCGGAACAAACAGACTGTAGTTTTTATGTCAATACCGTATGAACTTTCATATGCATTTAGTGAAAAGCTGTTATTTTGGAATCACACCAATTTTATTTATCATCATCTCCCTGGCTTTACCCCTTACACTGTTGGGGTCGGCACTTGATTCAACCCGATGTGGCTGATCACTTGTTTTTTATACGAAGCGACTGCCATCTGACCTTCGCAACCCCTTTTACGAGGAAAGTCTGTGATCTGGGTCAAACCATTTGTCAAGACTATTTTTGGCCTCCGACTGACCTGTAACGATTGCCAAAGATGATAAATTGTCAACCGGGACCGACGGCTTATTGTGCTCTCCGAGGCACGGAGGGAACTCGGGCGGTCACCTATCCAATTACTGGCTAGGATTAGGGTTGCTTAGCTTCGCTGATCGAATGATATGCGCAATAGCAACTGTGCCACGAGCTCCTCTCCGATTTTATTTATCTGTATAGAAAATGTAGGTACAAACACATTTTACTGAAGATATTATGTAAATGGCTACATAACAGATGGTAATATGCTTGTCACAGCCTCTCATTGTCCTCTTCCCCTTTTATCCCCCGAGGTAAAAAGAGCTGTTATTTACATACGCCCTTGACTCTCCTGAGACGTATCCAGATTTCTCATATTTTACACATCAAAAATATCTTCATTCGATTAGACTTTTAACAATGTATTTTCAAATCGTCATAATGACATAATTATACACCTGGCAGGAAACTCAGATCAAAAATATTATAAAATTTTAAGAGCACAAAATAGATCACTTAAGAAACTTAAGCCCATGGACACAGTTCCAATGCACAAATGTCGATAAAAATTTACATAAATAAAAGTCTAGTAGTATATACCACAGACACTTCAATTTTATTTATCTGTATTGATGTATAGATAATACATACATACATATGCTCACGCCCGTATCCCATGGGGGTAGGCAGAGACTACCGTTCGCCACATGCTACGATCCTTACATACTTCTTTCGCTCAATCCACATTCCTACATCTCTTCATACACTTTCTTCGGTTACGAGTGCTCCGAATTTAACCTTTCTGAAAAATACTATTAATTTGGTCATAGTAGTTGTTCCTTGGACGCCCTCTACCGACACTTCCGCTCACATTCCCTCTATAAATGTGTTTCGTTAATCGCCTTTCACTCATCCTTTCGATATGTCCAAACCATCTCAACATACTTTTTTCAATTCTGGTCACCACATCATTCTTTAACTTGCAACTGTAATTACACTTACCCAGCAATCCTGGGTGCCACCGTCTGCAATATGGAGGTCCCATCCTTGCAGCACACGAGGGCCTTGCCAAACGTGCTGTATTCACAGAACGTGGGCGCAATACGACTGTGTCTGGAAAATACAACATATAACGTCGCCGCTTATTTCCGAGCGAAATATTTTGTCTGTTCGGAAAGAACGGTCCCTCCCCGCTCCCGAACCCCGCCCAGTCGCGGATGATCCAATAGGAACGTCGGTATCGCGCGACGCGCAAGAACGGCAACCGCGCCGTACGATTAAGGTGCAACCACATGCAGCCGCCCGACGCTCGTTTCCAGCGACAAATGTGGTGGCTGGAAATGAGCGTCGCGCGGCTTATATCAGGTTGCACCTTTAGACTGCCTGTGCGCTACGTGTAACTCTGTGAACTTTGTATCTTATTGCGTGTTTTCCTTTTGTGTTTTTATTACTTAATTATACCTTTTGTGATTTCAACTTAAGACGTAGTTTATATTGTGTAAATTTACCACAGCCACCCACAAAGGGGAAGGGAATCTCATCATCGTCCCTGGCCTTATCCCATACATTGTTGGGGTCGGCACTTGATTCAACCCGATGTGGCTCCATGTTAGTCGCAATCAACTTATTAGCTCCTTGTCCGTTATGTGCGCCTGGTACTTCGTGTACCATATCATCATCTCCCTGGCCTTATCCCATACATTGTTGGGGTCGGCACTTGATTCAACCCGATGTGGCTCCATGTTAGTCGCAATCAACTTATTAGCTCCTTGTCCGTTATGTGCGCCTGGTACTTCGTGTACCATATCATCATCTCCCTGGCCATGTGGCTGATCACCTGATTTTTATACGAAGAGACTGCCATCTGACCTTCGCAATCCCTTTAACGAGGAAAATCTGTGATCTGGGTTAAACCAGTTGTCAGACTATTTTAGGCCTCCGACTGACCTGTAACGATTGCCAAAGATGATACATTGTCAACCGGGACCGACGGCTTAACGTGCTCTCCGAGGCACGGAGGGAACTCGGGCGGTCACCCATCCAATTACTGGCTAGGCTTAGGGTTTAACTTCGCTGATCGAATGATATGCGCAATAGCAACTGTGCCACGAGCTAAAGAGGAAGAGAACCTCATGCTCACTAAAAACAATATTAACGTTGACAATATCGCCTGCGAATTTTCTCCATTTTGTAAGAAAGCGCCCCAAGCGGCGAGTATAAAAAGTTATACGTTTCCATGCAAAAAAAAATTCGATACAAACACAAATGGTAGGCAAGTGCTTACTGACTCTTTATTAAATATATTTTTTTGAAGATTTATTTCCGGAAACAAGAGTAAATAAATAAGCCCTGTAGGGCTGTAATACTTACTCGAAATCGGTTTTGGCTGACTGACACCGATCGACTGGTGTACATACACCCGCGGTGTATGCATACTTGTCCGCACACGGCTCTCCTTCTGTCAAAACAATAATAAATCATTACGTAAATGATTTAGATCAAACTCAATAATCCCTTTATTCGATTAGACGTTTAACAAAGTACTTTCAAATCGTCAGAATGACATAATTATACAGGATTATACATGATACCGCCAGGTTCGGAAGGTTGCTTTTACTGAGAAGAACCTGGCAAGAAACTCAGTAATTACTCTTTTCAAATATATTATAGATACAATTTAAAAAATACAAAATAAATCACTTTAGAAATAGATACTTCTCAGAAATATGCAGGTTTCCTCACGATGTTTCCCTTCACCGTAAACCACGTGGTGTGAAATCACTGTACATAAGTTTTTAGAAAAACTCATTGGTACAGGCCCCGCTGGTATTCAGTCGTCAGTCGTAGCAGGCGACTCCTCAAACTCCGAGGCTATCACTGCTCTTAAAAAAACTGTATTTTTTTTTATATGGGTGACGCGAGGCCTTTGCAAGGCCGAGGCCCCGGGCCTTTGCCCTCTTCGCCACCCCCTAAGGCCGCCGCTACTGGTAGTTTTGAAAACATTTTGATTCAAAAGTAATTTACTTAAATAAATACCTTCACTCACCTTTCTGACTCCAAACACAACATGTTGTCATCAAGAAGAGAATAAAAAAACAGGAACGCATTTTTCAAAATGTCGCCTTGTTTATATCACAATCGATTTTCAGGTCATTTCATCTAAAAACAAAATAAGGTGTTAATAAATACTCAGCTGTTGGTTCCGATTGAGAATAAGAATAATTTATTTACATGAAATATGGTTACAAAAGATGTTGTTTAAAATAATAGGTACATAGCATATTTCACCCATTTTGGGCATGTTGTTTACAGACAAAATGTTAAACATTTTGTCTGCAAACAACATGGCTGTAACCACTATTATTTTATTTATATAAAACTATATAGAGCCGTGGTGGCCTTGAGGTTGAGCAGTCGCCTGCTACGCAAGCGACACAAGTTAGAATCCCAGCGGGGCCTGTACCAATGAGTTTTTCTAAAAAACTTATGTACAGTGATTTCACACCACGTGCTTTACGGTGAAGGAAAACATCGTGAGGAAACCTGCATATGTCTGAGAAGTAATTCAATGACGTATGTAAAGTGTCTGAGACGGCGATGGACTCACCATCTGTCACATTGGAAAAGTGGGTGTTGTTATTACAACACCTCTGCCTACCCCTTCGGGGAATACAGGCGTGAGCATATGTATGTATGTAAATGGAATTTAAGTTTGTAATTACAAAATACATATGAAAGTATACACATAGAAAAACCAATTGTTATATTTTCTCTCGGTCTGTCGGTCTGTCTGTATTCGTATCGGAGATTACCCGGAACAAACTTCCAGGTAATCTCCGATACGGCTGGACCAATTGACTTTCACTGACAGTTAACTCATGTTACAAGGAGTAAAAAAAACCTATAGAGTTCCGCGGGAATTAAATTAAATCTACACCTAAAATTTTATTCTGGGCCTCACTCCATTTACACATAGTTTCTACTGTTAATCTTACGCGGGTAAAACCGCGGCGCGGCTTGTGTATTGCTAATCCTGGAAAGTACCCACGGTAAATAAAAAATCCTTGTTATTTCGAGTCGAAAGTGCAACGGCTTTTTTTTAAACACTCACCATAATGTATAGACCACAAACCTAAACTTAAAAAAAATACTATAATCTAGTAAATATTAGGATTCGAAATTGAATTAACTTAATTACGTAACTCGATAAGCGTGCGAAACGAACTAGAATTGATGAGAACTGACGACAACCGGATTTGCATATATCATATAGATTTTTGTAACATACGTAGTCATAGTACATGTTTACCCCAGTACCCCTATCACGGGTTTGCCACCGTTTTCGTAATCTATACTCGCTAGCGTCTCCGTCGAATATTAGTATGAGAAATTGTGCAGCGACTCCCAGCGGTGACGTGAAGAACTAAAATATCTCATACAAATATTGCAAGTGACGCTAGCGAGTATAGATTACGAAAACGGTGGCAAACTCGTGATAGGGGTACAGAAGGCTAGTTTCCGAACCAGTGGTAAATTCTCGACATTCATAGGTGCCTTACCAGGGCCTGAATTGAATAAATTATTTTCATCTTCATCGCGAAAAGTAGTTGTGACGTTGCAACGGGCATGTTTTTATTCGCCTCGCGCCATACATATGGACAGACAGACTCGTAATGTAGGTATCTGTATCTATTACGTCTATACAGATAAATAAAATTGAAGTATCTGTTGCTGTGGTGGCCTTAGGGTTTGAGCAGTCGCCTGCTACGCAAGTTAAGCAAGTTCGAATCCCAGCGGGGCCTGTACCAATGAGTTTTTCTAATAAAAACTGTAGGTACTCCATTTATTTTTAGTGACAATAATCACGTACTTAGGCACATACATTTTATTTATTTATAATTTGAATATATAAACTTATGTAGAACTACATAGCTAAAAACCTTATAAATATAATCTAATAAAAACTTATGTGCAGTGATTTCACACCACGTGCTTTACGGTGAAGGAAAACATCGTGAGGAAACCTGCATATTTCTGAGAAGTAATTCAATGACGTATGTATAGTGTCTGAGACGGCGATGGACTCACCATCTGTCACGTTGGCACTTAATCATCTTGTGTGAAGAGTGTGTGTTGTTATTACAACACCTCTGCCTACCCCTTCGGTATGTATGTATGTAAGTATCTTTGTATAATACAAAATTGACATGCATATCAAAGTACTAGCTGTGCCCCCGTATTTTAACCCGCATAGATGTATATATATATGGGTGGCCTGCAGAACCCTAATACTTTTTTTTAGTAAACAGTAGCACAAGTTATTCCTTATTAAATGAGCTATCTACCAGTGATCGTCGCGTTAAAATTGGTCAAGCCGTTTCGGAGATAAGCCCGAGCAAGCAGACGGACAGAGATTTTTTTTAAAAATTGTTTTTTTTATGACCGTGCCGTGTAATCATAAGCATTTATTGAAAAGCTGTTATTTAGGAATCACAAATAGACACTCCAATTTTATTTATCTGTATAGATAGGTAGAAGGGAAGAGAGGGAGAGGAAGACCACGGCTAACATATGGATGCTGATAAGCAATAATGTGTCAACCCACAAAAAGTCAAATTCAAAGGTTTTGATATATTTTGATAATGCATCACGTATTTAACATTCTAAAAAAGTGTTTCAAGTCATCTGAAACATAAAAGTACGTAAAAAATGGATTTATGTCATAAAACAAATCTTAAATCACGTATACAATCATCTTAAGACGCCATTTTCTCAAAACCAAGTTTATGCGGGTTGACACATTATTGCTTATCTGCATCCATATATGAGACAAGTTAAGGACAAGGTGTCTGTCATGACGTATAGGGAGGTCAAAGAGATGGCACTGGACAGAGACAAGTGGAAAGAAATGCATCGGTTACACCGACAAGAGTTATTACTCTTAAATTGATGATGATGATAGATTAATATTTTATGGGAGTAGGTCAGGATGATATACGACTTTGGATACTGAATTAATAAAAGTTAACTATACTTAAGATTACATTCTGCGATAACCAGTTTAGCTCTCGAATGGTTTTTGCTCGACTGTACACCCAGGAAGCATAAACAAATAGCAAGTAACTGTACCTTAAAAATAAAGTTGACTTTATGCTCGTAGCTGTCACGAATTACGAGCGCTTAACGAAAATTGTCGGAGTAACTGCGTATTTATTATATCCGCGTCACGCCATACAGACACAGATTCACACTCATGAAATAGATATAATATTTTTTTTACAAAAATTCGAACTTTATTATATTTCATAGAGTACCACAATTTTTTTCTAGATTATTAATGAAATAGGATTTATATTAATATATAGTTCCAATATAATAATTAAAACTAAATAAAAAATGTGATTCCGGCCAGGATCGAACTGGCGGCCTTCTGCGTGTAAAGCAGATGTGATAACCACTACACCACGGAACCAGTTGAATTATATGTTCAAATTATTGACCTGTATCTTTAGTATGCGCATAATAAAAAAAGTACCTTTGATTAACCGACTTCGAACAAAAGTGAAGGTTCTTAATTCGACTCCGTTTTTCCTTTGTTTTGTCTGAACTTTCGACTGGGTGGACAGATTATAATGCTTTATTTTTTATATTTACATAGTATTCGTATAATTACTCAATATGCTGTCAAAATGTATCGCATAATAGTCCACATATTCAGTAGTTACATTAAAATTCCAACCTTATTTATTATAATATTTTATTAAAATCGTGACATCTATCGTTGATTGTAGTAACTAAGTTAACAATTTTGATAGTAAAAAGTTCGGCATATATACGATAGATGGCGCTATGCTACGTGACACCTTATCCCGACCGAAATTGGATTTAATCGCTAATTTGTCGAGGCTTTGGAAGTATCTATACATATAGATAAATAAAATTGAAGTGTTTGTAATTCCAAAATTACAGCTTTTCACTTAACGCGATCACTGCTAACGACGCGTCTGTGCGTCCAAATGTTAGAGAATTTACGAAGAAGATGAAATGTTACCAGTGAATGTGTTAATGCAAATATATATGTTTTTATGTCAGTGTCGTGTATTTTACACGACACTGACATAAAAACATAATTTGAATTTTTATCTCTCTCTGTCTGTTTTGTTCCAGCAATTCTCCGAAAGGGCTGGACGATTTTATGGGGACTTTCACAGGCAGATAGCTAGTGTTACAAGGAGTAACTTAGAATACATAGACATTAAGTCTACGCGGGTGAAATCGCGGGGCACAGTTAGTTATAAATAAAAGCAATCATTCTCAGAAATATATTATGTATTTCAAAACATTAAACATTTTTTACAGAATTATTATACGACATTCGATTCTATAATATATCTAAATCAAAATCTAGGTTTCTTAAATTAATAAATTATAATTTAATTACATTAATTTAATGGAATAAAAATAATATATTTACTAAATAAAATATGGCAAATAAATCGTCTATGTACATGTTAGGAGATTCGTATAAAGCTTATAATAATCATATTTACATCAATAAATAATCTTACTACTATGACCAAATTAATAGTATTTTTCAGAAACGTCAAATTCGGAGCACTCGTAACCGAAGAAAGTGTATGAAGAGATGCATGAATGTGGATGAAGCGAAAGAAGTATGTAAGGATCGTAGCATGTGGTAAACGGTGGTATGTAAACAATCTTATAATATTCTTAAATTAAGTAGTGGCTTATAAAATTAAATACACTATTTTGTTGAAATGAGGAGGATATTCCCAGTGTGGTATCATGATAAGGAAGCCAGGTCTAAAAAGGCCACTTTGGGAGAATCATTACTAATCTGAATATGATTCATCATCGAATTGACAAAATAATGTCCACGGGCTTACATTTCTTAAGTAATTTATTTTGTATTTTTATAATTGTATAATATCTTTGAAAAGAGTAATTACTGAGTTCCTTGCCATGTTCTTCTCAGTAAAAGCAACCTTCCGAACCTGGCGGTATCATGTATAATACTGTATAATTATGTCATTCTGACGATTTGAAAGTACTTTGTTAAAAGTGATCATCGTCCCTGGCCTTATCCCATACATTGTGGGGTCGGCACTTGATTCAACCCGATGTGGCTCCATGTTAGTCGCAATCAACTTATTAACTCCTTGTCCGTTATGTGCGCCTGGTACTTCGTGTACCATATCATCATCTCCCTGGCCTTATCCCATACATTGTTGGGGTCGGCACTTGATTCAACCCGATGTGGCTCCATGTTAGTCGCAATCAACTTATTAACTCCTTGTCCGTTATGTGCGCCTGGTACTTCGTGTACCATATCATCATCTCCCTGGCCTTATCCCATACATTGTTGGGGTCGGCACTTGATTCAACCCCATGTGGCTCCATGTTAGTCGCAATCAACTTATTAACTCCTTGTCCGTTATGTGCGCCTGGTACTTCGTGTACCATATCATCATCTCCCTGGCCTTATCCCATACATTGTTGGGGTCGGCACTTGATTCAACCCGATGTGGCTCCATGTTAGTCACAATCAACTTATTAACTCCTTGTCCGTTATGTGCGCCTGGTACTTCGTGTACCATATCATCATCTCCCTGGCCTTATCCCATACAT
Organism: Watsonalla binaria; assembly: GCA_929442735.1. Lineage (NCBI taxonomy): Eukaryota > Metazoa > Arthropoda > Insecta > Lepidoptera > Drepanidae > Watsonalla > Watsonalla binaria. The sequence continues at coordinate 968,711 of OV838948.1, read as the reverse complement.
TGTTGGGGTCGGCACTTGATTCAACCCGATGTGGCTCCATGTTAGTCACAATCAACTTATTAACTCCTTGTCCGTTATGTGCGCCTGGTACTTCGTGTACCATATCATCATCTCCCTGGCCTTATCCCATACATTGTTGGGGTCGGCACTTGATTCAACCCGATGTGGCTCCATGTTAGTCGCAATCATCTTATTAACTCCTTGTCCGTTATGTGCGCCTGGTACTTCGTGTACCATATCATCATCTCCCTGGCCTTATCCCATACATTGTTGGGGTCGGCACTTGATTCAACCCGATGTGGCTCCATGTTAGTGGCAATCAACTTATTAACTCCTTGTCCGTTATGTGCGCCTGGTACTTCGTGTACCATATCATCATCTCCCTGGCCTTATCCCATACATTGTTGGGGTCGGCACTTGATTCAACCCGATGTGGCTCCATGTTAGTCGCAATCAACTTATTAACTCCTTGTCCGTTATGTGCGCCTGGTACTTCGTGTACCATATCATCATCTCCCTGGCCTTATCCCATACATTGTTGGGGTCGGCACTTGATTCCACCCAATGTGGCTCCATGTTAGTCGCAATCAACTTATTAACTCCTTGTCCGTTATGTGCGCCTGGTACTTCGTGTACCATATCATCATCTCCCTGGCCTTGTCCCATACATTGTTGGGGTCGGCACTTGATTCAACCCGATGTGACTGATCACCTGATTTTTATACAAAACGACCTTCGCAAACCCTCTTACGAGGAAAATCTGTGGTTAAACCAGTTGTCAGACTATTTTAGGCCTCCGACTGACCTGTAACGATTGCCAAAGATGATAAATTGTCAACCGGGACCGACGGCTTAACGTGCTCTCCGAGGCACGGAGGGGACTCGGGCAGTCACCCATCCAATTACTGGCTAGGGGTACTTTGTTAAAAGTATGATCGAATAAAGATATTATTGACTTTGAATTTATCTCCTGAGCAGATGGTCCTCGGTGAGATTAGCCGCCGTGACCGAAATTCGGTAGGAGATCATTATTATTATATATCTTCAGATCTTCAAATTATAATACATAGGTGAATGTATATCTTGAATCTTAGGATCGCACGGCCATTGCTGTTGTATGTCAACCTCGGGTATGGGCGGGGCGGACTGCTGTGGTGGGAGAAGGACCTTGAACAAAAAAAAATGATTAAATACCAACGTGACAGATGGTGAGTCCATCGCAGTCTCAGACACTTTACATACTTCATTGAATTACTTCTCAGAAATATGCAGGTTTCCTCACGATGTTTTCCTTCACCGTAAAGCACGTGGTGTGAAATCACTGCACATAAGTTTTTAGAAAGTCTCATAGGTGATTCAAACTTGTAATAAGGATTCAAACTTGCGTCGCTTGTGTAGCAGGCGACTGCTCAAACACCACGGCTTTAATCTATATCTATACATATAACTAAAATTGAAGTGTCTGTTTGTAATTCCAAAATAACAGCTTTTAACTAAACGCATATGAAAGTATACAGTAAAAGGTACTGAAATAAAAAAAATAATATTCATATTTTTTTTTCTGACAGACGGACAGACAGAGAATAATTAAAAAAATGTATATTGTTAGCAAATACACCCACCAATGGCCCCGGCACAAGCAGAATGCCATAAATACGAGCGTTTATGGCGGCTCGGGTTCACTTTTCGGGTGACGCTCGGAGGAGACGGACGTTTCCATTATTTGTATTTCTCAATAATTTAAGTGGTTGATTAGTGCTGTGTTATTTGTACTGGTTATAATAAACCACTTCTGATTTCTAATAATATTTTAATTTCAGTATCTTATTTACTTTAATATGCATTAAGTAATAAACTGTTATTTTGGAATAACAAACGGACACATAAATATTATTTATCTGTATAGATGTGTTGATATGTACCACCAACGCTCTGTGACAAATAAGGTTGGCTAAAGTCTAGATCGTATACATATATACAGGGTGTCGGAGAAAAAGGAACAGTTGTCTCCTATAAGCTGTAGTGTTTTATGAATATATCACTATGTTGAAGTCGTAAAATATCTAGCTCCAACGATAACGTAGTTATAGGCTATGGTTGCTAAGGGCCGAAGAGCTCGCGGCCTTAAGCGATTGAATGAACGCGCGGCCGCGTTTACCTACATTACGTACCAGGTCATTGAACTTGGTACATTAAAGAGAAGGTTAATGGTTTCGAAAAATGGTTTTATGGGAATGGTTCAGGAACTATTAGTGGAAGAATAGAAATAAAAACGTAGTTAGATTTCACGTGAATAACTCTACGTTACCGCTGATTTTTATGCTACAATAAGGTCTTGATATGGTCAACTTTGAACGTCAATTACTCGAAAACAGAAGAAGACATTTTTGTCATAATAATTATATTTGCATCCTTAAATTATACCCTATCACATATTTTAACAGCTGTCCTATTTTCCCGACACCCTGTAGTAACCTTGCGCCGCACTGGTCAGATGGCGAATGGACCTACTGGGTAAGGCGTATCCGAAACCAGAGGACTACAAGCTCTTCCCCATGGGCAAGGTCTGCAGGCTTTTTCAGGGGGTACTTGAGGAGTCACAAAAAAGATATTATAAGGTACCTGTCTGGTATCCGTCCGTCGCTTGCCCCTGGTCCGTTTAGGCCATGGTTTCTTGAGATGCACGTACCCAATGTGCGCTCGCTTCTCGCTTGAATGCTTGAAGCCTTTACCACACATCTCGCACTTGAACGGCTTCAGACCTGTGTGGATCTAATACACATACTAATTAGCCTTCTATTTGTATGTATAATATCATAATCCTCCTGCCCTTATCCCATGTTATTTGTGGTCGGCGCAATGTGTTCTTCTCTTCCATTTCTCTCTATCAGCCGTCATATCTGTATTCACTCCCTTAGCCATATCATCATAATCCTCCTGCCCTTATCCCATGTTATTTGTGGTCGATGCAATGTGTTCTTCTCTTCCATTTCTCTCTATCAGCCGTCATATCTGTATTCACTCCTATTTTATCCATATCATCTTTCACACAATCCATCCATCGTTTCTTAGGTCTACCTCTCCCCTTGTAACCATCCACATTCATAAACACAACTCTTTTGTCACCATTATCCTCATCCCTCCATACCACGTCCATACCACGACAAATGTTTATTCTTCAACTTGTCAGTCAGTGGTGCTACTTTCAGACTTCCCCTTATATACTCATTCCTAACCTCCATTTGCATGTATAATATATCGGTTTAAAATTTACAAAGTTTCATACAAACTTTCATCCCTTATTTTATCCCCTTGGGGGTAGAATTAATCAAAACCCTTTCTTAGCGGATGCCTACGTCAGAACATGTACCTGCATGCCAAATGTCAGCCCGATCCGTCCAGTGGTTTGGGCTGTGCGTTGATAGATCACTATGTCAGTCAGTCAGTCACCTTTGAGTTATATATATTTAGATTAATGTGTATAAATAAGATAAATGAACATGCTCACGCCACCCCCGAAGGGGTAAGCAGTAATAGTGTCTGAGAAGTAATTCAAACTCGTATGTATAGTGTCTGAGACGGCGATTGACACCATATGTCACGTTGGCACTTAATCATCTTTGGTGAAAAGTGTGTGTTGTGATTACAACACCTCTGCCTACTCTGAGACTGTATAGAGATAGAACAACATATATTTGTAATATTTAAGTTATTATATTTGACAATTGATCATTTGAACTGTGTCCATGGGCTTATATTCATGAGATATAAATACTGTAACCAATAACATTGTATAATATATTTTTAAAAGAGTAATTGTTGAGTTTCTTGCCGGGTTCTTGTCAACAAAAGCTACCTTCCGAACCCGGTGGTAACATTTATAATCATGTATAATGTATTCTGTGTCCTTCTGACGATTTAAAAGTACTTTGTAAGAAGTCTAATCAAATAAAGATATTTAGAATTAGAGTTATATACTCACAAACATATGCCTCTGCCGGTTGCTGTGGGTCGAGAACTGCTTGCCGCATAATGAACATCCATAGGTCGCTTTTTCCTGACTGTAATTGTACAAGATTGTATGACAATGTGGAAGGTGGATGGCATTCGCGTCATAAATAATAACTCACGACCTCCTACCGAATTAGTTACGGCGGCTAATCTCAACGAGGATCAGCCATGTGCGCAGGAGATATGATAGTGCAGGCGTGTGTGCAAACACCCTAACCCTAGCCAGTAATTGGATGGGCGACCGCCCGAGTTCCCTCCGTGTCTCGGGGAGCACGTTAACCCGTCGGTCCCGGTTGACAATGTATCATCTTTGGCAATCGTTACAGGTCAGTCGGAGGCCTAAAATAGTCTGACAACTGGTTTAACCCAGATCACAGATTTTCCTCGTTAAAGGAGTTGCGAAGGTCAGATGGCAGTCGCTTCGTATAAAAATCAGGTGATCAGTCACATCGGGTTGAATCAAGTGCCGACCCCAACCATGTATGGGATAAGGCCAGGGAGATGATGATATGGTACACGAAGTACCAGGCGCACATAACGGACAAGGAGTTAATAAGTTGATTGTGACTAACATGGAGCCACATCGGGTTGAATCAAGTGCCGACCCCAACAATGTATGGGATAAGGCCAGGGACGATGATGATATGGTACACGAAGTACCAGGCGCACATAACGGACAAGGAGTTAATAAGTTGATTGTGACTAACATGGAGCCACATCGGGTTGAATCAAGTGCCGACCCCAACAATGTATGGGATAAGGCCAGGGAGATGATGATTTATTTGAAATTACAAACAGACACTTCAAATTTATTTACCTGTATAGATATAGATATAGAAATGTATAAAGTATATCAAAATGTTCACCCAAACATAGTGTATCAGTATAAATAATACCTGTGTATCCGTCTGTGTGCCACCAATCGTTGCTTCATCCTGAAGGCCTTCCCGCAGGAATCACATTTGAAGGGTCTCTCCCCCGTGTGGACCCAAGTGTGGTCCTTGAGGAGCGCGTAACTCTGTCACAATACATAAATAAATAAAAATAAATTTGCTCATTTGCCATCCCAGAAGGGTACTATAGAGGTACAGTGTATAGTTTACAATGCAGTGTAAAGTATAGAGATACAGTGTATAGTATATAATGCAGTATAAAGTATAGAGGTACAGTGTATAGTATACAATGCAGTATAAAGTATAGAGGTACAGTGTATAGTATATAATGCAGTATAAAGTATAGAGGTACAGTGTATAGTATATAATGCAGTATAATGTATAGAGGTACAGTGTATAGTATATAATGCAGTATAAAGTATAGAGGTACAGTGTATAGTATATAATGCAGTATAAAGTATAGAGGTACAGTGTATAGTATATAATGCAGTATAATGTATAGATGTACAGTGTATAGTATACAATGCAGTATAAAGTATGGTACAGTGTATAGTTTACAATGCAGTGTAAAGTATAGAGGTACAGTGTATAGTATACAATGCAGTATAAATTATGGTACAGTGTATAGTTTACAATGCAGTGTAAAGTATAGAGGTACAGTGTATAGTATACAATGCAGTATAAAGTATAGAGGTACAGTGTATAGTATACAATGTAGTGTAGTATGTAGAGGTAGCGTGTATAGAAGGTATACAATGCAGTATAAAGTGTATATTGGAGAAGATATGATGTATTACCTGAAACATCCTGCCGCACACCTCGCACATGCAGGGGGCGCGCATGGAGGGGTAGTTGGTTCGATTCTTGTCGGGGTGCATCCGCCGGAAGTGGCCGTGGTAAGCGCGCGAGTCTTCCAACTGCAGCCCGCACTGGGGGGTGGTAAGCGTTTATTGATTAATTAAGGAAAACATACGGCCGTGGTTTCGAATCCCAGCGGGGTCTGTACCAATGTGTTTTTCAAAAAACTTATGTACATTGATTTGAAAGTACTTTGATAGAAGTCTGACCAGATTAAAGTATTTAGAATTTAGATTTGTGAACTGTTGGACATAACCAACCTGTTCGCAGGGTATTGGTCCTTCGACCTTCTTCGCCCGAGTGTAGTATTTTTTCTTAGACGTATCCCCGTCCTTGTTCCTCGATGCTCTCTCCTTGTCTTCGTTCTGGGAACAAAACAGTGTCTGTTAGTATATGAAAGTATAAACTGCATTTACATATATACAAAGTGTCAGGGAAAATAGGACAGCTGTTAAAATATGTGATAGGATATAATTTTAGAGAGCAAATAAAATTATTATGACAAACATTTCTTCTTCCGTTTTCGAGTAATTGACGTTCAAAGTTGACCATATCAAGACTATTTTCGCGGTAACGTAGAGTTATTCACGTGAAATCTAACTACGTTTTTCTCCCACTAAAAGTTCCTGAAATAATCCCATTATCCCATTAACCTTCTCCTTAATGTACCAAGTTCAATGACCTGGTACGTAATGTAGGTAAACGCGGCCGCGCGTTCATTCAATCGCTTAAGGCCGCGAGCTCTTCGGCCCTTAGCAACCATAGCCTATAACTACGTTATCGTTGGAGCTAGATATTTTACGACTTCAACATAGTGATATATTCATAAAACACAACAACTTCTAGAAGACAACTGTTCCTTTTTCTCCGACACCCTGTATATATATTTATATGATATTTTTTCTTGTTTTGGCAGACTGACAGAGAAAAATTAAGAATTCCTTTAGAAGTACATACATATGCTCACGCCTGTATTCCCCGAAGGGGTAGGCAGAGTTGTTGTAATAAAAACACACACTTTTCACACATGGCCAACGTGACAGATGGTGAGTCCATCGCCGTCTCAGCCACAATACATACGTCTCTGAATTACTTCTCAGAAACTTCAATTTTATTTATAGCTTGAAATGTAGCAAATGGCTTATGTCCTTAACATATCAAGATACTGAAGACCTTTTAAACCTACACATAACGTAAGCACAATCACATAACAACTTACACACACACAACGCGCACGCACACACACACACACACACACACACACACACACACACACACACACACACACACCCACGCGCGCGCACGCGCACACACATACTAACATAATAACCAACTTTTTTACTTTAATTAAATAAAAATAATTGTTGTTACTCAATATTGCAACTGAGTTCATTTGTAATACATATTGTAAACTACTCCGTAGGTGGACGTCGCCATCCGCGACACAGTTTATAACTTCTGCGGATGACATCGATAATTAAAATGTACCATAATGTATGCCATTTAAACAAATGTATTATTATTTATTATTATTATGAATACAACTAACTGACTAGAACATGTCTGTCTCGTGGTAGATATCAAACATGCAACCTTGTTGATGCAACTAAATAAATAAATAATTAGTTAGCGCAGCTATATCGCTTGTGATGTTGTTAACGTTAGGATGAAAAAAGAGATGAACTCTTAATTGTACTTGTTACATAACTAGCTGTGCCTCGCGGTTTTTCCCGCTTAGGATTAAGAATAAAAATCATTCCTTTCTCGTTTTGTAACATATTCCATTGATGCTTATCTCCTATAAGTTGCAACGTGATGTGATGTTATAAAGCCCGAAGGCTTCCTCGATGTATGGACTATCCAATACAACATAGTTTTCAAATTAAGCCTGTAGGTCATGAGAAAAATGCATTTCACCACATAAAAAAACTCTCAGTTGTATAATATTACTATAAATTTGGATCGAGGAACTACGAGCATTCCCTGTCAGTTGATTATTGTCAAACTCTGTATAGATATAAATCAAATCAAATCAAAAAGTTTTATTCAATATAAGGGACACTTGGAACACTTATTGAACGTCATTTTTCTTACGTTAACTTAAGTAAATTTACTACCGTTTCCAAAAGTAAGCCTGTCAGGAGAAGAAACGGCGAAACAAACTCCCCGGTTTTTTTTTTTTTTTTTACATGTGTCCCTTCTATATACATATATACATATAGATAAAAAATATACACCTTAGGCCTTCCTGGCTTATTGTATTGGCCCGCATCATCAGGGGGGTGTCTGGCGCGGATGTGTCTACGATGGGCCTCCACAGACACGAACCGCACCTGGCAGATACCGCACTGGGGACCGTCTGACGGGATCTGACGGACAAACAAGCAAAACGTGAAGAGAAAAACAGGAAAAGAGGTAGGATCACCAGTAGTTCAGTTGGCTGAGAATTTTAGGGCAATGTTTACGCTTTTATAACAAGATATCTACATGTATCGTAAACTTACCCTTTGATAAATTTAAAGAGACTGTAAAATCTGTGTTACTTATATATGGATGCTGATAAGCAATAATGTGTCAACCCACAAAAAGTCAAATTCAAAGGTTTTGATATATTTTGATAATGCATCACGTATTTAACATTCTAAAAAAGTGTTTCAAGTCATCTGAAACATAAAAGTACGTAAAAAATGGATTTATGTCATAAAACAAATCTTAAATCACGTATACAATCATCTTAAGACGCCATTTTCTCAAAACCAAGTTTATGCGGGTTGACACATTATTGCTTATCTGCATCCATATATGCTCACGCTATCCCAGAAGGGTCCCCGAAGGGGTAAGCAGAGGTGTTGTAACAACACCCACATTTCACCGAATATGATTAAGTGCCAACGTGACAGAGGGTGAGTCCATCGCCGTCTCAGGCACTATACATACGTCTTTGAATTACTTCTCAGACATGTGCAGGTTTCCTCACGATGTTTTCCTTCACCGTAAAGCACGTGGTGTGAAATCACTTAAATAAGTTTTTTATAAAAACTCATTATACAGGCCCCGCTGGGATTCGAACTTGCGTAGAAGGCGACTGCTCTAACCCCAAGGACACCACGGCTTGGATTTATTTTGTACTCTTAAAATTGTATAATATTTTTTTTAAAACAGTAATTACTGAGTTTCTTGCCAGGTTCTTCTCAGTAAAAGCAACCTTCCGAACCTGGCGGTATCATGTATAATACTGTATAATTATGTCACACTGACGATTTGACTTTTTGACACGGTTTCCAGAGGTAGTGGGTTCCAGTCCCGCCCCGTGTCCGTATTTTCCCTGACCAATTTAAATAATTTAGTAAGCTATGACCACTGACCATTTTATCGTCGAGTCGATGTTTCAATTTCTTGTGCAGTTCAATACCCTTGGCGCTGACAAAGGAGTACCCGCACAGCTCGCACACGAAGTCCGACGGGTGCTTGATGCGGATGTGACCCATGTACGTCGTGAACTTACTGCACACAGTAACAATGTTGTTAATATATTATAGTTGTATGGCAAGGACAAGATCTTCCATTGAGGCGGGTGTCATGTCTGGGGAACACCGGCAGTGTCAGGAGTGTCGGAACTGTCGAGTGTCGGAAGTGTCAGGAGTGTCAGAACTGTCGAGTGTCAGAACTGTCGAGTGTCAGGAGTGTCGGAAGTGTCGAGTGTCGGAAGTGTCAGGAGTGTCGGAACTGTCGAGTGTCGGAAGTGTCAGGAGTGTCGGAAGTATCAGGAGTGTCAGAACTATCGAGTGTCGGAAGTGTCAGGAGTGTCGGAACTGTCGAGTGTCGGAAGTGTCAGGAGTGTCGGAACTGTCGAGTGTCAGGAGTGTCGGAACTATCGAGGTCGAGTGTCAGGAGTGTCGAGTGTCGGAAGTGTCAGGAGTGTCAGAAGTGTCGAGTGACAGGAGTGTCGAGTGTCGGGAGTAACAGTAGTGTCAGTAGTGTCAAGAGTGTCAAGAGTGTCGAGGGTCAGGAGTGTCGAGTATCAGGAGTGTCGAGTGTCAGAAGTGTCAGAACTGTCGACTCACACAAACTCATCCTGACAATGCGGGCATTGGTACTTGGTCCCCTTGTGCCACCGCTCGTGCAGTCTGGCGGTCTGTCTGTGTGTTGTCACGTACGGACATCTGTTACAGCTGAACCTCTGGGTGTGATGAGCGGTCACGTGCTTCCGGAGAGCGTGGGGATGACGGAAGTGGGTCTTGCAAACTGGACACCGGTGGATACCGCTTGCCTGGAAATATATAGGCGTTAATGATGGAGCATAAAGATGACTGAAGAATCTGAATTGATCACCCTCGCACAACTGCTCACCAATATTGAGTTCCTGGGGTGTCGGTACGTATCTACGCACTCTCTGTCATACTTCATCTTTTGAAAAAGACTTTTGAAAGTACATTGAAATGGTCAGAATAACATTATTATACATGCTACAGAGATTAACGCATTCACTGCCAGAGCTAAATAAAAAGTAATTAGGGGGCGTCCATAAATTACGTGAGGTGTTTAAGGGGGGGAGGGGGTCGAGTCAAATCTCATCTAATCTTACGTTGGAGAGAGGGGGGGTCTCGGCAAATATCACGCAATTTTTTTTCTGATTGAAACAAAAAAAAAATTATACTATTTTGGTCCATTTAATCCAGATTGTACATGCATAAGATTTAATCTTAATCGTAATCGTAATACGATAAAGATCATTCACTAATTCGTTCAATAGAAAATAATTTCATTCATACTTCGACGTTATACATTTACTTACTGTCAAACCACCATATTTGTTTTATACCAAATAGCTCAATTCAATCTGAATTCACGGTACAGTGAAAAATCTCACGTGAGATTGGGAGATGGGGGAGGGGGTTGAATAAAATCTCACGACATCTCACCAGGGGGGGAGGGAGGGGCAGAAAATTAAAAAAAAACACCTCACGTAATTTATGGACGCCCCCTTACCGTGTGCTCCACAATCGGACCTTACACCAGTGCGTCAAACGCATATCGTTGTACAAATACGCTTTAGCTCTGTGCTAAAACCTCAACATAGCGTCCACGTAACATATTCCCCAGTGCTATTCGGCGCTTCTGCGCGTTTGACTATTGTTATGGCAGCTCATAAAACACTCGCTTGTTTACGACAGCCAATAAAAACATGCGAAAAGGATAAGGGTCGGTACATATCCACCTACCTACCTAAGCTCTACAGCTCTAAATGTCATGTAGGCAAATTCCGTATCTGTTCTATATAGCAAGGTGGGTAAGGGCCCTTACAATTTGGTCTTATTTAAACAATAGACGCGCAGAGTCGGCTTTAGCACACAGTGAAGGCACAGAAATTTGTATGGACTCACATAAGCGTCGTTAGCATATAGGAAAGTTCGGATAAACGCGCAGGCGCGTCTTTAAGCCTCGGGGTTTGAGCAGTCGCCTGCTACGCAAGCGACGCAAGTTCGAATCCAAGCGGGGCCTGTACCAATGAGTTTTTCTAAAAAACTTATATACAGTGATTTCACACCACGTGCTTTACGGTGAAGGAAAACATCGTGAGGAAACCTGCATATTTCTGAGAAGTAATTCAATGTCGTATGTATAGTGTCTGAGACGGCGATGGACTCACCATCTGTCACGTTGGCACTTGATCATCTTGTGTGAAAAGTGTCTATTGTTATTACCCCTTTGCCTACCCCTTTGGGGAATACAGGTGTATGTATATATGTACTTACGTCAGTATGTCTAACCATATGGCCATGGTAAGCGTCTTCATCCAAAAACCCTTTGAAGCATTCAGTGCACTTAAATATGGCATTCTTATAATTAGCACTCTCCTGTCTCTTCAGCACATCAGCTATTTGCTCGTCAATGCTTAAATCAGTCACTGTGAATAGTGTTTCATTTAAATCATCGTTCAAGAACGGCTTTCTTCTACGGTCTATCTTTGGTTCTTTGCGGTCTATTTTGGATTCCTTTGCTTTTCTGAGCGTTTTCTTCTTTGATTTCTCTTTCTTCTGCCGCTGTGTTTCCAATGGTATATTGTCTTCTGATGAATATTCTACATCGGATGCTAAATAATATCCCGTGTCTACATCCGAGTGCTCGCTGCCTTTTAATTCTATATTGTCTATGAACACTTCGCTTATCTGTTCGTTCTTAACCTCTGTCAGATCTTCAGGTTGTATTTTCTCTGTGTTTGTCTCTATGGTATTGTCTATGTACATATCGCAGTAGTTGGCCGAATAGAGCTTTGTGGTTAAGTTCGATACTAAAAGGTTGTGATTGCGATTTATTTCACGTATACTTTGTAAAGTCAGCTGTAAATAAGGTATAATTTTATAAATCCACTAGCAGACGTCACGCGATTTCACCAGCGTAGTTCCCGATCCCGTGGGAGTACTGGGATAAAATAAACCCTATGTTACTCGCTGATGATGTAGCTATCCAATGGTGAAAGAATTTTTGAAATCGTCACAGTAGTTTTTGAGAAAACACATTACAAATATACACACAAAAATACAAATCTTTCCTCTTTACAATAGTAGTATAGACTAGCTGTGCCTGTGGTTTCACCCGTAACCCTAAATGTTTTTTTTTTATAAAAAGAGCCTATGTTGCCTCTTGTAACATTAGCTATCTGCCAGTGAAAGTCCCGTTAAAATCGGTCCAGCCGTTTCGGAGATTACCCGCAACAAACAAACCGATAGACAGACAGAGAAAAAAAACTGCAGCTTTATAATATTATGTATAGATAGACGGACAGTCGGTCAGGGAAGTCTTAGTAAAAATATTTAGTTGACTCACCGAATCATTATGTTTGACTATTTGTAACATTAGATAGTTGGACCGCAAGCTCTTGTTCCTGAAGTGATTGTGGTTCCTCAGTCTTTGGACGCACTCTGCACACAGCATTTTTGGAAACACATCTTCTGGATCAAGCTGGAAGTAACATTTATTTATTTATTATGACGGCAAATGAAAACATCGCGAGCAAACCTGCATAGTCAAAGTCAAAGTCATAAGTATCTTTATTCGATTCGATTAGACTTTCTACAAAGTACTTTCAAATCGTCGGAATGACATAATTATACAGGATTATACATGATACCGCCATATGTCTCAGAAGTAATTCTAACACGTATGTATAGTGGCTGAGACGGCGATAAACTCACCATCTGTCACGTTGGCACTTAATCAAATTCGGTGAAATGTGGGTGTTGTGATTACAACACCTCTTCAGAAGCCGAAACTACCTAATATACACTTGCGACGCACTGGCCAGATGGCGAATGGACCTACTGTGTAAGGCGTATCCGAAACCAGAGGACTACAAGCTCTTCCCCATGGGCAAGATCTGCAGGCTTGTTCAGGGGTACTTGAGGAGTCAGGTACGAAGAGCAAAAGGGCAAGGGCAGCACAAAAGATCCCAAGAGTCGTCGTGCTTCCGGGTAACCGGACCCAATAATGCCACAAATAAAGATAAGATAAGATACAACACCTCTGCTTACCCCTTTGGAGGATACAGACGTGAGCATATGTAATAAAATTCATATACAATTTTTCACTATAGCGAAAATTATATCAGCAAAAATAAATTTTCCGTGTGAAGTCTGTCATGTAGGGCAGCTGAAGGGTTATGCCGAACTCGTGCCGGCTTAAACCCCAAGGTGTTTAAAATCGCTTTAAAATGGGGGGGCGTGCGATCGCGGTTGCAAGCTTGCGTTGCCCCCCCTAACGATTTGCCGTAGAGCCTCTCCTTCTTCCCGAGCTTACTCTCTGGTAAGTAAGACCTATCTCTAGACCCTATATGTATAGTAAAGGTATAATACTCACCGAGGCACCGGTCAAGTTCTCGTACGCCTCTTCCAATTTGCACGCCGCCATTGAGAACATATTGACATCTGTAGCGAGACATATACGACACACCTGTAATATAATTACACGAATTACAGAAACAATTTGTTTTTTATATATTATATATATAAGTCCAACTAGAACAGTTGGAGCCGGTGTTCCCCAGACATGACACCCGCCTCAATGGAATATCTTGTCTTTGCTAGGGATGACACTGATCACTCGCTCTCCACACAGTATATATACAAGTGTCCAACTAGAACAGTTGGAGCCGGTGTTCCCCAGACATGACACCCGCCTCAATGGAAGATTTTGTCTTTGCTGGGGATGACATTGATCACTCGCTCTCCACACAGTATATATACAAGTGTCCAACTAGAACAGTTGGAGCCGGTGTTCCCCAGACATGACACCCGCCTTAATGGAAGATCTTGTCTTTGCTGGGGATGACACTGATCACTTGCTCTCCACATAAAAATTTTGACAATGGCTTGAACTGCATCTTAAAGTTATCAAAGTATGTGCATACCTCTAAACTGGCTGACTCCCCAAAATTGGCAGCTTGGTCTCCGCAGTCACTTGTTGTGGAGTCCTGTAAATAAATTTAATGTATAACAACCTTGCCAGGTTCTTCTCACCATAAGCAACCTTCCGAACCTCGCAGTAGCATGTATAATCCTGTGTAATAATTCCTGTTAAATTGAAAGTAAACTGTGCAGTAGCTCTGCCAATGGAGCTACTGATCCTACCTCATGCATTGAATTTTTCCTTCAATTATTTTGCGGTTTTAAGACTGTCTTATATTCCTATTTTTCTTTGCCATTTTGAGAATTTTGAATTTAAACAAGTACTTTGTTTAAAGTCTAAGAAGCGGGGCCTGTACCAATAAGTTTTTCTAAAAAAACTTATGTACAGTGATTTCACACCACGTGCTTTACAGTGAAGGAAAACATCATGAGGAAACCTGCATATTTCTGAGAAGTAATTCAAAGACGTATGTATAGTGTCTGAGACGGTGATGGACATATCTGTCACATTGGCACTTAATCATCTTCGGTGAAAAGTGTGTGTTGTGATTACAACACCTCTGCCTACCCCTTCGGGGAATACAGGCGTGAGCATATGTATGTATAATTTCAGTTTTATTTAAGGTTATTGTTATGTATTGACAGATGTGGGTAGTGGAATAAAAAGTAGTCTGGAGTTGGCAGCTACCACAGTGAGCTGGGTTCCCTAAATTTACCATGTTTCGTGAGTACATAAGAGTTATTAATGGATTCTTACAATACTAATAAATACTATTACCTATGTTTTATTATATTTCGTTTGCAATCTCCTACCTATTTAATATTTTGTGTTTGAGATACTGATTTTTAACTGGTAGCTGATGTTGATAATGTCCCATGAACCAATGAAATTAATTCTATGCGGGTGAAACCTGAATTACAGAATTACCTGAGCGATAGGAACAGCACCAGCTTTGACTTTCCTCATCCCGCTGCGAGTGTAATACAGGTCGTCATTCAAGAAATGGTCGGAGCAGACCACACTCCTGTCTTTGGGCTCCCAGCCCTCCTTGCCCAGCACTTGTAACCACGCTGCTCGCGTTGACAGCTCACTCGGGAAGCTGGAACAATATAAAATATTTTTAAAAGTGTGTAACTAAACTAAACAATATCTTTATTTGATTACAGTTTTTACAAAGTACTTTCAAATCGTCAGAATGACATAATTATACAGTATTATACATGATACCGCCAGGTTCGGAGGGTTGCTTTTACTGAGAAGAACCTGGCAAGGAACACAGTAATTACTCTTTTCAAAAATACTATCATCATCCTCCTGCCCTTATCCCATGTTATTTGTGGTTGGCGCAATGTGTTCTTCTCTTCCATTTCTCTCTATCAGCCGTCATATCTGTATTCACTCCCTTAGCCATATCATCATAATCCTCCTGTCCTTATCCCGTGTTATTTGTGGTTGGCGCAATGTGTTCTTCTCTTCCATTTTGCTCTATCAGCCTTCATATCTGTATTCACTCCTATTTTAGCCATATCATCTTTCACACAATCCATGCATCGTTTCTTAGGTCTACCTCTCCCCTTGTAACCATCCACATTCATAAACACAACCCTTTTGTCACGTTATCATCATCCCTCCATAGCATGTCCATACCACGACAAATGTTTATTCTTCAACTTGTCAGTCAGTGGTGCTACTTTCAGACTTCCCCTTATATACTCATTCCTTACCTTATCCAATCTCAAAAATACATAATATGATTATAATATTATATAATATAATTCACTTAAGAAATGTAAATATCTGCCGCGCAAGGAATTGTTTGGCATGTAGAGGCGACAAAGAGTACGAGCATGCATGGTACCGCGGATTGTCTTAAGACCGGTGATAGTCCGCATCTTATCTCGTGACGTCTAAAAAGTTATACTCTAGGCTACCAAAACATTGAAATTTTAAAACTTACACATGAAAAGTAATCCCCTGAGACTTTGAAATGTGCCGCGAGTCGTTCTTGCATGCGGGGACGCAACACCGCATAATAAAATTAATAAATCGGTTCCAACTTTTGTCAACAAAAACAACTTAGAACTTACATTAAAATTTATACTACGAAATGGAAGCTAACTGACATTTTCTGCATTCTCTGTGTAATTTGCGAGATTCATAACTACACTGGCAATGTTTATTTAAGTAGTTAACGAATGAAATACATTATTAATTTTATTGAATACGATTTGAAAATCAAAACTAAATAATCACAAATATCTGATAAAAATACCGAGTATTTTTTTACCCAAACAATAAGACCATAGAATAGAATGTAAAATGCAGATAAAAAATATTCATAGCATAAACCACCACAGACACGTGACAGGATTAAACTTTCCATCGCAGTCTTAAAAAATATACTAGTAGATTTTTTTATTTATTTATTTATTTATTATTAAAAGCGTACATTTACCATTACAGGATGTACCCAATGCGATAATGCTGCTACTTACTATAATACTTACTACTTATTATAATTACTTATATTATAATTAAATTAGAAAAAATAGAGAAACAAAAAAAAACTATGTAAATCAATATTCAGTAGGACTTTTATAAATTCACACAAATTGTATGAAAAAATATCAGTTCTGGAATGAAGCTCGTTTACAATGCGTATGGCTCGGACTAGTGGTGTGTTGTCTAGGAGGTTAGTCCTGGCGGTTGGCACGACTAGCAGAGGCGGGCGGCGTCGCCTCCACACGTATCGCTCCGGCACGTTGACATTGAGCCATTGCAGCACTCCTGGGTTATGTTGTTCTCCTCTCAAGAGCCTCACTACATACGCTGCTAGCGCGAAGTCTCTTCGTACTCTCAATTCGTTATACCCTACCATACCCAGAACGAATAGAGTGGGGTACATTAACGGGTAAAACGGATATACTCCATATAATTTTGAATACAGGTGCCTCGTAAATTTGTTCTGTACCCTTTCTAACATTGCCGTGTATTTTGCCTCATGGGGCGCCCATATGCTTGCATCATGCTCGAGATGACTTCTGACTAGTGCGTCATCAGATATATAATTAAAAAAATATATACTCTTTAAATATTTAGCATTTTTAAATATAGCAGAGTAATTTTATTTTATGTATTATTCGTAGCATCTGTACATAATGAAACCGCTGTCTATTCGCACACATCTTTTAAACTACTTATAGGATTTTAATGCAGTTTTCAGCAATAGATAGAGTGATTCAAGAGGAAGGTTTATAATGATTATAAACACAACTTTACATATGTAAATGAATTAATTGGCGAAATGAAACACTTTCTCAAACATATACTAGCCATAGTATCATAGAAAATTTATTGCTTTTTTCTTAATCTGAATCGGCGTGGCAGAGAGTGATTTTGTGGTAGGTTATAAAATTAAGGGGGTACACACTGCAACCGCGCCAAATTCAAGAGTACACCTAAATTTGGACTTATCTACTGATTTATCTAACCTTCTTTTATTTATTTAATGGCGACGAGTTTGAGTACAGTTATTCAGCCAATGTCAAGTGATTGTTGAGAAAAAAATCTTGTAATTAGTTAAAATTTGTATAGGAACCAATTAAAAAAAAAACTATGACCAAATTAATAGGATTTTTCAGAAAGGTCAAATTCGGAGCACTCGTAACCGAAGAAAGTGTATGAAGAGATGCATGAATGTGGATGAAGCGAAAGAAGTATGTAAGGATCGTAGCATGTGGCAAACGGTGGTCTCTGCCTACCCCCATGGGATACAGGCGTGAGCATATGTATGTATGTAGGAACCAATTGGATTTTATCTAACCTTGCAACCTTGGTGGACTGTTGACAGCTGACACTTGACAGCTTAGCATACAAATTATTTTATATGTACCAACCAACCAATTCATTTTATTAGTAACGCTAAGCTTGATTGATTGCAGGTTTTCGTGAAATAAATAACATAAACAAGTTAATTATTATGTATTTATAGCTTTTGTTGTATAGTGTTCGCTGATTAGGCTATTCATTATTATTATAAGATCGGTTGCCTTCGTTCATTTATATAAGTAAGAAGTAACAAATGCTTCCTAATTAAACAGTTGCAATACAGTGAGGATGAGGTGCTGTGTTCAAAATTGCAGTAATGACACTAAAAGAACTACTAAGAGCCATGGCATCACATTTCATATGTAAGTTGAAATATTCTTATTTTAATTCAGAAACTATCCATACATACAGAAATCTGAAGAGTGTGTTTGTTTGAACGCGTTAATCTCAGGAACTACTGGTCCGATTTAAAAAAATATATCAGTGTTAGATAGCCCATTTCTCGAGGAAGGCTATAGGCTATATATAATCACGCTAAGACCTATCGCCGGATACCACACAGATCCAGCTCCCTAGCTCATCCCCAAGCAACGCCCTAAGCCAAGGTCCGAGCCCCGCACCGGGGTGCCCTTAGCTGTGTTGCTTAGTTTTTAAGTTTAAGCTCGGCTGGAGGCCCTTGGGTCTCGCCCTTTAGTCCGGTTAAGCAGTGGAGGTAACTCCCCCCTACCAACTGCGAGAGACCATATCGTAAAAAAAAACCTATCGCCGGTTAGTGTTAGCGTAACTTTTCTACGCGGATGAAGTTGCGATCAGAAGCTAGTGAAAAACAGAAGACCTGATGGTAAGCAGGTGCTGTTGACTATATGCTTGTAATAGCAAACTAAAAAACATGCTTTTGTAGAAAATAAACATACCCATACATACATATGCTCACGCCTGTATCCCATGGGGGTAGGCAGAGACCTTTGAGATCCTTACATACTTCTTTCGCTTCATCCACATTCATGCATCTCTTCATACACTTTCTTCGGTTATGAGTGCTCCGAATTGTACCTTTCTGAAAAATACTATTAATTTGGTCGTAGTAGTTCTTCTTTGGACGCCCTCTACTGACTCTTCTAAGTAAAAAAAATTTTTTAGTAAATTTGGATTAAGAAAAGTGTCAATAGGCTAATCTCTCCATTATCAATCAACCTCCATAGTTTATTTTCTTCTCTATCCATGAGACATTGGCGAAATTGTGGAAGACGTAAGAAGATGTGAAGGAATATGTATAGAACTTGGTTGATATATTCATCTTACAAAAAAAAAATATGAAATCCAACCCATGACCGTCAGTCTCGTCCCGTGGTACTCAAGTTCCGTTATCGCCCCATAAGATGGAAGCCTCATGTCTGAGCTACCATAACTTGACAGATGTCGGAGAAATTTAATGTCGTATTGTAATGATATTGTATGAGTTTATTTGTTATTTATTAACCGAGATAGATCTATTTTTTGCCCCTGAAACCCCCTGTACAACAAATTTCATGAAAATCGTTGGAGCCGTATCTGAAAATAAAGCATGGGGTGCATAGTCTCAATAGTTATAAACATTTTATTGACACCATATTTGAAAAAATACTAAACATTTATATTTTTCTTTAACTACAGTAGCAGACAAGCAACCCTTCTGATGGTAATTGGTTGCATTCCAGGTTCCCCAAGGAGCCCAATCTCCGCGACGCGTGGTTGGAAGCCCTGGGCATGTCGGGCTGGGAGCCCAAAGACCGGAGCTCGATATGTTCGGAACACTTCCGTAACAATGACTTCTATGAGACCAAATGTGGACGTAGGAAGGTGAAGACTGGTGCCGTTCCTGTTGTTGAGTTGGTATGCATTTGATCTACACTAATATTATAAAGAGGAAATTTTGTTTGTTTGGTTATAATGGATAGGCTCAAAAACTACTTGACCAATTTCAAAAATTCTTTCACTATTGGATAGCTACATCATCAGCAAGTAATATAGGCTTTATTTTATCCCTGTTAAATTCAATATTCAAAATATTTTTTTTAAAAGAGTAATTACTGAGTTTCTTGCCAGGTTCTTCTCAGTAAAAGCAACCTTCCGAACCTGGCGGTAGCATGTATAATCCTGTATAATTATGTCATTCTGACGATTTGAAAGTACTTTGTAAAAAGTCTAATCGAATAAAGATATTTTTGACTTTGACTCTTTGACTATCATTACAGGATTCAGCAGAGGAATTAAACGCACCAGCGACACAACGCGTATGTCGTGTTTGCCTAGCAATGGACACAAAACTTTATGATTTTAAGGAGTGTAGTCTGGACACGAGCTACTCTATGCTCACAGGATTGGACACAAATGATATGCTCCCAACCAGGTTGTGCTGGGAGTGTTGCCAGCGATTGAGAGCCAGTGTTGCCTTCAGGGATAAGGCGGTGAGGTGTCATGGACTGTTGGTGCACAAGCTGCTTGATCGGACATATGTGAGTTGACCCTTAGTGTTACATAGATGTCGCGAAAGTTCCACTATATTTTTTTAATATGATTTTATTGAAGGTTAAAATAATGATAAAACATAAGAGATTCAATAGCCCTATGTTTTCATTTAAATCTATACAGATAAATAAAATGTATGTGTCTGTATGTAATTCCAAAATTACACCTTTTCACTGAATGTATACACGGTACTGTAATAGAAAAAACAATTTTTGAAAATGTTCTCTGTATGTTTGTTCGAGCTTATCTCCGAGATGGCTGGACCGATTTTAACGGGACTTTCAGTGGCGGATAGCTAATGTTTTTTTTTTATGACGCCCTTGTAGGCGTCGCGAGCTACCGCGACCGTAGGCTGATTCTTTATTAATCTTTATTTGCCTTTGTCGTGTGTTTATATTCGCTTTCTTCCAATCCAAGGAGTAAATTAGGCTACGGTGAAGGAAAACATCGTGTTGTTACAACACCTCTGCTTACCCCTTCGGGGACCCTTCTGAGTGAGCATATTTATTATTTTTAATTATTTTTGTTTGTTACAGCTTACGATAAGGGACATTAAATCGGTAAACAGAATACATAACAAGCTAATTTCAACTCTAACACAACATATATACGAACCAAATGACTTTGACTTGGAGCTGACCGATGGAGTGTTGGTCAAGTCTGAGGAAATTGAACAAATGGAGGAGAAAATAGAAGAACCGGAGATGATGCAAGTTGACTTATGTTCAGAGATCAAAGATGAATCCAATGGGTTTACACAAAATGAAATATTCTTCCATGAATACACAGATTTTCAGGTAAGGATTCATATATTTATATATCCACACTATTTATATATTATACATCCATTTATATATTGAATGGTGAAGGAAAACATCGTGAGGAAACCTGCATATTTCTGAGAAGTAATTCAAGGACAATATAATAACATCATAGAAGAGAAGATAAAAGGAAAGCGTAGAAGAGGGAGACCAAGGATTATTTATATACAACAGCTGAAGGAAAAAGTCAACGTCATACATATATATACATATACAACGTCAAAAAGGAAGTCAATGTGTTGGCGGACAATAGAGAGGGTTGGCGATTGCTTCACTGACAAGAGCCTAGCTCTTAAATTAATGATGAATTCAATGACGTATGTAAAGTGTCTGAGACGGTGATGGACTCACCATCTGTCACGTTGGTACTTGATCATATTCGGTGAAAAGTGGGTCTTGTTATTACAACACCTCTGGCTACCCCTTTGGGGAATACAGGCGTGAGCATATGTATGTATGCGTGGCTTGAGATGACATCTGCGCCAATACCATAATACACCTATGCTTATCCCTTCAGGAACCCTTCTGGGATGGCGTGATCATATTTATTTATTTTTCTAACATACATATGCTCACGCCTGTATTCCCCGAAGGGGTAGGCAGAGGTGTTGTTATCATAACACCCACTTTTCACCGAATTTGATTGAGTGCCAACGTGACAGATGGTGAGTCCATCGCCGTCTCAGGCACTATACATACGTCTTTAAATTACTTCTCAGAAATATGCAGGTTTCCTCACGATGTTTTCCTTCACCGTAAAGCACGTGGTGTGAAATCACTGTACATAAGTTTTTTAGAAAAACTCACAGGCCCCGCTGGGATTCGAACTTGCGTCTGCTCAAACCACCACGGCTCTTATTTTTCTAATTGTAAAGTAAACCCACATCCCTTCCTACAGGACTCCGACGATGATAAAACACTAAGTGAAGTTGTGAAAGTCAAACCAAAGAAGGAAGTTAGGAAGAAAAAGTTGAAATTACCAAGAAAAACTAAACCAGTATCAATTAAGATTACTAACGAGAAGAAATGTGATGATGAGAATCCCGGTACTACTATAGACAAGTAAGGAACCATATTATATCTTTAAACGAGAAATTCTTGTATTATATGTACATACTAGCTGTGCCCGGAAAACATTGTATTGCCATATATTTTTTGGGGTGGTCACCCTTCATTTAGGGATATGAAAAATAGATGTTGGCCGATTCTCAGACCTTCCCGATTCGTGAATCATAATATGAATTGCACCTAAGTGACCATTTTGTCATTTCGATGATGAATCATATTCTCATCACATTTTGATTCTCCCAAAGTGGCCTTTTTAGACCTACTGTTCTGGGAATACAGGTGTATGTATATGTTCACTTCACTTATTATATATGTATGTATGTGTTTGTAAGGTTCAAAACAGCTTATGTGAAGAGAAGGGGACCAGCGGATGGGTTGGACGAGTCTCTGTTTACTATCACAACGTTGACATACGAGGAACAGATACAAGAGGTGCAGCGAAGACAGGTGAGAGTACAGGGTATGATTACCATACAGACGTGAGCATCTCATACATTTAAATAAGAATTGCGAGTATATATACAGGTGTCGGAGAAAATGGAACAGATGTCTTCTGGAAGTTTTTGTGTTTTATGAATATATCACTATGTTGAAGTCGTAAAATATCTAGCTCCAACGATAACGTAGTTATAGGCTATGGTTGCTAAGGGCCGAAGAGCTCGCGGCCTTAAGCGATTGAATGAACGCGCGGCCGCGTTTACCTACATTACGTACCAGGTCATTGAACTTGGTACATTAAGGAGAAGGTTAAAGATTTCGAAAAATAGGTTTTATGGGAATATTTCAGGAACTATTAGTGGAAGAAAAGAAATAAAAACGTGGTTAGATTTCACGTGAATAACTCTACGTTACCGCTGATTTTTATGCGAAAGTAAGGTCTTGATATGGTCAACTTTGAACGTCAATTACTCGAAAACGGAAGAAGATATTTTTATCATAATAATATTATTTGCTTCCTAAAATTATATCCTATCACATATTTTAACAGCTGTCTTATTTTCCACGACACCTGTATATATATAATCTGTATCTCAGAAACGGCTCCAACGATTGTCATGGAATTTTGTGTATAGGGGGTTGCAGGGGCAAAAGTATTTTTTAGTTAGTAATATTATACATATTACATAACCTAGCTAGAGGTTTCATCTTCAGAAAACATCGTTTGATCATGTTTTCAGGCAATGAAAAATTCCTACAACATCATTACAATACGACAGTAAATGTCTCCGACATGTGTCAAGTTACGATATCTCAGACGGGAGGCTTCCAGCCTATCGGGTGGTAACGGAATTAGACTATACACCGGTTTGAGTACCATTGACAACGAGCCGGTTTTTTTCTTTTTATTTTAGTTTTTTGTGAGTAAAAGCCCGAGACCCGAGCACAGCTCGGTCAACCAGGTTCCATGTATGTATGTATAATTCATCATCTCCCTGGCCTTATCACATACATTTTTGGGGTCGGCACTTGATTTAACCCGATGTGGCTGATAGCCTGATTTTTATGCGAAGCGACTGTCATCTGACCTTCGCAACCCCTTTGACGAGGAAAATCTGTGATCTGGGTTAAACCAGTTGTCAGACTATTTTAGGCCTCCGACTGACCTGTAGCGATTGCCAAAGATGATAAGTTGTCAACCGGGATCGACGGCTTAACGTGCTCTCCGAGGCACGGAGGGAACTCGGGCGGTCACCTATCCAATTACTGGCTAGGGTTAGGGTTGCTTAACTTCGTTGATCAAATGATATGCGCAATAGCAACTGTGTCACGAGCTCCTCTGTATGTATAATTACCATATTTATTTAGTTATTAGCTGTCCCCCGTGGTTCCACCCGTATGAAGCCCGCGGCAACCTTATATTTTACTGCGTTGGTCTAATGGTTAGTACGTTCGCCTGCCCATCACGAGGTCCCGGGTTCAATTCCCGGGTCTGGTCAAAAAAAAAATTGGGGTTTTCTGTCAAGAAATTCACAATATTATGCCCGGAGTTTATAAGTTGGGTGTGTGTCCACCCGGTGGGTCGGTGTGCACGTTGCACCGTCGGTCCTCCCTGACCTCTCTCCGGTCGTGTCTGATGTCCTCCCATCCCACTATGAGAGTGACCCAATAAACAGTGCACCTGTGTTTGCACACACGCGTGCACTATCATATCTCCTGCGCTGATGGCTGATCCTCGTTGAAATTAGACGCCGTAACCGAAATTCGGTAGGAGATCATTATGCATTAGCAATAATTGAAAGTCTTATCAAATACAGATATTTTTGTGTTTAAATATGTATTAACGTTGACTATATCGATTGCGTATTTTCTACATAATATATGTATTTGTTCCCAGGAGTCTCACAGTTACCTCCACGCTCCTTATCAATGCACGATATGCTACCGAGGTTTCCTCAACAAAACACGGTATGAAGTACACGCGGTCAGGCATAGTGAGGTGAGTACATTGTTGGGGTCGGCACTTGATTCAACCCGATGTGGCTCCATGTTAGTCACAATCAACTTATTAACTCCTTGTCCGTTATGTGCGCCTGGTACTTCGTGTACCATATCATCATCTCCCTGGCCTTATCCCATACATTGTTGGGGTCGGCACTTGATTCAACCCGATGTGGCTCCATGTTAGTCGCAATCAACTTATTAACTCCTTGTCCGTTATGTGCGCCTGGTACTTCGTGTACCATATCATCATCTCCCTGGCCTTATCCCATACATTGTTGGGGTCGGCACTTGATTCAACCCGATGTGGCTCCATGTTAGTCGCAATCAACTTATTAACTCCTTGTCCGTTATGTGCGCCTGGTACTTCGTGTACCATATCATCATCTCCCTGGCCTTATCCCATACATTGTTGGGGTCGGCACTTGATTCAACCCGATGTGGCTCCATGTTAGTCACAATCAACTTATTAACTCCTTGTCCGTTATGTGCGCCTGGTACTTCGTGTACCATATCATCATCTCCCTGGCCTTATCCCATACATTGTTGGGGTCGGCACTTGATTCAACCCGATGTGGCTGATCACCTGATTTTTATACGAAGCGACTGCCATCTGCCCTTCGCCAGTTGTCAGACTCTCTTAGACCTCCTACTGACCTGACCTGACCTGACGATAAATTGGAACCGTAGGCTTAACCCATCGAATTACAGGCTTAGGTCAGGTTAGGGTTCCTGAAATTTGGTGATCGAATGATGATCAGCTCCTCGCCTCCTATTTATTTGTTTAATGTTTCAGAAAGTAGGTGAATATGAATGTTTCATTTGCAAAACTCGTCTCAAAACCAGTCGAGCTCTGAGGAAGCACCTCACAGCTCAACATACGGAGAAATTCAGCTGCAATGGATGTCCGTTCAGCACGAGGAGTAGGTGAGATATATACATACATCTATTTATATCCTTATCCCAACCTTTAAACGAGCAACTCTTGTTTATTTACAAGGTGTCGGGTTAAAATATGTGATAGGGTATAATTTTAGGAAGCAAATAAAATTATTATGACTAAAATATCTTCTTCCGTTTTCGTTCAAAGTTGAACATATCAAGACCTTATTTTGGCATAAAAATGGCGTTATTCATGTGAAATCTAACTACGTTTTTATTTTATTTTTCTCGTATTAATAGCTCCAGAAATAATCCCACAAAACCATTTTCTAAACCTTCCCCTTAATGTACCAAGTTCAATGACCTGGTACGTAATGTAGGTAAACGCGGCCGCGCGTTCATTCAATCGCTTTAGGCCGCGAGCTCTTCGGCCCTTAGCAACCATAGCCTATAACTACGTTATCGTTGGAGCTAGATATTTTACGACTTCAACATAGTGATATATTCATAAAACACAACAACTTCTAGAAGACAACTGTTCCTTTTTCACCGACATCCTGTATATTTATAGACTCTGAATCCTGGATGTAGGGGGTTTTCGAGGCAATAAATTGATCTAGCTAGGTTCATTTTCAGAAAACATCGTTTTGACCATGTTTTCAGGCACTGAAATACTCGTACAATATCATTACAATACGACATAGAATTTCGCCGACATCTGTCAAGTTATGATAGCTCAGACGTGAAGCTTCCAGTCTATGGGGCGTTAACAAAACTAGAGTACCCCGGTTCGAGTCCTAATGTTACCGTCATATTTATCCCTTTATTTATTTTTTCAAATATACATATATTCACGCCTGTATCCCATGGGGGTAGAGATCAACGGGCCAAACCCAATAACACTTTACCCGACCCAGGGGTCGAAGCCAAGACTTCATGGTCTACAAGACCAACGGGGCACTTTTCGTAGAAAATGTGTAAGTGACAGAGGGTGAGTCTGTCGCCGTCTCAGGCACTTTACATACGGCTTTGAATTACTTCTCAGGCATATGCAGGTTTCCTCACGATGTTGCCCTTCACCGTAAAGCACGTGGTGTGAAATCATTGCGGTTAAGTTTTTAGAAAAACTCATTGGTACAGACCCCGTTGGGATTCAAACTTGCGTCGCTTGCATAGCAGGGAATATACTATACTTTATATGGTTTGTTATAATGTCCAGGGGAGTGGCACGGGAGCACCAGAAGTGGCACGCTGGTACCAAGTACCAATGTCCTCATTGTCCCAGTGAATTTGAGTAAGTTATACTTTTATTAACAATAATTATCAATAACATATCTGTCTGCTATTATTTGCAAAATCACACCAACATGAGAATCAATTACACAATCACACCAACATGAGAATCAATAACACAATCACACCAACATGAGAATCAATTACACAATCACACCAACATGAGAATCAATTACAAAATCACACCAACATGATAATCAATTACACAATCACACCAACATGAGAATCAATTACACAATCACACCAACATGAGAATCAATTACATAATCACACCAACATGAGAATCAATTACACAATCACACCAACATGAGAATCAATTACACAATCACACCAACATGAGAATCAATTACACAATCACACCAACATGAGAATCAATTACACAATCACACCAACATGAGAATCAATTACACAATCACACCAACATGAGAATCAATTACACAATCACACCAACATGAGAATCAATTACACAATCACACCAACATGAGAATCAATTACACAATCACACCAACATGAGAATCAATTACACAATCACACCAACATGAGAATCAATTTATATCGACTTTAGTGCACTGGAACTGTGTCCATGGGCTTATATGAATTTTTACTGCCGCGTTAAGCTCGATCGAGCTTAACGCGGCAGTAAAAATTCAAAATATCTTTATTTGATTAGACTTCTTACAAAGTACTTTCAAATCGTCAGAAGGACACAAAATACATTATACATTATTATAAATGTTACCACCGGGTTCGGAAGGTAGCTTTTGTTGACAAGAACCCGGCAAGAAACTCAACAATTACTCTTTTAAAAAATATATATTATACAATGTTATTGGTTACAGTATTTATATCTCATGAATATAAGCCCATGGACACAGTTCAAATGATCAATTGTCAATAATAATAACTAAAATATTACAAATATATGTGAGCATGGCAAATTCCAGCCAGTCAAAGCAAAGATCAAACTAAGATTAATTAATTGTTGCAAAAGTACAGTGCCAATGGGATTAATTACAATAATTTTCCGACAAAGATACATCCCAGGCTTCCTTATCACAAATATAATCACTTACAGTATAATATCGTACATACATATGCTCACGCCTGTATTCCCCGAAGGGGTTGGCAGAGGTGTTGTAATCACAACACCCACTTTTCACCGAATTCGATTAAGTGCCAACGTGACAGATGGTGAGTCCATCGCCATCTCAGGCACTATACATACGTCTTTGAAATACTTCTCAGAAATATGCAGGTTTCCTCACGATGTTTTCCTTCACCGTAAAGCACGTGGTGTGAAATCACTGTATATAAGTTTTTTTTAGAAAAACTCATTGGTACAGGCCCCGCTGGGATTCGAACTTGCGGCGCTTGCGTAGCAGGCGACTGCTCAAACCCCGAGGCCACCACGGCACTTAAATGGCTGGCATTCACGTCATACTTGTGAACAGGTGCTGCTTGTGGGGGCTGGTCATCTCAAACTACGCATTTAGTTATAAGTAGATGTACTAGATTTTTAGTTATGTTAATTTTTATCGACATTTGTGCATTGGAACATTGTCCATGAGCTCACGCGTTTTTTTTTTTAATTATTTATTTTGTATTCTTTAAATTGTATAATATTTTTGAAAAGAGTAATTACTGAGTTTCTTGCCAGGTTCTTCTCAGTATAAGCAACCTTCCGAACCTGGCGGTATCATGTATAATCCTATATAATTATGTCATTCTGACGATTTGAAAGTGCTTTGTAAAAAGTCTAATCGAATAAAGATGCTTTTGACTTTGACTTTGACTATAATTACTTACTTACTATAATATCGTATTAAAGTATTTTTTATTTCCAGCAAGCTAACGACATACATGGGTCATATACGAATAAAACACGTGTCTGATTGTGTGTGCGAGTTATGCGGGTTTACATTTGTGAGTAAAAAGGGGATAGAGGTCCACAAGAAGAGGAAGCACCGCCTGGAGGACGGGGTGAGTCACATTACTCACTCTCAGAACGATAGGGCTCAATACGTTTTGTTACAAATTGCATTCATAGATATATAAGAGCCGTGGTGGCCTTGAGGTTTGAGCAGTCGCCTGCTACGCAAGCGACGCAAGTTCGAATCCCAGCGGGGTCTGTACCAATGAGTTTTTCTAAAAAACTTATGTACAGTGATTTCACACCACGTGCTTTACGGTGAAGGAAAACATCGTGAGGAAAACTGCATATTTCTGAGAAGTAATTCAAACACTTAATCATCTTGTGGGAAAAGTGGGTGTTGTTATTACAACACCTCTGCCAACTATATATGAGTGTATTTTGTAGTTTTTCTCATAAAAAAAGAAAGTTGAAAAAGAATCAGATGAAAGGAAAAAAAACGGCCACGTGTCTTTGAGACTCGACCCGGTGTATAGTCTAATTCCGTTACCACCCGATAGACTGGAAGCCTCCCGTCTGAGATATCGGAACTTGACACATGTCGGAGACATATACTGTCGTATTGTAATGATGTTGTAGGAATTTTTCATTGCTTGAAAACATGAGGACAAAAAATAGATCTAGCTAGGTTTCATCTTCAGAAAACATCGTTTTAACCATGTTTTCAGGCACTGAAAAACTCATAAAATATCATTAGAATACGACAGCAAATTCCTCCGACATGTGTCAAGTTACGATATCTCAGACGGGAGGCTTCTAGCCTATCGGGTAGTAACGGAATTAGACTGTACACCGGTTCGAAGCCAAATAGCTATTTTTTGAACTTGCTTTTCTTATGTACTATATACTATTCCAGGCATCCCTAGATGGTCCGTATTGTGACGTTTGCGACGTGAAGTTTGTCTCAGAGGAAGCGCACGCCAGGCATTTGAAGCTATCTTCACGACACAGCAGCGACTCAGATCCGTGAGTATGTTTTTCATCCTCCTGCCCTTATCCCATGTTATTTGTGGTCGGCGCAATGTGTTCTTCTCTTCCATTTCTCTCTATCAGCCGTCATATCTGTATTAACTCCCTTAGCCATATCATCATAATCCTCCTGCCCTTATCCCATGTTATTTGTGGTCGCAATGTGTTCTTCTCTTCCATTTCTCTCTATCAGCCGTCATATCTTTATTCACTCCCTTAGCCATATCATCATAATCCTCCTGCCCTTATCCCATGTTATTTGTGATCGGCGCAATGTGTTCTTCTCTTCAATTTCTCTCTATCAGCCGTCATATCTGTATTCACTCCCTTAGCCATATCATCATAATCCTCCTGCCCTTATCCCATGTTATTTGTGGTCGCAATGTGTTCTTCTCTTCCATTTTTCTCTATCAGCCGTCATATCTGTATTCACTCCCTTAGCCATATCATCATAATCCTCCTGTCCCTATCCCATGTTATTTATGGTCGGCGCAATGTGTTCTTCTCTTCCATTTCTCTCTATCAGCCGTCATATCTGTATTCACTCCCTTAGCTATATCATCATAATCCTCCTGTCCCTATCCCATGTTATTTATGGTCGGCGCAATGTGTTCTTCTCTTCCATTTCTCTCTATCAGCCGTCATATCTGTATTCACTCCCTTAGCCATATCATCATAATCCTCCTGCCCTTATCCCATGTTATTTGTGGTCGGCGCAATGTGTTCTTCTCTTCCATTTTTCTCTATCAGCCGTCATATCTGTATTCACTCCCATAGCCATGTTGTTATGTACATATAAATGCTGTCATGACCGATACGACCGAAGAGAGATCAGGCGTAGGACTAACGGCTTAACGTGTTTTCCAAGGCATGGGGGGTCACACCGCCAACTTCCAAACTCCGGGCATTTTATTGTGAATAAATGTTTGACCCGACCCTGGAATCGAACCGGGGAGCTCGAGATCGGCAGGCAAAGACTAACCACTAGACCAATGAGGCAGAGGTCGTGTCTGATGTCCTCCCATCCCACTATGAGAGTGACCCAATAAACAGTGCACCTGTGTTTTCACACACGCGTGCACTATCGTATCTCCTGCGCTGATGGCTGATCCACAATGAGATTAGCCGCCGTAACCGAAATTCATGCGAGATCATGAGTTATGTGCGCTCTGCGAAAATAGTGACTTGCCGTGCCTCAAAAATATCTTTATTCGATTAGACTTTTAACAAAGTACTTTCAAATCGTCAGAACGACATAATTATACAGGACTAGCGGACGTCACGAGGTTTCACTGGCGTAGTTCCCGTTCCCGTGGGTGTACGTACGATGTAGCTTTCCAATGGTGAAAGAATTTATGAAATCGGAAAAGTAGTTTTTGAGTTTATTCTACTAAACTGGACCGATATAAAACATTATTTCCGCATTGGATAGCTACATTAACAGCGAGTAATATAGGCTATATTTTATCCCCGTACTCCCACGGGAACGGGATATACGCGGAGGAAATCTTTGTATACTCTACTAGCGTATATATTGTTTGATATTTTTCCAGCAACCGCATCCGTAACGACTCACAGAGTATAAACAGCTGTGATAAGAACGGACACGGCGTGAGGAAGTTTGAGAGGAGACCGTTGGTCCACGGGCGGGGGACCGGGGACCGCCGGGAACCACTGGGACCCATCACGTGTGAACAGGTGGGGGAGCATTGTGTAGCAATTCAAAATATATTTATTCAACTTTTAACAAAGTATTTTCAAATCGTGAGAATGACATTATTATACATGCTACAGCCAGTTTCGGAATTTTGCTGTTACTGACTCAGTGACGTAGTTATAGGCTATGGTTGCTAAGGGCCGAAGAGCTCGCGGCCTTAAGCGATTGAATGAACGCGCGGCCGCGTTTACCTACATTACGTACCAGGTCATTGAACTTGGTACATTAAGGAGAAGGTCTCGAAAAATGGTTTTAATGGATCATTTCAGGAATTATTAGTGGGAGACAAAAAAATAAAAACGTAGTTAGATTTCACGTGAATAACTCTACGTTACCGCTGATTATTATGCCAGAATAAGGTCTTGATATGGTCAACTTTGAACGTCAATTACTCGAAAACGGATGAAGATATTTTAGTCATAATAATTGTATTTGCTTCCTAAAATTATACCCTATCACATATTTTAACAGCTGTCCTATTATCCCCGACATCGTGTACATGTTATTCCAGTGCGGAGTCCAGCTCCGTAACCTGAGGCTGTATGCCCAGCACTTCCGCCGCGCGCACCCCGACAAGAACCGAACCAAGTACCCCGCCATGAAGACCCCGTGCATGTGCGAACAGTGCGGCCGAATATTTCAGGTAAAACACATACATAATTATGCTCACGCCTGTATTCCCCGAAGGGGTAGGCAGAGGTGTTGTAATCACAACACACACTTTTCACACAAGATGATTATGTGCCAACGTGACAGATGGTGAGTCCATCGCCGTCTCAGACACTATACATACGTGTTTGAATTACTTCTCAGACATATGCAGGTTTCCTCACGATGTTTTCCTTCACCGTAAAGCACGTGGTGTGAAATCACTGTACATAAGTTTTTTTGGAAAGTCTTATTGGTACAGGCCCCGCTGGGATTCGAACTTGTGAAATTTTGAAAAATTGGTTTTTATATTCAGTACCATAATATACTTTACTATATATATATAGTAAAAAGCTGTTTTGGAATTACAAACAGACACTTCAATTTTATTTATCTGTATCTTCTAATATATACAATTTCCATGTCACAATGTTAGTTACCGTACTCCTCCGAAACGGCTGGACCGATTTGTATGAAATTTTGTGTGCAGATCGGGTAGGTCTGAGAATCGGCCAACATCTATTTTCCATACCCCTAAATGATAAGGGTGACCACCCCAAAAAAATATATGGCAATACAACGATTGACGGGCGCAGCTAGTATATGTATAGATATAGATTATTTCAGAAAGGTCAAATTCGGAGCACTCGTAACCGAAGAAAGTGTATGAAGAGATGCATGAATGTGGATGAAGCGAAAGAAGTATGTAAGGATCGTAGCATGTGGCAAACGGTGGTCTCTGCCTACCCCCATGGGATACAGGCGTGAGCATATGTATGTATGTATGTATAGATTATTTATAAAAATTCCTTTTGAATCTGTCCATAGAGCATGGCCTTATTAAAAGACCACATGTGGGTGCATACTGGTGAGAAGCGGTTCAAGTGCGACCGCTGCCCCAAGAGCTTCACCCAGAAGACCAACCTGGTGTTCCACCTGCGCGTGCACAGCTCCCAGAGGCCTTCCTACGAGTGTCCTCTCTGCGGGAAGCAGTTCGCCTTCTACAATAACAGGCAGAGACATATGTTTGTATGTATAACATTGCTCTACATCTAATATATAAAATTCTCGTGTCACAGTTTTCGTTGCCATACTCCTCCGAAACGGCTTTGACCGATTTTGATGAAATTTTTTGTGCTTATCCGGTATCTATGAGAATCGGCCAACTTCTATTTTTCATCCCCCTAAATGTTAGGGGTAGTCCACCCCAAAAAAAAAAACGGCAATACAACGTTTTCCGGGAACAGGTAGTAACATATATATTTGTTGTAGATCGTATGAAAAATAGTGTGATAAGAGACAGTTGCAGGTTGAACAATGATGTGGAATATGTTGAGATGGTTTGGACATATCGAAAGGATGAGTGAAAGGCGATTAACGAAACACATTTATAGAGCGAATGTGACCGGAAGTGTCGGTAGAGGGCGTCCAAGGAACAACTACTATGACACAATTAATAGTGTTTTACAGAAAGGTCAAATTCGGAGCACTCGTAACCGAAGAAAGTGTATGAAGAGATGCATGAATGTGGATGAAGCGAAAGAAGTATGTAAGGATCGTAGCATGTGGTAAACGGTGGTCTCTGCCTACCGCCATGGGATACAGGCGTGAGCATATGTATGTATGTTTTTAAGGCATAAGGTTTCGAACTTGCGTAACCTTAAGGCCACCACGGCTCTTCATATGTACATATTTACATAAAAAGGCTTATTATGACATGTTTGTCAATTTCTTTCGATGTCATTAAAGTCAAAAATATCTTTATTCGATTAGACTTTTTACAAAGTACTTTCAAATCGTCAGAATGACTTAATTATACAGTATTATACATGCTACCGCCAGGTTCGGAAGGTTGCTGTTACTGAGAAGAACCTGGCAAGGAACTCAGTAATTACTCTTTTAATAAATATTATACAATTTAAAGAATACAAAATAATTTAAGAAACGTAAGCTCATGGACAATGTTCCCAATGCACAAATGTCGATAAAAATTAACATAACTAAAAATCTAGTACATCTACTTATAACTAAATGCGTAGCTTGAGATGTCATCATAAACGGACTCCGTAATTTCCGCAGATCCACACAGGCTTGAAGCCGTTCAAATGCGACACTTGCGGCAAGTGTTTCACGACGTCTGGCGAGCAACGGGCGCACGTGGAACATGTCCACATGAAGAAACCTTGGCCCAAGAGGATGAGGGCCAGGAGGGACCACCACTGGGACAAAACACCAGAACACAATGAGAACTAAACATACTTCATATATACATAATTCAATGGCGTTGAAACTTGATCATCTTCGGTGAAAAGTGTGTGTTGTGATTACAACACCTCTGTCTACCCCTTCGGGGAATACAGACGTGAGCATATGTATGTATGCGTGGCTTGAGATGACATCTGCGCCAATACCACAATACACCTATGCTTATCTCCTCAGGAACCCTTCAGGGATGGCGTGATCATATTTATTTATTTTTCTACCATACATATACTCACGCCTGTATTCCCCGAAGGGGTAGGCAGAGGTGTTGTAATAACAACACACACTTTTCACACAAGATGATTAAGTGCCAACGAGACAGATGGTGAGTCTATCGCCGTCTCAGCCACTACACATATTACTTCTCAGACATATGCAGGTTTCCTCACGATGTTTTCCTTCACCGTAAAGCTCGTGGTGTGAAATCACTGCACATAAGTTTTTTATGCCTGTACCAATGAGTTTTTCTAAAAAAACTAATGAACAGTGATTTCACACCACGGTGAAGGAAAACATCGTGAGGAAACCTGCATATGTCTGAAAAGTAATTCTATGACGTATGTATAGTGTCTGAGACGGCGATGGACTCATCATCTGTCACGTTGGCACTTGATCATATTCGGTGTAATGTGGGTGTTGTTACAACACCTCTGCTTACCCCTTCGGGGACCCTTCTGGGATGGCGTGAGCATATTTATTATATTTAATGATTAATAAGTCGTAGTGAACGCTAGACAATTCTATATATTTATGTATAAGTACATGTTGTATGTTAATCTTTAATATTACGTGTTTATTGCTTATGTTAATAAAACCTATTAGTAATAGTACCAATGAGTATAAAGTTCTATTGACGTCACACTTGATTAACGGTGAAGGAAAACATTGTGAGGAAACGCATATCGCACCCTCGGAACGATTGCGATTTGCTGCTTATGAAAAATTATAGACAAATTCGTCAAATAACGTTTGATGGATAAAGTCGGTTGAAAAACCCGTGAAACTATATATTTATCTCATAATATTTAATTCTTTTTCCTAATTTATTTTAATATTAATATTCATATATTTATTGCATTTATGTTGCATTTACGATGAAAAATAATCTTAATTATAATAGTATCCCAAGTACAGATAACATAAACCCTGTTAGTGCACAGCAACGTGAGAGTGATATTGTTGATTATTTCCAAAAAACATACTTAACTGCCAATCTCGCGAGATTTTATTCATAAACTCGCGAGATCTCGCTTGAGCCCCAATCTCGCGAGATATGAATTCCTGAATGTGAATGATGGCACTGCAGTGAATAAAATAATTTGAATTGAATGAATTTTCAATTAAAACAACAGAAAAAAGATTTGTCATAATTATATCATCAATGGAATGTGTTATTATCGAATTATTTATTAAATTAATATAATAAAGATCTCATACTCGTGAATATATTGGAAAGTAGTGTTGAGTGTGCATGTGTGTGTAATTTGTGTGGAAATTAAAATATTTTACAAATGAGCTGAAGTTTTTTAATATTCATATCCCGCCAAAAAGGTAACAGACGCTTAAACAGAGTAAAAAAATAATACAAGATTGATGTTTTTAGTCCATGGTCCTTAAGGATTCGTTTAAAAAATAAGAGCGCATAGACTTTGAAAAATTACCAGAGAAATAGTGCTGCAAATTACTGGCTGTCGAGTTTTGAAGGAACATACCTTTTTTATATCTTTGAATGACAAATTAAAACAGTATTGCCAATATAACGAACTTGTCGCTAGAAATTGTGACTTTTGATTAGGTCCTACGCACCGGTAAAAATGACATTTTACCCAGCTTTTTGCGAGTGCAAAGAATAAGAATTATTTAAATGCATTACATCAAATTCAAATGCATGATTCTACTATTTTCAACAAATGACTATAGAAATAATAATTCAAATAATTTATTAATAAAAACAAATATAAAATACAAAAATTGTATAATGCTGTCTAGTCCCAAACTAAGCAGAGCTTGTACTATGGATACCAGACAGCGGATGTTACAAATATAATACCCTAACCTTTAAATACTAATATACATATGATAATAAATATACATCATACAATTAACGTATTTAATTAATTCACACGTATTGACGTCGACGTGTGACGCAGCTGTGCAGTGTATCCGACCTCTGAAACGGCGGTATACTACACCCTTCGGCCAAAAATCTTTCTTCATGAAGGTCGATAGATATTCGGTTGGTACTTCCACCACGAAGGAATTTAAGTTTACCCCGTGGCGCATCTCTATATATCTTGATAATACTTACGGCAAGTCACGTTTTCGAAAGCCCCATGTATATTTAAGCCATTGAAAATTTTTTTTTTCTGGTAGGTGTTCCTAGATTAATTCTAGAATTTTGTCTTAATATAATCAGTTTTAGTGCATTTTTAGTCGCTAGAATCAATATCAGTTTAGCGACTTGAATTCGTAGTAGTTGGCAACACTAAATACACAACTATCATACAATCTGTCATGATGCGTTCAACCTCAACTTCAATACAGTACTGCTTGCTTTCTGCTTCTAACGTAAGCATTAGTATTCTGTGACGCCGCAGCATTTAACTTATCACCGCTCATTGGCTGTGTCAAATTAAATTTTGAATTAAAATACAACTTGACTATAATTCATGATCAAGTATAAAACGTCGATAAAGATATAATCTCGTTGCAGAACTTGAGTGCCATGTCTGTTTACAAAATAAATGTCAAGTGAAAAGCTAGAAAACCTTACGGAAACGGAACCTAATGGAGTCGAATGATTTGAAATCCGAGATAATGGAAGATGAAGAGATGGAAATAGAGTCACAGGAAGAGAATGACTACCAATGTGTTACTGAAGTTACTGTCAAAGAGGAACATCCTGAGGGAGAGGTGAGTATATCTATTGCTTGTAAACAGGTGCCGGCAGTGATGAGCGCTCAGTGAAAATGTTTGTTCATGTATATCAGTCACGTCGCGCCGATAGACAGATTCATAAAATAAGTACTGCGTATTTAAAATCAGCGCTCATTACTCATGACGGCGCCAGTTCTAATGCTAGCTGAGCTCCGAAGCTTATAAAATAAAATTAACTATGCAGAAATTGTAATAAAGCTGCTTTTCACGCATTAATTATAGTGCGCGCGACCTGTCAAACGCGTCAAGATATCGATAGAATTTCTTAATTTTTTTTTAAATTAACTTCCTAATATTAACAAGAAATGACAAAAATATACGTGATTATTTATCAACGCGTGACTCCGCCGCCGTGTCATAGACAAATTATTTAATCATTTTTTTTTTGTAATTTATTTTTATTTGTAATGAACAAACTGCTGCCCGCGGCTTCACTCGCGCTTTATTCTACCTATTATATGAAACTTAAAAGCCTACACTTCTAATATGAAAAATAATAATGATAAATATCAGCAATTTCTAGTAGTTTTAATTAAAAAAAAATTATAGCATGGAATATATCAGTGGGCACGACAGCCCGCGGACGATATATCTGCGGCCCGCGACACGTCATACAATTTTAGAAGATAGTGGCCTCAACTGCCATCAAACACACCACTTTAATTCATATCAGCAATAAAAAGCATAAAAAGTAATCAGTAATCAATTATTATGGCAATTAACTAAATGATCCAAGAATGTGCAATCCGCAGTGATACCTCACCACTGGATTATTTTAAATATTCACAGGAGCAATCTTATATGTGAAAGAATTATTAAAATTATTGAATTAAGTTAACTAATTAGTAGTTAACTAATTAACACTATCTTTATCGGAAAATTATTGTAAATAATCCCATTGGCACTGTACTTTTGCTACAATTAATTAATCTTAATTTGATCTTTGCTTTGACTGGCTGGAATTTGCCATGCTCACAAATATTTGTAATATTTAAGTTATTATATTTGACAATTGAGCATTTGAACTGTGTCCATGGGCTTATATTTATGAGATATAAATACTGTAACCAATAAAATTGTATAATATTTTTTTAAAAGAGTAATTGTTGAGTTTCTTGCCGGGTTCTTGTCAACAAAGCTACCTTCTGAACCCGGTGGTAACATTTATAATCATATATATTGAATTTTGAAAACTAACATTTTTTCTGTACACAAATGGTTTTACTTAAA
This sequence comes from Watsonalla binaria, assembly GCA_929442735.1. Taxonomy (NCBI): domain Eukaryota; kingdom Metazoa; phylum Arthropoda; class Insecta; order Lepidoptera; family Drepanidae; genus Watsonalla; species Watsonalla binaria. Next base: position 930,011 of record OV838948.1, on the reverse strand, counting down.
GCTTAGATTTGTTTCATTCAATAACTTACAAAAATCTCATGTTATAAGAACCGGGCACTAATCCAGACTCCGGGCTTCTGGGATATTATGGATGGACCCAATAACACTGCCCAATCCGGGATTGAATGCAGAAGCTAAAGATTAATGAATTAATTGATGGTAGGCTTTATAATATTTCTTTACTTATGGAGAAACAATTTGTATTTTTATGAGTAATGATTTAATTTATAATTCTAATTATTATTATTAGAATTAGTCTATTCTATATCTATACGGATAAATAAAATTGAAGTGTCTGTTTATAATTTCAAAATAACAGCTTTTCATTAAATGCATATGAAACTATTGTGCACAGTTGTGGCACAGTTCAAACTCAAACTCAATTTATCATCTTTGGCAATCGTTACAGGTCAGTCGGAAGCCTAAAATAGTCTGACAACTGGTTTAACACAGATCTCAGATTATCCTCGTAAAAGGGGTTGCGAAGGTCAGATGGCAGTCGCTTCGTATAAAAATCAGGTGATCAGCCACATCGGGTTGAATAAAGTGCCGACCCCAACAATGTATGGGATAAGGGAGATGATGATGATGACTAAAGTATAATTTTGGGATGCTTCTACAGGTCTTGGTGTTACTTGAAGAAGAAGATGAACCGTTCCAGATAAAAGATACAGAGAAGTAAGTAATTATGCTGTATTTAAACTTAAAAGCGGTATTAGCACAGTGGTTCCATTCTTACAAGTGTTACATAGAGAACATACATACATATGCTCACGCCTGTATTCCCCGAAGGGGTAGGTAGAGGTGTTGTAATCACAACACACACTTTTCACCGAATTTGATTACGTGCCAACGTGACAGATGAGTCCATCACCGTCTCAGACACTTTACATACGTCATTGAATTACATCTCAGACATATGCAGGTTTCCTCACGATGTTTTCCTTCACCGTAAAGCACGTGGTGTGAAATCACTGCACATAAGTTTTTTTTTAAAAACTCATTGGTACAGGCCCCGCTGGGATTTTAATAGGCCACCACGGCTCTAAAGTACTTTGTTAAAAGTCTAATCGAATAAAGATATTATTGACTTTGACTTTGACTCCATAATACGAGTAAGACTATCATGTCAATAAGAGGTCATGCTAGGGTCCCTGATGCTCTGTGTCAAAAATAAGACCCTTTATGGTGTTGTCTTATCTTTAAAACATTTTTTTTCCATAGTCAAGTTTTGGAGCGTCGGTATGCGAAGCGACAAAAGTTGGAAGAGGTGACAGTATTCGCTAGCGCCTCGAGATTGAGGGGCGAGTGGGGCTACACCCAACACCCCAAGGTCCCTCCAGTTCGCCCCTCTACTACTCCACCAAAGTAAGTGGAAATAGGACAGCTGTTAAAATATGTGATAGGGTATAATTTTAGGAAGCAAGTAAAATTATTACGACAAATATATCTTCTTCCGTTTTCGAGTAATTGACGTTCAAAGTTGACCTTATATTCGCATAAAATCACCGGTACCGTAAAGTTATTTACGTAAAATCTAACTACGTCTTTTTTTCTCCCTGAAATAATCCCACAAAACCATTTTCGAAACCATTAACCTTCCCCTTAATTGTCCAAGTTCAATGACCTGGTACGTAATGTAGGTAAACGCGGCCGCGCGTTCATTCAATCGGTTAAGGCCGCGAGCTCTTCGGCCCTTAGCAACCATAGCCTATAACTACGTTATCGTTGGAGCTAGATATTTTACGACTTCAACATAGTGATATATTCATAAAACACAACAACTTCTAGAAGACAACTGTTCCTTTTTCTCCTACACTCTGGATATATATAACGGCGGTGAAACCGCGGGATTATTTTGAGAAATCTACCTCATCACTATTCGTTTGATCTATCTCTTTGATCTCTCATTCTAGCGATTTGAAAGTACATTGTTAAAAGCCTTGTCAAAAAAAGATTATTTTGAACTATTAGCTTCTTCGCTGTTGTTAAAAAACATTAAGTAATATTTATTTATTTATTTTCAGCCGAAGAAGAGTGTCGTGGGCCCAATTACAAATTCTTTGGAATTTTCTCAACTCCAATAAAGACATAGTTACCTCGAACAATCGCACGTTGGAAGCGAAACAGTATTCCAAACTAAAATGGTTTGGTGTCGCTGAAGTGTTGAACTCTCAAAACGGAGGGTGTGTGAAGAATTGGAAACGGTGGTCCAAAGTAGGTAACCAATTTGTGACCTTATCGGGGCTTTCAGGCCGAGGGAGACGGAAGAAACCTTCGGAAGGTAGGGAAGGAGAGGCATTTTTACTAACGTGGGATTTTTACCAACCCCCCCCCCCCCGGTGGCCATACTCCGTGGTAAGGGGGACCCCGGGAACTCTGATAGACCCCCCGCATTTTGCCAGGGCATCTCACTGTGCAAGGCACCTTCCCGACCACCGCCAGCAGGCCCTCCGGCCCCCTTTTAGTCGCCTCTTACGACAGGCAGGGGATACCATAGCCATATTCTTAGACCCTGGCTATTGGGTGGGTCGTGCTGGCAGGAACAACCCTATCGGGGCCAGTTGAATAAATTTTAAAAGTTGGTTAATCTTGAATACATATACAATTTAGATTTCCCTTATGCGCACGCCATCTTGGAAGGGTCCCCGAAGGGGTAAGCAGAAAACATCGTGAGGAAACCTACATATGAATAGATATAAATACTGTAACCAAAAACATTGTATAATATATTTTTAAAAGAGTAATTGTTGAGTTTCTTGCCAGGTTCTTGTCAACAAAAGCTACTTTCCGAACCCGGTGGTAACATTTATAATCATGTATAATGTATTTTGTGTCCTTCTGATGATTTGAAAGTACTTTGTAATAAGTCTAATCAAATAAAGATATTTTGAATTGAATTATGTCTGAGAAGTAATTCAATGACGTATGTAAAGTGTTTGAGACGGCGATGGACTCACCATCTGTCACGTTGGCACTTAATCATCTTCAAGTGTGTGTTGTGATTACAACACTTCTGCCTACCCCTTCGGGGAATACAGGCGTGAGCATATGTATGTTTATTTTTCTTTTTCTCGTACCAGACATCAGTAATTCCATTGTTATTATAAGCGTAAAAACCTTGATTATAATTAATTGAATAGTGATTTTTAGTATTGGGTGGACTTAAAAGCTAAAATAAAAGGGAGGCTTGCAGTTGTCAAATCGAATGCCCAAAATGGCGGACATCCAGCGGATATGACGTTATCAGAAGTGGAAACAAAATTCCTGCAGCTACTTGGTGATGATGTGTTCAAGGGGGTCCCAGGTAGCGTGGTGCCGTATCTACAAGTAAGTAAAATATTTTATATCGACTTTTGTGCACTGGAACTGTGTCCATGGACTTATATATATTTTTTATGATTTATATTGTATTACTCAAAGCTGTAATTTTTTTAAGGAGCCGTGGTGGCCTTGATGTTTGAGCAGTCGCTAAAAAAAAAACAAAATTACATACATACATACATATGCTCACGAATGAAGCGGTAGGCAGAGGTGTTGTAATCACAACACACACTTTTCACCGAAGATGATTAAGTGCCAACATGACAGATGGTGAGTCCATCGCCGTCTCAGACACTTTACATACGTGTTTGAATTACTTCTCAGACATATGCAGGTTTCCTCACGATGTTTTCCTTCACCGTAAAGCACGTGGAGTGAAATCACTGTACATAAGTTTTTAGAAAAACTCATTGGTACAGGCCCCGTTGGGATTCAAACTCAAACCCACGGCTCTATCATTATCTTTCATAGATGCTGAATAGGCCTGTATATATATTCATATATATATACATTTTGTATCAATTCTATTACCGCTCTAAGAGAATGTTTCTTTGTCACGTCTGTTTATAATTGTTATTATTACATTCTAGAAAGAATTATCTATCGGAATATCAAACGATGCTGACTATCTAAGAATTGAGAACATGTCAGAATCCCAGCTCTCACCATCCTCAATTACAACACCGGACCCATTAGGAGACCCATCAGTTATAACAAATGAGTTCCCAAGACGCAAACGAAGGAAACGAGTGCCTTCATACATACCGGAAGATCCAATACAGACAGAAGATCCACCTGGAGCTAAATCCCCATCTCCCAGCTCCGACCCACAAACCATTACACCTGGAGGGCCTGCAGACGTCGGATCTGCTGGTAGCTCTAAATCCCCGCCTTTAGAAGCGGACCCACTAACTGTTACACCTGGAAAATTAACAGATATCCTATCTTCTGGAAGCTCTAACTCCCCCCCTCCCACTTTAGACCCCAGAACAGAATCACCTGGAATACCAACAGACGTCTTATCAATTGAAATCTCTACATCCCCACCTCTAAGGTTAGACCGACCAACGGAATCATCTGCAAGACCTGCAGATAACTTGCCAACTTCTGTAAGACCTGGAGGACCCTTACCAACACCTGGAAGACCTGCGAATACCTTCCGTAGGTCTGCATCACCAGCTCGAAGACCTGCAGAGATCCCAAGGCGTAGACGTAGAAGGGAGCCGTTATACATGTCGGAGGAGATGGCGAGACGTGAGCTGGTGAGGTCTTCTCATATGAGGGCTCAGGCTACTGTTAGGATGAGTAATAGTCTTGAGAGACTGGTCGAGGAGATAGCTGGTCTCCATGGCACTGCAAGGAGGATTGAAAGGTGAGGAAATAAAACCTATATCAATAAATCGAAGAGTTTTTCTAATCCCAGGGGTTCTGTATCAATGAGTTTTTCTAATAACATATGTGCAGTGATTTTACACCACGTGCTTTACGGTGAAGGAAAACATCGTGAAGAAACCTGCATATTACTGAGAAGTGATTCAAAGACAGCACCAAAGCGATGGACTCACCATCTGTCACGTTGGCACTTAATAATCTTGTGTGGAAAGTGGTTGTTATTACAACAACTCTGCCGACAGGAAATATAGGTGTGAGCATATGTTTGTATGCTAAAATGTAAAATATATCATAATTTGATGAAGAAAATAAAAAAAGAGCCGTGGTCGCCTTGAGGTTTGAGCTACGCAAGCGACGCAAGTTCGAATCCCAGCGGGGTCTGTACCAATGAGTTTATCTAAATAAACTTATGTACAGTGATTTCACACCACGTTCTTTACGGTGACGAAAAACATCGTGAGGAAACCTGCATATGTCTGAGAAGTAATTCAATGACGTATGTAAAGTGTCTGAGACGGCGATGGACTCACCATCTGTCACATTGGCACTTAATCATCTTCGGTGAAAAGTGGGTGTACCTCTGCCTACCCCTTCGGGGAGAACAGGCGTGAGCATATGTATGAAAAATAATAAAAATTTTGTTTTTCTAGGGTCTTAAGGCGCGAGGATTCTGCGTAGCAATGCCCTGCCTGAAACAACGCTCTCTTTCGGAGACCATTTACCATAATACCAGTTATTTAAGCAATTACATGTGCCGAATTCTGCTACGCTCTTGGCGAAGTACCCGAGTGACGGGGAGCGCGTTATTCTGAAATTTTCTCAGCGTCAAGGATCGGTTTCAATTATACAAAATAAATATTTTTAGGAACCAGGTGTAGCTTACTTTAAAAAAATGATTATCGACACGAAATTTTAACAATATTTATTATAAATCAAATTTAACATTAATATCGGAAACAAGGAAACAACCATTTATTAACATATACAAATAAATTACACAAGCAACGTAATACATCACAAATACAGTAGAATAGAAATACCAATCTAAATTGGAAAGAACTCACGCAATACAACGCCAATCCTAACGACCTGTCGGTACGACGACTGAGCAAACAATGTGTCTGTACACGGCTGAGGGTGCTCTTTAATAGGCGGTAGTGGGGATGGGCGTTGCTTACAAAGGAATTTTATTACGATTGCTTATAATATATATTACATAGACGATAATATGAAATTTCGTATCTTTTTGAAACTTATTACGAATTTTCCGCCGTTTTCGTAATCTGAACTCTCTAGCGTCACCTACATGTCGCACACTCGGAACGATAGAGGCTCAATTCAAAAAGTTTACTTTGAATTTATGACATAGGCAGAGGTTGCACGTCGTCTGGTAGAAGCTTCTCGTGTCAAGCGGGCTGGGGTTACCTCGCTCAGAGAATCAGCATTGCTATTCAACGTGGCAATGCTGCCAGCCTTCTTGGCACGATCCCGAGAGATACCGGTTTGGGACAAGTTTTCTATTTATAATTAGTTTTAAGTACTGTTCCTTGTAAATATAAACTTACGGCCGTTTTCAATATTCTATCTATGATCAAAGATGGATAGCTATCCCTAGTTAGCTGTCAGATTTGATCTATCCTTAACTTGCATTTCACAATGGAGGATAACTGCTATCCCTGTCAAACAAACAGTAGATAGCGTTTTAATTATTTTAACCGGTTTTCAATACAATGTATTTTATATTTTTAAAGTATAATTTAGCTTGTGCATAGTCGAAGATTTTTTTTTTAATTCGTTAAGGAATACATTTTGTGGTCTGTCTTATGACAACATAATTATTTTCGCAATTTTTTGAGTTGCGCCCTATCGTTCTGAGGGTGCGATTTGTGTGTCATATTTTAGTTATTTACGTCACCGCTAGGAGACATTAGCGAGTATAGATCTGAGGAGGATACTGAGGAGCTCGTGGCACAGTTGCTATTGCGCATATCATTCGATCAGCGAAGTTAAGCAACCTTACCTCTAGCCAGTATTTGGATGGGTGACCGCCCGAGTTCCCTCCGTGCCTCGGAGAGCACGTTAAGCCGTCGGCCCCGGTTGACAATTTATCATCTTTGGCAATCGTTACAGGTCAGTCGGAGGCCTAAAATAGTCTGACAACTGGTTTCACCCAGATCACAGATTTTCCGCGTTCAAGGGGTTGCGAAGGTTCAGATGGCAGTCGCTTCGTATAAAAATCAGGTGATAAGCCACATCGGGTTGAATCAAGTGCCGACCCCAACAATGTATGGGATAAGGCCAGGGAGATGATGATATGGTACACGAAGTACCAGGCGCACATAACGGACAAGGAGTTAATAAGTTGATTGTGACTAACATGGAGCCACATCGGGTTGAATCAAGTGCCGACCCCAACAATGTATGGGATAAGGCCAGGGAGATGATGATATGGTACACGAAGTACCAGGCGCACATAACGGACAAGGAGTTAATAAGTTGATTGCGACTAACATGGAGCCACATCGGGTTGAATCAAGTGCCGACCCCAACAATGTATGGGATAAGGCCAGGGAGATGATGATATGGTACACGAAGTACCAGGCGCACATAACGGACAAGGAGTTAATAAGTTGATTGTGACTAACATGGAGCCACATCGGGTTGAATCAAGTGCCGACCCCAACAATGTATGGGATAAGGCCAGGGAGATGATGATATGGTACACGAAGTACCAGGCGCACATAACGGACAAGGAGTTAATAAGTTGATTGCGACTAACATGGAGCCACATCGGGTTGAATCAAGTGCCGACCCCAACAATGTATGGGATAAGGCCAGGGAGATGATGATATGGTACACGAAGTACCAGGCGCACATAACGCACAAGGAGTTAATAAGTTGATTGTGACTAACATGGAGCCACATCGGGTTGAATCAAGTGCCGACCCCAACAATGTATGGGATAAGGCCAGGGAGATGATGATATGGTACACGAAGTACCAGGCGCACATAACGCACAAGGAGTTAATAAGTTGATTGTGACTAACATGGAGCCACATCGGGTTGAATCAAGTGCCGACCCCAACAATGTATGGGATAAGGCCAGGGAGATGATGATATGGTACACGAAGTTCCAGGCGCACATAACGCACAAGGAGTTAATAAGTTGATTGTGACTAACATGGAGCCACATCGGGTTGAATCAAGTGCCGACCCCAACAATGTATGGGATAAGGCCAGGGAGATGATGATATGGTACACGAAGTTCCAGGCGCACATAACGCACAAGGAGTTAATAAGTTGATTGTGACTAACATGGAGCCACATAGGGTTGAATCAAGTGCCGACCCCAACAATGTATGGGATAAGGCCAGGGACGATGATGATATGGTACACGAAGTACCAGGCGCACATAACGGACAAGGAGTTAATAAGTTGATTGTGACTAACATGGAGCCACATCGGGTTGAATCAAGTGCCGACCCCAACAATGTATGGGATAAGGCCAGGGAGATGATGATATGGTACACGAAGTACCAGGCGCACATAACGGACAAGGAGTTAATAAGTTGATTGCGACTAACATGGAGCCACATCGGGTTGAATCAAGTGCCGACCCCAACAATGTATGGGATAAGGCCAGGGAGATGATGATATGGTACACGAAGTACCAGGCGCACATAACGGACAAGGAGTTAATAAGTTGATTGTGACTAACATGGAGCCACATCGGGTTGAATCAAGTGCCGACCCCAACAATGTATGGGATAAGGCCAGGGAGATGATGATATGGTACACGAAGTACCAGGCGCACATAACGGACAAGGAGTTAATAAGTTGATTGCGACTAACATGGAGCCACATCGGGTTGAATCAAGTGCCGACCCCAACAATGTATGGGATAAGGCCAGGGAGATGATGATATGGTACACGAAGTACCAGGCGCACATAACGCACAAGGAGTTAATAAGTTGATTGTGACTAACATGGAGCCACATCGGGTTGAATCAAGTGCCGACCCCAACAATGTATGGGATAAGGCCAGGGAGATGATGATATGGTACACGAAGTACCAGGCGCACATAACGCACAAGGAGTTAATAAGTTGATTGTGACTAACATGGAGCCACATCGGGTTGAATCAAGTGCCGACCCCAACAATGTATGGGATAAGGCCAGGGAGATGATGATATGGTACACGAAGTTCCAGGCGCACATAACGCACAAGGAGTTAATAAGTTGATTGTGACTAACATGGAGCCACATCGGGTTGAATCAAGTGCCGACCCCAACAATGTATGGGATAAGGCCAGGGAGATGATGATATGGTACACGAAGTTCCAGGCGCACATAACGCACAAGGAGTTAATAAGTTGATTGTGACTAACATGGAGCCACATCGGGTTGAATCAAGTGCCGACCCCAACAATGTATGGGATAAGGCCAGGGACGATGATGATATGGTACACGAAGTACCAGGCGCACATAACGGACAAGGAGTTAATAAGTTGATTGTGACTAACATGGAGCCACATCGGGTTGAATCAAGTGCCGACCCCAACAATGTATGGGATAAGGCCAGGGAGATGATGATATGGTACACGAAGTACCAGGCGCACATAACGGACAAGGAGTTAATAAGTTGATTGTGACTAACATGGAGCCACATCGGGTTGAATCAAGTGCCGACCCCAACAATGTATGGGATAAGGCCAGGGAGATGATGATATGGTACACGAAGTACCAGGCGCACATAACGGACAAGGAGTTAATAAGTTGATTGTGACTAACATGGAGCCACATCGGGTTGAATCAAGTGCCGACCCCAACAATGTATGGGATAAGGCCAGGGAGATGATGATATGGTACACGAAGTACCAGGCGCACATAACGGACAAGGAGTTAATAAGTTGATTGTGACTAACATGGAGCCACATCGGGTTGAATCAAGTGCCGACCCCAACAATGTAGGGGATAAGGCCTGGGAGATGATGATATGGTACACGAAGTACCAGGCGCACATAACGGACAAGGAGTTAATAAGTTGATTGTGACTAACATGGAGCCACATCGGGTTGAATCAAGTGCCGACCCCAACAATGTATGGGATAAGGCCAGGGAGATGATGATATGGTACACGAAGTACCAGGCGCACATAACGGACAAGGAGTTAATAAGATGATTGTGACTAACATGGAGCCACATCGGGTTGAATCAAGTGCCGACCCCAACAATGTATGGGATAAGGCCAGGGAGATGATGATATGGTACACGAAGTACCAGGCGCACATAACGGACAAGGAGTTAATAAGTTGATTGTGACTAACATGGAGCCACATCGGGTTGAATCAAGTGCCGACCCCAACAATGTATGGGATAAGGCCAGGGACGATGATGATATGGTACACGAAGTACCAGGCGCACATAACGGACAAGGAGTTAATAAGTTGATTGTGACTAACATGGAGCCACATCGGGTTGAATCAAGTGCCGACCCCAACAATGTATGGGATAAGGCCAGGGAGATGATGATATGGTACACGAAGTACCAGGCGCACATAACGGACAAGGAGTTAATAAGTTGATTGTGACTAACATGGAGCCACATCGGGTTGAATCAAGTGCCGACCCCAACAATGTATGGGATAAGGCCAGGGAGATGATGATATGGTACACGAAGTACCAGGCGCACATAACGGACAAGGAGTTAATAAGTTGATTGTGACTAACATGGAGCCACATCGGGTTGAATCAAGTGCCGACCCCAACAATGTATGGGATAAGGCCAGGGAGATGATGATATGGTACACGAAGTACCAGGCGCACATAACGGACAAGGAGTTAATAAGTTGATTGTGACTAACATGGAGCCACATCGGGTTGAATCAAGTGCCGACCCCAACAATGTATGGGATAAGGCCAGGGAGATGATGATATGGTACACGAAGTACCAGGCGCACATAACGGACAAGGAGTTAATAAGTTGATTGTGACTAACATGGAGCCACATCGGGTTGAATCAAGTGCCGACCCCAACAATGTATGGGATAAGGCCAGGGAGATGCTAGCGAGTATATATAAAGAAATAAAATGTAAACTCGTAGTAGCGATACCTACATTATTCTGTAAGTGGTTCCGAGTGCATGTATAAACATTGGCAGGCATTTGTAGGTCTGTGTGCCAAATTAATATAATTTTAATAAAATAAGATACCTAGATAGGTATAGAAGATGTTATGTAAGTTTGATGCGTGATTTTAAAAAAAATGCAATTAATTACTTAATAAAAAGATTTTATTCCATTCGTCTTATTTTTTTGTTTTGTAAATTAAAAATGTTAATTTGATTACGTTCAATTTATGGTATTTCCCGCTCAAAAGTAAAGTAGTTTGTAAACGTATTGCATAATTGTATTTTTTAACAAAGAAACGAGATAATAGACAAAAAAATATACTTAAGTACATACTGCTGCATTTGAAATTAGCATTTTCCTTTCTTATTGCCATATATTATAATCAGCTGCGCTCATTTTAATTCTTTGCACTTAATTTTTAAATGAGTTAAAATTAGGTATTTTTTTAATATGTATGAAAACGTGAAATAGAAACTTCTTAGGATCTTAAATAATTTTCCAATGAGAAAAGAAAATTCCACAGACTAAATATCTGTGAAAATATTATTTTCGCCCCAAGAAGCTGGTATCGGATTCACATAAGCAGTACAAAATGTGTTTTTTTTTTAATATAAAATCGTTCTTATTCCAAGAATTGGACGCATGAACAACATTCTCTTTGTCTATTATTCTTAACAGAAGAAAATATTATCAGCGGGAGAAATAGAGTTACAAATGAATAAAGTTAAAATTTTTTTTAATTGCTTTGAAATTGAATCAATACATTAAACGTTTTTTAAAGCAGGTAAGCATCGTAATAATCAAAGTTTATCTATAACTTCCTATCAAATACCTGATAAATTAAGTTAAAATACCTCTGTCAATCTATACTAATATTATAAACAGGAAATATATGTATGTAAGTATGTTTGAAACGAATTGGCTCAAAAAGTACTAGACCGATTTTAGAAATTCTTTCACCATTTAAATGCTACATTATCACTGATTATTTTATCCCCGTACTCACACAGGAACGGGAACGCTTATATAAAATTAATAAGGTATTTACGTAAAGTTTATCAAGCTGTCAAGTTTGCAACAACGTTCTGTAGCATTTTTTTCACTCGTAGATTCAAATGAGTCGATTCAACTTGCGGCGTCGGCCGCGGGTCGACTATTATGAACCGGTGGATCCGAATATGGACGAATATGTGTGTAAGTATTGAGTAGTATGTATTTGAGATACAATTAAAACATTATCATTCAAATTTTGTTTACATACATACATAAGCTCACGCCTGTATTCCCCGAAGGGGTAGGCAGAGGTGTTGTAATCACAACACTTTTCACACAAGATTAAGTGCCAACGTGACGGATGGTGAGTCCATCGCCGTCTCAGACACTTTACATACGTGTTTGAATTACTTCTCAGACATATGCAGGTTTCCTCACGATGTTTTCCTTCACCGTAAAGCGTCAAATTTAGCGAAACCATATTTGGGTATACGATTTCTTAATTTAAATTGTAAAATATAATACGAAAAGCAGTAAAAATCTTCATTTTATTAATACATACATACATATGCTCACTCCTGTATCCCATGGGGGTAGGCAGAGACCACCGTTCGCCACATGCTACGATCCTTACATACTTCTTTCGCTTCATCCACATTCATGCATCTCTTCATACACTTTCTTCGGTTACGAGTGCTCCGAATTTGACCTTTCTGTAAAATACTATTAATTGTGTCATAGTAGTTGTTCCTTGGACGCCCTCTGCCGACACTTGCGGTCACATTCGCTCTATAAATGTGTTTCGTTAATCGCCTTTCACTCATCCTTTCGATATGTCCAAACCATCTCAACATATTTCTTTCAATTCTGGTCACCACATCATTGTTCAACTTGCAAGTGTCTCTTATTAATGGTTCAATAATATTTTACTTCCCCAGTCTGCGACCACTGCGGGGATTACATGTTCGAGTACTGTTCCATACACGGCCCTCTGCTCGTCGTGCCAGATGACGTGGTAACTTTTCAGATAAAATTCAGAGGTTCACCTGCTACGCAAGCGACGCAAGTTCGAGTCCCAGCGGGGCCTGTCTCAATGAGTTTTTCTAAAAAACTTATATGCTCACGCCATCCCAGAAGGGTCCCCGAAGGGGTAAGCAGAGGTGTTGTAATAACACCCACATTTCACCGAATATGATCAAGTGCCAACGTGACAGAGGGTGAGTCCATCGCAGTCTGAAAACGAGCGGCGAGCGGCTGCATGAGGTTGCACCTTTAGGTATTTCGAGTTCAGTTTCAAACAACACGGTTTTACATGTTTTACTTTGACGATTAGACTTTTAACAAAGTACTTTCAAATCGTCAGAATGACATAATTATACAGTTATTATACATGATACCGCCAGGTTCGGAAGGTTGCTTTTACTGAGAAGAACCTGGCAAGAAACTCAGTAATTATTCTTTTAAAAAAAAATATTTACAGCTTTTAGTAATACAATATAAATAATACAAAATATATATAAACCCATGGACACAGTTCCAGTGCACAAAACTCGATATAAAAAAAAAAATTAAACTAAAAATAACTACTACGAATAATTGTGTAGCTTGAGATGACCAGCCCCCACTAGCAGCACCTGTTCACAAGTATGACGAGAATGCCAGCCATCATTTAGTATGTGAGCGTAAAATTACATACACTCGCCGCTAGGGGCGCTTTTTATTTATCTACTGACATCTTTTTTCACCCAGGTATCTACAAATACCGGCTACCCTCCATACGTGCCCCGCGCCGCCCTCACTATCCCTCACGTGTTCCTTCATCTCGCACCCTCAATAATTCCAGGTTTGTTTATAAAAAAATATATGATGAAGCCATCTCAGAAGGGTACGCGAAGGGGTAAGCTGAGGTAAGTGAGGAGACGATGAGTGACAATGTGACCAAACTAGAGATAGGTCCTTTTTGTAAACTGTATCACAAAAAGTAAGACGTAACGCCATTCGACGTAACGCCACTCGGCGTAACGCCACTCGGCGTAACGCCACTTGGCGTATAATCGGTAATAAGGGCATAATTATTTTATGCCAAACATTAAACATATACATACATTATGCTCACGCCTGTATTCCCCGAAGGGGTAGGCAGAGGTGTTGTAATAACAACACACACTTTTGACCGAATTTGATTAAGTGTCAACGTGACAGATGGTGAGTCTATCGCCGTCTCAGACACTATACATACGTCTTTTAATTACTTCTCAGAAATATGCAGGTTTCCTCACGATATTTTCCTTCACCGTAAAGCACGTGGTGTCAAATCACTGTACATAAGTTTTTTAGAAAAACTCATTGGTACACGCCCCACTGGGATTCGAACTTGAACTTGAACTAACCTCAAGGCCACCGCGGCTCCCATGCATGTACATAAGTCAAAGTCAGCATCAAAAGTATCTTTATTCGATTAGACTTTTAACAAAGTACTTTCAAATCGTCAGAATGACATAATTATACAGTACTAGCTGTGCCCCGCGGTTTCACTCGCATACACTTCATGTATTTTTTTCACAGAACCCTAACTTTAGTTAGTCCTTGTAACATCAACACCTGTCAGTAAAAGTCCCACAGAAATCGGTCCAGACATTTCAGAGTTTACAACAAATAGACAGATAGACAGAGAAAATGATAAACATTTGTTTTTTATGTACGTTTCATATGCATTAAGTGAAAAGCTGTTAATTTGAATTTACAAACAGACACTTCATTTTTATTTATCTGTATGTATAGATTTTTCGGTATATAGTATCCTATGTCTTTCTCCTGGTTCTATACTACCTCCCCACCAATTTTCAGCTAAATCGGTTCAGCCATTCTTGAGTTATAAATAGTGTAACTGACACGACTTTCTTTTATATATATAGATTATACATGATACCGCCAGGTTCGGAAGGTTGCTTTTACTGAGAAGAACCTGTGTGTTCCTGTAGGTGCTGGATTAGGTGTATTTACAACCCTGACGATGCCTCGCGGAGTTCGCTTCGGCCCTTACCGTGGTTTGAAGACCAACGAAATCAACTCCATGTATTGCTGGCAGGTGAGGACCCAAATTCATTTGTACAAATAAATAAATTGATATACTGTTTGTAATTCCAAATTATCGGCATTTGATAAAATACAAAAGTATCTATATATATATAAAAGGATATAATAGCCGTGGTGGCCTCGGGGTTAAATCAGTCGCCTGCTACGCAAGCGACGCAAGTTCGAATCCCAGCGGGGCCTGTACCAATGAGATTTTCTAAAAAACTTATGTACAGTGATTTCACACCACGTGCTTTACGGTGAAGGAAAACATCGTGAGGAAACCTGCATATGTCTGAGAAGTAATTCAAAAGACGTATGTATAGTGGCTGAGACGGCGATGGACTCACCATCTGTCACGTTGGCACTTAATCATCTTCGGTGAAAAGTGTGTGTTGTGATAACAACACCTCTGCCTACCCCTTTGGGGAATACAGGCGTGAGCATATCTATGTACAAAAGTATCTACGGTACAGTACTTACATTAAAATAAAAATTATTCTCTGATGTCAGTCTGTTTGTTCTGGCTAATCTCAACACTGGTAAATAACTGATGCACTAAAAATTTAAAAAATTTACATACATATGCTCACGTCTGTATTCCCCGAAGCGGTAGGCAGAGGTGTTGTAATCACAAGACACACTTTTCACCGAAGATGATTAAGTGCCAACGTGACAGATGGTGAGCCCATCGCCGTCTCAGACACTATACATACGTCATTGAATAACTTCTCAGAAATATGCAGGTTTCCTCACGATGTTTTCCTTCACCGTAAAGTACGTGGTGCGAAATCACTATACATAAGTTTTTAGAAAAACTCATTCACTCAAGGCCACCACGGCTCTTTAGTAGAAATATGATGGCAGAATCTGTCTTTCACCTATATTTATCATTCCTACCTAGATTCATGATGGTAATAATAAACGATCACACGTTATCGACGCAGCCGATGCTAATGAATCTAACTGGATGCGCTACGTGAACTGCGCTAGACACTTTTCTGAACAGAACCTCGTCGCCTTCCAATACAAGGGGCAACTTTATTACAGGTATGATCCAGTATTACTTCTCATTGGCAGAATTACTTCTAAATATTAGATTTTGATGCATGGCACACATATTTATTCTCTATAATCATTAATGGTTAGGAGGAGCTCGTGGCACAGTTGCTATTGCGCATATCATTCGATCAGCGAAGTAAAGCAACCCTACCCCTAGCCAGTAATTGGATGGGTGACCGCCCGAGTTCCCTCCGTGCCTCGGAGAGCACGTTAAGCCGTCGGTCCCGGTTGCCAATTTGTCATCTTTGGCAAACGTAACAGGTCAGTCGGAGGCCTAAAATACTCTGACAACTGGTTTAACCCAGATCACAGATTTTCCTCGTTAAAGGGGCTGCGAAAGTCAGATGGCAGTCGCTTCGTATAAAAATCAGGTGATCAGCCACATCGAGTTGAATCAAGAGCCGACCCAACAATGCATGGGATAAGGCCAGAGAGATGATGATTCAGTAATGGTTACGTACACCAGGCGGGACTCGAAGCCACGACTTCTGCAAATCGTGCAGTTGCTCTGCCAATAGTGCCCCACGTTCACGCGTCGCGGCTTGACCTTACATACATACATATGCTCACGCCTGTATTCGCCGAAGGGGTAGGTAGAGGTGTTGTAATCACAACACACACTTTTCACACAAGATGATTTAGTGCCAACGTGACAGATGGTGAGTCTATCGCCGTTTCAGACACTTTACATGCGTCATTGAATTACTTCTCAGAAATATGCTGGATTCCTCACGATGTTTTCCTTCACCGTAAAGCACGTGGTGTGAAATCACTGTACATAAGTTTTTAAATAAATAAACTATTTCTCACAGGACTATTAAAACGATTCCCCGTTTTACCGAACTCCTAATATTTTACGGCAGCGAATTTGCAAGATTTCTCAATATTAATCTAAGATTATACAACTCTGAACATCATTACGGGCTAGCTCTTGACCAGGATCCGAACCAACTTGACCAGACTCATCCCAAGCAGGATAATAGCACTGTGGAGCCAAGAGTATCAATTAATGCTTTAAATACTCCCGAGAAGTTAGATCTTAGGAGTACATCTGATTCGCTAGAAATAGTAGATGATTTCCAATATTTAAACGAGGATGAAGAATCGAATATCGATATAGAAGCAAATGAACAAGGCAGAGAAGTGGACGAAAGGCTGTCAGATATAAACGTTAACTATAATTACCAAACAGAGTGTTTCCAAATTGAATTCTCAAACGACCCTAAAGTGCATACTGAAATAAATAACATAGAGATTAAGGATGCTGAGAAAAAGAAATTTCAATGCCCCGACTGTGAATTCAGTAGCAATCATAAAAAATGCGTGACGAGACACGTCAAAGTTACACATTTAACAATTTACAAATGTAATATATGCGGTCAAGTTTTCCAAAAAGCTTTGCTCCTCCGCTATCACAAAAATACACATATAGAAAAAAAAATTCACAGTTGCAATTTTTGCAGTTACAAAACTTACCGGTTTTGGCATATGCGTATCCATAAGCTAAGGCATACGAAGGAGTTGATTTTTAAATGTGATTTTTGTGATTATATTGCCCATGTTAAAACTAATTTGCAACGACATATTAAAAAAAAACATTCACTATAACATATTTAACATTATTTTTAATTATCAATAAACACTTATTGAATAAAAACTAAATTATATATATATACAAGGAGTAAATTTAGAGTATATTAATTACATGATTAATCAGCTGCAGGTGCCTTCACGAGTTTTGAGCGCTCAACGAAAATAGGGAACAACTGCGCATGTTATCTCCTAAAAGCGTAACCTGATGCAAGCCGCTCGACGCTCGTTTCCAGCCACAAAGCTGAAAATGTTGATCTTCATCGCTGGGAAGTATCGAGAGTGTAAGTAGTCTGTTAATTGGAATGCCTCGTCACCAACTACCACATATGGTGAAGACATTCCATCAACCGTTAGCTTTTCTGGATCGGGTACACTCATTTCTCTCTACTTAAATTTCTGGCACATCTTTGAATCACAAAAAATGCCACCATCACCATACGAGCGACGAGCTGATTGTCGCTGAAAACGAGCGACGAGCGGCTGCATGAGGCAGTCACTTTTTGAGTCACTGAAAATTTAAAATGGGGTCACGTGACCACATTTGTCGCAGGAAACGAGCGTGGAGCGGCTGCATGAGGACGCACCTTTATTGTTTCATTCGCGTCGCTCCATACAATCCATAAACAATGACAGCATTCAAAGTTCATAACGGCACTTCTAGCTGGTAATGTTTAAATGGATTTTAAAGAATAATTTAAATATGAAAGTGTGATTATTTTCTTATTGTTAATGAATGTTGATTATGACTGCTAAATAATTATATATTACAAGTAAATTACGCTGGGAAAGGATTATTGTTGATTGATAATAAAAATAAGATCAGTTATTCGTGTTTTATTTTAGTATGTTACTACTGTATTTCAGAGTTCCTTACGGATTCTATAAAACCTTAAGTAATAAAAATATTTATTAATAATAAATAAGTAACTAAAAACTAATTACAAGTAGAAAACTTGGCCCAAATCGGTGTCTCTCGGGATCGTGCCAAGAAGGCTGGCAGCATTGCCACGTTGAATAGCAATGCTGATTCTCTGAGCGAGGTAACCCCAGCCCGCTTGTCACGAGAGGCTTCTACCAGACGACGTGCAACCTCTTTGAAAAGTTGATGAGTAATAAATATAATATTATATAATTAATATAATAATAAATAAGTAACTAAAAACTAATTACAAGTAGAAAACTTGTCTCAAATCGGTGTCTCTCGGGATCGTGCCAAGAAGGCTGGCAGCATTGCCACGTTGAATAGCAATGCTGATTCTCTGAGCGAGAAAAGCCCCAGCCCGCTTGTCACGAGAAGCTCCTACCAGACGACGTGCAACCTCTTTGAAAAGTTGATGAGTAATAAATATAATATTATATAATTAATATAATAATAAATAAGTAACTAAAAACTAATTACAAGTAGAAAACTTGTCCCAAATCGGTGTCTCTCGGGATCGTGCCAAGAAGGCTGGCAGCATTGCCACGTTGAATAGCAATGCTGATTCTCTGAGCGAGGTAACCCCAGCCCGCTTGTCACGAGAGGCTTCTACCAGACGACGTGCAACCTCTTTGAAAAGTTGATGAGTAATAAATATAATATTATATAATTAATATAATAATAAATAAGTAACTAAGAACTAATTACAAGTAGAAAACTTGTCTCAAATCGGTGTCTCTCGGGATCGTGCCAAGAAGGCTGGCAGCATTGCCACGTTGAATAGCAATGCTGATTCTCTGAGCGAGGTAACCCCAGCCCGCTTGTCACGAGAAGCTTCTACCAGACGACGTGCAACCTCTTTGAAAAGTTGATGAGTAATAAATATAATATTATATAATTAATATAATAATAAATAAGTAACTAAAAACTAATTACAAGTAGAAAACTTGGCCCAAATCGGTGTCTCTCGGGATCGTGCCAAGAAGGCTGGCAGCATTGCCACGTTGAATAGCAATGCTGATTCTCTGAGCGAGGTAACCCCAGCCCGCTTGTCACGAGAAGCTTCTACCAGACGACGTGCAACCTCTTTGAAAAGTTGATGAGTAATAAATATAATATTATATAATTAATATAATAATAAATAAGTAACTAAAAACTAATTACAAGTAGAAAACTTGGCCCAAATCGGTGTCTCTCGGGATCGTGCCAAGAAGGCTGGCAGCATTGCCACGTTGAATAGCAATGCTGATTCTCTGAGCGAGGTAACCCCAGCCCGCTTGTCACGAGAAGCTTCTACCAGACGACGTGCAACCTCTTTGAAAAGTTGATGAGTAATAAATATAATATTATATAATTAATATAATAATAAATAAGTAACTAAAAACTAATTACAAGTAGAAAACTTGGCCCAAATCGGTGTCTCTCGGGATCGTGCCAAGAAGGCTGGCAGCATTGCCACGTTGAATAGCAATGCTGATTCTCTGAGCGAGGTAACCCCAGCCCGCTTGTCACGAGAGGCTTCTACCAGACGACGTGCAACCTCTTTGAAAAGTTGATGAGTAATAAATATAATATTATATAATTAATATAATAATAAATAAGTAACTAAAAACTAATTACAAGTAGAAAACTTGTCTCAAATCGGTGTCTCTCGGGATCGTGCCAAGAAGGCTGGCAGCATTGCCACGTTGAATAGCAATGCTGATTCTCTGAGCGAGGTAACCCCAGCCCGCTTGTCACGAGAAGCTTCTACCAGACGACGTGCAACCTCTTTGAAAAGTTGATGAGTAATAAATATAATATTATATAATTAATATAATAATAAATAAGTAACTAAAAACTAATTACAAGTAGAAAACTTGGCCCAAATCGGTGTCTCTCGGGATCGTGCCAAGAAGGCTGGCAGCATTGCCACGTTGAATAGCAATGCTGATTCTCTGAGCGAGGTAACCCCAGCCCGCTTGTCACGAGAAGCTTCTACCAGACGACGTGCAACCTCTTTGAAAAGTTGATGAGTAATAAATATAATATTATATAATTAATATAATAATAAATAAGTAACTAAAAACTAATTACAAGTAGAAAACTTGGCCCAAATCGGTGTCTCTCGGGATCGTGCCAAGAAGGCTGGCAGCATTGCCACGTTGAATAGCAATGCTGATTCTCTGAGCGAGGTAACCCCAGCCCGCTTGTCACGAGAAGCTTCTACCAGACGACGTGCAACCTCTTTGAAAAGTTGATGAGTAATAAATATAATATTATATAATTAATATAATAATAAATAAGTAACTAAAAACTAATTACAAGTAGAAAACTTGGCCCAAATCGGTGTCTCTCGGGATCGTGCCAAGAAGGCTGGCAGCATTGCCACGTTGAATAGCAATGCTGATTCTCTGAGCGAGGTAACCCCAGCCCGCTTGTCACGAGAGGCTTCTACCAGACGACGTGCAACCTCTTTGAAAAGTTGATGAGTAATAAATATAATATTATATAATTAATATAATAATAAATAAGTAACTAAAAACTAATTACAAGTAGAAAACTTGTCTCAAATCGGTGTCTCTCGGGATCGTGCCAAGAAGGCTGGCAGCATTGCCACGTTGAATAGCAATGCTGATTCTCTGAGCGAGGTAACCCCAGCCCGCTTGTCACGAGAAGCTTCTACCAGACGACGTGCAACCTCTTTGAAAAGTTGATGAGTAATAAATATAATATTATATAATTAATATAATAATAAATAAGTAACTAAAAACTAATTACAAGTAGAAAACTTGTCTCAAATCGGTGTCTCTCGGGATCGTGCCAAGAAGGCTGGCAGCATTGCCACGTTGAATAGCAATGCTGATTCTCTGAGCGAGGTAACCCCAGCCCGCTTGTCACGAGAAGCTTCTACCAGACGACGTGCAACCTCTTTGAAAAGTTGATGAGTAATAAATATAATATTATATAATTAATATAATAATAAATAAGTAACTAAAAACTAATTACAAGTAGAAAACTTGTCTCAAATCGGTGTCTCTCGGGATCGTGCCAAGAAGGCTGGCAGCATTGCCACGTTGAATAGCAATGCTGATTCTCTGAGCGAGGTAACCCCAGCCCGCTTGTCACGAGAAGCTTCTACCAGACGACGTGCAACCTCTTTGAAAAGTTGATGAGTAATAAATATAATATTATATAATTAATATAATAATAAATAAGTAACTAAAAACTAATTACAAGTAGAAAACTTGTCTCAAATCGGTGTCTCTCGGGATCGTGCCAAGAAGGCTGGCAGCATTGCCACGTTGAATAGCAATGCTGATTCTCTGAGCGAGGTAACCCCAGCCCGCTTGTCACGAGAAGCTCCTACCAGACGACGTGCAACCTCTTTGAAAAGTTGATGAGTAATAAATATAATATTATATAATTCATATAATAATAAATAAGTAACTAAAAACTAATTACAAGTAGAAGACTTGTCTCAAATCGGTGTCTCTCGGGATCGTGCCAAGAAGGCTGGCAGCATTGCCACGTTGAATAGCAATGCTGATTCTCTGAGCGAGGTAACCCCAGCCCGCTTGTCACGAGAGGCTTCTACCAGACGACGTGCAACGAGCAATTAATATAAACAATGTGCAATATCTACTAAAGTGCCTACAAATGATTAAAATATAGTATTATATAAATAAAATAATATGCTTGGTTACAGCCATGTTGTTTGCAGACAAAATGTTTAACATTTAATTAATATTTACATACCCAAAATGGGTGAAATATGCTGTGTACCTATTATATTAAACAACATCTTTTGTAACCATATTTCATGTATGTAAATTATTCTTCTCTATTCTTCTCTCTTTATTATACAACTAGCTGACCCGGCCACGCGTTGCTGTGGCTAAAGTTTTTGCTATATAACATAATAGTAAACAATCTAAGAGCAGCGCCATCTATTGATTACTTACTCAACCCAGTCGAAAGGTATCGACATCTGTTAGAATCATTTGGAGTTAACAGATAATTGCGACTGTCAAATAATAACAGACAAATAATTAGCAATAAATTAAAATTGCGACTATAATTTGAGATTTAAACTATCCTATCTCTCAAGTTGGATCGAACTGTACATGGTGTGCGAATTTTATTATAATCGTTTAAGTGGTTTAGCAGTCCATTGAGGACAAACATTGTGACACGAAATTTATATATATTAAGATATAATAACTTAATGCATATGAAAGTAAGTATATACGGTAAAGAAATGAAAATACTAATTTAAAAAAAAAATCTGTCTCTTTGTTCCAGCTAATCCCCTAACCGGCTGTACTGATTTTAACGGGCCTTTCACTGATGAGCATGAGCGAGAGCCGTGGTGGCCTTGGGGTTAGAACAGCCGTCTGCTACGCAAGCAACGCAAGTTTGTAACCCAGCGGGGCCTGTACCAATGAGTTTTTCCAAAAAAAACTTTGTGCTGTGATTTCACACCACGTGCTTTACGGTGAAGGCAAACATCGTGAGGAAACCTGCATATTCTGAGAAGTATTTCAAACACGAATGTATAGTATCTGAGACGGCGATGGACTCACCATCTGTCACGTTGGCACTTAATCATCTTCGGTGAAAAGTGGGTGTTGTGTCAACAACACCTCTGCGTACCCCTTCTGGGAATACAGGCGTGAGCATAATAATGCAATAAAACGAAGCTTAATTTAAAAAGCAATTTTATTATATAACTGTTCTTAAAAAAATAATTACGAGAATATAAAATAGTTTCTTCATACACCATTTAAATCCATATTTAAGTACATAATACAATTAAAAGTCAATTGAATGACACAGGAATAAAGATTGGGGTGCGTTTTTTTCATAACAAACAGTGGCGGGAATAATTCAGACAAAGTAGCATTCTCTTTCCTTTCCTTTCTTTATTTAATGGCGATGAGCTTAAGTAAAACTATTCCGCCAATGTCAAGTGATTGTTGAGAAAAATATCTTGTAAATTGTTAAAATTATGTGGAAGAACCCATTGGATTCCTCGCTGGCAAAAGTCAATCTAACCTTCCTTTCCTTTATTTATTTAATGGCGATGAGCTTAAGTAAAACTATTCCGCCAATGTCAAGTGATTGTTGAGAAAAATGTCTTGTAAATTGTTAAAAATATGTGGAGGAACCCATTGGATTCCTCGCTCGTATTCCATTCGTCGTCAATCTAACATTCTCTTGCGCTAATAGAAACTATACAAAATGTATGTAAATGACATATATCAGTCACGTGACATATGTCATTCTCGTACATTTAGTATCGTTTGTACTAGCGAAGAGGATAAAGGTGCAACCTGATTTAAGCCGCTCGACGCTCCAGCGACAAATTTGGTCACGTGATATATAGCGATACGTGATTGGAGCGGCTGCATGTCATAGTTCCTGTTTGACTCGCCGAAAATTTAAAATGGGGTCACGTGACCACATTTGTCGCTGGAAACGAGCGTCGGGCGGCTGCATGCAGCCCTGTTCGGATCATTTAAAAATAAAACAAAATTCCTGGAAATGCAAATCCCCAATATTATCTATTAACATTCCCTATATTTATTACTAGCGCGACGTCACGCGGTATCATTAGCGTAGTTCCCGTTCCCGTGGGAGTACGGGGATAAAATATAGCCTATGTTACTCGCTGATGATGTAGCTATCCATTGCTGAAAGAATTTTTCAAATCGGTCCAGTAGTTTCGGAGCCTATTTGATGCAAACAAACTAATAATCAAATGTTTCCTCTTTATAATATAAGTGTAGATATTTATTTATCATAACATAACTCTTACATAAAACTAAATTATTATAGTGTATAAAATTAGAAATAATATAGAGAACATAATACAACATTTTCCTCTACATTCAAACTAAATAGAAATCCAGTTTCAGAGATCATCACATAGATGGCGCTATAATGTCGACAAATACAGATGCTAATACAAAGTTATAAGCGCGCAGCAAGAATAGTGGGGATACTGCGCATGTTTTTATTCGCCTCGCGCCATACATATAGACAGAGACAGTATCATAAAATGACGGTCATAAGTGTAGCCAACTATAGCAGCAAAGATAATTATAAACTTGCATTCTAATTTATATGGTCATAGTCATATACTGATGTAGCAGAGTTTCTCAACTCGCTAAATAGATGGCGCTGCTGGCTAACAATTGCAATTTTGAGTACAAATACGAGAAAACCTAAATTGCGCTATGAGAGTTTTCGAGTGCTCCCCACCAAGACATATCTCAGTTTACTAGGCGTTTAATTAATTGTACCTATAAAAACCATTGTAGATCGAATCAAAAATAGTGTGATAAGAGACAGTTGCAAGTTGAAGAATGATGTGGTGACCAGAATTGAAAAAAGTATGTTGAGATGGTTTGGACATATCGAAAGGATGAGTGAAAGGCGATTAACGAAACACATTTATAGAGCGAATGTGACCGGAAGTGTCGGTAGAGGGCGTCCAAGGAACAACTACTATGACACAATTACATAATAGTATTTTACAGAAAGGTCATATTCGGAGCACTCGTAACCGAAGAAAGTGTATGAAGAGATGCATGAATGTGGATGAAGCGAAAGAAGTATGTAAGGATCGTAGCATGTGACAAACGGTGGTCTCTGCCTACCCCCATGGGATACAGGCGTGAGCATATGTATAGGAAGAACAGAGACATGATTCGAACCCACAACCTCTGCAAACCGTGCAGTTGCTCTGCCAACTGAGCTACTCAGTCAGTCTAATTAGTCTCAAGCTCTAAGGAAATGTCCGTGGTAGTACTAACAGGCTCAATTTCCATAGTGGACCCAATCTCCGAGCAAGACGGGTCTTCATCACTCATCTCTGTGGTGCACAGCTCGCTCAGCACCATCTTACTTCGTGTCCCATCCGTACACAGCTTCTGCCTTTGGATTGCAAACTCCAAAATATTGAAGGAACTCTTACAGAATTCACACTTAAATATTATCGCTCCTTGCATGTGTTTTAGCTTCTGATAAATGTTCAAGTAATATTCATCGTTAATGTTTTTGATACATTCATCGCAGTCTATTACAAAGGTACGTCTCTTTGTACCAAACGTAGCCAGTTCATCCACATCGAAATCTGGATGAAATTTCCTGATGTGCCTTTTCAATGTCTTTCGTGTGCTGAAATCTTTCATGCAGATGATGCATCGTGGTAGCACTTTGGTTTTGGTATCTGGGTATGGGTTATCGTGGATTGATTCGTTGTGTTGATAGTAATTTTCAATTCCTGTCAGTATTAAGTTACAATCGTCACATTTGTAAATTTTCTCTTCTCCAGAATGATTATTCCTCAGATGAGTGATCAGTGCCTCGTTAGAGTTAAACGATACAGAACATAGATCACAAGGATGTGTATTCATATTATAAGAATGCAAGAGTTTAAGATGGATTTTACACGATTTCGCAGACTCAAACCTCATGTAGCAGATATGACACTGTGGAAACAATGCAGAGTCTGCGTGTTTTGTCCTTACATGCTTTCTCAGACTCCTCTTCTCTTTAAACAGAGTTTCACATTCGATACACTTAAATCTCTGTATATTTAAATGCGTGTATTCAATGTGCCTGCGAATATTTCTCTTAGATTTAAAGTATTTTTGACAATAGTCACATTTCAGCCAATTATCATCACTGTGCACCATTTTCATATGTGAAGCCAGATAATATCTATTTGTATAAACTTTCCCACAGTACACACAATCCATAGACTCATCTGTACAATGTTTCAACTTGACATGTTGTTTCAACGATCTCTCGTTGTAATAGAAGCGGTCACAATGTGTGCATTTATAACTTGACTCAGTATCTTCAGTGTTCGTTGAAGTGATGTTGTTAACAGCAATAACAGCTTGAGGATGGAATATTTTTGTGTGAAACTCCAAGCTGGAGATGTCTGTGAATAATTTGTCGCAAGAACTGCATGTATGCACATTCGGTGGGGGGACACAGATCTTGCTGTGTTGTAATCTCGAATCTTTGCTGAAAAACTTATTAAAGCACACATTGCAAGTAGATGGGTGGTACTCTGTCTGGTGACTGGACTTCAAATGTGTCTGCAGTTCTGATACGGTTCTGAATACACTACTACAATACTCACACATTGATAATGACTGTCTGTCATTGAAATCCAGCTTCAAATTTGAATGTTTCAGGCAGTATTTGTAGAAAACTTTAAAGGAATGATGCACCTTGATGTGAAATCTCAACTGACCTTCAGCGGGGAATGATTTATTACAAGTTTGACAAGATAACGATTCGGCGCTTTCATTTGGTGTTTCACAAATACTATCTTCTTTATAAATATCATGGACAGTCTTCATGTGTCTCTTAAGTCCACTGTTAGAAGTATAGAACTTAGGGCATAGCTCACACTTGTGGTCATTTTTCTCAAGATGTATCATATCTATGTGTCTCTTTAAATAACGAGCATTAAGGAAAACCTTCTCACATATATGACATCGCAACGATCCTGTGATTTCAATGTTATGCATGTTATCAATATGTGACGCAAGCAAGTCCCTTCCTTTATACACTTTATTACAATCGTTGCAAGTTACATATTCCAAGTTTGGGTTATGCAATTGATTCTTGTGTCGTTTCAAATTCTTCTTAGATGAGAATGTCTTGTCACAATATTTGCAAACAATCTCCGAGCCGAGGCCCTGTAAGTGTACCGTTATCATGTGTGAAACGATATTTTGTTTTCGTGTGAATATTCGTCCGCAGATATCACACTCAGGAAACTGTTGCCCGTAGCGGTTGTGGCCGCGGGACAGATGTAATTGCAAGCCATTAGCAGTACCATAGCTTTGATTGCAAATCTCGCACACACTGTTTAACGATGTGTGGTAGTTTTCAATGTGCATTTGCAAATTGTATTTTCTTGTGAATATTCTGCTGCAGTAGTCACATACATAATCCAATTGAGATTGAAACATCTTTTACTGTTTATATTCTTTATTTTAATGCAGATCTGAAAATGAAAAAAAAAATTATTGACACTATGCTCATGACTTTATTTATTATAACTGCCTTGTTGGTCTACTGGTTAGTATGTTTGCCTGTCAATCATGAGGTCTCAGGTTGGGTCAAAAATAGATATTGGATATTTCTGTCAAGAAATTCCCAGAGTTTGGAAGTTGGCGGTGTTTACACCCTGTGCCTTGGCAAGCATGTTGCACTCCTGACCTCTCTCTGGTTGTGTCTGATGTCCTCCCATCCTACTATGAGAGTGACCCAATAAAGAGTGCACCTGTGTTTGCACACACGCGTGCACTATCATATCTCCTGCGTACATGGCTGATCCACAATGAGATTAGCCGCCGTAACCGAAGTTTATATTATTATTATGACTTTATTTCAAGAATTAATCCTACTTCTATATGTTTGTCTAGTATTTGAATGAATTCTCATGAAACTTGATAATAATAGATATAATTATTAAATATATTATGTGATTTGTCGAAAATATTATAATTAGTCAACTCCTGCGCCGACGAAGTCGCTGGCTCCAGTTTTTGATATTTACAACAGATGTATGACTGACTAGCTTCTGCGCGAGGCTTCGCCCGCTTGATAAAATGTACAAGTTGTACTAGGAATTTGAAGTAAAATTTTCTTATAGAACAAATAAGTATGATAAATTAAAATAATGTTCATCACACAATCACTGTTTAGTTAGTGAAATGATGATAGCTTACAAGTTAAAGTTAATTTGAAATTAGTTTATCGGATATTTTCACAATAATATGACTTTGAATTACTATGCAATAAGTTCAAATTCAAGTTTTTATGTCTAAAAGGTAGATTTGGATTAACATTGTTCAGTTTACTTACAGCATTCATCCATTCATTCAATTGCCATTATTTTTCTATTCAAAATATTACAAAATGCTACATATTTTTATACTACGATAAGTGCGGCGTCCACCAATCCAATCGAATCGATTTCGATTTATCTGGTGATTATTTTTTGTTTGGTTCTAAACAAGACGCGACGAAACAAATGAAAATAAAATAATGACATGACTGACAGACAAAAAATAAAACAAAACGAATTACTTTTTTTAGTCGATACAACGAAAATAATCGACTAAAAACAAGCAATCTACACGTCTATATTTTTACATATAAATAAATATTAGTTTTTCTGTGTATTTCCCAATTAATAACTTTTCACTAAATGCAATGTAAAAACATTAAGTTTTAGAATTTTTCTCTGTCTTCCTGTATGTTTGTTCTGGCTAATCTCGACCGACCAACCGATTTTAACGAGACTCTCACTGGTAGATACAGATGTTTCAAGGAGCAACATAGGCCGTGAAATAAAGCATGAAACGAAATCTACGCGGGTGAAACCGTCTGGCACAGCTAGTTTTGTGAATATGAGTATATTCTGGTGTTGCCCTGTTAAATGTATACCTTGTATTATTTTTCCAGTGTTATGCTTGCTATACTATTCATAATCTGTGGAATGTAAATGTCAAACATGGAAAAAAAAATAGCCAGCAGTCAACAAGGAACAAATAATAAATAATCGCGCCTCACAGAAATCTAACAAACTTTTCAGAATATCATCTGGCGTCCAACAATACCTCCGATTGGAAAATGTATAAATAAATCGCGTCCCTTTAAAGTTCAAGCTTGGGAAGTTTAAAAATGTCTGCGGAACTATTGTGCAGGATATGTTTGGCATACGATGTTCGTATGCATTTGATACTGAATACTGAACTGCAGGATGTTTTTGAGAAATTATCTGGGAATATGGTGAGTTAGCACCAATTCTTTGGAGAGAGATCATGCTCATCCTCAGCAAAGACAAGATCTTCTGCGTAACACCGGCACCAACTTGTATATATACTGCAATTCGCTCGAAAGCTCTTATTGTGCTTTGTATCTCGTGTATTTATACTGAGGCCGTCATGAGCTATGAGCGCTTAGAGAAAATATTGAGGATAAGTAATTGCGCATGTTTTTATTCGCCACAGACTGACAGACTCTTAAAATAACTAATTCTAAACAGCGAAGGCCTAACCCTTTGCGTGGCTCCGGGCGGCAGGTTTTTGCGAGGCCCTTTGCCTGCAGAAAAGTACTTGTGCGTTGCCAAAGTAGGTCTGGTTGTTAGTTTGGTATTTTTTTCTGGGAATAAGCCTATCATTTAAATTTATTTGGAACTTTTGTCTAACATGGACAATGTCAGCTACATTGAGCTCACACATCACAACTCAGCAATCATTGAACAAACCAAACATTAACCGGAAATACCTACCAGCTACAACAGAGGTTGGCGCACGCCTAAACACCAGGTCATATTGTATGGACAGACCTTTATAATATCCAACTATTATTCCCTTACGGACTCACTGTGAACGCCATACAATGCCATAACTAACAACAGCACCTGTATGTATAGACATAGAAGAATACATGCCTTTTGTCTAGGTATATAATATTACTGGGGGGGTCGAATCCCAGCGGGGCCTGTACCAATGAGTTTTTCTAAAAAACTTATGTACAGTGATTTCACACCACGTGCTTTACGGTGAAGGAAAACATTGTGAGGAAACCTGCATATTTCTGAGAAGTAATTCAATGACATATGTAAAGTGTCTGAGACGGCGATGGACTCACCATCTGTCACGTTGGCACTTAATGTGAAAATAAAGGTGAAAAGTGGGTGTTGTGATTACAACACCTCTGCCTACCCCTTCGGGGAATACAGGCGTGAGCGTATGTATGTAAGTACTGGGGGGGTCACGGCGAAGCATGTGAAGACGTATCACGTGCACCCCCCCACTTAGCCACTTGGATGAACACCGTGCAGTTTAGTTGGTGTGAGTCCGACATAACCCTTCCGCTGCCCCTGCGGCCCTTGGTGTATCCATAACGGATTCTCCACATTAAAAAAAAAGGTATATAATATTACAATATTATACATATTGCAGCTCCAAAGTGAAGGCAAACCAGTGATGGCTTGCTTCATATGCTGCCGACAGTTGAGGACTTGTCACCGGCTCATGCAGAGAGCCAGGAAGGCTGACGAACTTCTCCATCAGATCCTTGCTTCCAGCGATGGGGTATGTCACAAAGTATTTAAACTGAACATCAAAAATATATTTATTTCATTAGACTTCTTACATAGCACTTTCAAATCATAAGAATATTTATAAATCGAAGGTTTCTGCTGGTAAGCTACTGCAGCCTATGAACGTGACCAATATCAATGGTGACACTTGTGCATTGACTACCTTATACATAAAGGAATTACTTTCCCAACATAGAAAGAAACGAAGCCTCAGAGAACCACATGCAGCTGCTCAACGCTCGTTTCCAGCGACAAATGTGGTCTTTACGGTGAAGGAAAACATTGTGAGGAAACCTGCATATTTCTGATAAGTAATTCAATGACGTATGTAAAGTGTCTGAAATGGCGATGGACTCACCATCTGTCACGTTGGCACTTAATCATCTTGTGTGAAAAGTGGGTGTTGTGATTACAACACCTCTGCCTACCCCTTCGGGGAATACAGGCGTGAGAATATGTTACATACATGTAAAATGTTTTTTCATGTCCACAGGTAATAAATATAAAAATAGCTCAGCAAGCTAAGTTGGCAGCCAACTTATCAGTGTCTCAAGTAGTAGTGTTTATGATACCAACCAGTTTTGATGACATTGCTAAACGAGAAACAACGGAGCTACAGGAACAGCCCCCGGATGATATAAAACAGGAAACTGTGGAAGGTTTGTGTTATGTATGTGCACTAGCGCCACCTGACGGCTTTACTATGAGAGAAACTGCTCGCACAAACTTGGGTCATCATTCTCCTTTGAATAGGATTGTAAACTCTTATAATCAAAATCAAAAATATCATTATTTGATTAGACTTCTTACAAAGTACTTTCAAATCGTCAGAAGGACACAAAATACATTATACATGATTATAAATGTTACGACCGGGTTCGGAAGGTAACTTTTGTTGACAAGAACCCGACAAGAAACTCAACAATTACTCTTTTAAAAAATATATATATTATACAATGTTTTTGGTTACAGTATTTATATCTCATGAATATAAGCCCACGGACACAGTTCAAATGCTCAATTGTCAAATATAATAACTAAAATATTACAAATATTTGTGAGCATGGCAAATTCCAGCCAGTCAAAGCAAAGATCAAACTAAGATTAATTAATTGTAGCAAAAGTACAGTGCCAATGGGATTATTTACAATAATTTTCCGACAAAGATACATCCCAGGGTTCCTTATCACAAATATAATCACTTACAGTATAATATCCTTTTTTGAGCAAAACTGCTTTGATGGTCTCTTTAAATTTATTGAAGGGCAAGTTTACAATTTCTGTTGGTAATTTATTATAGAATATAATGCCCTTCATAACCGCAGTATTCCCATTGCCGGCCATAATGACGATGCGGACAGGTTGGTAAGACATCACGAAATTGATGTCTTCTCAAATCGTATCGGCAGGTTCAGGGCCAGCATTGAACAAGTGCTCTCAACTTAATTTAATTAATATCTTAAACGTATACTCATTTCTATGTAATTGGTTTTAATCATATTTACTCATTTTATTCATATCATACTGTTTTTTTTTTCTATGGCATTTTTGTTTGTATCTATAATTGAGGTGTCAATTTTCATATTACTATTATGACAGCCTTTAATTAAAAAAAATTACCTCTAGGTATACAAAAAGAAAACAAACATAATATTATTAAATTCAAGAACTACATAGCTAAAAACCTTATAAATATAATCTAATAACTAAAAACCTTAAAAATATATAATCTTATAACTAAAATATATTATTTAAAGAAGTCCCTGTAGGCATGGTACCGAAGATACTGGCAGCATTCCCCCTTTGGATGGCAAGACTAATTCTTTGATCGAGGTAGCTGCCAGCTCTGCTCTCTCTCTCTTACTATTATGTATATTGCCCTCGAAGAATTTGTTAATGTACGTACACCTTATTGACGCAACTAAATAAATAAATAAATATAATACCGCTGCCTGTCTCCTGTAAAGAGTATTTAGTATATACATGATCACGATGGTCATGACTTGACATTATAACTGGATGCAGATAAGCAATAATGTGTCAACCCGCATAAACTTGGTTTTGAGAAAATGGCGTCTTAAGATGATTGTATACGTGATTTAAGATTTGTTTTATGACATAAATCCATTTTTTACGTACTTTTATGTTTCAGATGACTTGAAACACTTTTTTAGAATGTTAAATACGTGATGCATTATCAAAATATATCAAAACCTTTGAATTTGACTTTTTGTGGGTTGACACATTATTGCTTATCAGCATCCAACTATGCAAGCTCAATAAAATGGCGCCAGTGCGTTTACAACTACGGATTCACTCATGTTCCTAACTTAACAGTTCGTTATGTGATATCTTCATGGTTACTTTCATGAGGCTAGTTTCCGAACCGGTGGTCAATTCCTCGACATTCATAAGTGCCTTACCAGGGCCCAAACTAAATAAATCATTTTCATTACTTTTTTTACATAATCAAAAGAACCTGGTTCCTTTTCAATGATGTTTCTCATATATGTATGCCAAAAAAAAGATAATATTATTGGTGACCGTCAGTCTCGTCCCGTGGTACTCTAGTTTCGTTATCGCCCCGTAAGATGGAAGCCTCACGTCTAAGCTTTTTTTTTTTTGTTGACGAGGGGGAAACCTTCAAAAGGTCCCCGACCGCCCTGGGAGAGGCAGATCGGGGTATGTGGGATTTAACCGCACTAAAACCCCCCCGGTGGCCATCCTCAGTGCTCAGGGGGGACTCCGGGTACTCTGATAGAACGCACCGGTGTCCCCCCACACTTTGCCGGGGCACATCCCCGGGGCAGCTGTGACGCCGCCCCTGGAGACCTCGCTGTGGGCGGCAGCGCGAGCCACATCGCTTGGCCACCTTCCCGGGCCCGCGGCTCGGTGGTCAAAGCTCCCACCCCGACCACCGCCAGCAGGCCCTCCGGCCCCCTTTTAGTCGCCTCTTACGACAGGCAGGGGATACCATAGCCATATTCTTAGACCCTGGCTATTGGGTGGACGTCTGATCTACCATAACTTGACAGATGTCGGACAAATTTACTATTGTATTTATTATGTATTAGTTATGTGGGTAGATTTGTATTAATATATATTATATGGGGGTACTTGTATGATTTGGAATAAATGACAGTTTTGACTTCCACTGCAACTGTGTCATCATCATCATCATCATCATATCAGCCATAGGACGTCCACTGCTGAACATAGGCCTCTCCCAATGATTTCCACCTCACCCGGTTGGAAGCGGCCTGCATCCAGCGGGTCCCCGCGGCCTTGACCAGATCGTCCGTCCATCTCGCGGGGGGACGCCCTTGCCGGTACGTGGTCTCCACTCGAGAAGTCTACTGCCCCAGCGGCTATCAGTCCTTCGACCAATGTGGCCTGCCCATTGCCACTTAAGCCTGCTAACCCGATTGGCTATGTCGGTCACCGTACGTCTACGGATCTCCTCATTTCTGATTCGATCTCGTAGCGAGACACCAAGCATAGCTCTTTCCATGGCACGCTGAGTGACTTTGAGCCTATTCAAGAGGCCTACAGTTAGAGACCACGTCTCGGCACCGTAGGTCATCACTGGTAACACGCACTGTTCGAAGACTTTGGTCTTCAGACACTGAGGTATTTCGGATGAGAAGACGCTGCGTAACTTCCCGAACGCTGCCCAGCCGAGTTGAATTCGCCGAGTGACCTCCTTCTCGAAGTTGGATCTTCCACTGCAACTGTGTAGTATATTTTAATATTGTAATGATATAGTATGAGTTATAACCCTGTATAATGTATTTTGTGTCCTTCTGACGATTTGAAAGTTCTTTGTAAGAAGTCTAATCAAATAAAGCTATTTTGAACTTGATTACTTTTCAGAAGAATCAGAACAAAATGACCCCTGTGGCTCCGAAGTGGACAATATCAGTAAAGAGTCAAGTGACCCAGAAGATAATGTGCCCCTAAAGAGTATTAGTACTATGAAAAAGCGAGCAACTGCCCGCGGGAGAAGTAGGACTACTAGGAATATTAAACATAGGAAAGGTAAGAATATTAAGCAGGACATAAATACATATGCTCACTCCTGTATTCCCCGAAGGGGTAGGCAGAGGTGTCGTAATCACAACACACACTTTTCACACAAGATGATTAAGCGCCAACGTGACAGATGATGAGTCTCAGACACTTTACATACGTCATTGAATTACTTCTCAGACATATGCAGGTTTCCTCACGATGTTTTCCTTCACCGTAAAGCACGTGGTGTGAAATCACTGTACATAAGTTTTTTTTGAAAAACTCTTTGGTACAGGCCCCGCTGGGATTCGAACTTGCGTAGCAGGCAACTGTTCAAACCTCGAGGCCACCACGGCTCTTCTTATTTTTAGTTTTTATTTCGACTTTAGTGCACTGGAACTGTGTCCATGGGCTTATATATATTTTTTATGATTTATATTGTATTACTCAAAGCTGTAAATTTATTTTTGTTAAAACAGTAATTACTGAGTTTCTTGCCAGGTTCTTCTCAGTAAAAGCAACCTTCCGAACCTGGCGGTATCATGTATAATACTGTATAATTATGTCTTTCTGACGATTTGAAAGTACTTTGTAAAAAGTCTAATCGAATAAAGATATTTTTGATTTGATTTGATTTGACTTGTAGGTTTAAAAGGTCTTCGGTCTTTACATTTATAAGATGTAAGTGGATATATATTTACTATATATAGGCCTGTAAAGATGTAACATATTTGCAGGATTATTAGTAGACGCCCGTGAAATAACCCTCAGCCATGAGGAGCAGATGAGGGATCTACTGAAGAGGGCAGAGTCCCTCAATTACCTCAACTCTCCGTACAAGTGCGACACCTGTTACAAGGGATTCGTTGAGCTCAAGGCTTACGAGAACCACAAGGATAAGCATTTAGAGGTTAGGATTCATAAAATATAATGAATAAATATGCTCACGCCATCCCAGAAGGGTCCCCGAGGGGGTTAGCAAAGGTGTTGTAACCACAGCACCCACATTTCATGATTAAGTGCCAACGTGACAGAGGGTGAGTTCATCGCCGTCTCAGTCACTATACATACGTGTTTGAATTACTTCTCAGACATATGCAGGTTTCCTCACGATGTTGAAATTACCGAGCAGACCCCCAATTACATACGTAAAAAATGTATATAAGAGTATATACAGGATGTCGGGGAAAATAGGACAGCTGTTAAAATATGTGATAGGGTATAATTTTAGGAAGCAAATAAAATTATTATGACAAAAATATCTTCTTCCGTTTTGGAGTAATTGACGTTCAAAGTTGACCATATCAAGACATTATTGTAGCATAAAAATCAGCGGTCACGTAGAATTATTCACGTGAAATCTAACCACGTTTTTTTTCACCCTGAAATAATCCTGGTTGAAACCATATACCTTCTCCTTAATTTACCAAGTTCAATGACCTGGTACGTAATGTAGGTAAACGCGGCCGCGCGTTCATTCAATCGCTTAAGGCCGCGAGCTCTTCGGCCCTTAGCAACCATAGCCTATAACTACGTTATCGTTGGAGCTAGATATTTTACGACTTCAACATAGTGATATATTCATAAAACACAACAACTTCTAGAAGACAACTGCTCCTTTTTCTCCGACACCCTGTTTATTGTAAAAATGTGTTTGTCTGTCTGTAGAGCAGCGGTGCGTTCGCGTGTGCCGTGTGCGGTATGAGATACAAGACGGAGCGGCTACTTCGCTCGCATACGAATATTGCCCACTCTAGATTATACCAATGCAACCGGTGTCCCCATATGGCGCATACTGCGTGAGTTAAATTCTAATATCTTTTTAATTCCTTTTTTATTTACAAACTTTACATAAATACATACATACGTATGCTCACGCCTGTATTCCCCGAAGGGGTAGGCAGAGGTGTTGTAATCACAACACCCACTTTTCACCGAAGATGATTTTGATCAAGTGCCAGATGGTGAGTCCATCGCCGTCTCAGACACTTTTCATACGTCATTGAATTACTTCTCAGAAATATGCAGGTTTCCTCACGATGTTTTCCTTCACCGTAAAGCACGTGGTGTGTTTTTGTGCACGTTTTTCTAAAAAAACATATGTGCAGTGATTTCACACCACGATAGACTCACCATCTGTCACGTTGGCACTTAATCATCTTGTGTGAAAAGTGGGTGTTGTGATAACAACACCTCTGCCTACCCCTTCGGGGAATACAGGCGTGAGCACATGTATGTATGTATTTGAGTACAATGAGACTTTTTTATATTTTTGTAGTAAAGTCTAGGCTGTGTTTGTGATTTTTGAAAGAACTTGGGGTAGAACATAAATTTTTAGGTCGGTCTATGATGATCTTAATTAGTTTTCTTTGTATTTGTAGTTGAGCCCCCATCGTTCTGAGGGTGCGATATGTATGTATGTATTATGGAATTTATTTGCAGTAACCAAGCGAGAATCCACGAGCAGTGGCACAACGGTCATATATATGAGTGTCAACTGTGCAGCCAGCAGTTCAAGTAAGTCATAATATATACAGGTCAAAGAAAAAGGAACAGTTGTTTTCTAGAAGTTGTAGGGTTTTATGAATATATCACTATGTTGAAATCGTAAAATATCTAGCTCCAACGATAACGTAGTTATAGGCTATGGTTGCTAAGGGCCGAAGAGCTCGCGGCCTTAAGCGATTGAATGAACGCGCGGCCGCGTTTACCTACATTACGTACCAGGTCATTGAACTTGGTACATTAAGGAGAAGGTTAATGGTTTTATGGGATTATTTCAGAAAAAATACATAAAAACGTAGTTAGGTTTCACGTGAATAACTCTACGTTACTGCTGATTTTTATGCGAAAATAAGGTCTTGATATGGTCAACTTTGAACGTCAATTACTCGAAAACGGAAGAAGATATTTTTGTCATAATAATTTTATTTGCTTCCCTAAATTATACCCTATCACATATTTTAACAGCTGTCCTATTTTCCCCGATACCCTGTATACCGTTAGGAAGCCGACGTCATATTTCACCCACATGCGCAAGCGACACCCCACGGGCCACGCGTGCGGAGCGTGCGGCGAGTGCTTCGGGTCCCACCACGGGCTCCTCATGCACCGCACCAAGGCTCACCGCCGGGGACACGTGAGTACACACGGGACCTGCCGGGGACAATCTAATATATACAATTTCCATGTCACAATGTTAGTTACCGTACTCCTCCGAAACGGCTGGATCGATTTGTATTAAATTTTGTGTGCAGATCGGGTAGGTCTGAGAATCGGCCAACATCTATTTTTCATACCCCTAAATGAAGGGTGACCACCCCAAAAAAAAATATGGCAATACAACGTTTGCCAGGCACAGCTAGTCTATGTATAATAATAACGTTTATTTGACACGAAAATAGTATATTATAGCCGTGGTGGCCTTGAGGTTTGAGCCGAGAGTCGTCTGCTACGCAAGCGACGCAAGTTCGAATCCCAACGGGGTCCGTACCAATGAGTTTTTTCTAAAAAACTTATTCACAGTGATTTCACACCACCTTCATATGTCTGAGAAGTAATTTAATGACGTATGTCAAGTGTCTGAGACGGTGATGGACTCATTCTCTGTCACGTTGGCACTTAATCATCTTCGGTGAAAAGTGGGTGTTGTGATTACAACACCTCTGCCTAGCCCTTCGGGGAATACAGGCGTGAGCATATGTATGTATGTTCCATCCCTATGCCTTTCAGGAAGAAAATTCTGACGAGCCAGCCCCTGATAGGTTTTGTGTGGAGTGCAACATACAGTTTGCGAGCGTAGTCGCGTGGAAGAGGCATATCGTGAGCTCCATCACTCACACGCTGGCCCCACATGGGTAAGTCAGACGGAATGATAATAATGATCTCCTACCGAATTTCGGTTACGGCGGCTAATCTCAACGAGGATTAGCCATGTGCGCAGGAGATATGATAGTGCACGCGTGTGTGCAAACACAGGTGCACTGTTTATTGGGTCACTCTCATAGTGGGATGGGAGGACATCAGACACGACCGGAGAGAGGTCAGGTGTAGGAACAACGGTGCAACGTGCACACCGACCCACCCAGTGGACACACACCCTACTTACATACTCCGGGCATTTTATTGTGAATACCTTGACAGATAAATCCAATATCTATTTTTGACCCAACCCGGGACCTCGTGATGACGTGACGTTACGGAATGATAATACATATGCAAACGCCTATATTCCCCGAAGGAGTAGGCAGAGAGAACTATCATGAACATATCAAAATTTAAAATCTTAAAGTGTTAATGATCTTAGTCGCTATATTATTGTTTTAGACTAACAGGGTAAGTAGCTTGTAATGGTGTATGCAGTGTTCTTCTGTAATTGTTGAAACATTTTATTAAGATTCTAAAAGTGCTATTGTCATCATCATCAATTTAAGAGTAATAACTCTTGTCGGTGTAACCGATGCATTTCTTTCCACTTGTCTCTGTCCAGTGCCATCTCTTTGACCTCCCTATACGTCATGACAGACACCTTTTCCTTAACTTGTCTCATATATGTTAGCCGTGGTCTTCCTCTCCCTCTCTTCCCTTCTACCTTTCCTTCTATTATGTTTTTAAAGAAGGTGTCATGTCGCACAAGGTGCCCAATCATCTTTCCCCTTCGATTTTGGATTGTTCTCCAAAGTATTATGTTTTCCTTCACAATGTTGAGTACAGTTTCATTTGTTACTCTTTCTGTCCACTTTATTTTCTCCATCCTCCTCCAGCACCACATCTCAAACGCTTCTAATATCTAATATTGTAAGTAATTATAAATGTATTCAATGTTGAAGAACCATAAATAAATAAATAAGTAATCTGGACACATGAAAACATAAAAATTATTTACAATGCAACAAAATATTTTTTCTAGAGCTGTGTTATTTTTCATTTTCACATGACATCTATTTTATATTGTTGATGGTCAGATCCGAGTGTCGTATTTGCGGAGTGCGTATATCGGGTGACGTGACCGCTCACATGAAGCAGCACGAGAAGGACCTCTGCCCTCGAACCCCTGTCCCTACGGTTGATAAGCCGGTGGTCCAACTGACCTGCGAACAGGTAAGGACCCTCAGTATAAATATCATGTTAAAACTATACTTATGAATAAAGCTTATTACAGACGTGCCGATTTTGAGCCTCGGGGTTTGAGCAGTCGCCTGCTATGCAAGTGACGCAAGTTCGAATCTTATGTGCAGTGATTTCATACCACGTGCTTTACGGTGAAGGAAACCTGTACATGTCTGAGAAGAACTTCAAAGGCGTATAGTGCCTGTGACGGCGATGGACTCACCATCTGTCACGTTGTATGAATGTATGTATTTTACAGAACATACATACCTATCCTCACTCCTGTATTCCCCGAAGGGGTAGGCAGAGGTGTTGTAATAACAACACCCACTTTTCACACAAGATGATTAAGTACCAACGTGACAGGTGGTGAGTCCATCGCCGTCTCAGACACTTTACATACGTCGTTGAATTACTTCTCAGGCATATGCAGGTGGTGTGAAATCACTATACATAAGTTTTTTAGAAAAACTCATTGGTACAGGCCCCGCTGGGATTCGAAGTTGCATCGGTTGCGTAGCAGGCGACTGCTCAAACCTCAAGGCCACCACGGTTCCCTTTACAGAAATTATGTTAATATATTTATAGTGCGGTGCAAACTTCCCCAACCGGTCCAAGCTGCACGCTCACGTGAAGCGGGTGCATCTCGGTGTCAAATACAATAAGAATATTGTATGTGAAGTCTGCGGGAAGAAGTGTACGGTAAGATATACATATACACTATCATTACACAGGTGTCGGAGAAAATGGAACAGTTGTCTTCTAGAAGTTGTAGTGTTTTATGAATA
The DNA here is from genome assembly GCA_929442735.1 of Watsonalla binaria. Taxonomy (NCBI): domain Eukaryota; kingdom Metazoa; phylum Arthropoda; class Insecta; order Lepidoptera; family Drepanidae; genus Watsonalla; species Watsonalla binaria. The sequence goes on along the minus strand of OV838948.1, from coordinate 889,486 downwards.
TATCACTATGTTGAAGTCGTAAAATATCTAGCTCCAACGATAACGTAGTTATAGGCTATGGTTGCTAAGGGCCGAAGAGCTCGCGGCCTTAAGCGATTGAATGAACGCGCGGCCGCGTTTACCTACATTACGTACCAGGTCATTGAACTTGGTCAATTAAGGGGAAGGTTAATGGTTTCAAAAAATGATTTTATGGCAGTATTTCAGTGAGAGACAAAAAATAAAAACGTAGTAAGATTTTACGTGAATAACTCTACGTTACCGCTGATTTTTATGCTACAATAAGGTCTTGATATGGTCAACTTTGAACGTCAATTACTCGAAAACGGAAGAAGATATTTTTGTCATAATAATTTTATTTGCTTCCTAAAATTATACCCTATCACATATTTTAACAGCTGTCCTATTTTCCCCGACACCTTGTATATATATTTCTCCCACCAGTCCAATGCGACATTGAAGTACCACCAGCGCACCCACACAGGCGAGCGTCCCCACGCTTGTCCCACTTGTGGGAAGCACTTCGCCACCACTAACCTGCTGAGGATACACACAAGGATCCACTCCGGGGAGCGGCCATATTGCTGCTCTGTCTGCGGCAAGAGGTTCAGCCAGAAACCAGCTCTCAATCGACATTGCAGGGTATGTCCTACTAATTTCCATAAGTCCATTTAATTATAAGTAGAACTACTACTAAGAGCCGTGGTGGCCTTGAGGCTCCAATCCCAGCGGGGCCTGTACTAATGAGTATTTCCAAAAAACTTCCGGTCACATTCGCTCTATAAATGTGTTTCGTTAATCGCCTTTCACTCATCCTTTCGATATGTCCAAACCATCTCAACATATATCTTTCAATTCTGGTCACCACATCATTGTTCAACTTGCAACTGTCTCTTATCACACTATTGTTCATTCGATCTACAATGGTGACCCACACATAACGATCGCATTTCCACTGCATTCACTGTACTTTCATGTTTCTTCTGCCAAACCCAACATCCACTTCCATACATCAGAGATTCTGAGAGTTAATAGTGTAACTAACACGATGTTATTTTATATATATATTTTATTTCTTCCAAAGGTTCACACGGGAGCAAAACCATACCAATGTCAGTATTGTCCGAAGAGCTTCAGTCAATCGAATTCTCTGAAACTACACGTAGGATCAGTGCACTTGAAACTACCACCTAATGTCAAGAAGAATAAGGCTCAAAGTTCAACGAACGATGTCGAAGAGAAGAGTGATGTGAAGGTTTTGACATAAATTTAAAAAAAATTTTTAATCAATATTTTTTTGAAATGGATTTCAAATCAAGTGTATAAAAAAATAATTAAGATATATTTTTTTAAATATAATGATGAGTATTATTATGAATAATTTATTAAGGAAATAAAATATCGATTGTACAATTTGGGTTTTATAATTTACACCTACGGTTGTCTCAAAGATTAGCGCCTCATATGAAGAAAACAAGAGACAAAGTTACTGCCTCATGCAGTCGCTCGTAGTTTACAGCAATTAATCTGGTCACGTGACCCTTTGATTTTCTAACCTCCTTCGATAATCGTGGCAGTGATACAAGATAAAGAAATATTAGTGCATGAAAACTATGTAGTATTATATATACGGTTCAAGTAGAGAGGCATGAGTGTACTCGATCCAGAAAAGCTAACGGTTGATGGAATGTCTTCACCATATGTGGTAGTTGGTGACGGGGCATTACAATTAACAGACTACTTACACTCTCGATACTTCGCAGCGATAAAGCTCAATATTTTCAGCTTTGTCGCTACATATCACGTGACCAGATTTATCGCTGCAAACGAGCGGAGCGACTCCAGCTACAAAACGCAACATTTTCAGCTTTATCGTTACATTTCCTGCGACCACATTTGTCGCTAGAAACGAACGTCAAGCGGCTGCATGCGGCCGCGTCTTTAAAAAGCTTACAAGTAATGACTACGTTTAGTCTGTCAATAGAAATAATCGACTAAAATTTTATAAAAAAAAATACGGTATCGGTTATGGATCTTCACTACTGAGTGCTGTCACTGGCAACTCAAACGTCTATTGACGTGAGTGTTTTCAGTTCATGAGAATTACAGAAAATATACGGAGTTTTTTATTTCGCAAGCTGTTTTTCTAAACACAAAGACAATAATGTAGGTAAATTTAAATAAAGTTTTATGATTTTTCATGGGGCGAAATCAATGGGTAACGAATTATGCATAACTAGCCGTGCCCCGCGGTTTCACCCGCGTAGCCTTATTTTCATGGGTTGATGTTTTCACAGAGCCCTAACTTAATAAAGTATCCTAAGTTACTCCTTGTAACATCAACTACCTGTCAGTGAAAGTCCCGGAGATATCGTTCCAGACGTTTCAGAGTTTACCCGGAATAAACAGACAGACAAACAGACGGACAGAGACAATGTTAAGAATTTGTTTATTTATGTACTTACATTATATACTTTCATATGCATTAAGAGAAAAGCTGTTATTTTGGAATTCGTACAGACACTTCATTTTTATTTATCTGTATGTATAGTTCGGGATATAGTATCCTATGTCCTTCTCCTGGTTCTAAGCTACCTCCCCACCAATTTTCAGCCAAATCGGTTCAGCCGTTGTTGAGTTATAAATAGTGTAACTAACACGACTTTCTTTTATATATATAGATATACGTGATAGCCGCGTTGAAGTACATTATAATCAAAATATCATAGTATTTGTATTTCATACAGTATGTTAAATTAATAACTGTTGAATACTTTAAGGCAAGCTTTATGTATCGATTGATTATGATAGTAGTGAGAAAAATAGTTAAATAATCTTCATCCATCCAATGGTTGCCTGGAAGTAATTTACATTAGCGATAAGACCGCCATTTTATCAGTGATACTAAGTTATAAGTAGAATCTATTAAGTAAAATATTAGGTGAATAAGCAAGCATAAATAAATAAATAACCATTTTCCATTTAAATTGTTTCTAGTGTCAATTAAACTGAAAAATAATTCAAGTTATGGCAACACTGAATTAAATGCCAATCTAATCAAAAAATCAAACAAAATTGTGACCGATACGATGTATTAGTGTTGTTTTGCTACAAATTAATACTTTTAATTACGTGTAAAATGTAAATATGACTGCAAGATAAGTTCGTACGAGACAATGGAACTGTTATTTACACAGTGAAACTGTCAAAAAGCAATTTTATTCGTTAAAATCTGTGATGTCGGTAGATTTATAAATGGTGCAGAACATAAACAGAAATTGATATCACAAGATAGTACTTGAAATGCTACCAATATTGTTGTATAATAACATGGATGGGGCGTCAAATTCGTTGAACAACAATCCAAACACTAGCTTTTCAAATTTGTACGATGATAATGTAATTTTAAACTGTGTTAGAAGTAGGAAAAAAGTTTCGGAGCTCCCGAATTGTCCTATATGTAGTTGCACGATAAGGCAGGGTGAATTGGATTCCCATTTAGCGTTGGAAGTGGAGAAGTTGCAGAAGGTGTCTAGTGGGGGCTCGAAAAGGAAGATATCGGCGAATAATTCAAGTAATGTACCCGGGCCAAGCACGAGCACTGAATCGCCTGAGGATACGGAAATTGATCTTACAGGATGCCCTGGCAGCGATGTTTACCAAGTAATATTCTCAGTGTTTATTTACCTAACTTCTGCCCGCAATGCCTATGCAGTTTTCTGTACTCCTAATAATGTCTGTGATATTTCGTAATTAGTTTCCTTGTTAATAAGAGTTGTGGTGGCTTCGGGGTTCGAGCAGTCGCCTGCTACGAAAGCGACGCAAGTTCGTCTTATTTAATATTTTTTAAGAACATTAAAGTCGTTAGTGTTATTAAACTATGATAGTTAGATATGTGCTCTCGTTGACTTTTTTGTAGACCTTAATAAGACCTACAAACCCGTAGTACATCATTTTGTTCTATTGGCAATAGTTTTTGCAACGCACGCATAAATTTGATTTTACACCTTGGGTTACAATAATATAGCAATTTTCTAACTGATCCCAAATTTTTTTGAAAATTAAATATAGCCTATAACCTTTGCCGATAAATGGACTATCTAACACAGAAATTATTTTTGAAATTGACCCAGTAGTTGCTGAGATAACTGCGTTCATACAGACAAACTCTACAGCTTTATAATATTAAGTATAGATTTGCAACACTTTGTCTGCTACTCGTGCTAAGAAATTCTCGTGATTTTAAGAGTGGAAGTGTCATTCGTATTCTTTACAATTCATTAGTTCGTAGTAAATTAGAAACCAGTGCGTGTGTTTGGAACCCACACGAGACCACATACTCCATCATATTGGAAAAAGTACAGAAAACCTTCCTTAGGTATCTTTATAAGCGCACTTATGGATACTATCCATTTCTTTACCCCACAAATTTCCTGCTGGGGTGCCTGAATTATAATTCCCTTAAAGTCAGAAGGGAGGTTGACCAGATTGCTACGTCATGTAAGGTTCTCCGCGGGATGATCGACGCCCCCGAGCTTTTTGGTGAACTGTGTCGACTCTTCGTTCCTGACAGGTACCTGCGTAGTAGGAAACACAAGCTGTTCGCTGTCCCCAACAGTCGAACAGTAGCTCGTGCGAAGTCCCCCATACCTCGTTCGTTGACTGCACTCAATGCTCTCCTGGAGTCTAACCCTACGGTGGATGTGTTTGATAACAGATGGAACAAGCTATTGTTAGAGTGCAAGATGTTCTGCGAGAAATGATGAACGTTCATATTTTATTTTTAGTTTTTATATTATATTCTATGTGTATATTGCATTACCTGTGTCTGATTAGTGTAATTGGCATTGTATGCCATTCTAATTATTGAATAAATAAATAAATTAAAAGTTTAAAAAATGGATTTCGGGTAAAAATTACGAGTGGTCAGTGATAAGGTAGGTCCCAGTTAGCTAGTGCTCCCAGTCGTCCTCCCCCTTAGTAATGGCTCAATTATCTTCTTTGTTTCCCCCATGTACAGTCATTTCACACCACGTGCTTTACGGTGAAGGAAAACATCGTGAGGAAACCTGCATATTTCTGAGAAGTAATTCAATGACATGTGTAAAGTGTCTGAGACAGCGATGGACTCACCATCTGTCACGTTGGCACTTAATCATCTTGTGTGAAAAGAGTGCGTTGTGATTACAACACCTCTGCCTACCCCTTCGGGGAATACAGGCGTGAGCATATGTATTCAAACATATCTTTATTTGATTAGATTTTTTACAAAGTACTTTCAAATCGTCAGAATGACACAATTACATGGGATTATACATTATACCGCCAGGTTCGGAAGGTTGCTTTTACTGTGAAGAACCTGGCTAAGCCCATGGACACAGTTCCAGTGCACAAAAGTCGATAAAAAAAAATTTAAAAACTATAATTAAGTGTTACTTATAAATGTGTAGGTTGAGATGACCAGCCCCCACAAGCAGCACCTGTTCACAAGTATGACGTGAACGTATTATTTCCCCAGCGTATCCATACGAACCGGCTGCGTCGTCTCCGCGCCCGTCGCCGCAGTACACCTCCCCCTCAGCATGGCGAGTGTCCAGTATGCAACGCCACGCTCCCCACCTACAGACTACAGAGACACGCCCTCAGGTGTCTGCAGCGAACCGGAGCTAATGTTCAAGATGTTCCTGATACTAGCGAAGAGGAAGGCAGTATTGATGTTGAGGTAAAATAAGGATTTATATTATTAGTAGTTATCAAATCAAATCAAAAATATCTTTATTGGATTAGACTTTTTACTAAGTACTTTCAAATCATCAGAAAGACACGATTACATAGGATTATACATGCTACCGCCAGGTTCGGAAGGTTGCTTTTACTGAGAAGAACCTGGCGAGAAACTCAGTAATTATTATTATTATCAGCCTGTCGTGTCCCACTGCTGGGCAAAGGCCTCCCTTCCACTTTTCCAACTTTCTCTGTCCACAGCAGTCCTCTCCCAATCGCTCCTGAAAGCATCAAGCTCATCCCGCCATCTTCTACGAGGCCTGCCGCGTAGTCGTAATTACTCTTTTCAAAAATATTATACAAAAAAAACCATTTAGGGTTTTGCTGGGCACAGCTATCGTTATGATAAAGTCTGACTCGAATAGAGATATTTTTGATTTTTGATTATGTAACTCGCTATTCGACACTACTATTATAAAGATGAAACATTTGTACTTTTGTGTGTATGTTTGTCACGAATTGGCTCAAAAAGTACTGGACCGATCGAAAAAATCTACCAGCAATGGATAGCTACATCATCAGTGAGTAACATAGGCTATAATCTTATATCTTTAAATGAGAAATTCTTGTATATATATATATATATATATATATATGTAGCTCAGACGTGAGGCTTACAGCTTACGGGGCGATAACGAAACTAGAGTACCACAAATTTTCGGTCAACCACAATATTTTATCCCCGTACTCCTACGGGAACGTTCGCTAGTAGTAAAATAAATTAGCTTTGCCTTGCGGGTTCGTCCACAGCGATTTAATTTTCGATATGTTGATCTAGAATGACGGTGACGAGCCTTCAGGAGGAGGTTTCGGCGCGGAGTACCAGTGGTGCGGCCAGTGGAGGGTGCGCGCCTCCGCCCTCCAGGACTCCGCGGCCAGGCCCGCCACCTGCGTGCGGAGGGCTTCCAACGACCAGGCTTTGGTCAGTACCTAACATTCACGTGGTGGCCTTGGGGTTAGAGCAGTCGCCTGCTACGCAAGCGACGCAAGTTCGAATCCCAGCGGGGCCTGTACCAATGAGTTTTTCTAAAAAACTGGTCTTATCCCATCCATTGTTGGGGTCGGCACTTGATTCAACCCGAAGTGGCTGATCACCTGATTTTTATGCGAAGCAACTGCCATCTGATTTGATCTGGGTTAAACCAGTTGTCAGACTATTTTAGGCCTCCAACTGACCTGTAACGATTGTCAAGGATGATAAATAGGCAACCGGGACCGACGGCTTACCGTGCTCTCCGAGGCACGGAGGGAACTCGGGCTGTCACCCATCAAATTACTGGCTAGGGTTAGGGTTTCTTAACTTCGCTGATCGAATGATCAACTGTGCCACGAGCTTCTCCGACACCCGGTATACTCATGTCATGACAATATTTAAGTACAATGAAGTAATTGTATATTTCAGGTGGTTGATGGTGATGAAGACACTGAACTGTACGGACCCCCACAATACTCTCCGTCCAGGATAGCGCCTGATGTAAGTATAATTAATATTCAAGTTTCGTTAACAGACTAGCTAATTGCTGAATTAATTTAATGTATATGTTATAGGGTGTCGGAGAAAATAGGACAGCTATGAAAATATGTGATAGGGTATAATTTTAGGAAGCAAATAAAATTATTATGTCAAAAATATCTTCTTCCGTTTTCGAGTAATTGACGTTCAAAGTTGACCATATCAAGACATTATTTTCGCATAAAAATCAGCGGTAACGTAGAGTTATTCACGTGAAATCTAACTACGTTTTTATTTTTTGTCTCTCACTGAAATTATCCCATTAACCTTCTCCTTAATGTACCAAGTTCAATGACCTGGTACGTAATGTAGGTAAACGCGGCCGCGCGTTCATTCAATCGCTTAAGGCCGCGAGCTCTTCGGCCCTTAGCAACCATAGCCTATAACTACGTTATCGTTGGAGCTAGATATTTTACGACTTCAACATAGTGATATATTCATAAAACACAACAACTTCTAGAAGACAACTGTTCCTTTTTCTCCGACACCTTGTATATGAAAATTTAAATTTACGAGTCCCTGAAGACAATACAATTTAATAATATTTTTTTATTTCTTTAGTATAATAATTAATAATATTTATGATCTCCTTCCGAATTTCGGGTTCGGCGGCTAATCTCATCGTGGATCAGCCATGTACGCAGGAGATATGATAGTGCACGCGTGTGTGCAAACACAGGTGCACTGTTTATTGGGTCACTGTCATAGTGGGGTGGGAGGACATCAGACACGACCGGAGAGAGGTCAGGGAGGACCGACGATGCAACGTGCTCCGAACCACCCGGTGGACACACACCCTACTTTCAAACTCCGGGCTGTGGATTTCTTGACAGAAAAATCCGACCCGGGACCTCGTGATCGGCTGGCGAACATGCTAACCAATAGACCAACAAGGCAATTAAACATGATTTTAATTTAAGCGTCCCTGTATAACTTTAATTGTAATTTTCTCTTTCCAGGCTGAAATACTACCCCCTGAAGATTCACAAATGGATGAAATGGACACCTCCCAGGGTCAGGATCCAGTTGATAGCCACCAAGGACATGACAAACACAATGGAATAGTGGAAGCTAGTGCTGAGGTATTAAAAAATATATATATGCTCACGCCATCCCTGAAGGGTCCCACATTTCACACGATATGATTAAGTGACAGATGGTGAGTCCATCGTCGTCTCAGGCACTATACATCCGTCATTAGATAGACTCAGACATATGCAGGTTTCCTCAAGATGTTTTCCCTCACCGTAAAGCACGTGGTGTGAAATCACTGCACATAAGTTTTTAGAAAAACTCATTGGTACAGGCCCCGCTGGGATTCGAAGTTGCGTCGCTTGCGTAGCAGGCGACTGCTCGAACCTCAAGGCCACCACGGCTCATTAACTACGACTAATTTTATTTTTAAAAAAAATTATAAGCACAGGTGAAACACAAACCTTATATAATGCACAAAAACGAAGCCCCCTAAATATTTGAAATTAGCGGACGTCACGCGGTTTCACCCTCGTAGTTCCCATTCCCGTGGGAGTACGGGGATAAAATAAAGCCTATATTACTCGCTGATGATGTAGCTATCTATTGCTGAAAGAATCTTTCAAATCGGTCAAGTAGTTTCGGAGCCTATTCAATGCAAACAAACGAACAAATATTTCCTCTTTATAGTATTACTGTAGATGAAAATAACATTTTATTATTACAGACAAGAATACAAGCGTTGAAGTTGAAAATCAAAGAGTTGGAGATGACGAGGAACGGAGCTTCGGAGGTAAGGATATCTATATAGATAAATAAAATTGAAGAACTTTTCATTAAGTGCATATGAAAGTATACAGGTTGTCGGAGAAAAAGGAACAGTTGTCTTCTAGAAGTTGTTGTGTTTTATGAATATATCACTATGTTGAAGTCGTAAAATATCTAGCTCCAACGATAACGTAGTTATGTGGAAATCAAATTAAATCTAAGCGGGTGAATCAGTAGGCCACAGCTAGTTCATACATATGCTCACGCGTGTGTCCCATGGGGGTAGGCAGAGACCACCGTTTGCCACATGCTACGATCCTTACATACTTCTTTCGCTTCATCCACATTCATGCATCTCTTCATACACTTCCTTCAGTTACGAGTGCTCAGAATTTGACCTTTCTGTAATTAATTAATATCTTTAAACAATGGATTTTCATGAAATTTTGCATGTAGAGGGTTTCAGGGGCAAAAAATAGATCTAGCTAGGTTTCATTTATGGAAAACATCGTTTTGACCATGTTTTCAGGCACTGACAAACTCATAAAGTATCATTACAATACGACAGTAAATTTCGCCGACATCTGTCAAGTTATATGACGAGGTAGCACAGACGTGAGGCTTCCAGCTTACGGGGCGATAACGGAACTAGAGTACCACGGGACGAGACTGACGGACACCAGTTATGTTATCCTTTATTTGTGTGTTAATTATTAATTTCGGTATGTTTCAGGTGAAATGTCTAATATGTCTCGGACCATACACGTCACCCGCTGTGTCAATTCAATGCTGGCATGTTTACTGTGAGGTAAATTATTTATTTTATACTATATTCACTCAAGATTTTATAATATAGAGCGTGATGGCCGTGGGGTTTGAGCATACGCCTGCTACGCAAGCGACGCTAGTTCAAATCCCAGCGGGGTCTGTACCAATGAGTTTTTCTGAAAACATATGTACAGTGATTTCACACCACGTGCTTTACGGTGAAGGAAAACATCGTGAGGAAACCTGCATATGTCTGAGAAGTAATTCAAACACGTATGTATATAGTGGCTGAGACGGCGATGGACTCACCATCTGTCACGTTGTCACTTAATCATCTTGTGTGAAAAGTGGGTGTTGTGATTACAACACCTCTGCCTACCCCTTCGGGGAATACGGCTCTGAGTATAATAACTATTATGAGCCAATCATTTTTATTCAACACTAGCTGATCCCCGCGGTTTTTATGGGTGCTCTGCTGAATCCTAATATTTTTTAATTAATAGTAGCCTAAAGTACTCCTTGTAACATTAGCTATCTGCCAGTGTAAGTTCAGTTAAAATCTGTCCAGCCGTTCTGGGGATTCGTCGGAACAAACAGTACCGTATATATAGTTTACATATCCATTTTGACTAAACAAAAGGTGATTTTTTGTAATTACAAACAGACACTTTATTTATCTGTATTGTATATAAGTTTAGTAATAATGTTAAAAAAATTTCAGGTATGTTGGCTTCAGTCGTTGAAAGCGAAGAAAATTTGTCCACAATGTAATGCAATAACAACGGCACAACATCTCAGGAGAATTTATATGTGAAGTGGACACTATGATTGTATGATGTATATTTTCCCTTGTGCACGGTAAACGAACAAACATTTTATATATTTATAAAATATATATATTATACAGGTGTCGAGGAAAATAGGACAGCTGTTAAAATATGTGATAGGGTATAATTTTAGGAAGCAAATACAATTATTATGACGAAAATATCTTCTTTCGTTGTCGAGTAATTGACGTTCAAAGTTGACCATATCAAGACCTTATTGTAGCATAAAAATCAGCGGTAACGTAGAGTTATTCACGTGAAATCTAACTACGTTTTTATGTATTTTTTCTGCAATATTCCCATAAAACCATTAACCTTCTCCTTAATGTACCAAGTTCAATGACCTGGTACGTAATGTAGGTAAACGCGGCCGCGCGTTCATTCAATCGCTTAAGGCCGCGAGCTCTTCGGCCCTTAGCAACCATAGCCTATAACTACGTTATCGTTGGAGCTAGATATTTTACGACTTCAACATAGTGATATATTCATAAAACACTACAACTTCTAGAAGACAACTGTTCCTTTTCCTCCGACCACCTGTATGTTGTGATGTATAATCACTAATATGTACCATCAGCTGATGCTCTGTGACATAAATGTGGGTCTAGAAAGTCTAGACTGTATATAACAAGCCGTATTTTAATATTTTGCTCAAACAATGAGTGTAAATGTAAGTCTGATTTTCGGTTTAATAATTACATGTATGATTTTGTATCAATAACATTGAAATGATTACTTTAAGTGTAATATTAAGAAATATAACCTGAATGAGTTGATTTGACACTATCTGTGTCTTGCGAAGATATAATTTCTTAACCACCATTAACGCGTTCACTGCTAACGACGCGCCTGCGCGTTTATCCGAACTTTCCTATATGCTAACGACGCTTATGTGAGTCCATACAAATTTCTGTGCCTTCACTGTGTGCTAAAGCCGACTCTGCGCGTCTATTGTTTAAATAAGACCAAATTGTAAGGGCGCTTACCCACCTCGCTATATAGAACAGATACGGAATTTGCCTACATGACATTTAGAGCTGTAGAGCTTAGGTAGGTAGGTGGATATGTACCGACCCCTATCCTTTTCGCATGTTTTTATTGGCTGTCGAAAACAAGCGAGTGTTTTATGAGCTGCCATAACAATAGTCAAACGCGCAGAAGCGCCGAATAGCACTGGGGAATATGTTACGTGGACGCTAGCAGTGAATGCGTTAATGATTTTTAAATAATAGCCTAAGTTACTCCTTGTAACATATATCTGCCAGTGAGTCATGTTGAAATCTGTCCAGCCGGTTTTTTACGTCAATAACGTATATATTGAAAAGCAGTTGTTTTTATTTACAAACAGACACTTTTTTCTATCTTTACAGAAACAGCTTGAAGAAAGTATGTTGATCTATTAACTTTTCATAAGCTATTTATACAAATTCTGCGTATTTGTCAAACCCCGTCTACTCATTTTTCAAAATCTGAGTTAGCATGGTACATTAATCTCATAACTAATGATGTTATAATACATTATGAGGTCTGAAAAGTATTTTGTATTGTTCAATACATATGCTCACGCCTGTATTCCCCGAAGGGGTAGGCAGAGGTGTTGTAATCACAACACACTTTTCACCGAAGATTAAGTGCCAACGTGACGGATGGTGAGTCTATCGTCTCAGTCACTATACATATCTTTCAATTGCTTCTCAGACATATGCAGGTTTTCTCACTGAACATAAGTTTTTTTAGAAAAACTCATTGGTACAGGCTCCGCTGGGATTCGAACATGCGTCGCTTGCGTAGCAGGTGACTGCTCAAACCTCAAGGCCACCACGGTATCAAATCAGCTCTAACGGGAAATAAAATTAAATTTGCCTTCTATGAAGATGTACAATAAATAGTTATAATAGACACTTTGTGTGTAAATAAAATTATTTTTTTCTAAAGTTTTTGTATATTTCTTAATCCCCATTACTACAAATCATATACTTAGATAGCACCAGCTATGTCCTGCGGTTTTACCCCCGTAGATTTAATTTAATTTACGCGGAAGGCAGAATTTTTTAATAAAAGTATGTTATTCCTTGTAACATTAACTATCTGCCAGTGAAAATTCTAGACAAAGAAACATTTTGAAAATTAGAATTTTTAATCCAGTACCGTATTAGACTTTCGTAAGCATTGAGTGAAAAGCTGTTATTTTGGAATTACAAACAGACGCTTAAATTTATTTATCTGTATAGATTGTGAAGATGAATGGAATGTCTCTTGTATAACGTATCATTCACATTCGCGAAATATAATTTGAAATACGCGGCATAAATAAATAAAATCAAGGACAAAATGGCGGCAAATATATATTTTTTGCGTGGTTCAAACAAGGGACTTCCGTATACACTCTAATGATCCTGTTGCATTTTTGCTAAATATACTTTTTGAGTTCAGTAAAATTGCATCTTGGAATTTAATTTAATCATTCGTTTCGGCGCTCACTAGTGTTTCAACTCCATCGCCGCCGTCAGGCTGAAATAAATAAAATCATAAGATATTCCTCTCGTTATATTACTTTACAAAACATCTGATATTTTTCTAAAGCTTTTTACCTGCATATCAGCAACAGTCAACGGTGGATCATCCTCTCTAAGTACCGTCTCTCCATCTAGCTTTTTTAAGTTAGGCAGCCTCCTTGCAGCTTCAGAACGCCAGGATTCCAGCTCACAAGCGTCATAAAGTGGATTGCCCACGAAAAGTAGGTCTTCCAGATGTGGGAGCTCCTGGTAAAATACTTGGCCCATGATTGCCCAAGATATAGATTAACAAAAATAATAATATCATGAAATAAATATGAAAATTTTATTATTTTATTAATAAATTAAATAAATTTAACCTGCAGTTTATTGAATTCGCTCCACTCTTTGACCAAATTGTTGCTCATGTATAGCACTCTCAAACTACGCAACACGTGTATTCCTTTCAGCTTTTCTACGAGATTATAGGATATCCACAATTCCTCTAAAGTATCACCAAGGCATTCCTAAAAAAATTATGTTACCTTACCGTTACAAAATATGGCATGAAACTTACACTTGGGTACTTACCATTCCCGCAAATGATTTAATATAATTTCGACCCAGTGACAAAATTCGTAGTTTTTTCAAGCTGTTTAAGCCTGTAACTTTCTCAATCATGTTCGTAGATAGGCTAAGTTTTCTGAAAAAATTATAGAAAATAGGAATTCAGAATGCTTCCACTCACTTTCTTGGTATCTCCAAGCTAGGAAAATAAATTATGCTGGTGAATATTTCACATTACTTACTCGCAATTCACTAAAGTAGCTAATGTATTATCCATTTTTTCGATAGGCGGCCATTGAAATATCAAACTAACTTCGGTGGCCGTAGCTCCTTGTTGTCCTGTCTTTTCTTCCCATTTTTTAATAGCCTCCTTGATTGTTGTTGCTTTAGTAGCCATTTTCTATAGTTATTAAGCTAAGTCAAATAATTATTTTACTTAGTAACAAAATTATTGATAAAACTAATTTGTTATATAAACGACCAAAAGCCTTGTATGCTAAATGTTGTTTCAAGCTAAATAAGTTTCAAACAACAAAATTTTAAATAAAACGTATTTTTATATATAGTACACATAATTTAATTACATGATATATTTATTTCTTTCCTAAATAATACATTTTACAAAATATACTTAAAAATTATGTGTTGATTGTCGAGTAGAATGAAAATCGATATGTCTAATACTGCCCAACACTAGTTATGTATGTGTCGGTAAATGAATCACGAAATGGCGTCGCCGCTTCGCTTTCTAGACCAATAGTTATATACTCTTAGCCAGGATTCATCTTATTTCGACTATATTTCGTTTATTTCCTGAAAGAATTCTTCAAATTATCAGAAGTACAGGTAAACTAAATAGTGACATTTAGGACAACGCCATTGTTTTATTTTTTCTTTTTTCGTTTTCTTTTTTTTAATTAAAAAAAACAAACGCCACTCTTTACTTACATTCTGAAAAATATTCGAGGGAGGAATGGTAAATATTTAAATATTCCATAATTCACCATGTTTATCGTGATAAAAAGCAATGAATTATTAACCAACAGTATTATTGCGGCGTACTACAACAATAAATCGTGCATTGATACCTAAACCAATTTTTTTTCGCCATAGTCAATTCTATATTTTTATAAAAAGTTACGAATTTTGACAAAAACATTCCCGCTATTTGTTGCTTATTTTAAACTTGTTGTATTGAAAATATCTATTTGAAAATTATTATTCACGCTTTGGATTATAACGTTTTGTGGATCTTTCCACCGTGAGTGAGTATGTTCAAGTGTTATAAGATGAATACTTGTCTCGTAAACCTGTGGAAATCATCAATTCTGTAAGAAGTTGTGTTTTGTGTTTGTGAAATCGTGCATTTGGCTTTACGGGATCTTTTCAAGATTATAACCCAACTACAGGTCACAAAAGGTTTCATTTCACATCTCAATCATGACATTAATCTTATCAAAAGCATTTAGCTACATTAATGTTGTCAAGAATAGATTACAAAATCATTGTATTCAGCATGTTCAGTATTTCGTGGTTGCTATCACGTCAGACAAGAATCTGAGTGATTCATAAATTAAGTCTCATTTAATATGCGTCTAAACATCTCATTGTTAAAAGTAATAGTCCTTACCTGCATGAATTAAGATAAAAATGTTATTCTACTGTTGAGAAAGATGATTTTAATTTCAGACGAGTATGTCGGGCGAAGAGGAGAGGTTAGTGAACATAGTTCCATCAGTGAGGATCAAGGTATGTTGTTTTAATAATTAAATGTAGCCTAAGTTACTCCTTGTATCATTAGCTATCTGCCTGTGAAAGTCTCATTGATATCTATCCAGCCATTTCATATAGAAACATACAGACAGACAGAGAGTTTTTTTACATAATTACCATATGAAAGTATATAATTAACTAACAACAACAACACTCACATTTCACCGAATACCTATGATTAAGTATCAGTGTGATAGAGGATGTTGCCATCTCAGGCACTATACATGTACTTCTCAGACATATGCAAGTTTCCTCGCAATGTTTTCCTTCACTGTAAAGCATATGGCCTTGCTAGGATTCGAACTTACTTCGCTTGCATAGCAGGCGACTGCTCATTGTAGGTCACTGACCCCATGGCCTGGACCCTGGACCCCATGGCATAGCATGATCATCTCAAGCTACACAATTATTCATAGTACTTATTTTTAATTTTTTAAAATTTTTATATAGACTTGTGCACTGGAACTGTGTCCATGGACTTATATATATCTTTTATGATTTATATTGTATTACTCAAAGCTGTAATTTTTTTTAATTTAAATGAGTAATTACTGTGTTTCTTGCCAGGTTCTTCTCAGTAAAAGCAACCTTCCGAACCTGATGGTATCATGTATAATACTGTATAATTATGTCATTCTGACGATTTGAAAGTACTTTGTAAAAAGTCTAATCGAATAAAGATATTTTGAATTTTGCCACCGTTGCTCTGGTATATATTTGATGAGATGCTATCCCCGGCAGGTGGAAATCCCTGATGATGTGGAGGAGACAGTGCAGTGCCGCGTGTGCAGTAAGGGGTTTGCCAGCGACCTGGCACTATCTAACCACGCTCGGATGGAACACTTCGATGAGTACTGCACCGGGGACCCCAGCAATTGGACCCAACCCACTACTAAGGAAGAACGGGCTGAGAAGGTGTGATAAACAGATTCTTCAACTTTATATTGCTTCCTACATATAAGCACATAAGCAGTGTTTACTTGTGTTGTAGGCTCTATATTGGTACATACATACATATGCTCACGCCTGTATTCCTCGAAGTGGTAGGCAGAGGTGTTGTTATCACAAATCGGTCCAGTAGTTTTCGAGCCTATTCATTACATCCGAACAAACTAACAAACAAACAAAACCCCCAAAAAATACAGGTGTCGGGGAAAATAGGACAGCTGTTAAAATAAGTGATAGGGTATAATTTTAGGAAGCAAATAAAATTATTATGACAAAAATATCTTCTTCTGTTTTAGAGTAATTGACGTTCAAAGTTGATTACAACACTACAGTCAATTTCTCCGACATCTGTCAAGTTACGATATTTCAGACGGGCGCTCACTTAGGTGCAATACATATTATGATCAGCAATATTTTCTCAATTCACCTGTTTCACACTTTCCTATGAAGATTCCTAAAATGGTCCACAAAATATGGATAACTCTTGTGACAAATAGCATCATAAAAAGTTAGGGATATCTACGATTATTCTAATCATTCGTGAATCATAATATGAAGTGTCCATTTTGTCATATCGATGATGAATCATATTCGGATCAAATTATGATTCTCCCAAAGTGACCTTTTTAGACAAACAGCTCGGTCCTTAAATTTATCTATATAGATAAATTTGTCTGTTCAGGAGAAACAGAAGCGCATCCGAGCCGAAGAGATCAAAGTGAAGACCGAGAAGCTCCTGTCCTCGATGGAGCCAACTTCCCTGATGACCCTCGCGTCGAGGGACGTGAGCTACATCATCATCAAGTCGGAGGACCCTCCCCCACCGCCCCCTCCCAGGAGGAAGAGGGAGAGGGAGGGAAAACAAGCGGCCAGGAAGGAGAGGGAGACGCAAGCTATTACGTGAGTTCGAATCCCATGGCCTGTATGACTGCACACCACGTGCTTTACGGTGAAGGAAAACATCGTGAGGAAACCTGCATATGTCTGAGAAGTAATTCAAACACGTATGAGATATAAATACTGTAACCAATAACATTGTATAATAATTTTTTTGCCAAGTTCGAATCCCAGCGGGGCCTGTACCAATGAGTTTTTGTAAAAAATGTATGTGCAGCTATTTCACATCACGTGCTTTACGGTGAAGGAAAACATTGTGAGGAAACCTGCATATGTCTGAGAAGTAATTCAAAGAAGTATGTATAGTGTCTGAGACCGGCGATGGACTCACCCTCTGTCACGTTGGCACTTAATAATATTCGGTGAAATGTGGGTGTTGTTACAACACCTCTGCTTACCCCTTCGGAGACCCTTCTGGGATGGCGTGAGCATATTTTTTTAAAAGAGTAATTGTTGAGTTCCTTGCCGGGTTCTTGTCAACAAAAGCTACCTTCCGAACCCGGTGGTAACATTTATAATCATGTATAATGTATTTTGTGTCCTTCTGACGATTTGAAAGTACTTTGTAAGAAGTCTAATCAAATAAAGATATTTGGAACTTGTCCATGAACCATCTGTCACGTTGGCACTTAATGTGAAAAGTGTGTGTTGTGATTACAACACCTCTGCCTACCCCTTCGGTGAATACAGGCGTGAGCATAATATGTATGTATTGATTTATGTTCTTCCACAGGGGTCCGTTCGAATGCCTTCAACCTTCGACCCTCGTGGCAGAAGGCACGTGTCACCAGATGTTCTTCTCATGCTGCGAATACTCTACTCACTTCAGAGATGAACACACCAGGAGACGGAAGGGGCTGCGGTGTCAGGTCTGCGAGAGGCCTCTCACCACCAATGATCAGGGACCGCCGCATGCCTGTGATGTAAGTCCCGTCACGAGTTAAGAGCGCGCAGTGGAATACTGCTCGGATTGATTTTGTGTATATAATTTTTTTATAATATCTTTGAAAAGAGTAATTACTGAGTTTCTTGCCAGGTTCTTCTCAGTAAAAGCAACCTTCTGAACCTGGCGGTATCATGTATAATACTGTATAATTATGTCATTCTGACGATTTGAAAGTACTTTGTAAAAAGTCTAATCGAATAAAGGGATTATTGAGTTTAAGTTCGAAATCTCTACATCTATACATATAAATAAAATTGGAGTGTCCGTTTTTAATTCCAAAATTACAGCTTTTTACTAAATAAATATGAAAGTATATACGGTACTGAAATGGAAATTACATATATATTTTATTTCTTTGTCTGTCTTGTTTGTTCCGGCAAATCTTCGAAACGGTTAGACCAATTTTAACGGAACTTTCACTGACAGATAGCTGATGCTACATGGAGTAACATAGGTTTAATTATTTAGAAAAAATGGGGTTCTGCGGGGATCAAGTTAAATATATATCATCATCATCTCCCTGGCCTTATCCCATACATTGTTGGGGTCGGCACTTGATTCAACCCGATGTGGCTCCATGTTAGTCACAATCAACTTATTAACTCCTTGTCCGTTATGTGCGCCTGGTACTTCGTGTACCATATCATCATCGTCCCTGGCCTTATCCCATACATTGTTGGGGTCGGCACTTGATTCAACCCGATGTGGCTCCATGTTAGTCACAATCAACTTATTAACTCCTTGTCCGTTATGTGCGCCTGGTACTTCGTGAACCATATATTATATCATCATCTCCCTGGCCTTATCCCATACATTGTTGGGGTCTGATTTTTATACGAAGCGACTTACTGCCATCAAGTTAAATACAATGATTGCTCACAGATGTGCAGCGCTGGGTTCGATTCCAGTAAGGAGCTATCGGACCACATGGCTACAACTCACGTAAAGCTGAAGCCGTTCGCGTGTACCATCTGCCACAAGAGGTTCACCCAACAGGTATGAAATAAGATTAACTGATTGGCTACTGTACAACTATTCAGGGTGTCGGGGAAAATAGGACAGCTGTTGAAGTATATAGAGTATAATTTAAGGATGCAAATATAATTATTATGACAAAAATATCTTCTTCCGTTTTCAAGTAATTGACGTTCAAAGTTGACCATATCAAGACATTATTTTGGCATAAAAATCAGCGGTAACGTAGAGTTATTCACGTGAAATATAACTATGTTTTATTTTTCCCATAAAACCATTAAGCCAGTAAGCAAGTACCGAAATTAATCCCCCCCAAAAAATACAGGTGTCAGGGAAAATAGGACAGCTGTTAAAATATGTGATAGGGTATAATTTCAGGAAGCAAATAAAATTATTATGACAAAAATATCTGCTTCCGTTTTCAAGTAATTGACGTTCAAAGTTGACCATTTTTCGAAACCATTAACCTTCTCCTTAATTGACCAAGTTCAATGACCTGGTACGTAATGTAGGTAAACGCGGCCGCGCGTTCATTCAATCGCTTAAGGCCGCGAGCTCTTCGGCCCTTAGCAACCATAGCCTATAACTACGTTATCGTTGGAGCTAGATATTTTACGACTTCAACATACTGATATATTCATAAAACACTACAACTTCTAGAAGACAACTGTTCCATTTTCTCCGACATCTTGTATTTAGATGGGCTTATTTCCAGACTTCCAAGAAATTGAATTGTCGTGAAGGTTGCGGGAATTAATGTATCATCGTTTGTTTTTAAATCTATGGCTGTGGATGTATGGGAATGAGTAGTGGCCATTGGGTTAGAGCAGTCGCCTGCTACGCAAGCAACGCAAGTTCAAATCCCAGCGGGGCCTGTACCATTGAATTATTCCAAAAACTGATGTACAGTGATTTCACACCACGTGAATATCTTCTAAGGTTCGGAGGGGTGAGTCCATCGCCGTCTCAGGCACTATACATACGTGTGTGAATTACTTCTCAGAAATATGCAGGTTTCCTCACGATGTTTTCCTTCACCGTAAAGCATTATTATGATTTCATAATAAATAAATTAATAAAATGCTGTGATATTATTTCCAGGGTGGAGTCCAACAACATATGCGTATGCACACTGGAGACCGTCCCTTCCCGTGCACCTTCTGCCCCAAGGCATTCACACAGAAATCTGGCTTGGACCAACATCTACGTATACATACTAAAGTCAAGCCCTATCGCTGTGTGGTCTGCGGGAAAACATTCTGTCAGTCTGTCCATCTGAAACAACACATGAGGACCCACACCAACGTAGCGCCGTTCCAATGTGGCATCTGCCAGAAGCGATTCAAACAGAGCAGTCATTTGAACTATCATCTCAAGAACCATAATCCAGCTAATATGACAGATGCACAGAAGGTCAAGTATGCAGAGCTAGTGGGGTTGATTAATAGGGATATAGTTGAAGTGGAGATAGAGAGTGAGGAATATAGTCAGCAGGAGGAGTGTGATGAGAAGGAATACACGATTATTGAAGGTATTGAGAATTATGCATTCGTCGAAATGGCTAGTTGAGTTGTGACGTTTATGAATGCGGAATTAATCACGTTTCTTGTATGAGAGGCTTAGAAAGGGGGGGTGGGGGTGAACCGCACCGGGTGTCACCTTGTTTACAATCAACAACTAGCTGCGCCCAGCGGCTTCACCCGCGTTATCATACCCTAAGTTTTTTTTTATTAAAAGTAGCCTAAACTTTCATCCCCTATTTCATCCCCTTGGGGGTAGAATTAATCAAAATCTTTTCTTATCGGATCCCTACGTCATAACATCTACCTGCATGCCAAATGTCAGCCCGATCCGTCCAGTGGTTTGGGCTGTGCGTTGATAGATCACTATGTCAGTCGGTCAGTCACATTTGAGTTATATATATTTAGATATACAAACATAAATAACAATTCCTCTACTGTCTTAGTTTTTATTGTTTTGTTAATTCTTAAATATTATAAATAATACATGATCCATGTCCTTTATCATATAAAATGTATATCTAAGCCGTGGTGGCCTCGGGGTTAGAGCAGTCGCCTGCTACGCAAGCGACGCAAGTTCGAATCCCAGCGGGGCCTGTACCAATGAGTTTTTCTAAAGAACTTATGTACAGTGATTTCACACCACGTGCTTTACGGTGAAGGAAAACATCGTGAGGAAACCTGCATATGTCTGAGAAGTTATTCAATGACGAATGTAAAGTGTCTGAGACGGCGATAGACTCACCATCTGTCACGTTGGCACTTAATCATCTTGTGTGAAATGTGTGTGTTGTTATTACAACACCTCTGCCTACTCCTTCGGGGAATACAGGCGTGAGTATATGTATGTATGTATAATAGTCTCATTGTACTCAATACAATAATTAGTGTTAATATGAATCCAAACTTGTCGGCCGATCTACTATCTAACTAAAGATGCGATATATATAATCGGAATCTCGAAAATGATTTTCATGGAATTTTGCATGTAGGGGGTTTCAGGGGCAAAAAATAGATCTAGCTAGGTTTCATTTATGGAAAACATCGTTTTAACCATGTCTGAAAAACTCATTCAATATCCTTTCCTGACTTATTTATTAGCGATGAGCTTAAGTAAAACTATTCCGCCAATGTCAAGTGATTTTTGAGAAAAATATCTTGTAATTTATTAAAAATATGTGGAGGAACCCATTGGATTCCTCGCTTCTTGTTACAATATCATTACAATACGACAGTAAATTTCGCCGACATCTGTCAAGTTATGGTAGCTCAGACATTTTTCATATTTTTTTCATTAACTAGTTTCTAAATAATAAATGATACATACATATGCTCACTCCTGTATCCCATGGGGGTAGGCAGAGACCACCGTTCGCCACATGCTACGATCCTTACATACTTCTTTCGCTTCATCCACATTCATGCATCTCTTCATACACTTTCTTCGGTTACGAGTGCTCCGAATTTGACCTTTCTGTAAAATACTATTAATTGTGTCATAGTCGTTGTTCCTTGGACGCCCTCTACCGACACTTCCGGTCACATTCGCTCTATAAATGTGTTTCGTTAATCGCCTTTCACTCATCCTTTCGATATGTCCAAACCATCTCAACATATTCCATCACACTATTTTTCATACGATCTACAATGATAATGATATATGACCTTTATCATATATAATTTATTGATTTTTACTTTCGATGGGGACACCACCAACTTTACACCCAAGGTATCTACGTCACTGGAGAGGTCAGTTCTGATTCTATGATACTTAGGATTCCCTAGTAGAACTGGGGTCTGGATGGAATAAATACAGTTTTATGATTTAAATATTTTACTAAGTTAATTACTTCACGGCACGATGTATGCTGTATATAAGTATTTATGAAATAAAGATTTTACTAACGTAAAATGCTTGTTTTTTTGTATTAATCTTTTTTTTAGATAAAATTGCAGTGTCCGTTTGTCTGTTCCAAATTCAGCTCACCGGTAGATAGCTAATGTTGCAAGGAGTAACTTAAGCTACTATTTAACCGACTTAAAAAAAATTAGGAGGTTATCAATACTGTCATCATCTTGGCACGGCACTTGATACAACCCGATGTGGCTGATCACCTGATTTTTATATGCCATCAGACCTTTGCAACCCCTTTGATGAGGAACATCTATGATCTGGGCTTAACCAGTTGTCAGACTATTTTTGACCTCTGGCTGACCTGTAACGATTGCCAAAGATGATAAATTGTCAACCGGGACCGACGGCTTAACGTGCTCTCCGAGGCACGGAGGGAACTCGGGCGGTCACCCATCCAATTACTGGCTAGAATGATATGCGCAATAGCAACTGTGCCACGAGCTCCTCATCAATTCGACTGTTTTTTTATGTTTGGTACCTCAGAACTTCTGACTGGATGAACCGATTTCGATGATGCCTTATATATTTGTAAGGTAATGCTTCTCCAATGGTCCCATTTGGTTCAGTTCTGATGATGGCATCCATGAGAAATCCAGAGGGACATTTGAAAATCTTACTGGCGACTAGTGCGTTTGTTAATTATTTTCATTAAGTATTTGAAGCACTACTATTTAATGAAGGTGTGGAGTCGATCCGATGATGGAGCCGAAAGACGGTCGAAGGAACTCCTCAACGATCTACAGCAAGTACCTAGTGTTTGGGCTTGATTAATTCGTGTTGATGAAAACTTTACACCTAGATAGATGGGTGTAGGTTCACTTTGCAATAGGACACAGAGTAGCGCGCATTATTTTTTTTTAAAACAACCGCCCTCTAAAAGAAAATAAAAATATGTGAAATAAATTACTTATTTTTGAATGTGGTGTTTGACACCGAATGTGATGCTCACGCCATTCCAGAAGGGTCCCCGAAGGGGTAAGCAGAGGTGTTATAACAACACCCACATTACACCGAATATATAGTGCCAACGTGACAATGGGTGAGTCCATCGCCGTCTCCGCCACTATACATACGTCTTTGAATTACTTCTCAGACATATGCAGGTTTCCTCACGATGTTTTCCTTCACCGTAAAGCACGTGGTGTGAAATCACTGTACATAAGTTTTTTAGGAAAACTCATTGGTACAGGCCCCGCTGGGATTCGAACTTGCGTTGCGTTTTATTAGGTTAGATAAAACATAATAAACAAGTAGGTATAAAAATAATAAAATTTTATTGAACCACATACATACATACATACATATGGTCACGCCTGTAACCCATGGGGGTAGGCAGAGACCACTGTTTGCCACATGCTACGATCCTTACATACATCTTTCGCTTCATCCACATTCATGCATCTCTTCATACACTTTCTTCGGTTACGAGTGCTCCGAATTTGACCTTTCTGTAAAATACTATTAATTGTGTCATAGTAGTTGTTCCTTGGACGCCCTCTACCGACACTTCCGGTCACATTCGCTCTATAAATGTGTTTCGTTAATCGCCTTTCACTCATCCTTTCGATATGTCCAAACCATCTCAACATATTTCTCTCAATTCTGGTCACCACATCATTGTTCAACTTGCAACTGTCTCTTATCACACTATTTTTCATACGATCTACAATCTACGATATACAAATCTAAATTAAACCACATTATTACTTATTGTACAGGCGTACATAAATCAATTTTACAGTTATAGGCGTTAATTTGAATATTAGGCTCAACGATGAAGACTGCACGTGTCGTCTTGGCGATTCTCTCTTTAAGAATGAAAGATCGTTCACTTCCGCCGTAGCTTGCTGGACCGAACGGAGTGAACGAGATTTGAACGGGTGCGTTTGGGATTATTTATTGGCGTAAACACTTATATTATTTTTAAAAGCAAGAGATAACTTATTAGTTGGAAAAAATATATTATATAGTTTTGTAGCGTGTGGCCTTCCAATCCGCACCTCAAGGGGTAAGCGCCCTCTTCGGTACGATGCTTAAACTAATGTCACTAAGCGCTGTACATTGTTCTACGACGCGTGAGTTCCGTGCGCCGCCGCATGCAACGCATGGCGCGACATGCGCGCGCAGCAGTAGTCTGCGTTCGGGTTCTGCGAAACCCAGTCCATGTTTTTGTAACCGCTCGCGACGCTCGCGCCTCTTTGTGTTATCCGTGTTTTACTTTCTTTTTATGTTTCTTTCATCACCCCTAAGTGTAACTTGTGCCGGACATCTTATTATACGTTTTATTGACAATCAATAAGTCTATTCGTTACACCCACCCCCTACAGTTTCCTCTAGTATCTATCCCTCATTTCCCTAACAGGTGAGGGAGATGATACTCGACGTCCAGGGGACATTGGCAGATTGCGCCGAGGCTTGATATCCAAGTGCATTATTGCTGAGGACAGACAAACATATTATCATAATATAAAGTCACCAGTCATGGACAGTATAAGCGAATTTTCTTATACATATACATTCTTAGGGATTTGGAGGTAGATCAAAAGATCTTTTCTCAATCAGTATTTAATGTTTAATTTGAGTTTAGTATTTAGTACAATGAAATAATATAAATAAATACTCCTACTTAGACACCATTAATGGACAGTAAAAATACAGTGTTGTGTTTTAGGGCTAAAATGATAATTTATACATACATATACTCACGCCTGTATTCCCCGAAGGGCTGGGCAGAGGTGTTGTAATCACAACACACACTTTTCACACAAGATGATTACGGATTACTTTACGGTGAAGGAAAACATCGTGAGGAAACCTGCATATGTCTGAAAAGTAATTCAAACACGTATGTGTAGTGTCTGAGAGGGCGATGGACTCACCATCTGTCACGTTGGCACTTAATCTTGTGTGAAAAGTGGGTGTTGTTATGTAAAACTGCGCCCTGTGGTTTCACCCGCGTAGATTTAATTTAAATCGCGCGGAACCCTAAATGTTTTTTAAAAATAAAAGTAGCCTAAGTTACTCCTTGTAACATTGGCTATCTGCCAATAAAAGTCCCGTTAAAATCGGTCTAGCCGTTTCAGAGATTAACCGGAACAAACATACACAGAGATTTTTTTTAAATAAGTTTTTTTATGTACGTACAGTGATTGCTTTCATATGCATTTAGTAAAATGCTGTTATTTTGAAATTACAAACAGACACTTAAATTTTATTTATCTGTATGTATAGATGCAAGGTTTGTAAGAAATATTTCAACAATACCTGATTTGGTCAAATGCCGCGTGTTACGCTTGTCCAAGGGACGAAATACGAGTAGCGGAGGCTGCGACAGATGCCCTGTGGATATATTATTTACCCACTAGCTATTTTAACTATTTTACTCGCTTACACTTAAGTTCAGGGGTGGCCTTAATGTTTTTTTTTATACAAGTAACATTAGCTATCTGCAGTGAAAGATATTGGTCAAGCCGGTGATTAGCCGGAACAAACAAACGGACAGAAAAATAGTGTTCAGATTAAAACCCCTCAATCATCATAATTTTAAGAGTAATAATTCTGGTCGGTGTAACCGATGCAATTTCTTCCATTCGTCTTTATCCAGTGCCATCCTTTGACCTCCCTATACGTCATGACAGACACCTTTAAGTATATTATATAGCAGGTAGTTTTTCTAACATCTGGACGACCCTATTGCAACTCCTTGTCCTTCCCTATTGTGCGACTCTCCTACAAGTGTCAACTTGTTCGGCCAAGAACGGGCCGGCAACGCTAAGCAAGCTTGGTCGAACCCGCCAGTCGGCCAGGAACTCTCCGCGGCATACGCACGCTCCCTCAGTAGTTGCTAGCTTCTCGTGCGCCGTTTAACTTGCCGCCGGTCGACTCAGTTTCCTTAGTTTGTGACTTTATTTAGTTATTTCCTCTTTTATGTGATATCGTGTGTGTTCCTATTAAACTATTATTTACATTTAAAACCACTGACTTTCATTAGGTAGCTATAATCACGCCATACAACCATAACCATTCGTGGTTTACTACAAACGATTGGAAGCTACTACAAACGAATGAAAGTTACTACAAACATCTCGGAATGTTCGTCGACACTTAACAACCATTTGTTGCTTACTACAAACATCTCGGAATGTTCGTCGACATTTTAGAACCATTCGTGGCTTACTACAAACGATTGGAAGCTACTACAAACGAATAAAAGTTACTACAAACATCTCGGAATGTTCGTCGACACTTTACAACCATTCGTTGCTTACTACAAACGATTGGAAGCTACTACAAACGAATGGAAGTTACTACAATCATCTAGGAATGTTCGTCGACATTTTAGAACCATTCGTGGTTTACTACAAACGATTGGAAGCTACTACAACCGAATGAAAGTTACTACAAACGTCTAGGAATGTTAGTCGACACTTTACAACCATTCGTGGTTTACTACAAACGATTGGAAGCTACTACAAACGAATGAAAGTTATTTCAAACGTCTAGGAATGTTCGTCGACACTTTACAACCATTCGTGGCTTACTACAAACGATTGGAAGCTACTACAAACGAATGAAAGTTACTACAAACGTCTAGGAATGATCGTGGACATTTTAGAACCATTCGTGGTTTACTACAAACGATTGGAAGCTACTACAAACGAATGAAAGTTATTACAAACGTCTAGGAATGTTCGTCGACACTTTACAACCATTCGTGGCTTACTACAAACGATTGGAAGCTACTACAAACGAATGAAAGTTACTACAAACGTCTAGGAATGTTCGTCGACACTTTACAACCATTCGTGGCTTACTACAAACGATTGGAAGTTACTACAAACGAATGAAAGTTACTACAAACGTCTAGGAATGTTCGTCGACACTTTACAACCATTCGTGGCTTACTACAAACAATTGGAAGTTACTACAAACGAATGAAAGTTACTACAAACGTCTAGGAATGTTCGTCGACACTTTACAACCATTCGTGGCTTACTACAAACGATTGGAAGTTACTACAAACGAATGAAAGTTACTACAAACGTCTAGGAATGTTCGTCGACACTTTACAACCATTCGTGGCTTACTACAAACGATTGGAAGCTACTACAAACGAATGAAAGTTACTACAAACGTCTAGGAATGTTCGTGGACATTTTAGAACCATTCGTGGTTTACTACAAACGATTGGAAGCTACTACAAACGAATGAAAGTTACTACAAACGTCTAGGAATGTTCGTCGACACTTTACAACCATTCGTGGCTTACTACAAACGATTGGAAGTTACTACAAACGAATGAAAGTTATTACAAACGTCTAGGAATGTTCGTCGACACTTTACAACCATTCGTGGCTTACTACAAACGAATGAAAGTTACTACAAACGTCTAGGAATGTTCGTCGACACTTTACTACCAGTTTTAGCTTACCACAAACGATTTCAAGGTACTTTCTAGCATAATCATGAAAAATAAAAATAATTTTTTTTTTTTTGTTTTTCTCCCATAACTTTTTTGTCTTTTTACTACAGTCAAAAATAATTGTACAAACAACTACAAACGATTCTCTACAAACGTGACGTTTTAAAATTTTAAATTTCGAATGTCGGGTGCTGACCATTTTTTCATGAGTCATAACTTTTTTTTTTTCAACTACAAACGAAATAATTTTCACTACAAACAACTACATACGAAAGCCTTCCAGATGGCAAAAAAAAAATTGGTTTTTTTCAAGTCGGGTGCTAAGTTCACATAGCTATAAATATAAACAAGGCTTTAATAATTATGATTCAGGCGTGCAGAGGTGTTGACGGTACGAGCGTCTCAATCGTATATGTGTCCGGCGTTTTTTTTTTTTTGGATATGGGCTCTCGCAGTTGGTAGGGGGGAGTTACCTCCACTGCTTAACCGGACTAAAGGGCGAGACCCAAGGGCCTCCAGCCGAGCTTAAACTTAAAAACTAAGCAACACAGCTAAGAGCACCCCGGTGCGGGGCTCGGACCTCGGCTTAGGGCGTTGCTGGGGGATGAGCTAGGGAGCTGGATCTGAGTGGTATTATTTAGGGACATGTTTAAGGCTAGTGGCTCGGCGCGCGCCGGCCCTAGCAGAGGACGGGGGGGACGATTACGTAGAGTTCGCGACGAGCCTCGCCGGCGAGGACGGAACAATGGTCGGTTTGGTGTGTGCTTTTGAGACATTGCTTGCTGAAGCAATGTGATATCGTCGTCAGGGTCAATAAGGACGTGCCTCGGACGGCGTCGGGTGGAGATTTGAGAGGGGGTATATCGGGCGGCCGATACTATAAGTGGGTTGGGATGTTTTTCAGCGGATTCGAAAAAACGCTTAGAGGCGCTTTTCATAAACTGTTTTATGGTGGGAATTTTGAAGTCTACATGGAGTTGACTATTGCGAACCTCGCCTGATTCATAGAGCGGTACGAAGACATCACGTTGCACGTGCAAACGTTCGTAAACAGATTGTTATTTGACGCCGACAAGTAACATTAGCTATCTGCCAGTGAAAGTCAAGATATTGGTCAAGCCGGTAATTAGCCGCAACAAACAGACGGATAGACAAACAGTGTTAAGATTGAAACCCCTCAATCATCATAATTTTAAGTAAGTTTAAGAGTAATAATTCTGGTCGGTGTAACCGATGCATTTCTTTCCACTTGTCTCTGTCCAGTGCCATCTCCTCGACCTCCTTATACGTCATGACAGACACCTTGTCCTTAACTTGTCTCATATATCCTTGTGAACGATAAATGACATCATCATCATCTCCCTGGCCTTATCCCATATAAGTGTGGAATAAGATAATGATTATTATTGTTGTAAAAAGCTTAAAACTTCATAAATATACCTTGCTGCTTGTTCTTGCTACTTGTGATCTCCGCAGGCACGTTTCTCTTATTGCTGAATTCATGTGAATGACCTCTGCAACGAGATAATGCAATACCATGGCGTTTACCTCGTAAATAAGTAGTAGTTCTTAGGTACAACCTCATGCAGCCGCCCGACGCTTGTTTCCAGCGACAAACGTGGTCGATTGACCCCATTTTAAATTTGCTGCGACTCAAAGAGTTACTGCCTCATGCAGTCGCTCGTCGCTCGTTTGGTGATAGCATTTTTCGTGATTCAAAGATGGGCCAAAAGTTCAAGTAGAGTGAAATGAGTGTACTCGATCCAGAAAAGCTAACGGTTGATGGAATGGCTTCACCATATGTGGTAGTTGGTGACGAGGCATTCCAATTAACAGACTACTTACACTCGATACATCCCAGCGACAAAGCTCAACATTTTCAGCTTTGCCGCTATATCACGTGACCAGATTTGTCGCTGCAAACGAGCGAGGTTGCACCTTTACAACAAAAAAAACTCTACTGTGCCGTAGCACTCAATGTGTGCCGTCAATCAATCTGTATTTCAGGCCATGTTAGTATATAATTTACTTTTATACTTATATATTTGTGAAAGTTATTGGATACATTTAAAACTGTAGAATTTTTAGTAACAATGATGTGTATACAGGATGTCGGAGAAGAAGGAACAGTTGTCTTCTAGAAGTTGTTGTGTTTTATGAATATATCAGTATGTTGAAGTCGTAAAATATCTAGCTCCAACGATAACGTAGTTATAGGCTATGGTTGCTAAGGGCCGAAGAGCTCGCGGCCTTAAGCGATTGAATGAACGCGCGGCCGCGTTTACCTACATTACGTACCAGGTCATTGAACTTGGTCAATAAAGGAGAAGGATAATTGTTTTATGGGATTATTTCACTAACTATTAGTGGGAGGAAAAAATAAAAACGTAGTTAGATTTCACGTGAATAACTCTATGCTACCGCTGATTTTTATGTGAGAATAATAGGTCTTGATATGGTCAACTTTGAACATCAATTACTCGAAAACAGAAGAAGATATTTTTGTCATAATAATTTTATTTGCCTAAAATTTCCTAAAATTATACCCTATCACATATTTTAACGGCTGTCCTATTTTCCACGACATCCTTTATAAGTGCTGCACATATCACATTTTCACTCCTAAACTAGTAT
The DNA here is from genome assembly GCA_929442735.1 of Watsonalla binaria. Taxonomy (NCBI): domain Eukaryota; kingdom Metazoa; phylum Arthropoda; class Insecta; order Lepidoptera; family Drepanidae; genus Watsonalla; species Watsonalla binaria. The sequence goes on along the minus strand of OV838948.1, from coordinate 858,762 downwards.
ATCCTCACGACTACGTCGTTTTGACGATAAGAAAGTACTTTCTTAAAAGTCAAATCAATAAAGATAATTCTGAATTAGAATTTGAATAAAAAGTAGCCTTCTGAAAATAACCGGCAAGAAACTCTGCCGGCAAATTGGGAACTAACCTTATTAAACTTTGTTTCTTGGGGAACACACCATACTTGAGATGTGGAGCGGTGGGGTCCGGCCGTGGGGGCTGGAGCCAGCCCGTTGACATTCTGTTGTGCATCATCCGAGGACACGGATTGTATACGATCTTTTGGCTGGAAATAACACACGTTCAGAAAACCTAGGGCGAGTTTTTCACAGACGCCGTCACAAGTCACCAGTATAGGATCGCAACAGCGCCATCTGTCGGCACAAAGATGACACTATTGTGAGCCATTACAAATCTGCGTTTACATCGACGCGATGACTTGTGACGGCGATTTTAAGTAAGTTCACACTAGGCACTCGCTTTCTTCGAAAAAGGAAGCTAAGACGAAGCATGTATAGTGACTGAGAAGGCGATAGACTCACCATCTGTCACGTTGGCACTTAATGAACTTGTGTGAAAAGTGGGTGTTGTGATAACAACACCTCTGCCTGCCCCTTCGGGGAATACAGGCGTGAGCATATGTATGTATGTATCAGATATCTTCCTGTGAAAGTCCCTTTGAAATCGGTCCGGCTAGAACAAACAGAGCCTGTAAGCAAGTACCAAAATGAATCCCCCCCAAAAATATACAGTGTCGGGGAAAATAGGACAGCTGTTAAAATATGTGATAGGGTATAATTTTAAAGTTGACCATATCAAGACCTTATTTTCGCATAAAAATCAGCGGTAACGTAGAGTTATTCACGTAAAACCTAACTACTTTTTTATTTTTTTTCCCCTACTAATAGTTCCTGAAATAATCCCATAAAACCATTTTTTGAAACCATTAAACTTCTCCTTAATGTACCAAGTTCAATGACCTGGTACGTAATGTAGGTAAACGCGGCCGCGCGTTCATTCAATCGCTTAAGGCCGCGAGCTCTTCGGCCCTTAGCAACCATAGCCTATAACTACGTTATCGTTGGAGCTAGATATTTTACGACTTCAACATAGTGATATATTCATAAAACACAACAACTTCTCGAAGACAACTGTTTCTTTTTCTCCGACACCTGTATATTATGTATAGATGTACATATATTTACTTGGTCATCCACCCCATAGCGGATTTGGGCGCGGCCATATTGTTTATCTTCGGCATAGCGTTGGCCCACGACTGGGTGTAAGGGGCTGGGTACTGGATCTTACTAGATATAACAATCAATATTATTTTGCATCGATACCTTATAAATAATACCCGATGGTAAGCTACTGCAGCATATACCCCCGTCCTCTGTTAGGGCCGGCGCGCGCCAAGCCATAAGCCTTCAACACGTCCCTAAATAATACCACTCAGATCCAGCTCCCTAGCTCATCCCCCAGCAACGCCCTAAGCCGAGGTCCGAGCCCCGCTCCGGGGTGCCCTTAGCTGTGTTGCTTAGTTTATAAGTTTAAGCTCGGCTGGAGGCCCTTGGGTCTCGCCCTTTAGTCCGGTTAAGCAGTGGAGGTAACTCCCCCTACCAACTGCGAGAGACAATATCAGAAAAAAAAAACCTGCAGCCTATGAACGTTACCAGTCTACGTTATGGAATCACTGTGCTGACACAGTGTGAGACAAAAGGGCCCACTATAGGTGAAAATAACAGTGTCTCCACCTAGATAAATTAAGGTAGGTGATTTGAGATATGAGCGCTATAATATCCGATTGATATATAATACTAGCTGTGCCCGGCAAACGTTGTATTGCCATTTTTTTTTGGGGTGGACTACCCCTAACATTTAGGGGGATGAAAAATTTATGTTGGCCGATTCTCAGACCTACCCGATCTGCACACAAAATTTCATACAAATCGGTCCAGCCGTTTCGGAGGAGTACGGTAACGAACATTGTGACACGAGAATTGTATATATTAGAATTGTTGCGCGCATGTTCTTATTCAGGTCACGGCATACAGTCAGACAGAGACCGACTCATGTCACACGAATGAGACTGGAATAAAAGGAAAAGTGTATGCACTGAAGTAAATAGGGATATTTTTAATTTAATAGGTACTCACACGGTCCTAGGTTTTTTTATTTTACCTTTTTCCATGACTCACGATGAATTTGGGATTTCACATCAATATCAGTAACAATTTTGACAAAAATAAAGATATTACTGACAATTTTACAACACTATGGTTTTATTTTTTTAAATTTCCCGCTCGTAGTCCCTTTCACATTACCTGACTATTTTACATCGTATGCACATTCTTATAAAATGTCTCATTCAGTAAAGATTTACTCAAAAAATTTTACCTTGTCTAGTCTGTGAGTGAGAAATTAGAAATGTTGATATCATATTTTTTATTTTATTACGTACGTAGAATGGAACGGAGATATCAGCGACATCTTTCGTCGGTTTTGTGCAACACTAACCACGAACACAGAGTGAGTGTTGCACTCTTTTGAAATTTACTCGGTTCATCGGAAATTGTGTGTACGATATCTACCACTTCCACATAAATAATAAAAAAAATAGATGAATAACTCTCGTATCGTAATTACGACTGTGGTTATAATATAATTTATGATAATAGACATACATACATATGCTCATGCCTGTATTCCCCGAAGGGGTAAGCAGAGTTGTTGTAATCACAACACCCACTTTTCACCGAAGATGATTAAGTGCCAACGTGACAGAGGGTGACTCCATCGCCTTCTCAGACACTATACATACGTCTTTGAATTACTTCTCAGACATATGCAGGTTTCCTCACGATGTTTTCCTTCACCGTAAAGCACGTGGTGTGAAATCACTGTACATATGTTTTCAGAAAAACTCATTGGTACAGGCCCCGCTGGGATTCGAACTTGCGTCGCTTGCGTAGCAGGGTCTAACCTCAAGACCACCACGGCTCTTCACCTTCATTACACAATTAAGTGTCTGCAGTAAATCCAAAATTAATCCTTTAGAATATTCAGTAAGGCAATCCGTACTTTTAGTTCTGGCAACAATTTATCTGTCAAATATCACGGTAGTAGGAGTGAGGCGGGAAGCGGGAGGGTATTTTTTCTTTAAATTTCCACGAATTCTATTTTATTATCATTTGTCCCTCTCTGAGTGATCGTTCGTCTCGCGGCGCCGGGTTCATTTACAATATTACGAATTAACAGTTGATAATGTGATTCTAAGCAGTTAAATTCATACGTTTTACAAGTTATCATCAAAATCTGCGTAGTGTATTTGCCACAAGTAATTTTGTTGTTGTTGAGCTAAAATTAAATTCCTTGTGTGAGTGTTGTCTAAACATTAAACAAGTCGCGTTAGTGTGTGTAGACGTCAGATTTCTTGGAATTCGCTAGGTACGGGAATTGTGGACATCGCACTCGCTCGATACAGGTAAATTTTAACCATCCCGGGCAAAATGATGTGCTTTAATCGTAGCCGTGACGTGTGTTAGATCGTAAACTTTAAAAATTAGTATAAAGTTATTTATAGTGGCCAGTTTTTTTTACTTCGGACATAGAGTCGCGTAGTTCATCGGTCGCATAATTCTCACTACAGGTGTGCAGTACATAATTACTGACATTGTATTTTAATGTTATTCACATTTAATGCCAATTAAAATGGCTATTCTCCTCACGACATTTGTTTTTAGGGCAACACTTTAAGTTCAAGTGAGTTGGTATTTCTCATGTTGCTAATAATGTTAGTTTTTTAAATGAATTAAAAAAATATTGTGGTTAATTCATGCAGGTACCTCTTTAGTCTTTGACAACAGACTAATTGATAAAATAAGCTTTTGGAGGGAAAATTTTATTATTAATTTCTGAATAAAACAATATTTTTAACAATTCACAAGATATTATTCTCAACAATCACTTGACATTCTCGGAATAGTTTTACTTAAGCTCATCGCCATTAAATAAATAAAGGAAAGGAAAGGAAAACAATATTTTTATTGCATAACAATGTCAGGGTTTCAAAGAAGTCTGTTCATCTGTCTATACTACTATAATAAAAAGGAAAGATTTGTATTTTTGTGTGTATGTTTGTAATGAATAAACTCAAAAACTACTGTGCTGATTACAAAAATTCTTTCCATTGGAAATCTAAATCATCAATGAGTAACATAGGCTTTATCTTATCCCCGCACTCCCATGGGAATGGGAACAGTGCGTGAGGTCTACTAGTTTGTCATAAAAAGCAACCTATTTGTAACTATTGAGCTCAAATAGTTGAAAATTACTACCATTATAGATAGCTGCCTCTCACAGGGTGGTCGGGGACCTTGTGAAGGTTCCCCTTGTCAATAAAAACAAATAAGTGGTTGCAAATAGTACTGTGGAAAAGGAGATCTTTGACCTTAAAGGATATTAAGTAGCAGCCCTGAGTCTGGATTAGTCCCGGTTAATGGCAATAGGCTCTCCCTTTATTACATGGGACTTGAACTAGTCAAAAATATCTTTATACATGCTGTTTATGTTAATTTTTATAGACATTTGTGCATTGGACCTGTGTCCTTGGGCTTGTTTCTTAAATTTTTTATTTTGTATTCTTTAAATTGTATTATATCTTTGAAAAGAGTAATTACTGAGTTTCTTGCCAGGTTCTTCTCAGTAACAGCAACCTTCCGAACCTGGCGGTATCATGTATAATACTGTATAATTATGTCATTCTGATGATTTGAAAGTACTTTGTTAAAAGTCTAATTGACTAAATATATTTGAGAACTGCCACGTATTAGTAAAATAAAAGAAATATGTTAAGAGATCTTTATATATTTTTAACCTAGCTGGGCCCTGCGGTTTTACTGTAAAATACTTACATACTTTCATATGCATTTAGTGAAAAGCTGTTTTTTTGGAGTTACAAATAGACACTTCAATTTTATTTATATGTATAGATATAGGTTAGAGAGAGAAACCCCGGGGGACAGCTAGTATTTTATAGAAATATCAATTGTAAAAGATTTATAATAATCGTAAACCGTCTCTATACTTATATGAGATATGCATGTTTGTGTGGAAACATAAAGTGTTGTTTAAGACCGCAGATGATGTACATTCACGAAGTCGGCGAGACCCACACAGACTTGTATTAAATGAGATTCCAAACTCTACGAAATATAATAAAAGCTGTGTGGCCATGTGTGTCCGTGTATACAATAATTTACCTTGTTACCTTAAGGAACTTAAACAGGAATCATTTAAGTCAGAGCTGTACAAATTCTTGCATAAAAAAAATGTATACAGTGTACAGGAGTTTATGTGATGACGGCAGTCAAACATTCGCATGCTATAATATAGGTTAGCTAAACATGTATGTTCTATTACACCTCACACCACCTTTATACCATGTTTTTGGCCAATAAATTTATTATTATTATTATTATAAACAAAATGAAGCGTGGGACGGTTGCTAAATACCAATATCTTATTTTGTTTTGTTGAATCATCGTAATTTTATTTCTATGACGTGGAAGCCGTGGTGGCCTTGGTGTTAGATCAGCTACGCAAGCGATGCAAGTTCGAATCCCAGCGGGGCCTGTACCAATGAGTTTTTCTAAAAAACTTATTTGTAAGTGCAGTTATTTCACACCACATGCTTTAGGGTGAAGGAAAACATCGTGAGGAATCCTGCATATGTCTGAGAAGTAATTCAATGACGTATGTATAGTGGCTGAGACGGCGATTTACTCACCATCTGTCACGTTGGCACTTGATCATATTCGGTGTAATGTGGATGTTGTTACAACACCTCTGCTTACCCCTTCGGGGACCCTTCTGGGATGGCGTGAGCATATATATATGACGTAGAATGTTTTTGTTAGTTCAGTGTTTGAAATACATATTCCTATATACTTTGCCAATAATATATTGCATATACGCACGCCGGAATTCCCCGAAAGGGTAGGCAGAGGTGTTATAATGACAACACCCACTTTTTATACAAGATGATTAAGTGCCAACGTGACAGATGGTGAGTCTATCGCCGTCTCAGACACTTTACATACGTGTCCGAATTATTTCTCAGACATGAAGGTTTCCTCACAATTTTTCATAATTATGTATGTAGGATATTTATATATATACTAGCTGTGCCCCGCGGTTTCACCCGCGTAAATTTCGTTTTATATAATATATCGGTTTAAAATTGACAAAATTTCATCCCCTATTTTATCCCCTTGAGGGAGAATTAATCAAAATCCTTTCTTAGCGGATGCCTACGTCATAACATGTACCTGCATGCCAAATGTCAGCCCGATCCGTCCAGTGGTTTGGGCTGTGCGTTGATAGATCACTATGTCAGCCAGTCAGTCAGTCACATCATATTTCCCACCGTTTAAACCTTCCCTGAACTTCAACAAATTTATCAATACCAAAATCACCCGAATCAGTCCAGCCATTCTCAAGTTTTAGCGAGACTAACGAACAACAATTCATTTTTATATATATAGATATATATCTTGTTTTTTTGTTTATTTCCAGGTCAGCTCGCGAGGCAGTGTGATTTACAAAAGGAGATATTGATTTGGTAAGTATGCGAAATGGGGTGTTATGAGTTGATGTCTGTCCGTGTCTGTCTGTGGCATCGTAGCTCTGGACCGGATGGACCGATTTCGATGCGGATTCAGTTCCTTGCGGTGTTTCTTAGTTATGTATGGTCAATTGTTCCACCAGTGTGAGTGACTCTTTTCAACTGACTTTAATAAAGGGAGGAGGTTGTAATTTTTTTTTTTTATATATTTGTTACCTCAGATTTTCGTATATTATTTTTTTACTAGGAAGATGACGTTGCCAAGATCGATGAAAAACAGTCGAAGGAACTCCTCAACGATTAACAGCAAGTACCTAGTGTTTGGGCTTGATTAATTCGTGTTGATGAGAACTTTACACCTAGGTGGGTTGTGACTGGTGTAGATGCACCTAGCAATATGCAAAAACTCGCAGAAAGGGGCGAAAAAAAGGAGAATATAAAATTATCTATATATATAAAAATGAATTGCTGTTCGTTAGTCTCGCTAAAACTTGAGAATGGCTGGACTGATTCGGGTGATTTTGGTATTGATAAATTTGTTGAAGTTCAGGGAAGGTTTAAACGGTGGGAAATATGATGTGACTGACTGACTGACATAGTGATCTATCAACGCAAAGCCCAAACCACTGGACGAATCGGGCTGACATTTGGCATGCAGGTAGATGTTATGACGTAGGCATCCGCTAAAAAACGGATTTTGATTAATTCTACCCCCAAGGGGATAAAATAGGGGATGAAATTTTTTATGAAACTTTGTCAATTATAAACCGATATATTATATAAAACGAAAATTAACGCGGGTGAAACTGCGGGGCACAGCTAGTATGAAATAAATATCTTACTCTTGAAGTTGGTGCTTGACACCGAGTGTGATGTTATATTTGACACCAACTTTAAAAGTAAGTAATTTGTTTCATATAATTCTAATTTCTCTTTTATAAGGTGGTTTTACTTTTTATTGTAAAAAATTGCATTTTGACGTATATAACTCAGTACCTGCTTGACCGAGCTGTGCTCGGTTTCTTCTTCACACAAAAAAAGAAGAAAAAATCCGTCGAACGTCAGTCTCGTCCCGTGGTACTCTAGTTTCGTTATCGCCCCGTAAGATGGAAGCCTCACGTCTGAGCTACCATAACTTGACAGATGTCGGAGAAATTTACCGTCGTATTGTAATGATATTGTATGAGTTTTTCAGTGCCTGAAAACATGGTCGAAACGATGTTTTACATAAATGAAACCTAGCTAGATCTATTTTTTGCCCCTGAAACCCCCTACATGCAAAATTTCATAAACATTTTGGAGCTGTTTCCGAGATTCAGATTATATCTAATATCACAATCATGTCACAATGTTAGTTACCGTACTCCTCCGAAACGGCTGGACCGATTTGTATGAAATTTTGTGTGCAGATCGGGTAGGTCTGGGAATCGGCCATCATCTATTTTTCATACCCCTAAATGAAGGGTGACCACCCCAAAAAAATATATGGCAATACAACGTTTGCCGGGAACAGGTAGTGTATGTATATATACAAGAATAGCTCGTTTAAAGATATTAGATATATTCTATGAATTCTGTGTTATATTTATAATTTTTATTTTTATTATATTTTTCTTTTTCTCGTAGTTTATTGTACTAGTTATTAAATAATTTGATTATAATAATAGTATAAAAATTCTATGTAACAGATATAATTTTGTTTGAATGTTCATTCGTTTGTCCACAGATCCATCATGTCGCTCTGGGCTAGGGCGCAGCAGCTTCCTCCAGAGAGCTTGCAGAAGGTAACAAATATTTATATGCAATTCCCTTCATTTTATACAGATCCTGATTTTTCGCTGGTCATCTCAATCTTCATATCTATGCATACAGATAAATAAAATTGAATCTCTCACTTCCCTCTATAATGGTTGAGGAGGGCGATGGCTGTCATTCTCGTCATACTTGTGAACAGGTGCTGCTAGTGGGGGCTGGTCATCTCAAGCTACACAATTATTCGTAGTACTTTAGTTTTAGTTTTTAATTTTTTAATAACGATTTTTGTGCACTGGAACTGTGTCCATGGGCTTATATATATTTTATGTATTATAATATATATTATGATGTTCAAGGCTGTAAAATTTTTTTTTAAAAGAGTAATTTCTGAGTTCCTTGCCATGTTCTTCTCAGTAAAAGCAACCTTCCGAACCTAGCGGTATCATGTATAATACGGTATAATTATGTCATTCTGACGATTTGAAAGTATTTTGTTAAAAGTCTAATCGAATAAAGATATTTCGAATTGAATAAATAACAATGAGGTTAGTCGACATCACAGGAGACCGAAGAACTGGCAGCTACCTCGGTCAAAGAATTAGTCTTGCCATTCAAAGGGGGAATGCTGCCTTTAATAATTTTAATAATATATTTTAGTTATAAGATTATATGTATTTAAGAGCGAAGCCGTGGTGGCCTTGGGGTTAGAGCAGTCGCCTGCTACGCAAGCGACGCAACTTCGAATCCCAGCGGGCCTGTATCAATGAGTATTTAAAAAAAACTTATGTGCAGCTATTTCACACCACGCGTGCTTTACGGTGAAGGAAAACATCGTGAGAAAACCTGCATATGTCTGAGAAGTAATTCAAAGACGTATGTATAGTGCCTGAGATGGCGATGGACTCACCATCTGTCACGTTGGCACTTGATCATATTCGGTGAAATGTGGGTGTTGTTACAATATCTCTGCTTACCCCCTTCGGGGACCCTTCTGGGATGACGTGAGCATATTTATTTGTGTATATTTTCTTAGTTATGATACTTTATTCTATGAGCATCCCAATTGGTTCTTTAATTAAAGTTAAATCATATTTCCTAATAAAAAAAATATTTATTAAGTTATTTTGAATTTGAATTTTATTGAAATGTCCTTCGTTCATGTTAACATAGTGTATAATGTGTATTTGTACCCAGGTACGGACTATATATGTAGACCACTTCCCCATTGAGGTCCGCCATTGTCTCGCGCCGTGGATCGAAAGCAAGATATGGTAAGTAGTAATTTTACGGTGAAGGAAAACATCGTGAGGAAACCTGCATATATCATTATCATCTCCCTGGCCTTATCCCATACATTGTTGGGGTCGGCACTTGATTCAACCCGATGTGGCTCCATGTTAGTCACAATCAACTTATTAACTCCTTGTCCGTTATGTGCGCCTGGTACTTCGTGTACCATATCATCATCTCCCTGGCCTTATCCCATACATTGTTGGGGTCGGCACTTGATTCAACCCGATGTGGCTCCATGTTAGTCACAATCAACTTATTAACTCCTTGTCCGTTATGTGCGCCTGGTACTTCGTGTACCATATCATCATCTCCCTGGCCTTATCCCATACATTGTTGGGGTCGGCACTTGATTCAACCCGATGTGGCTCCATGTTAGTCACAATCAACTTATTAACTCCTTGTCCGTTATGTGCGCCTGGTACTTCGTGTACCATATCATCATCTCCCTGGCCTTATCCCATACATTGTTGGGGTCGGCACTTGATTCAACCCGATGTGGCTCCATGTTAGTCACAATCGCCTTATTAACTCCTTGTCCGTTATGTGCGCCTGGTACTTCGTGTACCATATCATCATCTCCCTGGCCTTATCCCATACATTGTTGGGGTCGGCACTTGATTCAACCCGATGTGACTCCATGTTAGTCACAATCAACTTATTAACTCCTTGTCCGTTATGTGCGCCTGGTACTTCGTGTACCATATCATCATCTCCCTGTTAGGATTCCCAAAGATGATAAATAGGAAAACTGCATATGTCTGAGAAGTAATACATGGACGTATGTATAGTGCCTGAGATGGCGATAGACTCACCATCTGTCACGTTGGTACATAATAGTCATCGGTGAAAAGTGGGTGTTGTTATTACAACACCTCTGCCTACCCTTCGGGGAATACAGGCGTGAGCATAAGTGCGTGTCAATATACCCCTGCCGAATTAATATATGCAATATTGATTCCAATACGTGGTCCCCAGGACTGCGGATACGGAGGAACACCAGAGGTACTTCGTCGAGGAGTTGGTCCAGGAGATCCAGACTCATGCGGACCTAATGCTGTCCCCTGATATGTTCGTCACCAAGATGAAGCTGCTGGAAGCCGCCAAAAACTTCCACATACAATACAGGTACCATATCATCTCCCTGGTCTCATCCCATTCATTGTTGGGGTCGGCACTTGATTCAACCCGATGTGACTGATCACCTGATTGTTATACGAAGCGACTGCCATCTGACCTTCGCAACCCCTTTAACGAGGAAAATCTATGATCTGGGCTTAACCAGTTGTCAGACTATTTTAGGCCTCCGACCGACCTTTAACGATTGCCAAAGATGTTAAATTGTCAACCGGAACCGACGGCTTAACGTGCTCTCCGAGGCACGAAGGGGACTCGGGCGGTCACCCATCCAACTACTGGCTAGGTTAGGGTTGCTTAACTTCGCTGATCGAATGATATGCACAATAGCAAGTGTGCCATGAGCTTCTCATACAATATTCTCTTTTATACAAATACCTACCTGGCTATAGAAGTCGACTTACTCGACGCTAGACCGAGTCGAGTCCGAGCCGAGTTCTGGCCGTTGTTCTTACTCGCCTGGCGTGAGTGTTTCCATACAAAACATTTGTAATATTAATTGACCGTGTTAAGGTCGATGCTCGGCTTAAGAAAACATAATCATTGTTAAAGAGCCGTGGTGGCCTTGAGGTTTGAGCACTCGCCTGCTACGCAAGCGACGCAAGTTCGAATCCCAGCGGGGCCTGTACCAATGAGTTTTTCTAAAAAATTAACGTACAGTGATTTCACACCACGTGCTTTACGGTGAAGGAAAACATCGTGAGGAAACCTGCATATGTCTGAGACGGCGATGGACTCACCATCTGTCACGTTGGCACTTAATCATGTTCGGTGAAATGTGGGTGTTGTTGTTACCACCCTTCTGGGATGGTGTGCAGCATATTATGTTTTTCTTGTTATATTATAGTCACGCTCCCCATGAACTATACGCGTACATGCGGCGTTGCCTGTCTTTGGAGATGGAGGTGATCCAAAGCGCCATGGGGACACAATATGTGCAGCCGCAGACTGAGAGGAAATATAGTGAGGTAGGTCTATAAGGGTCCAGTAAGGGGGTGAACAGTGGATTTACATATTTGCAAAAAGGCTACCAACTTACATACATACATGTGTAATGAATCATTATTTACTGTGTAATAAAATGTACATAATGGTAGCTGAGTTTCTTGCCGGTTCTTCTCAGAAGGCTAGTTTCCGAACCGGTGGTGAATTCTTCGTCAATCATAAGTGCCTTACCAGTGCCTGAACAGAAAAAATCATTTTTATTTTCGTTTTCATATATGTGTCAGCGTTTCTCCACTCGCTACATAGATGGCGCTATTAGCTAATAATTGCAAGTTTGAGTACAAATACACGAGAACCTAAATCGCGCTATGAGAGTTTTCGCATTGCAGCATACAAGGTGCCGCGGACAATAGGACAGCTGTTAAAATATGTGATTGGGTAATATAGAGATATAAAGACCTATCCGATATGGACACAAAATTCCATAGAAATTTTATACATGGTGTAGATCACGGCACACGGGCATCTGTGGTACATCCGTAATCCGTGGATAAAAATATTAAAGGTTTATTGAAATATAAGACAATGCTTTTATCTTAAACGAGTAATTCTCTCCCGTGGTACTCTAGTTCCGTTATCGCCCCGTAAGATGGAAGCCTCACGTCTGAGCTACCATAACTTGACAGATGTCGGACAAATTTACTGTCGTATTGTATTGATATTGTATGAGTTTTTCAGTGCCTGAAAACATGGTCAAAACGATGTTTTCCATAAATGAAACCTAGCTAGGTATATTTTTTGCCCCTGAAACCCCCTACATGCAAAATTTCATGAAAATCGTTGGAGCCGCTTCCGATATTCCGATGATATGTATACAAGAATTGCTCATTTAAAGATATAATAAGATATGTAGCACGAACCGAAGCCGGTTTTTCACAATACTGTTGTTTCCAGCTGATCACAGGTCTTCAGACAGTTCGTCAGAAGGTGAACTTGGCTGGTGAAGAAATCCGCAGCCTCCAAGCTAATATAGAATCCTTCTCACTGCAGTACCACGAGTGTTTGAAGAATAAAGGTAAGCCCGCAGCGTTTCTCCGCTCGCTACATAGATGGCGCTACTCGCTAACAATAGCAACTTTGAGTACAAAAACACAAGATCCTAAATCGCGCTATGAGAGTTTTCGCATTGCAGCATACAAGGTGTCGGGGAAAATAGGACAGCTGTGAAAATATATGATAGGGTATAATTTTCGGAAGCAAATAAAATTATTATGACAAAAATATCTTCTTCCGTTTTCGAGTAATTGACGTTCAAAATTATTTTCGCATAAAAAACTGCAGTAACGTAGAGTTATTCACGTGATATCTAACTACGTTTATATTTTTATCTTCCTGAAATAATCCCAAAAAATCATTAACCTTCTCTTTAATGTACCAAGTTCAATGACCTGGTACGTAATGTAGGTAAACGCGACCGCGCGTTCATTCAATCGCTTAAGGCCGCGAGCTCTTCGGCCCTTAGCAACCATAGCCTATAACTACGTTATCGTTGGAGCTAGATATTTTACGACTTCAACATAGTGATATATTCATAAAACACTACAACTTCTAGAAGACAACCGTTCCTTTTTCTCCGACACCCTGTTAATCTATGTCCTGTGGTTTCACCCGCGTAGATTTAATTTCATTCCCGCGGAACCCTAAATGATTTTTTTAATAAAAGTAGTAGTAAGTTAGTCTTGGTAATATTAGCTATCTGCGAATGAAAGTCCCGTTAAAATCGGACCTGCCGTTTCAGAGATTACCCGGAACAAACAGACAGACAGAGATTTTTTCTGGAAAAATTGCTTTTTTTATTCAGCTCCGGGTATAGATATACTTTTATATGCATTTAGTGAAACGCTGTTATTTTGGAATTGACATAAAATAATAGATGTATAGATAGATAGATAGATCATTTTGTCTGAATGCTGCTGAGATTCTGTGAGGTTAAGTATGCAAGAGTATCCACAATTTTATAAGTGTGTATTTATTAAGGCATAAGAATCACTGTTCTAAAATGTCAATTTTAATTATTGTAATGTCCGTATAATTAACTATAAATAAATAAATTATACGCGGAATCACAATCTATCATTAAGGCAAAATAATATAATAATGTCTATGGAAATCGATGGATGAGGAGCTCGTGGCACAGTTGCTATTGCGCATATCATTCACCCAGATCACAAATTTTCCTCGTTAAAGGGGTTGCGAAGGTCAGATGGCAGTCGCTTCGTTTAAAAATCAGGTGATCAGCCACATCGGGTTGAATGAAGTGCTGACCCCAACAATGTATGGGATAAGGCCAGGGAGATGTATGAATGTCTATGGAAATCGGGTGGAGGATAATGCATAGTTTATTGGGGCTTTGAACCCTTTCAATGAATAAAAGAGTTCTCACAGCTTTTTCACCAGTTTTAATTTAACAGACACGTGAGCACAGCACATAACTTTACACGACTGAATTACATATGCTCACGCCTGTATTCCTCGAAGGGGTAGGCAGAGGTGTTGTAATCACAGCACACACTTTTCACACAAGAAGATTAAGTGCCAACGTGACAGATGGTGAGTCCATCGCCGTCTCAGATACTATACATACGTCATTGAATTACTTCTCAGAAATATGCAGGTTTCCTCACGATGTTTTCCTTCACCGTGAAGCACGTGGTGTGAAATCACTGTACATAAGTTTTTTAGAAAAACTCATTGGTACAGGCCCCGCTGGGAATCGAACTTGCGTCGCTTGCGTAGCAGGCGACTGCTCAAACCTCAAGGCCACCACGGCTCTTCTAGACGACTTCACGACTGAATTCTAGAAGAAAACAAAACACGAACTACTAAAGTACAATTGAGTTGGCGTCTGCACGTTTTATACATAAATCTATAGATGGCGCTACAATATTTATTATCTATGGTAAAGTTATAGTGTCTCCTTGCTAACAGGTCATATGAACTACCTGCAGTCTTCGATGACTAACGAGAGACGAGACCTAGCCGCTTGTCTGAGAGGACAGATAGAAGAGACCGAGAGGAAGCTAAATGCACTGGTAAGCGCTCACTATACTATTGACGTACGTCTAAACTGACATAGCGAACTATCAACCACTGGACGGATCGGGCTGAAATTTACGCACGCAGGTAGATGTTATGACGCAGGCATCCGCTATGAAAAGATTTTGATTATTTCTACTCCAAGGGGATAAAATAAGGGATGTAAGTTTGCATGAAATGTCAATTTTAAACCGCGGGGCACAGCTAGTACTCCATATAGCGGGTTGTCCACTTCCCTCTATAATGGTTGAGGAGGTCAATGGCTGGCATTCTCGTCATACTTGTGAACAAGTGCTGCTTGTGGGGGCTGGTCATCTCAAGCTACGCATTTAGATATGAATGAATATCTTTAAACAGAAGCCACTCATGATATTATCTATGTGTGTAAAACTGCGGGGCACATATTGTCTTCTTTTTATTTATTTATTTATTGATATCTATCACTATAACTAGGAAACCTTTTCCTACATTTCGGGGTACCTTTCTGGAGGAGCACGAAAATATTTATTTTATAAAAATATCATCTACATACAACAACTTCATTTAGTGTTCCCGTCCCCAGGTGGCTCAGATCTCCCAGTCCCAAATGGAGCTGGTAGATCATATGAAGGATAACATCGCCACTCTTCGCCAGCTGCAAAGCCAAGTCCTGGATGAGGAACTTATCAAGTAAGTTACGTCCATTCCAACCTGATGGAAACCTTTGGACAGGTCAAGCGTCGTAACATGTTTTTGCTCGACTTCAGAACTGAAAATGGAGAGCTTTATTTCTATAGTTTTTTTATGAGTAGTACGAGTTTTGATGATGAAGGATAACATGATGAGGGAACCTACATAATTCAAATACGAATCACCATTTCTAACGTTGGCACCGAATCATCTATGCTGAAGAGTGGGTGTACACCTATATTTACCCGATTCTGCTTTCTCATTTTATTCGGGAAACGCTATTCTGTTACGTTCATACATTTACGTATTGACAGATACATTTACGTATTGACAGATGCATTTGAGACAGATTGACTTGACAGATTGCTTGAGTTGTTAATGCGCCTTCTATAGATGGAAACGTGACCAGCAATAGAGTGGCAACATCTTCGATGGAAACTGGGTGTTTTTATTTTAACCTATATTGATAAAAAAGGAGGAGCTCGTGGCGCAGTTGCTATTGCGCATATCACTCGATCAGCGAAGTTAAGCAACCCTAAGCCTAACCAGTAATTGGATGGGTGACCGCCCGAGTTCCCTCCGTGCCTCGGAGAGCACGTTAAGCCGTCGGTCCCGGTTGCCAATTTATCATCTTTAGCAACCGTTACAGGTCAGTCGGAGGCCTAAAATAGTCTCACAACTGGTTTAACCCAGATCACAGATTTTCCTCGTTAAAGGGGTTGTAAAGGTCAGATGGCAGTCGCTTCGTTTAAAAATCAGGTGATCAGCCACATCGGGTTGAATGAAGTGCTGACCCCAACAATGTATGGGATAAGGCCAGGGAGATGATATTGATAAAAGATTACTATGTACCAACAGCCGATGCTCTCTGCCACAAAAGTACTCTGTATATACTCCTCACCTTCCTCAGATGGAAGCGGGAGCAGCAGCTGAGCGGCAACGGTGTCCCGATGCATTCGAACCTGAATACCATTCAAGAGTGGTGCGAATTGCTGGCCGATCTGATCTGGACCACTCGCCAGCAAGTGAACAACGTCGCTCGTATTAACACCAAGACTATTGTCGAACTACGGCAGCCGCACTTGGCTGAGATGCTTGATGATATGAGTAAACAGGTTTGTATCTATACATTTACAGGGTGTCGGAGAAAAAGGAAGTTGTCTTCTAGAATTTCATTCGCAGATAGCTAATATTACCAAGACTAACTTACTACTACTTTTATTAACAAAATAGTTTAGGGTACCGCGGGAATTATATTAAATCAACGCGGATGAAACCACAGGACACAGATTAACAGGGTGTCGGAGAAAAAGGAAGTTGTCTTCAAGAAGTTGTTGTGTTTTATGAATATATCACTATGTTGAAGTCGTAAAATATCTAGCTCCAACGATAACGTAGTTATAGGCTATGGTTGCTAAGGGCCGAAGAGCTCGCGGCCTTAAGCGATTGAATGAACGCGCGGCCGCGTTTACCTACATTACGTACGGGGTCACTGAACTTGGTACACAAAGGAGAAGGTTAATGGTTTTATGGGATTATTTCAGGAACTATTAGTGGGAGAAATTTTTATGCCAAAATAAGGTCTTGATATGGTCAACTTTGAACGTCAATTACTCGAAAACGGAAGAAGATATATTTGTCATAATAATTTTATTTGCTTCCGAAAATTATACCCTATCACATACTTTAACAGCTGTCCTATTTTCCCCGACATCCTGTATACATACATATTAATAAATGGAAGTGTCTGTTTGTAAATACAAATTAACAATTTCTCACTCAAAGCATATGTAACCCACTTACGGTGCTTATCTATAATTTATCAAATCCGTCGTAATCTTTGACGACCAATTTCTTAACGTGATGATATAATAGACTATGAGTATCTCCTCTATGTAATAAAAATAATAAAGATTATGCTCTTGATATAGATATCTATATATTCAAGACCACGTTAATAAAGCCGTGGTGGCCGTGGGGTTTGAGCAGTCGCCTGCTACGCAAGCGACGCAAGTTCGAATTCCAGCAGGGCCTGTACTAATGAGTTTTTCTAAAAAAACTTATGTACAGTGATTTCACACTACCTGCATATGTCTGAGAAGTAATTCAATGGCGTATGTATAGTGGCTGAGACGGCGATGGACTCACCATCTGTCACGTTGGCACCTAATCATCTTCGGTGAATAGTGGGTGTACGTTAATATATCTCTGTTTCTAAATATTTATTTGAATCAAGCTAAGTAATCCGTTTTCTGTAACCATAGACTATTATTGTTATGTCTAGGTGACGGGACTGCTGTCAACTTTGGTGACGTCAACATTTGTCATTGAGAAGCAGCCACCACAAGTGATGAAGACTAATACACGGTGAGAATGTTGTATAATATAATATATAAGAGTTTATAATGAGAGAATATAATGTATAAGAGTTTTAGTAATCGCTTGTAACTAAGCTTGCAATGAATATTCGGTTGCTGTTATTATATTCGGCCAAATGCCGAATATGTACATATTATTGTACCGAATACTGGACACTTTACATTTATTGAAAAATACACTATTAGAAAACTTGTCCCAAATCGGTGTCTCTCGGGATCGTGCCAAGAAGGCTGTGAGCATTGCCATGTTGAATAGCAATGCTGATTCCCTGAGCGAGGTAACCCCAGCCCGCTTGTCACGAGAAGGTTCTACCAGACGACGTGCAATCTCTTTGAAAATTTTATGAGCATCTGGACCCCAAGGCCCCAGAGACCGAATACTTAAGTAATATATTTTTGTTATAGGGAGATATTTGGTAAAATTAAAACAAAATCGATTAATTACGTATATATTTTCATTTGTTCATAAGGGTTGAATCGTCAGTGTTTTATTAATAAGATCGTCGTCACATTAATTTCTTAATAACTAAAAACCTTAAAAATATATAATCATATAACTAAAATATATTATTAAAAGAAGTCCCTGTAGGCAAAGTACCGAAGATAATTTGTTCATAATCATTTAAGTTGTCATTGGTACGTAACATAGGTTCATAATCATCTTCTGTATTAGAAAATTATAACTTTAGAACTAACGATCGCGAAGCAATCACGTCAGCGCAAGTTCTGCCGCTAACATCCGGCCCAATATTCTGCTATTTGGGCTCGCCGAATATACTATAAGTTGTAAGCAGGGGCGTGCATTCTATATAAGCAGATAAGCAGTGCTTACCATTTGTGATGACTGTGTGTGAGTGTCTATACCAAATCGTATGTACCTACGCCCCACATTGGTATGTAATTAACCTACCTACTTATAGTTTATGCTTACTCGTAACGTAAGTTCCAATCTCGTGAGATTATTTCAGCCTTATGTGAAAACGTCGCCTAGGTTAGTACTTGGTTTAAAAGTAGATCCTTTTGCGATATGGATTTCAATAGGGATGGCCTATTGGGATACGTTTGAGACTGAGTTTGGTCTAGTCTTGGTTTAACCCATTTTTTGGAATAAAAGGGATAGGTTTTGTTTTCAAATTAAACACATTTTTGTTCGTAACAATAGTTTTCCTAGAATACTGCCCTTAGAGACACTCCGTGAATTTT
The DNA here is from genome assembly GCA_929442735.1 of Watsonalla binaria. NCBI lineage: Eukaryota > Metazoa > Arthropoda > Insecta > Lepidoptera > Drepanidae > Watsonalla > Watsonalla binaria. Next base: position 839,666 of record OV838948.1, on the reverse strand, counting down.
TATACAGAAAAGTGTTTTCTTATTAAAAACTTGAGATTTAACTGATAATAAAAATAGTTTGTCTCCAATTTTACAGTTAAATGTAATACTGAACTAGTTGAATGCTTTTTAAAGTTCAATGAATATTCTAGGGGAAAGGAAGACCTAAGAAACGATGTATGGATTGTGTGAAAGATGATATGGCTAAATTAGGAGTCAATACAGATATGACGGCTGATAGAGAGAAATGGAAGAGAAGAACACATTGCGACCGCAAATAACATGGGATAAGGACAGGAGGATTATGATGATATGGCTATGGGAGTGAATACAGATATGACGGCTGATAGAGAGAAATGGAAGAGAAGAACACATTGCGACCGCAAATAACATGGGATAAGGGCAGGAGGATTATGATGATATGGCTAAATGAGGGAATACAGATATGACGGCTGATAGAGAGAAATGGAAGAGAAGAACACATTGCGACCGCAAATAACATGGGATAAGGGCAGGAGGATTATGATGATATGGCTAAATGAGGGAATACAGATATGACGGCTGATAGAGAGAAATGGAAGGGAAGAACACATTGCGACCGCAAATAACATGGGATAAGGGCAGGAGGATTATGATGATATGGCTAAATGAGGGAATACAGATATGACGGCTGATAGAGAGAAATGGAAGGGAAGAACACATTGCGACCACAAATAACATGGGATAAGGGCAGGAGGATGATGAATACTTTTCAAAATACCGGTAATGTGTGTTCCAGATTTACAGCGACGGTGCGTCTGCTGGTCGGTGGTCAGCTTAACGTGTATATGACACCGCCTAGAGTCAGTGTAAGTAAGATAGTTGATTAACTTTTTTTTTAATACTATACAGGGTGTAGACCTTTTAGGCTGAGATATTTGGCAAATGAAATTTATACAAAGAATGAAAGAAAAATATGCTCACGCCATCCCATAAGGGTCACCGAAGGGGTAAGCAGTGTTCAAAAATATCTTTTTTCGATATTTTCGAGCCGTGGTGGCCTTGAGGTTTGAGCAGTCGCCTGCTACGCAAGCGACGCAAGTTCGAATCCCAGCGGGGCATGTACAGTGATTTCACACCACGCGCTTTACGGTGAAGGAAAACATCGTGAGGAAACCTGCATATTTCTGAGAAGTAATTCAATGACATATGTAAAGTGTCTGAGACGGCGATGGACTCACCATCTGTCACGTTGCCACTTAATCGAAAAGTAGGTGTTGTGATAACAACACCTCTGCCTACCCCTTCGGGGAATACAGGCGTGAGCATATGTATGTATGTATCACCAACCGAGGCTCTGTACCAAAATTGTGCGGCTATAAATACAAGAATTGCAATTCCTTCAGGTGGTGATAATATCTGAGCAACAAGCCCAGCTGCTTCTCAAGAGTGAGAGTCAAGCGGGCAAAGGCAAGCAGCCGGTGGAATGCGGAGATATCCTCAACAACACCGGCGCTATGGAGTACCAGCCCACTAGCAGACAGCTCAGCGTTAGCTTCAGGTACGACTTCAATACATTACTCAACTGACTTCAATAAATAACACTGGTGGTATATAGCATCCAAAATACTAACAGACAGATAAGCGTCTACTTCTAGTGCGACTTCAATACTTAGCTCAACTGACTTCAATACATTACTCAAATGAGACTTCAATACATAACACTGGTGGTATATAGCATTCAAAATACTAACAGCCAGATAAGCGTCTACTTCTAGTGCGACTTCAATACTTAGCTCAACTGAATTCAATATATTGCTCAAACGAGACTTCAATACATAACACTGCTGGTATGGTATATGGCATTCAACATACTAACAGCCAGATAAGCGTCTACTTCTAGTGCGACTTCAATACTTAAGTCAATTGACACTTCAATACATTGCTCAAATGAGACTTCAAAAAATTACAACACATAAAGCACTAACAGACAGATCATCATCCGCTTCAGATAGGACTTCAATACTTAACTCAACTGACATTTCAATACATTGCTCAGTTTCAAGTAGTGCAGCTGAGCTGATACTTCAATACCAATTTTTTTTATTTAATTGATTGAAGTAAATTAAAAATATTTCTAAGTTTGATCTTTTAACCACCAGAAACATGCAACTGCGTAAGATCAAACGCGCCGAAAAGAAAGGGACAGAGAGTGTGATGGACGAGAAACTCACGCTTCTCTTTCAATCTCAGTTCAGCGTTGGGGGCGGAGAACTGGTGTTCCAAGTATGTATATAATTACAGGCGTCATGGGCTATGAACGCTGACTTTGCATGCGCAGTGGTCAAAATCAAATTCAAAAATATCTTTATTAGGTTAGAATTCTATCAAATCGTCAGAATGATATAATTATACAGTATTATACATGATACCGCCAGGTTCGGAAGGTTGCTTTTACTGAGAAGAACCTGGCAAGAAACTCAAATCACAATGATGTACTCTCGTATGTATAGAGTGCAGTGAAAGCCATTAATTTGGAATGACAAACAGACACGTAAATTTACGCGTGTGTATAGATGTATAGACATTGTTACCAATGTAGGAAGTAAGTAAACAGAATCTCTGGGTTGTTTTGTGATTGTGTAACTGGAATTTTATTTATCTATATACATATATATGCCTCGGAGAGCACGTTAAGCCGTCGGTCCCGGTTGACAATTTATCATCTTTGGCAATCGTTACAGGGCAGTCGGAGGCCTAAAATAGTCTGACAACTGGTTTAATCCAGATCACAGATTTTCCTCGTTAAAGGTGTTGCGAAGTCAGATGGCAGTCGCTTCGTATGAAAATCAGGTGATCAGCCACATCGGGTTGAATCAAGTGCCGACCCCAACAATGTATGGGATAAGGCCAGGGAGATGATGATATGGTACACGAAGTACCAGGCGCACATAACGGACAAGGAGTTAATAAGTTGATTGTGACTAACATGGAGCCACATCGGGTTGAATCAAGTGCCGACCACAACAATGTATGGGATAAGGCCAGGGAGATGATGATACATATATGTGTTTGCAATTGCAGGTGTGGACCCTATCGTTGCCAGTGGTGGTGATAGTCCACGGCAACCAGGAGCCGCACGGCTGGGCCACGGTCACGTGGGACAACGCCTTCAGTCCCGCCGGCAGGGTGCCCTTCGCCGTGCCTGACAAGGTACTACTGCCCATGGGTGTACTATACTGCCCATTAGTGTTACTCGACAAGTTACTATATCGCATATTACTTTTACCAAAGAAGGTTACTAAATTACTCATTAGTGTTACCAGAGAAGCTTACTAAATTACTCATAAGTGTTACCAGACAAGGTAGTATTTGACTTATTAATGTTACCAAAAAGGCTACTAAATTACCCATTAGTGTTACCAGAGAAGCTTACTAAATTACTCATAAGTGTTACCAGACAAGGTAGTATTTGACTTATTAATGTTACCAAAAAGGCTACTAAATTACCCATTAGTGTTACCAGAGAAGCTTACTAAATTACTCATAAGTGTTACCAGACAAGGTAGTATTTAACCTATTAATGTTACCAAAAAAGGCTACTAAATTACCCATTAGTGTTACCAGAGGGGTAGCTGTATTGCCCAATAATGTTGCCCGACAAGTAGCTATATCGGACATTACCGTTACCAGAGAAGCTTACTAAATTACTCATTAGTGTTACCAGACAAGGTAGTATTTGGCCTATTACTGTTACCAAATAAGACAACTAATTTAACCGTTAGTGTTACCAGAGGAGTAGCTATATTGTCCATCATTGTTACCAGACTAGTTACTGTATTGCCTATCATTGTTACCAGACAAGGTAGTATTTGGCCTTTTACTATTACCAAAGAAGACTATTAAATAACCCATTAGTGTTACCAGAGGAGTAGCTATATTGCCCATTAGTGTTACCCTAATATTATTAAGCTGCTGTATACCGCCAATTACTAAGAACATACATAAATATGCTCACGCCTGTATTCCCCGAAGGGGTAGGCAGAGGTGTTGTTATCACAACACCCACTTTTCTTCGAAGATGATTAAGTGCCAACGTGACAGATGGTGAGTCCATTGCCGTCTCAGGCACTATCCATACGTCTTTGAATTACTTCTCAGACATATGCAGGTTTCCTCACGATGTTTTCCTTCACCGTAAAGCACGTGGTGTGAAATCACTGTACATAAGTTTTTTTTAGAAAAACTCGTTGGTACAGGCTCCGCTGGGATTCGAACTTGCGTCGCTTGCGTAGCAGGCGACTGCTCAAACCTCGAGGCCACCACGGCTTAATTACTTAGAAAATAAATATTTATAGGTTTCTTGGGGTCAACTGGCCGAGACTCTGCGCATTAAGTTCTGTTCAGCCACCTGTGGGGATCTGTCTGAGGATAATCTACGATTCCTGGCCGAGAAGATATTCAGGTGAGCACTATCTTTACGATGTCTGCCTAGTTGTTGGCAAGTTTGCCTGCCGATCACGAGGTCCGAGGTCGGGACAAAATATATACTGGCTTTTTCTGTCAAGGAATTCACATTAGCCCCACAGTTTGTAAGTTGGGTGTATGTCTACCCAGTGGCTCGGTGTGCACGTTGCACCTCCCTGACCTCTCTCCGGTCGGCTGTCTTTAAGCCTATATATATATATATATATATATATATATATATATATGCTCACGCCATCCCCGAAGGGATAAGCAGAGGTGTTGTAACATCAACACCCACATTTCACCGAATATGATTAAGTGCCAACGTGACAGAGGGTGAGTCCATCGCCGTCTCATCCACTATACATACGTCTTTGAATTACTTCTCAGACATATGCAGGTTTCCTCATGATGTTTTCCTTCACCGTGAAGCACATGGTGTGAAATCACTGTTTATAAGTTTTTAGAAAAACTCATAGGTACAGGCTCCGCTGGGATTCGAACTTGTGTCGCTGGCGTAGCAGGCGACTGCTCTAACCCCGAGACCATGACGGGTCTTTAAGTCTTCAACTTGTATATATAGTTTGGATGTGATGTCCATTATTATATCAAGCAGGACCAGTCTCCCCATCAACACCATGGACCTGAACGCTATGACGGTCAGCTGGACCCAGTTCTGCAAGGATGCCCTTCCTGAGAGGAACTTCACCTTCTGGGAGTGGTTCTACATGGTGATCAAGGTCACCAGGGACTTCCTCAAGACGCTTTGGTGTGATCGGTGAGTCACTTTATACTAATTGTGGTGTGAGCGAGTGATCAGTGTCATCCCCAGCAAAGACAAGATCTTCCATTGAGGCGGGTGTCATGTCTGGGGAACACCGGCTCCAACTGTTCTAGTTGGACACTTGTATATATACTGCAATGCGCTCGAAAACTCTCATAGCGCGATTTAGGTTCTCGTGTATTTATACTGAAACATCGCATTTGTTAGCGAGTAACGCCATCTATGTAGCGAGTGGAGAAACGCTTATATCATGGATAAGATAATTATGGGACCATAAAAACAATTTAAAATAAAAATGTATATTTTTTTAAATATATTTTTTGATTAGACACTTCATATCGACATAATTATGCAGTATTATACATGATAACGCCAGGTTCGGAAGGTTGCTTTAACTGAGAAGAACCTGGCAAGAAACTCAGTAATTATTTTTTTCAAAAAAAGAGTTTATAGAATTCTGAGTAATCCAATATAAATCATAGAATATATATCAGCCCATGAACACAGTTCCAGTGCACAAAAGTCGATAAAATATAATAATAATAATAATAAATTTGTTTATTTGGCATACATTATGGTACATTTTAATTATCGATGTCATCCGCAGAAGTTATAAACTGTGTCGCGGATGGCAACGTCCACCTACGGAGTAGTTTACAATATGTATTACAATAGAACTCCGTTGCAATATTGAGTAACAACTATTATTTGTATTTAATTAAAGTAAATTGGTTATTATGTTAGTATGAGTGAGGGTGTGTTGGTGTGTGTGTGTGTGTGTGTGTGTGTGTGTGTGTGTGTGTGTGTGTGTGTGTGTGTGTTTACGTTATAAAAACTACGAGTAATTACTACTTATAACTGTGTAGCTTAGTAAATTGAAATAGCCTTACGTGTTCAAATCATTCTGCCCACAGATTAATAATGGGTTTCATCCAAAAGAAGCAGGCGGAGGACATGCTCTCCAAGTGTCCCCCGGGGACCTTCCTGCTTCGTTTCTCAGACTCCGAGCTGGGAGGGATCACCATCGCTTGGGTTGGAGGTCGGTACTCGCTTATTCATAACAACATTAATTGCCTTGGAGTATGAACAGTCGCCTGCTACGCAAGCGACGCAAGTTCGAATCCCAACGGGGCCTGTACCAATGAGTTTTTCTAAAATCTTATGCTCAGTGAGTTCACACCACGTGCTTTACGGTGAAGGAAAACATCGTGAGGAAACCTACATATGTCTGAGAAGTAATTCAAACACGTATGTATAGTGGCTGAGACGGCGATGGACTCACCATCTGTCACGTTGGCACTTAATCATCTTGTGTAAAAAGTGTGTGTTGTTATTACAACACCTCTGCCTACCCCTCCGGGGAATACAGGCGTGAGCATATGTATGAAGCCTGAATATTAATTTCAGAGGGTAACGAGGTATTTAGTCTGCAGCCTTTCACCTCCCGCGACCTCGTGCTCCGTTCCTTAGCTGACCGCGTGCTGGATCTGGCGCAGCTTCAGTTCCTGTACCCCAACATTGCCAAGGATGACGTGTTCTCCAAATACTACACCAAGCCTGGTCAGTGTGCTTTCATAATTATTCAAAAAAAAATTGTGATTTTTTTTAAGTTTGCCATTTTGGGATGACGTTAGTTCCCTGGAGTGTCGGGAAGCCCCTTGTGTGGGACGCGACCTGCGTGGACACACTTGCTCGCTGCCACTTATACTCGACTTCGAAGCAAGCAGGGGCGGCGGCAGTGTGTACAGAAAACCTCAAGCGGCGGAAATATGCAGATATCAGTCATAATTGTATATTTCTGCCGTTTGGGGTTGAGACTTTGGGGCCATGGGGGCCAAATGCGAAGGTCCTTTTTAAGGATCTTTCAAAACACCTGGTTGACGTCTCTGGTGAGGGTCGAGCTGGTTCTTACCTCGGTCAGAGGATTAGTTTAGCGATCCAGCGAGGTAACGCAGCCAGCTTACTGGGCACCATTAGTTTAGCGATCCAGCGAGGTAACGCAGCCAGCTTACTGGACACCATTAGTTTAGCGATCCAGCGAGGTAACGCAGCCAGCTTACTGGACACCATTAGTTTAGCGATCCAGCGAGGTAACGCAGCCAGCTTACTGGACACCATTAGTTTAGCGATCCAGCGAGGTAACGCAGCCAGCTTACTGGACACCATTAGTTTAGCGATCCAGCGAGGTAACGCAGCCAGCTTACTGGACACCATTAGTTTAGCGATCCAGCGAGGTAACGCAGCCAGCTTACTGGACACCATTAGTTTAGCGATCCAGCGAGGTAACGCAGCCAGCTTACTGGGCACCATTCCCGCAGACACTCATTTAAATTCCGTGTTTTATTTATAATTTTTATTATATTTTTCTTTTTCATTGTATCAGCATGTGTAAAAATAATAGTTGAATATTAAAAGTACTATCAGTCACTTAATCAAATCAAATCAAAAATATCTTTATTTGATTAGACTTCTCACAAAGTACTTTCAAATCGTCAGAAGGACACAAAATACATTAAACATGATTATAAATGTTACCACCGTAATAAGAAATATATATATTTCGATATGAAAAAATTGTACTGGATTTTTTTATCTATTCAGCATAGGTTATTTATTAAATTTGTAAGCTATTCTCTTTTTCATACAAACTATTTAATTAAATAAATAAAGGCCGGATGGTATGTCGCTGGTGCCGTGGAGATTGGGCCGGCCGGTGGTGTGGGATGCCACGTGTGTCGATACGTTGGCTCCGTCCCATCTCCCCGGCACTGCTGCTGTTCAGCAGGAGTGCCTCAAGCGCCGGAAATATGCTTGCATTGGTCAAGGATACATATTTTCTGCGTTTGCGGTTGAAACTCTGGGACCTTGGGGTCCAGATGCTCATCAACTTTTCAAAGAGGTTGCACGTCGTCTGGTAGAAGCTTCTCGTGACAAGCGGGCTGGGGCTTTTCTCGCTCAGAGAATCAGCATTGCTATTCAACGTGGCAATGCTGCCAGCCTTCTTGGCACGATCCCGAGAGACACCGATTTGGGCCAAGTTTTCTACTTGTAATTAGTTTTTAGTTACCTATTTATTATTAATATAATAAATAATTATATGTGTAATAAATAACATTATCATTTTTGATACAGAATACAAAAGGCTACAGATTTTTCTGAACGCTGTATATAACATGATGATATTAACACTTATCTAATAAATTTACCAACGTTTTCTATTGCTTTCATACACATTCGTCTATTTTTGTGAATTATGACATGACCCGTGGTGGCCTTGAGGTTTGAGCAGTCACCTGCTACGCAAGCGACGCAAGTTCGAATCCCAGCACGGCCTGTACCAATGAGTTCTAAAAAACTTATGTACAGTGATTTCACACCACGTGCTTTACGGTGAAGGAAAACATCGTGAGGAAACCTGCATACTTCAAAATCACCATCTGTCACGTTGGCACTTAATCATCTTGTGTGAAAAGTGTGTGTTGTTATTACAACACCTCTGCCTACCCCTTCGGGGAATACAGGCGTGAGGATATGGATGATGTATTATGACATGAAATGTGTAAAAAAAAAAATTTTTTTTTTGTGAATAGAGAATGACATGCAGAAGAATGGATATGTGAAGCCAGTGTTAGTGACAACCCTGCCTCCATCCTATATGTCGTCTTCGCCTGCCTATGCCCACTCGCCCGACTCCCATCGCAACACGCCCAGCGTGCAGAGCAGGTCAGTACTTACATATATTACTACCTCGACTTGATTATATAACTGCCTCGTTGGCCTAGTGGTTAGTACGGTCGCCTGCCGATCACGAGGTCCCGGGTCGGGTCAAATATTTATATTGGGTTTATCTGTGTCCACCCGGTGGGTCGGAGCACGTTGCACCGTTGGTCCTCCCTGACCTCTCTCCGGTCGTGTCTGATGTCCTCCCATCCCACTATGAGAGTGACCCAATAAACAGTGCACCTGTGTTTGCACACACGCGTGCACTATCATATCTCCTGCGCACATGGCTGATCCACGTTTATTAGCCGCCGTAACCGAAATTCGGTAGGAGATTATTATTATTATACTATTATAGAAAGTTGTTTTGCATATGTACCTTATTTACGGATTTTTTTTTAATAATGATCTCCTGCCATTTCAAGCTACGCATTTAGTTATAAGTAGATGTACTAGATTTTTAGTTATGTTAATTTTTATCGACATTTGTGCATTGGAACATTGTCCATGAGCTTACGTTTCTAAAATTATTTATTTTGTATTCTTTAAATTGTATAATATTTTTGAAAAGAGTAATTACTGAGTTCCTTGCCATGTTCTTGTCAGTAAAAGCAACCTTCCGAACCTGGCGGTATCATGTATAATACTGTATAATTATGTCATTCTGACGATTTGAAAGTACTTTGTTAAAAGTCTAATCGAATAAAGATATTTTTGACTTTGACTTTGACTTACCGAATTATTAACGGCGGCTAATCTCATTGTGAATCAGCCATGTCCGCAGGAGATATGATAGTGCACGCGTGTGTGTAAACACAGGTGCACTGTTTATTGGGTCACTCTCATAGTGAGATGGGAGGACATCAGACACGACCGGAGAGAGGTCAGGGAGGACCGACGGTGTAACGTGCTCCGATCCACCCGGTGGACATACACCCAACTTACAAACTACAGGCTAATGTGGATTTCTTGGTAGAAAAACCCAATATCTATTTTTGACCCGACCCGTGATCGGCAGGCTAACCTACAGATAAAAGTAGCCTGAAAATGTTATATCTAATATATAAAATTCTCGTGTCACAGTTTTCGTTGCCATACTCCTCCGAAACGGCTTGACCGATTTTGATGAAATTTTTTGTGCTTATCCGGTATCTATGAGAATCGGCCAACATCTATTTTTCATCCCCCTAAATGTTAGGGGTAGTCCACCCCAAAAAAAATGGTAATACAAAGTTTGCCGGGCACAGCTAGTTCATTTATGAATATCTAGGAATTTACCACCAGTTCGGGTTAGCCTTCTAACCCGAAACTCCTAAGATTAATTGCAGGGAAAATCTCATTAATATCGGTGAAGCTGTTTCAAAGAAGAAGACTAACAGACAGATAAAATGATTTATAATTGTTTTTTTTATGTTATTTTGAAATTACAAACAGACACTTCAATTTAATTTATTCGTATATATATCGCACCCTCAGAACGATAGGGGCTCAACTCCAAATATTGCGAAAACTAATTAAGACAGACCTAAAAAAAGAGCCGTGGTGGCCTCGGGGTTTTGATGTTTTATAAATTTTCCGGGATATAGTATTCTATGTCCTTCTCCTGGTTCTAAGCTACCTCCCCACCAATTTTCAGCCAAATCGGTTCAGCCGTTCTTGTGTTATAAATAGTGTAACTTTTTTTAATTTATTTGTGGATTTGCTATCAGTCGTTAGACCATAATCAAATGTGTTGTGAGGGTTATTGTCGTGTGGGGGAATTGAGACCATTGTCTCAAGTCCGTCATAGGACATTGCCTCGCTTCAGTCTCCTGGCCGCATTCGGGGTGCCAAGTAATACTGATATGAGGGGGTTAGGGTGAACTTCAAGGCGTTCTCGATAAGACTTCTTCAGGCGGTCAATCTCATTGTAGACTGTGGGTACATTGAGGTAAGTGTGAATTTCATCAGTTCTTGCAAACCAGGGTGCATTTGTTACGGCTCGGAGGATATTGTTTTGTGCGCGTTGGAGGCATATTACATTGCTCTTGCTAGCTGTGCTCCACAAATAGTGTAACTAACACGACTTTCTTTTATATATATAGATATAAAAAAAAGCCTCATTGTACCCAAAATTGGTAAAATGTCTTAACTTGTCGCCTGATCTATGATTGCGATTTGTATGACGAATGAGGCCTGGGAGCCAGGATCAGTCGGAGCAGACCTTGGTTGGTTGAAACACCGTAACTTGGTAACTATAAACTGTATTGACGACCACTTGAAGACCACACTATTAACATTTTTTTTTTTTTTTCGGACATGGTCTCTCGCAGTTGGTAGGGGGGAGTTACCTCCACTGCTTAACCGGACTAAAGGGCGAGACCCAAGGGCCTCCAGCCGAGCTTAAACTTAAAAACTAAGCAACACAGCTAAGGGCACCCCGGAGCGGGGTTCGGACCTCGGCTTAGGGCGTTGCTGGGGGATGAGCTAGGGAGTTGGATCTGAGTGGTATTATTTAGGGACATGTTTAAGGCTAGTGGCTCGGCGCGCGCCGGCCCTAGCAGAGGACGGGGGGGACGATGACGTAGAGTTCGCGACGAGCCTCGCCGGCGAGGACGGAACAATGGTCGGTTTGGACACTATTGACATTTGACACTGAACTCTATATACAACTAAAAGAGAATCTTACCATCGAGATTTAAAACAATACAACGCCATCTTGTGATAAGATGGCTAACTACTACGTTAAACACGATTTCCAAAAACATATGATTCCTGAGTTGAGCCCTGAGGATGCGATATGGAAGATAAATTTTGTTGTGTAAATAAATTTTTAGTTAAAATTATTTTTTTAAGTTATTATTCTGTTTCAAATATTGTTTTCTCCTTTTAGGTACATGATTGATTTTTAGTTTAGCGAAGAACGACCACTTTTCGCGTTTATACACGCTTTTTTTTAAGTTAAGTTAAATTTTAAGTTCTCTGTTCGATCTGGTGTTATTTGAGGAAAGTTACATTTGAGATGTTGATTTAATAATTACTTTAAATGTAAGAGGATATTTTTTTCCAAAATTTCGACTTTTTTTTCTAAAGGTAAATTTTTTTTGTAAAAAAAAAAATTGTGATAATTTTCTTGAACCTCTCAAAAATGACTGCTCTGTTATCAATAACACTATACATATTTCATTATATTCTTTATTATCTTAATTATTTAAATAGTCACATCCAAACCCTTTTTATTTTAAGCGCGACAACGTCCATTTTTTTTATTTATTTTTATCCAAATTAATAGTATTTTTCAGAAAGGTCAAATTCGGAGCACTCGTAACCGAAGAAAGTGTATGAAGAGATGCATGAATGTGGATGAAGCGAAAGAAGTATGTAAGAGTCGTAGCATGTGGCAAACGGTGGTCTCTGCCTACCCCCATGGGATACAGGCGTGAGCATATGTATGTATGTATGTTTTTTTTATTTTTTTAGTAAAAGTGTAGTAATAGTTAATAATGAAATAATTAATATTCTCTTTTTAGCTGTGGAACGACCATTTTGCAACTGTAAATGGACGGGAATAAGGTCTCGAATATGTTACAATAGGTTAGGAGCAATATGTAATGTTAAATATTTTACTAATAGTTATTTTTACGCGTGATTCAAGGTCTGTTTATACTCCAGCTTCACGGCAAATTATTTGCTCCATGACATTATAATTTTTGCCCCTGAAACCCCCTTTTTAACGTGGAGAATCCGTTATGGATACAATCGCCACGGGGGCAGCGGAAGGGCTATGTCGGAACCGCACCGACTAAACTCCACGGTGTTCCTCCAAGTCGTGGGGGGGTGCACGTGATACGTCTTCACATGCTTCGCCGTGACCCCCCCAGACCCTGAAATACCTACACACAAAATTTCTTAAAGTAGAGAATTGTGGGTGTATAAATACATCTCTGCCTTCCCCTTCGGGGAATACAGGCGTGAATATGGTTTACAAACACATCTTTCGTCACGGAATCTCCCACATCTCTGGTCCACTCATCCTTATACTCATAAAAAAAGGGTATAATAAGCCGTGGTGGCCTTGAGGTTTGAGCAGTCGCCTGCTACGCAAGCGACACAAGCTCGAATCCCAGAGGGGCCTGTACCAATGAGTTTTTTCTAAAAAACTTATGTACAGTGATTTCACAACACGTGCTTTACGGTGAAGGAAAACATCGTGAGGAAACCTGTATATTTCTGAGAAGTAATTCAATGACGTATGTAAAGTGTCTGAGACGGCGATGGACTCACCATCTGTCACGTTGGCACTTAATCATCTTGTGTGAAAAGTGGATGTTGTTATTACAACACCTCTGCCTACCCCTTCGGGGAATACAGGCGTGAGCATATGTATGTATGACAAATAATAAATAAGTAGCTAAAAACTAATTACAAGTAGAAAACTTGTCCCAAATCGGTGTCTCTCGGGATCGTGCCAAGAAGGCTGGCAGCATTGCCACGTTGAATAGCAATGCTGATTCTCTGAGCGAGAAAAGCCCCAGCCCGCTTGACACGAGAAGCTTCTACCAGACGACGTGCAACCTCTTTGAATAGTTAATGAGCATCTGGACCCCAAGGTCCCAGAGTTTCAACCGCAAACGCAGAAAAAATGTATCCTTGACCAATGCAAGCATATTTCCGGCGCTTGAGGCACTCCTGCTGAACAGCAGCAGTGCCGGGGAGATGGGACGGAGCCAACGTATCGACACACGTGGCATCCCACACCACCGGCCGGCCCTATCTCCACGGCACCAGTGACATACCAATATGTAATAAGTGGGTATAAGCAGGTCTTTACTAAGTAAACCCTATGTGAATCGCATTTAAATAATGTTGTAACGTGTTATTCTCTTTGTATTCAATATAAGTAGCTACAAAAATTACGAAAAAACCCACTAAATTAAGATGTGCGTTATATGGGCACAAGAAAACAGTATTATTGGGAAAAAATATTGTCATGAATTCGGTATTATACGAGCATTTATTTTCTATAGTTGGTAGTTTTGAGAATAAATGGATGCTGATAAGCAATAATGTGTCAACCCACAAAAAGTCAAATTCAAAGGTTTTGATATATTTTGATAATGCATCACGTATTTAACATTCTAAAAAAGTGTTTCAAGTCATCTGAAACATAAAAGTACGTAAAAAATGGATTTATGTCATAAAACAAATCTTAAATCACGTATACAATCATCTTAAGACGCCATTTTCTCAAAACCAAGTTTATGCGGGTTGACACATTATTGCTTATCTGCATCCAAATATGTGTTTTATTTATAAAAATAGTTGTAAGGTTTTTTTTTTCATAAAATATTAACGTTTGATCGAAAAGGCCTAAATATGTAAGTTCCATACTTAAGAAAAATCTGTAAAGAAATTATCTTACTTGAAGTTATATATATATATATAACCTATTTTTTTTAACCAAAAAGACATTATTTTAATCATATTACAATCAAAAAAAAATTGTACGAAATTTTTTTTTTCGATATCGTCTGTCGATAATGTATTTTTATTTAAAGTATGTAATTATATGTACTGGTAGGTTCTTCATTTAAAATCTATATTCTACATATCAAATCAAAACATATACAATATTAGGTTATATTGGAATAACACAGGGAAGATAAAAATATTATAAAAAAAATTCAATACATATCGATCGCTCAAATCTCCTTTTTTTATCTAAATTATGAAAAAATACAAAAGAAAATCTTTGCATTACAATTTTTGCTTTTTAAAAACAAATTAGACATGATTATTTGTTGAAATTCGTTTTGATAATGGCCCCAGTCTTTATGGCTAGCCTCACACACAAAATTATTGTCAATATTCACAATATTATGACAATATACCGCAATACCTGGCCGCACATACCTCATAGAATTCTCAATATGCACTTCATTGGCAATATTATAGCGCGGCAATAAAATATTCGTATTTTTGATCTATTTGAATATGTATTTTAAATGTGGGTCACCACATCATTCTTCAACAGAATTGGAAAAAGTATGTTGAGATGGTTTGGACATATTGAAAGGTTGAGTGAAAGGCGATTAACGAAACACATTTATAGAGCGAATATGACCGGAAGTGTCGGTAGAGGGCGTCCAAGGAACAACTACTATGACACAATTAATAGTATTTTACAGAAAGGTCAAATTCGGAGCACTTGTAACCGAAGAAAGTGTATGAAGAGATGCATGAATGTGGA
This sequence comes from Watsonalla binaria, assembly GCA_929442735.1. Taxonomy (NCBI): domain Eukaryota; kingdom Metazoa; phylum Arthropoda; class Insecta; order Lepidoptera; family Drepanidae; genus Watsonalla; species Watsonalla binaria. The sequence goes on along the minus strand of OV838948.1, from coordinate 824,508 downwards.
TGAAGCGAAAGAAGTATGTAAGGATCGTAGCATGTGGCAAACGGTGGTCTCTGCCTACCCCCATGGGATACAGGCGTGAGCACATGTATGTATGTATGTCAAATATATTGTAAAGGTACACACTCGAAGGGAACCATGTCAATTCGTTTTGTCAACGATTAGGTAGAGATCAAAATTTATACTAGATTTTACCGGTGACTTCGCTCGCGTAGTGATTTTATAATCGTCTCTTTAAAAATATAGGTAGAAAACCAAAATTCAGCAGTTTATATATAATCTATAATGATATTGTGTGATTTTTTTTATTGTAACTCAAATCCTGCGCAAACGAAGTCGCAGGCACCAGCTAGTCCAGTATAACACAACGAATATACTGAAAGTTATTTACATAATTTGAAAACTCAATGGGAATTAATGTGGGTCAATTATCTTTACAAATATACAAGTATTTGGTATAAATTTCAACACTCCAAGTCCACTCAAGACTGTGCCACAGTATATAGGTTTACCAAACAGTATGACATTTAGACTCGAATGTTTTAATACAGAGCGTGATGTGAAATCACAGCACATAAGTTTTTTAGAAAAACTCATTGGTACAGGCCCCGCTGAGATTTGAACTTGCGTCGCTGGCGTAGCAGGCGACTGCTCAAACCCCGAGGCTACCATAGCTCAGATATTGCGAATGCCCATATTGTTTATTATTTCCACGAGAGTCAGCAAAGTCGGTCTACTATAATTAAAGTTAAAAAAATATTATACCTTTAAAAAAATATACACGTATTTAGTTAACAGTAAAAATAATAAGTTTATATTCTATAAATGGTGTCTGGGAAAAAAGGACAGCTGTTAAAATATGTGATAGGGTATAATTTTAGGAAGCAAATAAAATTATTATGAAAAAAATATCTTCTTCCGTTTTCGAGTAATTGACGTTCAAAGTTGACCATATCAAGACATTATTGTAGCATAAAAATCGGCGGTACGTAGAGTTATTCACTAGAAATAATTCCATAAAACCATTTTTCGAAACCATTAACCTTCCCCTTAATGTACCAAGTTCAATGACCTGGTACGTACTGTAGGTAAACGCGGCCGCGCGTTCATTCAATCGCTTAAGGCCGCGAGCTCTTCGGCCCTTAGCAACCATAGCCTATAACTACGTTATCGTTGGAGCTAGATATTTTACGACTTCAACATAGTGATATATTCACAAAACACAACAACTTATAGAAGACAACTGTTCCTTTTTCTCTGTATATTTTGTATTGACAAGTGCGTTTGGGTCCATTGACTGCATTTTATTTTTTGAAGTACTTAAAGTTAGATAGGAAATAATGAAAGTTTACATCTAAGAAGTCTGAATAACTATGTAATTACTTAAGTGAGGCTTTGAATGTTTTATAGTGGATAAGGTGTGTTTATGGTATTATGGGACGGTATATCTACGTCCCTATGTTCAGACGCATAGACAATTTTAATTTTTTTACACTTCGAAATAAAATCATATTTTTGGAATAACGTCTGATCCATTGGGCACGAGGGTTGACAATCTTAAAGATATTAAAAATAACTTTTTTATCTATCTGACAGAGACAGACTCGTGACAGATTTAAGTTCAGCGCTCTTAACTTGTGACGACGTCTGTAACTTTGACTCATATTTTTATTGCAAAATATTAAAAAAAATTTTTTACAAATTCTTTTCGAACGCAAAGTTTGTATAAATGATAAAAATAATATGTTTGCATTATTATTAAGTATATTCATAATTTCGGTGCTATTTTTTTGGTTTTTAAGTACAGACTTACTATATATATATATATATATAAATCGGTTTATTAAATGTTAAAAATCACTTAAATGTGGGTCGAAATATGTAACCATATATTGTTTTAATAAACTTGAATTTCACCATGAACCATTTTCATAAACATCTCTTTTGTATTGACAGATTTACGTCTATAACGTCGCTAGGAATAAAAAAAATATCTTTCTGTACCCGTTACAGTAAATACAATGTATTGATCATGCTTTAGACACTCCGTTAATTAATTAGTAGGTCAGACAGACCAGTTATTTAACGTTTAAAAAAAATCATATATCACATTAAAACTCAAAAAATATCTTTATTCGGTTACACTTTTAACAAAGTACTTTCAAATCGTCAGAATGACATAATTATACAGTATTATACATGCTACATGGTATAGTAGATTTTTTTGAAAAAAATCCGTCCGTATATTGATTTTATTAATTCAATGATTTTGTAAGCGGTGCAAAGGATTTGAACGAAACTATTATTGATCCAAAACTATGATTACTTTTTAAAAATCTATAAAAAAAATATTTAAGATTTATTTAAGAAAAAAAAGTTCGGTGTTGCAAGATCAAAAATGTTTGATTTACCACAAATAATTGGTATAAAATAATCCTAGGCTTATTCAAGACATGTTAATTAAGCTTTGTATTAAGTTTTTAGATGTATACAACAATATTTGCAATATGTTTATTTGACAATTATATGAAAAAAATTTGGAAATATGTTTTCAAAATCATTATATTTACAATAATTATTATAATAATATTAACATTTTGACTATGGACATGTGTGTATCATAATTGTATACGTATATGTAAAATACGAATTTATCATAATTGTTGTATGTATGGATGTGACTATTACATCGGATCAAACTACACTAAAAGGAGCATGCGTTACAGAAACACCTAGTATGATTAAGATTACATTTAATATCATTTAAATAACAGCCTAAGTTACTCCTTGTAACATCAGCTATCTGCCAGAGAAAGTCCCGCTAAAATCGGTCCAGCCGTTTCAGAGATTACCCGGAACAAACATACAGACTGAGATTTGTTTTTAAATTATATATTATATATGCATTTAGTGAAAATCTGTTTTTGGAATTTTGGAATTACAAATAGAGATTACGTCTACAGTGTTCATGTTATGGTGGTTGTAAATACAAGATCATGTATTACCGTGATGGCCTTGAGGTTTGAGCAGTCGCCTGTTACGCAAGCGACGCATGTTCGAATCCCAGCGGGGCCTGTACCAATGAGTTTTTCTAAAAAACTTATGTACAGTGATTTCACACCACGTGCTTTACGGTGAAGGAAAACATCGTGAGGAAACCTGCATTTTTCTGAGAAGTAATTCAATGACGTATGTATAGTGTCTGAGACGGCGATGGACTCACGATCTTTCACGTTGGCACTTGATCATCTTCCGTGAAAAGTGGGTGTTGTGATAACAACACCTCTGCCTACCCCTTCGGGGAATACAGGCGTGAGCATATGTATAGTGCATTATAATTGTTTCAGTTGAAATAGTGATTTTATTAAAATTTTCGAATTTAACGATTTTGACTATGTAACGCGTGTGACTTTACTTTAACGTATGGCGACATGTTAAATTTAACGTTAAATATATTACAAAGTTTTTCAACAATTTGGAATTAGGTATAAAGGTCGCCAAAGTTAATACTATAATCATAGTATACTTAGAATAGTATTGAATATCCGCAATTTTATACATGTATCTCGTTCACCCGGCTCTTTAAATGAGCGAGATGGAAACAAAGATGGCGGATTTAACATCGTTTTCTTATCTTGGACGTATTATACTTAGATGTAAGATCAAATATTATGTATGTTCTGAAATATTTGTATTAATACACGAGGAATTAAAAAAAAGAAGTATTATTTAAGTGGAAAAAATAACAAGAATTGTCCAAAAAATTAGTTTTTTCTCAAAACCATGGACAATTATTGTAATTTTTTTCTTAAAACCCATCGTGAAAATGCAACACAGACGGTCGATTTTTTTGATTTTTACATATACTCTACGTATTTATTATGGTTTAATTATTTTTTCAATTCATGTTGACAGCTGACTATTTTTGTTTTGTCTGTGATGCCATTTTGGCGAAGGGTAGGGTTGTGCTAGATTTTTTATTATTTATATTTTCTTTTTTTATTCTATCGACCGTTTTCCTAATGTGTTGCATTTTCTCTTTCTTTCCCGATTTCGTCGCTGCGACACTGGTGGACATCGACAAACACACACATCTCACAACACTTAACTATGAACATTGATTCTAATTTCAACAAAAAAAATTATAAAACCTTTTTGATTTTTTTTTTATATAATTAATGAAAAATATCAAAATTTTTTTTGCTCAATTAACAAAAAAACTTACAAATCTCTTTATTAATGTATAATTGGTTTGAAATACACTTGACATTGACACTTGTAGCTACTTCAGTGCACAGACGCCGGCGACACAGTGCGATAGCTTCATGGACAGCGATCTATTTGAACAGATCCGCGCCTTTGAACCCGACAATTTGGACGATTTTGACATGTATAATAACATGAGTATGAAGTAAGGTATGTACGTTATTGCTTATCCTTAAAAGTTTTTAATGGCCTGACAAATATGTTAATAGCGGGGCCTGTACCAATGAGTTTTTCTGAAAAAAATATGTACAGTAATTTCACACCACATACTTTAAAATATTTAAGGTAACCTGCATATGTCTGAGAAGTAATTCAAACACGTATGTATAGTGCCTGAGACGGCGATAGACTCACCATCTGTCACGTTGGCACTTAATCATCTTGTGTGAAAAGTGTGTGTTGTGATTACAACATCTCTGCCTACCCGTTCGGGGAATACAGGCGTGAACTTATGTTTGTATTGACTGCAGTCAAAAGTAATAATTGAGAGAATCTCATCCGTCACATTGGCACCTAGTCATATTCTGAAAAAAGTGGGTACATATATTCTCACTCTATCCTGGAAGGGTCCCGTAAGGGGGTAAGCAGAGGTGTTACAACACCCACGTTCCACCGAATATGATTAAGTGCCAACGTGACAGAGGGTGATTTCGACGCCGTACTGTGAGTGTAAATTGCAAAAATTTTTATTTTTTCAGATTGCAGGTAAAGTTTTTTGTTTAATAAAAATAACATTTATGCTTCAGTCAATTAAATATATGCACCTATAGATATATTAAAGATATGTATAGTAGGGCTGTCACAGATTTTTTTATTAAGCATTTATTATTGATTTTTCACTGTTAATGTACTTCTAAAATGAATTTTAGTCATATAACGCTATGTTTAGTGCCATAGTATAGATATTATTATAGACGTAACGTTACGGTTTTATAAAAAATAATACAGGGTGTCGGGGAAAATAGGACAGCTGCTAAAATATGTGATAGGGTATTTTAGGAAGCAAATAAAATTATTATGACAAAAATATCTTCTTCCGTTTTCGAGTAATTGACGTTCAAAGTTGACCATATCAAGACCTTATTTTCGCATAAAAATCAGCGGTAACGTAGAGTATTCACGTGAAACCTAACTACGTTTTTATTTTATTTTTCTCCACTAATATTTCCTGAAATAATCCCATAAAACCTATTTTTCGAAACCATTAACCTTCTCCTTAATGTACCAAGTTCAATGACCTGGTACGTAATGTAGGTAAACGCGGCCGCGCGTTCATTCAATCGCTTAAGGCCGCGAGCTCTTCGGCCCTTAGCAACCATAGCCTATAACTACGTTATCGTTGGAGCTAGATATTTTACGACTTCAACATAGTGATATATTCATAAAACACAACAACTTCTAGTAGACAACTGTTCCATTTTCTCTGACACCCTGTTATATTAATAACGCCGATATAAATATATTTTATGAAAGAAATATAAACAAAGTTACTTTATCTAGCGCTTGCGCTAATAGAAACGATAGGAAATGTATGGAATTGTCATGTGACATATGTCATTCCCATTCGTTTTGTATCGCATCTTCACGGAGATATTGTTACTTTGCTATCAAACGTAAACGGTTGCCATACACAAAAACAAATGCAATATTGATAACACGATAATGTATTTAATTAACAGCATTTGAGCGTATTTCTTATTTTAGTACTTATATTTTGTTTTAATATGACTTAAGAATATTATTTTAAATCGTAATTTTAACTATTTTTGATGGTCTCTCAAGAAAGGGAATACCATGCCATACACCTGAGTACCAGTGTTAAGATGAGTGCGACATAACAGGATCTCTTGTTGTAATATCGGAGCTTTGCATATTGTGATCCGAATATTATTATATGATTATTATTTCTCAATTCACCTGTTTCACACTTTCCTATGAAGATTCCTAAAATGGTCCACAAAATATGAATTGCTTTTGTGACAAATAGCATCATGAAAAGTTAGTTAGGGACTAACATCTACAATTATTGTAATCATTCGTGAATCATAATATGAATTGCAGCTAAATGACCATTTTGTCATTTCGATGGTGAATCATATTCGGATCACATTATGATTCTCCCAAAGTGGCCTTTTTAGACCTGCAGGACCTACCTCTCCCTTACACAAGATCGCTTACAAATAACGCTGTCTTACAGTATGAATAAAGTTCAACATAAACTCTTTCTAAACAAGTAGATAAAGAGCCGTGGTGGCCTTGAGGTTTGAGCAGTCGCCTGCTACGCAAGCGACGCAAGTTCGAATCCCAGCGGGGCCTGTACCAATGAGTTTTTCTAAAAAAACTTTTGTACAGTGATTTCACACCACGTGCTTTACCGTGAAGGAAAACATCGTGAGGAAACCTGCATATTTCTGAGAAGTGATTCAATGACGTATGTAAAGTGTCCGAGACGGCGATGGACTCACCATCTGTCACGTTGGCACTTAATCATCTTCGGTGAAAGTGTGTGTTGTGATTACAACACCTCTGCCTACCCCTTCGGGGAATACAGGCGTGAGCATATGTATGTAGATAAAGTCACATTACGCTCAATCTTCGCTAGTAGAAATATTACAAAATGTATGGAAATAACATGAATCAGTCACGTGACATATCGTTTCTATTAGCGCAAGCGCGAGAGAATGTTACTTTGTCTAGACCTGAATAATTAATTTATCTTCTGTGCCATTTTCGTAGTTGAAATGACAAACTTGCGTAATTGGAAACAGTTTTTTTTAATAAGACAAGTAATTTTTTTGCAAAAATGAATGATTTTTGAAGATAAAAAATCATAAAAAAATTTTTGTATAACTGATTTTTTTTTTCAAATATTATAAATCTATTACTATATTGTGAGATGGATTATGATATTGAAGCATTTATAAAAGAGCCGCGAGTTTCAAATTTACATTTAAATAACGTATTTGGGTAATAATTAATAAAATGAATTAAGTAATTTTTCGTGGTAAAAAATGAGATTGTTTGTAAGCGAATTAACGAGGGTTTCTTTTGTTATGTTGGTATGCATAATGTGTTGCCAGAACGTGGAAATTTTACCGATAATTGGGGTAAATTATGTTCCATTTGGCTCATGGCAACTAAAATTACCTTTCATAACATAATACTTCATCATCGGCCCTGGCCTGATCCCATACATTGTTGGGGTCGGCACTTGATTCAACCCGATGTGGCTCCATGTTAGTCGCAATCAACTTATTAACTCCTTGTCCGTTATGTGCGCCTGGTACTTCGTGTACCATATCATCATCGTCCCTGGCCTTATCCCATACATTGTTGGGGTCGGCACTTGATTCAACCCGATGTGGCTCCATGTTAGTCGCAATCAACTTATTAACTCCTTGTCCGTTATGTGCGCCTGGTACTTCGTGTACCATATCATCATCTCCCTGGCCTTATCCCATACATTGTTGGGGTCGGCACTTGATTCAACCCGATGTGGCTCCATGTTAGTCGCAATCAACTTATTAACTCCTTGTCCGTTATGTGCGCCTGGTACTTCGTGTACCATATCATCATCTCCCTGTCCTTATCCCATACATTGTTGTGGTCGGCACTTGATTCAACCCGATGTGGCTCCATGTTAGTCGCAATCAACTAGAAAAACTTGAACCGCTGAACGTCAGTCTCGTCCCGTGGTACTCTAGTTCCGTTATCGCCCCGTAAGCTGGAAGCCTCACGTCTGAGCTACCATAACTTGACAGATGTCGGCCAAATTTACTGTCGTATTGTAATGATATTGTATGAAAATCGTTGGAGCCGTTTCCGAGATTCAGATAAGATATAAGATAGATATACGAGAATTGCTCTTTCAGGTTATAATATTATGTAGTCTACCAACATAACGCCCAAAGGAACCTTCTTATTTTAAAATTGAATTTGTCGTATTGTTGGTAATATGTGACCGAAGTGGCCTTAACTGCCTTAATATATACACTACATATATATGTATAATATGTAGTGTATGTTATTCATATTTTTTTTTAAATTAGTATGTAAAGTCACTGCTTACGTATTTAGTAAAGTTGTTTTATTAACAAAATAATATTATGGACAAGTACTATATGTATATATATAGAGTCGACACCTTTAGACGCACATTTTCGCATATCACATAACCTCAACTGGTGGTATATATCTATTTTAAAATATATAATTTTCACACCACGTGCTTTACGGTGAAGGAAAACATCGTGAGGAAACCTGCATATGTCTGAGAAGTAATTCAATGACGTATGTAAAGTGTTTGAGACGGCGATGGACTCACCATCTGTCACGTTGACACTTAATCATCTTCGGTGAAACGTGGGAGTTGTGATAACAACACCTCTGCCTACCCCTTCGGGGAATACAGGCGTGAGCATTTGTCATTTTTTACCGACTTCAAAAAAGGAGGTTATGAGACTGTTATTTTACTGGATGCACCAGATGGTAGAATCCATGAGAAATCGAGGGGAACTTTCGAAAATTTTACTGGCAACTAGTGCGTTTGTCAATTATTTTCATTACTTGAAGCACTATATTTTAATGAAGGTGTGGAGTCGATCTGATGATGGAGCCGAAAGACAGTCGAAGGAACTCCTCAACGATTTACAGCAAGTACCTAGTGTTTGGGCTTGATTAATTCGTATTGATGAGAACTTTACACCAATTACACCCAGATGGGTTGTAACTGGTGTAGGTGCAAGTCACTGAAAAGCGCGAAATAAAAAAAGTACTCTCTCTAGTCGTTCCCTCATGACTGCGGATCGTGGTGAAGAGGTCCACACTTGGAGTGAACTATTTGTCTCCATCGTTTTCTGTCCATCGCGGCCCTGATGACGGAGCTAAACCACGGGAACCTTGAGTCGTTTTTTTGGTCGGTCCATCTGGTAGGAGACCTGCCTCGGGCTCGTTTGCCAAAATAATTACAACCGCCTTGTAAAAGAGAAATATAAAATTATGTGAAATATATACCTTACTTTTGAAGTTGGTGTCAAATATCACACTCGGTGACAAACACCAACTTCAAAAGTAAGTTATTTATTTCACATAATTTTATTTATCTCTTTTACAAGGCGGTTGTAATTATTTTGGCAAACGAGCCCGAGGCAGGTCTCCTACCAAACGGACCAACCAAATGTACGACACCAGGTCCACGAGGTCTAGCTCCGTCATCAGGGCCGCGATGGACAGAAACCGATGGAGACAAATAGTTCACTCCAAGTGTGGACCTCTTCACCACGATCCGCAGTCATGAGGGAACGACTAGAGAGAGTACTTTTTTTATTTCGCGCTTTTCAGTGACTTGCACCTACACCAGTCACAACCCATCTGGGTGTAATTGGTGTAAAGTTCTCATCAATACGAATTAATCAAGCAAGTTTTTAGAATTAGCATTTAGTTTTTAGAATGACATTTTACAATATAAATAAATCATTGCCTCATGTTCCACATATCATCCAATAAGTATCGATCCTTTTAAAAAGTATTTTTTTGTCTATATCATAAAGAGGAAAAATTTGTTGGTTTGGTTGTAATGAATAGGCTCAAAAACTACTGTGACGATTTCAAAAATTCTTTCACCATTGGATAGCTACATCATTAGCGAGTAACACCGTCTTTATTTTATCCCCGCACTCCCACGGGAACGGGAACTACGCGGATGAAACCGCGTGACGTCCGCTAGTTGTATTATATAGGTACCACCAGCCTGACCTCTGTGATAAAAACGTGCGCCGAAAAGTATCGACTCTATATGTGTTTTCACGCCAATATATTGTATAATTTTAAGTCTATTGCAACGTGAATTCTATCATACGCCATACGCTGGGCCGATTTCCAAAAACGGGATCAAACTAGCAAATCATTTAGACACCCTCTTCTACCGCACTTCGATGTCGATTGTAATATCATTTTGACATACGTCAATTTTGAAATATGTCAATTTTGAAATATGTCAATTTTGACATGTGTCAAAATGACAGTTACCCACACTCTTTCGCTGGGCGCGCGTAACTCGTGACGCTTGTACAGTTATATAATTTGTGTGATTGGACATCGGCCCTAAGTTGAATAGGGAGTCAGTGTGTGAAAATGTAATGATAACCGCCTTGCGAACTTGGTTTTATCGTATAGAACACCAAAGTTTCCTTGAATTACCATTAGATGGCGCTAATCGTGCCTTGCGGTTTTGCTCACATCCCTAATGATTTAAAAATATAAAAGTAATTTATGTCAGTACCTTATATAGGTACTGTCATGTGCATTTAGTGAAAAACGGTTATATTGGAATTAAAAACAGACACTTCAATATGATTTATCTGTATAGATTCTAGGAACATTTTATATGGATTTGTCGGCAATTTTTCTAGTACTTATTGTATGAATTGTGACTCCCAATACACCATACGTGCTATAATATGATAGTAGTGTAGATACGCTTTACCAAGTTACGTTTACAAATAAATGTCTTATTTGATTAATAAATATTATCATTGTTGACGATGTTTGTTTTATGTACCCAAAAATAATTAAATCGATTATAACGCAACCTATATTGTGATACGGACACTTAGGTGCAATTCATATTATGATTCACGAATGATTATAATTGTAGATGTTAGTCCCTAACTAACTTGTTATGAGGCTATTTGTCACAAAAGCACTACATATTTTGTGGACCATTTTAGGAATCTTCATAGGAAAGTGTGAAACAGGTGAATTGAGGAATATTAATCATTAGTGAATCATAATATGAATTGCACCTATGTGACCATTTTGACATTTCGATGATGAATCATATTCGGATCACATTATGATTCTCCCAAAGTGGCCTTTTTAGATCTACAGGGGGCTGACTATGATCGTTTAACCTTACCGTGTTAAGAACTCCCTAACTTTTATTGCCAAAATTAAACGTCAAAGCTAAGTTCTAAAATGATCTTAGTTGGTCCCCTGTTTTTTCTTTGAATCTGCCCCCTTTATACAAAACATGGATTAAACGAAGTTGAGACTAAACTCGGACTAATAGTAAGTCCATCCCTTTTTAAATACGTATCACAGAACGAGACGGAGCTACTTTCACACCAACGACAATTTGGTAGACCCTGTGATGTGTTGTTTCAAAAAATGGTATGTATAATTTTCATATATTTTGAGCTCTTTATTTAAGAATCAATGTTTCCAAGATAGTTTCTAACATTTTTTATTCAAATAATCAATTTAATTCCATAGTTAGTTTGCATAACCTTTTCGTAATATTGTACGAAACTTGCTTGAAAGTACCAGGAGTATCGAGGAGGTCACATTTAAATAGCATATAACACTAAAATGGCCGAATCAACTCTTGAAACTGTACGATAAATCACATTTAAATTTATTAATTAGTTATCAATCATACAGACACCTTATATCTTTTAAAAATATATGTATTATAACTCTGGAATATTTTATTTCCGGCGGCCATTAAAATATTTCGTTGTCTTAAGATAGGCAAAGGATACGTCCACCCAATAGCCAGGGTCTAAGAATATGGCTATGGTATCCCCTGCCTGTCGTAAGAGGCGACTAAAAGGGGGCCGGAGGGCCTGCTGGCGGTGATCGGGGTGGGAGCTTTGACCACCGGCGCGGGCCCGGGAAGGTGGCTCGCGCTGCCGCCCACAGCGAGGTCTCCAGGGGCGGCGTCACAGCTGCCCCGGGGATGTGCCCCGGCAAAGTGTGGGGGGACACCGGTGCGTTCTATCAGAGTACCCGGAGTCCCCCCTGAGCACTGAGGATGGCCACCGGGGGGGTTTTAGTGCGGTAAGAATCCCACATACCCCGATCTGCCTCTCCCAGGGCGGTCGGGGACCTTTTGAATGTAACGAATTTAGGATGTAACGAATATTCGTATGTTATTGGATATTCGTATTTGCATTCGCATCCTCAATATTTCTGCTAATGTTTTGCGAAAACAGTTCTAAATATACAAAAACAAATTCTTCTATAATTTGATTATATATATAACATTATATATATATATATATATACTGTATACTGTTATACTGTATACTGAAGCAACAAATATTCGCATTCGCGAATGTATTATAAATTACATTCGTTACATCACTACTATATATTAGAATTATATTACAAATATTGAGATTACCCAAGAGCCTTAGTATTCTAATTAATTAAAACAAGGGGATTGGAAATAAAAAAAAATTTGCGATTTCTCACAATACCATATTATCATTTAATTCACTAAATGTATGTATAATTATTTATCATATTTTTTGTGATAAAACTCTAGCATCCTATAACATGCTGCTATCAAAATTTACAAATATCGTACAGGTGCGTGTTTTTACAATTATTACATCATACCTATCATCGTCATTGACCGGGACATCACATATTTCATAATAATATAATAATCTTTATTACCAATAAAAATAACAAAAAAAATTTTTACATTACCAATGGGCCCCACACTAGGAAATTCCTGTATCGTGGGGACCGGTTCACCGGTTTTTCAAACATCTTTAGCATAAAAACGCAGATACACAGACAACAGTGACGACAGAAGTATTTCTAAGACTAATATATAAATCCCGACTTTCCTCCCCATCGGAATTATTAAACAAACAAATTGCTTAAACAAAAATCTCAATATCACTATCAACATTAAAATACCTTAAATAGGGTGATCCGAATAATTGTATACGTGACGCCAACATTTCTCATCCTGTACAATTAACACTAAATGACATCGTGTTTCGTGTCCGTCTGTTTCACACATAGGCACTTTAGGATTTGGTAGCATTGCGCTATATGATGCATTCGTTGAATTGGCAGTAAAGAAGTTTCACTTAATTCTCTCAACAAATCATTCAAAAGTCAAAAAATATTTATTCAAATCGTCAGAATGACATAATTATACAGGATTATACATGATACCGCCAGGTTCGGAAGGTTGCTTTTACTGAGAAGAACATGACAAGGAACTCAGTAATTACTGTTTTAAAAAATATTATACAATGTTAAGAATACAAAATAAATCACTTAAGAAACATAAGCCCATGGACACAGTTCTAATGCACAAATGTCGATAAAATTAACAAGCTATCAAGATCCATTCAAGTATTACGAAGCAGATTTTCTACAATTATTTATCAAACCTTGTCAGCAAAGGTAAGCAAACCTCTTTCCCCTCCCATGTTCCCCGAAGGGGTAGGCAGAGGTGTTGTAATCACAACACACACTTTTCACACAAGATGATTAAGTGCCAACGTGACAGATGGTGAGTCTATCGCCATCTTAGGCACTATACATACGTCTTTGAATTACTTCTCAGAAATATGCAGGTTTCCTCACGATGTTTTCCTTCACCGTAAAGCACGTGGTGTGAAATCACTGTACATAAGTTTTTTAGAAAAACTCATTGGTACAGACCCCGCTGGGATTCGAACTTGCGTCGCTTGCGTAGCAGGCGACTGCTCTAACCCCAGGCCACCACGGCTTCTTTAAGCAATTAATAAGCAAAGCATTGCAATACTTGAACGCCCCATTATTGCCCTTATAGGCATACGACATTCTATCGCGTATTGCTGCTGCTCCAAATAACCCCCATATTTGTTAAACAACGACAAAGATGGCGACATCCTTTCCGTCTGTTAAAAAGTTTTGACACATTTTGAGCTATGGCAATACGAAAAATGGTTAAGTTACGCGAATTGGGTACTATTTATCTCAGGACCTCTTTAAAAATTGTATTAGCATCAACTAGGGGTACATATCAATCTATACAGATAAATAAAAAGTGTCTGTTTGTAATACCAAAATTCCTAAAAACATCAGGCTTAAACATTGCTTTTTTTTGTAAAATTCACCTCAACCTTTAAACTATTTATATTGATAATAATAGACTAATCACTTGTATCAATAATAATTATTAATAATTGGGCCTTAATAATTCAACATACGTTCGCATTGGATCACCGCCGACTTAGAACTGAGCGGATATAAAAAAAAAACAATTATATTTGTATACTCTATGTTGAATTTAGTATCGTTTGAACATTTCTTAGGCAAGTCTAGATCTAAATGGAAAACTCACGGGATATAAAAAAAAAAAGGAAAATCTTATATATCTGTTATATATTTATAGTGAGATACGTAGTATGGTAAATCAGGCTGCGTCCTGCCTCTTTTTTTTTTTTTTTAACGTGGAGAATCCGTTATGGATACACCAACCGCCGCGGGGGCAGCGGAAGGGTTATGTCGGACTCACACCGACTAAACTCCACGGTGTTCCTCCAAGTCGCTAAGTGGGGGGTGCACGTGATACGTCTTCACATGCTTCGCCGTGACCCCCCCAGAGGCTGCGTCCTCCCTAGGCGCAAGGGTACGGGACGGGCTGCGTCCCGCCTCCCCCGCACCGCCCCGCGCCTATTAATATTGCATTGCAATAATAAAGTAGTATGCAACCAACTAGCGAGTTTGATTGACGCATCTCTCTTCCTGTTTTCCCGTATAAGTATCTAACAATATATATACAGATAAATAAAATTTAAGTGTCTGTGGAACTACAAGTTCCAAATTAACAACTTTTCACTTAATGTATATAATGTAAATAAATGACTGAAATAAAAATGACTCTGTCTGTCTGTCTGTAGCGGCTGAACCGATTCTACCGGGACTTTCACTGGCAGATAGCTAATGTTACAAGGAGTAACTTAGTCTACTTTTAATTTAAAAAAAAAATGGGTTCCGCGCATGAAATTAGGGGCACAACTTCATAAGCACGATTAATTTGAAAGAATTCACAATTAATCCTACCTTAGTTAGGTTATTAATACTTAGAGATATAAAAAAACAATTACCATTTGTAAAAAGTGTATTTTCCATATAACGTCAATTTGAATATAAATATGTTATCTGTATAACGTCTAATTGTAACAAAAAGCTCTGTATCCAAAGTCGGCAGTAATAAAAAAAAAAAACAACTGACGTAAATCAGCTGTTTTTCCCGCGCCAATGCAACCTGTTGACGTGTATACACTTGTCAAAGTCAAAAACACACATCTAATTACATTATATCTATCGCGAAAAAATACATTATAAATTTACAATAAATTTTATTCAATAACTTTATTTATAACTTGTGACTATCAATATACATCTTATATTAAACAAAAATTTCAATTATTCGCATTCTTAAGACAGCAAATTCTTTTGAAATAACGATATTAAAGAAATAGCTTCGCGTACGGGAATGACATATGTCACATTTACATAATTTTTTTATCGTTTCTATTAGCACAAGCGCGAGAGAATGTCAGATTATTGCCTACTGGCGTAACGCCAGGTGACATGCCATTGACAGTAAATCAGGGGGAGATTTTTAAGAGTGGCAACCGTAACGCTCTATGGACAGGGGCGTGCACTCCAGATAAGCAATGCTTACCGCGTCTCAATAACCAAAATACAATATGTATACAAATTAACTACAAACCAAAGAATAATTACAATGATTCATAGGTATATCGCGCGCACGTTCAATACCATAAGTATTGTGAACTATCCGACCTTAGTATCGACGTTCGACGAATAGTATCTTAAAAGTACCTACCTACCTACTTATTGTTTATGCTTACCACCCTGAAAATACAATGCACGCCCTTGTCTATGGAGTAAAATTATTAAAAAAAAAAAGATTCCATAGATTCCATATTGCATAACAAGGCTATACTGTGGTCGTAGTCTGTAGGGATGGTCGTTTCCAACCGAATTATGTAAACACATATAATATCAAATAATTTGAAACTGGTTAACATTTGCCTAGGGGTTATAAGGGATCATGGTTGCAAATGACGCCCCCTACATCCCGTTGATTAACAGATTGCCGTCACATTACCAATAACCATGTTTGAGGCAATAATAGTCGCGAGAAAGGATTTGCTGTCTCAGATCGACTGCATCTGTGTTAGTATAAAAAATTCTAACATACCACACCCTTAGAACGATAGGGGCTTAATCTGAATATATATAACTGACTGACTGACTGACTTACATAGTGATCTATCAACGCACAGCCCAAACTACGTTGACAAATAAATTTTGAGGTTAATTAGATTCGTAAATTTTCGAGTTGAGCTTCTATCGTTCTGAGGGTGCGATATATTGGAAAAAAATCTAAATTCCTTGCAACACTGTCTACATTTCTCCTGTAAATTTAGAAAAAAATCAATTAACGATTCGATAGGAATCTCGATTTAGCGATGCGAGCGATTAATCGCGATTATTTTCAATCGCAGTCGATGGTAGCGAGTCCGACTCGCGTGTAGTCGCCACTCATCGAACACGGCGCGATGCATCGTGTCAATCGACGATCGGGTCCATTCGGCTAGATTCGGCGCGACTCGGACCGATAGTTTGCACAAGTCACCGTGTTGACGTAATCGCCGATTTGTGTAGGATCAGAACAGCGCCATCTACCAGGCCACGGATACCATAAAAATCTGCGTTTAAGTCAACGCGACGACTTGCGACGGCGATTGAAGAAAGTCGATGTTATATCCGATCATCTCAAGCTACACAATTATATCGACTTTTGTGCACTGGAACTGTGTCCATGGGCTTATATATATTTTTTATGATTTATATTGTATTACTCAAAGCTGTAAAAAAAATTTTTTAAAAGAGTAATTACTGAGTTTCTTGCCAGGTTCTTCTCAGTAAAAGCAACCTTCCGAACCTGGCGGTAGCATGTATAATCCTATGTAATCGTGTCCTTCTGACGATTTGAAAGTACTTTGTAAAAAGTCTAATCGAATAAAGATATTTTGAATTGAATTGAATTGATCGAAAATTCGACCGACTCCGATTGTTTAATCGATACATCTCGGCATCACACATCGTTAAGTCGATCGACTTCTCGTTCGTCACGCCAATATTTTAAACATACTTCACAAATCTGGCGCGAATAATAACACCAGCGTTGCCAACCCTCCTTATTTTCAAGAACATCTACGTATTTCAGGTCTTTCCTGCAAAGCTCCTAACTTCAGTCCAGAATCTACTTATTTTTTAACAAATTTCCAAAACTAACACGAGATTACCACCGTTTTCGTAATCTATACTCGCTAAGCATCTCCGCCGAATATTAGTATTAGAAATTGTGCAGCGACTCCCAGCGGTGACGTGAACAACTAAAATATCTCATATAAACGGTAGCGAGTATATATGTATATATATATATGTGTGTGTATATGCATACATCTTAATATATATAAATCTCGTGTCACAATGTTTGCCCTCAATGGACTCCTAAACCACTTAACCGATTATAATAAAATTCGCACACCATGTGCAGTTCGATCCAACTTGAGAGATAGGATAGTTTAAATCTCAAATTATAGTCGCAAAGACTATATTTTATCCCATTACTCCCACGGGAACGGGAACTACGCGGGTGAAACCGCGGGACGTCCGCTAGTATTATTATATATATTTATACATAGACAATTCTACGTATTTGTCAAACCGTGTTACGCATTTTTCAAAATCTGAGTTGACAACACTGGCTACCACAGTCTAAAATTTAAAACTAACCAATCCTTATCTACTAAATAAACAGTATTATATTTAAGAATGATTAATAACTAATTAATAATTGAGAAAGCTTTCCTGAAAGAAAATGTCATTTAATCAATAACTTTTCCAATTAATAACTAACTTTTTCGATATGAAAACACCAAATTTTACGGTTATATAATTAATCTGTGCTTTTTTAACTCCAGACCGTTTCGGATCCGACCCGAGCTTCGGCCGTGACACGGTCAAATATTATTACCCATATTTTGTATGGTACTTACGGCCTCATTCGGCTCGGACTCGATCGGGTCGCAATCTCGACTCGCTAGAAGACACCGCGCAATATTTGTACCAGTTACCAAAGTATAGATTTTAACATATTTAACGTTGACTATATCGATTGCGTATTTACCTCATTGTGAGGAGCTCGTGGTAAAGTTGATATCGCATATCAATCGATCAGCGAAGTTAAGCAACCCTAACCCATGCCAGTAGTTGGACTGGTGACCGGCCGAGTTCCCTCCGTGCCTCGGAGAGCACGTTAAGCCGTCGGTCCCGGTTGACAACTTATCATCTTTGGCAATCGTTACAGCTCGGTCGGAGGCCAAAAATAGTCTGACAACTGGTTTAACCCAGATCATAGGTTTTCCTCGTTAAAGGGGTTGCGAAGGTCAGGTGGCAGTCGCTTCGTATAAGAATCAGGTGCACTCATCGGGTACACTCATTTCTCTCTACTTGAACTTTTGGCCCATCTTTGAATCGCGAAAAATGCTATCACCAAACGAGCGACGAGCGACTGCATGAGGCAGTAACTTTTAGATTCGCGGGAAATTTGAAAATGGGGTCGCTCGACCAGATAGTCACTGAAAACGAGCGACGAGCGGCTGCAAGAGGTTGCATCTTAATGAGCAAAATACGCAATCGATATTGTCAACGTTAAAAAAAATCTATCTTGGTATACAGTGCCTCTTGAAGTTCACGGAAATACATAAAAAGCTTGTGTGACCGAAACAAAATAATTAACAAACTATTTGTAAATTCGTTCATAATAATTGAGTTCAAATCATGCGCCCGCACACCTCTACAGGAATATATTGTCAGTTTTTTTTAATTGATGACGCTTTTACATACGAAGTCTTTTTCTGGATGCACAGACAGCTAAAACCACTATCTATATCTAAATATATATATCTCAAAGGTGACTGACTGACTGACATAGTGATCTATCAACGCACAGCCCAAACCACTGGACGGATCGGGCTGACATTTGGCATGCAGGTACATGTTATGACGTAGGCATCCGCTAAGAAAGGATTTTGATTAATTCTACCCCCAAGGGGATAAAATAGGGGATGAAAGTTTGTATGAAACTGTCAATTTTAAACCGATGTATTATATAAAACTAAATCTACGCGGGTGACACCGCACACAGCTAGTTGTCTTACAAATGTACTAAAATTCTCTGTACATATCTAGTTGAAACTAATTATAATAATAATCTAATCCTACTACCCTTTGAGGAAAAAAATCATTTTTATATTCGACTTAAAAACAATAATATTTAGTATACGTTTTTTTATTTTTTTGTTAATGTTAAAACTACTAGTTTTTTTTTGTAGTATATTTTAATAGACATTTTATGATAGAACTTTACATAGACCTCCATTCTTTTTTAAAATCTTATAATTATATATGATAAGAGTTTATTTAAAGTATTTATCTTGTCCAGAATGTATTTTTTAGTAATTATCATTGCTTACTAAGAAATGTACATGATGCCAGCTGAGTTTCTTGTCGGTTCTTCTCAGAAGGCTAGTTTCCGAACCGGTGGTCAATTCCTCGACATTCATAAGTGCCTTACCAGGGCCTATACTAAATAAATCATTTTCATTTTCATTAAAATCATTCCAGTAATAATAATAGAGCCGTGGTGGCCTTGAGGTTTGAGCAGTCGCCTGCTACGCACGCGACGCAAGTTCGAATCCCAGCGGGGCCTGTACCAATGAGTTTTTCTAAAAAACTTATGTTCAGTGATTTCACACCACGTGCTTTACGGTGAAGGAAAACATCGTGAGGAAACCTGCATGTTCTGAGAAGTAATTCAATGACGTGTGTAAAGTGTCTGAGACGGCGATGGACTCACCATCTGTCACGTTGGCACTTAATCATCTTGTGTGAAAAGTGGGTGTTGTGATTACAACACCTCCGCCTACACCTTCGGGAAATACAGGCGTGAGCATATGTATGTAATATTAATATAATCAAATTAAATCCCATACTACTCTAAACTATATTACTCATGTCTCAGTAGCCTTGATGTATTTATATATAACAATTATATACCTTCAAACGAGCAATTCTTGTATATATATTCTTCGTATGTTTCTTAAGCGATTTATTTTGTACTCTTAAAATTGTATAATATGTATGAAAAGAGTAATTACTGAGTTCCTTGCCAGGTTCTTCTCAGTAAAAGCAACCTTCCAAACCTGGCGGTATCATGTATAATACTGTATAATTATGTCATTCTGACGATTTGAAAGTACTTTGTAAAAAGTCTAATCGAATAAAGATATTTTTTGATTATGACTTTGACTGATGAGTAGAATCTGAATCTCGGAAACGGCTCCAACGATTTTCACGAAATTTTGTGTTTAGGGGGTTTCAGGGGCAAAAAATAGATCTAGCTAGGTTTCATTTATGGAAAACATCGTTCTGACCATGTTTTCAGGCACTGAAAAACTCATACAATATCATTACAACACGACAGTAAATTTCTCCGACATCTGTCAAGTTATGGTAGCTCAGACGTGAGGCTTCCATCTTACTGGGCGATAACGAAACTAGAGTACCACGGGACGAGACTGACGTTCACCGGTTGGATTTTTTCATGTTTTTTAGTTTAGTTTTCTGTGAGAATGAGAAACCAGGGCCAAAGACATTATATTGAGTCTTAAAGTAAAACGGCACTCTATATCTCTCTGCCTACCCAGTCACTCTTTATATCGCATATTAGGGCTGCCACATTGCATGTCATATGTATTAACATAATCGTATGCTATGAATTACATATACAACTAAATAACTATTTATTTGTTGCATAAACATTCTGTGATTACCCTGACATTGATTTATCCAAAACATTATCTATACAGATAAATAAAATAAATTTTTTTACTAAATTCATATAAAAATATATACGGTATTGACACACCGAGCCACCCGGTGGACACACACCCATTTCTTGACAGAAAAATCCCAATATAAATTTTTGACCCGACCCGGGAATCGAACCCTCGTGATCTGCAGGCTAACGTACTAAACACTAGACCAACGAGGCATTTCCACTATGATACTCAGGTCAGCCAACTAGCGTGGCTGTCTATTGGTAAAATCATTTTCATAATCGGTCCAGGCCACTCGAGGTTCTGTATACAAAGTAACATTATCCTCAAGCTTCGATACAAAATGTATGGGAATGACATATGTCACGTGACTGATTTATATAATTACCATAATTTTTTATCGATTCTATTAAGGTGCAGCCTCATGCAGCCGCCCGACGCTCGTAACATCTATATTTTATCCCCGTACTCCCACAGGAACGGGAACTACGCTAATGATACCGCGTGACGTCCCGCTAGTAATAAATATAGGGAATGTTAGAAGGTTATTGAAATATTGGGATTTTCATTTCCAAGATATTGTTTTCATTCTTAAATGATCGGAACAGGGCTGCATGCAGCCGCGACAAATGCGAAATTTACAGCGACAAATGTGGTCACGTGACCCCATTTTAAATTTACAGCGCCAAATGTGGTCACGTGACCCCATTTTAAATTTACAGCGCCAAATGTGGTCACGTGACCCCATTTTAAATTTACAGCGCCAAATGTGGTCACGTGACCCCATTTTAAATTTACCGCGAATCATAAAGGAACTACTTCGCCGCTCGTCGCTCGTTTGGTGATGGTGACATTTGTCGTGATTCAAAGATGGGCCAAAAGTTCAAGTAGAGAGAAATGAGTGTACCCGATCCAGAAAAGCTAACGGTTGATGGAATGTCTTCACCATATGTGGTAGTTGGTGACGAGGCATTCCAATTAACATACTACTTACACTCTCGATACTTCCCAGCGATAAAGATCAACATTATCAGCATTGTCACTACATATCACGTGATCACATTTGTCGCTGGAAACGAGCGTCGGGCTGCATAAGGTTACACCTTTAGCCAATTGCGAGAGAATTTTACTTTGTCTAGGGTTACTGTAGATTTAGAAATTACCCCGTATAATCCTGCAGGACCTGGTTGACCGAGCTGGGCTCGGTTTCTATTTCTCGCAAAAAACTTAACTTTAAAAAAGAAAAATTCGAACCGTTGAACGTCAGACTCGAACCGGGGAACTCTAGGTTCATTTACTGAAAATGAAACCTAGCTAGATTCATTTTTTGCCCCTGAATCCCCTACACTAAATATTTTATGAAAATTCATGGAGCTGTTTTCGAGATTCAGGTTCTATATATATATATATACAGAATGTCGGGGAAAATAGGACAGCTGTTAAAATATGTGATAGGGTATAATTTTAGGAAGCAAATGAAATTATCATGTCAAAAATATCTTCTTCCGTTTTCGAGTAATTGACGTTCAAAGTTGACCATATCAAGACCTTATTTTCGCATAAAAATCAGCGGTAACGTAGAGTTATTCACGTGAAATCTAACTACGTTCTTATTTTTTTCTCCCACTAATAGTTCCTGAAATAATCCCGTGAAACCATTTTTGAAACCATTAACCTTCCCCTTAATTGACCAAGTTCAATGACCGCGTACTGTAGGTAAACGCGGCCGCGCGTTCATTCAATCCCTTAAGGCCGCGAGCTCTTCGGCCCTTAGCAACCATAGCCTATAACTACGTTATCGTTGGAGCTAGATATTTTACGACTTCAACATAGTGATATATTCATAAAACACAACAACTTCTAGAAGACAACTGTTCCTTTTTCTCCGACATCCTGTATACATATACAAGAATTGCTCGTTTAAATGTATAAAGTTATAAGATTTATATTATTATTATTATTGTAGATGAAAAGTACATTTATAACTACCCCCTACCCTTTGGAGAAGGCAAAAGACCCTAAAACGTCTATTAAAATATACTAACATTTTATAAGATAATATTACTGCTTTTCACAACATTTTAACTGTATTCAAGCTTCCAACAATTACTTTACAATCTTAAGATGGCAAAACGTTTTATCTCCTGCATTCAATGCGACATTGTCACAATTGGATGGGTGACCGCCCGAGTTCCCTCCGTGCCACGGAGAGCACGTTAAGCCGTCGGTCCTGGTTTATCCCAGATCACAGATTTTCCTCGTCAAAGGGATTGCGAAGGTCAGATGGCAGTCGCTTCGTATGAAAATCAGGTGATCAGCCACATCGGGTTGAATCAAGTGCCGACCACAACAATGTATGGGATAAGGCCAGGGACGATGATGATATGGTACACGAAGTACCAGGCGCACATAACGGACAAGGAGTTAATAAGTTGATTGTGACTAACATGGAGCCACATCGGGTTGAATCAAGTGCCGACCCCAACAATGTATGGGATAAGGCCAGGGAGATGATGATATGGTACACGAAGTACCAGGCGCACATAACGGACAAGGAGTTAATAAGTTTATTGTGACTAACATGGAGCCACATCGGGTTGAATCAAGTGCCGACCCCAACAATGTATGGGATAAGGCCAGGGAGATGATGATATGGTACACGAAGTACCAGGCGCACATAACGGACAAGGAGTTAATAAGTTTATTGTGACTAACATGGAGCCACATCGGGTTGAATCAAGTGCCGACCCCAACAATGTATGGGATAAGGCCAGGGAGATGCTGATATGGTACACGAAGTACCAGGCGCACATAACGGACAAGGAGTTAATAAGTTGATTGCGACTAACATGGAGCCACATCGGGTTGAATCAAGTGCTGACCTAGACCGGGCCGGGTCCGAGCCGAGTTAGGCCGTTATCACACGGTTGCCACTCGGTATAACGCGGAAAACCAAACTCACAATACCTCACGGCAACCGTGTGAAGCCCGAGCAACGACGACGGTCTAAGCTCGGCTCGGACTCGGCCCGGACCCGACACGGTCTATCGTGCACCTACATGCACGTAATTGGAGTCGCTTACTGTTAATATATTGAAAAAAATAGTAATTTGCCATTTTGATTATTGTTTCGATTGAAACGGTTTTATAATATATTTCAAGCCATTTGTCAATAAATAGTTTATTATTCCCGTTCCCGTGGGAGTACGGGGATAAAATATAGCTTATGTTACTCGCTGATGATGTAGCTATCCAATGGTGAAGGATTTTTTGAAATTGGTCTAGTAGTTTTTGAGCCTATTCATTACAAAAAAAGTTTTCCTCTTTATAATATTAGTGTAGATTAACCCATAGATAGAGATCTAGAGCATATGTATGAAGATAAAAACTGGATCAATCCTTAAATGGTCAAATGAGACTTACTTTTATACATACATCTTCTATACATATAGATAAAATTGAAGTATCTGTAATGAAAGAAGAAAAATTTCTGTCCGTCTGTTCGCTTTCACTAGCGGATAGCTAATGTTACAAGGAGTAACTTAGGCTTACATTTATTTAAAAAAGGGTGAAGTCGCCGCGAACAATAAATGTATCAACTTGACAACATATGCTCACGCCTGTATTCCCCGAAGGGGTAGGCAGAGGTGTTGTAATAACAACACACACTTTTCACACAAGATGATTAAGTGCCAACGTGACAGATGGTGAGTCACTTTACATACATCATTGAATTACTTCTCAGAAATATGCAGGTTTCCTCACGATGTTTTCCTTCACCGTAAAGCACGTGGTGTGAAATCACTGTAAGTAAGTTTTTTTTGAAAAACTCATTGGTACAGGCCCCGCTGGGATTCAAACCTCAAGGCCACCACGGCTATTTATTGACAAATGACTGAAATTTGTCTAATTTTTTAAAATTAATTTACAGTAAATATATATATAAGCTTTTTTTACAATAATTTTATATTTAACCAAAAAAAAAAATAGGTTCGAGACTTTTGAGCCAGCAATACGCATTGTAAAACTGCTATATAATATGAAAAACATTGCCAACGCAGAAATTTTATGTCCACATTAAATACAATATTATTAAAACTATCCATAATTTTTTTACATTAAATTTATAATAAAACTGAAATTATTCACATTGTATAACTACTATTTATACACTATTTTTTTTTAATTTTCGCATAATTTATTTATAATAAAGACGGGAAAAATGCACATCGTTTAAACAATTAACGAATTTTTTTTTTTGTAATATTAAAGAGTTTCTGCAAAGAAAATTGCTAGCGTTGAACACGAGTCTTTCCGCTGGGGTTGCCAGACGAAAAAACAATACTACTTTTTAGGTAGTTGCCCACCGCAAAAATATTAAAAAACATATCAAATTCTTACTTCGTTGAGTTTTTCCTATGCACCGTTGGTTTTTCCGTCTTGGTTTGTGGTTTCTTTTCGGTTTTCTCCGGTTTCTGTTGCGGTGGAGGCGTGCTCTTGTCCAAGGCGGGCGGTGTGGTGGCTTTCTTGGGTTTGTTCGCTTTCGCGGCGGCCGCGTAGTTAATAGGTTTGAGTCCCGGCGCGACAGACGGCGTATCTTCCGTTAGTGTTGGTTGGGACTGGAAAATTTAATAATCAACTACTGTGATACATACAATGGGGAAGCTCGTGGCACAGTTGCTACTGCGCATATCATTCGATCAGCGAAGTTAAGCAACCCTAAGCCTAGCCAGTAATTGCATGGGTGACCGCCCGAGTTCCCTCCGTGCCTCGGAGAGCACGTTAAGCCATCGGTCCCGCTTGACAACTGGTTTAACCCAGATCACAGATTTTCCTCGTTAAAGGGGTTGCGAAGGTCAGATGACAGTCGCTTCGTATAAAAATCAGGTGATCAGCCACATCGGGTTGAATCAAGTGCCGACCCCAACATTGTATGGGATAAGGCCAGGGACGATGATGATATGGTACACGAAGTACCAGGCGCACATAACGGACAAGGAGTTAATAAGTTGATTGTGACTAACATGGAGCCACATCGGGTTGAATCAAGTGCCGACCCCAACAATGTATGGGATAAGGCCAGGGAGATGATGATGATGATGATGTATGTTAGTCTTTAAGGTATGTATTGTATTATTGTCATACCGTTATCTGGTACCCATAGTACAAGCTTTGCTTACTTTGGGATCAGATGGCGATATGACATGTCATGTACTTATTATTATTAATAAATTGATTTGATTTTAGATAGATTGATATATATATCTAAAAAGGCTCGAATCTGTATATACAATAGATGTATCATTTCCATCTCACCTTAGGTAATTCCTCGTCTTCTAGCTTGATCTCACTCTTGACTGATTTAACTTCCTTCTTAGGTTGAACCTGCAATATTACATAAGCATATATATATACAGGTGTCGGAGAAGAAGGAACAGTTGTCTTCTAGAAGTTGTTGTGTTTTATGAATATATCACTATGTTGAAGTCGTAAAAATATCTAGCTCCAACGATAACGTAGTTATAGGCTATGGTTGCTAAGGGCCGAAGAGCTCGCGGCCTTAAGCGATTGAATGAACGCGCGGCCGCGTTTACCTACATTACGTACCAGGTCATTGAACTTGGTACATTAAGGAGAAGGTTAATGGTTTCGAAAAATGGTTTTATGGGATTATTTCAGTGGGAGAAACAAAATAAGAACGTAGTTAGATTTCACGTGATTAGCTCTACGTTACCGCTGACCTTGATATGGTCAACTTTGAACGTCAATTACTCGAAAACGGAAGAAGATATTTTTGTCATAATAATTTGATTTGCATCCTAAAATGATACCCTATCACATATTATAACAGCTGTCCTATTTTCCCCGACACCCTTTATATATTTATCAAATTAATATGTAAAGATTAAGAGTAAAGCCCTTGGGGTTGGAGCAGTCGTCTACTACGCAAGCGACGCAGGTTTGAATCCCAGCGGGGTCTGTACCAATGAGTTTTTCTAAAAAACTTATGTACAGTGATCTCACACCACGTGCTTTACGGTGAAGGAAAACATCGTGAGGAAACCTGCATATGTCTGAGAAGTAATTCAAACACGTATGTATAGTGGCTGCGACGGCGATTATTCACCATCTGTCACGTTGGCACTTAATCTCGAGTGAAAAGTGGGTGTTGTTATTACAACACCTCTGCCTACCCCTGTATGTACAATCATGTCTAAACTAATACAAAAATCTTACCTTAGTTTCGGATTTAACGACAGCCGGTCTGGTTTTCTTGACCTCGACCTTGGCTGGTTTCTTCACCTCTTTGGGTTTGACCTTAAGGTCTCTGTCCTTTGACCTCTTGCTGTCGATGGGATGCACGTCGGCTGCCGATACCTCCGGGGGGTCTTTAGGAGGTTGTGGGTCTGGGGGGGACGAACATACTATTAATTTTAAGTCGGTTGGTTAACGATTAATTCCGTAACATATTTAGATTAATTAATTTATTTATTGTTAACTATAACGGTTACACCAATTAAAATAGTTAACATGATATACAAAACAACTAGAAATACTATACAAGATTATAAAATGAGGACTTTAAAACATAAAACTCCAGACACTCTGATACAATTTTGCTCCATTCGTCAGCAAACAGATCGCGTTCAGGGCAACAATTTGAGCTGTCGACAAGATCTTGCAGTGTGTCTATTGGGGACATTTAACTGACAGAACAGGTCGTGAAGTTTGAGACTGAAGTTTGATGATGGTTGAGGAGGTCAATGGCTGGCATTCACGTCATACAACACTGTGAACAGGTGCTGCTTGTGGGGGCTGGTCATCTCAAGCTACGCATTTAGTTATAAGTAGATGTACTAGATTTTTAGTTATTTTAATTTTTATCGACATTTGTGCATTGGAACATTGTCCATGAGCTCACGTTTTTTTTTCTAAATTATTTATTTTGTATTCTTTAAATTGTATAATTTTTTTTAAAAGAGTAATTACTGAGTTTCTTGCCAGGTTCTTCTCAGTAAAAGCAACCTTCCGAACCTGGCGGTATCATGTATAATACTGTATAATTATGTCATTCTGACGATTTGAAAGTACTTTGTAAAAAGTCTAATCGAATAAAGATACTTTATGACTTTGACTTTTGGCTATAGCCCCGTGAAGGAGCTTACAGGCAAATAGAAGCTGATCCAACTCTCCCTCCGTAGCTCCAGTGTATTCATTCCTATGTATACTTATTTTATAAAGAGGAATGTATATGTATGTATGTTTGTAACGACTTGTCTCAAAAAGCACTGGACCGATCTTGAAAATTCTTTCAGCAATGGATAGCTACATCATCAGCGAGTGACACAGGCTATATTTTATCCCTGTACTCTCACGGGAACGGGAACTATGCGGATGAAACCGTGCGACGTTCGCTAGTTTCTATTTAAAAGGGCATTAAAAAACCCATTTGTTTTATGAGAGCCTCTTTATTATTATTTTTATTTATTATTATATTCCGTACTAGTACCTAGTACCTACTCTGATGTATGGAAGTGAATGTTGGGTTTGGCAGAAGAAACATGAAAGTACAGTGAATGCAGTGGAAATGCGTTCGTTACGAAGTATGTGTGGGGTCACCATTGTAGATCGAATGAACAATAGTGTGATAAGAGACAGTTGCAAGTTGAACAATGATGTGGTGACCAGAATTGAGAGAAATATGTTGAGATGGTTTGGACATATCGAAAGGATGAGTGAAAGGCGATTAACGAAACACATTTATAGAGCGAATGTGACCGGAAGTGTCGGTAGAGGGCGTCCAAGGAACAACTACTATGACACAATTAATAGTATTATTCAGAAAGATCAAATTCGGAGCACTCGTAACCGAAGAAAGTGTATGAAGTGATGCATGAATGTGGATGAAGCGAAAGAAGTATGTAAGAGTCGTAGCATGTGGCAAACGTTGGTCTCTGCCTACCCCCATGGGATACAGGCGAGAGCATATGTATGTATTTTATATCATTTGTTAGCCTTTAGGTAAGGAACCCTTATAATAGATACATAATACATTCCTGGTAAGATACAGACAGGGGGACGGACGGACGGACAGGCTTCGGGCGGTCTTCTGGGCGGACGTACGGATGAATCTTAGTAATAGGGTCCCGTTTGGACCCTTTGGGTACGGATGTTTATGGCACATACCTTCCGTAGTGTGTTCACTGTTGTCTGTGGAGGCCTCGCGGGGACCCACCGCAGGCTGCCCCTCAGGCTTGTCTTGGGGCTCTGTATATATTACACCACACATTATCGTCGGTATATTATATACATGCATAAACAGGGTGTCGGAGAAAAGGGAACAGTTGTCTTCTAGAAGTTGTTGTGTTTTATGAATATATCACTATGTTGAAGTCGTAAAATATCTAGCTCCAACGATAACGTAGTTATAGGCTATGGTTGCTAAGGGCCGAAGAGCTCGCGGCCTTAAGCGATTGAATGAACGCGCGGCCGCGTTTACCTACATTACGTACCAGGTCATTGAACTTGGTACATTAAGGGGAAGGTTAATTGTTTTATGGCTACTGAAAAATCAAGCCCTCAAAAGTATGAAACAAGTGACGTTCAGAGGATAGCCACGTAGTCCAACAAACGCTTACCTGTGGGCGGTGGCTGCCTACCCCTGGTAGGCACAAATTCGGCTGCGAGTGGGTTTAGTGTCGATCGGGACACTGCCTCCGCTAAGCTGACGGTACACGTGCCGTTGCTCGTACTGAAAATTAAATGAAATTGCATTGCATTCTATATACAGACTATATTCATATACTCTGTCTATATGTATGGCTAATGACACGAGCAGTTAGCAGTGTTTCTCCGCTCGCTACATAGATGGCGCTACTCGCTAGCAAATGCGAATTTTGAGTACAAATACACGAGAACCTAAATCGCGCTATGAGAGTTTTACAGTATACAGAGTGTCGGGGAAAATAGGTCAGCTGTTAAAATATGTGATAGGGTATAATTTTAGGGAGCAAATAAAATTATTATGATAAAAATATCTTCTTCCGTTTTCGAGTAATTGACGTTCAAATTTGACCATATCAAGATATTATTTTCGCATAAAAATCAACGTAGAGTTATTCATTTTTAGTTTTTTCTCCCCCTAATAGTTGTTGAAATAATCCCATAAAATCATTTTTCGAAACCATTAACCTTCTCCTTAATGTACCAAGTTCAATGACCTGGTACGTAATGTAGGTAAACGCGGCCGCGCGTTCATTCAATCGCTTAAGGCCGCGAGCTCTTCGGCCCTTAGCAACCATAGCCTATAACTACGTTATCGTTGGAGCTAGATATTTTACGACTTCAACATAGTGATATATTCATAAAACACTACAACTTCTAGAAGACAACTGTTCCTTTTTCTCCGACATTCTGTACACACAAGTATTTTAGTTTCTGGAGTGGAGTTAGTGGAGTGAAAAGCTGTTTATTTGGAATAAGAGACAGACACTTCAATGTTATTTGTGTATATATGTATAGATGACTCACGTAGGTTGGTGTATATTCTGCGAGTTGGTATTCCTCTCCCTCTGTTCATCCTCGAGCATGGCCTCAATACATTGCTCCATCAAGGCCTCTTCCTCCAACTGTTGCATCACCTGGGATCACCAGAAGTTATCATAAGGGAGGACTATGAATACACATCTTGCCAGTAATTCAAAGAAATATGTTGCGATGGTGTGGACATATCGAAAGGATGAGTGAAAGGCGATTAACGAAACACATTTATAGAGCGAATGTGACCGGAAGTGTCGGTAGAGGGCGTCCAAGGAACAACTACTATGACACAATTAATAATAAAACCTGATTGACCGAGCTGAGCTAGTTTCGTTTTCACAGAAAAGAAAAAACTTGATATTTAGCATGTGGCAAACGGTAGTCTCTGCCTACCCCCATGGGCTACAGGCATGAGTGAGCATATGTATGTATCATTATCTCCCTGGCCTTATCCCATACATTGTTGGGGTCGGCATTTGATTCAACCCGATGTGGCTGATCACCTGATTTTTATACGAAGCGACTGCCATCTAACCTTCGCAACCCCTTTAAGGAGGAAAATCTGTTATCTGGGTTAAACCAGTTGTCAGACTATTTTAGGCCTCCGACTGACCTGTAACGATTGCCAAAGATGATAAATTGGCAACCGGGACCGACGGCTTAACGTGCTCTCCGAGGCACGGAGGGAACTCGGGCGGTCACCCATACAATTACTGGCTAGGCTTAGGGTTGCTTAACTTCGCTGATCGAATGATATGCGCAATAGCAACTGTGCCACGAGCTCCTAGAGCATATGTATGTATATTGAAAAAATTAAACTCCCGTAAGCTGGAAGCCTCACGTCTGAGCTACCATAACTTGACATATGTCAGCGATATTTAGTAACTGTAATGATTTTGCCTGAAAACATGTACTTAACGATGTTTTCTGAAAATGAAACCTAGCTAGATCAATTTGTTACCTCCGAAACCCCCTACATACACAATTCCATGAAAATCATTATATGTAGAGGTCCTTGAGAGGTGAGATTCCTCTAGAGGTCTTATAATATACCTGTTTATCAAATTCTTCCTCATTTTCCATCCACATGTAGTCAGCAAAATCGTCTTGCGTGGGGGCAGGCACTGCTGGGTAGGCAGCTGGGAAGTATGCTCCTGCCATCACGTAACCTGAGAACACGCAAAGTTATTGTCTACTAGATGACCCGACTTAATATAATTCGTAAAAAAAATGCATTGTTTCATATCCTTGTATTCCCCGAAGGTGTAGGCAGAGGTGTTGTAATCACAACACCCACATTTCACACAAGATGATTAAGTGCCAACGTGACAGATGGTGAGTCCATCGCCGTCTCAGACACTTTACACACGTCATTGAATTACTTCTCAGAAATATGCAGGTTTCCTCACGATGTTTTCCTTCACCGTAAAGCACGTGGTGTGAAATCACTGAACATAAGTTTTTTAGAAAAACTCATTGGTACAGGCCCCGCTGGGATTCGAAATTGCGTCGCTTGCGTAGCAGGTGACTGGTCAAACCTCAAGGCCACCACGGCTCTGTGTCAATGCAATGTCTATATAACAGGGCGTAAGATTATTTTAAATAGATTACATAGATTTAGTTTTATATAATATATTGGTATAAAATTTACAAAATTTCATACAAACCTTCATCCCCTATTTTATCCCCTTGGGGATAGAATTAATCATAATCCTTTGTTATCGGATGCCTACGTCATAACATGTACCTGCATGCCAAATGTCAGCCCGATCCGTCCAGTGGTTTGGGCTGTGCGTTGATAGATCACTATGTCAGTCAGTCAGTCATAATATATATTTCGATAAGTTTTAGTGTCTAATTCATTAAGGTTAGATTAGAGGTACCTGGTTGCTTTTTCACCAAAAAAGTAAAATTTTTCGCAAAAAAAAATTAACCCCGGTCCAACGTCATTTGGCCTGAAACCGGTGTATAGTCTAATTCCGTTACCACCCGATAGGCTGGAAGCCTCCCGTCTGAGATATCGTAACTTGACACATGTCGGAGACATATACTGTCGTATTGTAATGATATTGTTGCAATTTTTCATTGCCTGAAAACATGGTTAAAACAAAATTTTCTCAATATATAGCCTATATAGGATCAATTCATTGCCCCCGAAACCTCCTACATACATACAAAATTTCATGAAAATCATTGTCGCCGTATCCATTTTTTTTTGCAATTACAGATGGCGAGCTCCAATATCACTTTTTTAGAGTTAGTAGTATAAAAATAAATAGGGAGGCCTACCTGGCATGTGTCCGCGCGGTATGTGTACCGGGTAGACAGGCGGCCGATGGATGCCCGCGTCGCCACTGCCTACCACACCGCCGCCAACGCCGCTGTCAATTATTACGCCGTTTGGCTGGAAATAATACAGATCGGATCTTAGAACGAGCAATTCTTGTATATATATATAAAATCTGAATCCGGGATCAGATGAAATCAACTCAGTAGTTTTTGAGTTTATTCATTACAAACATACACAAAAATACAAATCTTTCCTCTTTATAATAGTAGTGTGATGTAGATAAATATATATATGCATGATGTATGTACATAGAGGAGTTCGTGGCACAGTTGCTATTGTGCACCTCGTTAAAGGGATTGCGAAGGTCAGATGACAGTCGCTTCGTATAAAAATCAGGTGATCAGCCACATCGGGTTGAATCAAGTGCCGACCCCAACAATGTATGGGATAAGGCCAGGGACGATGATGATATGGTACACGAAGTACCAGGCGCACATAACGTACAAGGAGTTAATAAGTTGATTGTGACTAACATGGAGCCACATCGGGTTGAATCAAGTGCCGACCCCAACAATGTATGGGATAAGGCCAGGGAGATGATGATATGGTACACGAAGTACCAGGCGCACATAACGGACAAGGAGTTAATAAGTTGATTGCGACTAACATGGAGCCACATCGGGTTGAATCAAGTGCCGACCCCAACAAAGTATGGGATAAGGCCAGGGAGATGATGATATGGTACACGAAGTACCAGGCGCACATAACGGACAAGGAGTTAATGAGTTGATTGCGACTAACATGGAGCCACATCGGGTTGAATCAAGTGCCGACCCCAACAATGTTTGGGATAAGGCCAGGGAGATGATGATATGGTACACGAAGTACCAGGCGCACATAATGGACAAGGAGTGAGTACATAAAGTTAGACCCTATAGATATTTAGCTACCTCGTTGGTCTAGTGGTTATCAAGTTTGCCTGCCAATCACGAGGTTGATTCAATAAACAGTGCACCTGTGTTTGCACACACGCGTGCACTATCATATCTCCTGCGGACATGGCTGATTCACAATGAGATTAGCCGCCGTAACCGAAATTCGGCAGGAGACCATTATTACACATATAGTTAAATATAAAACCTCTACTCACATGCCACTGGCCATTTTCCTCGCTCCCATAATAAGCACCAACATTAGCCGTTGTCTCTGGTATTTTCATAATGGCAACACTATCCAATCACTGTATGCCAAAATCCATACAAATACCAACTACACAATAATTTTAACAGTTGATAACAACTTACTTATAAATTGTTTGAATTATAACTATACTCAATGTGTTACTTATGTATCTGTCCGTTTGTTTAGTTATTGAAAATGTATTTTGATATAAAATTATTGACTGTAGGCACTGGTTTCATAAGTATTTTGTGATTAATGGTGACTGAAGATATCATTTCTAATTTTCTCTGCAACTGAAAATAAAAAAAATATATTATCAGAGTGAGAAAGCTAATGTTGTGGAGTGAGAGGGCAATACTGGACTTAATTACATTGTTTAGTTAACACTGGATACATCATGTATTGCCAAAAGGGGCAGGCACTTTTCACTGAAGATTAAGTGCCAACGTGACAGATGGTGAGTCTACCGTCTCAGCCACTATACATACGTCTTTGAATTACTTCTCAGAAATATGCAGGTTTCCTCACAATGTTTTCCTTCACCGTAAAGCACGTGGTGTGAAATCACTGTACATATGTTTTTTAGAAAATCTCATTGGTACAGGCCCCGCTGGGATTCGAACTTGCGTCGCTTGCGTAGCAGGCGACTGCTCAAACCCCGAGGCCAATATGGATAGCAATAGAATGCCTGTTAAATTAAGTGGATACATACAATAACTACCACCTTAATTACTTATATTAGGTGTTAATCTATACAGATAAATAAAATTGAAGTGTCTGTTTGCAATTCCAAAATAGGTAACAGCTTCTCACTTAATACATATGAAAGTATATACGGTACTGATTAAAAAAAAAAAACATTTTAAAAAAAATCTCTGTTTGTCTATTGTTCCGGGTAATCTCTGAAACGACTAGACCTTAACGGGACTTCCACTGAGAGATAGCTATAGTTACAAGGAGTAGCTGAGGCTACTTTTATTTTAAAAATTGTGATTGATGATTTCCACAGAGTTATAAAATTAAATCAATCATAAACCATTCCTTTTTTTTTTCAACAGACAGTTTTTTTTTATAATAAGCAGACTGACAGACAGAGAAAATATTAAAAAAGTTTCTTTTATTTCGGAATTATGTTTGATTTTGGAATTACAAATAGACAATTCAATTTTATTTATCTGTATAGAATAGAATATAGATTAAAAAGGTTGGGCTGAATAAGTTACGTTTGTATGATGTAATTAAATGTAATAAAAAAAACTAGTTATTGAAAACTTTGAACAAGGCTGAAATTAAATCGAGTATATTCAAAATACAATAAATTTACGTGGCAGTATAAATTAATATCTTTGCTTCTATGGCAAAATGAACAATAAAAAAAAAACGAAAAAAAAAAAACAATACGAATTTGAAATTGTCTTTGAGTTACGCGTAATTGTTATAGCTTATTAAATGGTGAAATCATGTAAGATTACGAGAGATTTCCGACGCAAGTTCATCATAATGTTATGAAACGGTATGTCAACAAAAGTAGGTGTTCCCAATTCCAATTAAATATTCCACTTTCTTTGGTCGCACTACAATCACCTCCACGTATCGTGTGTGAAACATTGCATTCGTAAAAAGACGTACTTATTTATAAATTTACAGGAACAATTTAGTGCAATCGGCCAAGACAAAAATAGATAGCGTACATTGTATCCTAATTAATTATACTTAGAACCGGACATGTAGCCATCTGTCTTGTGGAATAAAGGTTAGAAAATGGTTAAAGGGGAAGAAAAGGAAGTTCCAAATGTGTAACTGCAATTATTATCATGCAAAATGGGTACAACACGTGTCTACGTAATATTGCAAATGCACTATGTACTTACACATTAGGCACTTTTTATACATTCGGGACACTATTTAGGGTTTTGAATGCTTTTTTCAGCGTAATTTGATGCACTCACAGTCGTTAAATTATTTTTATAACCTATATTTAAAATCACACACAGGACGTTCCAGCCAGCGTTCGTGGCGCAAATGGCGACTGGACCGAAGTTCGTGCGTTATAGCAATTTGCACAAAATACCAAAACAACTTCGTAGCTATTTGTTTGCCGTTGTTTAAATTTGAGTATTTTATTTTGAATTTTAAATGATGGTATTGAATAAATGGAAATAAATGATAATTACCTTTCTAAGAGACATTCATACTCTTGTTAATTTAGCTGAGCCGAAACGTGTGTCAATAATGACACTTTTGATTCTTTATTTAAATAAAACTTAATATCAAGATACCGGTTAGGGTTTTTTATATCTATGGATAGAATAAAATAAATATTTATTTGTCTATGAAATAAACGTAATTATTGGGTAGGATGTAAGTCCCAATCCCATGGTTCAGTGATGATTTGAGTATTTTAATCGCAATGTTAATTTCTTTTTCTTTTAAATCAATCTATATAGCAACTAGTGGGGGGAGAGACTTTCTCACA
Organism: Watsonalla binaria; assembly: GCA_929442735.1. Classification (NCBI taxonomy): domain Eukaryota; kingdom Metazoa; phylum Arthropoda; class Insecta; order Lepidoptera; family Drepanidae; genus Watsonalla; species Watsonalla binaria. The sequence continues at coordinate 788,018 of OV838948.1, read as the reverse complement.
GCTTTTTCCGTTCCTTGAGCAAGTAATCGGAGGATTACCTGTGAACCTACACAGTAATATGTTAGCTTCGCATCGCAATCTAAAATAGCAATGGATTCAATTCATAATATGCTGCTATTGATGCCAAGTAATCGGAAAAATAAGGACCCAATAGAACAAGAAACATATTTGTACTTATGTCGTAAGCTCACCTAAGGGATTAAACCATAGATATAGTATAAAAATATCTTTTTAAACTTTATTTCGGGTTAATATCTTACCTATCTATTTTTATTTGATTAAAGACTATAATATATTATCATTTTTGTAATAACGGAAGTTTTGTGAAACATAGTATATTTATTGAAGCAAGATAAATCTAATATTTAAGACGTAAGTCGCTAATTCTCAGTGATTTGGGTTTTGATATAATCGAATAAACTAGGTATAGCAAAGAAGAAAATTAAAAAGGTCAAGCAAATTTTTTTCTTTATCTATGGTTTTATTTTATTTCTGTTTTCAAACTTCATGTTGATCATGGAATTCTTGTCAAATTGTCAATGAATTGCTTCTGAAAATAAATACGAACCGCAAACCGCGAAAGAAAATTCGAATTTTTTCATAAAATTCCAATGACACCTTGATAAAATGACTACCCCTTACGTGAAATTGGATGCTCCTTTAGATGAATTAGCTCTTGTATGTCGCGGGTGCCTAGTAGAGTCTGGTGAAATGAAGAATATGTTCGACTGGGGATTTACAGATGAATTTTTTAAATTTACGGAGGTTTCAGTGAGTTCCATTCACATGCTAGCGTCTTTAGCGTTGCCAACTCTATTTTTAAGTAGATCTACGTATTTTAGGTCTTTCCTGCAAAGCTACCAATTTCAGTCCAGAATGTTCATATTTTTTAACAAATTTCCTAAACCTAATGGGACCTCCATTAGGCTAAATAAACGTATCTACCACTACGTAATTACGCTGAGTTGGAAACTCTGTAGCTTCTCTTTAGAGGTGCCATCAGGAGTTGTGAGTGCTCAGCGAAAGTAATGGCGTAGCGCATGTTTTTCTTCGCGTCGCGCCATACTGACAGACAGACTTATAAAATGACGACTGCGCCTTCAAAGTCAGCGCTCATTACTCTTGACCGCACCTATGCGTACATCATACAATAATACCACTATACACCCATCAGTGTTCAACTCACACTATAGTAAAAACCATATCAACATCTGTATCATAGTTTAGAAGAATGATGATATCTTTTTTTAAAAGAGTAATTGTTGAGTTTCTTGCCGGGTTCTTGTCAACAAAAGCTACCTTCCAAACCCGGTGGTAACATTTATAATCATGTATAATGTATTTTGTGTCCTTCTGACGATTTGAAAGTACTTTGTAAGAAGTCTAATCAAGTAGAGATATTTTGAATTTTAATTCATTCTACCTTTCCTTGAAGCGGTAGGCAGACGTGTTGTACTACATAACCCACTTTTCACACGAAGGATTAAGTGCCAACGTGACAGATGGTGAGTCCATCGCCGTCTTAGCCACTATACATACGTCTTTGAATTACTTCTCAGACTTATGCAGGTTTCCTCACGATGTTTTCCTTCACCGTAAAGCATGAGGTGTGAAATTACTGAAATTCAAATATAACATCCCACTAATAATTTTATATTTCTCTTATTGAAGGTGGTTTCATACAGGGTGTCGGAGAAAAAGGAACAGTTGTCTTCTAGAAGTTGTAGTGTTTTATGAATATATCACTGAGCCGTGGTGGCCTTGAGGTTTGAGCAGTCGCCTGCTAAGCAAGCGACGCAAGTTCGAATCCCAGCGGGGCCTGTACCAATGAGTTTTTCTAAAAGACGTATGTACAGTGATTTCACACCACGTGCTTTACGGTGAAGGAAAACATCGTGAGGAAACCTGCATATTTCTGAGAAGTAATTCAATGACGTATGTAAAGTGTCTGAGACGGCGATGGACTCACCCTCTGTCACGTTGGCACTTACCTAATCATCTTGTGTGAAAAGTGGGTGTTGTGATTACAACACCTCTGCCTACCCCTTCGGGGAATACAGGCGTGAGCATATGTATGTATGAATATATCACTATGTTGAAGACGTAATATATCTAGCTCCAACGATAACGTAGTTATAGACATAGCATCTCACTTGTGTGATAAATCAATTGTCTTTATTTCTCACGTCCTAAAGATGTATGGTTTTCCTGCTCTCTACTAATATTATAAAAGCGTAAGTTTGTAAGTTTGTATATCTGGATTTATAGGTTGTTTTTTTTCCAGGTGAAGTGTACAGAAGTCCTATCAGTCCTTCTGTGCGCAAAATGTGAGGAGGCCCTGATGCTCTGCAAGCGATTCCGAGCCCAATGCCAGAAATCCGACAGACTTTTGAGGGCCAGTGTGAAGGTAACTAATTCTGTACAGATAAATACTAGTACCTGGTTGACCACTCCAACTCCTTATCTCCCTGGCGTTATCCCATACATTGTTGGGGTCGGCACTTGATTCAACCCGATGTGGTGATCACATGATTTTTATACAAAGTGACTGACATCTGCACCTTCGCAACCCCACGGACGAGGGAAATCTGTGATCTGGGTTAAACCAGTTGTCAGACTATTTTAGGCCTCTGACTGACCTGTAACGATTGCCAAAGATGATAAATTGTCAACCGGGACCGACGGCTTAACGTGCTCTCCGAGGCACGGAGGGAACTTGGGCAGTCACCCATCCAATTACAGGCTAGGGTTAGTGTTGCTGCCTGATCGAATGATATGCCCAATAGAAACTGTGCCACAAGCTCCTCAACATTGAGAAATAAATAAAAATATATGAATTGTTTCAGAAAAAACCGAGCATATTGGAGGACCAACGGAACTCCATAGTGTCTCAATTGTTTGATAAACGACTGCTTCTGAAGATCACAGCTCCGAAGTCAGAGGAAAAAATCTACCTATCATGCCCACACTGTCACAGCAGATTCATTAAGAAAAAGGACCTTATGAACCATGTAAATAAGGCCCATCAAACGGAAGATTTCAGCATAGACATCCAATATCACTGCTATTTTGAAAACTGCCCCTATCACATAGATTCCTACAACGAAAAATTTTTTACAGAACGAAAATATCTCAACCAACACGTCAACAAAGTTCATAGATTAAAAATATTCCATTGCAGAGTATGCAACGGAAGTTTTTCAACAGATTCAGAGTATAATAGACACTTCAAAAGCTGTAATTTGAAGTTTATATGCGAAGATTGCAAAGCTGAATACAACAGTAATGAGAAATTAATCGTGCATATGATGAGGAAACATCCAGAATTACATAAGAAATATAAATATGATAGCAAGTCTGCGAAACGGACAGCTAATACTGTGTCTGAAACGAAGAAACAGAAAACTGAAACGGAACAGTATTCAGAATATATATGCAGCAGTCCAAAAAGGTCATTTGCAACTCAAACACAAACGTTCCTTGAAGATAGCATAAAGAATGACGTTACTCTATGGCAGCAGAATTTAGGCAAAGATTATGAAACGAAAACAGATGAAACATCTACACAAACGGTCTTCGAAGACCTACTGTCTCTTAAATCACAAGCTAGTGATGATGAATCAATATTCTTCTCAGAAACAGTATCGTTGTCTGATATCCAGACCCAAACATTCCCGGTGGAGTTCGGTCTGAGTCGGTTGAACAAGGAAACAATAACCTCGGGCACTCAGTCACCTGATTTGAGTATCAAGGAAACTCAGACATGTTTCTGCCTTTATGATTCACCGAAGCCTAATTTTAGATTTGACAGTGTATGCTCTAGTCCTAGCAGCGTGAACTTCACATCGGCTGAGACTCAGACGGTTCTGAAATCTGACGTTCTATTGAGCTCGACTGAGACACAAACGAGTTTTAACAATGAGTTAACAAAGGATAGCATGTGATATTGGGATTATTCAGAGACCAATTGGAGTCAATGATCTTGAAAACCCGATGTGGCTCCATGTTAGTCGCAATCAACTTATTAACTCCTTGTCCGTTATGTGCGCCTGGTACTTCGTGTACCATATCATCATCTCCCTGGCCTTATCCCATGCATTGTTGGGGTCGGAACTTGATTCAACCCGATGTGGCTCCATGTTAGTCGCAATCAACTTATTAACTCCTTGTCCGTTATGTGCGCCTGGTACTTCGTGTACCATATCATCATCTCCCTGGCCTTATCCCATGCATTGTTGGGGTCGGCACTTGATTCAACCCGATGTGGCTCCATGTTAGTCGCAATCAACTTATTAACTCCTTGTCCGTTATGTGCGCCTGGTACTTCGTGTACCATATCATCATCTCCCTGGCCTTATCCCATGCATTGCTGGGGTCGGCACTTGATTCAACCCGATGTGGCTCCATGTTAGTCACAATCAACTTATTAACTCCTTGTCCGTTATGTGCGCCTGGTACTTCGTGTACCATATCATCATCTCCCTGGCCTTATCCCATACATTGTTGGGGTCGGCACTTGATTCAACCCGATGTGGCTCCATGTTAGTCACAATCAACTTATTTACTGTTTGTAATAAAATGGTTTGAATATCATTTTGAGAGCCGTGGTGACCGTGAGGTTTGAGCAGTCACCTGCTACGTAAGCGACGCAAGTTCGAATCCCAGCGGGGCCTGTACCAAAACTTATGTGCAGTGATTTCTCACCATGTGCTTTACGGTGAAGGAAAATATTTAAAGTAACCTGCATATGTCTGAGAAGTAATTCAAAGACGTATGTATAGTGCTTGAGACGGCGATGGACTCACCATCTGTCACGTTGGCACTTAATCACCTTGTGTGAAAAGTGTGTGTTGTTATTACGTAAGCATATGTATGTATGTAATATCTATTTTATTGTAGCAATACCAAATAAGTAATTTTTAAAGTTCTTTTAGAAGTTGTAAATAAGATGGCGGGCTGGGGCTTTTCTCGCTCAGAGAATCAGCATTGCTATTCAACGTGGCAATGCTGCCAGCCTTCTTGGCACGATCCCGAGAGACACCGATTTGGGCCAAGTTTTCTACTTGTAATTAGTTTTTAGTTACCTATTTATTATTAATAGATAATTATATTTAAAAATAGTTATATTTATATACTCACATAGGTATTAAGATATTTATTTGTATAATAGTTGAGCCTTGCGGTGTCACCAGCGTAGATTTAATAATATATCGGTTTAAAATTGTCTAAGTTTCATATAAACCTTCATCCCCTATTTAATCCCCTTGGGGGTAGAATTAATCAAAATCCTTTGTTATCGGATGCCTACGTCATAACATGTACCTGCATGCCAAATGTCAGCCCGATCCGTCCAGTGGTTTGGGCTGTGCGTTGACAGATCACTATGTCAGTCAGTCAGTCACCTTTGACTTATATATAAGTAATTCAATGTAAAAAAAATAACAAAAAATGTAAAACCGCCTCCACAAAGAGATAAATAAAATTATGTGAAATAAATAACTTACTTTTGAAGTTGGTGTTTCGCACCCAGTGTGATGCTATATTTGGCACCTTACACCATCTATGGCGGGATGAGCTTGATGCTTTCAGAAGCGATTGGGAGAGGACTGCTGAGGACAGAGAAAGTTGGAAAAGTGGAAGGGAGGCCTTTGCCCAGCAGTGGGACACGACAGGCTAATAATAATAATAATAATAATAATACACCATCTAGGTGTAAAGTTCTCATAAACACGAATTAATCAAGCCCAAACAGTAGGTACTTGCTGTAAATCGTTGAGGAGTCCCTTCGACTGTCTTTCGGCTCCATCATCAGATCGACTCCACACCTTCATTAAAAAGTCTTTAAAGTCGGTTAAACAGATACATAAAATAAAATAATTATTAAAATTTTGACATAAATTTCCTTTGGCAACCCATCAGGGTTGCCAAAGGAAATTTATGTCAAAATTTATTAAAAAAAAATTGTATGTGAAGTTTGTATGTAAGTTATCGTCGGTAATACTCTGCCAATTTCAGGGTGAACATCATCATCATCTCCCTGGCCTTATCCCATACATTGTTGGGGTCGGCACTTGATTCAACCCGATGTGGCTCCATGTTAGTCGCAATCAACTTATTAACTCCTTGTCCGTTATGTGCGCCTGGTACTTCGTGTACCATATCATCATCGTCCCTGGCCTTATCCCATACATTGTTGGGGTCGGCACTTGATTCAACCCCATGTGGCTCCATGTTAGTCACAATCAACTTATTAACTCCTTGTCCGTTATGTGCGCCTGGTACTTCGTGTACCATATCATCATCTCCCTGGCCTTATCCCATACATTGTTGGGGTCGGCACTTGATTCAACCCGATGTGGCTGATCACCTGATTTTTATACGAAGCGACTGCCATCTGACCTTCGCAACCCCTTTAACGAGGAAAATCTGTGATCTGGGTTAAATAAGTTGTCAGACTATTTTAGGCCTCCGACTGACCTGTAACGATTGCCAAAGATGATAAATTGTCAACCGGGACCGACGGCTTAACGTGCTCTCCGAGGCACGGAGGGAACTCGGGCGGTCACGCATCCAATTACTGGATAGGGTTAGGGTTGCTTAACTTCGCTGATCGAATGATATGCGCAATAGCAACTGTGCCACGAGCTCCAGGGTGAATATAGGTATAATATAATATAGGTAAAGAAATATTTGATGAATTAATTTTGTGTAAATAAACAAATTGATACAATATCTGGTTTTTTCTTAATACCAATCATATACAAACAGGTAAAAACATTGAAGTGTCTGTTTGTATGAAAGTATGCACGATACATAGTATAGATGAGATACCAATGAGTTTCTAAAAAACTTATGTACAGTGATTTCACACCACGTGCGTTACGGTGAAGGAAAACATCGTGAGGAAACCTGCATATTTCTGAGAAGTAATTCAATGACGTATGTAAAGTGTCTGAGACGGCGATGGACTCACCATCTGTCACGTTGGTACTTAACCATCTTGTGTGAAAAGTGGGTGTTGTGATTACAACACCTCTGCCTACCCCTTTGGGGAATACAGGCGTGAGCAAATTTCCTAGTTTCGTTGATTTTAGCGTCGATAAGCAAGTTACTAAAATAAGGCAACGGTTTATACTTTAGTATAAGGTAGTATATAAATACAAAATTGAGTAATCTACACAGATATATAAGAGCCGTCATGGCCTCGGGGTTTGCAAGCGACGCAAGTTCGAATTCCAGCGGGGCCTGTACCAATTTTTCCAAAAACTTATGCACAGTTATTTCACACCACGTAATTTAGTATATCGTGAGGAAACCTGCATATATCTGAGAAGTAATTCAAACCCGTATGTATAGTGCCTGAGACGGCGATGGACTCGCCCTCTGTCACAATCATATTCGGTGCAATGTGGGTGTTGTTACAACACCTCTGCTTACCCCTTCGTGGACCCTTCTGGGATGACGTGAGCATATGTATTCATACTTTTTTAATAATTTTATTATGCATTTTTTATTTAAAAAGTTGATTTCGGTGAAAAAAGGTACCCGTGAAATTAAGTATATGCGGGTGAAACCGCAGGGCGCTGCTGGTATATTTAAGAAACTATCATAATTGAGAATATGGCATCCAATTCCTATCTAGAATAAGAGTATAAAAATATTACGTCCCATCCCTACCTTTAGATTAACGTTATTGATTTCCCTGACAGCGCCTGCGCGGCAATCACACAGACATCACTCCGTGCTATTCCTTTTTGCCAGGCGCTCGCGAGTTTTGACTAAAATACGGATATTACCAAAAATTGTGCCAAAGCCAGGAAATAACTACATTATTATTGCAAATAAACATTGATTAATTATTCGGAAAAAGATGTCGCGAGTATCTGCACCGTAATTTGTTACACAGAGCCGTTTTTCTGGTACAGAAAGAGTACCTGTATTGAAGGTTTTTCACATAAAAGTTGATTTAAAATTGTTAAAACGGCTTCTATATCGGATATATATTTTAAAAAACCAATGTATTCAGCGGCTAATGCCGTTTATTGCAAAAGGGGTACTATAAGATTAGGCTCGACGGAGTCCGAAGATCATTTTGACTATATCTCCCTGCCTCCCGACATCTCTGAAAAATGTCACTGCCCAGGGAATTTTCTTTTAACCAGGTAAGTACCTAAGTAATTTTAATTCTGCATGATGTTTTAAGAAACCAAATGCAGAAGAAATCTAATCAGTTGCACTTTTATATCGACTGAAGAAAGAAAAACGGTCGTTGGTACGTTTATGTGACGCATGGTATTTTCCTTTACCTTAATTGTTTTGTATACCTAACTGATTTTAATAAAGCTGCGTAATATGCGATTATTTTTTGAAGATAAAGATTTTTTTTTCTATGGTAACTTTTGTATTTCATCCATAAATAAATACTTAAGATTTTTTTAATTTAGGTTTCATTGTCTATTGGAAAATGGATGGATTTGACACAGTTTTAATTGTATGTATTGGATTAAGTCGGGGCTCAAAGCGGCTCATGTTTTTCCAGTGTTACGAAATTCATCTAGGTAGTATTATACATGCTACCGCCAGGTTCGGAAGGTTGCTTTTACTGAGAAGAACTCGCAAGAAACTCAGTAATTACTCTTTTAAAAAATATTTTACAATTTTAGAAATCCAAAATAAATCACTTGAGATACATACGCCCATGGACACAGTTCCAATGCACAAATGTCGTTAAAAATTAACATAACTAAAAATCTAGTACATCTACTTATAACTAAATGCGTAGCTTGAGATGACCAGCCCCCACAAGCCACAAGAATCGATCAATGATTGATCGATTCTTGTGGCATGTAGGTAGGTACTTGATCGGTGAAAGATACTTCTATGTATAGTGGATATCATATATCTAATATTAGCTGCCTCTTTGGTATAATGGTGAGAACGCCTGCCGATCTGGATGACGGGTTGTCCACTTCCCTCTATGATAGTTGAGGAGGTCAATGGCAGGCATTCACGTCATACTTGTGAACAGGTGCTGCTTGTGTCTGTTGTGCTTATCATACAGAGATTGAAGTGTCCTTTTGGAATTCCACAAAAACAGCTTTTCACTAAATGCATATAAAACTATTTGCGGTTCTTTCATAAAAAAAAATAATTTTCACAAAAAATCTCTGTCTATTCGTCTGTCTATCTGTCCGTTTGTTCTGGATAGTCTCTGAAAATACTGGAGCGATTTCAACGGGACTTTTACTGGTAGGTAGATAGCTGACGATACAAGGAGTAACTTACTTTTATTTAAAAAAAGTTGTGTTCCGCAAAAAAAGCCAGCCATGAATCTAAATATACATACATACATACATATGCTCACGCCTGTATCCCATGGGGGTAGGCAGAGACCACCGTTTGCCACATGCTACGACTCTTACATACTTCTTTCGCTTCATCCACATTCATGCATCTCTTCATACACTTTCTTCGGTTACGAGTGCTCCGAATTTGATCTTTCTGAATAATACTATTAATTGTGTCATAGTAGTTGTTCCTTGTACGCCCTCTACCGACACTTCCGGTCACATTCGCACTATAAATGTGTTTCGTTAATCGCCTTTCACTCATCCTTTCGATATGTCCAAACCATCTCAACATCCTTTTTTCAATTCTGGTCACCACATCATTCTTCAACTTGCAACTGTCTCTTATCACACTATTGTTCATTCGAACTACAATGGTGACCCCACACATACTTCGTAACGAACGCATTTCCACTGCATTCACTGTACTTTCATGTAATAGGGGATGAAAGTTGGTATGAAACTTTGTCAATTTTAAACCGATATATTATATAAAACTGAATCTAGGCAGGTGATACCGCGGGGCACGTGTAGTTTTAAATAGATATAGCTTTAGTCCCAAGGACAGCCATAGGGTACTTTAGAAGTAATTACGCGGCCGAAGTCGCGTGTATAACTAGTAATATAAATTCAAGGCCTGAGTTCTGTTCCGTGTAAATCGATTGATGTATATTTGATTAACTTTTCAGTCGAACTTCGCATTCGAATGATAATTTTTACGTTTCACTGGCACGAATGAATCATGAAAAACGATCATGGAATCTATTTTAAATATATATAACTCAAAGGTGACTGACTGACTGACAGTGATCTATCAACGCACAGCCCAAACCACTGGACGGATCGGGCTGACATTTGGCATGCAGGTACATGTTATGACGTAGGCATCCGCTAAGAAAGGATTTTGATTAATTCTACCCCCAAGGGGATAAAATAGGGGATGAAAGTTTAGGCTACTTTTATAGATTGGTAAAGATATGGTATGGAATCCGTGCAATTTATAAGATTGAGTAGGTAGGCTTAATGATTAAGTTGCATTGAAAAGAGCCGAGCTGGCCCAGGGATTACACCACCAGGGGCGTCACAGCTGCCCCGGGGATGTGCCCCGGCAAAGTGTGGGGGGACACCGGTGCGTTCTATCAGAGTACCCGGAGTCCCCCCTAAGCACTGAGGATGGCCACCGGGGGGGTTTTAGTGAGGTAAAAATCCCACATACCCCGATCTGCCTCTCCCAGGGCGGTCGGGGACCTTTTGAAGGTTTCCCCCTCGTCAACAAAAAAAAAAAAAAAAAATCGGGATTTGAGCAGTCGCCTGCTACGCAAGCGATGCAAGTTTAAATCCCAGCGCGGCCTGTAGCCGGTCTCATGTGCAGTGATTTCACATCAAGTTCTTTACGGTGAAGGAAAACATCGTGAGGAAACCTGCATATATTTGAGAAGTAATTCAAAGACGTATGTATAGTGTCTGAGACGGCGATGGACTCACCATCCGTCACGTTGGCACTTAATCATCTTGTGTGAAAAGTGTGTGTTATTATTACAACACCTCTGCCTACCCCTTCGGGGAATACAGGCGTGAGCATATATACAAATCTATGTACCTATTTTCCTTCACCGTAAAGCTCGTGGTGTGAAATCACTGCACATAAGTTTTAAGAAAAACTCATTGTATTCGTTTTTAACACAAGAGATTAGAAGCTAATGTTTCTGTTGGGGAATTAAAACATAATATGCTGCATTTTAGCTCCGGGTTTAATTGTCCCATGTTGGGCGCCAGTTTTAAACGCGAACTTAATATTATGCACCGGAAATATTCCTATGTTTGTATTGGATAGGCTCCGAAACTACTGGACCGATCAGAAAAAATCTTTCAGCAGTGTATAGCTACATTATCAGCGTGTAACATAGGCTATATTTTATCCCCGTACTCCCACGGGAACGCGGGTGAAACCGCGTGACGTCCGCTAGTGTATCATACTTGAGTGTGTGATTTTTCAGTATTATTGCTTTAGTTTTAAAATTTCCTTTTATAAAAGTCTGTTAGGTGGTGTCTAGACTCCACTGTGTAAGTACTACGCCCCTAACCCCCCCCTTCTGGTCTGGGGAGGTCATTGGCTGGCGCTAGATACAGCAGACGGAACCGTGATCGATATGCTCGCCCCTCGCCGCATACCTATCTAGGTCGGACATCGGAGCGTTTACCTGTCAATGAGGATGGTTAACTAGTGAGATAATTTATACACGCGGTTTCACCCGCGTATTTCCCGTTCCCGTGGGAGTACGGGGATAAAATAAAGCCTATGTTACTCGCTGATGATGTAGCTATAGAATGGTGAAAGAATTTTTGAAATCGGTCCTGTAGTTTTACAACCAAACAAATAAAGTTTTCCTCTTTATAATATTAGTGTAGATCAATGCTACACTTCATGCGGGCGGGTGCTATCTATTTTAGTTCCTCGTTATAGACAAGTCTGTTATAATATCCTAGCTAACTCTAACTGGTCATCTCAAGCTACACAATTATTCGTAGTTCTTATTTTTAGTTTTTAATTTTTTTTATATCAAAAAGATGTACACTGGAACTGTGTCCATGGGCTTATATATATTTTTTATGATTTATATTGTATTACTTAAAGCTGTAATTTTTTTTAAAAGAGTAATTACTGAGTTCCTTTCCAGGTTCTTCTCAGTAAAAGCAACCTTCCGAACCTGGCGGTAGCATGTATAATACTGTATAATTATGTCATTCTGACGATTTGAAAGTACTTTGTAAAAAGTCTAATCGAATAAAGATATTTTTGAATTGAATTGAATTGAACTTTATGCAATGTTTTATCGCCATAGTAATTTATTTAGTACATACATAATACATACATATGCTCACGCCTGTATTCCCCGAAGATATAGGCAGAGGTGTTGTAATCACAACACACACTTTTCACCGAAGATGATTAAGTGCCGACGTGACAGATTGTGAGTCCATCGCCGTCTCAGACACTTTACATACGTCATTGAATTACTTCTCAGAAATATGCAGGTTTCCTCACAATGTTTTCCTTCACCGTAAAGCACGTGGTGTGTAATCACTGTACATAAGTTTTTTAGAAAAACTCATTGGTACAGGCCCCGCTGGGATTCGAACTTGCGTCGCTTGCGTAGCAGGCGACTGCTCAAACCTAAAGGCCAACACGGCTCTATATCTACAAGATATATATATATATATATATATATATATATGTGTTAAATTAAGGAGGAGCTCGTGGCACAGTTGCTATTGCGCATATCATTCGATCAGCGAAGTTAAGCAACCCTAACCCTAGCCAGTAATTGGATGACCGCCCGAGTTCCCTCCGTGCCTCGGAGACCACGTTAAGCCGTCGGTCCCGGTTGACAATTTATCATCTTTGGCAATCTTTACAGGTCAGTCGGAGGAAAATAGTCTGACAACTGGTTTAACCCAGGTCACAGATTTTCCTCGTTAAAGGGGTTGCGAAGGTCAGATGGCAGTCGCTTCTTATAAAAATCAAGTGATCAGCCGCATCGGGTTGAATCAAGTGCCGACTCCAACAATGTATGGGATAAGGGCAGGGAGATGATAATATGGTACACGAAGTACCAGGCGCACATAACGGACAAGGAGTTAATAAGTTGATTGCGACTAACATGGAGCCACATCGGGTTGAATCAAGTGCCGACTCCAACAATGTATGGGATAAGGCCAGGGACGATGATACGTATATGTTAAATTAAAAAACATACCGTGGGAACCTTAATGTTTTTTTTGTATACTCAATTGTATTATTTCCCAGGAGATGGCCAAGTTGAATGGCCAGGGCCTGGTGTCCTCAGCACCACCAGTCTCGACGGCACCAATATCCTGCTCCATCGACCTGCCCACAGACTCTATCGTTGATGTACGTAAAGAGAAATATTCATAAATATTCAGTAGTTACTAGCTTCTCGTGACAAGCGGGCTGGGGTTACCTCGCTCAGAGAATCAGCATTGCTATTCAACGTGGCAATGCTGCCAGCCTTCTTGGCACGATCCCGAGAGACACTGATTTGGGATCAGTTTTCTACTTGTAGTTCGTTTTTAGTACCATTTATTGATATAAATAACATTGGATAACAGCGTTTCTATAATTGTGATAATTTTTGATAAAATCTTATCATATTGTTACTTACTAATAATACATACATATGCTCACGCCTGTATCCCATGGGGGTAGGCAGAGACCACCGTTCGCCACATGCTACGATCCTTACATACTTCTTTCGCTTCATCCACATTCATGCATCTCTTCATACACTTTCTTCGGTTACGAGTGCTCCGAATTTGACCTTTTTAAAAAATACTATTAATTTGGTCATAGTAGTTGTTCCTTGGACGCCCTCTACCGACACTTCCGGTCACATTCGCTCTATAAATGTGTTTCGTTAATCGCCTTTCACTCATCCTTTCGATATGTCCAAACCATCTCAACATATTTTTTTCAATTCTGGTCACCACATCATTCTTCAACTTGCAACTGTTTTCTCATACCTATGTGTCTCCGAAACCGACATTTCAAAAATTATGATTAAGTGCCAACGTGACAGATGGTGAGTCTATTCCTGAGTCAGTATAGTATACAGGGCAGGCCATCATTTCACATTGGTTCTGGTACTAAAGTCTGTTATGTAATTTTAAAATAACAACTTTTCACTAAAAGCATATATGATAGTATATACGGCTTACACTATAAAAAAAAACAATATTTTTTTTTCCTGTCCGTCAGTCTGTTTGTTCCGGCTAATCTCCAAAACGACTCGACCGATTTTAACGGCACTTTCACTGTCAGATTGCTGATGTTTCAAGGAGTGTCATAGGTTTCCCTTTTTAAATAAAAACATTAGTGTTCCGCCCATTAAAAACCTACGCGGGAAAAACCGCGGGGCACAGTTATATATACATAAAACACAAAATTTTCTTACTTTTTCAAAATATATATTTTCCTCCTTAATTACCGGCCCCTAGTCAGTGCAGGGCCCCTAGCTGCCTCATCCACCTTAATTCTGATCTGGTCGTGATCATCATCGTGTTCCACAGGCCACCCTCTCACCAGACAAGTCAGGCTCCTTGCTGTCAGTGCAGTCAGCTCCAACTGAACAGCGGGAGCGACCTTCAAGCCTTTATCTGGAGCTGCCCTTGGCCACTGTAAGTATATTCTAAGGGGTAGGGGTTTTGGACCGGTTAAAAATAGAAAGTTGCTGTGAGAGGCAACTAGACTTTTTTATATATAGGTAAGTGCTTACTTATGCCTGTATTCCCCGAAGCGGTAGGCAGATGTGTTGTAATAATAACACCCACTTTTCACACAAGATGATTAAGTGCCAACGTGACAGATGGTGAGTCTTTTGAATTACTTCTCAGACATATATGCAGGTTTCCTCACGATGTTATCCTTCACCGTGGTGTAAAATCACTGTACATAAGTTTTTTTCATAAACTCTCTTGACTACAAAAAGCTGAACTTGCGTCGCTTGCGTAGCAGGCGACTGCTCAAACCCCGAGGCCATCACTGCTCTTTATTTATAGCTATACTTTTGTATATAAAACCGTAAATAGTAATAATGTTTGACGGTGGAAATTTTGTTAAAGTCTTTACTTTATAAGTAACAAATATGTATCTGTATATACATAGTATATTTAACTCTATCACATAGTGAAAAAGAAAAATATAATAAAAATAAAAATAATAAATAAAACACGGAATTTAAATGAGTGTCTGCGGGAATGGTGCCCAGTAAGGTGGCTGCGTTATCTCGCTGGATCGCTAAACTAATCCTCTGATAGAGGTAAGAACCAGCTCGACCCTCACCAGAGACGTCAACCAGGCGTTTTGAATACATACATACATATGCACCGTTTACCACATTCATGCATCTCTTCATACACTTTCTTCGGTTACGAGTGCTCCGAATTTGACCTTTCTGAAAAATACTATTAATTGTGTCATAGTAGTTGTTCCTTGGACGCCCTCTACCGACACTTCCGGTCACATTCGCTCTATAAATTCGCGTTTTGAAAGATACTTAAAGGGACTTTCGCAAGTCTTTACTTATATAGAGATATTTTAAATTCAGTGTGAAAAAGTCCTGTTTTGGTCACGTTTTGTAGAGCAAAAACCTAGATTTAGGTTCACGGACACCTAATTAGTTCGAGGATAAAGCCTAGCTGGTTGGCAATTTGCCAAACAAATCTAACTGCCTTTCGGTAGGGCTGCCAGGCGTCCGGATAACAAGGCTTTGGTGACGAATTAGGAAAACACATGTGCCTTTACACACCTTATACCTTTAAACGAGCAATTCTTGTATATAATCCGAATCTCGGAAACTACTTCAACGATTTTCATGAAATTTTGCATGTAGAGGGTTTCAGAGGCAAAAAATAGATCTAGCTAGGTTTCATTTTTCGAAAACATCGTTTTGACCATGTTTTTAGGCACTGAAAAACTCATAAAATATCATTACAATACGACAGTATATTTCGCCGACATCTGTCAAGTTATTTTTTAACAAGTTAACTTCCATCTTACGGGGCGATAACGAAACTAGAGTACCACGGGACGAGACTGACGTTCACCGGTTCGTTTTTTTTTCAGCATACATATATGAGAAAACGTTATTGATAAGAAACCAGGTTCTGACGTTTACTTGGCTACCAATGTATATTTGTTACGCTTTTTAAGCGTTCGACTTCGTTCGAAACGGATCGATATCTTACGAATGCCACTTGGCTAAGCCCTCAGGAGTGGTGGCTTAATGAAGATTCATCATCATCCTTCTGCCCTTATCCCATGTTATTTGTGGTCGGCGCAAGGTGTTCTTCTCTTCCATTTCTCTCTATCATCCGTCATATCTGTATTCACTCCCTTAGCCATATCATCATAATCCTCCTGCCCTTATCCCATGTTATATTGGGGTCGGCGCAATGTGTTCTTCTCTTCCATTTCTCTCTATCAGCTGTCATATCTGTATTCACTCCCTTAGCCATATCATCATAATCCTCCTGTCCTTATCCCATGTTATTTGGAGTCGGCGCAATGTGTTCTTCATTTGCATTTCTCTCTATCAGCCGTCATGTCTGTATTCACTCCTATTTTAGCCATATCATCTTTCACACAATCCATCCATCGTTTCTTAGGTCTTCCTTTCCCCTTGCAACCATCCACATTCATAAAAAAAATATTTTTGGCATTATCCTCATCTCTCCGCATAACATGTCCATACCACGTCAAAATATGTTTATTCTTCAACTTATAATTATATTACTTAATTATAATTATCGTATCTATATAGTGACAAAATTCTCGGCGCCCTGGCAACCCTACCTTTGAGTATCGTGTATCACAAATGATTCATACTAATAATCTAACTAGAAATATTGCTTTTTAAAATGAGTCATGAACTGATAGCAACTCGGTGACTTCATCGTAAAATATTCATTTATTACTCTAGCAATCTGAATAAAATTCCTTTTAAAAAGTTATGAACTTTTATTTATTTTGCTGCAATTCATGACAATACCTAAGTTTTTACAGAATTATGCAAGAATGCAGACGTAGTTGAAACCTTTGTACAGTACTAAAGAGGCCACATTGGGAGAATAATAATGTGATTCGAATATGATTCATCATCAAAATGACAAAATGGTCACTTAGGTGCAATCCATATTATGATTCACGAATGATTAATATATTGCAATTCACCTGTTTCACACTTTCCTATGAAGATTCCTAAAACTGTGTTAGAAATCTAATCAAATAAAGATATTTTGAATTAACTATAACATTCTGTTACCCTGATGTTGTGTTACATATTCTACGCCTTATTTAAATTATCAAAAGAACGAAAACTGGATTTTGGTGAATACAAAGCTATACTGAAATAAGATATGATCTTCGTTCGTTTGTTCTTCACCATGAAGGCACACGGGGCCCGTGCCATGGGCTCCTATTCGCATGGGACCCCGAAGTATCGACAATTTCCCTCACACATTTATTCTCAAAACATTTTTGTCGGGCACATTACAATAGAGCCGTGGTGGCCTCGGGGTTAGAGCAGTCGTCTGCTACGCAAGCGACGCAAGTTCGAACTCCAGCGAGGCCTGTACCAATGAGTTTTTCTAAAAACTTATGTACAGTGATTTCACACCATGTGCTTTACGGTGAAGGAAAAACATCGTGATGAAACCTGCATATGTCTGAGAAGTAATTCAAAGACGTATATATAGTGGCTGAGACGGCGATAGACTCACAATCTGTCACGATGGCACTTCATATTCTGGTAAAATGTGGGTGTTGATGTTACAACACCTCTGCTTACCTTCGGGGACCCTTCTTGGATGGCGTGAGCATATATATACTACACCATTATACAGGATGGCCGGAACTATGGACCCCTGCACCAGTCAAGATCAATGCCCTCCTTTTTGCAGCGCCGTAGTTGGGTAATTAATTGAAAGCGTTCTTGTGTGTTGCAGCAAGTAGGGGCGTACTTATCAGCGATGTCCCCGACGGAGCAGGAGGAGGATTCCCTCCTGACCCTCTCGTCGGTGACCGCTCGTCCTCTCCTGGCAGCCTCCAGGAAGCTGAGGCCGCACCATGACGCTGAGTGAGTTCCATTCATGATAACGAGACCGTTACAGCAGGCCTTGATAAAATAAAAAAATAAAAATATGCTCACGCCATCCCAGAAGGGTCCCCGAAGGGGTAGGCAGAGGTGTTGTAATTACAACACCCACTTTTCACCGAAGATGATTAAGTGCCAACGTGACAGATGGTGAATCCATCGCCGTCTCAGACACTTTACATACGTCATTGAATTACTTCTCAGAAATATGCAGGTTTCCTCACGATGTTTTCCTTCACCGTAAAGCACGTGGTGTGAAATCACTCTACATAAGTTTTTTAGAAATACTCATTGGTACAGGGCCCGCTGGGATTCGAACTTTCCTAATCAACGAATCCTATTCAATTTTATCCAAAATTTCACAAATGTATTTCCCAGGAGCACAATACCCCCCGACGGTGGATACGGCTGGGTAGTGGTGTTCGGTGCGTTCATGGTGCAGTTCTGGGTGGCTGGTCTGTTCAAGTCCTACGGGGTGCTTTACGTGGAGATCATGGAAACTTTCCCTGACTCCTCGGAAAGCGTCGCCTCCTGGATACCGGCTGCGCTTTCTACCTTGTGCTTGGCTCTTGGTGAGTGGAATTGTTCTAATGCTTTAGGTAATGGTTCTTCCCTTCTGTGATGCTGCTCATGTAAAGGGGATGTGGTTTTGTATTCGTGCAATATTTTCGGAGAATTATCACTAAATTTATATCTATATAAATAAAAATGAGTTGCTGTTCGTTAGTCTCGCTAAAACTTGACAATGGCTGGACTGATTCGGGTGATTTTGGTATTGATAAATTTGTCGTAGTTCAGGAAAGGTTTAAACGGTGGAATATGATGTGGCTGACTGACTGACATAGTGATCTATCAACGCACAGCCCAAACCACTGGACGGATCGGGCTGACATTTGGCATGCAGGTAGATGTTATGACGTAGGCATCCGATAAGAAAGGATTTTGATTAATTCTACCCCCAAGGGGATAAAATAGGGGATGAACGTTTGTATGAAACTTTGTCAATTTTAAACCGATACATTATATAGGACTAAATTTACACGAGTGAAACCGCGGGGCACAGTATTATAAATTTTGAATGTTAGTCTTTAAGGTATGTATTGTATTATTGTCATACCGTTATCTGGTACCCATAGTACAAGCTGTGCTCAGTTTGGGATTAGATGGCGATATGACATGTCACGTACTTATATTATTAATAAATTGATTTGAATTGAATTTGAATAGAACATAAAAAAACATTTCACCTGCATCTTCTGTTTCTGTGGATAAATGATAAAAACGAGCATAGTTGCTCGTTTATTGTCTGCGAGCCCTCTTAAATCAATTCTGCTTTTACCGTTCGCTTTATTTGTTGTTATATCGGCAACATAAATAATAATCTGTGAAAATTTCAACTGTCTATCACCGTTCATTTCATATCAAGTTCATACCAAACATAAAAAAGCTTCTTCTAGTAGTGAGCCGTGGTGGCCTCGGGGCTTGAGCGCCTGCTACGCAAGCGACGCAAGTACGAATCCCAGCGGGGCCTGTACCAATGAGAGTTCTAAAAAACTTATGTACAGTGATTTCACACCACTTGCTTTACGGTGAAGGAAAACATCGTGAGGAAACCTGCATATTTCTGAGAAGTAATTCAAAGACGTTTGTATAGTGCCTGAGACGGCGATAGACTCACCATCTGTCACGTTGGCACTTAATCAAATTCGGTGAAATGTGTGTGTTGTGATAACAACACCTCTGCCTACTCCTTCGGGGAATACAGGCGTGAGCATATGTATGTAGTAGGGGAGCTCAACCCTAACATACAACCACCCGCATCATGCAAACGATCAGATTAACATACGTACATTATTAAAAATACGTAGGGCATTGATGCTATCAAATATGACGCGCTCGAGGATGTCCATGCAACAGTTATTTTTTACATATTTAAAAATCATATAACATTTTTTTCTTGTTATCATTTAAGCTTTGCAACCCAATAGGTCTCTACGATGCTCGATTAAATCCTCCTCATTTAGCATCGTGGGCCCCCCTACCATTCTTATATAACAATGATTGATTTAAATATTCTATTCAATTAATAATATCGACTTCGTTTTCACATGTGCTTTACGGTGAAGGAAAACATCGTGATGAAACCTGCATTATGCATATGAGGCATTTAATAGCAGTGTATGTTTTGAACACCTTTGCTTACCCCTTCGGGGACCCTTCTAAGAAGACCTGAGCATATTTTTCCTTGTTCCCAGCACCTCTGTCATCAGCATTATGCGAGAAGTACTCCTGCCGTCTGGTGGTCTTCATCGGAGGCCTGTTCTGCGCCACCGGCCTCGCGCTCTCCTTCTTCAGCAAAGGACTGCTGCATCTGCTACTCAGCTTTGGAGTCATGACTGGTAAAGTCGTCAAAGTCAAAAGTATCTTCATTCGATTAGACTTTTTACAAAGTACTTTCAAATCGTCAGAATGACATCATTATACAGTATTATACATGGTACCGCCAGGTTCGAAAGGTTGCTTTTACTGAGAAGAACTTAGCAAGAAACTTAGTAATTACTCTTTTAAAAGTTACAGTTCCAGTGCACAATCGTAAATATAAAAAAAAATTAAACTAAAAATAAGAACTACGAATAATTGTGTAGCTTGAGATGACCAGCCCCCACTAGCAGCACCTGTTCACAAGTATGACGAGAATGCCAGCCATCGCCCTCCTCAACCATTATAGAGACAAGTGAGCGATTGTATGAACGCGCGGCCGCGTTTACATACATTACGTACGGTCATTGAACTTGTTACATTAAGGAGAAGGTTAAAGGTTTCGAAAAATGGTTTTATGAGATTATTTCAGGAACTATTAGTAAGCGAACAAAATAAAAATGTAGTCATATTTCACGTGAATAACTCTACGTTACCGCTGACTTTTATACGAAAATAAGGTCTATATATGGTCAATTTTGAACGTCAATTACTCAAAAACGGAAGAAGATATTTTTGTCATAATAATTTTATTTGCTTCCTAAATTTTATACCCTATCACATATTTTAACAGCTGTCCTATTTTCCCCGTCATATAATATTCTGTTTTCAGGTATTGGCGGAGGGCTGTCAACTACGCCCGGAATTGTAATCGTGTCTCAATACTTCGACAAGCACAGGTAGGAATAAGAAAGAGAATAAATATGTATTACTAGAAAACATTTACATAGTTAAACGTAGCACATTTATCCCCACACTAGGCTAGGCCGTTTTTTTTACACAGCGCGAGCCACATCGCGCTGCTACCTTCCCGGGCCCACGCTCCCACCCCGACCACCGCCAGCAGGCTATCCAGCCCCCTTTTAGTCGCCTATTACGACAGGCAGGGGATACCATAGCCATATTCTTAGACGGGTGGACACTAGGCTAGGCCTGTCCTGTGGGGATCTTTACCGTTAATGTCAGAAGATACAGCTATTAGATAAAGAATAACTTAAACCTCTGTGATCTATGAAAAGCGTTTGATTGAGTGGACCCTCACAATTTTCCACTTTGGATACAATATTATGGTACTCGAGGAACTGCTCTCGATCCTATATCCTCGAAATTATCTAATTACCTTCAGAAAGCCGACCAAAGTGGTTATAACAACTAAGGTATAGCAAATATAATTGTAGTGTCACAAGGCTCTCTTTTAGGCCCGTTACTGTTTGTAGCATTCAAACAGAAATGAATTTCATTGGAATATAAAATAAATATGCTTACGCCATCCTAGAAGGGTCCCCGAAGGGGTAAGCAGAGGTATTGTTACAACACCCACATTTCACCGAATATAATTAAGTGCCAACGTGACAGAGGGTGAGTCTATCGGTACAGGCACTATACATACGTGTTTGAATTACTTCGCAGACATATGCAGGTTTCCTCACGATGTTTTCCTTCACCGTAAAGCACGTGGTATGAAATAACTGCACATAAGTTTTTTAGAAAAACACATTGGTACAGGCCCCGCTGGGATTCGAACTAACGTCGCTTGCGTAGTAGGCGACTGCTCTAACCCCAAGGCCACCACGGCTTGGATTGGAATATTATTTTGAAATTAGTCATAGTAGTTACTGTTCTATTTGAAAATGATAGACATATAATTTGAAAGCTTTTGAATAATAGACTAAGAACTTACTGACGTCAAACAATTGTTTGTAAGCAAATAATAAAGAATTACTGCTATCTTTTTCAGGGCATTGGCGAATGGTATATGCGTGAGCGGGACGGCTGCTGGTAGCTTCGTGTTCCCCATGCTGATTGAGAAACTGGTGGACATGTATGGGTTGCATGGAACCGTTCTGCTGTTAGGTGTGTTCAATATCTATACATAATCTATATATATAAAAGAAAGTGAGGAAACCTGCATATTTCTGAGAAGTAATTCAAAGACGTATGTAAAGTGTCTGAGATGGCGATGGACTCACCATCTGTCACGTTGGCACTTGATCATATTCGGTGTAAAGTGGGTGTTGTGATTACAACACCTCTGCCTACCCCTTCGGGGAATACAGGCGTGAGCATATGTATGTATGATTAAGTGCCAAGGTGCCAGATGGTGAGTCAATTGCCGTCTTATGCACAATACATAGGTGTTTCCTCTGTTTTCCTTCACCGTAAAGCTTTCACCACACTTAAGCTTAACAAAAACTCACTGGTACTGCTGGCTGCTGGGGCCTGAACGTGCGTCGCTTGCCAGGTCGATAATAAAAAAATCCTAGAAGGGGGTTGGCAGAATTGTTGTTATAACAACACCCACATTTCACCGAAGATGATCAAGTGCCAACGTGACAGAGGGTGAGTCCATCGCCGTCTCAGGTACCACAAATACTTCTTCGAACTTTTCAGACATATGCAGGTTTCCTCGCAAGGAAATCATCTCCTTCACCGTAAAGCACGTGTTCACGTTCACGTTTTTAGAAAATCTCATTTGGTAGACCGCTGGGATTCGAACTGGCTTGCGGAGCAGGTGACTGCCCAAACCCCACGGCCACCAAGCTCTTCCAAGGTTAGCCGTGGGGTTGATAATATGTTTTATTGTATATCAAGGAGGCGGGATGCTCCACGTGTGTGTATCAGCGACGCTGTACCGCGCCGCGCCTGTCCCCCCCTCACCCCCCACCCCTACAACCACCACAACGGAACACACCACGCTACTCAACGACATCAGTGATGGTAAGCAATAAGTACCATAGAGTATAAAGTCTATATTTTTTAGACGCACATTTTTGGCACATAATACTTATATCAATCATCATCATCTCCCTGGCCTTATCCCATACATTGTTGGGGTCGGCACTTGATTCAGTCCGATGTGGCTGATCACCTGATTTTTATACGAAGCGACTGCCATCTGACCTTCGCAACCCCTTAAAAAATCTGTGATCTGTAACGATTGCCAAAGATGATAAATTGGCAACCGTACGTAATAATACTTATATCAATGTAAGAATAAAATTAAAAAGGTGGAATCCTGCAACTGTATTTAATACCTGATTTCGCTAAAAACCTGCTCAACCAGTTAAGCAATATGATATTAAATGAAAAAGTTTTTTTTTTACATTTTCCCTGTTTGTCAAATTGTCATCATCTCCCTGGCCTTATCCCATACATTGTTGGAGTCGGCACTTGATTCAACCCGATGTGGCTCCATGTTAGTCACAATCAACTTATTAACTCCTTGTCCGTTATGTGCGCCTGGTACTTCGTGTACCATATCATCATCGTCCCTGGCCTTATCCCATACATTGTTGGGGTCGGCACTTGATTCAACCCGATGTGGCGATTACCTGATTTTTATACGAAGCGACTGCCATCTGACCTTCGCAACCCCTTTAAGGAGGAAAATCTGTGATTTGGGTTAAACCAGTTGTCAGACTATTTTAGGCCTCCGACTGACCTGTAACGATTGCCAAAGATGATAAATTGGCAACCGGGACCGACGGCTTAACGTGCTCTCCGAGGCACGGAGGGAACTCGGGCGGTCACCCATCCAATTACTGGCTAGGCTTAGGGTTGCTTAACTTCGCTGATCGAATGATATGCGCAATAGCAACTGTGCCACGAGCTCCTCCTGTTTGTCAAATTGTAAAATAAAAAAATTAATATGCTCACGCCATCCACGTATTGTAACAACACTCACATTTCACCGAATATGATCAAGTGCCAATGTGACAGAGGGTGAGTCCATCGCCGTCTCAGGCATTACTTCTCAGACATATGCAGGTTTCCTCACGATGTTTTCCTTCACCGTAAACCATGTGGTGTGAAATAACTGCACATAAGTAAGAAAAACTCATTGGTACAGGCCCCGCTGGGATTCGAACTTGCGTAGCAGGCGACTGCTCTAACCCCAAGGCCACCACGGCTTCTCAAAATAGTAAAATGTTCTGTGAATACACTCAATGTCCTTCTGCTTAACTATTTGAATGAAAAGCTCGCACTAGGCGTTCAAGTGTCAGAAGTCAGCGAAGAAAGTGATGTACCAGTTCCTTTATATTCTCTTACCTTATTTCCAGTGAAAATAGAGGGTAAAGACAATCGGCTGCAGAACCTGTTCCAGCCAGACTCAGAGCTAGCCTTCAACCGCAAGAACTCCATGTTGAGCGAGGAGGCCAAGAGGACCAATCTGATCTCCGAGCTAATACACCCGAGCTTATTCGAGGTAATAATCATTCAACGTCTAGTTTAGAGCTCCATGTATTAAAAATATCTTGTCTGTCCGTCTGTCAAACGGCTGTATCTCACCAACCGTGATAGTTAAACAGTTGACACATAGATGATGTATTTCTGATGCCACTATACAACAAACGATTACTATTCCCGTACCAGTGGGAGCACGGTGGTGAAATATAGCTTATATTGATCATTGATAATGTAGCATTCTAATGGTCAATGAATTATTCAAATCGGTCCATTACTTTTTTTAGACATACATATTAGTATAGACAAGCTGTGCCCTTGGAACTGGCTTGTTCAAAAGAAGCTGTTTTAGAGATTTCAGCTGGAACAAACAAATATACACTGTACTTCTGTGACAATTAATTACTTTTATTTTTCTATTTTGTTCTTGACGGGCTTGAGTTGTCATGCTCACAAAAATGCCTTTGCTTGCGGCGGCGTCAGGATGACGGGTCGCTCACTTTCCTCTATAATGGTTGAGGAGGGCGATGGCTGGCATTCTCGTCATACTTGTGAACAGGTGCTGCTAGTGGGGGCTGGTCAGCTCAAGCTACACAATTATTCGTAGTTCTTATTTTTAGTTTTTAATTTTTTTTATATCGAATTTTGTGCACTGGAACTGTGTCCATGGGCTTATATATATTTTTTATGATTTATATTGTATTACTAAAAGCTGTATTTTTTTTTAAAAGAGTAATTACTGAGTTCCTTGCCAGGTTCTTCTCAGTAACAGCAACCTTCCGAACCTGGCGGTATCATGTATAATCCTATGCAATCGTGTCTTTCTGACGATTTGAAAGTACTTTGTGAAAAGTCTAATCGAATAAAGATATTTTTGAATTGATAAAGCTGTGATTTTGGTATTACAAACAGACATTATTTATTATTTATCTTACTATGATACAGACCCCTTTGTTCGCGAGTCCGACTCGTTTTTTTTAATATAACTGTGTTCTTTTTAATGTTTTCTTCTGTGCAGGTTACCAGACAACCAATACAGTCACAGCAATCGGATTCGGAAGATTCTGAAGGACTCGATGTTCTTGGAGTAGTCGGTAAGTTCACCAGAAGGCCTTGTTTCATTTTTTTTTCATACATACATATGCTCACGCCTGTATTCCCCGGAGGGGTAGGTAGACGTGGTGTGAAATCACTGTGCATAAGTTTTTTTTTACAAAATCTCATTGGTGGGTGTTGCTATAACAACACCTATGCATACCCCTTCGGGGAAACAAAACTTATGCACAGTGATTTCACACCACGTGCTTTACGGTGAAGGAAAACATCGTGAGGAAACCTGCATATGTCTGAGAAGTAATTCAAACATGTAGGTATAGTGCCTGAGACGGCGATGGACTCACCATCTGTCACGTTAGCATATACGTGTTTAGTTACCTACTCCATGAAAGAGGGACTTAGCACCGACCACCAGAATTTAGCAAAGGACTTTGGTCTTTATTCCAGGATTGCCTAAGGAAGTGATTCGTCTGAGGCTGCGCCCCACGCGCTCCTCCTCCATCCTGCACTCCGTGGAAGACCTGTCGACGGACAGCACTTGTGTGTATAAAGCAAGCCGGCGGAAATTGAGCCGGTGAGATAATACTTGATCTTGAAGCTCGTGGCACAGTTGCTATTGCGCATATCATTCGATCAGCGAAGTTAAGCAACCCTAAGCCTAGCCAGTAATTGGATGGGTGACCGCCCGAGTTCCCTCCGTGCCTCGGAGAGCACGTTAAGCCGCCAATTTATCATCTTTGGCAATCATTACAGGTCAGTCGGAGGCCTACAATAGTCACACTAATGTTGTCATTTTCCTCTTTAAAGGGGTTGCGAAGGTCAGATGGCAGTCGCTTCGTATAAAAATCAGGTGATCAGCCACATCGGGTTGAATCAAGTGCCGACCCCAATAAAGATATTTTGAATTTAATCAAATTCGGTGAAATGCTTACCCCCTTCGGAGACCCTTCTGTGATGGCGTGAACTCTCACTCACAAAAATTAATCCCCAGCTCCCTGTACATCCGTCCGCCACTCCCCAGCCGTCTAATCCAAAGTAAGCTGGCGGAGGCCGTGCCCGCGAAGCAGGTCCAGGAGCTGCCCAAAGAAGCAATCCTACCAGCTCCCAAGAAGAGGGGCTGCGTTGAGAAGATCTCCAGGTAAGGCTGTGTTAAACGAGGAACTCATTGGTATGAAAGCACTTGACTTACTGCACACTTGTGACGTTTATTGAAACCACTGACTGAACCACTAAAGACGGACGATATGGTCTCTCGCAGTTGGTAGGGGGGAGTTACCTCCACTGCTTAACCGGACTAAAGGGCGAGACCCAAGGGCCTCCAGCCGAGCTTAAACTTAAAAACTAAGCAACACAGCTAAGAGCACCCCGGTGCGGGGCTCGGACCTCGGCTTAGGGCGTTGCTGGGGGATGAGCTAGGGAGCTGGATCTGAGTGGTATTATTTAGGGACGTGTTTAAGGCTAGTGGGCCTAGCAGAGGCCGGGGGGGACGATGACGTAGAGTTCGCGACGAGCCTCGCCGGCGAGGACGGAACAATGGTCGGTTTGGTGTGTGCTTTTGAGACATTGCTTGCTGAAGCAATGTGATATCGTCGTCAGGGTCAATAAGGACGTGCCTCGGACGGCGTCGGGTGGAGATATACAGACGGCTGTCATAATAGGAGAGTATTTACATATAAAGGGAAACGTAACCATAGTGTGATGTAATTTACAACTGACGCCATCTATGGCGTATACAATTAAACAGGCTTGTTCTAAGTAATAATCTCTGCCTTTTCGGTCATATAGCCAGAAAGTTAGGCGATAACCTCGAGATGTATCCAAGGAAAACATCGTGAGGAAACCTGCATATGTCTGAGAAGTAATTCAAAGACTTATGTATAGTGCCTGAGTTTTGTTTATGAATGTGGATGGTTACAAGGGCAAAGGAAGACCTAAGAAACGATGGATGGCTAAAATAGGAGTGAATATAGATATGACGGCTGATAGAGAGAAATGGAAGAGAAGAACACATTGCGCCGACCCGAAAAAATCACATGGGATAAGGACAGGAGGATGATAATGTATATTGCCTGAGAGGTTTAGACTCACTTCGGTGAAAAGTGGGTGTTGTTATTCCAACACTTCTCCCTGCACCGAGTATGTTGTAATCCTATTTCGTGACCCAAAGTAAAGAATATGCGGATAGTTATTAAAAGTAAAGGTGAAAACTTAACTTCTGTTTTAGATACCTGGATGTCTCCCTCTTAAAGTCCTGGCGGTTTGGTCTCCTGTGTGCCTCGGTAGCCCTCATGTCCTGCGGCTCGCCCTATGCCCTTTACTACCTGCCTGCGTACACTGTCTCCGTGGGACATA
This sequence comes from Watsonalla binaria, assembly GCA_929442735.1. Taxonomy (NCBI): domain Eukaryota; kingdom Metazoa; phylum Arthropoda; class Insecta; order Lepidoptera; family Drepanidae; genus Watsonalla; species Watsonalla binaria. Next base: position 759,928 of record OV838948.1, on the reverse strand, counting down.
CCAAGGCTGCTGCTGGTATGAATACGAAAAAGATTTATTCAGATTAGGCCCATGTAAGGCACTTATGAATACCGAAGAATTCGGAAACTAGCCTTCTGAGAAGAACCGGCAAGAAACTCAGCTGGCATCATGTACATTTCATTACATATTTAATAATGAATATCTGGTTGGTTGAAGAAATATAAAAGAAAAAAGAATTCGGTGTCCGTCAGTCTCGTCCCGTGGTACTCTAGTTTCGTTATCGCCCCGTAAGATGGTAGCCTCACGTCTGAGCTACCATAACTTGACAGATGTCGGCCAAATTTACCGTCGTATTGTAATGATATTTTATGAGTTTGTCAGTGCCTCATGGTCAAAACAATGTTTTCCATAAGTTAAACGCAAAATTTCATGAAAATCGTTGGAGCCGTTTCCAAGATTCCGATTAAATATATACAAGAATTGCTCATTCAAAGATATAAGATTTAATAATGATTAAGTAATTAAAATAATATAAAATGATTTATTATTCTGAAATTATTAAGACACTAGCGGACGTCTCGTGGTTCCCGTGGGAGTACGGGGATAATAAAGCCTACTCGCTAATAATCTAGCTATACATGCTGAAATAATTTTTAAGATTTCTTCCAATAGTTTTTCAGTTAAGTCTTTGAATGACTTCTCATATGCAGATTTCCTTACGATGTTTTCTTTCCCCGTCAAGCTTGCTGTGTGTTTTTCCGTGAATCGAAGTAGCGTTTATAAGCTTTGCGGTCCAGTCGCTGATCTCCACAATGGTGTTTGATAAACATTTATTTGCAGGTCGTCTGGTGGCGATCAGCGCTGTACTGGATCTGTGCGGCCGTCTCGGCTTGGGGTGGCTGTGTGATTTGCATCTGTTCTGCAGGAAGAAAGCATACATCATCAGGTAAGAGGGGAGCCTAGTGTCATGGTATATGAGTCGCCGTCGCATTGTATAATCTGACGTATTCACGGCTAGCTGTTATCAAAAACAGGCTAGTTTAGGCGGTCGGACAGCGGAGTCCAGACTCTATTACCAAGTGTAAGACCCTATCTATTACCCCTTATACGTACTCTTTGGGTACGGAACCGTAATACATACATATGCTCACGCCTGTATTCCCCGAAGGGGTAGGCAGAGGTGTTGTAATCACAACACACACTTTTCACAAAAGATGATTATGTGCCAACGTGACAGAAGGTGAGTCCATCGCCGTTTCAGACAATTTACATACGTCATTGAATTACTTCTTAGAAATATGCAGGTTTCCTCACGATGTTTTCCTTCACCGTAAAGCATTTGGTGTGAAATCACTGTATATAAATTTTTTAGAAAAACTCATTGGTACAGGCCCCGCTGGGATTCGAACTTGCGTCGCATGCTCAAACCTCAAGGCCACCACGGCTTACGGAACCTTAATGTTTTGAAAATGGTCGTTTTCTCGTCCCATTGATGGGACCATAAGGGGTAGTAAAGACAAGGGAAGTAAAAATTCACACCCCGAGTAGCTCAGTTGGAAGAGCAACTGCACTGTATCCAGAGGTCGTGGGTTTGAGTCCCGCCTCATATTCGTATTTTTCTTTACATCATTTTAATAATTTTGTACCAACGATGTTACTTCCAGTATATTGGTGGCTGGTATAGCAGTGTTGACTCTGCCAAGCTTGACTTCCTGGTGGGCGTTGGCTGCAGCATCAGGTAAGATCTTCAAAATCTCCATAATTATTTATTCTTTAAAAACGACACACAAGATGCCGTTTTCTCGTTTTGCCCTATTAATGTGACCACGAAGGCTGTTCTGCCTACACAATGCTCACGCATGTATTCCCCGAAGCGGTAGGCAGAGGTGTTGTAATAACAACACCCACTTTTCACACGAGATAATGAAGTGCCAACGTGACAGATGTTGAGTCCATCGCCGTCTAGAACACGATACACATACGTCTTTGAATTACTTCTCAGACATATGCAGGTTTCCTCACGATGTTTTCCTTCACTAAGCACATTATATTACTGCGCATAAGTTTAGAAAAACTCATTGGTATAGGCCCCGTTGGGATTCGAATTTACGTCTGGCCTTCTTCTTGTCCCATAAGTGTGTGCGACAGATTTTGGTGAAATTTCGAATGGAGGCGTGGAATACTTACTTGTGATCTTGTGTAAAATTCATGTAAAATTCTTGTGTAAAATCTTTATTTGATTAGACTTCTTACAAAGTACTTTCAAATCGTCAGAAGGACACAAAATACATTATACATGATTATAAATGTTACCACCGGGTTCGGAGGGTAGCTTTTGTTGAAAGAAACTCAACAGTTATTGGTTACAGTATTTATATCTCACTAATGGACACAGTTCAAATGCTGAATTGTCAAATATAATAACTAAAATATTACAAATATTTGTGAGCATGGCAAATTCCAGCCAGTCAAAGCAAAGATCAAACTAAGATTAATTAATTGTAGCAAAAGTACAGTGCCAATGGGATTATTTACAATAATTTTTCGACAAAGATACATCCCAGGGTTCCTTATCACAAATATAATCACTTACAGTATAATAACCTTTTTTGAGCCAAACTGCTTTGATGGTCTCTTGAAATTTATTGAAGGGCAAGTTTACAATTTCTGTTGGTAAGGTGGAGGTATAGGGTCCAGGAGGGGAAATACCATCATACTCATATATTCCTCAGGAGCCTACGGTCTCTGCCTGGGATGCTGGTTCCTGCTGGTTCCAGTGCTGCTGGCTGATACCTTCGGAACTGCTCGAATAGCTTCCTCATATGGTCTGGTTCGGATGTTTCAAAGTTTAGCTGCTGTCTCCGTACCACCTACAGCAGGTAAGATTTAAATTTGCTGCATAACTATCACCCATTGTGAAATGAACTGGTGTCAACTTGTAGAACGTTTATTGTGAAACAATATTATAGTATACAAGTACTTAACTGCCTCGCTGGTCTAGTGGCTAGTACGTTCGCCTGCCGGTCACGAGGTCCCGGGTTCGATTCCCGGGTCGGGTCAAAAACATTATATTGGGTATTTCTGTCAAGAAATTGGTGGAAAAAGAGCCGTGGTGGCCTCGGGGATAGAATAGTCGCCTTCTACGCAAGCGACGCAAGTTTGAATCTCAGCGGGGCCTGTACCAATGAGTTTTCTAAAAAACTTATGTACAGTGATTTCACACCACGTGCTTTACGGTGAAGGAAAACATCGTGAGGAAACCTGCATAACCTGCAATCGTGACAGATGGTGAGTCTATCGCCGTCTCAGGCACTATACAATACGTCTTTGAATTACTTCTCAGACATATGCAGGTTTCCTCACGATGTTTTCCTTCACCGCAAAGCATGTGGTGCGAAATAACTGCATTTAAGTTTGGGATTCGAACTTGCGTCGCTTGCGTAGCAGGCGACTGCTCAAACCCCGAGGCCACCACGGGAAATTACAGATGGAATACCCAGTAACACTTTGCCTTTGCAATAATAATATTGTACATTTTCCAGGTTATATCCGCGATGTAACCGGCGGATACTCGTGGTGTTTCTATGGCATGGGTTCCTGTATGGTTCTGGGTTCGATACCCGTGATAGCATTCCACATTTCCACCAAGAATGAGGATTCCGAATCTTCAGTCGATTAAGAACATCAAAGATCTAAAGATGATGATTTGGACGTAGATTTATGTAAACACAACCAATCCACGATAAGTTATATCATCATCATCATCCTCCTGCCCTTATCCCATGTTATTTATGGTTGTCGCAATGTGTTATTCTCTTCCATTTCTCTCTATCAGCCGTCATATCTGTATTCACTCCCATAGCCATATCATCATCATCCTCCTGCCCTTATTCCATGTTATTTGTGGTCGTCGCAATGTGTTCTTCTCTTCAATTTCTCTCTATCAGCCGTCATATCTGTATTCACTCCCTTAGCCATATCATCATAATCCTCCTGTCCTTATTCCATGTTATTAGTGGTCGGCGCAATGTGTTCTTCTCTTCCATTTTCTCTATCAGCCGTCATATCTGTATTCACTCCCTTAGCCATATCATCATAATCCTCTTGTCCTTATCCCATGTTATATGTGGTCGGCGCAATGTGTTCTTCTCTTCCATTTCTCTCTATTAGCCGTCATATCTGTATTCACTCCCTTAGCCATATCATCATAATCCTCCTGCCCTTATTCCATGTTATTTGTGGTCGGCGCAATGTGTTATTCTCTTCCATTTCTCTCTATCAGCCGTCATATCTGTATTCACTCCCATAGCCATATCATCATCATCCTCCTGCCCTTATTCCATGTTATTTGTGGTCGGCGCAATGTGTTCTTCTCTTCCATTTTCTCTATCAGCCGTCATATCTGTATTCACTCCCTTAGCCATATCATCATAATCCTCTTGTCCTTATCCCATGTTATATGTGGTCGGCGCAATGTGTTCTTCTCTTCCATTTCTCTCTATTAGCCGTCATATCTGTATTCACTCCCTTAGCCATATCATCATAATCCTCCTGCCCTTATTCCATGTTATTTGTGGTCGGTGCAATGTGTTCTTCTCTTCCATTTCTCTCTATGAGCCGTCATATCTATATTCACTCCCTTAGCCATATCATCATAATCCTCCTGCCCTTATTCCATGTTATTTGTGGTCGGCGCAATGAGTTCTTCTCTTCCATTTCTCTCTATCAGCCGTCATATCTGTATTCACTCCCTTAGCCATATCATCATAATCCTCCTGCCCTTATTCCATGTTATTTGTGGTCGGCGCAATGAGTTCTTCTCTTCCATTTCTCTCTATCAGCCGTCACATTGTATTCACTCCTATTTTAGCCATATCATCTTTCACACAATCCATCCATCGTTTCTTAGGTCTTCCTCTCCCCTTGTAACCATCCACATTCATAAACAAAAAGTTATATCTTTTCAAAAATATAACTTTTTAATATCCACAATAAGTTATATATTTTCAATAAAAGGTTTTTATGTAAAAAAAAATTCTGTTCTCTATGGCAATTCTTTGATACCCATAACTAGTCCGCCATCTTGGCATATTGTATATATATTTTGTTGTTTGGTTTAATAACAATAAAAAAAATTATGGGTTGGTTAAGCTTTTCAGTTTGGTTTATTTAAAACTATGTCCAATTTGTCAAATCTTGTCATTGACAGATTTTTATATTCCTATACTCAAAGTAATTAATAATCACGTAAACATAGTCAATTTTATTAAGATCTTCATTTAAATATCATTTAAAAATCAAGCTAATTAATTAATAAAAGCTTACATGTACCATTACAGGATGTACCCAATGCGGTAATGCTGCTCATATATAAACAAATAATTACTTATATTATAATTAACTTAGAAAAATAGAGATTTAATTTGCATTACCATAAAACTTAATTGAAATTGTTTTATTTTAAAATTTTTGCAATCGCAAATTGTATAACCCCTTAGGGGTCCAAAGTGGAAAAAGTTTGAGCATCGCTGTATTACAGTAGTGATTAGAGATTCGTGTGTATTGTCACTGCATTTTAATGTCTAGAAAAGAGTTGATGTTGTTTACGTTGTCCATGTTAGCGGTTCATCCAGAAGAACTAAGGGCCCATTTTTCAATGCTCAGATAGCCAGTGAGATAGCGTGTATTCGATGAATATAAAAATGACTTCTTCAATTGACAGATAAGCTTAATACTGTAGAATAACTCGATTAACTGAGTGATAGACATAGATAGACAGACACAGATTGTGACATAAGGTAAGGTCACCAGTCATGGACAGTATAAGCGAATTTTTTCATATTTGCTCGGTAATTTCTTTATTGTTCAACATAAATTCTTAAGGATTTGGGGGTAAATTATAAGCTCTTTTCTTAATCAGAACATAATTTTTAATTTCAGTTTAGTACTTAGTAGAATGAAATAATACAAATAAACAACACTCCTACTTAGACACCATTAATGGACAGTAAAAATCCAGTGTTGTGTTTTAGGGCTAAAATGATAATTTATATTATGGGTTATATTATAAAATTGATGCATTTCTATTGATAAACCATTGTATAATAATAATTTCAACAACGACGATACACCAGACACAAAATAAGATGATAAGTGTACCTATATCGCGATTCTAGTAAGAAATTACGATTCCCGACACCAAATGACACCGCGAAACTAACAACCGTTATGGCCGCAATCAAAATGGGTGTCAGTTGTCAAAAACAGTTGTTATGACAGATATAATACTGACACAACTGATCGGTATTGACATTTGAATAAAAATACTGCGCGTTTACTTAATTTTGATAGAAAAAAAAAATGACATTTGCATTAGTGTTTATAATATATTTGTGTCACCTGTCTGAAGTTAGTGCAATCCGAGCTATTGCATGAATACATGTTAATTTATTCGCCGAACAGCTATCTGGCGTTACATTTGAGAATTGAAAAATCGTTATGGGTACGTTCCAGTTAACGGCCGCAACGCCATCGACCACGACCGCTAAAGTAGCCGTTCCACTAACGTAAAAACAGTTATAGGTGGAACGCACAACTTGAGCGCTGTGTGCTCGCAATATGGCGGCATGGTGAAAACATACAGCTTTCGGGTTTGGGAGTTAATATTTCGCGATTGGAGTCAAATTTAATTTAACATCGATTCCCGTGAATTTATGGTTGCGTTTTTGACAAAACGAATGAGAGATAATGACTCGGAAAAATCATCAAGTTCTGATGACATTTCGAATTCCCGCTACATTTTAGTGAAAGCCCAATCTGACCCACCAATATTTTGTGGGCGAAGTGGGCGCGATGTGGTCGCGAACAGTGACGGCTATGAAGTCGAGCGATCGCTCGCAACGACCATGGGCCTTAGGTGGAACGATACAGAGGGTGTTACAATCGTTGCGGCCGTTAAGTGGAACGTACCTTTATATGTAGCTAGTTGAAAAGCGCTGTATGACTGGCATTTTTTGTCAAATGTATATTATTCAAATGATGTAGGTAAGATAATCGTGTATTACGACTGCGTAATAAGTTTTATATCATACCTATTGTATTTTAAATTATACTTGAAATGTGTGCCTGTTATATCTAATATGTAACTAATGATCTGATATACAATATTATTTATTTCACTAAGCGCCATTTTGAAAACTATTTGTCGATTTTGTAATATTATACAAAGCGATATTTCTCGTTTCAACTTATTATACACTGGCGGACGTCACGCGCTTTCACCTGCGTAGTTACTGTTCCCGTGGGAGAACGTGAATAAATATATAACTTATATTAATCAGTGATAATGTAGTGTCTAAATGGTGAATTTTTTTTTAAGCCGTGGTGCCTCGGGGTTAGAGCAGTCGGCTGCGACGCAAGCAACGCAAGTTCGAATCCCAGCGGGGCCTGTACCAATGAGTTTTTCTAAAAAAACTTATGTACAGTGATTTCACACCAAGTGCTTTACGGTGAAGGAAAACATCGTGAGGAAACCTGCATATTTCTGAGAAGTAATTCAAAGACGTATGTATGGTGCCTGAGACGGCGATAGACTCACCATCTGTCACGTTGGCACTTAATCAAATCGGTGGAAAGTGGGTGTTGTGAGCCCTTCGGGGAATACAGGCGTGAGCATATGTATGTATGTATGTAATTTTTTAAATCGGTCCTTTAATTTTTGAGCCAAACATACATACAAACTTTTTCGTTATATAGTAGTAGTGTAGAAGTGTACATTATATTTATTTAAGTTGACCCTGTTTAAGTCTATCAACATAGCATTAATGCAAATCCCTGCACTATAATATGTAGTATGTATTATGCACTGTGCAAATAGTGGACTGTAATTTATTCAACACCATCGTGTCTCAACCTTTATGTCACGCCATGACCCTTAGAGGGTTCATGGCCGCCGGTTGAAAAATTATGCAACCAAACCAACTTTATTATAATTTATAGAATCTTTAACGTCTACGGTGAATCACCGACAACTACAACGATTGTGTAATGATGAAGATCTTAAAGAAGGAATTCTGACGATACCCCATACATAACAGGCACTATAAGTAAATGAAATATGGCCGGTCTATCTTATTGGAAACACTTACCTGTTCTATTCCCTAACTTCTGAGTGATTATCCCATAGCAAAATGTACAATGATCAACTGTCAAACAGGCATTTTTGACAACCACTCAGATCCAGCTCCCTAGCTCATCCCCCAGCAACGCCTTAAGCCGAGGTCCGAGCCCCGCACCGGGGCGCCCTTAGCTGTGTTGCTTAGTTTTTAAGTTTAAGCTCGGCTGGAGGCCCTTGGGTCTCGCCCTTTAGTTCGGTTAAGCAGTGGAGGTAACTCCGCCCTACCAACTGCGAGAGACCATATCGTAAAAAAAGGCGTTTTTGACAGATTTGGTATTCCCTAACGTCAGTGTCCAACTAGAATGACGTCACGAGTGGCTAACCGCTTTGAAAGCCACCGTAACCACTTTTGACAGGAGTTTATGTATCGATAAATCAAAAGTTGCGATTTTGGAAGCAAAGTGGCAACATTCATGGCAATTCTGCTTAGGCTGCAACGAAATAATCGTAAACAATTCAATTCAATTCAATTCAAAATATCTTTATTTGATTAGACTTCTTACAAAGTACTTTCAAATCGTCAGAAGGACACAAAATACATTAAACATGATTGCAAATGTTACCACCGGGTTCGGAAGGTAGCTTTTGTTGACAAGAACCCGGCAAGAAACTCAACAATTACTCTTCAACAGACGAATCAGTCAATCCCTAAGCCGCTGCTTATAGTATAAGTAAAATTATTATATTTGATTTCATTCTTAAATAATTTTAATTAGATATTAAATATTATAGAGTTACAGATATCGTAAGCTCAAAGATATAAAAGCATATTTATAAATATAATTGTAAGGTGTCTAACTATAATGATTAGGTTAAAGCATCAAAAAGCGTTACCAAAGGAAATTATTGTATATATATAAGTAGAATATATTCCTGTTATTACATTTGACTGACTGACTGACTGATATATCAGCGCACTACCTAAATCGCTGGCTCTAGTCGTTACGACAACTCCCGCTTGATATTTAATTAAGTATACGTGAACTCATATTAAAAGATTCAATTGTACGGTAAGCGATGCAAGATTTTTCTTACAATCTTATGTGCACTGTTCTCACACCACCTGCTTTACAGTGAAGGAAAACATGGTGAGGAAACCTGTATATGTCTGACAAGTAATCCAAAGACTCGTATAGTGGCTGAGACGGCGATAGACTCACCATCTGTCACGTTGACACTTAATCATCATCAGTGAAAAGTGGGAGTTGTCGTAACAATATAACTGCCTACCCTTTCGGGGAATACAGGCGTGAGCATATGTATATATAAGCTTAAATAATTATAGCTCATATTCAAGTAAATATTAGTTATAGATATCGTAAGCTTAAAGGTATGAAGGCATATTTATATATATACGTATAGCTGTAACTATAATGATTAGGATTAACAAAGCATTACCAAATGAAATTAATGTATATAGGTAAGTAAAATATATTCCCGTAATTACATTTGACTGACTGACTGACTGACTGATATATCAACACACCCTAAGTCAGGTTCTGAGGCCATGATATTAGTAGGGTGTGTTCCTTGTAAGGTATCAATTAAGAAAGGATTTCGATATTCTACCCCTAAGGGTAAAATTTTCTAGGAAATATTTTATTCTTTGGGTCGAAGCCACTGGCGAAACAAATTCTATAGACGTGTGGGCCATTTCCAAACTAAATAACACTAGGAATTACGAGTCTCAGAATGAACTCATTCAGATGAAGAACGCTCAGAAATGCTACAACGAACTCTTTGCAGTAAAATGACCCGTTTTATAAAATACAATTGCCCCACGTTGGGCGCCATTTGTAATTGGGATTCGAATCTCTACAATAAATAAATGAATTCACACAGTTTTTCACCAGTTCCAGTTTAATGTACATTATGAGCACAGCATTAAACATTACACGACTCCTTCTAGAACGAAACAAACGAACTACAATTCAGCGTGAAATTGGCGTCTAGAGATTTTACAAATAAATCAATAGATGGCGCTAGGCGGCGCTACATTGTGTTTTACTGACTGCGTTTAAGGATTTCACAGAAGAGGCTCGTTCATAACTGTCTTAAGCTTAAAGGAAATCAAAAGTTTACTTTTTAATTTCCAAAAGCCAACTCTTTTACAACGACTATAAATTTAATTGATAGCGACGCTGAGAAACCTTAGTGAATAACGCTTATGATTTTCCTGTTTACTTTATATCTCTTTGAACACTGTTAGTGATTGAAATAAACAAACAAATTTGCTTAATTTTTAACTGTAAAAAAATCTTCGACATTTTCTGGATTAAAAGTGTATCTACACTTTTAACTTGAGTAGTTTTAAAGCTATTGATCATGTCATCCCCAGCAAAGGGAACATCTTCCAGTCAGGCGGGTGTCATGTCAGAAACACCGGTTCCAACTATTCTTCTTGGAAACTAGTATCTATACTTCAATGAGAAAACTCTCATAGCGCGATTTAGGTTCTCGTGTATTTGTACTGAAACTTGCGATTGTTAGCGAGTAGCGCCATCTATGTAGCGAGTGGAGAAACGCTGCTACAAATGTATATTTATTTATTTATCATAGAAATGTATATTTATATTACTTTTTAACTTAATTCACTCGCATTTTGTATTTACCTAAATTTTTTAGGGTGAAGGAAAACATTGTGAGGAATCCTGCATATTTCTGAGGAGTAATATAAAAATACGTATGTATAGTGGCTGAGACGGCGATGGACTCACCATCTGTCACGTTGGCACTTAATCATCTTCGGTGAAAAGTGGGTTTTGTTATAACAACACCTCTTTTTCTTTTTTTCTTAAGCTGGCTGTACTGCGCAGTTTCTTGACCCGAAACTATAGTTCATAGAACCCTTACCCTTGTTTTTTTAATAGCCGTTGCAGAGATAAGCCGTACGTAATAGACAGACAATAGGACAGCTGTTAAAATATGTGATAGGGTATAATTTATAGGAAGCAAATAAAATTATTATGACAAAAATATCTTCTTCCGCTTTCGAGTAATTGACGTTCAAAGTTGACCATGTCAAGACAAATAATGTCTTGACATATTTTCGCATAAAAACCATTTTTCGAAACCATCAATCTACCCCTTAATGTAACAAGTTCAATTACCTCGTACGTAATGTAGGTAAACGCGGCCGCGCGTTCATTCAATCGCTTAAGGCCGCGAGCTCTTCGGCTCTAGCTTCAGAGCTAGATATTTTACGACTTCAACATAGTGATATATTCATAAAACCCTACAACTTCTAGAAGACAACTGTTCCTTTTCTCCGACACCTGTATAATAAATTGCATGACTGTTTATGCAGTGATGTTAATCTAGTATATAGTAGTTTTTATGCTAGCTCATATTTAAGTATAATTATTACTCTACGATATTTTAGTATAATGTTTAGTATTAAGCATCCAACATGTTGGACCAAATGAAATTAATGTACATAGATAAGTACAATATATTCCTTCCATATTTATAATATTAATCAGCTTATGATATTAGAAGCTACATTACAAGAAGAGCCGTGGTGGCCTCGGGGTCTACAAACGAAGCAAGTTCTAATCCCAGCGGGGCCTGCACCAATGAGTTTCTAAAAACTTATGTAGTAATTTCACACCACGTGCTTCACGGTGAAGGCAACATCGTGAGGAAACCTGCATATGTCTGAGAAGTAATTCAAAGGCTGGGGCGGCGATAGACTCACCATCTGTCACGTTTCCACATGAACATCTTGTGTGAAAAGTGGGTGTTGTATTTACAACACCTCTGCCTACCCCTTCGGGGAATACAGGCGTGAGCATATGTATGATTTTATTTATTATTTTTATTTAGCTTTTGGTAAATTTTTGATCGATCATAAATTAACCATTCTATGGTATCATATTGTTTAAATTCGGTATTACGCACTAAAATATAAATGTATTATTTTTATTTATATAATCACTCGTTCACCCGGTGAACTTCTGGTCACCTTTTTATTTCCTTATTATTCCCTGAACTTTCACAAATATATCAAGATGAAAAATACCCAAATCCATTCAGCCGTTCTCTAGTTTTATCGAGGCAAACTATCAGCAATAAATTTATATAAACATAGATAATATAGAGTCGTATAGATTAGTATTTGCATTAACAAAGTAATATAGAATTTAGATTAGTAATATTAGTAGGTATATTAGAACATATAGTTCACTCGCATAGTAAAATGTAAATAGAGACTTAGATATAACTGCTCCGATAATCTAAAACAATATATAGGTTAAGATTAGCGTAAGATGTTTGTGACTGTTACCAAATGAATTTAATGTAAATAGATAAGTAGGTTATATTCCTATCCATTAAGAGCCGTGATGGCCTTAGGGTTAGAGCAGTCGCCTGCTACGCAAGTTCGAATCCCAGCGGGGCCTGTACCAATGAGTTTTTCTAAAAAACTTATGTACAGTGATTTCACACCACGTGCGTTACGGTGAAGGCAACATCGTGAGGAAACCTGCATATGTCTGAGAAGTAATTCAAATACGTATATATAGTGGCTGAGACGACGATGGACTCACCATCTGTCATGTTTGCACATGATCATCTTGTGTAAAAAGTGCCTACCACTTCGGACAAAACAGTCATGAGCATATGCATGATTTTATTAATTATTTTTATTTATCTATGGGTAACATTTTTACTCGATCATAAGCTATGTTACTCAGCGATAACCATTCTATGGTATCATATTATTTAAAATCGGTATTTCGAACTAAAATATTAATGAATTATTTTTATTTATATAATCACTCGTTCACCCGGTATATTTTTGGTCACCTATTTATTTCCTTATTATTCCCTGAACTTTCACAAATATATCAAGATGAAAATTACCCAAATTGATTCAGCCGTGCTCTAGTTTTAACGAGACAAACTATCAGCAATTAATTTATATAAACATAGATAATATAGAGTCGTATAGATTAGTATTCGCATTAACAAAGTAATATAGAATTTAGATTAGTAATATTAGTAGGTATATTAGAACATATAGTTCAATTGCATAGTAAAATGTAAATAGAGACTTAGATATAACTGCTCCGATAATGTAAAACAATATATAGGTTAAGATTAGCGTAAGATGTTTGTGACTGTTACCAAATGAATTTAATGTGAATAGATAAGTAGGCTATATTCCTATCCATTATGAGTTCGTTGAAATTAAAATTATTTAACATAGTTAATGTTTTTAAAAAAATATTGAAATAATTAACTAAGGCTTTGGACTTAATCCTTAATCCAATTATTCTGTCAATCTAACGAACCTTTATACATTGATTAAATCAAAATGAATACACTTTCGAACACGCGATATATTTGGTTTCCTATCGTAATTCAGACTATCCGAAACGTACAGACGGTCAGATTGAGAAAAGCTGTTAATTTGGAATTATACAAACAGACCCTCAGATCTATTCTATTAAAAAATACAAATAGATTTTTTATTATATTAAAAGTAGCCTAGACTAGTACAGATTGTTTAGCATTAGCATTAATAAAGAAGTATATAAAATAGATTAGTAATATAAGTATAGAGGGCTCACTCCCATAGTAAAATACAAAGAGTGAATTAGGTATAACTCTAGTAATATTCTGATATTATATAAGATTAGCGTGATGTTATGTAAATAGATAAGGAGACTATATTCCGGTTCATTATGAGGTCATTCTAAGTCTAGACAGAAACCTTTACAACCATTTTTGGGATTAGACATAAAGTAAAAGGTTTTTTTCTAATTTAAGAGAACTGAGGCTTTTGGGCTTTAAACGGTCTTCAATCCAATAAAACTTTCAAGTTTACGAACGTTTATAAATTGATAAAATCAAGTGAAATCACTGTCGAAATACACGATATTTTTGTTTATCTACCGTACTCGAAAACCAAATCATAATTCATAATCGCTATATTTGTTCTCTGTTAAAATCTAGGGCAACACTTTTGAAATTAGTGATATTTTTCATTACTTTAAATCGAAACAATTTTTTTTTCAAATAAATCTATGTTTTTGTTACTTATGCCAACATAATAATACTCAAATGAAACTTATCTTTAATCTTCGGGTTTGAGCCACTGTATTCTTCCAACAGTTTTTGCCTGACTGTTATATATTAATGCGAATATAACAGGCGTCTCTCGTTTGCGCCTGGTCTCGGAATGAAAACTTAGAAATAAGACAGAGTGTTGGGGAAAATAGGACAGCTGTTAAAATATGTGATAGGGTATAATTTTAGGAAGCAAATGAAATTATTATGACAAAAATATCTTCTTCCGTTTTCGAGTAATTGATGTTCAAATTTGACCATATCAAGACCTTATTTTCGCATAAAAACCAGCGGTAACGTAGATCTAACTACATTTTTATTTTTCTCTGCCAGAAATAGTTCTTGAAATAATCCCATAAATCCATTTTTCGAAACTAATGGTTTCCCCTTCCCCTTAATTGTCCAAGTTCAATGACCCCGTACGTAATGTTGGTTAAACGCGGCCGCGAGTTCATTCAATCGCTTAAGGCCGCGAGCACTTCGGCCCTTAGCAACTTCCCTATAACTACGTTATCGTTGGAGCTAGATATTTTACGACTTCAACATAGTGATATATTCATAAAACCCGACAACTTCTAAAAGACTATTGTTCCTTTTCTCCGACACCCTGTATAACTAAGTTAATACACAACTAATACATATCTTCTCCATAATGGTGAAGTTCTGAGCACCTATAACCGAAGTATGAAGGGTTGCATGAATGTAGACGAAGTGAAAGAAATATGAAATGCGTTAGCATTAATAAATAAATATAGAATTTAGATTAGTAATATTAGTAGGTATATTAGAATAGATAGATCAATCACATAGTAACATGCAAATAGTGAAATAGGTATGTCCGACGAAGTGAAAGATGTATAAAACGATAGTAGTATCTGCCTACCCTCTTGGCATACTGGCGTGAGCATATCTGCGTTTGTATATTCATTCATATTATCACTTCTAATAAATAATCAAGCGCATGACTGCCCCATCCCGCACCTCAAAATATAGTTATTATCAACATATATATATCCAGAGTTTATCTGCGTATGTCTGAGAAGAAATTCGAGTTCGTATGCTAGTTACTACTACTAACTTTGCCCCGCGGTTTCAACCGCGAAAAGTTAATTTAATGCGTAGCTTTATTTCCCAAAACTCATTTTTATTTAAATAAAAGTTATCGCATTAAAACTTCTCAGTAGTTTCAGATATTAGCCGGAACAAGCAGATAGGGAATTTTTTTTTATTTATGTAAGTACCGTAGGAAAGTATGATTATTGTAGAATTTAAAGTTTACTTATTATATACCCAACAAATTATAATATAGACAAGTACAGTGATTCGCTGCTATTATCTTAAACTTATGTAGTAAATTATTTATTTACGTGTGACATTTATACATAATTATGAAGGCAGAAGTGTGAATATCCTCAATACATGAAAATCTAATCAAATAGTGGTAGGTTTGAATTAATATCTGCAAGTTTCCTAGTAATCTGTGTTTTAAATGAGCGAAGTTAATTTGGAATTACAAACAGACACTTCAATTTTATTTTCCTGTATGTATAGATATAGATAGTCGCTACGGCGAGGTACCCACTGTCTGTCACAATGACATCTAATCATGTTCATTGAAAGTTGGGTGCAGTAACACCTCTTTTTATACCTTTGGGGACCCTTTTTATAAGGCGTGAGGTTACACATAACGACTCATTTGACAGATAAGTAGTCAATATGTTCCTAAATACGTAGTTTTCTCTGTACAAGATGAGAGGTGCTTTTGAGATGCGGGTGAGAAAGTCATAATAGATTGTAGTTACAATTAAAAATATTATCTCTTTATAATATCTTTATATATTAGTATAGAAGATTAGTATATTAGTAGAATCAATTAGATATAAATCTGTATAATAAATTACCTAATGTATTAATTAATCAAATGTCTAATAAACATATGAGATTAGTGTAGGTAAGAGGGGGAGATGTCTAACAATGGGCCATATACAATTTTAATGTACATAGATAAGTAGAATATATTCCTGTAATAATTGTGAGTTTCTTAAAGTTTCTTTTTTTGTCTACACTATGCGCACGTATGCAAGTATAAACAGAAATATCGAACGAACGAGAGGACATGATTAGATCCGCCGTTAAAAATTCTGCTCTTTACTGGGGCAGGTTCTAATATTTTAGTTCTAATCTGCCACGTTTACACTATCTTGTTTTCTTGTTAATATGTCGTGGATATCGCTTTCATGCTTGTTATTTATATAATCATTTGTAGCAAAGACTTAATATTGCTAATTGTAGAAGCTTAATTAACATACAATAGGTATTAATTGATAGGAAGCTAAGTTTTACAGCCTGAATAGGCTTCGTTAATGTAGATAGGTGCAGTTTGAATAATACCTAATATTTAAATAAACACCATAATATATAAGATTAGCGTAAGATGTCTCACATATGGACCAAATGAATTTAATGTAAATAGATAAGTAGAGTATATTCCATATTTCCTATAATAATTTAAAGTTTGTTTCAAGTACAGCCGGGTAAACTGATACAGCCAAATTGATTTGCCTGATAGTGTGCGATTATGTATAGAAATACAGATGATTAGACCCTCTATTAAATTTTCTACTCTTTATTAACGCGGAGTATAATATTCCAATCAAAAATGTGCCGGTGTAATGATGAATTTATAATTTGTGTTAACTATTTATATTTTAGCAATTAGGGTCATGATACTATATCATTTCACTCCACGTCTGCATTGCAAAGCTTTGAAGAAAATATAATATTGAAAGCCGTGGTGGCCTTGGGGTTAGAGCAGTAGCCTGCTACGCAAGCGACGCAAGTTCGAATCCCAGCGGGGCCTGTACCAATGAGTTTGTCTAAAAAGAACTTATGTGCAGTTATTTCACACCACGTGCTTTACGGTGAAGGCATCGTGAGGGAACCTGCATATTTCTGAGAAGTAATTCAAAGACGTATATATAGTGTCTGAGACGGCGATAGACTCACCTTCTGTCACGTTGGCACTTGATCATATTCGGTGAAAAGTGGGTGTTGTTACAACACCTCTGTTTACCCCTTCGGGGACCCTTCTGGGATGGCGTGAGCATATATATATAATATCGAATCGACGAGTACCAATCAACAAAGCAAGCTATGATAAAAGTTTTTAGGTATACAATTCAAAGACCTAACTGCGTGACCGCGTGGGATCTGAGCCGAATTTCAGCCGTAGCACGGTCAACAAAATATTACATTATAAATCAGTATGGACTCAGTCACGCTATACTTCATAGCAAGCGGGTGACGGCCGAGATACTACAACGGGTAAGGCCTAAATAGGCTCGGATAGGTCATTCTTAAACCGTCATTAAGATTTTTTTATTCTTTGCGTGGCTTATGTATCCACTAAGATAGGATTTCCTGATATGAAATTTCCAATAAACACATTCTTTGCAAATAAATCAAATGCTAATTTGTGAACAGGCACTATTTGCACAGGGCACTGTAGACATATTTTTTTAATAATAAATCAATATATAATTTTCGAACATTATCACGCAACGTCATTTATTCAACGGACATAAAATTCATATTTTTTTATACCTATTACAAAATCGACAAAGTTTTTAATATTAATGACACTACCTACTATATGTATACCTACCAACTATATTAGTTATGAATGTATAATTTTAACTTCTAATCTATTAATGAAAAGTCTATTCAGACATCGTATAGTGACATCAACTCGCTGTAAGGGATAGATGTATATGACGCGTATATATCTGTCTCTTGTCAGTGTGGTGAATACCTTAACGTTCACATCCTTGGTTTAGGCAGTCTGTAAATCTTGTAAATATTAATATAAACATATTTAATCAAATCAAGTCTGTTTAGAATAAGAACCGCAGTCAAATTGTGAACTTATTTATTGACTAACTAGCGGACGTCACCCGCGTAGTTCCCGTGAGATAAAGTAAAGACTGTTACTGGCTGATAATGTAGCTTTCCAATTGTGAATGAATTTTTCTAATAGGTCAAGTAGTTATGGAGCCTATTCAATGCAAGCAAACAATAAAAAAAGTCGAATCTTTCCACTTTATATTAGTGTAGAAAAACAAATATCTAGTATAAAAGATACAACATGGTATTGTGCTGTTATCCAAACGCGTCTAGCAAAAAAAATCACGTGTGTATAATTATGGGAGCCCCTTAAGGTGCAACCTGATGTAAGCCGCTCGACGCTCGTTTCCACAAATGTGGTCACGTCATATGTAGCGATACCTGATTGGAGCGGCTGCATGACGTAGTTACTTTTTGAGTCGCCGGAAATTTTAAATGGGGTCACGTGACAGTGTTCGGAACCGTACGATAATTATCGTACACATACGATAATTTTGTGCCTACGTACGATGTACGATAGCATGTTATTATCGTACGCAGATTGTACGATAATTTCTATCATGATGCAAAATTTGAGATTTTATATTATTTCACTCATGCGCTGATAGTCTTTAGATTAAATGAAGAAAATTGGGTGAAATATGTGATTCTTGTAAAATAACACCTACCCATTGTACCATATTTCATGTGAATAAATATTATGTCTATTTCTAAAAAAAAGGTCATTTTCTAGAGCAGCAAAATTTTGATTAGTACTTGCATGCATATCAATATTACATTTTATATGATTTATTTATCTATAATAGACATTATCCTAAAAAGTACGATAATTTCGATCCGTGTACGATAATTTTACGCCCCTGCCAGCCCCTGGTACGATAATCAGTCCACTTCAGGTTCCGAACACTGCGTGACCACATTTGTCGCTGGAAACGAGCGTCGAGCGGCTGTCGTCACCTTTAAATATTTATTCTGTATTTGAGTTGTCACAGCGGCAACAGTAATACATGATCTGTGAAAATGTCACCTGTCTGATAGTTAGACAGTTGACATTTTCGCAGATGATGTACACAATTCATGAGGTACAGCGTGGTGACAGACGGACAGTGAAGCCTTCCTTAATAATAGGGTTTTACCGGATGACAATGACGTGAAGAAAAATATCATCACATTTAAACTGATTATCAAGAAGCGAGGAATCCAATGGATTCCTCCACATATTTTTAACAATTTACAAGATATTTATCTCAACAATCACTTGACACTGGCGGAATAGTTTTACATAAGCTCATCGCCATTAAATAAATAAAGGAAATGAAAGGGGTTTTGGGTACCCTAAAAACGTAATTAAGCTCAGCAGCGTGACACATCTAAAGACGGTTCTATTTCTAAACAGGCGCCATTAGTAAATAAGTATATGTGTATTTAAAAAGTCGATACTCACTGTATAATTGATGTGTTCAAATATTTACAGGTAATAAATAATGCCTGTCACCAATATTGTATAATTAACTGTGCTTATTAACAGCGGCGGCCTTTCACATTGCGAGGCCCTTTGTCCTACGGAAAAGTAATTATGTGATGCGAAAGTATGTCTGCTTGTTTGGTTGATAATTAAAAAAATGTAGCTCAAAAAATCTGTATTTATTTTAAATTGTTTTACGCGAGGTCCCTGAGATTGCCCTGTTTGCCACCCGTTTAGGCCGCCGCTGGTGCCCAAGTACCTATAGGTTTTGACACGTCAAAACTTCGACGAATGACCTTGCGTTTAAGTTTGCCTTAAATTGTGTTGATACTTTTTTGGAAGCGGGTTGGATTCCAAAAACACGTTAAAAATCACACAAATTTAATCAATTGAATACTGGTGCCGTCACAATCTATGAGCGCTCAACAAAACTAGACAGAGACAGACTCATAAAATGACTACAGCATTCAAGGTCAGCGCTCATAACTCGCGGCGGCCACTGTGCCCCGAGTATATATTTGACACGTTCGAACGTTATCGCACGACCTTACGTTTTGCGCTTTTTTTGTTTAGAGATCTGATCACCTGATTTTTATACGAAGCGACTGCCATCTGACCTTCACAACCCCTTTAACGAGGAAAATCTGTGATCTGAGTTAAACCAGTTGTCAGACTATTTTAGGCCTCCGACTGACCTGTAACGATTGCCAAAGATGATAAATTGTCAACCGGGACCGACGGCTTAACATGCTCTCCGAGGCACTGAGGAAACTCGGGCGGTCACCCATCCAATTACTGGCTTGGGTTAGGGTTGCTTAACTTCGCTGATCGTATGATATGCGCAATAGCAACTGTGCCACGAGCTCCTCCATTCCTCCTCCTTCTTCTTTCTGAATACCTTCTGAGAATCGATGGTAAAATTTGTGATGAAGATTGTTACCGAAGTGGTTAGATTATACGTTACTAGTTCTGCACTGCGAATTCACTCGCTTGACTGGCTGCAATTTGCTATGCTCACAAATATTTGTAATATTTTAGTTATTATTTTTGACAATTGAGCATTTGAACTGTGTCCATGGGCTTATATTCATGAGATATAATAAAAGGGGAGTAGCTACATTAATTTTAAAAGAAGAAAAACATCGATAACTTTTATAAAATTGAATATCTCATTACTTTGACGGAATTCCACGAATTACAATCATCAATGAGCCGTGGTGGCCTTGAGGTTTGAGCAGTCGCCTGCTTCGCAAGCGACGCAAGTTCGAATCCCAGCGGGGCCTGTACCAATGAGTTTTTCTTATGTACAGTGATTTCACACCACGTGCTTTACGGTGAAGGAAAACATCGTGAGGAAACCTGCATATGTCTGATAAGTAATTCAATGACGTATGTAAAGTGTCTGAGACTCACCATCTGTCACGTTGACACTTAATCATCTTCGGTCAAAAGATATGTACAATTATCATTCGAGTACGTCAAGCATAATTTCTTACATTAGGCATCAGAATGAGAATAAACAATTCTACGAACATAAAAAACAATATGGACTTACTTTTTGATCGGTCGAGGACCACGAGCCACTTTCACCCACTTATTTTTAACTACTATTAATAATCTAAATTAACGGCCACAATTATTCAAATATGTTGTGAACCCCTCGGTAGTTCGCAATCGTCTGTGCACGCTCCAGTGTTCGGAACCTGAAGTGGACTGATTATCGTACCAGGGGCTGGCAGGGGCGTAAAATTATCGTACACGGATCGAAGTTATCGTACTTTTTAGGATAATGTCTATTATAGATAAAGTAATCATATAAAATGTAATATTGATATGCATGCAGGTGCTAATCAAAATTTTGCTGCTCTAGAAAATGACCTTTTTTTTTTAAATAGATATAATATTTATTCACATGAAATATGGTACAATGGGTAGGTGTTATTTTACAAGAATCACATATTTCACGCAATTTTTTTCATTTAATCAAAAAAAAATCATGCTACTGCGATTTAGACTATCAGCGCATGAGTGAAATAATATAAATTCAGAAATTTTGCATCATGATAGAAATTATCGTACGGTTCCGAACACTGGCACGCTCTATGTAAGGATTAAGAAGTCTGTGTTCACAAGTTTATAGATTTGTTTAAATATCCGCAACGTATATAATCTGTTTAAAGCTAAGATTATAAAATAAGGGTGTCCCATACGGATCCAGTGTCATGCTTCGATTTTTTTTATCTATTTTGTCTATGTATATGTAACCATAGTGCATAGTGGTATTTCTTTTTAATAGTCCGGGAAACGTCACTATGATATGAGGTATAAAAAAGATTCGTCTGTTTAGAAAAAAATTATGCCGCTATTTAATAACATATCACTTATGTTTTTGAAAGAGAGTTACGGCTTGTAGTATTTTTAATATTTTTCAGTATTCGGATATCAGTATAATTGTATATATGTACATTTATTTTACTTCAAGAGTTATAAGAGCGTATATACGCGAGCCTTATATACGCAGTAGTAATTTTATGAGTCTCTGTCTATAAGTATGGCGCGAAGCGAATGAGCTTACGTTTTTTAAATTATTTATTTGGATTCTTTAAATTGTATAATATTTTTGAAAAGAGTAATTACGGAGTTTCTTGCCAGGTTCTTCTCAGTAAAAGCAACCTTCCGAACCTGGCGGTATCATGTATAATAACTGTATAATTATGTCATTCTGACGATTTTAAAGTACTTTGTAAAAAGTCTAATCGAATAAAGATACTTTTGACTTTGACTTTGAATATAAACCATGATAAAAGCTGATATCTCTGTAGGTACCATATATCCTAGCCTCATGAGCGTAATATTATTTTCGCGATTCTATTGACTGTTTGCGCGTAACAAATGTATATAGTATACCCCAAAACGAGCAATTCTTATATATATATGTATATAATCTGAATCTCGGTAACAGCTCCAACGATTTTCATGAAATTTTGTGTGTAGGGGGTTTCAGCGGCAATAAAATGATTTAGCTAGGTTTCATCTTCAGAAAACATCGTTTTAACCATGTTTTCAGGCAATTAAAAATTGCAACAATATCATTACAATACTACAGTATATGTCTCCGACATGTGTCAAGTTACGATATCTCAGACGGGAGGCTTCCAGCCTATCGGGTGGTAACGGAATTAGACTATACACCGGTTCGAGGACAAATTACACCGGTTTTTTTTCATGTTGCTTTTTATGGAAAATTTTGTTTTTTGTGAGAAAAAGAAACCGAGAACTCGGTCAATCAGGTTCTTGATGTTTAAGTGGCACGAATAAATTTTAATAAATGTAATCACTATAATAAATGTAAGGTCCTTTTTAAGGACCTTACAAAACGCCTGGTTGACGTCTCTGGTGAGGGTCGAGCTGGTTCTTACCTCGGTCAGAGGATTAGTTTAGCGATCCAGCGAGGTAACGCAGCCAGCTTACTGGGCACCATTCCCGCAGACACTAATTTAAATTCCGTGTTTTATTTATAATTTTTATTTTTATTATATTTTTCTTTTTCATTGTTAGCAATAAGTTACTCAAAAATTTTACGTTAATAATGTTATATTTCATGTAAATTAATCAATTTAATAATACATACAATAAATGTATTATTCACACAATTAACAATATTGTGATGAATTGAGTGTTTGGAAATAAACGAAATACGTAATCATTGTTTTATTGTAGACTAGCCGACGTCACGCGGATTCACCCGCGTATTTCCCGTTCCCGTGGGAGTACGGGGATATAATAAAGCCTATGTTACTCGCTGATGATGTAGCTTTCCAATGGAAAAGAATTTTTGAATTTATTCATTACAAATCTTTCCTCTTTATAATAGTAACCCCAGATCACTGATGTTCCTAGTTAAAGGGGTTGTGAAGGTCAGATGGCAGTCGCTTCGTATAAAAATCAGGTGATCAGCCACATCGGGTTGAATCAAGTGCCGACCCCAACAATGTATGGGATAAGGCCAGGGAGATGATGATATGGTACACGAAGTACCAGGCGCACATAACGGACAAGGAGTTAATAAGTTGATTGTGACTAACATGGAGCCACATCGGGTTGAATCAAGTGCCGACCACAACAATGTATGGGATAAGGCCAGGGAGATGATGATATGGTACACGAAGTACCAGGCGCACATAACGGACAAGGAGTTAATAAGGTGATTGTGACTAACATGGAGCCACATCGGGTTGAATCAAGTGCCGACCCCAACAATGTATGGGATAAGGCCAGGGAGATGATGATATGGTACACGAAGTACCAGGCGCACATAACGGACAAGGAGTTAATAAGTTGATTGTGACTAACATGGAGCCACATCGGGTTGAATCAAGTGCCGACCCCAACAATGTATGGGATAAGGCCAAGATGATGTCCGTGCATACTTTCATAATCAAAAAGTGTTATTTTGGAATTATAAACAGACACTTCAGTTTTATTTATCTGTATAGATATATAGAATATAATAGATAAAGATTTTATTTGGATCAATCACTGCATCAAATTCAAAAATAACATGAAAATCATAAATGAAAATACTTATAATATTTTAATAATAATATAAATTTTCAACAATAACCAATCAAACCATTTGATTTATAGAAAGTCATCAATTTATCAGTCCTGATGCTTTCAATAACAAATAAATATCCCAAAACCGTTTCCCTTAACATGGCAACACCTGAGATGACAAATATATTTTTTCAACTATCTTCTATTATACAAATTCAAATTCAAAATATCTTTATTCGATTAGACCTTTTACAAAGTACGTTCAAATCGTCAGAATGACATAATTATACAGTATTATACACGATACCGCCAGGTTCGGAAGGTTGCTGTTACTGAGAAGGGGCTTGTATATTTTTTATGATAAATATTGTATTTAATAAAAATTTAATTTTGAATAGAATAATTACTGAGTTTCTTGTCATGTTCTTCTCAGTAAAAGCAACCTTCCGAACCTGGCGGTATCATGTATAATCCTGTATAATTATGTCATTATGACGATTTGAAAGTACTTTGTTAAAAGTGTAATCGAATAAAGATATTTTTAGGTTGAATTTGTGTACATTGCAAGATAAAATAAAAGCTTGGAAACACACCCGAAGTCGACGGCCATAGCCAGGCTAGCGTACTTTTATAGTTGGTAAATTATTTCATTAAATTTCCCCCTAAACTTTACAGCACGGTTTAACATTCTCTTTCAAACTACCCTCTTTCTGGCAGCATCTGTCCTTCTCCCTCCTTCCTTTACCGGCGATAGGTTTGTCTCGCTCATCCCATACAACAACACCATCGCATGCGCAAATCCTCTTTGAATTTTCAAACACTCCCGCGGAACGTGCTATTACCCCGCACGCTATTCTGAAATGAAAAAGAAATTTCTATATACATCTTTATTTGATTAGACTTCTTACAAAGTACTTTCAAATCGTCAGAAGGACACTAAATACTATTAGAAATCAGAAGTGGATTTAATTTTTAAAAAAATAACGACAATAACGACCTAACTAATGATTTATTATAACCAGTACAAATAACACAGCACTAATCAACCACTTAAATTATTGAGAAATACAAATAATGGAAACGTCCGTCTCCTCCGAGCGCCACCCGAAAAGTGAACCCGAGCCGCCATAAACGCTCGTATTTATGGCATTTTGCTTGTGCCGGGGCCATTGGTGGGTGTATTTGCTAACAATACATTATACATGATTATAAATGTTACCACCGGGTTCGGAAGGTAGCTTTTGTTGACAAGAACCCGGGAAGAAACTCAATAATTACTCTTTTAAAAAAATATTTTATACAATATTTTTGGTTACAGTATTTATATCTCATGAATATAAGCCCATGGACACAGTTCAAATGATCAATTGTCAAATATAATAACTGGAATATTACAAATATTTGTGAGCATGGCAAATGCGGAATATCCGCATTAATTCAGACATCTGCAGCCGCATTCACATCGGCATCAATTAATGCGGAGTTTTAATGCAGATTCACATCAACAAGTAACAACGTGTAAAGAAAGCGGGCGAAGTCACACGGATATATGATTACATAAAAGAATAAAAGTTATTTTTTAATTGATTTTCAGTAATTTATTTACTTAAAATTTAAAAATTTGTGTTTTAAATATCCCAAAATCAGCATCCGCCCCCGTGGATGTGAATATGCCGAAACATGTCTGCGATACATACATACATACGCTCACGCCTGTATTCCCCGAAGGGGTAGGCAGAGGTGTTGTATACAGGGCGTCGAGGAAAATAGGACAGCTGTTATAATATGTGATAGGGTATAATTTTAGGAAGTAAATAAAATTATTATGACAAAAATATCTTCTTCCGTTTTCGAGTAATTAACGTTCAAAGTTGACCATATCAAGACCTTATTTTCACATAAAAATCAGCGTTAACGTAGAGTTATTCACGTGAAATCTAACTTCGTTTTTATTTTTATTCGCCCAGTAATAGTTTCTGAAATAATGCCATAAAACCATTTTTCGAAACCATGAACCTTCCCCTTAATATACCAAGTTCAATGACCTGGTACGTAATGTAGGTAAACGCGGCCGCGCGTTCATTCAATCGCTTAAGGCCGCGAGCTCTTCGGCCCTTAGCAACCATAGCCTATAACTACGTTATCGTTGGAGCTAGATATTTTACGACTTCAACATAGTGATATATTCATAAAACACAACAACTTCTAGAAGAAAACTGTTCCTTTTTCTCTGACACCTGTATATAAATACTCACGGTTTTCCACTATCCCCGTCAAATTTAGAAGTAGGGGCTGTACCGCGTCCGTAATCGTCTCTTCTCTCTGTGACGGCTATAGATCGTCCTATTATATCCCAAACCTGCAAATTTAAACATATCTTTATTAGATTTGACTTTTAACAAAGTACTTTCAAATCGTCAGAATGACATAATGATACAGTATTATACATGATACCGCCAGGTTCGGAAGGTTGCTTTTACTGAGAAGAACCTGGCAAGAAACTCAGTATAAATATAAGGCTACAAGCAGTTAGGAATATAGGAACAATCGTACAAATAGTGGTTTGAACAGTCACCTGCTACGCAAGTGACGCAAGTTCGAAACCCAGCGGGGCCTGTACCAATGAGTTTTTCTTAAAAACTTATGTACAGTGATTTCACACCACGTGCTTTACGGTGAAGGAAAACATCGTGAGGAAACCTGCATATTTCTGAGAAGTAATTCAAACACGTATGTATAGTGGCTGAGACGGCGATGGACTCACCATCTGTCACGTTGGCATTTAATCATCAATCAATGTGTCTATTACCTTACAATAAGTAGATCGAATGAACAATAGTGTGATAAGAGA
The DNA here is from genome assembly GCA_929442735.1 of Watsonalla binaria. Taxonomy (NCBI): domain Eukaryota; kingdom Metazoa; phylum Arthropoda; class Insecta; order Lepidoptera; family Drepanidae; genus Watsonalla; species Watsonalla binaria. The sequence goes on along the minus strand of OV838948.1, from coordinate 732,943 downwards.
CAGTTGCAAGTTGAACAATGATGTGGTGACCAGAATTGAGAGAAATATGTTGAGATGGTTTGGACATATCGAAAGGATGAGTGAAAGGCGATTAACGAAACACATTTATAGAGCGAATGTGACCGGAAGTGTCGGTAGAGGGCGTCCAAGGAACAACTACTATGACCAAATTAATAGTATTTTACAGAAAGGTCAAATTCGGAGCACTCGTAACCGAAGAAATTGTATGAAGAGATGCATGAATGTGGATGAAGCGAAAGAAGTATGTAAGGATCGTAGCATGTGGCGAACGGCGTGAGCATATGTTTGTAAAATCTTACCTTCAAAACATTATCAACAATTCTAAAGGTAGCCCTTCCAGTTTCGTCGGCAACAATGTTCCCGAGGTCCCCGGCGTGCCTCTTGTCTATTGCATCCGTAGGGCTGCCGTGCGGGCTATTATAAGGGTTGAAATGATCGCCTATTGTAGCACAACCCTGGAGAAAATATTTAAAAAAACATACATATCCCACACTCCTGTATTCCCGAAGTGCTAGGCAGAGGTGTTGTAATCACAACACACACTTTTACCGAAGATTAAGTGCCAACGTGAAAGACGGTGAGGCCATCGCCGTCTCAGGCACTATACATACGCGTTTGAATTACTTGTCAGGCATATGCAGGTTTCCTCACGATGTTTTATTAACTTAACTTATTAACTCCTTGTCCGTTATGTGCACCTGGTACTTCGTGTACCATATCATCATCTCCCTGGCCTTATCCCATACATTTTTGGGGTCGGCACTTGATTCAACCCGATGTGGCTCCATGTTATTCGCAATCAACTTATTAACTCCTTGTCCGTTATGTGCGCCTGGTACTTCGTGTACCATATCATCATCTCCCTGGCCTTATCCCATACATTGTTGGGGTCGGCACTTGATTCAACCCGATGTGGCTCCATGTTAGTCGCAATCAACTTATTAACTCCTTGTCCGTTATGTGCGCCTGGTACTTCGTGTACCATATCATCATCTCCCTGGCCTTATCCCATACATTGTTGGGGTCGGCACTTGATTCAACCCGATGTGGCTCCATTTTAGTCGCAATCAACTTATTAACTCCTTGTCCGTTATGTGCGCCTGATACTTCGTGTACCATATCATCATCTCCCTGGCCTTATCCCATACATTGTTGGGGTCGGCACTTGATTCAACCCGATGTGGCTGATCACCTGATTTCTATACGAAACGACTGCCATCTGACTTTCGCAACCCCTTTAACGAGGAAAATCTGTGATCTGGGTTAAACCAGTTGTCAAACTATTTTAGACCTACGACTGACCTGTAACGATTGCCAAAGATGATAAATTGGCAACCGGGACCGACGGCTTAACGTGCTCTCCGAGGCACGGAGGGAACTCGGGCGGTCAAAGTCAAAGTCAAAGTCAAAAGTATCTTTATTCGATTAGACTTTTACAAAGCACTTTCAAATCGTCAGAATGACACAATTATACATGCTACCGCCAGGTCACCCATCCAACTACTGTATGTATATGGTAAGGCACTTGTGAATGTCGAGGAATTTACCACAGGTTCGGAAACTAGCCTTCTGAGAAGAATCGGATATATATATCTAGTATAATAGAAGTAGGTGTACCTGACTCAGGTCGCCGGCCTGGTGTACGTGGAGGCCGTGGGGTCCGGAGGCCAGGCCATCGATGCTGCCATCGGCCACCAGCACACCGTCACCTGACTGCTGGAACCTGACCACTCCCAGCACCGTGCCCGCTCCACAGCACTGGGAGACCATCGCCACTGCTGATTGGGTGTCTGGGGAACATAAATTCAAACTCAACAACATCTGACTTGAGTGGAGCCGTGGTGGCCTCGATGTTAAAGGAGTCGCCTGCAGTTTTTTCACACCACGTGCTTTACGGTGAAGGAAAACGTGACGAAACCTGCATATGTCTGAGAAGTCCACTTCCCTCTATGATGGTTGAGGAGGTCAATGGCTGGCATTCACGTCATACTTGTGAACAGGTGCTGCTTGTGGGGGCTGGTCATCTCAAGCTACGCATTTAGTTATAAGTAGATGTACTAGATTTTTAGTTATGTAAATTTTTATCGACATTTGTACATTGGAACATTGTCCATGAGCTTACGTTTCTTAAATTATTTATTTCGTATTCTTTAAATTGTATAATATTTTTGAAAAGAGTAATTACTGAGTTCCTTGCCAGGTTCTTCTCAGTAAAAGCAACCTTCCGAACCTGGCGGTATCATGTATAATACTGTATAATTATGTCATTCTGACGATTTGAAAGTACTTTGTAAAAAGTCTAATTGAATAAAGATACTTTTGACTTTGACTTTGACTATAGTGGCTGAGACGGCGATGGACTCACCATCTGTCACATAGGCACTTAATCATAGTGGTGAAATGTGGGTGTTGTTGTTACAACACCTCTGCTTACCTCTTCGGGATGGCGTGAGCATATTTATAATTTTTTTCAAATTCAATTAGACTTTCAAAACGTCAGAATGACATAATTACCTTACACCCTTAAATAAGCAATTCTTGTATATGAATCTCAGAAACGGCACCAATTATTTTCAAGCAATATTGTGTATAGGGGGCAAAAAATAGATCTAGCTAGGTTTCAACTTCAAAAACCATTGTTTAAACCATATTTTAAGGCAATGAAAAATTGCTGCAATATCATTACAATACAACAGTAAATTTCTCCGACATCTGTCGAGTTACGATAGCTCAGACGTGAAGCTTCCAGCCTATCGGGGGGTAACGGAATTAGACCACTGGTTTGAGTCCAAATGACACCGGTACTATTTTTTTTTCAACATTTGAAAATCATTCATGCCAGGTTCAGAAGGTTGCTTTTACGGAGAAGAACCTGGCAAGGGCTTCAGTAATGACTTTTTTACGAATTTATGAGTTTGGCCTTTCAAACTATTTATTCCTAGTTTCCATATGACTTGTTGTTAGCTTAATATTATATATTTATTGTCGTGAAGGTAGTTTTGAGTGTTTACCTCCAAACCCCTGCAACACAGCTCTCTTCCCAGACGCCCGGGAGACAATATCCAGCACCTGGGAGCTGGGGAGAACAGTCTCCACCAAGACTGCTCCATTCTTGAATGTCACCTGCAAAGATTAAATTTTATCATCATCATCTCCCGTATCCCATACATAGTTGTGGTCGGCACTTGATTCAACCCGATGTGGCTCCATGTTAATTGCAATCAACTTATTAACTCCTTGTCCGTTATGTGCGCCTGGTACTTCGTGTACCATATCATCATCTCCCTGGCCTTATCCCATACATTGTTGGGGTCGGCACTTGATTCAACCCGATGTGGCTCCATGTTAATTGCAATCAACTTATTAACTCCTTGTCCGTTATGTGCGCCTGGTACGTCGTGTACCATATCATCATCTCCCTGGCCTTATCCCATACATTGTTGTGGTCGGCACTTGATTCAACCCGATGTGGCTCCATGTTAGTTGCAATCAACTTATTAACTCCTTGTCCGTTATGTGCGCCTGGTACTTCGTGTACCATATCATCATCTCCCTGGCCTTATCCCATACATTGTTGTGGTCGGCACTTGATTCAACCCGATGTGGCTCCATGTTAGTTGCAATCAACTTATTAACTCCTTGTCCGTTATGTGCGCCTGGTACGTCGTGTACCATATCATCATCTCCCTGGCCTTATCCCATACATTGTTGTGGTCGGCACTTGATTCAACCCGATGTGGCTCCATGTTAGTTGCAATCAACTTATTAACTCCTTGTCCGTTATGTGCGCCTGGTACTTCGTGTACCATATCATCATCTCCCTGGCCTTATCCCATACATTGTTGTGGTCGGCACTTGATTCAACCCGATGTGGCTCCATGTTAGTTGCAATCAACTTATTAACTCCTTGTCCGTTATGTGCGCCTGGTACTTCGTGTACCATATCATCATCTCCCTGGCCTTATCCCATACATTGTTGGGGTCGGCACTTGATTCAACCCGATGTGGCTCCATGTTAGTCACAATCAACTTATTAACTCCTTGTCCGTTATGTGCGCCTGGTACTTCGTGTACCATATCATCATCTCCCTGGCCTTATCCCATACATTGTTGGGGTCGGCACTTGATTCAACCCGATGTGGCTCCATGTTAGTCACATTCAACTTATTAACTCCTTGTCCGTTATGTGCGCCTGGTACTTCGTGTACCATATCATCATCGTCCCTGGCCTTATCCCATACATTGTTGGGGTCGGCACTTGATTCAACCCGATGTGGCTCCATGTTAGTCACAATGAACTTAATAACTCCTTGTCAATTATTGTGTGATTTGGGTATTGCATTTGTTAGCAAGTAGTGCGATCTATGTAGCGAGTGGGATAATATAATCAAAGCCTTACCTCTTCAATGCCATCATGGGATTTAACTTCAGTTAATGTTTTCTTCACTAAGTTCTCATCTAGTTTGGGTCCAAATTCCACCAGAACTTCCAACTGAAACATATCCATAATAATTCATATTAGCTGCGCCTCACGGTTCCACCTGCATAGACTTTATTTTGTGGAATCTATTTCTTTTATTCTAAGTGTAGTCTGTTCGCGCAACCGCAACAAACAACTGGCTTTACAAGAGATAGCAATACAATATATAACAACATCATCAACGGTTGTACTCAAGACAAGAATTCCTTAACGCGTTCACTGCTAACGACGCGTATATGCGTCCAACTGTTCGAGAATTTACGAAGAAGTTGAAATGTTAGCAGTGAATGTGTTAAATAATTCACACATTTATATTTTACATTAGTATACATACAATACAATACAGAGTTTTGCTTGTCTGTCCGTACAAGTCTTAGGTACTCCTTGTAACATTAGCTATCTGACAGTGATAATGGTTGAAATTAGTCCAGTCATTTCGCAACTAGAAGACTGAGAGATGGACAGAGATTTTTTTTAATAAAATTTTTTTGCAGTTTTACACCTGTATGTTATATACATTCTGCACATGTTTTTATTCGCCTCGAGACATACATATAGACAGAGACAGACATATAAAATGACTACTGCTGTCCAGGGGCAGGTATTGGATTTTTAAGTAAACATATACAATAAGAAGGGTAGGTAGATTAATTACATATGATTTGGTATACACACCCACACACGCCACACGAGTGTATTCAGTCATCACAAATGGTTAGCACTGCTTACCTGCTTATATGTCAAAGTCAAAGTCAAAAATATATATATATTTGATTAGACTTTTACAAAGTACAAACTTTTAAATCATCAGAATGACATAATTATACAGTATTATACATGATACCGCCAGGTTCGAAAGGTTGCTGTTACTGAGAAAAACATGGCAAGGAACTCAGTAATATAACAAAATAAATAATTTAAGGAATGTAAGCTCATGGACAAAGTTCCAATGCACAAATGTCGATAAAAATGGAATGCACACCCGTGCTACTGACTACCATACATCCATAAATAAATAAATATACTTAATAAATAAATAATATAATATTGCGCGTTCAACGTCAGCGCTTTATAACTTGTGGCGGGACATGTAGGAGTCTGCCTCTGTCTGTCTGTATGGCGCAACGCGAATACATAACATGCTCACTATTTCCGCTGAGCGTTCAGTACTTGTGACGGCACTTATAACCGCTATAACATTCGAGTAAAAAAATACTTTTACATACAATACTTATCTCATGCTTAAACTGCATTTATTTAAAGTTTAAAGATCAAGGATGATTTAAATTGATAGAATAATGCAAACTCACTGTGCTATCGATAGTTGTTTGTTGATGAAATAAATTACGCGATAAAATTATTCTGTATTTCAAAAACACTTACTTTAGACGTAACCATAGTCGTTCCACAAATATTTTCACGTTTAATTACTCAGAAGCACAGCAGAATTCAATCGCAAGGAAATATATTTATTCTTAGTACTTTCCAGTAAGTTCTAGCAGAATCAAAAGTAAAATAAATACTTCGATACAAATTACCGACCAAACCGTACCGAAGTCCGCAATTGACTTATACTTGACATTGACAATTATTGACGTTTATCTTGACATCTGTCAGCGCGCAGTGTTCCAGGCTTCAGCTTAACGATTTTTAGGAATGAACAGACATTGGCGGAATAGTTTTACTTAAGCTCATCGCCATTAAATAAATAAAGGAAAGGATAGGAATGATCAGCTAAGTAAATCAAAAATAACAGTAAACTCTTTCGAGTTATGGGCTGACGACATAAATAATAAAAATAAAAGGAGGAAGCCGAGGTACTATAACAACACCCTGGTTTCAGTGAACGATAAGTGCCAAAGTGACAGATGGTGAGTCTATCGCCGTCTCAGCCACTATACATATACGTGTTTGCATTACTTCTCAGACATATGCAGGTTTCCTCACGATGTTTCCCTTCACCTTAAAGCACGTGCGGTGCAACTACTACATTTCATTGCGTCGCTTGCATAGCAGGCAACTGCTCAAACCCTACAGCTACCACTGCATAAAAAAAAATGGAAAATAATTGTTACTATTATTATATTTACTGAGTTGACTGAATTTGAAAATTGTTTGTTACAATAAGATACAGCTCAGGGCTTACATAAAATTTTATAGAATATTAATAAATAAGGTTGTCACCCCTAGCAAATTAGCTCTTAAGTCAGAATTGTGGACTTGGTCCAAAGACAATTTAGAGATGAAAAATACTTATTTTTTTTTTTTCTTTTTAAAAAAAAACGGACAAATCACAAACAAATAACAAAAACGTTCAAAACAACTTTATTTTCAAACAACAAGAGTATAAAAGTGCTAACATGATAATGTCTATTAGAATAGAGGTACATTAATTAGAACACATCGGTATTCAAGGCTCCAGCTGTTCAGGAAGATTGAAGTGAACACCCCTCGCGCTGTTTGGGGTCATGGAGCGGACTCTCTGAAAAAATAATAAAAAAATCTGTCAAAAAAAATGATTGAAATCAAAGAGTAATACTCTGTTTTGTTGAACATTATTTAATTTAAGAAATCCCCCCGAACTTACACAACTTGTTCGTGGTTTTTTCAATTACTCATTTTTAGATTTTATTTTAGAAGGTTACTGACTCGCTTCATAGATGGCGCTACTCGCTAACAATTGCAAAGTTTTAGTACAAATACAAGCGAAACTTAATCGCGCAATAAGAGTTTTCGAGTGCATTGCAGTATATGCATATGCATATTCCTCACGATGTTTTCATTCATCACTGTAAGGAACGTGATATGAAATAACTACACTTAAGTTTTTAGAAAAACATTGGTCCCGCTGGGATTCGATTCGAACTTGCTTCACTTGTGTAACAGGCGACAGCTCAAACCACGGTCACCACGGCTCTTACCTTCTCTGTATATTATTAGAACACCAAGCCTGTATCGCATGTTAAAACGGTATAAGAGATGAAATGTTCCCACTGCAGCTAGTGTAGGGAGAGCGAGTTATTATGCTAATCCCCGCAAAGGGAAGATTTTCCACCCAAACAGGAACGGCTCCAAATGTTCTAGTTGGAAACTTGTATATGTCTGAGAAGTAATTCAATGACGGATGTATAGTGCCTAATACGGCAGTGGATTCTCTGTCACGTCGGCACTTAATCACCTTTGGTGACATGTGGGTGTTGTCGTTACAACTCCTCAAATAATCCTCAAAAAAAATGTTTTTAGAATGTATAAAAATAAAATAAATATGCTCACACCATCCCAGAAGTGTCCCCAAAGGAGTAAGCAGAGGTGTTGTAACAACAACACCCACATTTCACCTTATAAGATTAAGTGCCAACGTGACAGAGGGTGAGTCCATCGCCGTCTCAGACACTTTACATACGTCATTGAATTACTTCTCAGAAATATGCAGGTGTGAAATCATTGCACATAAGTTTGAAAAACTCACAGGCCCCGCTGGGAATCGAACTTGCGACGCTTGCGTAGCAGGCGACTGCTCAAACCCCGACGCCACCACGACTTTTATTTTTATTTTAGAAGGTATATGAATAGAATATGTACCTCTCTGTAGTCAGCCTCGGCAATGACAGGTGTCAGGAGCTCCACCCTCTTCTTAGGCGGATCGTCCTGGTTCTGGATCATCCTGAGCACCTCTGAACGCTGAAGGTGGTCCAGAGACACCGGTGGCTTCTCGTATTTCATGAAGTTTATCCTGGAAAAGTATATGTTGTGTACTATGCTCTTTGTCATGTCATCTCTCGTCGACGGGGAGTTCTTTCCAATTGTAACCATACCTACCAGCTTCTGGCTTAAATTTTAAGAACTTCAGGATTAAGGAATAATACTGGTAGATAGAAGAATGTTTTCCATAATGAATTTCCACATTAATGGATTGGAACTTGATTAATGTGAATATTTTTTCCGAAAATCAACAAATAGCAACATTTTTTTTAATACATTTCATAAATATTTTTTTTGCTCTGTCACTTGAATCACGACGTGCCTAGTAAGTGAACCACGCTGCAACTGCAAACGGGTAGCTTTACAAGGGTAACCACGAATGTTCCCGGAATATTTTTAGTTCCCATTTATCATGAAAGATACATCGCAGCTGAAACGGCGTAGCCCTTATGGAAAATGATAGAGAGATGATTGAACTCCCCGACGAGTTTAAAATGACAAGATGGCTTTAACAGGTGCATTAGAAGAATTTTAGCAATGAGATAAGGCGAGCATGCAATTCCTCTAGAGAAAGCAGGTGCCATCACGAGTTTTATGCGTTGGCATTGAATCTTCTTCATCGTTCTCCTCACAGCTGAGGTGACCACCATAAGTAGCTCTATCTAATAAGTAAGTAAGAGCTCTCCAGGCTGCTCTGCTCTGAGCCTGATGAAGTGCGGACTGTGTGCTATTAATTGCCTCTAGGAGAGGATCCGTCCAGCGAGTTGGAGCTCGACCTCTACTTCTCGTTCCCTCGACACGGCCAACCATTATATTTTTCTCTAGGCTGTGTGTGCATTGAATGCACAGAAGTATTTTATTGAGTCATATACATGCACGTCTATCCCCACTATTTTCGTAGAGCGCTCAAAACTCATGACGGCATCTGTACCCCAAGTATAAGTTTTAACTTTGACGATATCGATTGCACATTTTCCTCATTTTGTATCATCTCCCTGGCCTTATCCCATACATTGTTGGGTTCGGCACTTGATTCAACCCGATGTGGCTGATCACTTGATTTTTATACGAAGCGACTGCCATCTGACCTTCGCAACCCATTTAACGAGGAAAATCTGTGATCTGGGTTAAACCAGTTGTCAGACTATTTTAGGCCTCCGACTGACCTGTAACGATTGCCAAAGATGATAAATTGTCAACCGGGACCGACGGCTTAACGTGCTCTCCGAGGCACGGAGGGAACTCAGACGGTCACCCATCCAATTACTGGCTAGGGTTAGGGTTGCTTAACTTCGCTGATCGAATGATATGCGCAATAGCAACTGTGCCACAAGCTCCTCATAATTTTTCTCAATTTGTATAAGACCGTAAAAGCATCGAATGAAGAGATCGATATCGACAATGCCAAAATATGTTATAACCTATCATTAGAGTAGTGTACAGCTATATTTAGATGTCGTGAAGGTGAAACAAAACGAATGAGACAAAAAAATCATGCAATAAAGTACAAAAATCTATTGCTACTAAGTTCAATTGTCAAAAAAAAACTCACATTTATCAACTTGTCAAAGTTAGGGACAAGTTGTTGTTTCAAAACGTGCATGTTTACCAAGTGGCAGTTTGATTCCCTGGAATTAGGACTCTTATTTAATCTACGTATTTAATTGACAAATTTTAATAATCTATACTAATATTGTAAAGAGAAAAGGTTTGTGAGTATGTTTGTAACGAATTGGCTCTAAAAATACTAGACCGATTAAAAAAATTATTCCACCAATTGAATGCTACATTATCACTGATTAATATAGGCTATATTTTATCCCCGTACTCCCACGGGAACGAGAACTACGCGGGTGAAACCGTGTGACGTCCGCTCGTTATGTAAATATTCTTAAATTTAAAACGTCTCTATCTCACAGCTCATTAAAATTATTCAAGTATTTGGAGCTCCGTACCCAAAGGGATTTTTAAAACGAGACCCTATTACTATGAGTCCGCTGTCTGTATGTCCGTCTGTCACTAGGCTGTATCTCATGAAACTGTGATAGTTAGACAGTTGACATTTTCACAGATTATGTATTACTGGTGCTGCTACAAGAAACAATACTAAAAACTGAATAAAATTAATATTTAAGTGGGCTCTCATACGACAAACGTTTTCGTGAATCTTTCGTAAACGAGTCTGACTCGCACTTATCCCGTTTTTTCTAATACTAAGATGTCAAACAAATTTACAGTTCACTATACAAATATTATACCGATGATTTATTTGTTAAAAATAAACTTCAAAATTACCGATTTTCAAATTCTTTTACTTATGAGTGCTTAAATATCAGTGAGTAGATAACCTTTGTGCCAGACTAAAAGGAAGCGTCAAGCGATGACATATAAACATGTCAAAACGGGCTGGGCACACACAGATGGTGGTAATTTTAGCCCAATAGTTGTGCCAATAAGGCCTGCTCAGTCCCATTTCATTGGCTTGGCGGTTCGGGTCACGTCAGCGTTACCACGCATACTATATTACGAGTAAAATATATCACAAGTAATTACGTACCTATGCTTTCTACAGAATGATTGGTCATTCCCCCACGGCCAGACCTCATTCCAGTTGTCAATCTGCCACCGGCGCACAGACATGCAAGCAAATAGAACAAACACTCCTTAGATACACACACAAAAACACGTCAATCTACAATCAAATCGTCGGTATTGAACCTCTTTTCAGTTCTGTTTAAAAATGAGTCTATCGCTTTTCTTTTCCTTAAGGGAGATATAGAATACATTTGATTTCCATTAGTTATTGCTATAGATATATTAAAATCTATATTAATTATAATAAGTATAATATAACTCTTATACTTGTGTGTTTTTGTGAACCACGATTCGCACTTGGCTGATTATTCACACTTTGGGAGCTTTTTAAATTGACGTGAGACCCATTTTTATCAACATTCACTTCAAAATATAACTTAACATAATTTATTAATGTAGGATTGAGTCTACTATGCAATAACACACTGATTTTACAAATATTTAACGGTTTTGACTCACGAATACAGTTATTAGTTAGTATTTTTTTAGCATTAAGTAACTGTAATAAGCACTAGTTTTTCAAGTGCTATTTGTTGATGAGGCATCCATTGGTCATGATAAAATTTGAAGCCGAATTCGTGAGCAACATTCGTATAACAAAGTGAAAACTATGATTATTATGTGACATATTAAAAGCAATATGTTTGTATATCTTGGGCGTAGAAATTGCACTACATAATGATTAATTTCATGAACACGGATTAAAAATTCCCATTTGTCGATAACATTACGATATTTATCGATAACCTTCTTTGCCCTTCACTACGAGTTCGTAGACGACCCGTAAAAGAGAGTGTGCGATATTCGTCGCACTACTCACATCAGACGTATGCTGTATATTGCGTTTGGTACGGTACGGAATACACGTAGAATGAATACACACAGATGAAAAATGTTCTTAGTAGATATGGAGCCTACCATGACCTCTTATCGCCATCACTTATGAGACAGAGGAATCCAATGGATTCCTCCAAATATTCTTAACAATTAACAAGATTTTTTTTCTAAACAACCACTTAATATTGGCGGAATAGCTGTACTCAAGCACATCGCCATTAAATACACAAAAAAAAGAAGAAAGACAGTTATGACGTATACAAATCTGTCACTGTCACACAGTGAATGCCAATAAGAGCTTATGGTAAGTCCCCAGATGTCGCTACGAGTTATGATCGTTCAGCGTTTAAATGCAAAATTACTGCTCATTCAAGGCTCTTAACTCGAGACGGCAAGCAAACTATACATACATAAAAACAAATAGTAATGTTGCGACAGTATTCATCTGAATGTTCATAAATTACAATGACCATCACACCAATGTGTGAATTTTCAAATTTTTCTTTAGGCATTTTGATGCTGAGCTGACTATACCTTATACATAACTCACTGTATTACATAATGTACATATTTATACGATATAATTAAGCCATAGCAATCCTGCGTTACGTGTTTAAATCAAAACATTCATTAGTATTGTATTTTCTCGCGTTCCAATATCAGAACCCCTATCACGGGTTAGCAACCGTTTTCGTAAGCTATACTCGCTAGCGTCTCCGCCGAATATTAGTATGAGAAATTGTGCAGCGACTCCCAGCGGTGACGTGAAGAACTAAAATATCTCATACAAATATTGCGAGTGACGCTAGCGAGTATAGATTACGACTGGTGTCACTGCGCAATTTCGTAGAGAGACGCTAGCGAGTATAGATAATAAAAACGGTGGCAAACCCGAAAGGTGGACTGTAAAAGCGGCCAGTTTGATACCAAATACAGACTATACTTTAATCAAATACCAATATGGTCCAATCATTTTCAAGTAATCGTCGTGAATATATGGGTATTAATTTTTATCGACATTTGTGCATTGGAACTTTGCCCATGAGCTTACGTTTCTTAAATTATTTATTTTGTATTCTTTAAAATATTTTTGAAAAGAGTAATTACTGAGTTTCTTGCCAGGTTCTTCTCAGTAACAGCAACCTTCCGAACCTGGCGGTATCATGTATAATACTGTATAATTATGTCATGCTAACGATTTGAAAATACTTTGTAAAAATTCTAATCGAATAAAGATATTTTTGACTTTGACTTTGACTTATGTAAAGTTTTTTTTTAATTTATTGCTCTTCATGTTTGGTATCTATGGTATATATATTATCAAAAATACACGCCGGGCCATTCAGCCTCCTTCTTTTTTTGAAATCGCTTAAAAACAAATTATATTTATCTTCTATATTAATATTATAAAGCAGAAAGATTTGCATGTATGTCTGTAACGAATTGCCTCAAAAAAGTACTGGACCGATTTTAAACACTCTTCCACCATTTAAATGCTACGTTATCACTGATTAATATAAGCTATATTTTATCCCCATAATCGTCCGCTATAATAAATAAAGGTACTATTCTGATTATGGCCAATAAGAGAGGTTATTATATTGAATGTTTTGAATCAAACACACGCGCAGGAGATCGAAAATAAGATGCTTATAATGTTTGAATAACAAACCTTTGATCGTATGGAAGCAATTCACTCTCAAATGACCTAAAATGATATTGATCTATGAGAATCAATGACACAAAAACATTTGGTAAGCTTGTCCTTTGACAGGTCACGTGATTGGACCAAAGTAACGTCACTGCTGCATCATAAATATATCATATTGTATATAGTGAAATTTAAATCGCCATTTCCATCTACATACATATGCTCACGCCTGTATTCCCCGAAGGGGTAGGCAGAGGTGTTGTAATCACAACACCCACTTTACACCGAAGATGATTAAGTGCCAACGTGACAGATGGTGAGTCCATCGCCGTCTCAGACACTTTACATACGTCTTTGAATTACTTCTCAGAAATATGCAGGTTTCCTCACGATGTTTTCCTTCACCGTAAAGCACACTTCACAAGAAATCACTGTACATAAGTTTTTTAGAAAAACTCATTGGTACAGGCCCCGCTGGGATTCGATCGGCGACTGCTCAAACCTCAAGGCCACCACGGCTCTTTTATTTCACGGCCATTTCCATCTATATAAATATAAATAAAATTGAAGTGTCTGCAATTCCAAAAACACTAGACTCTTACGCTAAACTTAGATATTGAAAATTTTAAGTAAATGACAGCATATGTGACGTCATCTTGATCCAACCGTGGAAATGAATACCACATGATTACACGATTGTAAAAACTATGAAAAGATAAAAATATTTTATGGTAATCAATAAATAACTGTAAATTACAAAATGGCAGATAACTAGCTTGTCTATTGAAATGTAAACAGATTACATGATAGGATAGTAAAATTTATGGTTTGTCTATGAACAATTTTAAAGACAAAATATTGTTTTGCCCGAAATCTAATTCTGTCAAGCAATTGTGTTTTAAAGATCCGTTATTTTTAAATACTAAGATAGTTCTATGGAATTCCAAAGATTTGCATTACATCCTCAAAAAAACATTTAAAATAATCAACAATAATATACCCTAAAGCTTTTCCTTGTATCAGCTCTGCTTGGGCTTGCAGTGTTTCGGCGAACATTTGCTCATTGTAGGCATCCTTAGGCCCCCTCCACTTACGGCCTCCTGGGAGGACTATGGGCCTCTCTTCCGGAGACAGGGGCCCAAAGACACGCTTCGGCTTCCCCACACGAGGCGTCGGTCGCTGCTTCACCATTCTCGATTCCATTTCAACCTGATTGTCATTTAGGGCCTTGGGGATTTTGCGTTTTGAATGAGGATGTTTACATTTTTACTTAGATTTTATTAAAACTGCACTGGCAACCTTACTCCCCTCGCGACCACTACTGTAAGACAGCGTTATTTGTGTTTGCGATCTTGTCTAAGGTACAGTGTCCAGACGGGGAGCTACCACATTACACCTGGATATCCCACCCTATCTTCCTAGCTACAAGTCCTTTCACATCTATACATATAAATAAAATTGAAGTATCTGTTTGTAATACCAAAATAACAGCTTTTTACTAAAAGCATTTAAAATTATGTAAGTATATACGGTACTGACATTAAAATTTTTTTTTTAATGTGTTACTGTTTGTCCGTACGTGTGTCTGTATATCCATTTGTTCCAGCTAATCACTGAAACGGCTGGAGCGATAGGCTAAATAGGATAAACCAATGAAATTAACTAACTATAAATTAAAACTATTAATTCCACCGGATACAGCTAGTCATTAAATAAATCCCTACCTTCTTTTGCTTCTCAATTTTCCTCATCTCCTCCTCCCGTCTCATATTCTCCACTTCCCCAGCCGATGGCACTATCATCACTTCTCCGTTCGTCTCTGCCACTGGGGTGGGTGGCTCTTCCTCTACAGTAACACTCGGCTCTGGTGTCACTTCGTGGCGATCTTCAACTGCTTCAGACGCTTCCAGATTTTGCACTTGTTCCGTTACTGGTTGACAGGAATTGATATTAATTGAATTTATATTGCTCGACTCGACCGAGTGAAAAACAAAAACGGTTGCAGCATAATATTGCTGGAGATCTCTCTACCCACGTGCAGTACGGTGAAGGAAAACATCGTGAGGAAACCTGCATATGTCTGAGAAGTAATTCAAACACGCCCCTATGTGTATAGTGCCTGAGACGGCGATAGACTCACCATCTGTCACGTTGGCACTTAATCATCTTGTGTGAAAAGTGTTGTTATTACAATCTGCCCAATTTTATGAATAACACGGTTTCACCCGCATATATCCCGTTACATGGGATAAAATACAGCCAATGTTACTCGCCGAACCTGTAGCTATCCGTTGCTGAAAGAATTTTACTAATCGTTCCTGTAGTTTTTAAGATACATACAAAAATACAAATATTTCCAGTCTCTAATAATTATTATTATAGATATAGATTGCTCTATATATACATATATTAGCTAACATTAGGTATATAAATATGTCTCACCCTCAGAACTAACGATTTCACAGCTGTCTGTCATCCGGGACTCTGATGACATACGGAGGGATTCCTGAAAATACAAAAAAATTACCATCGATCATAAGTCTATCTTATCTTATACCTTTAACCGAGCAATTCTTGTATATAGAATCTGAATATCGGAAACGGCTCCAACGATTTTCATGACATTTTATGTGCAGGGGAAAAATTGATCTAGCTTTAACCATGTTTTCAGGCGATGTAAAATTGCAACAATATCATTACAATATAACAGTAAATTTCGCCGACATCTGTCAAGTTATGGTAGCTCAGACGTGAGGCTTCCATCTTACGGGGCGATAACGAAACTAGAGTACCACGGGAGAGACTGACGTTCACTGGTATTTTTCTTTTTTGCTTCGCAGTGGCAATAATTATGATAAGCAGAGATAAGTTTCTCACCATTTGACTGAGCTGGTTGAACTGCCGTGATACATGTTCCAACGTTTGTTGAATAACTCCAGGCAGTTGAGCCAACGCGGCTAGCTGCTGGCGCATTTGAGACAGCTGCTGCTCCAACGGGGCATTGGGGTCTGCACAGAAAATAATATGGAACGGTTAAAAAATTAAGATAAGCTTTCAAATCGTTTGAATGAAGCTTTTTATAGACGATAGCTTCCCAAACATTGTTGAGGTCGGCACTTGATTCAACCCGATATGGCTCCACGTTAGTCGCAATCAACTTATTAACTCCTTGTCCGTTATGTGCGCCTGGTACTTCGTGTACCATATCATCATCTCCCTGGCTTTATCCCATACATTATTGGGGTCAGCACTTGATTCAACCCGATGTGGCTGATCCAAGTTAAACCAGTTGTCAGACTATTTAAGGCCTCCGACTGACCTGTTACGATTGCCAAAGATGATAAATTGGCAACCGGGACCGACGGCTTGCTCTCCGAGGCACGGAGGGAACTGGGGCGGTCACCCATCCAATTACTGGCTAGGGTTAGGCTTGCTTAACTTCACTGATCGAATGGTATGCGCAATAGCAACTGCGCCACGAGCCCCTCCAGAATATTAATATTTTTTTTTTTAAATCATTCAAATTAAATCCATCTTCTAAACGCTATACTCACCGATCATGTTCTGAATATTCCCCAGAAGTTGCTCTGCTATTCTGTTCTGTTCCATTCTTTCTTCTTCTACTGTCGTTTCAAGCACTTCTGCTTCTTGGTTTGATTCCTCTGCTTGTTCTTCGATTTCTTCTTCTATTGGATTGACTTCTTCTGTTTGTTCTTCTAGAAGAATTGGCGTTGGCTCTGGTAGAGGTATACCTGGAAGAATAATTATCGAATCAAAAAGAATTTGTACTTAATTACGTAGTATATTTTGAAGTGTGCTATAAAGAATGATGTATATAATGAAAAATAAATGCTGATATGTTTAATATGTGGTTAAAATGTAACTGCAGTACTTAATAAGATAATTAAGTTAATATTTACATGCCCTAAAATTGGGTGAAATATGTAATTCTTGTGACCTTAATAACACCTACCCTTTGTACCATATTTATTTTCATGTGAATAAATATTATTTCTATTTCTAATAACAGTCCTAATAAAATCGGTCCAACTATTTCAGAGATTAGCCGGAAAGGACAGACAGACAGATGGACAGACGAATAGAGAAACAACATTTTCAAAAACTGTTTTTTTATGTGGGTACCGAAAAGCTGCTAATTTGGAAGTCATTTCAATGTTATTTAACTGTATAGATTTAAATAATATGCGGGTATAACCAACTATATTTACCAGTATCTTCAAGGTCAGGAACTTCGCTCTCAGGCAAAGGATCAACAGCTTCCAGGAACTCCGGAGTCTCCTCTGGCACGAGGATTGGTTCCTCGGGTGCTACTGGAGGGAGAGCGGGTTCAAGTGCAGCCCTCTCCTCCCAGGGCAAGGGACCTGTTTCGAAATCCTGGAACAATGTCCGAAATCCTGTTAAGATGGTATTGTCCCGAAATCTGGATTAATGATAAACGAGAAATTATATGTACACAAGAATTGCTCGTTTAAAGGTATATACATAATCTGAATCTCGGAAACGGCTCCAACATGAAATTTTGTTTCAGGGACAAAAAAATATCTAGCTCGGTTTCATCTTCAGTAAACATCGTTTTAACCATGTTTTCAGGAAATAAAAAGGTTCTACAAGATCTTTTCTTTCTTTCTTTTATTTATTTAATGGCGATGAGTAAATAAGGATTAAGAAATATACAGTGTATAAACTTTTAAGGCTCATTTTTATTTCACAAGGTTTCGCAGCGTCGCACTCGTTGGTTTTAAATAAATGAAATTGAACCTTATCTTAACTTTATGTTATATGTATCAATTTTGTATGATTGAAATCAACGCCTTCGAATTCGACGCAAAAATCTTATCGTACCTGTGGTGTACGCCAGTTATTATAACGTACTATGTAGGTAGTGGGAATTTGTGCGGCAGCCGACAGTCTGCAATAAACGATTGAACGGTCACTACGTACTTTAATTGTGTTCTTCCCCCCCGCCTTACACCTACCGAGGTACAGACATTACAGTGACGACGAGGATAAAACATTATAATAACAGTATATTATAAACGCGTGCAAAGTGAAAAAAAAAACTGGTTACAAAAATAAGTGGACAAAATGTCAATCGGCAAATTAAGTGAATTCGACGTTAAATGTGGGCAGTGGTCGTCGTACAAAGACAGACTGGATATGTATTTCAAAGTCAACAAGGTCACCGAGGATTTAAAATTGCCGACGTTGATTGCTTCTATGGGAGATGAGGCATATGAACTACTTGTCAATTTATCCAGCCCACGTAAGCCTTCAGAACTAAACTACGAAGAGGCAAGCAAAGTTATGTCGGAACATTTACAACCGACGCCATCTTCACTCGCAGAACGATACCGATTCAGACAGAAACGGCAGGGAGCTAATGAAGACGTGGCGGCGTACGTGGCCGAACTTAAGAAACTATCCCGTAACTGTAAATTCGGAAGTAATTTAAACGAGAGTTTACGAGACCAATTTATATGTGGACTCAAGAGTGACATCATACGCCAGCGACTGTTTGCAGAGGAGGATTCGATAACATTCACACAAGCCATTAAATTAGCCACTTCACTAGAGGCGGCGGAGAGAGACGCGGCCATCGTCGAGGTGACAGCGGCCACAGCGGTTGAACAACCGGTGCATGCGGTGCAGGCATGGTCCAGCGCGGGCCGCGGCGGGCGGCCACGTGGACGCCGAGCGGACGGGGTGCGCTCACGTGGACCACGGGTCAAGACAGCCAGCTGTGCGGCTTGCGGAGCTACTAACCACGAGGGGGATCAGTGCAGATACCGGGACTTCGTGTGCAGCAAATGCCAGCGTCCGGGACATCTACGGCGAGTTTGTCCAAATCGCGAGTCAAATGGCTCGGGACGGCTGGATCGTACAGCTCGTCGGGGTTCGAGCCAAAGACGGGAAATGTACTTCGGGGCGGCCGGCCGCGAGTCGAGCGAGGAAGACGGCGCAGAAAATATCGAAGAAAATTTGAATCTCTTGGCTCTTAACAAGTACAAATCTGTAAGTGTGCCCATTCACATAGATAATATAGTGATTAACATGGAAATTGATACAGGGACCCCCATTTCATGTATTAATAGCGAGATGTATAATCAGTACTTTTCAACCCACAGTATCGAAAAGGACGATACTATATTAAAACTGTATGACGGTTCGAAAATTAAGCCTTTAGGTATTATCCGGCCCAGAGTCCGTTACTTGGACCGCGAGAAACAGTTAGAGTTGTTTATTATAAGTAAGGGTACTACTTCCCTATTAGGCCGGCAATGGCTAGCCGAGTTACAGATAAAAATACCCCTATTTGAAAATAAGGTTCTCGATGCAAATATAAATAACTTACACGTAGATAATGGAATCCGTGTAATCCTCGACAGATATAAGGATTTGTTCAGCGGGGGGTTGGGGCGGTACACGGGTGGTAAGGCGACACTACGAGTACGGCCGGGCGCGGTGCCCGTGTTCCACCGGGCGCGGCCCGTGCCCTACGCGCTGAGCGAGCGCGTCGACGCCGAGCTGGACGCCATGCTGCGCGCGGGCGTCATCGAGCCCGTCGACTGCTCCGACTGGGCCTCGCCCCTGGTGCCCGTAAGGAAGGCTGATGGTACGTTGCGGATCTGTGCTGATTATAAAGCAACTCTAAACCCCGTTTTGTTGATCGACCGCTATCCGTTACCTAGAATCGAAGATGTTCTTGTAGGGCTGAATGGAGCTCAATTATTCAGTAAAATAGATTTATCTCAAGCATACAATCAGATCGAACTCGATGAATCCAAAGTATATACTGTGATTAACACTCATCGAGGATTATTCCGCTACAATAGGTTAGTGTATGGATTATCTTCTAGTGTAGGAATTTTTCAACGCATAATGTCTAATTTATTACAAGGCATTCCAAATGTCCAAGTATTTCTTGATGACGTGATAATTGGGGGGAAGACGGTGCCGGAACACCTAAGCGCCTTAGAGGAAGTTTTCCGACGCTTGTCGAGTAATGGGCTAAAACTCAAGAGACAGAAATGCGTATTTTTAGTTGATCAAGTAAAGTATCTGGGATATGTAGTAACTAAGGGCGGCGTTAAAGCAGATAATTCCAAAATTAAAGCAATTTTAGAAATGGAAAAACCAAATAATGTGAGTCAGCTACGTTCCTTTTTGGGGATGGTAAACTTCTTTTCTAAATTTGTCAAAAATTTTAGCTCTTACTTAAATCCGTTAAATAATTTACTACGCAAAAGCGTAGATTGGGTTTGGGATAAGCAATGTGAGCGCGCGTTCAGTGAAGTAAAACGGGTTTTGACCAGTACAGACGTATTAGCTCATTACGATCCACAGAATCAGCTGATAGTAACTTGCGATGCAAGCGCGCAGGGCGTGGGGGGAGTGTTGGCGCAGCCCGGGCCGCACGGCGGCGAGCGCCCAGTCGCCTTTGCATCGCGAACTCTTACCGCCGCGGAGAAAAATTATTCACAAATTCACCGTGAAGCTCTCGCTATTATATTTTGTATGCAAAAATTCCATCAATATGTATACGGTAGGAAATTTATCTTGAGAACTGATCATAAGCCCCTGGTGTCCATCCTAGGACCACAAAAGGGCATACCTACCATGACCGCTAGTAGAATGCAGCGCTGGGCCGTTATTCTATCTGCATACAACTACGATATTGAATACATTCGCAGCAATGATAACTGTGCGGACGGTTTATCGCGCCTACCTGTGCGTCGGGCTCAAGGTCATGGGGAGGCTAGTCGCACCTGCACGCCGCCGGAGCAAACATTCTTTCATTTCGCTCAGGACGAATTACTATTAAAGTATACAGATATTAAAAAGCAGACTAGTAAAGATCCGATATTAAGTAGGGTGTTGAGTTATATTCGAAGTGGATGGCCAGAACAATGCGAAATTGTTAATTTACAACCATTTTATAATAGACAGTCGGAATTATATGAGGAGTTAGGTTGTGTTATGTGGGGCCATAGGGTGGTAATTCCACAAGGTTGTCGTGATAAAGTTCTGAAGCTCATACATGAACCACACATGGGTATTGTAAGATCCAAAGGTCTAGCTCGCAGTTACGTTTGGTGGCCAGGCATCGACGAAGCGATCGAAGGCGAGTGCCGTTCGTGTAATGCATGTGCGGCGATGGCGGACGCTCCACCGCGTGCTTGTCCACGGCCATGGCCCTGGCCCACCCAGCCGTGGTCTCGGGTTCACCTAGACTTCATGGGCCCCATAGAGGGAAAAATTTACTTAGTCGTCATCGATGCGACATCCAAATGGTTAGAAGTCTTCTGTGTTCCTAGTACTGGGGCAGCGGGCACCATAACTAAACTTAGAGAACTATGGTCTAGATGGGGACTTCCACGGCAAATTGTTACTGACAATGGACCCCCATTTACTAGTAAAGAGTTTGCATCATTCATTCAAAGAGATGACATTGAACACATTTTTACAGCCCCCTACCACCCGTCTTCTAATGGTGCCGCGGAAAACGCTGTAAAAACATTAAAAAGAGTTATCAAAAAAGCTATCTACGAGAGAAAAAATGTAGATTCCGCGTTAAATACGTTTTTATTACATTATAGAAATACGGAACATACGAGTACGGGTGAATGTCCCTCGGTTTTATTAATGGGTAGGCGCCTCCGTACTTCACTAGACGTACTTAAGCCAGACAGGCAGACTAAGGTACGCGAGGCACAGCATCGGCAAGTAGTAGGGGCAGGGGGCACTCATAGAAGTTTTAAAACAGGAGAGGAAGTATGGTACCGCCAATATCTTAAAGGGGAGAGGTGGAAGCCCGGTAGGGTAGTCACTTCTTCGGGACCTAATGACTTTACGATTGTTGATAAGGTAGGAAACGAATGCCATAAACATGTCGATCAGCTTAAACGGAGGTCTAGGTGTTCGCTTGCAGCATCCACGGTTCCCAACGTGCCCCAGGGCTCGGGTACTGACGATGGGGTTCCGTCGGAGCGGTCGGAGGTCTCGCTGTCACCACCCACCGGGGAGAGCATGGCTATAACACCCCCTCCGCGTGAGATGCCCATACCAGAAGACTGCGAGAACTTCTCCACCCCGCATACCACTCCTGTACCGCCCCGAACTCGCCCAGTTCGGAAATGCCGATTATACAAGACAACAGACCAAAACAATTAGATGTGTCATGAACTGTATATATATATTTATATTTATATATGGGCGGTTGTCGGAAAAATAATTAAGGTCTATTGTTATATCTTCTATGTTATATCTTATATCTTAATGTAGTGTAAGCTCTGTTGTTAAATATATATTTATATTATAATTAGTTAGACATAAGGATTGTATTGTATGTTGTTATAGTTTAATTGTAATTTAAGGTGGAGGAATGTGGTGTACGCCAGTTATTATAACGTACTATGTAGGTAGTGGGAATTTGTGCGGCAGCCGACAGTCTGCAATAAACGATTGAACGGTCACTACGTACTTTAATTGTGTTCTTCCCCCCCGCCTTACACCTACCGAGGTACAGACATTACAGTACCCATATCACCGTTTTCGTTATCTATACCCAGTTTCTCCTTGGTAGTCTAGGGTATAATTCTTTGCAGGTCAGGAGAAAACATGCGCAAAAGATAACCGGTTCCTTCTCTTCATGAAGAGTTGTGCCGCTTGTACGTGCCAAATAATTACTTGCGCGGCAGAAAGCACTAGTTATTCTGTGTGCCCACGAGCCGCACAGTCATTCGGGCCCGTTCGCCTGTCCCGCGCACTCTCTCTGTGATCAACACGCACCTGAATAATCACCCTGAATGTGATTAGTTTGCGGATGAATGGAAGAATATTTTGTCTGTATGTTTGGAGTTTTTTGAGGATACTGCATGAAAGTGCTCCTTTTTTCCCATTAGTTTAAGTGTCTTCAAGCCGTTCTATGAGGTTAAATAAATAAATACTCGCTAACGTCTCAACGTAACCTGTCGGTGACGTGAAGATATTGCGAGTGACGCTAGCGAGTATAACTAATCGTATCGGCCGCCCGATATACTCCGTCTCGTATCTCCTCCCAATGCCGTCCGAGGTACGTCCTTATTGACCTTGACGACGATATCACATTGCTTCAGCAAGCAATGTCTCAAAAGCACACACCAAACCGACCATTGTTCCGTGTTCGCCGGCGAGGCTCGTCGCGAACTCTACGTCATCGTCCCCCCCGTCCTCTGCTAGGGCCACTAGCCTTAAACACGTCCCTAAATAATACCACTCAGATCCAGCTCCCTAGCTCATCCCCCAGCAGCGCCCTAATCCGAGGTCCGAGCCCCGCACCGGGGTGCCCTTAGCTGTGTTGCTTAGTTTTTAAGTTTAAGCTCGGCTGGAGGCCCTTGGGTCTCGCCCTTTAGTCCGGTTAAGCAGTGGAGGTAACTCCCCCCTACCAACGGCAAGAGACCATATAAAAAAAAATAGCGAGTATAGTTTACGAAAACGGTGGCTAAGTCGTGATAGGGGTACAGAATAACGCGGCAGATCTGTGACAAAAATATCTAAAAAGTATAGATCCTACGTAATCTTACCTCAGGTTTGTAATCCGGAGCAACTTTTGGTTTAGGCTGTTTCACTATTTGCACTTTGTAAGGTTGTTCCTGAAAATATGAAATAAATGAGCAACACATACAAACAGACCGATAAATAAGAAGTAATTAGTATATATTTTTTAAGTCTGACAACTAAACTAAACTTTTTTTTAATGAACGATTTTTATAATTATAATTACACAGTACTCGATCTAAAAGAAAAACAAAATTAAATTATATAAAGTCTGCGGGACTAGTTTTATTTTTTATATTTAGTTATTAAAGTAAATAAATTTTATTGATTATTTAAACCAGAAGACTTCAAGCTCTTCCCCATGGGCAAGATCTGTCGGCTTGTTCAGGGGGTATTTGAGGAGTCAGGTACGGAGAGCAAAAGGACAAGGGCGGCACAAAAGATCCCAAGGGTCGACGTGCTTCGGGGCAACCGGACCCAATAATGCCACAAAAGATAAGATAAGATTGATTATTTATAGTACCTATTGTTTATCCAGAAAGTTGGTAAATACTAGTTCTACTTTTTTACGTACAATCCCAAAATCAAATAAAATATTAAAATGTTTTTTTTTTTGAAAAAATAGTAGGTAAGGGAACATGAAATTTCAGAAAATGAAAATGATTTATTCTGTTTAAAGCCTCGTGACACTGTTTAAGGCACTTATGAAGAGACTTCTGAGAAGAACGGGCGAGAAACTCTGGCATTAAACAATTATCTAAAAAAAAACTTGAATTGGTATAGATTTAAACGTTATATTTACCGAATCTCACAGTCAATCAACCGATCACATATGCAAACAAAATAATACTGACCTGTATGCTTCCTTACACAAATACAGCCAAAAGGGATTCCTTGAATATTCGCCAAAAATCGCAAAGTAAATAAAGGTACGCGTCAACTAGATACCTGGCAGCGAACGAATGTTACGCAATCGCGGATGCTCGGATATAAGTCGTGTCAGAATTTATTGATTTCTTGGCATTGGGTCATCGAGAGCCGTGGCCTTGAAGTTTGAGCAGTCGCCTGCTACGCAAGCGACGCAAGTTCGAATCCCAGTGGGTTCTGTACCAATGAGTTTTTCTAAAAAACTTATGTACAGTGATTACACACCACGTGCTTTACGGTGAAGGAAAACATCGTGAGGAAACCTGCATATTTCTGAGAAGTAATTCAAAGACGTATGTAAAGTGTCTGAGACGGCGATGGACTCACCATCTGTCACGTTGACACTTAATCATCTTCGGTGAAAAGTGGGTGTTGTGATTACAACACCTCTGCCTACCCCTTAGGGGAATACAGGCGTGAGCATATGTGTGTATGTATGTGGGTTATCGAAATCAACATATTGTATTAATTATTTGTGAAGAGCAACGATGTCCCACCGCTTAACGGTGAAGACAAATATCGTGATGAAACCTGCATATGTCTGAGAAGTAATTCAAGCACGTATGTATAGTGCCTGAGACGGCGATGCCATAGTTTCTTCTTATATCATCAGCTATCTCCCAGTGAAAGTCCCCTTAAAATTTATTCAGCCATTTCCGAGCTTATACGGAATAAATAAAAATTCTTGTAAGCAATTGATCCAATATTATAATTTCTGTGATGTCACTAACACTTATATTAGAGATTTATAGTTCCAGATATATATTCTTTCTGAATTCGACGATATATAAGCAGACAGGTAAGTATATGAAATCATTTATTTTGAAGTTGGTGTCCATACTTTCAACCTTATCAACCCGGTTGTTGGCAAGAAGGTTACAAAAATTACATTCGGGCTAATGGACACATATCTTAAAACCAATCTATTTTCAATCAGGAACAACCTTTGAATAATATTGTCAATCAATCTATATCTATACAAATGAATATAATTTATGTGCCTGGTTGTAATTCCAAATTAACTGATTTTCATTTAAATTTCACTGTTCGTCTGTCTGTCTATCCGTTTGTTTACATATGCTCACGCCTGTATTCCCCGAAAGGGTAGGCAGAGGTGTTGTAATCACAACACCCACTTTTCACCGAAGATGATTAAGTGCCAACGTGACAGATGGTGAGTCCATCGCCGTTTCAGACACTTTACATACGTCATTGAATTACTTCTCAGAAATATGCAGGTTTCCTCACGATGTTTTCCTTCACCGTGGTGTGAAATCACTGTACTTAAGTTTTTTAGAAAAACTCATTGGTACAGGCCCCGTTGGGATTCGAACTTTCGTCGCTTGCTTAGCAGGCGACTGCTCAAACCTCAAGACCACCACGGCTTGCTCCATAAATATGGCAACAAAAACACCAGCTCGTGTTAATGTAGCTATTAAAATCTTACCTCAGGTTCTTCCTCCTTCTCAACATAGCCGTAATATCCAAACTTCACTCTCGGAACGGGTCTTTTAGGTTTCTGCAAAAAGGTGGTCCACTTCTTCTCTTCTTTCTTCTTCCTCTCCTCTCTGGTCCTCAATATTTCCTCATTCAAAGCCTTAAGGACTTCAGAGTCCTTAAGGCTTTCGACGATAGGTTTGATTTTGTGGAAGTCCACGCTGGAATCGTCAGGGCGGTGCATGTGAGACGAAAGCACCCGAGCTAGACTGTCAACCATTTTGTTTATGTAAATTTTTATTTTCGTAGGACTATGAGAGTGAAGGAATAAAGAGTGCATCTGTGTTTGTGAAGTATAATATCTCCTACGCAGATAGATCTCCGTTGGGATTAGCCGCTGTGATCGATACTCGGTGAGTAGGATTTAGATTAGATATTATATTTACATCTGCATGCTGATACAATGAAAAAGAAAAATATAATAAAATTAAAAATTATAAATCAAACACGGAATTTAAATGAGTGTCTGTGGGAATGGTGCCCAGTAAGCTGGCTGCGTTACCTCGCTGGATCGCTAAACTAATCCTCTGACCGAGGTAAGAACCAGCTCGAGAGACCGAGGTCGAGGTCACCAGAGACGTCAACCAGGCGTTTTGAAAGATCCTTAAAAAGGACTTTCGCATTTGGACCCCAGGGCCCCAAAGTCTCAACCCCAAACGGCAGAAATATACAATTCTGACTGAGCATCTCACATTTCAAGAGGAGTAAAGATAAAGTTCATCAAAACGCTCATCTGGAGTATAGAACTTTATGAGTGTGAGACATAGACAATGACGAAATAGGATAGAGAGAGAGCGTTTGAGATCTGGTGTTGTAGAAGGGTGGAGACCATACGAATGGACGTCAGTTACAAATGACGATGTACTCAAAGGGGTTAACGAAAGAATAGTACTATGATATACAATCCAACCGAAGAGCAAAGGCCACCGTGTACGACATGACAGTTTCTTTAAAAACATCATCATCATCGTGCCTGGCCTAATCCCATACATTGTTGGGGTCGGCACTTGATTCAACCCGATGTGGCTCCATGTTAGTCGCAATCAACTTATTAACTCCTTGTCCGTTATGTGCGCCTGGTACTTCGTGTACCATATCATCATCTCCCTGGCCTTATCCCATACATTGTTGAGGTCGGCACTTGATTCAACCCGATGTGGCTCCATGTTAGTCGCAATCAACTTATTAACTCCTTGTCCGTTATGTGCGCCTGGTACTTCGTGTACCATATCATCATCTCCCTGGCCTTATCCCATACATTGTTGTGGTCGGCACTTGATTCAAACCGATGTGGCTGCATGTTAGTCGCAATCAACTTACTAACTCCTTGTCCGTTATGTGCGCCTGGTACTTCGTGTACCATGTCATCATCTCCCTGGCCTTATTCCATCCATTGTTGGGGTCGGCACTTGATTCAACCCGATGTGGCTGATCACTTGATTTTTATAAGAAGCGACTGCCATCTGACCTTTGCAACCCCTTTAACGAGGAAAATCTGGGTTAAATCAGTTGTCAGACTATTTTAGGCCTCGGACTGACCTGTAACGATTGCCAAAGATGATAAATTGGCAACCGGGACCGACGACTTAACTTTCCGAGGCACGGAGGGAACTCGGGCGGTCACCTATACAATTATTGGCTAGGGTTAGGGTTGCTTTACTTCGCTGATCGAATGATATGCGCAATAGCAACTGTGCCACGAGCTCCTCACCTTTCTTTAAAAACATATTAGAAGGAAAAGTAGACAACATACATGAGACAAGGTGTCTGTCATGACGTATAGGGAGGTCAAGGAGATGGCACTGGACAGAGACCAATGAAAGAAATTGCATCAGTTACACTTACAAGAGTCAGACTGACATCTGTCAGAATCATCTGACATTCTATCTAGAAATATCGCATTAAAAGTCCCCACAACTAATTGAGTGATGACAGAAGATATCCCAATTGAAGCTAGATGAAACCGTGAACTAGTGAGGTCTATAAGATATATTACATGACGAATAAAGTATGGTGTATCTATACATGTATGTTCTTAATGACATATGTTCGTTGCTCCAAGAATAAGCGCTTTCCTATTGCCACGATATCGGCCCGATATCGGTCAGTGTTAAGACGTTTCTCTTGTCACCGTCCAATGTGAAAGCGCTCGATAGGTTTTGACACGTTTGAACGTCATCGCTTGAAATTGCGCTGGCTCAAAATTTGTTGATACTTTTACGGAGGCGGGCATTGGTTAAAAAGCAAAGATAACGGATTACAAACCACGCTAATACGCGAATAAATTAGAAAAACATGAAAACGTATTCTTGGATCCTTCGAAGAGTGCTTTTGATATTAATGTGACTTTTTACAAAATGGTTGATAGTCTCTGAGAATGAACTGAGGTAAATGACATCATACATATGCTCACGCCTGTATTCCCCGAAGGGGTAGGCAGAGGTGTTGTAATCACAACACCCACTTTTCACATAAGATGATTAAGTGCCAACGTGACAGATGGTGAGTCCATCGCCGTCTCAGACACTTTGACGTCATTGAATGACTTCTCAGAAATATGCAGGTTTCCTCACAATGTTTTCCTTCACCGTGGTGTGAAATCACTGTACTTAGCTTTTTAAGAAAAACTCATTGGTACAGGCCCCGCTGGGATTCGAACTTGCGTCGCTGGCATAGCAAGCAACTGCTCAAACCTCAAGGCCACCACGGCACTGAGGTAAATGACTTCACAATAAAGATGAAACAATTAGACACAGTTACGGTATAAATATAACTTTACACAACGAGATAATGAGTGACCCAGTAGGACTGGTAACATTCTCTCGCGCTTCCGCGAATATTACCGGCTTACGATACAAAATGTATCGTAAGCCGTGATGGCCTCGGGGTTAGAGCAGTTCGAATCCCAGCGGGGCCTGTACCAATGAGTTTTTCTAAAAAACTTATGTACAGTGATTTCACACCACGTGCTTTACGGTGAAAGAAATCATCGTGAGGAAACCTGCATATTTCTGAGAAGTAATTCAAAGACGTATGTATAGTGCGTGAGACGGCGATAGACTCACCAACTGTCACGTTGGCACTTAATCAAATTCGGTGAAAAGTGGGTGTTGTGATTACAACACCTCTGCCTAAAAACAACGTTAGGGTTCTGCCACTCATGAAATTAAGTCTACAGCTAGTCTATACAGATAATTAAAATTGAAATGTGTCTGTTTGTAATTCCAAAAAAACATATTTTCACTAAATGTATATGAAAGTATATACGGTACTGATATAAAAAATCATTTTAAAAATAAATCTCTGTCTGTTTGTTCTGGTTAATCTCTGAATCGGCTGGACTGATTTTAACGGGACTTCCACTGGTAGATAGCTAATGCTACAAGCTACATTTTAGGATTCCCCAGGAATCAGTGCAGTGCTAGTAATAAATACTATAAATAATATAAATAAATCACACGAGAAACGATTCCATGGACACAGTTCGCCAGCTTCTTACCCCATGACGTGAGCCTCTCTCAGCATTTCAGCTTCTCCAGAGATCAGCTCTGCAATCTTCTCTTCTGGTATACCAGGCTTGCCCAGTTCTTCTGCGAAGAAAAATCACAGTTAGCTTGTACCAATGACAGCAGCAAGGAAAATTCTAAAGACAAATTTGAAAGTGTAAGTAATTACTGAGTTCCTTGCCAAGAACCCGGAAAGAAACTCAGTAATTACTTACAATCAGTAAAAGCAACCTTCCAAATCTGGCGGTAAACTTTCGCATCCTCAGAACGATAGGGGCTCAACCCAAAAAATTGCGAATATCTTATTATGTAAGAGAGCCGTGGTGGCCTCGGGGCTAGAGCAGTCGCCTCCTACGCAAGCGACGCAAGTTCGAATCCCAGCGGGGCCTGTACCAATGAGTTTTTCTAAAAACCTTATGTACAGTGATTTCACACCACGTGCTTTGCAGTGAAGGAAAACATCGTGAGGAAACCTGCATATTTTCTGAGAAGTAATTCAATGACGTATGTATAGGGTCTGAGACGGCGATGGACTCACCATCTGTCACGTTGGCACTTAATCATCTTCGGTGAAAAGTGGGTGTTGTGATTACAACACTTCTGCCTACCCCTTCGGGGAATACAGGCGTGAGCATATGTATGTATTAATTAAGAAAATCTCATTGGTACATTCGTCGTTGGGATTCGAAGTTGTGTCGCTGGCGTAGCATGCGACTGCTCAAACCTGCCACCACAGCTCTTTAATAATCTCTAATCAAAGTGATTGAGATATGATCTGTGCTTCAAGTTTGTTTGACACGTTCGAACGTCGTCACTTGACCTTAAATTTTGCTCTTTTCATGTGTGGAGAGGTAAAACTTTCCACATTAACCGCTTGGAGTTTTATAACTTCCCATACAAAATGAGGATAATACGCAGGCGATATCGTCAGCGTAAATACATGTTAAATTAATCTAAATTCTTAAAAAGGGTAAAGAAAAATACGAACACACGACCGAAACGAGTTTGTATACACCGACCAACAGATGGCGCAAGGCGGCCCCTAAACCGCAAAGACGGAAAAATTCGACGCATGAGGTAGGATCACGAGTAGCTTAATTGGAAGAGCAACCGCACGGTTTGCAGAGGTCGTGGATTTGAGTCCCGCCTCGTGTTCGTATTTTTCTCTTTAGAATTTAAACATGTATGTCATGAATAAATGTATGTTTAAATCTATACTTGGGGCACGGCGAGAGATTAATCGTGATTGTAACGATTTATCAAACATCTCGATACATCGTGATTGTTTTCAATCGCAGTCGACGTTAGCGAGTCCGGCTCGCGTTTAATCAGAACAATCGGTTCCATTCGGCTAGATTTGGTGCCAATGGAAAAACCTCTAGATTTTTTTCATCGCCAGAGCGAGTCGATGTTTGACTCGATGGTAAATTTTAAATATCTCGCAATCGCGCAAACGCTAGCTCTAGTTTTTCCTTACTGGCAACTTCGTCGTCAACCGTGGCTTCCTCAAGTCCGTCGACAATCCCCTGCACAGTTCCTAGGAGCTCTCCATCTGGAGTCATGTATGTCCTTCTACGCTCTTCTACTACAGGCTCCTGAAATATATCCATAATTTATTGGGGTCGTCTATATCTCGTTAGTAATGATTAAGTCCAGACTCCGGGCTACTGATAAGAGATGGTACTCAATAACACTTTTCCCGACCAGAGGATCGAACCCTGTTAAGCAGTAGCGCTTGTGACTTGACCAACAAAGTATACAACGAGTAATATTAATATGTACATACATACAAATGCTCACGCCTGAATTCCCCAAAGGGGTAGGCAGAGGTGTTGTTATCATAACACCCACTTTTCACCGAAGATGATTAAGTGCCAACGTGACAGATGGTGAGTCCATCGCCATCTCAGACACTTTACATACGTCATCGAATTACTTCTCAGAAATATGCAGGCTTCCTCACGATGTTTTCCTTCACCGTACGTGGTGTGAAATCACTGTACCAAAGTTTTTTAAGATAAACTCATTGGTATAGGTCCCTCTGGGATTCGAACTTGTGTCGCTTGCGTAGCAGACGACTGCTCAAACCTCAAGGCCTCTTATATTTATTTTTATTTTCCTAATTTATAATCTTTAAATAGCTCTACTGTAAATTTTGTAAAATGTCTATTCAGACATTGCCTATCACCCGCCTGATCGATATCGGACCGATATCGTGTCAGTGAGAAAGCTCTCACTCTCCACCTCTCTAAATAATTACATAACACTTATACTTACTTGAACGGCCAAGGTTCCAGGTCTGCACCCTTTTTCAGCATCAGGATCGAAATGCACAGGTCTAAAGCCAACTAACTCTTCGCTCTCCCAAGATTTTTCAATTTCTGGCAACATTACTTTAATTTCCTCAATATCTCTAGGTCTTACGTAATTTTCTATTCGCCTTTCAATCTTATCTGCTGCAATAGCAGCTGGGATAGCTTCTTCAGCAGTAATTCCAACTTTTCCATGGATTGCTGTATCATCTTTATGTATTTCTTTTTCAGATTCAACCATTCCATTTATTTTGTGTTCAACAATATCAGCAGCTATGCCATTTTCAGTAATTTGATTTGATTTATCTACATCTAATTCCATTTTGTTATTGCTTTCTTCTGAAGACATTATCTCCTTCTGAATACTTTCTTTATTAACAATTTCAATGGATTCCTTCGTAGTTTCTAAAGTTCTTCTTTTCTCTGTATTCTCTTCAGTCTCACAACTCGTATTGGCATTGACGTGTAACATATCGTCAGAGTTGCAAAATCCGTTCATTTTAATATCAGTGTTCCCATTTGTCACTAATGTAGAATGTTCTTCATGTTTAATGTTGAATTCTGCTGACTTGCATTCAGTTTTGATCGATGTAAACTCTGTTTTCTCCATTCCTATAGACTCTTTATACTCTTCTATACTCTTGATAGTTTCATCTATAGCTGAAGCGAGAAGGGAAGATTTTCTTTCTATCTCTCGTATTTCCTCCTGTGTCAGATTATCTTTACTGTTACTTATTTTAACATTAACTTATTTTTAACTTAACAATAATAATATACTTGTACTTAACATAAACAATTTAACTGTCTAGTTCATTTTCAGTTTAATAACTTGCATTAGTTTTTCGGGTACTCGGTAAGTGTTCTGAAATGTTTTAGAAAATAATTATTATACTGTTTCATTGAAATTAAAAGCATTGAAGTAAATAATAATGCCAGTGCAGTGATATGAGTGGTTAAAAGTGAAATTACATACATATGCTGACGGCTGTATTCCCCGAAGGGGTAGGCAGAGGTGTTGTTATCACAACACCCACTTTTCACCGAATTTGATTAAGTGCCAGCGTGACAGATGGTGAGTCTATCGCCGTCTCAGGCACTATACATACGTCTTTGAATTACTACTCAGAAATATGCAGGTTACCTCACGATGTTTTCCTTCACCGTAAAGCACGTGGTGTGAAATCACTGTACATAAGTTTTTTATAAAAACTCATTGGTACAGGCCCGCAGGCCTATCTAGGTAGCTGGAAATATTCGACTCTGTGCCCAAGTATATGTTATAGCATGTTTTTACTATGACGATATCATCTCCTCATTGCGTAGACGTTAAAAAGTGCCTCAAGCGGTGAATGTAGGAAGATTTACATCTCATACAAAAAACGGCAAAACGCAAGCGACGCCGTTCGATCGTGTCAAAACCGATACTTAAGACACTATGGGCTCAAGAGTCAACATAATATTGTTATGTCTGACTCTAAATTATTTTGTTTAACTAACCAGTAATACCGAATTTTGGAATTCCGTTTTTACATTGATATAATGCATACGATGACACTGTCAACTACGATAAGTCATCTCAAGCTACGCATTTAGTTATAAGTAGATGTACTATATTTTTAGTTATGTTAATTTTTATCGACATTTGTGCATTGGAACTGTGTCCATGAGCTTACGTTTCTTAAAATATTTATTTTGTATTCTTTAAATCGTATAATATTTTTGAAAAGAGTAATTACTGAGTTTCTTGCCAGGTTCTTCTCAGTAACAGCAACCTTCCGAACCTGGCGGTATCATGTATAATACTGTATAATTATGTCATTCTGACGATTTGAAAGTACTTTGTAAAAAGTCTAATCGAATAAAGATACTTTTAACTTTGACTTTGATATCCTTACGGTTTCCATTACGTGATTGAGGCTACTGATGCTATACTTCTGCTGTCATTTATAACGTGACACTATTTACCATTTTGGATTGAATCCAAGTATCAACCGTATATAAGTGACTATAAGTACAATTTGGCAAATCATTACTGCACCTGACTTTGACGAAATAGTTGTCACGGCTTTAGATATCCATCCATCAGGTATTGATTCAATCCTTGCCATCAAATGATTTGTCATCGCAAATAAATGTATTATTATATCATGCCAAATAAATGCAGGTAACTATGTGTGCTAAGCAAAGCTGGCCAAGATCTGTATCTATATATAACATGTAATTAAGAGACAAATAAAATTCAAGTGTCTATTTTGTGATTCGAAATTAACAGCTTCTCAATAAATGCATGCATACAGAAGATTATTTTTCTCTCTCTTTTGGGCCCGGTTTGTCCCTATCTTTAGTAGAATTATTTAAAGAACGAAAATTTTATTAGGATGAGAGCATAATTGCGGAGTTTCGTTATCGAAGACAAGGAGCCGACCCTTGCAACTGTCTTTACCCTCATAAGACTAGATTTTAAGGATAATGCAATGTCTGATGATGATCCATGACTATCATCATCTTTCCAAAAACTTACCATAACACCTCTGTTACCACCTTTCAAACCAGGTTTAGAATAAACTGGTGACGTAGGCTTGTCTTCTGGGGTTGGTAACGGTGGATCGTAGATAACACTCTCAATAGTAGTATCTATATGAGGTATCAATCTCTTTTTAACAATGTGAGGATCTTCATCCATCTCAGGACTTATCTCCCTAGGAAGAGGATTAATATTCTTGGGGAGAGGAATTTCAAGGGTGAACATGTATTCATCTGTAAGGGGTGTAGCGGGGACAGTGGATGGGGTTGATGCGTTGTTATTTTCATCACTGTCTATAGACAGTTGAGTGTTAAAAAGTTTAGCGTCAGTATTTTGGATGGATGTATCCGATTCTGTTTTCGTAACTTTGGATAAAGATAGTTTGGATACTTCAGCGTGAGACGTGGATATTGCCTCAATTTTGGTTGTATGTGAATTCGTATTAGATAATTCAGTTTCTGAAATAGACATTTCTGAAGATGTTACTTTCGATTCGGATGAAAAGCTTGATTTCATAGATTCGTGTTTGGAATAAGTTTCACCACTAATGCTTTCTTCGTGGGTATCTTGTAATTTTTTCAGTTCAAACTCTTCTCGTATTTGGATTTCTGTATCATCTGTCATATGTACGGATTCACCTTCGCCTGCTACTTGATATTTGACAATTTTTAAAGCAGCTGATTGCTCGTCATGCGTTTTTTCAGGAAGTTTTTTCAGAGTCAACTTTTCATCTACAGTGACATCTGTATTCAGTTTTGCTTTAGTTTCATTGACAATAGCAGTTTGAGTGTAATCTTCTTCAAAAATAGATGAAGCTGTTTCAGTTTTCAACTCTTCCTTTTCAATAACTTCAGATTGGCCAATCTCCGTTATTAATTCTTCAGATTTTGCTAACGCCATCGATTTGGTTTCAGACATTTGTACAGTTGACAGTTCTTCGGTGGATAATATCTTTGCTTCACTTTTTTCTACTCTTTGGGATTCAAAAGCGTTTGTTTCTGAAAGTTCAATGTTTAATTCCGCTGACTTTGCAACAGCCATTGATTTTACTGATGTCTTGCTCTGAGCTGAACTGTAGTTCTCTTCAAGGGATTCTTGAGCTGTTTCCGAAACAATTTGTTCTGAGTTAAGTACTTTGGTTTCTTGAACTTCAGTACTGATTTCTTTAGTTTCAGCTACAGCCATTGTTGAAACGACTTCTTTTTTAGCTGAGGAATAATTGTTCTCCATACTCACAACGGCACTTTCACATTTCATATTTTCCAAAGGTGCTATCACTACGTTCTCTACACTCATACTTTCCATTGATTCTTTCGCTATATTTATTTCCTCAGCACTCTGGACTGAAGCTGTTTCAGATATTTCAGCAGCGTAATCTTCAATAATGGCGTCCTTGTTAGTATAAACATGAGCTTCAACAACGGCTAAGTAAGTTTGCTTACCGGGCTTCGGTTTAAATATTTTAGTTTTGCGAGATTCATGCTTAGATTCCGATTTCATTGCTTCTGTGTGTGAAAAAGTGTTCGTTGTTTCGTTAAAAGACGATCTTCTGCTGTCATGTTTCTCTAACCAATCAAGGGGATCACTGTCACTCATAACTTCTTCTTCGATTCTGCTCCTACTCCTAGATCTGCTTCTGCGATCAGAAGATATGTCCAGATGTTCTCGACTTGAACTCTTTGTCTGAAACTCAGATATTACAGCGTCCATTTTGTGAGTCAATTCTTCAGTTTTCTTCTCACAAAGTTGAGACATTTTAGCTCCGGTCTTGGTTTCCGTTTTGATTGCTTCTTGTTGTTCAACTAATGTTATGTCATTTTTGTTTTCAATTACACTTTCATAATCTCTTCTGTCTTTTTTTTCCTTCTTCTCAAAAGCTTTTTTAATATTTTCCTCTTTCCTATATGATTCATTGACATGGTTCGTGTGATAAGACTCAGATACTGACTGTTCAGAGTTGTACCTGTTCGATGTTTCTTCACTATGCGTTGCAGGTTGAGCTAGCATAAACCTAGATAGTGCCACCATTACGTCAGTAAGATGGATAAAAAATGTCTTCAGCAGTAAGTCGTAGTGGTGCGAAGTATTTACCGTACCTCTTATATTAGGTATTGTTTGCAATCCAATAGAATACACTCTTTGCTCGGACGTTTCGTGTCTATTTCCAGAGCTTTCTTTCTTAGAAGCTCCTTGGGTGCTATGTTCAGCGCGTTCTCTAGCATCGTTCTCAAATTTAGCCTTAGTTGTTTTTGATTCAGCTGTTTCCTTTTTATTATGTTTAACAGTTGAACCTGTTTCGAATATTTCTGATCTTTGTTTAACACTACCTGACTCAATGGTTTCTTGTATTTCTTGTTTAATAAACTGTTTCCTCTCTTCATTTCTCCTATTATCTTCTAGAAGTAACTCTTGGGCAATATTTGCCGAAGTATCCTCAGTAACGGTGCGAGATTTCTCAGATTTTGTTTCAATTAATTCACTTTCAACCTTTGAATTACACGTTGTCTTTTGGTTTATTTCTTTGGACTTACTTTCAGAAGTAGCTTTAGAATTATCCGTAGAAGTACGTAATTCTAAGGACATTTCTTTATTTATTTGTTCTGCTACTGATAGTGCTCTGTTAATACTATCTTCTACTATCAACATAGCTGTCTCATCTATCTTCTGTACTTCTAAATCTTCACTTGTAATTTTTTCTACTCTTTTCAATTCTTCTGATTTATACACATTACTAATATTTTCTGTGTTATACGAGTCCGTACATATGTCATTAAAATCTTTCGTAGTTTTATTTGAAGACTGAAAACCAGTTTCCTGTTTAACTGTATCATGCGTCTTAGCATCTTTAACATCCAAAATGCTGGACCAACTATTGATGGAAACATCTTTTTGAGTTGATTTTTGTAGGGAATTGGTTTCATTTTGCTTATAAATACTCTTTTCAAGCAAAGCAATGTTATTTAAAACCTCTTCTTGTTTCATCAATTTCTCAGTGGCATTTGGGTCGTACTTCGCATTAATTGGCAGTTTATACTTAGCTTCTACATTCAAATCACCAAATAGTGACGAAAACGCATCATCTTCAATATTTTTCAATCGAAACTCATCTCTATAATCAGGGTTTAATATAATAGGGTCTTCTAAAGGAGGGACTTCAAGGGGTTCAGTAGAAAAGGGACGGTAGGGTTTAGTAGGGGTTAGGAAAGGAGAACCGGTCAATGACCGGTTATCTAGTTCGATGATCGGTTCGAAAGATTGAATTTGGAATACCTCAGTTGGCGGTGTTGACGGTTGGTCGAAATCTTCCGGTTGTAGGTCGATTACCGGGTCCGAGTCGTCTAGAACCGGGTCGTAGAGACCGCTGAAATATGAAAAGTTATGATTAAATACATACATATGCTCACGCCTGTATACCCAGAAGGGTAGGCAGAGGTGTTGTAATAACAACATCCACTTTTCACACAAGATGATTAAGTGCCAACGTGACAGATGGCGAGTGTATCGCAGTCTCAGGCACTTTACGTCTTTGAATTACTTCGCAGACATTTTGCAGGTTTCCTCACGATGTTTTCCTTCAACGTAAAAGCTCGAGGTGTGAAATCACTACATTTAAGTTTTTAGAAAAAATCCACTGGGATTCGAACTTGCGTCGCACACAGTAGGCGACTGCTCAAACCCCACGGCCACCACGGCTCTTATGGTTTTAACCATGTTTTATAATAAGGGGGTAAATGTTTAATAGTTACATTAAAATGATCACTTCTGTGGTATCTGCTAATAACTATAGCTAACAACGACACTTCACTGCTAATTTCACTGCTCATTTTAACCACTGCTATTTGTAATTCTAGTTTTGACCTGTACTATTTTGACGATGCCATTAATTTGTAGTTATGAAGAAAATTTTAATAATCAATTCACTTTTGACACAAGATTTAAGTAAATTACAATGTGAAATCCAAACACTTTTTTCTCACGGCAGTTAAAAAGCAGCGAAATATGATAACTGTGAAACTCTTCTACATTGTGTAAATAGTTAAAACGCATACTTATTATTATAAATTAGATAAAACTTCATCTTCGACCAACCGTCTTTAACACATTAGTAAATAATACTGAAATCGAAATCTATGTTCTCAAATTCAGCCCTGATCTTAAGGTCAGATTATACATTCGCTTTTGGCAGAGTATTTAAATGCCATAGTGATTAGTTTTCAGTAAAACAATGGATTATAAATAGATACATATGTAGTATATATTTTAAACTACTCAAAAATAGCGTCAATCAATGCCGTCATGTAATAAACTATTTGTAACTCGTTATGTGTATGGGAGTCTCGCAGGGTTCGATCTTTGGACCTATTCTATTTGTAATTGTTTGGATGAGATTTTCTCGCATTATGAATCTGGAATCGACTTCTGCCTACCATGCCTACTATGTACCTCATTGGGACATTTCAGAAAATATTTAAGGGACTTTATTGAATTAATAAATTCAAACGGCTTAATACATAGATACAGTGGAGGTGTTGTATGTGTTTCCGAATTAACAGCTTTTCACTCGAAGCATAAGAAAGTTTATACGAATTTTAAACAGAAAAACTGATTTTTAATTCTATTGTTTGTCTGTCTGTTTGTACCGGCTAATCTTTGAAACGGCTGAAACTTTTTTAATTTAACTGAAGTTACAAAATAAACTTAGGACGTTTACATATGTATTTGAGAAATAAATAGCAGACGCGACATACCAGGAATTTTATATTATCTTGTTTGAGGCAATATTGGTTTTGCCCGGAAGCACGTCGACCCTTGGGATCTTTTGTCCTCCCTTGTTATCCCTAGCCCTTGCTCTACGTACCTGACTCCTCAAATACCCCCTGAACAAGCCGGCAGATCTTGCCCATGGGAAAGAGCTTGTAGTCCTCTGGTTACGGATACGCCTTACCCAGTAGGTCCATTCGCCATCTGACCAGGCGTCGCAAGTGCAAAGGCCCAACCCGCTTGTCACATGAGACTTCTACCACCAGCTATAGAAGCTATTTAATGATATTTACCGAGCAATCAGCAGGTCGAGGGTGTCAGAACATTCGGCGACGGCACGACGAGCATCGTCATACTTGAAGTCACTGATATCTTCTCCGTTCAGCTGCAGGATGGTGTCGGTGTCCTGGAGACCAGCTTTATGGGCTGGGGAACACGGCTGCACCTGGAATCATAAATGTCAAAGTGTCTTCGTAGGTAATTCCTATCAAAAAAAGTACGATTACAATTTTTTTTTAATCGTCGTTTTTACCCGAATAGGTAGGCTTTTCGCCGAATTTGATTAATATAATAATATATGAACAAAGTCGCCGAGAAGCACTAGTATGCCGTCGCTCTTGAATTCTATCGATAGATCTCACATTGACAATGTCCTATTACTGTCTCCTGGCACTCTGACAACATATCGATACGGTGACCTTATTTATTGAACTTGCGTAACAAATATCTATTGATACGATTGCCCAAGTTCGAATCCCAGCGGTCTGTAGTACCATTAAGGTTTTCTAAAAACTTCACAATAAGTGAGCCGCGGTGGCCTCGAGGTTTGAGCAGTCGTCTGCTACGCAAGCGACGCAACTTCGAATCCCAGCAGGGCCTGTACCAATGAGTTTTTCTAAAAAACTTATGTGCAGTGATTTCACACCACGTGCTTTACGGTGAAGGAAAACATCGTGAGGAAACCTGCATATGTCTGAGAAGTCATTCAAACACGTGTGTAATGCCTGAGACGGCGATGGACTCGCTATCTGCCACGTTGGCACTTGATCATATTCGGTGAAATGTGGGTGTTGTTACAACACCTCTGCTTACCCCTTCGGGGACCCTTCCGGGATGGCGTGAGCATATTTTTTTATTCAATATTTATTTACATACCTTCACAATAGTGAGCGGAATACCACAATCAGCTCCTCCAACCAGCTCGAACCCCCAGCACTCGTCGATAGCGCGAGTTAGATGAACGTCTAACTCCATCTGTTGGATTTAAATGGAAACTTTTACGTTGGAACTTCATCATACTTTTACCGTAAAATATGTCGACAACGCTTGTTTTATTTAAATTTGCCGTATGTTATATATTATTATAATTCCTTGTATATTATAAAGTATAGTTAGAAGTATTTATTCGTCAGGGATATTCTAGGGATGTGAGATTAATGAGAAGAAATCGATTAAATGAGATTATTTTTCTTAAAAAAGAAAAATCGATTTTAATTAACAATCGATTTCTATCAGTGCTCATAACTCGTGATGGGACGTGTACTAGTATATATTTAAGACATTTTGTATAGATTTAGATATTAAAATTACGCAAAGAAGAAAAGAGGTCGCTTTGATATAGCTTTTAGTTTTGAACTGTCAAATTCAAATTCATTAATATCTTCATTCTATTAGACTTTTTACAAAGTACTTTCAAGTCGTCAGAATGACATAATTATACAGTATTATATATATACATGATACCGCCAGGTTCGGAAGGTTGCTTTTACTGAGAAGAACCTGGCAAGAAACTCAGTAATTACTCTTTAAAGAAAAAAATTACAGCTTTGAGTAATACAATATAAATCATAAACAATGTATATAAGCCCATGGACACAGTTCCAGTGCACAAAAGTCGATATAAAAAGAATGAAAAAGTTAAAAATAAGCACTACGAATAATTGTGTAGCTTGATATGACCAGGCCCCACTAGCAGCACCTGTTCACAAGTATGACGTGAATGCCAGCCCAATAAAACCCAGTTAATTACCTTGGTAAAGTAACGTCTGCAGGCAACCACAGTTAAGTTTGAACTGATTGATAAACTTGGCACTTGGGTTGTGACCCCAATACGTAACTATCTAGGTCCAAACCTAATTGTGAGCTTAGGAATTGGAACGCGAAAAGAAAGGTATCTGCTCGTCTCGCTGATATCTATATATAAACAGATAAATCTTATATCTACTTGTATATATATGTATAATCAGAATCTCGGAAACGACATATCATAAGCAAAAAATAGATCTAGCTAGGTTTCATTTATGGAAAACATCGTTTTGACCATGTTTTCATGCACTGAAACACTCATACAATATCATTACGACAGTAAATTTCATCGACATCTGTCAAGTTATGGTATCTCAGACGTGAGGCTTCCATCTTACGGGGCGATAACGGAAGTAGAGTACCACGGGACGAGACTGACGTTCTAATTTTTTTTAGTTCAAAGTTCAAAGTTTTTTTATTGCGTGAAATGCATGTAATGTATAAAGATGACCAGATATTAAACTTGAAGAGTTTGTTTGTAATTCCCAATTGAATTGTATACGTACCGTGTATACATGTCATATTATGTATTTATTGAAAAACCAATTTTTGTTAATTTTCTCTGTCTGTCCGTCTGTTTGTTGGGATTGATTTTAATGGGACTGATGTTACAAGGAGTAACTTGAGCTACATTTATTTAAAAACAAACCTAAGGGTTCGGTTAGGGGGCTTGAGCAGTCGCCTGCTACGCAAGCGACGCAAGTTCGAATCCCACCAGGGCCTGTACCAATGAATTTTTCTAAAAAACTTATGTACAGTGATTTCACACCACGTGCTTTACGGTGAAGGGAAATAATTTAAGGTAACCTGCGTCTGATAAGTATTTTAATGACGTATGTAAAGTGTCTGAGACGGCGATTGACACCATCTGTCACGTTGGCACTTAATCATCTTGTGTGAAAAGTGGGTGTTGTTGTTACAACACCTCTGCTTAGATGGTAAACCGTAAACCCAAAGTAAACCAACTAGATTTTTGGAATCCCAATCTAGTCCACTGCAAAAAGTGTGTCGGATTTTAGAAAATTGTTATAACTTTCGCAAATATTACTCAA
The DNA here is from genome assembly GCA_929442735.1 of Watsonalla binaria. NCBI lineage: Eukaryota > Metazoa > Arthropoda > Insecta > Lepidoptera > Drepanidae > Watsonalla > Watsonalla binaria. The sequence continues at coordinate 690,436 of OV838948.1, read as the reverse complement.
AATGCGAGTAGTTGTTATATTTATAGTTGTTACTTCCCTAAGCCATGTATTAGGGAAAACTAACGTGAAGTCCCTTACTGAATCGAATGGACAAGAAATTATTGAGTTGGGGGCTCCCATTAAAGGTAAGCATACTTTTTACAAACATCGATATTCTAAATCTTTTATACCGACAAAAGAACCTGGTCTTTTCAGTTACGTTTATTATAAATTATAAATGTATCAGTGACCGTCAGTCTCTCCCGTGGTACTCTAGTTTCGTTATCGCCCCGTAAGATGGAAGCCTCACGTCTGAGCTACCATAACTTGACAGATTTCAGCAAAATTGACAGTTGTATTGTAATGATATTGTATGCGTTTTTCAATGCCTGAAAACATGGTCAAAACGATGTTTTCTTTATGAAAATCGTTGGAGCCGTTTCCGAGATTCAGATTCTATATAATATATATACAAGAAATATATATAAAACTTCATACATACACCCTATTCCCTTTTGCTTCACCGCAATAGAGTAAAACTGGTATTTATTCCCAGATTTGCCACCAGGGCTGGACGAGGAGCCAGCTCCTGATGATGATGACGACAAGCCACCGGCCACCATCCTCGTTGCTACGAGGAAAGAGATTAAAAAAACCACTACAGTAAATACTTTGAAATAGATATATGCTCACGCCTGTATTCCCCGAAGGGGTAGGCAGAGGTGTTGTTATCTTAACAACACCCACTTTTCACCGAAGATGATTAAGTGCCAACGTGACAGATGGTGAGTCTATCGCCGTCTCAGACACTTTACGTACGTCATTGAATTACTTCTCAGAAATATTCAGGTTTCCTCACGATGTTTTCCTTCACCGTAAAGCACGTGGTGTGAAATCACTGTACATAAGTTTTTTGGTACTCTTTGGTACAGGCCCCGCTGGGATTCGAACTTACGTCGCTTGCGTAGCAGGCGACTGCTCTAACCCCGAGGCCACCACGGCTCCCTTTGAATTACTTCTCAGAAATATTCAGGTTTCCTCACGATGTTTTCTCAGAATGCTCAAACCCTGAGGCCACCACGGCTCTCTATGTCTAAAATAATGTAATGTTGTACGTTATGTTTGTTATTCAGACCTTGGTTACAAAAAGTCAAACTCCTGAAGTTGTCGATGATGAAGAAGCAAGAATAGAGAAGGAATTGGCAGCTATATACAAGGATAATGGTAACTACACGCGAAAACGTGACATGGTTTTATTCACCTCGTACATATAGACAAAATAACTGCCTCGTTGGTCTAGTGGTCAGTACGTTCGCCTGCCGATCACTAGGTCCCGTAAAGAAATTCACAATAAAATGTAAGTTTGTAAGTTGGGTGTATGTCCACGCGGTGGCTCGGTGTGCACGTTGCACCGTTGGTCCTCCCTGACCTCTCTCCGGTCGTGTCTGATGTCCTCCCATCCCACTATGAGAGTGACCCAAACAACAGTGCACCTGTGTTTGCACACACGCGTGCACTATCATATCTCCTGCGCTGATGGCTGATCCACAATGAGATTAGCCGCCGTAACTTAAATTCGGTATGAGATCATTATTATTATTACATATAGACAGACTATCATGAACTGTTACTGCACATTGACACCCAAAATCTATATTAGAAAAATATGTAAATAATTCGGGCGGTCACGCGGTTTCACCCGCGTAGGGTGAACGTCAGTCTCGTCCCGTGGTACTCTAGTTCCGTTATCGCCCCGTAAGATGGAAGCCTCACGTCTGAGTTACCATAACTTGACAGATGTCGGCGAAATTTGCTGTCGTATTGTAATGATATTGTATGAGTTTTTCAGAGCCTGGAAACATGGTCAAAATTATGTTTTCCATTAATAAAACCTAGCTAGATCTATTTTTTCCCCTGAAACCCCCTACATGCAAAATTTCATGAAAAGCGTTGGAGCCGTTACCATACATACATAAGCTCACGCCTGTATTCTCCGAAATGGTAGGCAGAGGTGTTGTAATCACAAACCGATTGACAGGCCTACCCGATCTGCACACAAAATTTCATACAAATCGGTCCAGCCGTTTCGGAGGAGTACGGTAACTAACATTGTGACATGGAAATTTTAAGGTTGGGATATATATATATTGCAAATTTATCATCTTTGGCAGTCGATACAGGTCAGTCAGAGGCCTAAAATAGTCTGATAACTGGTTTAACCCAGATCACAGATTTACCTCGTTACAGGGGTTGCGAAGGTCAGATGGCAGTCGCTTCGTATAAAAATCAAGTGATCAGCCACATCAGGTTGAATCAAGTTCCGACCCCAATAATGTATGGGATAAGGCCAGGGAGATGATGATATGGTACACGAAGTACCAGGCGCACATAACGGACAAGGAGTTAATAAGTTGATTGCGACTAACATGGAGCCACATCGGGTTGAATCAAGTGCCGACCCCAACAATGTATGGGATAAGGCCAGGGAGATGATGATATGGTACACGAAGTACCAGGCGCACATAACGGACAAGGAGTTAATAAGTTGATTGTGACTAACATGGAGCCACATCGGGTTGAATCAAGTGCTGACCACAACAATGTATGGGATAAGGCCAGGGAGATGATATAAGAATTGCTCGTTTAAAGATATTACTGGCGAAATGTGGGTGTGAAGTATTAAGAGAAAGTAAAGATGCTCAAAAAAATATTTCTTTTTTTATTTCAGATTACAAAACCGAGGGATCAGAAGAGAAAATTGACAAGTCGAATGAAAATAACGATACTGAGGATAAACTAATAGCGAGACAACAGACAAGTAATAAGTAAGTATGTCGTCATTCTTACATCAATGACCTAATACGTCGGGCTCTGGTCACCGCTGTCACTGGTGCCGTGGAGATTGGGCCGGCCGCTGGTGTGGGATGCCACGTGTGTCGATACGTTGGCTCCGTCCCATCCCCCCGGTGCTGCTGCTGTTCAGCAGGAGTGCCTCAAGCATAGGAAATATGCTTGCATTGGTCAAGGATACATATTTTCTGCGTTTGCGGTTGAAACTCTGGGGCCTTGGGGTCCAGATGCTCATCAACTTTTCAAAGAGGTTGCACGTCGTCTGGTAGAAGCTTCTCGTGACAAGCGGGCTGGGGTTACCTCGCTCAGAGAATCAGCATTGCTATTCAACATGGCAATGCTGCCAGCCTTCTTGGCACGATCCCGAGAGACACCGATTTGGGCCAAGTTTTCTAATTGTAATTAGTTTTTAGTACTGTTCCTTGTAATAGAATTGAACAATTCAACAAGAATATATTAATTAAACTGTCTCGTTGGTCTAGTGGTTATCAAATGCCTGCCCATCACGAGGACCCGAGTACGATTCCCAGGTCCGGTCAAAAATAGATACTGGGTTTTTCCGTAAAGAAATTCACAATAAAATACCCATAGTTTGTAAGTTGGGTGTGTGTCCACCGGGTGGGTCGGAGCACGTTGCACCGTTGGTCCTCCGCCTGCCCTCTCTCCGGTCGTGTCTGATGTCCTCCCATCCCACCATGAGAGTGACCCAATAAAGAGTGCACCTGTGTTTGCACACACGCCTGCACTATCATATCTCCTGCGCACATGGCTGATCCACAATGAGATTAGCCGCCGTAACCGAAATTCGGTAGGAGATCATTATTTTTATTATTTTAATAATATATACTTACATATATTAAAAGATCAAGAGTTTTAATAAAATGACTTTGCTTGCGGCGGCGTCTGGATGACGGGTTGTCCACTTCCCTCTATGATGGTTGAGGAGGTCAATGGCTGGCATTCTCGTTATACTTGTGAATAGGTGCTGCTTGTGGGGGCTGGTCATCTCAAGCTACACAATTATACGTAGTACCTACTTTTAGTTTTTAAATTTTTTATATCGACTATTGTGCACTGGAACTGTGTCCATGGGCTTATATATATTTTTATTATGATTCATATTGATTTTATTCGAAAACAGTAATTACTGAGTTTCTTGCCAGGTTCTTCTCAGTAAAAGCAACCTTCCGAACCTGGCGGTATCATGTATAATACTGTATAATTATGTCATTCTGTAAAAAGACTAATCGAATAAAGATATTTTGAATTTTTAGAAACTTTTATTTTACATACAAATTTAATATATTTACAGTTTCAAATTCCAACCGAACTCCAATAAGAAACAGGACATTGAAGCGTTCAGGACTTCCGTGGATGACATCGACTGTGGGAAGGTCACCCAGATGCTGATGGTAAGCAACTATAGTTAACTTCACCCTTTAACTCCGTACTTGCCCGAAGGAGTTATAAAGATACATACATACATATGCTCACGCCTGTATTCCCCGAAGGGGTAGGCAGAGGTGGTGGAGGAGGTAACGTGACAGATGGTGAGTCCATCGCCGTCTCAGACACTTTACATACGTCATAGAATTACTTCTCTGAAATAGGCAGGTTTCCTCACGATGTTTTCCTTCACCGTAAAGCACGTGGTGTGAAATCACTGTACATAAGTTTTTTTAGAAAAACTCATTGGTACAGGCCCCGCTGGGCTTCGAACTTGCGTCGCTTGCGTAGCAGGGGACTGCTAAAACCTCAAGGCCACCACGACTCTAGCCATGTCCAGGAGTGGACTAATATAGGTTTGATGCTGATAATGACTTAAGTTTTTAGAAAAACTCATTGGTACGAAATCGCTAGCTTATAATTATTTTTTAATATTTTTTTTACTTTCAGGTTGAACAAACAAGCGACGGAGAACTGATTGCAGCTAATTATACTGTTCTAAAGTCGTGTATTTTATTGTTAACCTGTATTCCATACATGTAAATTTTATTCTAATATAATTTAGGACAGTCATATTGTAAGGCCCTTACCATAACCTCTTATTACCATCATCACTGTGTGACAGTGACTTTACTTTTGACAGATGAAAGGACTTATACACGTTTGGCCTCCAACCGGTGTATAGTATAATTCCGTTACCACCCGATAGGCTGGAAGCCTCCCGTGTGAGATATCGTAACTTGACACATGTCGGAGACATTTACTGTCGTATTGTAATGATATTGTTGCAATTTTTCATTGCCTGAAAACATGGTTAAAACGATGATTTCTGGAGATGAAACCTAGATATTTTTTTGCCTTTGAAACACTCAACACACAAAATTTCATGAAAATTGTTGGAGCCGTTTCCGAAATTCAGATAAATATATACAAGAATCTCTCTCATATACATATAGAGTTATACTATCATGGCAATAAGAGATCATGGTAATATAATAAAAATGTATTGGAGCTCTCCAATACATTTTGATAGGTACCCTAAAAAAACTAATATTTCAGACAATATATCTTATACTTTACGTAAGTGATTTATATCGAAATCTTAGTGTGATTAAATATAATTATATAAATTCATAATTCTTCTTTTTATTTGGAATTCGCCGCAATTGTATCGTTCTTCATATCTTCGTACGAAGGAAGGTTCTGAAAATAAAAATAGGATGCTTAGCAAGACATCTTTATACAAGGTGTCGGAGAAAAAGGACCAGTTGTCTTCTAGAAGTTGTAGTGTTTTATGAATATATCACTATGTTGAAGTCGTAAAATATCTAACTCCAACGATAACGTAGTTATAGGCTATGGTTGCTAAGGGCCGAAGAGCTCGCGGCCTTAAGCGATTGAATGAACGCGCGGCCGCGTTTACCTACATTACGTACCAGGTCATTGAACTTGGTACATTAAGAAGAAGGTTCATGGTTTCGAAAAATGGTTTTATGGAATTATTTCAAGAACTATTAGTTGGAGGAAAAAATTAAAATGAAAACTCTACATTACCGCAAATTCTTATGCGAAAATAAGGTCTTGATATGGTCAACTTTGAAAGTCAATTACTCGAAAACGGAAGAAGATATTTTTTTCATAATAATTTTATTTGCTTCCTAAAATTATACCCTATCACATATTTTAACAGTTGTCCTATTTTCCCCGACACACTATATATAAAAGATAGTCGTGTTAGTTACACAATTTATAACTCAAGAACGGCTGAACCGATTTGGCTGAAAATTGGCAGCGAGGTAGCTTAGAACTAGGAGAAGGATATATGATACTTTTTATCCCGTTTACGCAGGACATAGCTAATTTAATATACTTAATATAGATTCTTACCTCCCACATATCATCCTCCCAGCTCGGGAAGAACTTCTTAAATATATTAGGCTCCATTCCTTGCTTCACAGTGACCACTATAGCTGACTCCACTGTTCTGTCCAACCCATCATCTTCTATGTACTCCTAGAAGAAATTAAATAGGTTGTTAATATACCTAATTTATGGAAAACCAGCATCGGAAATATGCAGATATCAGTCATCTATAATACCTAATAATAATTATCTTCTAACCAAATTTAAATCACAGCGCCAATCTCAACGGGGATCAGCCATTTGGAAAGTGTGCGCAAACACAGGTGCACTCTTTATTGGGTCACCCTCATAGTGGGATGGGAGGACATCAGACACGACCGGAGAGAGGTCGGAGTGCCAAATGCGAGTTTTCTTAAAATCGCACAAGTCATCGCGTTGACGTAAACGCAGATTTGTATGGGCTCACAATAGTGTCATCTTTAGGCCGACAATAGTGTCATCTTTAGGCCGACCTTTAAACGAGCAATATGCCATGCTCACAAATATTTGTAATATTTTAGTTATTATATTTGACAATTGAGCATTTGAACTGTGTCCATGGGCTTATATTCATGAGATATAAATACTGTAACCAATAACATTGCATAATATATATATATTTTTTAAAAGAGTAATTGTTGAGTTTCTTGCCGGGTTCTTGTCAACAAAAGCTACCTTCCGAACCCGGTGGTAACATTTATAATCATGTATAATGTATTTTGTGTCCTTCTGATGATTTGAAAGTACTTTGTAAGAAGTCTAATCATATAAAGATATTTAGAATTTGATTTTGAATACTTGTAAATAATAGTTCGCTTATAGGTATTGGATAGATAGATTACCTGTATGATATTTCCTCTAACAGACTTGACCCTCTCTGGGATGTTGGTGCCCTGCCAGAGGTACAACTCCTCGCCAGCATCCAGGATGTAGACGCCGTCGTCCGACAGCTCCTAAGGGAACCACACGAACATGAACCACTATCGAAGGATCTAATCCATATTACTGTAGCTGGAAGCCGCTGGACCTTTTTTACGGGATATTCATTGGCAGCTGATGTAACTTACATATAGAAAAAATCTTAGTTCTAAAAAACCCGCTTTATATGCTAACTGGCGGACGTCACGCTGTTTCACCCGAGTAGTTCCCGTTCCCGTGGGAGTACGGGGATAAAATATAGCCTATATTAATCAGTGATAATTTCAACATACAAAAACAAATTCTTCTATCATTTTTTTATCGCTTTTGACTTTTAATGTTATATATACTGATGCAACAAATATTCGCATTCGCCTTTACGAATGTTTAATAAATGACATTCGTTACATCACTAATAGGTATAGATAACATAGACTGTCGATAGTTGTATATTAAGCAAAATCATTAGTAGTAATGATTGTCTTAACTCAAGCCCAATGTTCGGCCTCTGTTTGAAACAAACCTGCTGTGTGAACGTCACATCGAAATCTTCAAACTTGATCTTGCCGGTGACACTGACAGTGACAGCTGTCAGCGTGGCAGGTGTCACCACTCGCCTGCTGACTGTCAAACGCCACGCCGATGGGTTTTCCTTCTCTTCGGGCTGACCACCTATGGGTAAACAGAGTCTATGTTTGTCTGTATGTCCCAAGAGGAAACGCTTGGCATAGTTGCTATTGCCCATATGAACTTCAAACTCAAAAATATCTATATTCGATTAGACTTTTGACGAAACACTTTCAAATCACACAAAGACACAATTATAAAGGATTATGCTAGCGTCAGGGTCGGAAACTGGTAATAGTAGTTCCTGAGAAGAACCCGGTCAGAAACTCAGAAATTAGGGACTTACTCTCTTCAAAAATATGATACAATTTTAAAAATACAAAATAAACCACATAAGAAATGTAAGACCATGGACACAGGACGTATTTAAGAAAAAGATATGATGATACAATGGAGGAGCTCGTGGCACAGTTGCTATTGCGCATATAATTCGATCAGCGAAGTTATGTACCCTAACCCTAGCCAGTAATTGGATGGGCGACCGCCCGAGTTCCGTCCGTGTCTCGGAGAGCGCGTTAAGCCGTCGGTCCCGGTTGCCAATTTATCATCTTTGGCAATCGTTACAGGTCAGTCGGAGGCCTAATATAGTCTGACAACTGGTTTAACCCAGATCACAGATTTTCCTCGTCAAGGGGGTTGCGAAGGTCAGATGGCAGTCGCTTCGTATAAAAATCAGGTGATCAGCCGTATCGGGTTGAATCAAGTGCTGACCCCAACAATGTATAGGATAAGGCCAGGGAGATATGAGATATGATGATACAATTCATCTTATTTGATAGTCATTACCCAGAGCCTCCCAGAAGTCACCAGTCTCCTCGCCCTGGTGTATCACTGTGATTTCCTTCTCCATCACCACTCGGCTCACGAAACTCATTGCAGACTCCAATTCCTCCTCGCTTGATTCCTGAACAAATGTATAAACATATAACAACATGCATTAATTTAAAATGAAATTAGATAATTATATTATGTTACTAGCTGTGCCCGGCATACGTTGTATAGCCATTTTTTTTTTGGGGTGGACTACCCCTAACATTTAGGGGGATGAAAAATACTCTCATAAATCTCAGACCTACCCGATCTGCACACAAAATTTCATACAAATCGGTCCAGCCGTTTCAGAGGAGTATGGCAACGAAAACTGTGACACTGTGATTTTTGGAAATGTTAACTTTAACTTGACCCAAGATTGTGTAAAATATAAAGATAGTAATAATGATTTATAGACGTAAGGTAATTTTGTAAAATAATTATATTGCACGCCTCCACAGGCAAATTGCATTGATCCTCCACACTGATATCCTATTTCACAGGTAACCTTGCCATGGTGTTCGGGAACAAAGAAAATGATTATAAACCTGATAATTCCAAGGGAACTTATGCCGATGATGGCATACGATTGTTCAGGGTGTGTATATTGTAATTTAAAATGATTTGAGGAGTCGTACAAACGACGCAAGTTCGGATCCCAGCGGGGCCTGTACCAATGAGTTTTTCTAAAAACTTATGTACAGTGATTTCACACCACGTGCTTTACGGTGAAGGAAAACATCGTGATGTAACCTGGCATATGTCTGAGAAGTAATTCAAACACAAAATATCAATATATTTAATGTAAGTAAGTAATTTGATTTAACATTTTGATAAAATCAAACTAACCTTCCCTTTCCACACGTAGACTCCACCGCTGGTCTCCAGCACAAAGACATCGTCATCCTCGAGAACGTCAGCTGACTCGGGAACCTGGATCGCTCGCATGTCAACTCCCTCCTCTGTGCCTTCCACCTAAAGACGAAATGTTCATGTATTCCCCGTAGAGGTAGGCAGAGGTTTTGTGATAACAACACCCACTTTTCACACAAGATAATTAAGTGCCAACGTGACAGATGGTGAGTCCATCGCCGTCTCAGGCACTATACATACGGCTTAGAATTACTTCTCAGACATACGCAGGTTTCCTCACGATGTTTTCCTTCACCGTAAAGCACGTGGTGTGAAATCACTGTACATAAGTTTTTAGAAAAACTCATTGGTACAGGCCCCGCTGGGATTCGAACTAGCGTCGTTTGCACGGCTCCTCAAATCACTTTAAAATTGCAATATACACACCCTGAACAATCGTGTGCCATCCTCGTCATAAGTTCCCTTGGAATTTTCAGGTTTATAATAATTTTCTTTGTTCCCGAACACCACGGCAAGGTTACCTGTGAAATATACAAATTGAGCTAACTTTTTACAAAAATTGTAAACTTGCCCTTCAATAAATTTAAAGAGACCATCAAAGCAGTTTGGCTCAAAAAAGGATATTGTACAGTAAGTGATTATATTTGTGATAAGGAACCCTGGGATGTATCTTTGTCGGAAAATTATTGTAAATAATCCCATTGGCACTGTACTTTTGCTACAATTAATTAATCTTAGTTTGATCATTGCTTTGACTGGCTGGAATTTGCCATGCTCACAAATATTTGTAATATTAAGTTATAACTTTAAGTTAATTTGATTAAGTGCCAACTTGACAGATGGTGAATCTATCGCCGTCTCAGGCACTTTACATACGTCATTGAATTACTTCTCAGACATATGCAGGTTTCCTCACGATGTTTTCCTTCACCATAAAGAACGTGGTGTGAAATCACTGTACATAAGTTTTTTTAGAAAAACTCATTCGTATTCGAACTTGCGTCGCTTGCGTAACTGGCTGGCTAATATTCAAGCCATGCAATAACACAGTGTATGTATAAAATACAAAGTCTCACCCTTAAATATGCTGAGGAAATGCTTGATCTCCTTCCCTTGGGGTAGCTTCACCACCGTGACGTGATCGAGGTCGCTTTCCAACTCCTGCACCCATTCGTATGCGGCGGCTCTATCATCAGCCGAAGACCCTGCACCCTGAAACATTAATCATATCATCCTCCTGCCCTTATCCCATGTTATTTGTGGTCGGCGCAATGTGTTCTTCCCTTCCATTTCTCTCTATCAGCCGTCATATCTGTATTCACTCCCTTAGCCATATCATCATAATCCTCCTGCCCTTATCCCATGTTATTTGTGGTCGGCGCAATGTGTTCTTCTCTTCCAATTCTCTCAATATCAGCCGTCATATCTGTATTCACTCCCTTAGCCATATCATCATCATCCTCCTGCCCTTATCCCATGTTATTTCTGGTCGACGCAATGTGTTCTTCTCTTCCATTTCTCTCTATCAGCCGTCATATCTGTAATCACTCCTATTTTAGCCATATCATCTTTCATACAATCCATCCATCGTTTCTTAGGTCTTCCTCTCATTCATAAACAAAACTCTTTTGTCAACATTATCCTCATCCCTCCATAACATGTTCCATACCACGACAAATGTTTATTCATCAACTTGTCAGTCACTGGTGCTACTTTCAAAATTCCCCTTAAATACAAATCATATCTAAATTCAATGCTGTGACAACCGTGGTGGCCTTGGGGTTTGAGCAGTCGTCTGCTTTGCAAACGACGGAAGTTCAAATCCCAGCGCGGTCTGTACCAATGACATTTTCTAAAAAAATATGTACAGTGATTTCACACCACGTGCTTTACGGTGAAGGAAAACATCGTGAGGAAACCTGCGTATGTCTGAGAAGTAATTCAAAGACGTATGTGTATGGTGGAAACGCCTGCAACGATTTTTATGAAATTTTGTGTGTAGGGGTTTCAGGAGCAAACATTGTTATCGCTAGTTTTTGTCTTCAGAAAACATCGTTTTAATCTTGTTTTCAGGAACTGAAAAATTGCTAAAATATAATTACAATACGAAGGGAAATATCGCCGAAATCTGACAAGTTACGATAGCTCAGACCCTATATCCCGGGTTCGGTATTTTATCCAATTTTCTGCTTTTTTTGAGATACTGTAATTTATTTTCATCTGTGGGAAAAAGTTAATTTTTCAGCTCACTCACAGCTCGGTCAACCAGGTACTAAGAGTTAAACAATAGTGGAAATAAGAGATCTTGGTAGGCCCTGTACCATTGTTCGATACCTAGCACATAGTGTCGGAGAAAAAGGAACAGTTGTCTTCTAGAAGTTGTTGTGTTTTATGAATATATCACTATGTTGAAGTCGTAAAATATCTAGCTCCAACGATAACGGAGTTATAGGCTATGGTTGCTAAGGGCCGAAGAGCTCGCGGCCTTAAGCGATTGAATGAACGCGCGCCCTCGTTTACCTTTCATTACGTACGGGGTCATTGTACTTGGTCAATTAAGGAGAAGGTTAATGGTTTCGAAAAATGGTTTTATGGGATTATTTCAGGAACTATTAGTGGGAGAAAAAAAATAAAAACGTAGTTAGATTTCACGTGAATAACTCTACGTTACCGCTGATTTTTATGCTAAAATAAAGTCTTGATATGGTCAACTTTGAACGTCAATTACTCGCAAACTGAAAAAGGTATTTTGTCATAATAATTTTATTTGCTTCCTAAAATTATACCCTATCACATATTTTAACAGCTGTCCTATTTTCCCCGACATCCTGTATAATACTTACTATCCACCAATAGACAACATAAGCCTCTTGTCCATTCTCAGCAGTGTATTGATACTTGAACACGTATGTATCGCTGTGGTACATCACTGCCAACTCGCTCTGGAACTTCTCCGTCACATCCTCCTGGTCTCCGGCGAATCTTAAAAGGAACGAAAGAAGAGAATCAGGATTTATCAAGGCGTACATACATCGCCTATAATTCCCGATAGGGGTAGGCAGGAGGATTAAGTGCCAACGTGACAGAGGGTGAGTCCATCGCCGTCTCAGGCACTATACATACGTGTTTAAAATACTTCTCAGACATATGCAGGTTTCCTCACGATGTTTTCCTCGACCGTAAAGTTCCGGGTGTGACACTGCACTTGAGTTTTTAGGAGATTTGAACTTTATAACTTGCGTAGCAGGCGATGACTCGTACTAATAATGAGCGATCAGCTAATATAGTGGGGGCAACTGCGCATGGAGTTTATTCGCGTCGCGCCATACTGACAGACTCATAAAATGATTACTGCGCATTCAAGGTCAGCGCTCATAGCTCGTGACGCGCCTTTACCTGGTTACAAGTAAACAGCCGTCCCCCTGGTCAGGCATATATCCCCTCGCGTTGGCACTCTTGCCAATCAACTTGGCTGCAATCTCCACTTCTTCTGCATCGCTTGAGAAATAACCGGCATCTAACGATAACATAATAATATGGGTAATTTATTTTAAAACAATGAATTTATGTATATATATATATATATATATATATATATATATATATATATATATATATATATATATATATATATATATCTCTAATAACTAAAAACCTTAAAAATATATAATCTTATAACTAAAATATATTATTAAAAGAAGTCCCTGTAGGCAAGGTTCCGAAGATACTGGCAGCATTCCCCCTTTGGATGGCAAGACTAATTCTTTGACCGAGGTAGCTGCCAGCTCTTCGGTCTCCTGTGATGAAACGACGAATTTAAAACGACTTCAAAAAAATTATGTTATCAATTCGACACTATGTTTTTTTTATATTTGTTTTCACATGACTATTGACTGGTTGAACCGATTTCGATGATTCTTTTTTTATTTGAAAGGTGATGCTTCTCAAATGGTCCCATTTGGTTCAGTTCTGATGGTGGCATCCATGAGAAAACGAGGGGAACCTTTGAAAATCTACTACTAGTGCGTTAATTATTTGCATTTAGTATTTGAAGCACTACATTTTAACGAAGGTGTGATGATGGAGCCAAAAGACAGTCGAAGGAACTCCTCAACGATTTACAGCAAGTACCTAGTGTTTGGGCTTGATTAATTCGTGTTGATGAGAACTTTACACCTAGATGGGTTGCGACTGGTGTAGATGCACTTTGAAAGTCACTGAAAAGCGCAAATTTTTATACAAAAGTTACTGCTTTAGAAAAAAATTCAAAGAGCCTGCAGTAGCTTACCATCAGGTATTATTTATAAGGTAGTCAACGCGCGAGTGCCACCCTTGGTGTTGATCACGTTCATAGGCTGCAGTAGCTTACCATCAGGTATTATTTATAAGGTAGTCAACGCGCGAGTGCCACCCTTGGTGTTAGTCACGTTCATAGGCTGCAGTAGCTTACCATCAGGTATTATTTATAAGGTAGTCAACGCGCGAGTGTCACCCTTGGTGTTGGTCACGTTCATAGGCTGCAGTAGCTTACCATCAGGTATTATTTATAAGGTAGTCAACGCGCGAGTGCCACCCTTGGTGTTAGTCACGTTCATATGCTGCAGTAGCTTACCATCAGGTATTATTTATAAGGTAGTCAACGCGCGAATGCCACCCTTGGTGTTAGTCACGTTCATAGGCTGCAGTAGCTTACCATCAGGTATTATTTATAAGGTAGTCAACGCGCGAGTGCCACCCTTGGTGTTAGTCACGTTCATAGGCTGCAGTAGCTTACCATCAGGTATTATTTATAAGGTAGTCAACGCGCGAGTGTCACCCTTGGTGTTGGTCACGTTCATAGGCTGCAGTAGCTTACCATCAGGTATTATTTATAAGGTAGTCAACGCGCGAGTGCCACCCTTGGTGTTAGTCACGTTCATATGCTGCAGTAGCTTACCATCAGGTATTATTTATAAGGTAGTCAACGCGCGAATGCCACCCTTGGTGTTAGTCACGTTCATAGGCTGCAGTAGCTTACCATCAGGTATTATTTATAAGGTAGTCAACGCGCGAGTGCCACCCTTGGTGTTAGTCACGTTCATAGGCTGCAGTAGCTTACCATCAGGTATTATTTATAAGGTAGTCAACGCGCGAGTGTCACCCTTGGTGTTGGTCACGTTCATAGGCTGCAGTAGCTTACCATCAGGTATTATTTATAAGGTAGTCAACGCGCGAGTGCCACCCTTGGTGTTGGTCACGTTCATAGGCTGCAGTAGCTTACCATCAGGTATTATTTATAAGGTAGTCAACGCGCGAGTGCCACCCTTTGTGCTGGTCACATTCATAGGCTGCAGTAGCTTACCATCAGGTATTATATATAAGGTAGTCAACGCGCGAGTGCCACCCTTGGTGTTGGTCACGTTCATAGGCTGCAGTAGCTTACCATCAGGTATTATTTATAAGGTAGTCAACGCGCGAGTGCCACCCTTGGTGTTGGTCACGTTCATAGGCTGCAGTAGCTTACCATCAGGTATTATTTATAAGGTAGTCAACGCGCGAGTGCCACCCTTTGTGCTGGTCACATTCATAGGCTGCAGTAGATTACCATCAGGTATTATTTATAAGGTAGTCAACGCGCGAGTGCCACCCTTGGTGTTGGTCACGTTCATAGGCTGCAGTAGCTTACCATCAGGTATTATTTATAAGGTAGTCAACGCGCGAGTGCCACCCTTGGTGTTGGTCACGTTCATAGGCTGCAGTAGCTTACCATCAGGTATTATTTATAAGGTAGTCAACGCGCGAGTGCCACCCTTGGTGTTGGTCACGTTCATAGGCTGCAGTAGCTTACCATCAGGTATTATTTATAAGGTAGTCAACGCGCGAGTGCCACCCTTGGTGTTGGTCACGTTCATAGGCTGCAGTAGCTTACCATCAGGTATTATTTATAAGGTAGTCAACGCGCGAGTGCCACCCTTTGTGCTGGTCACATTCATAGGCTGCAGTAGATTACCATCAGGTATTATTTATAAGGTAGTCAACGCGCGAGTGCCACCCTTGGTGTTGGTCACGTTCATAGGCTGCAGTAGCTTACCATCAGGTATTATTTATAATGTAGTCAACGCGCGAGTGCCACCCTTGGTGTTGGTCACGTTCATAGGCTGCAGTAGCTTACCATCAGGTATTATTTATAAGGTAGTCAACGCGCGAGTGCCACCCTTGGTGTTGGTCACGTTCATAGGCTGCAGTAGCTTACCATCAGGTATTATTTATAAGGTAGTCAACGCGCGAGTGCCACCCTTTGTGCTGGTCACATTCATAGGCTGCAGTAGATTACCATCAGGTATTATTTATAAGGTAGTCAACGCGCGAGTGCCACCCTTGGTGTTGGTCACGTTCATAGGCTGCAGTAGCTTACCATCAGGTATTATTTATAAGGTAGTCAACGCGCGAGTGCCACCCTTGGTGTTGGTCACGTTCATAGGCTGCAGTAGCTTACCATCAGGTATTATTTATAAGGTAGTCAACGCGCGAGTGCCACCCTTGGTGTTGGTCACGTTCATAGGCTGCAGTAGCTTACCATCAGGTATTATTTATAAGGTAGTCAACGCGCGAGTGCCACCCTTGGTGTTGGTCACGTTCATAGGCTGCAGTAGCTTACCATCAGGTATTATTTATAAGGTAGTCAACGCGCGAGTGCCACCCTTTGTGCTGGTCACATTCATAGGCTGCAGTAGATTACCATCAGGTATTATTTATAAGGTAGTCAACGCGCGAGTGCCACCCTTGGTGTTGGTCACGTTCATAGGCTGCAGTAGCTTACCATCAGGTATTATTTATAAGGTAGTCAACGCGCGAGTGCCACCCTTGGTGTTGGTCACGTTCATAGGCTGCAGTAGCTTACCATCAGGTATTATTTATAAGGTAGTCAACGCGCGAGTGCCACCCTTGGTGTTGGTCACGTTCATAGGCTGCAGTAGCTTACCATCAGGCGAACCGTACGCTTGCCAGACACCATTGTAGTAGTGAAACAAAACAAAAATATTACTCACCACTTTCGGAGACCAGACTCCTGACTGAGGTACCGGTGGTCTCCCACTCTTGGAAGAATTGCTTGAAGGTGGAACTCTCCACGCCTTCTGCTACCCTGGTCACTTGTACCTGGGGCACAGTATACATAATATGAGCTTACTACAAAGCAGTTAGGAATTATGGAAGAAATCGTTCGAAATAGTACTCACACAGACGCGCGCATCTACGAGATAATAAGCGGAATCTTATACCTTTAGACGAGCAATTCTTGTATATACCGATATTATATATATAATATAGGAAGAGCCGTGGTGGCCTCGGGGTTTGAGCAGTCGCCTGCTACGCAAGCAGCGCAAATTCGAATCCCAACAGGGCCTGTACCAATGAGTTTTTCTAAAAAAATACTTATGTACAGTGATTTCACACCACGTGCTTTACGGTGAAGGAAAACATCGTGAGGAAACCTGCATATTTCTGAGAAGTAATTCAAAGACCTATGTATCGTGCCTGAGACGGCGATAGACTCACCATCTGTCACGTTGGCACTTAATCAAATTCGGTGAAAAAGGGTGTTGTGACAACAACACCTCTGCCTACCCCTTCGGGGAATACAGGCGTGAGCATATGTATGTATGTAATATAGGTATATATAACTCTCAACTATATATATTCAACTGCCTCGTTGGTCTAGTGGTTAGTCATTCGCCTGCCGATCACGAGGTGACTGGTTCCGAAAAATGTTTTTATGGTTTATTTCAGGACCTTATTAGTGGGAGAAAAAAAATAACGTAGATTTCACGTGAATAACTCTACGTTACCGCTGATTTTTAAGCTACAATAAGGTCTTGATATGGTCAACTTTGAACGTACATTACTCGAAAACGGAAGAAGATATTTTTGTCATAATAATTTTATTTGCTTCCTAAAATTATACCCTATCACATATTTTATCAGCTGTCCTATTTTCCCCGACACCCTGTATACTAGCAGGGTTTAGGTATAGCAGTTCACAATAGATCCAGTTACTTACCCAGCTAGGATATCCTTTAACCTCCAAGTATTTCTGGGCGGTGTCGTTATAATTCTTCTTGGTGTCAGCATCGACTCCTGAACCGACCCAGATGTATACTCCTGAACATGGAGTGTCCAGTATATATACCTCCTGAAAATATTATACTATAATAAGAATTGAAACAAGTATGTTAAGATGGTTTGGATATAATGCACTGGAAATGCGTTCGTTACGAAGTATGTGTGGGGTCACCATTGTAGATCGAATGAACAATAGTGTGATAAGAGACAGTTGCAAGTTGAACAATGATGTGGTGACCAGAATTGAAAAAAGTATGATGAGATGGTTTGGACATATTGAAAGGATGAGTGAAAGGCGATTAACGAAACACATTTATAGAGCGAATGTGACCGGAAGTGTCGGTAGAGGGCGTCCAAGGAACAACTACTATGACCAAATTAATAGTATTTTTCAGAAAGGTCAAATTCAGAGCATTCTCGTAACCGAAGAAAGTGTATGAAGAGATGCATGAATGTGGATGAAGCGAAAGAAGTATGTAAGGATCGTAGCATGTGGCAAACGGTGGTCTCTGCCTACCCCCATGGGATACAGGCGTGAGCATGTATGTATGTATGTAATAAGTTCGAATCCCAGCGGGGCCTGTACCAATGAGTTTTTCTAAAAACACTTATTTACAGTGATTTCACACCACGTGCTTTACAGTGAAGGAAAACATCGTGAGGAAACCTGAATATGTCTGAGAAGTAATTCAAACACGTATTGTGCCTGAGACGGTGATGGACTCACCATCTGTCACGTTGGCACTTAATCAAACCTACCCCTTCGGGGAATACAGACGGGAAAATATATTTAAAAAAATTACGGCACCAAGGTTTTTTTGGCAATACACTTACATTGGAAGAGAGCTGCCTCTGTTTATATGGCTTGCTCAGCGAGATCACATCTAATTCTTCACCAGGAACCACTCTATACAGGTAGACGGCCGACATGTCCGAACGTACATAAGTCTGGAACAACACATTAACATGGTATTGAAATGTCATCATCTCCCTGGCCTTATCCCATACATTCAACCCGATGTGGCTCCATGTTAGTCACAATCAACTTATTAACTCCTTGTCCGTTATGTGCGCCTGGTACTTCGTGTACCATATCATCATCTCCCTGGCCTTATCCCATACATTGTTGGGGTCGGCACTTGATTCAACCCGATGTGGCTCCATGTTAGTCACAATCAACTTATTAACTCCTTGTCCGTTATGTGCGCCTGGTACTTCGTGTACTATATCATCATCGTCCCTGGCCTTATCCCATACATTGTTGGGGTCGGCACTTGATTCAACCCGATGTGGCTCCATGTTAGTCGCAATCAACTTATTAACTCCTTGTCCGTTATGTGCGCCTGGTACTTCGTGTACCATATCATCATCGTCCCTGGCCTTATCCCATACATTGTTGGGGTCGGCACTTGATTCAACCCGATGTGGCTCCATGTTAGTCGCAATCAACTTATTAACTCCTTGTCCGTTATGTGCGCCTGGTACTTCGTGTACCATATCATCATCGTCCCTGGCCTTATCCCATACATTGTTGGGTCGGCACTTGATTCAACCCGATGTAGCTGATCACCAGATTTGTATACGAAGCGACTGCCATCTGACCTTCGTAACCCATGTTACGAGGAAAATCGGTAATCTGGATTAAACTAGTAGACTTGTAACGATTGCCAAAGATGATGAATTGTCAACCGGGACCGACGGCTTAACGTGCTCTCCGAGGCACGGAGGGAACTCGGACGGTCACCCATCCAATTACTTTTGGTTGGGGTTTCGGTTGGGGTTGCTCAACTTTGCTGATCGAATGATATGCGACTATACAGGGTGTCGGAGTAAAAGGAACAATAGTCTTTTAGAAGTTGTTGTGTTTTATGAATATATCACTATGTTGAAGTCGTAAAATATCTAGCTCCAACGATAACGTAGTTATAGACTATGGTTGCTAAGGGCCGAAGAGCTCGCGGCCTTAAGCGATTGAATGAACGCGCGGCCGCGTTTACCTACATTACAAACTTGTTACATTAAGAAGAAGGTTTCGTGAAATGGTATTAGGGATTTTTTCGGGAACTAGTTTCACGTAAATAACTCTACGTTACCGCAGATTTTTATGCGAAAATAAGGTCTTGATATGGTCAACTTTGAACGCCAATTACTCGAAAACGGAACAAGATATTTTTGTCATAATAATTTTATTTGCTTCCTAAAATTATACCCCATCTCATATTTGAACAGCTGTCCTATTTTCCCCGACACCCTGTGGATTGTATAGATTACTGATTGTTTAGATGTATAGATTACCTCAGTGGAGTCTTCATTAGCTAAGTCATTTCGAGAACCCGAACCAAGAATCTCGAAGAACAAAGCGTAATCATCGTCAGAAGAGAATTCATCTATAAACAAACAATGCGTTATTAGTTTAAACCCGACTACGGGGAAGCTAAGAAGGTTGTGACTTTGACCAGTAGGTACGTGCCTCAGTGAGGCAACTGTGCGTATAGACAGACAAAACCAGACTCATAAAATATGACCTTCCGAACCTGGTGGTAACACTTGCCCTTTGATAAATTTAAAGAGACTGTAAAATCTGTGTTACTTAAAAAGGGTTATTATACAGTTAGTGATTATATATGTGATAAAGAAACTTGGAATAATGTATTACCAGATAAATATTGTAAGTAGTCTCATGGACACTGTACTTATGTTACAATTCTTAATATTGATTAGTTTAGATCTTTGTTTGACTGGCTTGAGTTGTCAAGCTCACTAAAATGCCTTTGCTTGCGGCGGCGTCTGGATGACGGGTTGTCCACTTCCCTCTATGATGGTTGAGGAGGTCAATGGGTGGCATTCACGTCATACTTGTGAACAGGTGCTGCTTGTGGGGGCTGGTCATCTCAAGCTACACAGTACCTACCTACTTTTAGTTTTTATATGTTTTTTCGACTGGAACTGTGTCCTTGGGCTTATATATTTTTATTATGATTCATATTGATTGATATGATTGATTTTGAAAAGAGTAATTTTCTTGACCGCGTGACGTGTTCTAACAACAACACCCACATTTCCCGAAGATGATCAAGTGCCAAAGTGACAGAGGATGAGTCCATCGCCGTCTCAGCCACTATACATACGTCTTTGAATTACTTCTCAGACATGCAGGTTTCCTCACGATGTTTTCCTTCACGAGGTGTGAAATCATCAACTGTTACAGGCCCCGCTGGGATTCGAACTTGAAGTTCGCCTATACAATTGTTCTCAATAGTGAAAATTGTATCAGCACATAAAGGTATTTTTGAATTAGAATTTCTCGTAACTCTTATTAGGATCGCCGGATACTGTACCAATAATCTCAATAGTAGCTCTCCCATTGTGATAGTCATCACGTAAGGTGTTAGCGACGCTGATGATCTTCCTCCTGTGGGTGGCCTTGGCTCCCTCAGGCATCAACACGAAGATATCGTGTTCGTTCTCCAAGATATAGCAGTTGTCCTTTGTCAGTGATAACGAGTCAGCTGGCACCTGGAGTGAACAATAAGTACTTAAAACTTGAAAGTAGAAAACTTGGCCCAAATCGGTGTCTCTCGGGATCGTGCCAAGAAGGCTGGCAGCATTGCCACGTTGAATAGCAATGCTGATTCTCTGAGCGAGGTAACCCCAGTCCGCTTGTCACGAGTAGCTTCTACCAGACGACGTGCAACCTCTTTGAATAGTTGATGAGCATCTGGACCCCAAGGCCCCAGAGTTTCAACCGCAAGCGCAGAAAATATGTATCCTTGACCAATGCAAGCATATTTCCGGCGTTTGAGGTAATCCTGCTGAGCATCAGCAGCACCGGCTGCCACAGCAGTGTTGGGGAGATGGGACGGAGCCAACGTATCGACACATGTGGCGTCCCACACCAGCGGCCGGCCCAATCTCCACGGCACCAGCGACATACCATCGCCGCGCGCCAAACCTACTGGTTCCAGTACAGCAGGCACCCCGGCGGTGACCAGAGCCCGGCGTATTAGGTCATTGATGGAAGAATGACGACATCGTCGACCGGCGCTACTGACGCATGACAGACCATGGTGTCCGAAGACTCGATTCATTTCACAACACGGTATAGACCTTTGACCAACGGAGGCACAAAGATAGGATCTTTCTCAGCAGTGGGACGGGTTGTATAAGGTTACCTATAGATAAGATTTTACAGCATTTCGTTATGAATAAGTTCCTTTGCACTTAAATACTTTTATCATTAAAATATCGGCAAATTTGAAATGATTGCGAAAATTACTATCGATATCAATTTGATTATTTCCTTTATAAGATCAGTGATTCCGATTTTTAACAACACACAGATGCCGACATACATATAGATCGCGGAGCGGAGAGTGGTGGGGATACTGCGCATGTTTTTATTCGCCTCGCCCCAGACATATAGACAGAGAAATACCTAAATACCTAGTTATATCAGCTAGACCACCTGACAATACGGTGCTTATCAATACGCGCCCACATAGTTTCGCTTCTTAGAATATCGTCGTCTGTAGACCACCGGGATATATGCTGAGACAGCATCCCGTATGATCTAAGTTAGTTTTAATTAATATTGTTAGTCTGTAAGCTATCGTCGTCGATTTTTAAAAACATACTTCGGGTCCGTCGTGTTTTAAGTACCTATTACACGATACAGGAGTTTTTAAATGATAAACATAAATAAAATACAATAAGTACAAATCCCATACTTAAAAAATACATAATAATAAATATATACTCGGATAAGGACTTTTTTCTATATGCAGATCAACTAAATTATTTAGTCTGCTAATAATATATATAATTATGATTATTTATATACATAAGTAATATAGAAATGTATGATCTCAATTTTTTTTATTACCTATTATAAATAAACCTAATTACATAATTTAATAAATGAGTATATAAATGTTTCTTATTGAGGAGTAATAAATATGAGATAAATTGTTGCCCTAACAGGGTTGTTAGCTATATGTCATTACCTCTATAACTATGTTAATATTGTGTGTGATATGGTAGTAACTTGCAATAAATATATGAATATTATGAATAATAAAGAGACAGACTCATATAAGTGCTGCGTGTTCAAAGGTACTCGTTCTTAACTCGTGACGGGACGAGTCCCTAGTGCGAATTTTCTTATAACATTCGTCACAAGTCATCGCGTTGACGTAAACGCAGATTTCTATGGGCTCACAATAGATATAAAGAGCGTCTTTGTGTCGACAGATAGCGCTGTTGCGATCCTATACATTTGCGCTTGCGCAACAACTTGTGACGGTGGGAGTGAAAAATGCATGTATAGTGCCTGAGATGGCGATGGACTCACCATCTGTCACGTTGGCACTGAATCATATTCCGTGAAATGTGGGTGTTGTTGTTACAACACTTATGCTTACCCCTTCAAGGATGGTGTTAGCATATTTTTTTTATACAAGTTTGAGGAAGAGCCGTGGTGGCCTTGAGGTTTAAGCAGTCGCCTGCTACGCAAGCGGCGCAAGTTCGAATCCCAGCGGGGCCTGTACCAATGAGTTTTTCTAAAAAACTTATGTGCAATGATTTCACACCACGTGCTTTACGGTGAAGGAAAACATCGTGAGGAAACCTGCATATTTCGGAGAAGTAATTCAATGACGTATGTAAAGTGTCTGAGACGGCGATGGACTCACCATCTGTCACGTTGGCACTTAATCATCTTCGGTGAAAAGTGGGTGTTGTGATTACAACACCTCTGCCTACCCCTTCGGGAAATACAGGCGTGAGCATATGTATGTAAGTTTGAGGAATATAATATATCACAAAAATGTATAAGCGGACACAGATCCAATGCTCAAAAGAAGATTAAAAAAAAGATGCTTGAGATGACCAGCCCCCACAAGCACCACCTGTTCACAAGTATGACGTGAATGCCATCCATTGACCTCCTCAACCATCATAGAGGGGAATGGACAAGCCGTCATCCATCCACTGAAACGTAAGTAGGCCTAGAGAAAGTGACATTCTCTCGCGCTTGCGCTAATAGAGACGATAAACAATTATGTAAATTACATACATCAGTCACGTGACATATGTCATTCGCGTACATTTTGTATCTGCCTCTAGGAACTGCCTCGTTGGTCTAGTGGTTAGTACGGTCGCCTGCCGATCACGAGGTCCCGTAAAGGAATTCACAATAAAATGCCCGTAGTTAGTAAGTAGTGTGTGTGTCCACCGGGTGGGTCGGAGCACGTTGCACCGTCGGTCCTCCCTGACCTCTCTCCGGTCGTGTCTGATGTCCTCCCATCCCACTATGAGAGTGACCCAATAAACAGTGCACCTGTGTTTGCACACACGCGTGCACTATCATATCTCCTGCGGACATGGCTGATCCACAATGAGATTAGCCGCCGTAAATTAAATTCGGTGGGAGATCATTATCATTACATTTTGTATCGTTAAGATATTTTTTGTCTACAAGCCAAGACCAAGCGACGTTTAGCAAAGCTATTCTTAGGTCACTGTTCAGTTCCCTCACCTCTTCAATCCTCATGTTATCGCACCCTGAAAGCTTCAGCAATCGTTTATCAGCGCCAGCGTTAGTCTCCACCTCCGTGAACCCTGACTCATTGCCTCCTTCCAAGTAACGGATGGCTGCAACAGAGAATTAACACGATGAAAAGGTAGGCAAAGGTGTGTATAGTAATCATTTCGTCAGTTATGTTTAAGTACAAATACATATGCTCACGCCTGTATTCCCCGAAGGGGTAGGCAGAGGTGTTGTAATCACAACACCCACATTTCACCGAATATGATTAAGTGCCAACGTGACAGAGGGTGAGTCTATCGCCGTCTCAGCCACTATACATACGTCTTTGAATTACTTCTCAGACATATGCAGTTTTCCTCACGATGTTTTCCTTCACCGTAAAGCACGTGGTGTGAAATCACTGTACATAAGTTTTTTAGAAAAACTCATTGGTACAGGCCCCGCTGGGATTCGAACTTGCGTCGCTTGCGTAGCAGGCGACTGCTCTAACCCCAAGGCCATCACTATAATATTGTACTGCAAAAAACGTTCTACAAATTGGCAACAGTCACCAGGTTTGAAATATCCGAGGAACAGACTGGATTCATGCCCCTGAACTTCCCTGTGGTGAACAGCTTTGCCTCCGAGCATGTCATCCAAGGTGACTGTCAAGATGGCTGCCGACCCCATCTTGTCCTGGGTAGTCTTGCTACCCAACCAGAAGTGGGCATCGTAGGAGAGAGGAGTGTCCTCTTCCCCTGAGGTCTGGAGGAGATAAATACAGGTAATTACTGAGTTTCTTGCCAGGTTCTTCACAGTAAAAGCAACCTTCCGAACCTGGCGGTATCATGTATAATACTGTATAATTATGTCATACCGACGATTTGAAAGTACTTTGTAAAAAGTCTAATCGAATAAAGATACTTTTGACTTTGACTTTGAACTTTACGGGACCTCTCGGTATATTGGGGACTGTAAGCTTCTACGGTCCCCAGTCGGGCAGCTCTGACATTGAACAAAAAGTTTTGGGAGTTTAATTTATTTTTAACTAGGACGTCACGCGGTTTCACCCGCGTAGTTCTCGTTCCCGTGGGAGTACGAGGATAAAATATAGCCTATGTTACTCGCTGATGATGTAGCTATCCATTGCTGAAAGAATTTTTCAAATCAGTCCAGTAGTTTCAGAGCCTATTCAATGCAAACAAATAAACAGTATATAAGTACTTACATTCATATGCATTTAGTGCATGTTAATTAGAAAGAGAAATAATATTTATTCACATGAAATATGGTACAAAGGGTAGGTGTTATTAAAGGTTACAAGAATCACATATTTCACCCAATTTTAGGGCATGTAAATATTAACTTAATTATCTAATTAAGTACTGCAGTTACATTTTAACCACATATTAAACATATCAGCATTTATTTTTCATTATATACATCATTCTTTATTGCACACTTCAAAATATACTACGTAATTAAGAACTAGAATTTATAATTATTTTTCTAATTGTTCACATATATATACATATTATATCTGCATGAGATCGTCCATAACATCATGTATTGTGTAAAAACATTTTTTAACTAGCCATTTAAACAATGTACTTTTAAATGTATTTGGGGGTAAAGTTTTCCATTTTTCTGGTATTTTATTGTAAATTGAAATATACATCCTGTAGCTATTTTGGGAAAAATTTGAAATTACAAACAGTCACTTAAATTTTATTTATCTGTATATATTTGATGTCCACCAGTCGATAGTCCGTGCCTAAAATGGGAGCCTAATAAGTATTTTATCTGTATATATTTGATGTCCACCAGTCGATAGTCCGTGCCTAAAATGGGAGCCTAATAAGTATTTTATCTGTATATATTTGATGTCCACCAGTCGATAGTCCGTGCCTAAAATGGGAGCCTAATAAGTCTTTTATCTGTATATATTTGATGTCCACCAGTCGATAGTCCGTGCCTAAAATGGGAGCCTAATAAGTCTTTTATCTGTATATATTTGATGTCCACCAGTCGATAGTCCGTGCCTAAAATGGGAGCCTAATAAGTCTTTTATCTGTATATATTTGATGTCCACCAGTCGATAGTCCGTGCCTAAAATGGGAGCCTAATAAGTCTTTTATCTGTATATATTTGATGTCCACCAGTCGATAGTCCGTGCCTAAAATGGGAGCCTAATAAGTCTTTTATCTGTATATATTTGATGTCCACCAGTCGATAGTCCGTGCCTAAAATGGGAGCCTAATAAGTCTTTTATCTGTGTATATTTGATGTCCACCAGTCGATAGTCCGTGCCTAAAATGGGAGCCTAATAAGTCTTTTATCTGTATATATTTGATGTCCACCAGTCGATAGTCCGTGCCTAAAATGGGAGCCTAATAAGTCTTTTATCTGTGTATATTTGATGTCCACCAGTCGATAGTCCGTGCCTAAAATGGGAGCCTAATAAGTCTTTTATCTGTGTATATTTGATGTCCACCAGTCGATAGTCCGTGCCTAAAATGTGAGCCTAATAAGTCTCGACTCTGTATAATAAAGTAATTGAGTATGTTTTCATTATTTACCTTCAGAACAATGTACGAATCTCCGTTGTAGAATTTTCCATATAAGTTTGACTCAATGGCCACGGGCTCGAATTTCTGTAACACGTTCATTGCAACATGAGTTTTTACAAAGATTTTAGCGCGAGCAGCTCGTGGCACAGTCAACTGCGCATATCAATCGATCAGCGAAATTAAGCAAACCTAACCCATGCCAGTAATTGCATGGGTGACCGCCCGAGTTCCCTCCGTGCCTCGGAGAGCACGTTAAGCCGTCGGTCCCGGTTGACAATTTATCATCTTCAGCAATCGTTACGGAGGCCCAAAAATAGTCTTACAACTGGTTTAATCTAGATCTCAGATTTCGTTAAAAGAGTTGCGAAGGTCAGATGGCAGTCGCTTCGTATATAAATCAGGTGATCAGCCACATCGGGTTGAATCAAGTGCCGACCACAACAATGTATGGGATAAGGCCAGGGAGATGATGATATGGTACACGAAGTACCAGGCGCACATAACGGACAAGGAGTTAATAAGTTGATTGCGACTAACATGGAGCCACATCGGGTTGAATCAAGTGCCGACGCCAACAATGTATGGGATAAGGCCAGGGAGATGATGATATGGTACACGAAGTACCAGGCGCACATAACGGACAAGGAGTTAATAAGTTGATTGCGACTAACATGGAGCCACATCGGGTTGAATCAAGTGCCGACCCCAACAATGTATGGGATAAAGACAGGGAGATGATGATATGGTACACGAAGTACCAGGCGCACATAACGGACAAGGAGTTAATAAGTTGATTGCGACTAACATGGAGCCACATCGGGTTGAATCAAGTGCCGACCCCAACAATGTATGGGATAAGGCCAGGGACGATGATGACATGATGATGATGAGGTTTTAGCTCGAGAACCTAGAACGTATATACAAATAAGTCGGCAAGCTTTCCACGCGCCCCCGCGGGTGGTCGCTTTCCCTTTGGGACGATGTGTAAGTTTAGTAGTAATTTTATCAAACACTAGTTTGACGATATCGTGTAGTTACCGTTACCGTCCGATGTAAAAGCTCGCGATCCCAGTGCGCTACTTTCACTTATTTATAACACTGATATTTTTTTAATATAAGTTGCCAAAGTTACATTTTGCAACATTATCTATCTGCCATAGAAATTCCCATTAAAATTGGTAATCGTTTCGGAGACTAGCCGGGCAAACAAACAGACAGACGACAGAGATTTTTTTTGAATAGTTTTATCGTGTCATTACCGTATATGCTTTCATATGCATTTAGTAAAAAGCTGTTATTTTGGGAAAGATGATTAAGTGCCAACGTAACAGATGGTGAGTCCATCGCCGTCTCAGACACTTTACATACGTCATTGAATTACTTCTCAGAAATATGCAGGTTTCCTCACGATGTTTTCCTTCACCGTAAAGGACGTGGTGTGAAATCACTGTACATACGTTTTTTTGAAATACTCATTTGTACAGGCCCCGCTGGGATTCGAACTTGCGTCGCTTGCGTAGCAGGCGACTGCTCAAACCTCAAGGCCACCACGGCTTTATGCAAACAGACACTTGCAATTTTATTTATCTGTATAGATTTATGAAAAACATACTTACTTTTGAAGATGGTGTTTGACGCAGAGTTATTTGCTTCAAAAGTAAGTAATTTATTTCACATAATAACATTTTTATCTTTACAAAGGAAGCTTACATTCTTGTAAAAAAGACGCGCTGTTCAGTGGCTTTTTACAAGTCACAACCGCTCTGGGTGTAAAGTTCTCATCAAAACGAATTAATCAAGCCCAAACACTAGGTGAATACTTGCTGTTAATCGTTCTGAGGTAACAAAAATTTTAAATTACACTTAGGTAATAAAAATCTTTTTGAAAAGATGGCGATGGACCCACCCTGTCACGTTGGCGTTACAACTCTGCTTACCCCTTCGCGGACCCTTCTGGCATTAGCATATTTATGTTTTTACTTACATCAATGGTCCATATTTCAATACCGGGGTTGGTACCGGCGTCTGTAAAATTCAGATGTTCCATCGTATGCTCACTATGAATGTATTAATATGACTACATTATATCAAAAGTTATCAATGACTCACTATGTTATCTAGTTTATTATCGTCAAATATATATCAAGCGATGAAAGATTACCTTATCTGATAAACAATGCGAATATATTTTCTTTTAGTGTGTCGTGTGTCGATACGTTGGCTCCGTCCCATCTCCCCGGCACTGCTGTGGCGGCCGGTGCTGCTGCTGCTCAGCAGGAGTGCCTCAAGCGCCGGAAATATGCTTGCATTGGTCAAGGATACATATTTTCTGCGTTTGCGGTTGAAACTCTGGGACCTTGGGGTCCAGATGCTCATCAACTTTTCAAAGAGGTTGCACGTCGTCTGGTAGAAGCTTCTCGTGACAAGCGGGCTGGGGCTTTTCTCGCTCAGAGAATCAGCATTGCTATTCAACGTGGCAATGCTGCCAGCCTTCTTGGCACGATCCCGAGAGACACCGATTTGGGCCAAGTTTTCTGCTTGTAATTAGTTTTTAGTTACCTATTTATTATCTTAGTTTGATATTAATAATTCTTTTAGTGGATATACAGGATGTGGTTTTGCATTAGATGTTTACTGGCTACAATGGCTGGCATTCACGTCATACTTGTGAACAGGTGCTGCTTGTGGGGGTTGGTCATCTCAAGCTACGTATTTAGTTATTAGTAGATGTACTAGATTTTTAGTTATGTTAATTTTTATCGACATTTGTACATTGGAACATTGTCCATGGGCTTACGTTTCATAATTTTTTTATTTTGTATTCTTATAACCGTATAATATTTTTGATAAGAGTAATTACTGAGTTTCTTGCCAGGTTCTTCTCAGTAAAAGCAACCTTCCGAACCTGGCGGTATCATGTATAATACTGTATAATTGTCATTCTGACGATTTGAAGGTACTTTGTAAAAAGTCTAATAGAATAAAGATATTTTGAATTGGATTTACCGGATTACATATATACCGGAAAGCCGGTGGAATTTAGCCTTCGCATCTCACCCACGCACTTGTCCTTAGTACAGTATGAGTACTAATTAATTAATTATGCTCACGCCTTTATTCCCCGAAGGGGAGTTGGTGTTGTAATAACAACACTCACTTTTCACCGAAGATGATTAAGTGCCAACGTGACAGATGGTGAGTCCATCGCCGTCTCAGACACTTTACATACGTCATTGAATTACTTCTCAGACATATGCAGGTTTGCTCACGATGTTTTCCTTCACCGTTGGTGCCTTTACCTTAATTAGTATTAAGGCCGGATAGTTACCGGATATCCGTTTCATATCTAGTACTTAGAGTACACATATTTCGCCCGTTACGTTCAAGACCATTGCTAGATGGTAAAAGTCAATAATAAAACAATATTTCTTCAATCGAATTTTAATTAATACAGATAAGTAATGATTTCTTAATCTAATATAATAAATTATTTACACAAATTAAAATTCATTTCAATCCTTGCAAAAGCATTCTTCCTAATCACAGTCCGTGTCAAACGCCGTAAAGGGTCCCCGAAGGGGTAAGCAGAGGTGTAATAACAACATCCACTTTTCACCGAAGATAATTAAGTGCCAACGTGACAGATGGTGAGTCCATCGCCGTCTCAGGCACTATACATAGTCTTTGAATTACTTCTCAGACATATGCAGGTTTCCTCACGATGTTTTCCTTCACCGTAAAGCACGTGGTTAATCATTTCTCTGGCTTTATCCCATAGATAAGACCAGAGAGATGATGAATCTCATCTCTCGCTCACTTCCTCGTCATACTTGTGAACAGGTGCTGCTAGTGGGGGCTGGTCATCTCGAGCTACACAATTATTCGTAGTAATTATTTTTAGTTTTTAAATTTTTTATATCGACTATTGTGCACTGGAACTGTGTCCATGGGCTTATATATTTTTATTATGATTCATATTGATTTTATTTGAAAAGAGTATTTACTGAGTTTCTTGCCAGGTTCTTCTCAGTAACAGCAACCTTCCGAACCTGGCGGTATCATGTATAATCCTGTATAATTATGTCATTCTGACGATTTGAAAGTGCTTTGTAAAAAGTCTAATCGAATAAAGATATTTTTGAATTGAATTGAATTAATCTGTCGCTCAAGTCATTTAATTTGCCGTTATATAAACTTTCATACAATCCATCCATCGTTTCTTAGGTCTTCCTATCCCTATATTTTCACGCCGCTTAAAAGTCTATGGTACTCCTAGCATCAGCTATCTATCATTGTAAATCCCGATAAAATCGGTCCAGTCCTTTCAGAGATTAGCCGGAACAAACTGACAGATTTAAAAAAAAAGTTTTGTTTGTATATGTTGTCGAGGAAAATAGGACAGCTGTTATAATATGTGATAGGGTATAATTTTAGGAAGCAAATAAAATTATTATGACAAAAATATCTTCTTCCGTTTTCGAGTAATTGACGTTCAAAGTTGACCATATCAAGACCTTATTGTAGCATAAAAATCAGAGGTAACGTATTCTAATAATAGTTCCTGAAATAATCCCATAAAACCATTAACCTTCTCCTTAATGTACCAAGTTCAATGACCTGGTACGTAATGTAGGTAAACGCGGCCGCGCGTTCATTCAATCGCTTAAGGCCGCGAGCTCTTCGGCCCTTAGCAACCATAGCCTATAACTACGTTATCGTTGGAGCTAGATATTTTACGACTTCAACATAGTGATATATTCATGAAACATAACAACTTCTAGAAGACAACTGTTCCATTTACTCTGACCACCCTATATACTTTCAAATGCATTTAGTGAAAAGCTGTTAATTTGGAATTAAAAACAGACATTTCAATTTTATTTATGTGTATACATTATAATTATATTATCAGTCTCTGGTACGCAGTCCCCATATCGAAGTCCGTCTTGTGCCCACCGTGGGTCGGGCTATCGCGCTGCGAATATAAAAAAAATATTCCTATAAGCTTATATTTAATGTATGTGTCCGTGCGAAATCTTATCGTGGATGACAATGCATGCTTGACTATGTGACGTCATTGTAATATCCAATATGGCGGACCATCCAAGATGGCGGACTAGTTATTATTTCTGCAATACCATAGTATTGATATTTAATCGAAAGCGCTTGCTGAGGAGTATATGAAAGCTTGTCTTTAAGTCTGTCTTCCTCGAAGGGGTAGGCAGAGATGTTGTAATAACAACACACACTTTTCACACAAGATGATTATGTGCCAACGTGACAGATGGTGAGTCCATCGCCGTCTCAGTCACTATACATACGTGTTTGAATTACTTCTGAGACATATGCAGGTTTCCTCACGATGTTTTCCTTCACAGTAAAGCACGTGGTGTGAAATCACTTTACATAAGATTTTAGCAAAATTCATTGGTACAGGCCGCGCTGGGGATCATTCAATAGTCACGGATTTTGTATAGAAGGGTTTCCACATACCTGTTTTTTAAAACACAACCCATTTTTCTGTAAGTCGGGTAAATGTGACTGACCTGAACATGAACTGGTTGACCTGAACAGCGGGCATCGATGCTCTGAGCGCGGCCAGCGAGGTCGGCGGCAACACTCCCCACATCTCCACG
This sequence comes from Watsonalla binaria, assembly GCA_929442735.1. Taxonomy (NCBI): domain Eukaryota; kingdom Metazoa; phylum Arthropoda; class Insecta; order Lepidoptera; family Drepanidae; genus Watsonalla; species Watsonalla binaria. Next base: position 658,199 of record OV838948.1, on the reverse strand, counting down.
TACTGGAGGGAAGACACGCTGTTCAGCTTGCTGGGGAGATCAGATTATGTTATGTAAGATATAGTATCTGGTTCACCGAGCTGTCCTCGGTTTCTTCTTTACACAAAAAATTGGTGACCGTCAGTCTCGTCCCGTGGTACTCTAGTTCCGTTATCGCCCCGTAAGATGGAAGCCTCACGTCTGAGCTACCATAACTTGACAGATGTCGGAGAAATTTGCCGTCGTATTGTAATGATATTGTATGAGTTTTTCAGTGAGTGAGAAATTCACTGAGCGCTCATAGCTTGCGTTAAAAAAACTTAGCTTACATCTTCCGAGGGACCCAGGAGAGTTTCTGTCGGAGAGGTCCACTCCAGCAGACAATGTATAGGATAGACAGATGACTCACGCGATCTCCCTGGGGGGCAGGAGGTAGCAGCGGCTGAGGGCGAGGTGCTCGAGGCGCGGCAGGCCCGCCAGGCCGCGGAGGGCCGCCGGGCCCAGGCACGAGCAGTGGGACAGGTCCCCTCCAGCAGACAATGTATAGGATAGACAGATGACTCACGCGATCTCCCTGGGGGGCAGGAGGTAGCAGCGGCTGAGGGCGAGGTGCTCGAGGCGCGGCAGGCCCGCCAGGCCGCGGAGGGCCGCCGGGCCCAGGCACGAGCAGTGGGACAGGTCCCCTCCAGCAGACAATGTATAGGATAGACAGATGACTCACGCGATCTCCCTGGGGGGCAGGAGGTAGCAGCGGCTGAGGGCGAGGTGCTCGAGGCGCGGCAGGCCCGCCAGGCCGCGGAGGGCCGCCGGGCCCAGGCACGAGCAGTCCGACAGGTCGACCTCCACCAGCCGCGGGCAGCGCGACGACAGGGTGCACACCACTGGGGATGTACAAACAGAATATTTTCAACGGGAAGGCAGGGTGCCCATCACTGTTGACAATTAAAATAATTATTATTGTTCCCACCTGTTGTTATAAATGTTTCTCAACTATAACAGTTTAAAAAAAACTTTTTCATAATATTTTCGGTCGGTTAAATATTGACTTACTCTCATCAGTCATGATCCTCGCGCCGCCCGCGTTGAGCCTCTGTAGCCGCACTGGTGATTGGGACACCAGCACCGATAGAGCCTCTTCATTCAGAGAACACCATGATATGTTCAGCGAGAGGAGACTGGAAATTACATTAGTACATACATACATGCATTTGGAGTAATACTTGACTTTTAACTATCTTAATTTTTATCGATGAGAGCCGTGGTGGCCTTGAGGTTTGAGCAGTCGCCTGCTACGCAAGCGACGCAAGTTCGAATCCCAACGGGGCCTGTACCAATGACTTTTTCAAAAAAAACTTATGTACAGTGATTTCACACCGCGTGCTTTACGGTGAAGGAAAACATCGTGAGGAAACCTGCATATTTCAGAAAGTATATAGTATATAAGTTATTCAATGACGTATGTAAAGTGTCTGAGACGGCGATGGACTCATCATCTGTCACTTTGGCACTTAATCATCTTCGGTGAAAAGTGGGTGTTGTCATTACAACACCTCTGCCTACCCCTTCGGGGAACACAGGCGTGAGCATATGCATGTGTAATTTTTATCGACATTTGTGCATTGGAACATTGTACATGAGCTTACGTTTCTTAAATTATTTATTTTGTATTCTTTAAATTGTATAATATTTTTGATAAGAGTAATTACTGAGTTCCTTGCCAGGTTCTTCTCAGTAAAAGCAACCTTCCGAACCTGGCGGTAGCATGTATAATCCTGTATAATTATGTCATTTTGACGATTTGAAAGTATAGTAGAATAAAGATATTTTTGACTTTGACTTAGAAAAACTCATTGGTACAGACCCCGCTGGGATTCGAACTTGCGATTGCTCAAACCTCAAGGCCACCACGGCTCTCTGCGCTGTAAATATGCAATTATAACATACCCAGTGCACCCATTAAGTATAGCTGAGAGTCCATCGGCTGTGATCCCTTGTGCCATCGTCAAATTCAATGTTTCTAAGTTTATACATTTACCTGAAACGAAACATACAGATTATACAGGGTGTCGGAGAAAAAGGAACAGTTGTCTTCTAGAAGTTGTAGTGTTTTATGAATATATCACTATGTTGAAGTCGTAAAATATCTAGCTCCAACGATAACGTTGTTATAGGCTATGGTTGCTAAGGGCCGAAGAGCTCGCGGCCTTAAGCGATTGAATGAACGCGCGGCCGCGTTTACCTACATTACGTACGGGGTCATTGAACTTGTTACATTAAGGGGAAGGTTAATGGTTTCAATCAGGATTATTTCAGGGTGGAAAAAAACGTAGTTAGATTTCACGTGAATAACTCTACGTGACCGCTGATTTTTATGCTACAATAATGTCTTGATATGGTCAACTTTGAACATCAATTACTCGAAAACGGAAGAAGATATTTTTGTCATAATAATTTTATTTGCTTCCTAAAATTATACCTTATCACATATTTTAACAGCTGTCCTATTTAGTTGGCACAGAACTTTAGTCGTGCCACTCTTATAAATTTAAACATTATATAAAAATCGAGCAGTAGCCTGCTACGCAAGCGATGCAAAGGCGTGAGCATATGTATGTACATATGCTCACGCCTGTATTCCCCGAAGGGGTAGGCAGAGGAGTTGTTATCACAACATCCACTTTTCGCGGAATTTGATTAAGTTACAGATGGTCTATCGCCGTCTCAGACACTTTACATACGTCATTGAATTACTTCTCAGACATATGCAGGTTTCCTCACGATGTTTTCCTTCACCGTAAAGCACGTGGTGTGAAATCACTGTACATAAGTTTTTTAGAAAAACTTATTGGTACAGGCCCCGCTGGGATTGGAACGTGCGTCGCTTGCATAGCAGACGACTGCTCAAGCCCCCTAACGGAACCATAACGGTTGTTTTTAAATAAATGTAGCTCAAATTACTCCTTGTAACATCAGCCAGTGAAAGTCCCATTAAAATCAATCCCGTTGCAGAGATTATCCTCCCTGCTTAAACCTCAAGGCCACCACGGCTCTGAGGATAGTAGGATATGTACTCACCAATAATACGACAAGTATTTTCCCTCAAGCAGACACTCTCGACACTAAGTTTCCTGAGAGCAGGACACCTCTCTAGCAAGCAGTCCAGGGTTTCCAGGTCTATGGTGCTCATGCTGAGGTCCAGGTACTGGATCCTAGACGGTGATGGCGGCGTGCTGGGATGCCATTCACCTATCTGGGGGTAAGTGGGAAAAAATTAGGGGATTAGTGTAATTTTTTTATACAGGCTTAACGGGAGATACATACATATGCTCACGCCTGTATCCCATGGGGGTAGGCAGAGACCAAGGTTCACCACATGCTACGATCCTTACATAATTATTTCGCTTCATCCACATTCATGCATCTCTTCATACACTTTCTTCGTGCTCCGAATTGGACCTTTCTGTAAAATACTATTAATTGTGTCATAGTAGTTGTTCCTTGAACGCCCTCTACCGACACTTCCGGTCACATTCGCTCTATAAATGTGTTTCGTTAATCGCCTTTCACTCATCCTTTCGATATGTCCAAACCATCTCAACATATTTATTTCAATTCTGGTCACCACATCATTGTTCAACTTGCAACCGTACTAAATTTTAAGCTGGGTGAGTGTGAAATAGACGGGGGTGAGTGTAATTATTTTTTAAACAGACATAACGGTATGTCCCTTGATAATGTCGTATCTCCCCGACTGGACACAGTACCTCCACGGACAAGGAGTTAATAAGTTGATTGCGACTTACATGGAGCCACATAGGGTTGAATCAAGTGCCGACCCCAACAATGTATGGGATAAGGCCAGGGAGATGATGATATGGTACACGAAGTACCAGGCGCACATAACGGACAAGGAGTTAATAAGTTGATTGTGACTAACATGGAGCCACATCGGGTTGAATCAAGTGCCGACCCCAACAATGTATGGGATAAGACCAGGGAGATGATGATATGGTACACGAAGTACCAGGCGCACATAACGGACAAGGAGTTAATAAGACTCACCTCAGAACTGGACAGTCGTACAATAGTGGGTTTTCTAGCTATGATTCTGCCCAGAGCGTCTTTGTTTAATGTCTTATTGCCTATATCCAGTCTTTGCCATAACGTCTCGTCACACGCCATTCTGTACCACCTAGAAACAAAGATTATAATATGATATATAAACAGATAAATTAAATTGAAGTGTCTGTTTGCAATTCCAAATAACTCGCTCTCCACACAGTATATATACAAGTGTCCAACTAGAACAGTTGGAGCCGGTGTTCCCCAGACATGACACCCGCCTCAATGGAAGATCTTGTCTTTGCTGGGGATGACACTGATCACTCGCTCTCCTCACATGATATATTTACCTTTTACAAACGAGCATACAATGTGTCAAGGTCCTTTTTGGCAGCCATCGGAACACGCTGAGCATCATTTCATCAGATAGTATATTGAACGTGTCTTCACCAACTGGCTCCGATCTGTACCTGCGGGTGATTATATGATCCTCCTCCACTGATAGGGCTGGAAACATATTGAAATTACCAGTATTGAACACTAGCCGGGCCGTGGTGGCCTTGAGGTTTGAGCAGTCGCCTCCTACGCAAGCGATTCAAGTTCGAATCCCAGCGGTGCCTGTACCAATGAGTTTTTCAAAAGACTTATGTACAGTGATTTCACACCACGTGCTTTACGGTGAAGGAAAACATCGTGAGGAAACCTACATATGTCTGAGAAGTAATTCAATGACGTATGTAAAGTGTCTGAGACGGCGATGGACTCATCATCTGTCACGTTGGCACTTAATCATCTTGTGTGAAAAGTGGGTGTTGTTATTACAAAACCTCTGCCTACCCCTTCGAGGAATACAGGCGTGAGCATATGTATGTATGTTATTTTTTAACTTTGCATTTTTACAGAATTTCGACCTCTACAGTTTAATTATGTGTATAGAAAACTAAATACACACGTGTAAGACTCTGCCTTTTAGGTCCGGCGTTGAACCCGGGACCCATGTATCCTGCGCTCACTGACTGAGCCAGAGGGGTCTCCTCGTCCACTTGGTATTGTTCTAACAGGGTCGAATCCAGGTCGGTTTGTTTGCCTGAAATAATATAACAAATAGTTATCGCCGTCTCAGCCACTATACATACGTCTTTGAATTACTTCTCAGACTTATGCAGGTTTCCTCACCATGTTTTCCTTCACCGTAAAGCACGTGGTGTGAAATAACTGTACATAACTTTTTAGAAAAATTCATTGGTACAGGCCCCGCTGGGATTCGAACTTGCGTCGCTTGCGTAGCACCATGGCTCTTTTACTTATACAGATAAATAAAAAAAATTAAGTCTGTTTGTAATCGCAAATTAACAGCTTTTCGTTAAATACTCATGTGAGTATATACATTAGTTACATATAAACTATTTTTTTAAGTAATTCATAAGACATATGTAAAGTGTCTGAGACGGCGATGGACTCACCATCTGTCACGTTGGCACTTAAACATCTTGTGTGAAAAGTGGGTGTTGTGATTACAACACCTCTGCCTACCCGTTTGGAGAATACAGGCGTGAGCATATATATGTATTGTTCTATAACTGACCTATGTCCCCGCTCCAGGGGCTGTGTCCCTTGGAGGGTCCGGGGCTGGGGGGGCCCCTGCCCCGGGGACTCTTGGGGCTGTGCTTGCGGGGAGACACCACGGCACTGATCACGTTGGGATTTACATTCTCTATATCACGCTTGCGTTTCATTGATTTGTGCTGTGGAAATAAAATAACTTACAGTGCTCAGTTACTTTATATATATAGATAACAAATTAGCTTTCTAAATAATATTTGAAAGTATATACAGTATGTCGGGGGAAAATAGGACAGCTGTTAAAATATGTGTCTGAGAAGTAATTCAAAGAATGTCTAGTGCCTGAGACAGTGATGGACTAACATACATATACCAGTATAATGTATATATTACCAAGCCCGTGGATGTGGCTTCGCAGAGACCCTCGTAGTCATCCTGGTCCAACAAACTCACCCCCATCTCTTGTAACACCTAAAACATCACGTATTAAATGCAAAAAACCTCTGCTTACCCCTTCGGGAACCCTTCTGGGATGGCGTGAGAATATTTATAAAATGCAATATATAACAATCTATGCCGTGGTGGCCTCGGGGTTGAGCATTCGCCTGCTACGCAAGCAACGCAAATTCGAATCCCAGCGGGGCCTGTACCAATGAGTTTTTCTAAAAAACTTATGTACAGTGATTTCACACCACGTGCTTTACGGTGAAGGAAAACATCGTGAGGAAACCTGCATATGTCTGAGAAGTATTTCAAAGACGTATGTATAGTGTCTGAGACGGCGATAGACTCACCATCTGTCACGTTGGCACTTAATCAAATTCGGTGAAAAGTGGGTGTTGTGATAACAACACCTCTGCCTACCCCTTCGGGGAATACAGGCGTGAGCATATGTATGTATGTATGCAATATATAAATAGGTAGCATAGGAACTGAAAATGCATAGATTGCAAGTTACTTATATCTCTGACTAATGTGTAAATATTGCTTAATCAGCTATGGTTTAATTTAAATAAGATCTTATTATTAAGACTGATTAATAAATGCTTACACATCAATTAAAAAATGATTTCAGTGGGTCAGAATGACGCTGGACTGAAATATGTGGTCTTAATGGCTATACCGCACAAACTAACATAATATTTTTGGTACACTTTTGACAGATAGGTAGACTTATTAATATTATTATTATAGTCATCTCCCTGGCCTTATCCCATACATTGTTGTGGTCGGCACTTGATTCAACCCGATGTGGCTGATCACCTGATTTTTATACGAAGCAACTGCCATCTGACTTTCGCAACCCCTTTAATGAGGAAAATCTGTGATCTGGGTTAAACCAGTTGTCAGATTATTTTAGACCTCCGACTGACCTGTTACGATTGCCAAAGATGATAAATGTGTGAACCGGGATCGACGGCTTAACGTGCTCTCCGAGGCACGGAGGGAACTCGGGCGTTCACCCATCCAATTACTGGCTAGGCTTAGGGTTGCTTAACTTCGCTGATCTAATGATATGTGCAATAGCAACTGTGCCACAAACATTATTATTATAGTAATAAAATTATTTAATAACTAGTACAATAATAAAATAAAAAGAAAAATATAATAAAAATAAAAATTATAAATAGGACATGGAATTTAAATGAGTGTCTACGGGAATGGTGCCCAGTAAGCTGGCTGCGTTACCTCGCTGGATCGCTAAACTAATCCTCTGACCGAGGTAAGAATCAGCTCGACCCTCGCCAGAGACGTCAACCAGGCGTTAGGAAAGGTCCTTAAAATGGACTTTCGCATTTGGCCCCCATGGCCCCAAAGTCTCAACCCCAAACGGCAGAAATATACATGACATGCGAATTATCACTTTTAGAAGCTTATTTTATGTTTCAAACAAGAATTAAGTACCATTTTTTTTTTTTTTGTTGACGAGGGGGAAACCTTCAAAAGGTCCCCGACCGCCCTGGGAGAGGCAGATCGGGGTATGTGGGATTTTTACCGCACTAAAACCCCCCCCGGTGGCCATCCTCAGTGCTCAGGGGGGACTCCGGGTACTCTGATAGAACGCACCGGTGTCCCCCCACACTTTGCCGGGGCACATCCCCGGGGCAGCTGTGACGCCGCCCCTGGAGACCTCGCTGTGCAAGGCAGCGCGAGCCACATCACGCTGCCACCTTCCCGGGCCCGCGCCGGTGGTCAAAGCTCCCACCCCGACCACCGCCAGCAGGCCCTCCGGCCCCCTTTAAGTCGCCTCTTACGACAGGCAGGGGATACCATAGCCATATTCTTAGACCCTGGCTATTGGGTGAAGATTTAAGTACCTACATCTCCCCTGTAACGCTTGGGTTAACAAATCACGCTAATTATAGGCAGTAAGATGCCGCAAAACGTGTATAAAATTTGGCAATGGCGGGATTTCTGACAGGGATAAGTTTATTGTAGTAGCGCTTTTTATGATGTATTTAGTTCTCACAGCTTAAATAGAGCTCTAAATAGCAGTTTCTACAGTTTCATAGGACAGATATCACTAATATTTCACACGTAAATCATAATTCATAACCACAATTTCCGAAAAAGCGGGAACGGTGATCTAACGGGTCACATACCTCCTGATCTGTTCTCTTGTCCATTAAACTCCAGCTTTTACGTGAAGAATTGTCCAAACGCATCCTTTTCCTGTTGAAAATACACAGGTTTTAAGAATACAAGCAGAATTAATACGAAAAATTAACTGACGATCGAAGTGTGATTTTTGCCGCCTTTAACTTTCCCGCTTTCAAATGATCAGCTGTCACGTACCGACATAAAAAAAAATCGACCTCACTTTATTAAATAAAAACACGAATTACCGGGGACTTTCCGTCTCGTCGAAAGACCTGGGTGATGTATAGTCATTATCAGCACTGTTTAAGCTCATAATTAGTATTTATTTTAATTATTTTATCACCAAACTCCTGGTGGTGAGATATCTAACGTCATCAATCAGACATCAATTTAACTCACACTGTCACAACTAACGTATTTAGATTTTAGTTGGTTTAGCACACTACCACATGAAAACGTCAGTGTTGACAGGAACATTGACACTCTCGACAGTTTGCGATAATATTTTTTTTGTCTATGTTTGACAAATTATAGAAATGAAATCAGACTATTAAAAAAGTCTTTCCATTTTTCCAATCATATTTGATATAATACGATTTAAGAAGTGTGTTTATTACAGTGTATATTATTGTAGCTTTGCTATTCTGCGACAAAAGTTAGTTCTACAATTAATTCCCAATACTTACTACTAAAATATGTGGACTATTCTTATATTTAAGATTATTATCTCCCTACCATCCTCCAACACCGGTTTTTCCACTTTTTTCTTTAATTTTAATGGAATCCGTAGACATAGAGCGCAGTCTATGGACAAGGAGACACAATGATGTAAAAAAAATATATTAAAAGTCCAATGACCTTGAGATTATTTTGTTCTGGCAATATTTTCCTTTGTTTATAAAAATCAAGCCAATAATAGCTTTGCTTTGCGACGTACTAGCATCCTATTGGTTAATTTTTCTCATATCTCAGCCAATCAAAGCGCTAAGCGACTCGTACGCCCCCAGCTTGCTGCACGGATTTTTGATCAAAACATCGTAAACACAAAACAAAGACGGACTCAGCCGTGTGTAGATTCCAATCCTGTTTCAAAATTTTAAAGGAAAAAGTTTGTGTATTGAAAGCGAAAGTGATTAAACATTTAAAGAAAACTTCTGTGGTGTTGTGTCGACTTCAGGCGTAAGAATGGCGACTCGTAAACTGAATACGATTGAAGATTTGAGTGGTGAGTACCAACTTTGTATACGTAAATAAACAATGGATTGAAAACAAGTTGTGACGAAACCTGATTTGCTTGTACTATCAAGGATATCGGCCTTTGTGAGTGGCGAAATCCATTTATTCAAAGAAATTACGCTTTGTTTTGCAACAGCTGTTTGAAATAGTTCATCCTATGCAATGGCGGGCGACTTAGGTGAACTTTCGAGGGCGATACGTCAATTTATTTGCGTCATATTTATTTTATAGACGCTTGGTTGATTTGTGCGTACGTGATAATACGACAATGTTACTATACAGTTACCGCTTAAGACTCTCGCTCGTATTATGGACACTTCGTCATTTGGTTGGGTTATACCTGTAGGCTTCGCAGCTATACGACCCTGGTATAATTATATCGATCGAAATACATTTTTTGTTTGTTTATAAACATCCCACCTTTATTTACATTCTCCAGCGACTGCATTTTAACCGATGTAGAAAAAGGAGGTGTTAGTTCGATAATTTTATTTTGAAAAGTGCCTTGAGGATTTGCACTAAACTCACCTCCTTATCTAAGTACGCACTATATGAGATTGCATATTTAACTGAGTGCCTACATAACGACTAGGTGTCGTCACGAGATATGAGCGCCAACCTTAAATCACTAAATAAATATGGATTGCATTACGTTGTGTCTCGAAAAGTAAGGCCCATTAACAATGTGACCTTAATTAATTATTTTTCGTTTTCGTATAAAGGCTATTAACATAATAAAATCTACTTTTTTTCTCTGTATGACTACCTGGAGCCGTCTGTTCTGAAGCCGTGGTGGCCTTGAGGTTTGAACAGTCTGCTACGCAAGCAACGCAAGTTCGAATACCAGCGGGGCCTGTACCAATGAGCTTTACGGTGAAGGAAAACATCGTGAGGAAACCTGCATATGTCTGAGAAGTAATGCAATGACGTATGTAAAGTGTCTGAGACGGCGATGGACTCACCATCAGTCACGTTGTCACTTAATCATCTCGTGTGAAAAGTGTGTGTTGTGATTACAACACCTCTGCCTACCCCTTCGGGGAATACAGGCGTGAGCATATGTATGTATGACAAATTAGGCCTGGGAGCCTGAATCAGTCGGAGCAGACCTTGGTTGGTTGAATGAAACACCGTAACTTGGGCAATCCTGGTATTTCATGATTCGACTATATTGATTTGTACCCTTGACGACCACTTGAAGACTACACTATTGACTGGTCTCTGGTGGAAATGGTCTCTCGCAGTTGGTAGGGGGGAGTTACCTCCACTGCTTAACCGAACTAAAGGGCGAGACCCAAGGGCCTCCAGCCGAGCTAATACTTAAAAACTAAGCAACACAGCTAAGGGCACCCGGTGCGGGGCTTGGACCTCGGATTAGGGCGTTTTGGGGGATGAGCTAGGGAGCTGGATCTGACTGGTATTATTTAGGGACATGTTTACACCGAACTATATAGACAACTAAAAGAGAATCTTAACATCGAGATGTAAAATTATAAAGCGCCATCTTGTGATAAGATGGCTAACTACTAACATATTAACTACGTTAAACAATGGGACATCACTGGCAGATAGCTGATCTTACAAGGTTTATAGTATAAAAAGCGTACTCTTTTTATGCACTCCAGGAATACTTACATTTAAGGAGACAGATAAAAACCTATGTATTGTTGGTCACCATTCACCTACGCAAATACAAAGGCGTTCGACAAATATGCTTTCTGGTTGCGCCGACTGATAAAAAATCAAGGTTGCTTTTAATCTAAAAATTGTTATCACCTGAACACTCAACTCACCTAGTATCTAACTATTTGCGCGCTATTATATGTACATGACAACCTGTTTTTAATAATAATGATCTCCTACGGAATTTCGGTTACGGCTTAAGCGCAGAGATATGGGTCACTCTCATAGTGGGATGGGAGGCAATCAGACACGACCGGAGAGAGGTCAGGGAGGACCAACGGTGCAACGTGCACACCTAGCCACCGGGTGGACACACACCCAACTTTCAAACTCCGGGCATTTTATTGTGAATTTCTTTACGGGACCTCGTGATCGGCAGGCGACCGTACTAACCACTAGACCAACGAGGCAGTTATCTGTTTTTATACCATACAATAAATACGCTATTTCTATAAAAATCGTGTTCTCCTCAGCAAGCTTTCTCATTTGATACCCATACTGTGGTAGTGGAGAAATAATAACTAGTCCGCCATCTTGGATGATCCGCCATATTAGATATTACAATGACGTCACATAGCCAAGCATGCATTGTCATACAAAATAAACATGCTCAAGCTCAATCGGTAAAAGATAACTGATCTAAAATTCAGTTTCAAGATTCCATCCAGACAAAGTTACAAAGAGCTTGAAAAAAATATGCACCACGCTATCTCGGAAGGGGGATCCTTCTGGGATAGCGTAAGCGTATTTTTCTGGAGGGGTAACCAACCAGATGTGTTGTAATAACAACACCCACTTTTCACCGTAGCTGATAAAGACGTGCCAACGTGATAGATGGTGACAGACGTAAGGTTTCCTCAGGAACACTCCACTATGGTTGCTATGCAACGTAGGCAACAGTGGCAGGCCTTATACTCGCCCCCTATTACATGGAAGTTAAACGTAACTGTCTAAATTTGGCATTACAAAAGTTAACCTGTGCCTACCTCGTTTGCATGTGTTTGAAGATCATCAGAAGAGCCGTGGTGGCCTTGAGGTTTGAGCAGTCGCCTGCTACGCAAGTGACGCAAGTTCGAATCCCATCGGGGCCTGTACCAATGAGTTTTTCTGAAAAAACTTATGTACAGTGATTTCACACCACGTGCTTTACGGTGAAGGATAGACTCACCATCTTAAAAATTTCGTGTGAAAGGTGTGTGTTGTTATTACAACACCTCTGCCTACCCCTTCGGGGAACACAGGCGTGAGCATATGTAATACATATGCTCACGTATGTATGTATGTTAGATCATCACCGTATTGTCCTATAAAGGCAAGGAACGCTAAATATCTATATTGTAAGCCTATTCATCTCGTCTCTTGCGAGTATCACAAAATGGCCCCCAGAAACAAAATAATTGGCCAATTGGGTCCAATTGTCGATCGTGTACCCTGACATACTATTTATAGTCTGTAGCCTGTTTATCGTACAATTTTAGAGCTATATTCGTTTATAACATCTTATATTAGATAATAGATATTACGTTGTTGTTTATTAATAAATAATTGTATACATATTAGGTACTTGTTGATAAATATATTAATATTAATAGCTGTAGTAGTGCCTCTCACGTTGCTGTGCCCCAACAGGGTTTATGTTAGCTTTGCTTGGGATACTATTATAATTAACATTAGTATGTATCCTACATGTAACTAACATACATGCAATAAATAAATAAATATCTTTAAACGAGCAGTTCTTCTGTATATATATATATCTACTAGCTGTGCCCGGCAAACGTTGTATTGCCATATATTTTTTTGGGGTGGACTACCCCTAACATTTAGGGGGATGTTAAATAGATGTTGGCCGATTCTCAGACCTACCCGATCTGCACACAAAATTTCATACAAATCGGTCCAGCCGTTTCGGAGAAGCATGGCAACGAGAACTGTGACACGAGAATTTTATATATTAGATATAGAATCTGAATCTCGGAAACGGCTCCAAAGATTTTCATGAAATTTTGCATGTAGGGGATTTCAGGGGCAAAAAATAGATCTAGCTAGGTTTCATTTATGGAAAACATCGTTTTGGCCATGTTTTCAGGCACTGGCAAAACTCCTACGATATAATTACAATACGAAAGTAAATTTCGCCGACATCTGTCAATTAAACAACAGATTCAGCAGTATAATAAATGTGATGAAGATAACAGGTTGTTGAACTGCGCATCACATTGGCGGATAAGTATTGCTCACGCCTGTATTCCCCGAAGGGGTAGGCAGAGGTGTTGTAATCACAACAACCACTTTTCACGCAAGATGATTAAGTGCCAACGCGACAGATGGTGAGTCCATCGCCGTCCCAGACACATGACGGTTTCCTCACGATGTTTTCCTTTACCATAAAGCACGTGGTGTGAAATCACTGTACATAAGTTTTTAGAAAAACTCATTGGTACAGACCCCGCTGGGATTCGAACTTAAAATTAAACTTTAAAAAAAATTTAAAATCCAATCGTTTAACGTCAGTCTCGAACCGGGGTACTCTAGTTTCGCTGTCGCCCCGTAAGCTGGCAGCTTCACTCAGAGCTATCGTATCTTGAGAGATGTCGGCGAAATTTGCTGTCGTATTGTGATAATATTTTATGCGTTTTTTAGTGCCTGAAAACATGGTCAAAACGATGTGTTCCATAAATGAAACCTAGCTAGATCTATTTTTTGCCCCCGAAACCTCTTACACACAAAATTTCATGAAAATCGTTGGAGCCGTTTCCAAGATATATATATATACAAGAATTGCTCGTTCAAAGGTGTTAGATACACTTTCACATGCATTTAATGAAAAGCTGTTATTTTAGAGTTACAACCAGACCCTCCAATTTTATTTATCTATATGTATGTATGTAAAGATATAAATAAATTGTTTCGCAGTAAATGTAAACTGTGTTTACGCGGATAATATATTCACGGGTTCAAGGAAAGTAAAGCGCGGTTATACCCGCGTCGTATTGAAATATCATGTTACTTAGTAAATATCACTAACTTTTGTATGAAATAAATACCTATTACCTTAATTACTCCTTATATCAAATTCAAATTCAAAAATATCTTTATTCGATTAGACTTTACAAAGTACTTTCAAATCGTCAGAAAGACACGATTACATTATACATGCTACCGCCAGGTTCGGAAGGTTGCTTTTACTGAGAATAACCTGGCAAGAAACTCAGTAATTACACTTTTAAAATAAATATTTTACAGCTTTGAGTAATACGATATAAATCATAAAGCCCATGGACACAGTTCCAGTGCACAAAAGTCGATATAAAAATGTTTAAAAACTAAAAATAAGTACTACGAATAATTGTGTAGCTTGAGATGACCAGCCCCCACTAGCAGCACCTGTTCACAATTATATCATCAGGTATATGTCAGTTTTCTGTATAGATGTATATGTATATATGTAAAGATATCTAAATCAAAGTCTAGTCCGTTCTCGTTGTGTAATTCAAAGACGTATGTATAGTGCCTGAGACGGCGATAGACTCACCATCGGTCTTGTCAGGCACAGCCGATGTATAGATAGATTTAATCTAAAAGTTCGGCCACCCATCAGAAATCCTATCTTTGCACGCTGAATAGCATACAATGTACCAGGCGAGCATAATAGACAAGGAGATATGTACTTCAACCACACATGGACGGGGTTAAAGACCCGATCACAACGTTCGAGACGTCTGGGTCCATGACCTTGTAAGGTTGCGACCTCTGCGATCGATAAGGGAAAGCACAAAACATATTTGAGAGGAAAACAAAGAGATTTTAGCAAACGTGGGATTTAAGACAAGGAAATTCTGCTTTATAAAATTATTTGTGTTGTGTAATCAGCAGTGGATCAGACCGGAAAACTCGGTGAGTAAGGTAGCCAGATCTCCAAAGAGATGAGTAGTAGTGTGTGGAGAGCGAGTGATCAGTGTCATCCCCAGCAAAGACAAGATCTTCCATTGAGGCGGGTGTCATGTCTGGGGAACACCGGCTCCAACTGTTCTAGTTGGACACTTGTATATATACTGTGTGGAGAGCGAGTGATCAGTGTCATCCCCAGCAGAGACAAGATCTTCCATTGAGGCGGGTGTCATGTCTGGGGAACACCGGCTCCAACTGTTCTAGTTGGACACTTGTATATATACTGTGTGGAGAGCGAGTGATCAGTGTCATCCCGAGCAGAGACAAGATCTTCCATTGAGGCGGATGTCATGTCTGGGGAACACCGGCTCCAACTTTTCTAGTTGGAAACTTGTATATATATACTAAAATGCGCTCCAAATCTTTTATAGCGCGATTTAAGTTCTGGTGTATTTGTACTCAAACTTTGCATAGACAGACAACGACAGACTCATAGAATTACAACTGCTCATTCAAGGTGTGCGCTCATAATTCGGGATGGCTCAGCACCTGTTTGACACATTTGTATTGGTATAAAAATAAATATATTATTTGTACATACGATGTCTGCCAATGAGATAAACTCGACAAACCGGTCCATGCACTGTGTAGGAAGGGAACGTCAACTGATTTCACTGTATAAATTATGACATAACATGTGGTAGTGGTATCTAATGCCGTCTGTGCAGTTGTTCAGGCTATCATCTCCCTGGCCTTATCCCATACATTGTTGGGGTCGGCACTTGATTCAACCCGATGTGGCTCCATGTTAGTCACAATCAACTTATTAACTCCTTGTCCGTTATGTGCGCCTGGTTCTTCGTGTACCATATCATCATCTCCCTGGCCTTATCCCATACATTGTTGGGGTCGGCACTTGATTCAACCCGATGTGGCTCCATGTTAGTCGCAATCAACTTATTAACTCCTTGTCCGTTATGTGCGCCTGGTTCTTCGTGTACCATATCATCATCTCCCTGGCCTTATCCCATACATTGTTGGGGTCGGCACTTGATTCAACCCGATGTGGCTCCATGTTAGTCGCAATCAACTTATTAACTCCTTGTCCGTTATGTGCGCCTGGTTCTTCGTGTACCATATCATCATCTCCCTGGCCTTATCCCATACATTGTTGGGGTCGGCACTTGATTCAACCCGATGTGGCTCCATGTTAGTCGCAATCATCTTATTAACTCCTTGTCCGTTATGTGCGCCTGGTTCTTCGTGTACCATATCATCATCTCCCTGGCCTTATCCCATACATTGTTGGGGTCGGCACTTGATTCAACCCGATGTGGCTCCATGTTAGTCGCAATCAACTTATTAACTCCTTGTCCGTTATGTGCGCCTGGTACTTCGTGTACCATATCATCATCTCCCTGGCCTTATCGCATACATTGTTGGGGTCGGCACTTGATTCAACCCGATGTGGCTCCATGTTAGTCGCAAGCAACTTATTAACTCCTTGTCCGTTATGTGCGCCTGGTACTTCGTGTACCATATCACCATCTACCCGTCCTTATCCCATACATAGTTAGAGTCGGCACTTGATTCAACCCGATGTGGCTCCATGTTAGTCGCAAGCTACTTATTAACTCCTTGTCCGTTATGTGCGCCTGGTACTTCGTGTACCATATCATCATCTCCCTGGCCTTATCCCATACATTGTTGGGGTCGGCACTTGATTCAACCCGATGTGGCTCCATGTTAGTCGCAATCAACTTATTAACTCCTTGTCCGTTATGTGCGCCTGGTTCTTCGTGTACCATATCATCATCTCCCTGGCCTTATCCCATACATTGTTGGGGTCGGCACTTGATTCAACCCGATGTGGCTCCATGTTAGTCGCAATCAACTTATTAACTCCTTGTCCGTTATGTGCGCCTGGTTCTTCGTGTACCATATCATCATCTCCCTGGCCTTATCCCATACATTGTTGGGGTCGGCACTTGATTCAACCCGATGTGGCTCCATGTTAGTCGCAATCAACTTATTAACTCCTTGTCCGTTATGTGCGCCTGGTACTTCGTGTACCATATCATCATCTCCCTGGCCTTATCGCATACATTGTTGGGGTCGGCACTTGATTCAACCCGATGTGGCTCCATGTTAGTCGCAAGCAACTTATTAACTCCTTGTCCGTTATGTGCGCCTGGTACTTCGTGTACCATATCACCATCTACCCGTCCTTATCCCATACATAGTTAGAGTCGGCACTTGATTCAACCCGATGTGGCTCCATGTTAGTCGCAAGCTACTTATTAACTCCTTGTCCGTTATGTGCGCCTGGTACTTCGTGTACCATATCATCATCTCCCTGGCCTTATCCCATACATTGTTGGGGTCGGCACTTGATTCAACCCGATGTGGCTCCATGTTACTCGCAAGCAACTTATTAACTCCTTGTCCGTTATGTGCGCCTGGTACTTCGTGTACCATATCATCATCTCCCTGGCCTTATCCCATACATTGTTGGGGTCGGCACTTGATTCAACACGATGTGGCTCCATGTTAGTCGCAAGCAACTTATTAACTCCTTGTCCGTTATGTGCGCCTGGTACTTCGTGTACCATATCATCATCTACCCGTCCTTATCCCATACATTGTTGGTGTCGGCACTTGATTCAACCCGATGTGGCTCCATGTTAGTCGCAAGCAACTTATTAACTCCTTGTCCGTTATGTGCGCCTGGTTCTTCGTGTACCATATCATCATCTCCCTGGCCTTATCCCATACATTGTTAGGGTCGGCTCTTGATTCAACCCGATGTGGCTGATCACCTGATTTTTATACGAAGCAACTGCCATCTGACCTTCGCAACCCTTTTTACGAGGTTCGGAAATCGGTTATCTGTGTCACACCAGTTGTCAGACACTCATAATGCGACTGACCTGTAACGATTGCCAAAGATGTTAAATTGGCAACCGGGACCGACGGCATAACGTGCTCTCCGAGGCACGGAGGGAACTCGGGCGGTCACCCATCTAACTACTGGCTTGGGTTGAATGTCACCATCATCATCATCCTCCTGCCCTTATCCCATGTTATTTGTGGTCGGCGCAATGTGTTCTTCTCTTCCATTTTTCTCTATCAGCCGTCATATCTGTATTTACTTCCTTAGCCATATCATCATAATCCTCCTGCTAAAAATTTTTATATGGTCTATTGTGGAACTGGAACTGTGTCCATGGGCTTATATATTTTTTTTATGATTTATATTGTATTACTAAAGCTGTAAAATTATAATTGATTGATTTGATTTGATTTGATTAATCTCAGTATAATCCTATGGAATCCTGTCTTTCTGACGATTTGAAAGTACTTTGTAAAAAGTCTAATCAAATAAAGATATTTTTGAATTTGAATTTGATTTTTAAAAAACTCGCACGAGGCACTCTGATTGTATTAAACTCAGTTGTGCGAAAAGGACACAACCACATTCCCCTTATACAAAGATCTTTTGTCCTTGTATGAATCACGTCCGAGAATAATGCACCTTTGTGTTCAACACACTGTTTGTACTTCGGTCAAATGTGTCCAGGTTTGACCGACAAGTGAACATTTACGTGATTTGCATCGACTTTTGTTCCGATACAAAGGATTTGCAACCGATGCTACGACTGAGATGAGGAAATTGAAGCTTATCACATTGCGCTGACCACAAATGAACGTGGAATTGGAGCAGGAGGATGACATACATAAGTATTGGTCTGTGGTTCCGACCACAACAATGTACGGGATGAGGCCAGGGAGATGATGATGTGGTACACGAAGTACCAGGCGCACATAACGGACAAGGAGTTAATAAGTTGATTGTGACTAACATGGAGCCACATCGGGTTGAATCAAGTGCCGACCCCAACAATGTATGGGATAAGGCCAGGGTGTTGATGATATGGTACACGAAGTACCAGGCGCACATAACGGACAAGGAGTTAATAAGTTGATTGCGACAAACAATGTGGGATAAGGCCGGGGTGTTGATGATAGGATATCATGGCGTGATTGAAAATGACGTTAATTGAAAGTGTTAGTTTATTTCTGTCGTTATGACGTCAATGAAAACCGAATCAAAATAAATAAATACACGTGTTTGACTTCTAAATGCAGCGCGGCATTTGGTGTCTGGCACTCTGCCCGTGATAATGACCCTATTAGGAAAAATAAATATGCTCACGCCATCCCAAAGCAGTCCCTCAAGGGGTAAGCAGAGGTGTTGTAATAACAACACTCACATTTCAAATTCAAATTCAAAATATACATACATACATATGCTCACGCCTGTATTCCCCGAAGAGGCAGGCAGAGGTGTTGTAATCACAACACACACTTTTCACCGAAGATGTTTAAGTGCCAACGTGATAGATGGTGAGTCTATCGCCGTCTCAGACACTTTACATACGTCATTGAATTACTTCTCAGAAATATGCAGGTTTCCTCACGTTGTTTTCCTTCACCGTAAAGCACATGGTGTGAAATCACTGTACATAAGTTTTTTTTAGTAAAACTCATTCGTACAGGCCCCGCTGGGATTCGAACTTGCGTGATGGCCTTGAGGTTTGAGCAGTCGCCTGTTACGCGAAGTAATTCAATGACGTATGTAAAGCTTCTGAGACGGCGATGGACTCACCATCAGTCACGTTGGCACTTAATCATCTTGTGTGAAAAGTGTGTGTTGTGATTACAACACCTCTGCCTACCCTTTCGGGGATACAGGCGTGAGCATATGTAACCCTAAAAAATTGTCAACAGGAATATATGTAGACATAAACAGTCAAAGAGTCGGATAATGGGTCTTACTGTAATTGAGGTCGTTGAATGTTTGAACGAGATATGCGTTTAACAGTGATCGACTACACACGACCCAAGTCACGTATGCACTCCCTTAATAAAGGTTATCGCTTACATATCCACTTAGAAATGATTTGTTTTCCTTAAACTATCTGTACTCACGTTAAGCACGGAACAGAGCATATGCAGGTTTCCTCACGATGTTTTCCTTCACCGTAAAGCACGTGGCGTGAAATCACTGTACATAAGTTTTAAGGAAAGCTCATTGGTACAGATCCGTAGACGTACTAAGGTGACCGACATACCCAATCGGGTTAGCAGGCTTAAGTGGCAATGGGCAGGCCACATTGCTCGAAGGACTGATGGCCGCTGGGGCAGTAGAGTTCTCGAGTGGAGACCACGTACCGGCAAGCGCAGCGTAGGGCGCCCCCCCGCGAGATGGACGGACGATCTGGTCAAGGCCGCGGGGACCCGCTGGATGCAGGCCGCTTCCATCCGGGTGAGGTGGAAATCATTAGGAGAGGCCTATGTTCAGCAGTGGACGTCCTATGGCTGATATGATGATGATGATGATGATTGGTATAGGCCCCGCTGGGATTCTTGCGTCGCTTGCGTAGCAGGCGACTGCTCAAACCCCGAGGCCACGGCTCTCCTCTTTCTCTTACTGCTTCTAAATCGTATGTTTATATACCCTGGCATTGCTAGCAAGAGAAACTTAGTTAAGATATGCAGATTATACAGCAGACTTTTCGTGGATAAAGATAGGCCAAAAGTTCAAGTAGAGAGAAATGAGTGTACCCGATCCAGAAAGGATAACGGTTGATGCAATGGCTTCACCATATGTGGTAGTTGGGGCATTACAATTAACATAATACTTACACTCTCGACTCATATCACGTGACCAGATTTGTCGCTGGAAACAAGCGTCGAGCGGCTGCATGCGGTTGCACCTATAGTATTGTGCCTCTGCGAAGGTCGCCAGTACAGATATAATAATAACAATAATAATGATCTCCTACCGAATTTCGGTTACGGCGGCTAATCTCAACGAGGATCAACCAGGAGATATGATAGTGCACGCGTGTGTGCAAACACAGGTGCACTGTTTATTGGGTCACTCTTATAGTGGGATGGGAGGACATCAGCCACGACCGGAGAGAGGTCAGGGAGGACCAACGGTGCAACGTGCACACCTAGCCACCGGGTGGACACACACCCAACTTACAAACTCCGGGCATATTATTGTGAATTTCTTGACAGAAAACCCCAATATAATTATTTGATCCGACCCGGTAATCGAACCCGGGACCTCGTGATCGGCAGGCGAACATACTAACCACTTTCTTTTTTTTTTTTTGTTGACGAGGGGGAAACCTTCAAAAGGTCCCCGACCGCCCTGGGAGAGGCAGATCGGGGTATATGGGATTTTTACATCACTAAAACCCCCCCGGTGGCCATCCTCAGTGCTTAGGGGGGACTCCGGGTACTCTGATAGAACGCACCGGTGTCCCCCCACACTTTGCCGGGGCACATCCCCGGGGCAGCTGTGACGCCGCCCCTGGAGACCTCGCTGTGCAAGGCAGCGCGAGCCACCTTCCCGGGCCCGCGGCTCGGTGGTCAAAGCTCCCACCCCGACCACCGCCAGCAGGCCCTCCGGCCCCCTTTTAGTCGCCTCTTACGACAGGCAGGGGATACCATAGCCATATTCTTAGACCAACGAGGCAGTACAGACATAATACACACATGAAAATGAATCTGATCGTATAGTTCACTGCATCGTCTTGGGCATTCCACGGTCATGGACCAAACACACCGTAGCGTCATCGACCGATCATGTCATTTCATTTATCATTCTCAGATAAACCATTGTATTGTCACGATTGTAAATACACGTCTGCGCCCACGCACCACAGGCCATGCTGTGTTTACGTACACGTTCTAATATTATATTTAGAATTCAGTCGTGCTACGGCCCTCGAGGCGAGCGTACGCCTTTGTTAACTTGTTTATTATCTTAGCGCAACGTGGTCGACGTCTTTTGCGCAGTAGTGACATTGAATAAAGGACTTTAAAGTTATCAGGACATCTTTGTGAACGATGACGGAGCCGAAGAGCTCAGTATTAGCTGATGATTTAGGTAATTATTGTTGTGGTGTGAAGTTTGAATAATTAAAGTCTTATCGTGTGCGTTTCGATACTGGTTGCCGGACATTTTAATGTAGGTATAACCTATTTATGTATGTGTAGGTAACCTGTTTGGTTGTGGACACGTTTGTATATAATTTTAATGCATGCACAGCGATGGTCTGTTTTTGAATAAGGTCGAGGAAACTTGTGTGAGACCATTAACTTTGTGTGAAGTGTCTAGTGCGCAGGATTTTCTAAACTTTTTCCGGGATCGATCTATATTGAACCAAATCTACAGCCATTTCTACGTGATTGGGTCTCGATAGTCGCTTGAACTCAAAAAAGCGCTGGAAATGTTAAAATTTGATGAAAACATTTGGTCTGACCTGCTGTTCAGAAAATTTCATATTTACATTCTATATAATATACTAGTGAACGCGGTTACACCCGCCTGTTTCCCGTCTCAATGACTACGGTCTACTGTCTAATACGAGAATAGATATGAAGAATCGGGTATAAAATCGAATTAATCCAGTAGTTTTTAAGTTTATACTTTACATAGGAGCTCGTGGCACAGTTGCTATTGCGCATATCATTCGATCAGCGAAGTTAAGCAACCCTAACCCATGGCAGTAGTAGGACTGGCGACCGCCCGAGCTCCCTCCGTGCCTCGGAAAGCACGTTAAGCCATCGGTCCCGGTTGACAATTTATCATCTTTGGCAATTACAGATCAGTCTGAGGCCTAAAATAGTCTGACAACTGTCTTAACTCAGATCACAGATTTTTCTCGTTAAAGAGGTTGGGTAAGTCAGATGGCAGTCGCTTCGTATAAAATCAGGTGATCAGCCACATCGGGTTGAATCAAGTGCCGACCCCAACACTGTATGGGATAAGGCCAGGGAGATGATGATATGGTACACGAAGTACCAGGCGCACATAACGTACAAGGAGTTAATAAGTTGATTGCGACTAACATAGAGTCACATCGGGTTGAATCAAGTGCCGACCCCAACAATGTATGGGATAAGGCCAGGGAGATGATGATATGGTACACGAAGTACCAGGCGCACATAACGGACAAGGAGTTAATAAGATTGCGACTAACATGGAGCCACATCGGGTTGAATCAAGTGCCGACCCCAACAATGTATGGGATAAGGCCAGGGTGATGATGAATATTAGATTTTAGCAAATCGTCATAGATTATTATGAGAATATTATCATCGCACCGTCGAATTATGCGCAACAGAAATTCCGAAAACATGATTGAAATCAGTAAACACATGACGCTCTCTGTTATTGTAAACAAAGTTTAGTTGGGTTGAACACAACCTCTGTTCTGTGATGAGGTGAATGCCTGAGACGAGAATTAGCATGCTCTCGGGAATTAATGATATATATATAAATATATAAGCCGATCTGATCATCTTTACGTCTATAGACATAAATAATAAGATAAAGATGACGACGAGCTTGAGTACAGCTTAGTTAGTGGCTGTCATTCACGTCATACTTGTGAACAGGTGCTGCCTGTGGGGGCTGGTCATCTCAAGCTACGCATTTAGTTATAAGTAGAACTACTAGACTTTTATTCATGTTAATTTTTATCGACATTTGTGCATTGGAACATTGTCCATGAGCTTACGTTTCTTAAATTATTTATTTTGTATTCCTTATATTGTATAATATTTTTGAAAAGAGTAATTACTCAGTTTCTTGCCAGGTTCTTCTCAGTAACAGCAACCTTCCGAACCTGGCGGTATCATGTATAATACTGTATAATAAACAAAATAATTATTCAGGATTATGTAACATAATGTTAAAATAAATAAAGATTTGTTGTAATGGGACTTTTATCACAAAGTATAGAATATTTCGTTCTGTTTAATTATGTCATTCTGACGATTTGAAAGTACTTTGTAAAAAGTCTAATCTAATAAAGATACTTTTGACTTTGACTTAGTATTTGCCGTAAATACATCTGCCCAGTGACAGAAGTATACACAGATGACAGATGTTTCACTGTGTGAACTGTCACCACAATACTATGACGGCAATGAGAGCCTTACCATAAGGTTCTGCTGTTATCTTCAAAAGAAATGTTAGCCCACAGCACTAGCTTGCTACAGACTCACAAAAATTTGATATATTTTTTTTCTACGTCATATCGTGAATCGTATTTAGTGAAAAGCTGTTTATTTGGTATTACAAATAGACACGTCAATTTTATTTATCTGTATAGATATATAGACAATGGTGGCTGCGTGTGCGCACGTCATCAGCATCCGTGCGTGATTGTTCAGTTGTTATCAAACCCGTTTATATCTCCGTTCTGTGTTGGATGCTATCGGAACATACATTTTATTGTTTCACAGGAAATGATATTTTAACATTTTTAACGGAATTCCAGATTGTAGATACCGAAACATATTTGTTAGGGTTCAAACTCATGCAGCTGCCCGACACTCGTTTCCAGCGACAAATGTAGGGAACGCGACTCATAAAGGAACTACGTCATGCAGCCGCTCCTATCACGTATCGCTACATAACACGTGACCACATTTGTCGCTGAAAACGAGCGTCGAGCGGCTTACATCAGGTTGCATCTTAAGTGTGTAACCTCATGCAGTCGCTCGTCGCTCGTTTTCAGCGACAATCTGGTCCAGCGACCCCATTTTAAACTTCCCTCTAGTCAAAAATTTACTGGCTCATACAATTTTATGTACCTGTATGTATTGATATAGAAGATATAGATATCATCATCTCACTGGCCTTATCCCATACATTGTTGGGGTCGGCACTTGATTCAACCCGATGTGGCTCCATGTTAGTCGCAATCAACTTATTAACTCCTTGTCCGTTATGTGCGCCTGGTACTTCGTGTACCATATCATCATCTCCCTGGCCTTATCCCATACATTGTTGGGGTCGGCACTTGATTCAACCCGATGTGGCTCCATGTTAGTCGCAATCAACTTATTAACTCCTTGTCAGTTATGTGCGCCTGGTACTTCGTGTACCATATCATCATCTCCCTGGCCTTATCCTATACATTGTTGGGGTCGGCACTTGATTCAACGCGATGTGGCTGATCACCTGATTTTTATACGAAGCGACTGCCATCTGACCTTCGCAACCCCTTTAACGAGGAAAATCTGTGAACTGGGTTAAACCAGTCGTCAGACTATATTTGGCCTCCGAGTGACCTGTAACGATTGCCAAAGATGATAAATTGTGAACCGGGACCAACGGCTTAACGTGCTCTCCAAGGCACGGAGAGAACTGGCTAGAGCTAGGGTTGCTTAACTTCGCTGATCGAATGATATGCGCAATAGCAACTGTGCCACGAGCTCCTCAGATATATTGATAATATTTTTATCAATTCTATTCCAGAATCATGGGTTGAGCTGAACACGGGCGGTGGCCTCGCCGCTGTGGAGAACGAATACATCCGCCTGTTGCGGGAGGCCCAGAGGGAGAGTCGGGACTCCTCCGTGAGGCACTCCCGCGCTTCTAGCGTCAAGGGCAGGTGAGGTACTACATGTTTACAGAGGGCCTGGTTCACAGTACTCCCTATATAGTAATAACAACATACATATGCTCACGCCTGTATTCCCCGAAGGGGTAGGCAGAGGTGTTGTAATCACAACACCCACTTTTCACCGAAGATGATTAAGTGCCAACGTGACAGATGGTGAGTCCATCGCCGTCTCAGACACTTTACATAGGTCATTGAATTACTTCTCAGAAATATGCAGGTTTCCTCACGATGTTTTCCTTCACCGTAAAGCACGTGGTGTGAAATCACTGTACACAAGTTTTTTTTAGGAAAACTCATGCTCAAGCCCCGAGGCCACCACGGCTCTCAATGAGAATGAGAGGGTATAAAGGGTTAGTAAGGATAATATACGTCAACTTAGGTATATGTATCAAATTGCATGCGGTCAGGTTTGCAGTTGTAAGGCGTCTTAACATAAATCGACTTGTCCGGCTGTTTGCCTGACTTGGAACGATTTGTTGAAATATAGAATAAATACACATACATACATATGCTCACGCCTGTATTCCCCGAAGGGGTAAGCAGAGGTGTTGTTGTTGTAACAACACCCACAATTCACCGAATATAATCAAGTGCCAACGTGACAGAGGGTGAGTCTATCGCCGTCTCTGGCACTATACATACGTGTTTGAATTACTTCTCAGACATATGCAGGAGAGACTGACGGTCAGCGGTTGAATTTTTTTCTTTTTTTTCAGCAAATCCTTATATGAATCAGCGTCATTCAGAAGAAACTGAGCACAGCTCGGTCAACCACGTTCTCATACTTAAATAAAATTTCTTTTCCAGTCCGAAATCACCGCCCAACAGTCCGAACCTAGAACCTTCCACTGAAGATGAGCTGAAAGGAGTCTACATCAACTGCTGGAGGGTGAGTCCATCATATTTAGCTATACATATCTCGTCATCATCTCCCTGACCTTATCTCATAGGTAAACTGTTCGGGTTGGCACTTGATTCAACCCGATGTGGCTGATCACCTGATTTTTATACGAAGCTACTGCCATCTGACCTTCGCAACCCCTTTAACGAGGAAAATCTGTGATCTGAGTTAAACCAGTTGTCAGACTATTTTAGGCCTCTGACTGACCTGTAACGATTGCCAAAGATGATAAATTGTCAACCGGGACCGACGGCTTAACGTGCTCTCCGAAGCACGGAGGGAGCTCGGGCGGTCATCCGTCCAATTACTGGCTAGGGTTGCTTAACTTCGCTGATCAAATGATATGCGCAATAGCACTGTGCCACTGTACTAATAATAACATTGTATAATATTTTTTTAAAAGAGTAATTGTTGTATTTCTTGCCGGGTTCTTGTCAGCAAAAGCTACCTTCCGAACCCGGTGGTAACATTTATAATCGTGTATAAAGTATTTTGTGTCCTTCTGACGATTTGAAAGTGCTTTGTAAGAAGTCTAATCAAATAAAGATATTTTGAATTTTTAATTTGATTATGTAGTCTTATGGTTACTAAATAGTTTCATGTCATTGTCGACAAACCTTTCAATGTTACTTAAATAAACCATGCTTGTAACAAATAGTATGATTGTTAAAAAAATAAATTCGTCAGTATAATAAATTTCATTTTTTATAGGATGACTCCAACGATTGGGTTTGGGAATGGAGCAGCAGACCTGACCAGGTACCACCCAAGTAAGTGTACACATTATTGGACGCAAGTTCGAATCTCAGCGGGGCCTGTACCAATGTTTTTCTAAAAACTTCTGTACAATTATATCACACCACGTGCTTTACGGTGAAGGAAAACATCGTGAGGAAACCTGCATATTTCTGAGAAGTAATTCAAACACGTATGTATAGTGGCTGAGACGGCGATGGACTCACCATCTGTCACGTTGGCACTTAATCATCTTGTGTGAAAAGTGTGTGTTGTTATTACAACACCTCTGCCTACCCCTTCGGGGAATACAGGCGTGAGCATATGTATGTATGTTTTAATGTTTATTGTGACTTCCGCTTTATTTTGTATGGGTGGTAATTAAGTAAGTGGTTCCCAGAGACTGGCGTTTCAAGCACCCGACGCATCCCCGAGGACCTCCCTCGGCCACCTCCTCCATCGAGGTGCTGGACCAACAGCTGACCGCCCCAACAATGCAACAGGTCAGTCTGCCTATATACAGGTGTCGGAGAAAAAGGAACAGTTGTCTTCTAGAAGTTGTTGTGTTTTATGAATATATCACTATGTTGAAGTCGTAAAATATTTAGCTCCAACGATAACGTAGTTATAGGCTATGGTTGCTAAGGGCCGAAGAGCTCGCGGCCTTAAGCGATTGAATGAACGCGCGGCCGCGTTTACCTACATTACGTACCGGGTCATTGAACTTGGTACATTAAGGAGAAGGTTCATGGTTTGGTTAAATGGTTTTATGGGATTATTTCAGGAACTGGGACTGGGAGAAAAGAAATAAAAACGTAGTTAGAGTTGACGTAAATAACTCTACGTTACCGCTGATTTTTATACCAAAATAAGGTCTTGATATGTTCTACTTTGAACGTCAATTACTCGAAAAAGGAAGAAGATCTTTTTGTCATAATAATTTTAAGTGCATCCTAAAATTATACCCTATCACATATTTTAACAGCTGTCCTATTTTTCCTGATTGTATGTACCTATGGCGCGAGGCGAATATAAACATTACCACAATACTTACGCTGCATGCTCGTAACTCGAAGAATAACAATTTAAAAATATTTATATTACAAGCTTTTATAAGAATTTATTACATAGAGAAAAAAAATCATGTTCTCAGCAAGCTCT
This sequence comes from Watsonalla binaria, assembly GCA_929442735.1. NCBI lineage: Eukaryota > Metazoa > Arthropoda > Insecta > Lepidoptera > Drepanidae > Watsonalla > Watsonalla binaria. The sequence goes on along the minus strand of OV838948.1, from coordinate 629,888 downwards.
GTCATTTAATACCCATACTGTGATAGCGCAGAAATAATAACTAGTCCGCCATCTTGGATGATCCGCCATATTGGATATTACAATGACGTCATGCCAAGCCAAGCATGCATTGCCATAAAATAAACCAAACAGGTCAATCGACATTTAAATTATATTTGTCTGTATAAATAATATAATGTCCATTGGTGAGCAATAAAGGATATAGTATTATGTGTGGATATGTATATACAGAGTCACTGCCTGTCGGTCCGTCGGTCGTGTCTGTTCAGTCGTGGCGCGCTCGCGGCCGTCGTGGTCACCAACATCGTGTCGCTGCTGCTCGGCGCTGGCATCGGGTGAGTTTACCATACACATCATACACCACCATCATCTCCCTGGCCTTATCCTTTACATTGTTGTGATCGGCACTTGATTCAACCCGATGTGGCTCCATGTTAGTCACAATCAACTTATTAACTCCTTGTCCGTTATGTGCGCCTGGTACTTCGTGTACCATATCATCATCTCCCTGGCCTTATACCATACATTGTTGGGGTCGGCACTTGATTCAACCCGATGTGGCTGATCACCTGATTTATATACGAAGCGACTGCTATCTGACCTTCGTAACCCAATTAAACGAGGAAATCTGTGATCTGGGTTAAACCAGTTGTCAGAATATTTTAGGCCTCCGACTGACCTGTAACGCCTTCCAAAGATGATAAATTGGCAACCAGGACCGACGGCTTAACGTGCTCTCCGAGGCACGGAGGGAACTCGGGCGGTCACCCATCCAATTACTGGCTAGAGCTAGGGTTGCTTAATTTCGCTGATCGAATGATAAGCGCAATAGCAACTGTGCCACGAGCTCCTCATCACACATCATACACCACCATACATACAAATCCTATGTATGACCGTGTATATATCATCGTCATGCACGTTCATAAATTACTATGTATATCTATAATAAAGAGCCGTGGAGGTCTTGGGGTTTGAGCAGTCGTCTGCTACGCAAGCAACGCAAGTTCGAATCACAGCGGGGCCTGTACCAATGAGTTTTTCTAAACAAAAACTTATTTCACATAACTTTACGGTGAAGGAAAACATCGTGAGGAAACCTGCATGTCTGAGAAGTGGATGTATAGTGCCTAAGACGGCGATGACTCTCTCACGTTGGCCCTTAATCATCATGGGAAAAGTGAGTGTTGCATATGTCTGAGAAGTAATTGTATAGTGGCTAACGCGGCGATAGACTCACCATCTGTCACGTTGGCACTTAATCATCTTGTGAAAAGTGTGTGTTGTTATTACAACACGTCTGCCTACCCCTTCGAGGAATACAGGCGTGAGCACATGTTTAAAAGTATCAACGCTAATTAGTTTTTTTATTATTCACAGTGTATGGCTGAGTAAACGCGGCATTCTGCCCCCAAGATTGATAATACTCAACTGAGTCGGAAACAAGACTGATTTCGAGTGACCACACTAGATGGATAACGCGATCGACGAGAAAGAATTTTTTTTTTCGAGGATCCAAAAAACTTAAAAAAAAAATTTTTTCGATTTTTAAATATGTATAATTAAAAAAAAAAAAACCTTTATTACGCAAGACACGCAAAATTTAACTTTGAATGGATTTTCGCGTCAAATACATATGTTTGCCACCTACTTTAGCCGCGTTTGATTATATAAGAGGAATAAAAAAATTGCAGTAGCCTTGAGGTTTGAGCAGTCACCTGCTACGCAAGCGACGCAAGTTCGACTCCCAACCAATGAGTTTTTCTGAAAACCTTGTGTTCAGTGATTTCACCCCACGTGCTTTACGGTGAAGGAAAACATCGTGAGGAAACCTGCATATTTCTGAGAAGTAATTCAAAGACGTATGTATAGTGCCTGAGACGGCGATGGACTCACCATCTGTCACGTTGGCACTTAATCATCTTGTGTGAAAAGTGTGTGTTGTGATAACAACACCTCTGCCTACCCCTTCGGGGAATACAGGCGTGAGGATATGTATGTATATATGTATTTTTTGATATTTTTTCGTAGTTCGATCGCGTTTGTGTCCGTATATATGTATGGTATAGTATTTTAAATATTATTAGATAATTAGCAGCGTAATTTTTGTTTTTAAATTAGCAAGAAAAAAATTTTTTTAGATTTTTTCGAACATTCATGTTTCTGCTTCGATAGTTATCTAATAATATAAAAAATCTGTATGTATGTTAGTTTTTGGAGGGAAGCAACTTATACATACATAATTTTAATATTAAAAGTGTATTTGTAGGCCACTTTTGTACTTTTACACGAGCTTTTAACAAAAATCTTGGTTTTTATTTGACAAAAAAAAATCTGGAATTTTTTGTTAATTATAATGATAATTTTGAAGATACAGTAAGATCTACGTATTATTAGGAAACATGCATTCTTATTTACTAAATAACAGCTTGTTATATCGAGTTCTGTCAATAATTTGTCAAATAACAACCAGAATGTATTTTCCTCGAGCCTAAGAATTACTAAAAAAAAAATCTTCTCCTTTTCTTCAAAAAATTTGTTTCAAACTGTCTTTTCCTAGCACAATATTTATGTCAGAAGCGGTTTTTATTATTTTAATAAATATTAGAGAAATGTTTAAATTTATGAAGAAAATGCTTAAGAATTGGTTTTCGTAATTTTTTTATATAATTACCAGATAATATCTATGTTAACTCGAAATTATATTGTTAAAAAATTATATTGGTTTACAAGGTAACATTATCCTAACGGCAATAGAAAGTATTTTTATTTTATTTATTTAATGGCGACGAGCTTAAGTACAGCTATTCCGCCAATTTCATGTGAATGTTAATAATAAAATCTTGTCTATTGTTAAAATGTGAAGGAAACCAATAAATTCCTCTGACGTTATGTAAAATGAACGTGAATGACATATGTCAAGTGACAGATTCATGTCATTTACATTTTTTGACGTTTCTATAAGCGAAAGCGCGGGAGAATGTTATTTTGTTTAGACCTGTGTCCCCTACCATGAGCTCTTATTGCGATCATAGTTTGACTCTTATTACATACATACATACATATGCTCACGCCTGTATCCCATGGGGGTAGGCAGAGACCACTGTTTGCCACATGCTACGATCCTTACATACTTCTTTCGCTTCATCCACATTCATGCATCTCTTCATACACTTTCTTCGGTTACGAGTGCTCCTAATTTGACCTTTCTGAAAAATACTATTAATTTGGTCATAGTAGTTCTTCCTTGGACGCCCTCTACCGACACTACCGGTCACATTCGCTCTATAAATTTCTTTCGTTAATCGCCTTTCACTCATCCTTTCGATATGTCCAAACCATCTCAACATACTTTTTTCAATTCTGGTCACCACATCATTCTTCAACTTGCAACTGTCTCTTATCACACTATTTTTCATACGATCTACAATGGTGACCCCACACATACTTCGTAACGACCGCATTTCCACTGCATTCACTCTACTTTCATGTTTACTCTTATTATGAGAGAGATTATATACATCGCACCCTCAGGCCGATGATGGCTCAACTCAAAGGCGAAAATAATTATGTTAAGATCATAAGACAGACCTCAAAATCTATTTCTACGCATAGTTTTTATATATTTGCAATATTTTGAAAATATAAAATACATTGTATTCAAACAGGTAAAATAATCCTCTATTGCGACATAATACGTCAGATACATCTGTCAATGTCACACAGCTAAACGCTCATTGTAATGAGAGTTCATGGTTAGGCCCCAGATTATAAAATGTTTTCACGGTTTTGTTTCACAGGATTAAATACATTTAATACCTATACGGACCCAACGTACTCTACGGAGTGTGTGTGACGTCATCTTGGTTCAATTACGTGATCTAGTTGTCACGGAAAAAGGATACATTGTGAAATAATAAAAAATGTTTAATCTGTCATAGATGGAGGGAATTTAATTTGTCTATTGATAGTTATTTTTTTCTTTATCATTTCTGTAATTCTAAATAAAGGAATACATAATATTTTGTAATTGGTTACTTTTAAGTTTTAATTCGTAGATTAAATTCGCTAGATGTCATTATTATTTGTTTTGGAATTTGCGTGTGTCTCGTTTGGAGGTTTACAATTAACAGCATAAGGTGTTTATTTTTTTTTCTTAAACCTCGGAACGTGCATAGTGCCACGTTATTCAATGTTTTATGTCTAGATACGCGATTTAAAAAAAAGTTTTATGTAGCCAAACCTTTTTGACATTAAATATTGAATAAAATTCTAAATTTATAAATATATTGCATTATGAACACATCGCCACGTGTAATCATTAATGTTAAGAGCTTAAACTATAAGTAAACGCATTTTTATTAACATTTGTTTTTATTTCAACTTAACCCTTCTTTATCCACAAAGCAAGTTCTTCTCCCGATTCAATTCAGGAAAGATAACCATAAAAGAAAAAAAAATCTTTTTTTTTTATTAGATGATATGGCGCCATTTTATTTATGCTGAGAAGTACTTTGGATCAATTTAAAAAATAAAGATCTTATCTGTGAGCTGTCAAATGTCAAAAATAAAGTGATTATTTTTCGGCAATAAAAACATCATGCCAGTGCAACCCGTTATTGACATTCTACGATGTGTCAAGTCCAAATAGCGTACCAGAAATATCGTGTCCGACAGCTAGCGTAAACATGGCGGAACTCAGGGTCGGTAGCAGCCTCAACAAATAGCGCCTAATTAGTGCCATATTTAAAAAAAAAGAGCCACAATATTTACGGAAATATAGGACTTTGTTCATACACATCCTAGATCTGAATAACGGCTTGCGCTAAGATGATATTTTTACTGCAAAAAAAATAGTGCCTCAGTATGCAAGTTTTTTGAATGATTGTTCCGTGGAGAGCTTCCCACAGACAAGCAACTCAAATAACATTCGTCCTACCGTTAAGCTAGCGTACACAATGGATTATATTTAATCTTAAATAAAAAAATTTGAAAAGAGTAATTACTGAGTTCCTTGCCAGGTTCTTCTCAGTAAAAGCAACCTTACGAACCTGGCGGTAGCATGTGTAATATTTTAAATTATGTCTTTCTGACGATTTGAGAGTGCTTTGTAAAAAGTCTAATCGAATAAAGATATTTTTGGCTTTGACTTTGACTTAATCACTCTAATTAATAAATTACTAATGACTATTACTTAAGAGTGTGTAGGTACTGTACAATCCCAAAATCGATATTCCCTAGTGGCATTTAATACCAGTTGCATATTGCTACGCAATTTTTTTCTCAATAGTGTCCTTTTATGAGGGGATTTCTTACCATACACAAAATTTATTATTTCAAAGCTTATTTTCTACGCGAGTTTTCTACCCATTCGTAAAATATTCGATACCAACTTCAAAAGTAAGTAGATATGATTAATTAATTGAGACCCGTTCAATGCAAACTTCTAAAACGGAACGCATCCAATCCGCAATTTTTATAGTCTGTCCCTCATCTGTCAATTTGTCAAATTCATAATGGCGGATTAGTTATTGCAGCAAAACATTTCATCACGTTTACTGATCCTAAAAAATAGCCTAAAATAACAAATACATGCTATCTGCTTGTTAATTAAAACGTTATTTATTTAAAATGTCGACTGTAGTGTCCGACTGCTTCACTATCGGCAGTATCGTGGCGACGAGAACGTGTTACAATGAGAGTATCGAGGGCGAAGTTTTGGCTTTCGATCCACAAACTAAAATGCTTATTCTAAAGTGTCCGTCTTCGAGTGGCAATCCTAAGCGCCACGACGTGAATATCGTGAACCTGTCGTTGGTCAGCGACGTTCAGATCAAGAAGGAAGTCAACACGGCCCCAGAACCACCGCAGTCGCTAAACCTGCATCGACTCAACACTAGAGTGCGGAATTCAATAGAAAATAAAAGAAGACTGGTTAGTATATTTTTTTTGGATATGGTCTCTCGCAGTTGGTAGGGGGGAGTTACCTCCACTGCTTAACCGGACTAAAGGGCGAGACCCAAGGGCCTCCAGCCGAGCTAATACTTAAAAACTAAGGACACCCCGGTGCGGGGCTCGGACCTCGGCTTAGGGCGTTGCTGGGGGATATAGGAGCTAGGGAGCTGGATCTGAGTGGTGTTATTTAGGGACATGTTTAAGGCTAGTGGCACGGCGCGCGCCGGCCCTGGCAGAGGACGGAACAATGGTCGGTTTGAGGTTTGTATATGACCTCGTTTGTCTTTTTAACTCATCTTATCATAGACTAGGGTACGATATTTATGAAAACAGTCATACCATAAATTCATCAGAAGTACATTCAAATGGTGTTAAAAGATAGGTTCATCATCGTGCTGCTTGTGGGGGCTGGTCATCTCAAGCTACACCTTTGACAGACAGACAGAGACAGTTTTTATATTTATACTTTCATTTGCATTTAGTAAAAAGCTGTTGTGTATTCTTGATATAGACAAGGGAGCCGTGGTGGCCTTGAGGTTTGATCAGTCCCTCGCAATGCAAGTTCTCATCCCAGCGGGGCCTGTTCTAATGAGATTTACTAAAAAAAAACTTAAGTACAGTGATTTCACACCACATGCTCTACGGTGAAGGAAAACATTGTGAGGAAACCTGCGTATGTCTGAGAAGTATTTCATAGACTGTATATTGTCACTCTGGCACTTAATCATCTTGTGTGAAAAGTGGATGTTGTGATTACAACACCTCTGCCTACCCGTTCCGGGAATACAGAAGTGTCGGGAAAATAGGACAGCTGTTAAAATATGTGACAGGGTAATTTTAGGATGCTAATAAAATTATTATGACAAAAATATCTTTTTCCGTTTTCGAGAAATTGACCTTCAAAGTTGACCATATCAAGACATTATTTTTGCATAAAAATCAACAGTAACATAGAGTTATTCACGTGAAATGTATAACTACGTTTTTATTTTTTCTCTCCCACTAAGAGTTCCAGAAATAATCCCATAAAACCATTTTTAGAAACCATTAACCTTCTCCTTAATGTTCCAAGTTCAATGACCTCGTACGTAATGTAGGTAAACGCGGCCGCGCGTTCATTCAATCGCTTAAGGCCGCGAGCTCTTCGGCCCTTAGCAACCATAGCCTATAACTACGTTATCGTTGGAGCTAGATATTTTACGACTTCAACATAGTTATATGTTCATAAAACCTTACAACTTCTAGAAGACAACTGTTCCTTTTTCTCCAACGCCCTGTATATAAACAAGTTTCTGTGTCTGTCAGAGCTTTAACATCAATACTAGGATCTCCATATTTAAGTGGAGGAAGTTGCTCTGCAAATTTTAACTATACCTCCTCAATTAATTCCAGGTATCAGCTCTATCAGCATGCCTGGACCCCGAGGGTCAGAGGCTGTTCCTGGCTATAGCGAGGGTGATCGAAGATGTGTCCTGGTCCGGACAGGACATACGGGTTTATAATGAAGTACTCATCACCCCTCCATATAAGGTATTGACTTCTGTTTTGCTCATTAGTAAATATAACTGGCGAAATGTGGCTGTACTATAAGTACATCGGGGCCTAAGCCTTTAATTAATAATTTTTATTTACAGGTGGACAATGTTATAGGGGACAAAGACTCCAAACCATATAATTACATAAGAAAATTTGTTGAGAAACATTGGCGTGATCACCGCGACTATGGCAACACCAGCCACTCATAATATAACCTTTAAATAACCTATACTGGGTGTCGGGGAAAATAGGACAGCTGTTAAAATATGTGATAGGGTATTATTTTAGGAAGCAAATAAAATTATTATGACAAAAATATCTTCTTCCGTTTTCCAGTAATTGATGTTCAAAGTTGAAAATATCAAGACATTATTTAGGCATAAAAATCAGCGTAACGTAAAGTTATTCACGTGAAATCTAACTATGTTATTGTCTCACCAATAGTTCCTGAAATAATCTCATAAAACCATTTTTCGAAACCATCAACCTGCTCCTTAATGTACCAAGTTCAATGACCTGGTACGTAATGTAGGTAAACGCGGCCGCGCGTTCATTCAATCGCTTAAGGCCGCGAGCTCTTCGGCCCTTAGCAACCATAGCCTATAACTACGTTATCGTTGGAGCTAGATATTTTACGACTTCAACATAGTGATATATTCATAAAACACAGCAACTTCTAGAAGACAACTGTTCCTTTTTCTCCAACACTCTGTACATTATCTGTTGTATGGAATAAACAATATTACCCCTGTTGGTGAACTAGACGCCATTATAAATGTTGGTATGTGAGTGTTAGAGCTATCATCGGAGTACAGAACCTGGCTGACCGAACTCCATTTCTTTTCAAAAAAAATAAAAGATACTTGACGTTTTCACATAATTTTTTATGTGAAAACGTCAAGTATCTTTTATTTTTTTATATAAAAATAAAAGATACTTGATATCTTTTATTTAAAAAAACATATCGGTGTCATTTGTCCTCGAACCGGTGTATAGTCTAATTCCGTTACCACCCGATAAGCTGGAAGCCTCGCGTCTGAGATATCGTAACTTGACACATGTCGGAGAAATATACTGTCGTATTGTAATGATATTGTTGCAATTTTTCATTGCCTGAAAACATGGTCAAAACGATGTTTTCGGAACCTCTACACACTACATTTCATGAAAATCGTTGGAGGCGTTTTCAAGATTCAGAATATATATATTTGTAGGGGGAGCTACGACATTACACCGGAATATTTTGTTATGCTCAATCTATCTGTTTGCTTTTCTCGCTCAGAGAATCAGCATTGCTATTCAACGTGGCAATGCTGCCAGCCTTCTTGGCACGATCCCGAGAGACACCGATTTGGGACAAGTTTTCTACTTGTAATTAGTTTTTAGTTACTTATTAGTTACTTAATAAAATTTATAAAGATCTGTAAACTAAATTTATGTTTAAAATTATTTTTTTATCTGTAGCAAACTCAAACTCAAAAATATCTTTATTTGATTAGACTTCTTACAAAGTACTTTCAAATCGTCAGAAGGACACAAAATACATTATACATCACGCATTATGCAAGTCACACAGAGTAAAATATAATTCCGACATTCTGGTCATTCACAAATTTTTTATTTTATTTTTTTACGTCCATTCATTATCTGTAACATAAGCACAGATTATAACCAAATTAATAATGTTGTTTATTCCATGCAAAGAATATTATTATTTACATTTCACAAAGATTAATGTCGAAAATTAATTAAATATATATTCAGGTTTTTGTTTAGCTTCCATAAATCTAATTGGATTTTGCGAATGATTGAAAACTGTTGTTTCAAAGCCGAGCGAAAGACATGATATATTGAATAACTAGCGGACGTCACGCGGTTTCACTCGCGTAGTTCTCGTTCCCGTGGGAGTACGGGGATAAAATAAAGCCTATATTACTCTGATGATGTAGCTTTCCAATGGTGAAAGAATTTTTGAAATCGTCACAGTAGTTTTGGAGTTTATTAATTACAAACATACACACAAAAATACAAATATTTCCTCTTTATAATAATAGTGTAGAAAACGAGAAAAGTATATAAGGAAAAGTAAAGTATTATCTTTCATGTTTTTTTAATAGATTAACGAAATTTATGGTAAAGATGTTCAAATTCAAAATATCTTTATTCGATTAGACTTTTTACAAAGTACTTTCAAATCGTCAGAAAGACACGATTACATAGGATTATACATGCTACCGCCAGGTTCGGAAGGTTGCTGTTACTGACAAGAACCTGGCAAGAAACTCAGTAATTACTCTTTTAGTAAAAGTTATTTTACAAAACAATATATATATATATATATATATATATATATATAAGCCCATGGACATAGTTCCAGTGCACATTCGTGTTTTTTAGTGAAGATTTTCTCGGATACAAAGAAATTACTTTTATTTCAAGTAAATGTATTGATTGAGCTTCTGAAACACCGGGTTTAACTTTTTTTAAATTTAATCTTAAATTCGCAAAGTTCAATTATGACAGTGTATGTATTATGTTATATTATTCTTCTGGCAACTCCAAATATTGGAATATTTTATAAACTGTGTTACCATGACAGAAAAATACAATGATTAGGCTAATAAGTAATATAGATTTGGTTTTCATTAAAATAACTTTTTCACTGTCACGATAACGACATGATAGACGACACCGATATCGGTCGGTATTAGAGCGTTTCTCTTGCACTGTGGCGTCGTCCGATATCGTCCTGATAATTTGTAGGCGACGATATCGTGAACGATAACGACAGTGTGAAAGCGTTCACACTTTAGAGGAATTACAGGTGCTTTGAAAATAGTGGGGCGAACTGAGAGCTTTGTGAGTTTTTCACAGCCGCCGTCACAAGTCATCGCGTCGAGGTAAACGCAGATTTGTATAGGATCGAAACAGCGCCATCTGTCGGCATAAAGTTGACACTATTGTGAGCCCATACAAATCTGCGTTTACGACGCGATGTGTGACGGCGATTTTTAGAAAACTCGGCCATCAGTATCCCTATCACGGGCCACCGTTTACGTTATCTTTACTCACTAGCGTCTCCGTGGAATAATGGTATGAAAAATTGTGCAGCGACGCCTATCGGTGACGTGAAGAACTAAAATATCTCATACAATTATTGCGAATGACGCTAGCGAGTATACGATGAGTCCAACGATATCGTGTCGTTACCGTTATCGTTCAATGTAAAAGCGCCTGTAGCGGCTACTTGTCGAATCACTGCACTTTATAGTCAATGTGGGCAGAGGATGATGTCAATGTCCTTTCATTTCATTTATTGGCGATGAGCTTAAGTAAAACTATTCCGCCAATGTCAAGTGATTGTTGAGAATAATATCTTGTGAATTGTTAAAAATATGTGGAGGAACCTATTGGATTCCTCGCTGTCAAAATCATTTTATCGATGTCAATGTCAATAGGGTGGCTGTAAGGGTTGTCAAATAAACCGACCGATGTCAATGAATGCCTTTAATGCACTGAAATATAATTGTTGTGTGTGCAGTTTTATAATACAATACAAAATGTACAGCTTTGTCTGTATATACTGCATTTATTTAGTTTTTTTCCAATAAAAATGCACATTTGAACACTCAAAATTTTAATTTATGTCATGGTAACACAGTTCCCTGTAGCATATTGTTTATTTATCGGTTTAAAAGTGGAAAATATGTTAAAAAAAACCGCAAAATTAGATATTTTCGCAGTTTTATTTCCACCTAGTAATCCTTACCATAATAAATAAGCCGTGGTGGCCTCGAGGTTTGAGCAGTCGTCTGCTACGCAAGCGACGCAAGCTCGAATCCCAGCGGGGACCAATGAGTTTTTCTAAAAAACTTATGTACAGTGATTTCACACCACGTGCTTTACGGTGAAGGAAAACATCATGAGGAAACCTGCATATGTCTGAGAAGTAATTCAATGACGTAAGTATAGTGGCTGAGACGGCGATGGACTCACCATCTGTCACGTTGGCACTTAATCATCTTGTGTGAAAAGTGTGTGTTGTGATTACAACACCTCTGTCTACTCCTTCGGGGAATACAGGCGTGAGCGTATGTATGTATGTATGTAATCCTTGCCAAAATTAGGCCATGTCTGTTGACGTCACGATCTGCCTATCCCCAAGGAATGCAGGGCCTGTAGATAAGTAACATCCTCACGCTTCGCTAGTGTACTGGAATGACATATGTCACGTGACTGATTTATGCCATTACAATACATTTTGTATGCGTTAAGGTGCAACCTGATGTAAGCCGCTCGACGCTCGTTTCCAGCGACGAATGTGGTCACGTGATTGGAGCGGCTGCATGTCGTAGTTCCTTTTTGAGTCGCCGGAAATTTAAAATGGGGTCACTTGACCACATTTGTCGCTGGAATCGAGCGTCGGGAGGCTGCATGTGGTTGGACGTTTAGAGAATGTTACTTTGTCTAGGGCTAATGATGTAATAGTTATGAAAAAGATATTTCTTATAGCAGTCCATTGAGTTCGGTGACCACTTACCATCAGGTGAGCCGTATGATGCTTGTTTGACAACAGAATTCAGTGGTTTTAAAAAGACAGAATATTTAGGTGATGGTCTTCTTAAACGAATGGATTCACCATCTTTCTACGAGGCTGGGTATCTCGGATTCAGGGTACCGTACCCAAAGGGTGAAACGGTGTCCTAATTCCATAAAGGTGCAACCTGTAGCCGCTCGACGCTCGTTTCCAGCGACAAATTTGGGCACGTGACCCCATTTTAAATTTCTCGCGACTCAAAAAGAACTATGTCATGCAGCCGCTCCTATCACGTATCGCTACATATCACGTGACTACATTTGTCACTGGAAACGAGCGTCGAGCGGCTTACTTACATCAGGTTGCACCTTAAAAACAGATAGAACGGCTTTTAGAAATAGAAATGGAATTAATATTTATTCACATGAAATACAAACATATATTCACGCCTGTATTTCCCGAAGGGGTAGGCAGAGGTGTTGTAATCACAACACCCACTTTTCACACAAGATGATTAAGTGCCAACGTGACAGATGGTGAGTCCATCGCCGTCTCAGACACTTTACATACGTCTTTGAGTTACTTCTCAGACATGCAGGTTTCCTCACGATGTTTTCCTTCACCGTAAAGCACGTGGTGTGAAGTCACTTGTACATAAGTTTTTTAGAAAAACTCATTGGCACAGGCCCCGCTGGGATTCGCACTTGCATAGCTGGCGACTGCTCTAACCTCGAGGCCACCACGGCTGTTTTTGACATGAAATATGGTGATACAAAGGGAAGGTGTTATTAAGGTCATAAGAATCACATATTTCACGCAATTTGAGGGCATGTAAATATTAACTTAATTATCTAATTAAGTACTGCAGTTACATTTTAACCACATATTAAACATATCAGCATTTATTTTCCCATTATCTTTATTATCTTTATATACATCTTTCTTTTGTCTCACACCGCATCCTGTTTTCAAATGTACTAGAGCACCAGAGTGATAAAGTGCTTGTTTTATAGTTTTAAGTCGATTTCAGTGACGTTGTTTGATGGAGCACTCGTAACCGAAGAAAGTGTATGAAGAGATGCATGAATGTGGATGAAGCGAAAGAAGTATGTAAGGATCGTAGCATGTGGCAAACAGTGGTCTCTGCCTACCCTATGGGATACAGGCGTGAGCATATGTATGTATGTTGTTTGATGTAAAACTACCAGGAGAACAGAATACTAGAGGAGTCTGTTTTAAATCACGTGTTTGTCTCCCTCTCTCCGTTGACGTTTGAGTTCTAGAACCAATCAGAAGAGATTAGGATAACTACCCTCTTTCAAGTATTTTTCTTTTAATCACGTTTTAAGTGTCCCTCTCTATGACGTTTGTCTTTGGATTTAAATTTATAGTCTTTTGACGTTTATCAAGTGTCAAATCATATTTAGAACCAATGAGGGGAGTTTAAAAGTACCCTCTTTTTAATTATTATTTCGTATTAAGTACCAGGAGATCAGAATGCTAGAGGAGCATGCTTTGATTAAAAATTTCTACAGCATATCTCCATTGACGTCTGTCTATGGTTATTTAAGTGTCAAACGGCTGTCAAAATCAAGATCAAATGTCAAAATAATTTCCAAACTACCCTCCTACCTTTAGCCCTCATCAATACAGCTGTCATTAAATTAACATATTTTGCAGTAATTATACTTTTCATGCTCACTAAAATGCCTTTGCTTGCGGCGACGTCTGAATGACGGGTTGTCCACTTCCCTATATGATGGTTGAGGAGGTCAATGGCTGGCATTCACGTCATACTTGTGAACAGGTGCTGCTTGTGGGGGCTGGTCATCTCAAGCTACGCATTTAGTTATAAGGAGATGTACTAGATTTTTAGTTATGTTAATTTTTATCGAAATTTGTGCATTGGAACATTGTCCATGAGGTTACGATTCTTAAATTATTTATTTTGTATTCCTTATTTTTTAAAAGAGTAATTACAGAGTTCCTTGCCATGTTCTTCTCAGTAAAAGCAACCTTCCGAACCTGGCGGTATCATGTATAATACTGTATAATTATGTCATTCTGACGATTTGAAAGTACTTTGTAAAAAGTCTAATCGAATAAAGATACTTTTGACTTTGACATGAATTTTTTGTTATCTAGAGGAATAAAACACACAGCTTGGATTCATAACGATTATAATTCTACAACAGATTACATAGATTATTTGATTCAAGGTGTTACAGAGTTTATAATGGCAACATTCAACAGTGATATTTCTAATTGGCAACACTAAGGCCTTATTTAAAATAATCTTAAAACTATGACATGTGCTCTACTGAAGTATTTGTTCTAAATAAGCATTGATATAAGCTATAGTTCCTTTCGAGCCATATTTATATGAAATGGTTAATTACCACAGTATAAGATTGATTTTACATGACATACACATTTCTTAAGTCGGTCAGGATCACGAATAGCTCAGTTGGCAGACCAACTGCACGGTGTGAAGAGGTCGTGAGTTCGAGGTCAGCCTCGTGTTCGTATTTTTCTTGACTAATTTTAAGAAATTATCAGAGCGTGTTCCGAAGACAATAGTTGCAAAATAGGTGGAGTTTACTCGACCTAAGTTAGTAATTTGACATTTTAACCAATGCTTGCCATATGGGTTGGTCTAGAATAAGAGTCTCCACCCAATAGCTAGGGTCTAAGAATATGGCTATGGTATCCCCTGCCTGTCGTAAGAGGCGACTAAAAGGGGGCCGGAGGGCCTGCTGGCGGTGGTCGGGGTGGGAGCTTTGACCACCGGCGCGGGCCCGGGAAGGTGGCCAAGCTATGTGGCTCGCGCTGCCGCCCACAGCGAGGTCTCCAGGGGCGGCGTCACAGCTGCCCCGGGGATGTGCCCCGGCAAAGTGTGGGGGGACACCGGTGCGTTCTATCAGAGTACCCGGGGTCACCCCTGAGCACTGAGAAGGGGCACCGGGGGGGTTTTAGTGAGGTAAAAATCCCACATACCCCGATCTGCCTCTCCCAGGGCGGTCGGGGACCTTTTGAAGGTTTCCCCCTCGTCAACAAAAAAGAATAGAGTATTTTGACGCACTTTTTGTACAGAACATAGGCTGGTGGTACATAAATAAATCTATACATAGTGGTGTGAACGCGCTAATCTCAGGAACTACTGGTCCGATTTCAAAAAATATGTCATTGTTCGATAGTGCATTTATCGAGGAAGGTTATATTCGATAAGATCCGTAATAAAATTGCGATTTTGTGGTTTTGACCAACATTACCAGCTATACTTTTTTTACATATATTTATTAACTTTCAATGACAAGCTCTTAACTATGGTACTACAAATAGTATATTTATGGAATGATTTCAATAAACTACACAAAAACGGGTCATCTACAATATTTGATTATATTATATGAGTGATTTGAAAAATTATTCCAATGTTCGATGCAGGGTGTCGGTGAAAATAGGACAGCTGTTGAAATATGTGATAGGGTATAATTTTAGGAAGCAAATAAAATTATTATGACAAAAATATCTTCTTCCGTTTTCGAGTAATTGACGTTCAAAGTTGACCATATCAAGACATTATTTTCGCATAAAAATCAGCGGTAACGTAGAGTTATTCACGTGAAATCTAATAGTTCCTGAAATAATCCCATAAAACCATCAACCTGCTCCTTAACTGTCCAAGTTCAATGACCTGGTACGTAATGTAGGTAAACGCGGGCGCGCGTTCATTCAATCGCTTAAGGCCGCGAGCTCTTCGGCCCTTAGCAACCATAGCCTATAACTACGTTATCGTTGGAGCTAGATATTTTACGACTTCAACATAGTGATATATTCATAAAACACTACAACTGCTAGAAGACAACTGTTCCATTTTCTCCGACTCCCTGTATATTATCATACGTTAAAGTAAGCGTTAGCCCAGTGGATACAGTCGCAGGCAGAAGCTAATACAATTATAGACAGATGTCAGACACAGATATAAATAGATGACGTGAGTATATAAGTACCTGGTTGACCGAGCTGTGCACGGTTTCTTAAACAGACAAAAAATTAAAAAAAATCCCACATTAGAAACAAACTTGACGTTCTCTCATAAAAAAGCAGGTCAGGTCATTTGGCTTCGAACCGGTGTTTAGTCTAATTCCGTTACCACCCGATAGGCTGGAAGCCTCCCGTCTGAGATATCGTAACTTGACACATGTCGGAGACATATACTGTCGTATTGTAATGATATTGTTGCAATTTTTCATTGCCTGAAAACATGGTTAAAGCAATGTTTTCTGGAGATGAAACCTAGCTAGATAAATTTTTGGCCCTACACACAAAATTTTATGAAAATCGTTGGAGCCGTTCCCAAAATTCAGAATATATATTCAGCGATCTTGTGTAACGTGGAGGTACAGGGTCCAGACGGGGAGCTACCTTACAACGGGAGATACTATTATAAATACAGATATATAATAGAATCTGAATCTCGGAAACGGCTCCAACGATTTTCATGAAATTTAGTGTGTAGGGGGTTTCAAGGGTAAAAATTTGATCTAGCTAGGTTTCATTTTCAGAAAAAATCGTTTTGACCATGTTTTCAGGCACTGAAAAACTCATACAATAGTATTACAACAGTAAATTTCGCCGACATCTGTCAAGTTATGGTAGCTCAGACGTGAGGCTTCCATCTTACGGGGCGATAACGGAACTAGAGTACCACGGGAGAGACTGACGTCAACCAGGTGCTATCTGTTAAGCTGACAACGTTTTCGTATGTAATTCTATAGCCTGGTAGCTTTTGGTAGATTTAATTCACCAGCTTCGTGACGTAGTTGCTTGGGAACAACCCTGTCATTCCTCGGAGCTCACCTGGGAACAAAAATAACATATAAACATGGCTGGCATTCACGTCATACTTGTGAACATGTGCTGCTTGTGGGGGCTGGTCATCTCAAGCTACGCATTTATTTATAAGTAGATGTACTATATTTTTAGTTATGTTAATTTTTATCGACATTTGTGCATTGGAACTTTGTCCATGAGCTTACGTTTCTTAAGCGAATAAATCGCTTGTACTCTTAAAATTGTATAATATTTTTTAAAAGTGTAATTACTGAGTTCCTTGCCAGGTTCTTCTCAGTAACAGCAACCTTCCGAACCTGGCGGTATCATGTATAATACTGTATAATTATGACATTCTGACGATTTGAAAGTACTTTGTAAAAAGTCTAATCGACTAAAGATATTTTTGACTTTGACTTTAAAATTCTGGAGTCGCAGTGTTTCTACGGAACCCTTATTTATAAAGACCTTGCCTTAGTTACTCCTTGTAACATCAGCTACTTGTCTGTGAAAGTTCTGTTAGAATTGGTCCAGCCGTTTCGGAGATTATCCGAAGATATTTCTTTATAAAACAGTTTTTTTTCGGGGTAGCAGTCGCCTGCTACGCAAGCGACGCAAGTTCGAATCCCAGCCGGGCCTGTACCAGTGAGTTTTTCTAAACACGTATGTGCAGTGATTTCACACCACGTGCTTTACGGTGAAGAAAACATCGTGAGGAAACCTGCATATTTCTAAGAAGTAATTCAAACACGTATGTATAGTGGCTGAGACGGCGATGGACTCACCATCTGTCACGTTGGCATTTTTATTTATGTTTAATTTTTCAGAACCGTAATTTGCAATTCCAAGTAAGCTTCTCACTAAACGCATTAGATTATAAACAGACACTTTAATTTTATTTATCTGTATAGATGTATATATAGTTTCAGTGTATGTAATATCTGTGTTAGTACTTACCCTGCCACCAGGATGGGTCTTGGCTTCGATCCGTGACAGCGATAATATCGTCCTTCTCGAAACTCAACTCGTCCGCGTTCTGCGCAGCGTATGGGTATAATGCAATTACCTGCAAATATTACATACATACATAAATACATACATACCAGGGTTTTTACGGATGTAAAAATTTTGACATCCGCGGATGCAGATACGGATTTTGGTATTTAAAAAATATATTTTTAAGTGAATATACAGGTGTCGGTGAAAATAGGACAGCTGTTCAAATATGTGATAGGGTATAATTTTAGGAAGCAAGTGAAATTATTATGACAAAAATATCTTCTTCCGTTTTCGAGTAATTGACGTTCAAAGTTGACCATATCAAGACCTTATTGTAGCATAAAAATCAGCGGTAACGTTAACTACGTTTTTATCTTTTTTCTCCCACTAATAGTTCCTGAATTAATTCCATAAAACCATTTTTCGAAACCATTAACCTTCTCCTTAATGTAACAAGTTCAATGACCTGGTACGTAATGTAGGTAAACGCGGCCGCGCGTTCATTCAATCGCTTAAGGCCGCGAGCTCTTCGGCCCTTAGCAACCATAGCCTATAACTACGTTATCGTTGGAGCTAGATATTTTACGACTTCAACATAGTGATATATTCATATAACACAACAACTTCTAGATTATATATGTGTGAGAAGTAATTCAAACACGTATGTATAGTGTCTGAGACGGCGATGGACTCACCATCTGCCACGTTGGCACTTAATCATGTTCGGTGTAAATTGGGTGTGGTAGCCTCTGCCTACTAGGATATATTACCTTATCGATGACAGTCTCGGTAGGCATCGTGTCCATCTTGGATAAAACCGGCGTGGTCCTGCCCGACGTGCGACCCGAGTTTTGCAGTATCTGTATAATTATTTAATTACACTACACCACCTTCGCTACCACAAAGCTGCATTAATCATCAGAACCTGGTTGACCATATCAGAAACGGCTCCAACGATTTTCATTACATTTAGTGTGTAGAGGATTTCAGCGGCAAAAAATAGATCTAGCTAGGTTTCATTTATGGAAAACATAGTTTTGACCAATGAAAAATAGCTACAATATCATTACAATACGAAAGTAAATGTCTCCGACATGTGTCAAGTTACGATATCTCAGACGGGAGGCTTCCAGCCTATCGGGTGGTAACGGAATTATACTATACACCGGTTCGAGTACCAATGACAGTGATTCTGTTTTTATTTGAGAATACGTCAAGTTTTCTCTTTTGTGAGAAAAATAATACCAGCTCGGACAACCAGGTTCTATATGTTATACTGGCAACAGAGATACATTATCTGTGAAAATGTCAACTGTCTATCTATCACAGTTCATGGAATAGATGGACGGAGACTGGGGAGAATTAGTAATAAGGTTCCCTTTGCGTACGAAACCCTAGATAGGTGCACACCTTGACAGTGAGTTTTTCAAAAAACTTATGTACAGTGATTTCTCACCACGTGCTTTACGGTGAAGGAAAACATCGTGAGGAAACCTGCATATTTCTGACCTGTATAGTAGCTGAGACGGCGATGGACTCACCATCACGTTGGCACTCAATCACATTCGGTGAAAAGTGGGTGTTGTGATTACAGCACCTCTGCCTACCACTTCGGGGAATACAGGCGTGAGCATATGTATGTATGTATGTACCTTGACATAACTGGCCGGGAACCATCCGACCTGCCTCCCACGACCCTTGCACTGCAGTTCTCCCTCCCACCAGCCGCTGTCCGCCTTCTTGCGGATCACCAGCAACTGGCCCTTCTGGAGAGACAGCTGCTCCGAGCTGGAGAGATGGCAATATAACCGAGTGATCAAACCAAAACAATAAAGCAAATTACAAGAGCAGAAGCGAGACGCAAGTTCGAATCCCAGCGGGGCCTGTACCAATGAGTTTTTCTAAAAAACGTATGTACAGTGATTTCACACCACGCGCTTTACGGTGAAGGAAACATTAGTGAAATCATTCCTGAAATAATCCCATAAAAGCATCAACCTTCCCCTTAATGTACCAAGTTCAATGACCTGGTACGCACTGTAGGTAAACGCGGCCGCGCGTTCATTCAATCGCTTAAGGCCGCGAGCTCTTCGGCCCTTAGCAACCATAGCCTATAACTACGTTATCGTTGGAGCTAGATATTTTACGACTTCAACATAGTGATATATTCATAAAACACAACAACTTCTAGAAGACAACTGTTCTTTTTTCTCCGACACCTGTATATGGTATACCTGTTGGCGGTGTATGTGGCGAGTGCCTGAGCCACCTCATGCCTCCTCCGTCCGGTGGCTGAGTCCCTCCCCGAGTCCCTGCGGGCGGAGCCCCGGGAGGACCCGTTGCTGCCGGTGATGGCCGCCACCTCCGACGATACTGGCGTCGATGACTTCTGCTCCTAGAACAGATATTTAGATTTATAAAACATATAAATAACACCCACATAACACCGAATATGATTAAGTGCCAACGTGACTTGGTGGCCTTGGGGTTAGAGCAGTCGCCTGCTACGCAAACGGCGCAAGTTCGAATCTCAGCGGGGCCTGTACCAACGAGTTTTTCTTAAAACTTAAAACTTAAAACCCTAGATAGGTGCACACCTTGACAATGAGTTTTTCAAAAAACTTTTGTGCAGTGATTTCACACCACGTGCTTTACGATGAAGGAAAACATCGTGAGGAAACTTGCATATGTCTGAGAAGTAATTCAAAGACGTATGTATAGTGCCTGAGACGGCGATTGACTCACCCTCTGTCACGTTGGCACTTGATCATATTCGGTGAAATGTGGGTGTTGTTGTTACAACACCTCTGCTTACCCCTTCGGGGATGGCGTGAGAATATTTATTATAAAAATATATATTATTGCTTTCTGCTAGTACCTCAGTAATTCTGGGAACATATAAATATTTGTATCTTCACTTACCTGTGGTAAATCCACGGGAGGTTCGAAAGGCTCCGGTTGCGACACTGGTTGCGGCTCCGGTTGCACTGGTTGCTGTGGTTGCGGTTCTGGTTGCACTGGTTGTATCGGTTGCTCGGGTGCCTCAGGCTCTGTTGTCTCTGGTATGGTCGCTATGACGTCACCAGCGGCCGCTATGCCATCTTTGGTCACGTAGTTGGATGGGAAGATACCGGTTCTGGAAATAAATGGAATCTATTAATTGTTTGTATTCTCCGAAGGGGTAGGCAGAGGTGTTGTAATAACAACACACACTTTTCACACAAGATGTTTGAATTACTTCTCAGTTGTATACAGGATGTCGGAGAAAAAGGAACAGTTGTCTTCTAGAAGTTGTAGTGTATTATGAATATATCACTATGTTGAAGTCGTAAAATATCTAGCTCCAACGATAACGTAGTTATAGGCTATGGTTGCTAAGGGCCGAAGAGCTCGCGGCCTTAAGCGATTGAATGAACGCGCGGCCGCGTTTACCTACATTACGTACCAGGTCATTGAACTTGGTACATTAAGGAGCAGGTTAATGGTTTCGAAAAATGGTTCTATTGGATTATTTCAGGAATTATTGTGTGAGAAAAAAATTCGAAACATAGTTAGATTTCACGTGAATAACTCTACGTTACAGCTGATTTTTATGCGAAAACTTTGAACGTCAATTACTCGAAAACGGAAGAAGATATTTTTGTCATAATAATTGTATTTGCTTCCTAAAATTATACCCTATCACATATATTAACAGCTGTCCTATTTTCCCCAACACCCTGTATACTCCCTTGTCACTCTACTAATGTAACTGTTCTATCCACCACTTGTCAGACCCTACCTGCTTCCAATACGTCCAGTCCACCAGTCACCGTCCCTCCTCATCACCTCGATCCTCTCGCCAGCCTCAAAGTTCAGGTCACCAGGCTCGGCCGACGCGTATGGGTAGGCAGCTATGTAGAAATCACCGCCTTCTATAATAAAATAACATTTTAATTATACACATAACTAGCTTTGCCCCGCTGTTTCTCTCGCATAGACTTACTCTCAATGGTGGGTTGATTTCGTAGAGTACTTATTTTCTATTAAATATTACTTGCTCCCTGTAACATCAGCTATTTGCCAGTAAAAGTTCAATTAAAATAGACCCAGGTGTTTCAAGGAATTATCCAAACACCTGAGTACTTATATTTGATTGCTTATTTTTTTACTGTGAGCTGTCCTTTCGATAAAAATTGTGAATTGAATATTTGCAATCACAATTTCTGAGTCATAATGTCTAAGACTATCCCAACATCCAACTGTCAAAATATCTAACACTATCCTAACGTCCAACTGTCAAAATATCTAACACTATCCTAACATCCAACTGTCAAAATATCTTACACTATCCCCACATCCAACTGTCAAAATATCTTACACTATCCTAACATCCAACTGTCAAAATATCTAAGACTATCCAAACATCTAAGTGTCAAAATATCTAAGACTATCCTAACATCCAACTGTCAAAATATCTAAGACTATCCAAACATCCAACTGTCAAAATATCTAAGACTATCCTAACATCCAACTGTCAAAATATCTAACACTATCCTAACATCCAACTGCCAAAATATCTTAGACTATCCTAACATCCAACTGTCAAAATATCTAACACTATCCTAACATCCAACTGTCAAAATATCTTAGACTATCCTAACATCCAACTGTCAAAATATCTTAGACTATCCTAACATCCAACTGTCAAAATATCTTAGACTACCCTAACATCCAACTGTCAAAATATCCTTTCCTTTCCTTTATTAATTGTCAAAATATTTAAGACTATCCTAACATCCAAGTGTCAAAATGAAAGAAAAATATGTTTACATACCAACAGGTGGCATCGCACCTCCCAGATCATTGGCTAACTCAGCCTCAGGCACCTCCGCTATGCCTGAAAACAAAGAGCAGACATTTATATATATATATATGACGGGAATGTGGACCCAGTAATGTTTTTAAAAATAGTGACGTCGGCTGTGCCGACGCCATTAGCATCATTATTATTGGAGTTTTCCATTTCTCGATGACAATTAAAACGATTAACTGTTTATCAATCAAAAATCACTTTTTAATTAGAATTAATTACAAAGTTTACTTAAATAGTCACTATTAATTAGATGTTCGCTGTCTGAGCGCAGACAATCGAATGCCCTGTCCGCTGGAACGGGCGCCCTTTTTATCCGCACTGTAGTGGGGCGATCGCAGTGGGGCGACCGGTCGTTGTGATTCACTTGTTTACGCAGTTCGAAACACGTGCAGCGATGACGTGGCTCATCGCATGTTGTTTTGCGCCGATATATATATATATATAGCGTTTCTCCACTCGCTACATAGATGGCGCTACTCGCTAACATATGTGATGTTTGGGTACAAATACGCGAGAACCTAAATCGCGCTGAGTTTTCGAACGCATTGCCTTTTACTATACACAAATTTCCAACTAGAACAATTAGAGCCGCCGTTCCCCAGACATGACGCCCGTCTGGCGTCATGTCTGGTGGCTGGAAGATCTTCCCTCTGATGGGGAAGAGCATGATCACTCGCTCCCCACACATATTTTATACTAAAAAAAAGTGTCAAACAGTATACAGCCCGCCTGATGGTAAGCTACTGCAGCCTATGAACGTGACCAACACCAAGGGTTGCACTCATACATTAAATAGCTTAATCATTACAGCTCATCAGAATGTGAGCGAGTGGCGCCATCTATTTAACGAGCAGAGAAGCTCTTTAGTTAGTTATCGTGTAACGCCATCTATGTAAAAAGCAGGGAAGCTCATCCAATAATAAGCGAGCGGCGTCATTTATGTAGAGAGCGAAGAACTATTAAGTTGTAAGAGTCATCTATTAAAAAAAGTACAGGAGCTTGTGCTTCAACGTGTAGCGCCATCTATGTATAAAGCAGAGAAACGCATCCCGTTGTTAGCGAGTGGCGCCATCTACGTATAAAGCAGAGAAACGCATCCTGTTGTTAGCGAGTGGCGCCATCTATATATAAAGCAGAGAAACGCATCCTGTTGTTAGCGAGTGGCGCCATCTATGTAGCGAGCGGAGAAGTCGTTCGATGTCAACTGACCTTCCAGCTGTGTCTTCGTCTCCAGCGGTTCAATGACCTCGGCGTAGGCTGGTGTAGCATTGATGTCTTCCACGTAAGACTCCGGGAACCAGCCCGACTGACCTGTGGGGATGTCAGCTGTAAGTCAAAAAGGCCACTTTGGGAGAATCATAATGTGATCCGAATATGATTCATCATCGAAATGACAAAATTACACTTAGGTGCAATTCATATTATGATTCACGAATGATTACAATAATTGTAGATGTTAGTCCCTAACTAACTTTTAATGATGCTATTTGTCACAAAAGCAATTCATATTTTGCTGTGAGCCGTGGTGGCCTCGGGGTTTGGGCTGTCGCCTGCGACGCAAGCGACGCAAGTTCGAATCCCAGCGGGGCCTGTACCAATGAATTTTTCTAAAAAACTTTTGTACAGTGATTTCACACCACGTGCTTTACGGTGAAGGAAAACATCGTGAGGAAACCTGCATATGTCTGAGAAGTAATTCAATGAAGTATGTAAAGTGTCTGAAAGGCGATAGACTCACCATCTGTCACGTTGGCACTTAATCATCTTCGGTGTAAAGTGTGTATTAGGGGAATACAGGCGTGAGCATATGTATAAATATGTACTATAATATGCTCTATCACAAAGTTTCTGTTTGATTGCCTTAAACCTTAAATATGTATAGTTGACACATTGTACCTCTGGCCATCCCCCACCGCCAGCCCGGCTCAGCATCTCCCCGCGGCGCCGTGGCGTCACTCACCTGGACACAACATCATTCAAATAGATACAGTACATCACTGCCCTGCAATCCTACTCATCACAAATATCGTAAGCAGTTCCTTTCTGAAAAGTACTATCTCCAAATTGCCGTCACATTGCCAACTATCCTGCATGTACTCTTTTATTTTATGTTAATAATATATTAAAAAGTAACTAAAAACTAATTACAAGTAGTAAACTTGTCCCAAATCGGTGTCTCTCGGGATCGTGCCAAGAAGGCTGGCAGCATTGCCACGTTGAATAGCAATGCTGATTCTCTGAGCGAGGTAACCCCAGCCCGCTTGTCACGAGAAGCTTCTACCAGACGACGTGCAACCTCTTTGACTAGTTGATGAGCATCTGGACCCCAAGGCCCCAGAGTTTCAACCGCAAACGCAGAAAATATGTATCCTTGACCAATAGCTGTAAGTTCAAAAAGTTCACAAAGCAGAAAGCTATTACAGTTGAAAAGATGTCAGCTTAGCCTATATCTCCCACCCTTGTCCCATACATTGTGGCTGATCACCTGATTTTTATACGAAGCGACTGCCATCTGACCTTCGCAACCCCTTTAACGACGAAAATCTGTGATCTGGGTTAAACCAGTTGTCAGACTATTTTAGGCCTCCGACTGACCTGTAACGATTGCCAAAGATGATAAATTGTCAACCGGGACCGACGGCTTTACGTGCTCTCCGAGGCACGGAGAGGACTCGGGCGGACACCCATCTTCGCTGATCGAATGATACGCCCAATAGCAACTGTGCCACGAGCTCCTCTCTCCTCCACGAACATTATTTTATATATATATTTACCAAATCGCCGGGCTGTAAGCTCAATTCATCAACAGTCCTGGCGGTGAACTCGTAGACGCAGCGCCATTTCGGCGCCGACGATGCCGTGGACACTGCGGTCACAGGTTCAATCGCTAAACATACAGACACAACATTTTATGTATATTTATGTACCAAGCCTGTAGTCGCCTGCTACGCGTTTTTATAAAAAACTTATGTACAGTGATATCACACCGCGTGCTTTACGGTGAAGGAAAACATCGTGAGGAAACCTGCATATTTCTTAGAAGTAATTCAATGACGTATGTAAAGTGTCTGAGACGGCGATGGACTCACCCTCTGTCACGTTGGCACTTAATCATCTTTGGTGAAATGTGGGTGTTGTTACAACACCTCTGCTTACCCCTTCGGGGACCCTTCTGGGATGGCGTGAGCATATTTAAATTTAAATTTTAAATTATAATATTATAAAGAGGAAAACTTTGTTTGTTTGGTTGTAATGAATAGGCTCAAAAACTACTGGACCGATTTCAAAAATTCCTTCACCATTGGATAGCTACATCATAAGCGAGTAACACAGGCTTTATTCTATCCCTGTACTCCCACGGGAACGGGAACTACGCGGGTGAAACCGCGTGAGGTCCGCTTGTTTTAGTATATAGTTACCAGTAGCGGCGGGTGCGTCTCCCCAAGCTTCGTTGGTGGCCGTTTCCCCCCAAGCATTGTCACTGGCTCCCCACTCCGGCTCTGGAACATACACACTGGATGACGGGACGATCACTTCCCTCTATGATGGTTGAGGAGGTCAATGGCTGGCATTAACTTCATACTTGTGAACAGGTGCTGCTTGTGGGGGCTGGTCATCTCAAGCTACACATTTAGTTATAAGTAGATGTACTAGCTTTTTAGTTATGTAAATTTTTATTGACATTTGTACATTGGAACATTGTCCATGAGCTTACGTTTCTTAAATTATTTATTTTGTATTCTTTAAATTGTATAATATTTTTGTAGAGTAATTACTGAGTTCCTTGCCAGGTTCTTGTCAGTAAAAGCATCCTTCCGAACCTGGCGGTATCATGTATAATACTGTATAATTATGTCATTCTGACGATTTGAAAGTACTTTGTAAGAAGTCTAATCGAATAAAGATATTTTTGATTTTGACTTAAAATAACCAAGCTGTAGACAGAGGTGTACTGATAATACACCCACATTCCGCCGATTATGTTTAAGTCCCATGTAATAGGGGCGAGCCTATTTCCATTAACTTCAACTTCTCAGACATATGCAGGTTTCCTCACGATGTTTTCCTTCACCGTAAAGCACGTGGTGTGAAATCACTGTACATAAGTTTTTAGAAAAGCTCATTGGTACAGGCCCTGCTGGGATTCGAACTTGCATCGCTTGCGTAGCAGGCGACTGCTCAAACCCCAAGCCCAGCTCCTAATAAATTAAGCAACGCAAAATTAAAAGAAAAATTATGGAATTTCTTATTTTACACGGGTGTTATTATTATATTTGCTTCCTAAAATTATACCCTATCACATATTTTAACGGCTGTCCTATTATCCCCAACCATTTTTCGAAACCATGAACCTTCTCCTTAATGTACCAAGTTCAATGACCTGGTACGTAATGTAGGTAAACGCGGCCGCGCGTTCATTCAATCGCTTAAGGCCGCGAGCTCTTCGGCCCTTAGCAACCATAGCCTATAACTACGTTATCGTTGGAGCTAGATATTTTACGACTTCAACATAGTGATATATTCATAAAACACTACAACTTCTAGAAGACAACTGTTCCATTTCCTCCGGCCCTATAATAGACATGTCCCCACCAGTCGGCCAGCCTCCCTCGGCGGGCGCCGTGCTTCGCCTCTCGATGTAGTTCTGTCTCTTCTGCTCGTATAGCGCCCACACCCTCTCACACTTGTCGACCAGCTGCTCCACTCCGCTCGTCAAGTCAGTCAATTGTGACTTGTTCGTTTCCAAGTCTGACTTCTTGCTCTCCACTAGTGCCCTAGCTGTTTCCACCTGGAAGAAGAAAATATACATTTGTGTGTGTCACCATTTTAGCCCTGGCCATGCATATGCTCATGCCTGTATCCCCCGAAGGGGTAGGCAGAGGTGTCGGAATCACAACACACACTTTTCACACAAGATGATTAAGTGCCAACGTGACAGATGGTGAGTCCATCGCCGTCTCAAGACACTTTACATACGTCATTGAATTACTTCTCAGACATATGCAGGTTTCCTCACGATGTTTTCCTTCACCGTAAGGCACGTGGTGTGAAATAACTGTGCATACGTTTTTTTTTTAGATAAACTCATTGGTACAGGTCCCGCTGGGATTCAAACTTGCATCGCTTGCGTAGCAGGGTATTGCTCAAACTCCAAGGCCACCACGGCTCGTAATGTTATGACCATTTGCGTTCGGTACCATTTTAGTCCTGGCCATTTGTGTAGGTCACCATTTAAGTTAAAACCATTTGTATGTTTTAACAAATGGCTTGGACCATTGTTTATTTGTTCATCATAAGCCATTTTAAAACCTAAAATGGTCAGAATGCTCTTGTACAACATTCATATTGCCTTATCTAATTCAAATATGTACACTACCTTCTCCTTCAGCTGCTTCAGAGTGACCTCCATCATATTAAGTTGCCCATCTTCGCCCGCACCTTCGGACGCCTTCTCCTGAAAATGTAATGGTTCGATGAAAAAACTAGCAAAGTGCGAGTAGGGCTTATTGAATCGATGTTTATTGGATGACTAGCGGACCTCACGCGGTTTCACCCGCGTAGATCCCGTTCCCGTGGGGGTACGGGGATAAAATAAAGCCTGTGTTACTCGCTGTTGATGAAGCTATCCAATGGTGAAGGATTTTTTGAAATCGGTCCAGTAGTTTTTGAGCCTATTCATTACAACCAAACAAACAAAGTTTTCCTCTTTATAGTATTAGTATAGATATGTGGAACGTATGACAATGCTTAATTTTGTTGTTTAATGTAATTAAAAAAATATAATATAACTTAAATATTTATAACAGAATAGGGAAAAGCGGCCAAGAACGCCTTTATTCTCCGAAGGTCTAGGCAGAGGTTTTGTAATAACAACACCCACTTTTTACACAAGATAATTAAGTGTTGTAATTTTACTCTTCCTTCTTTTGAATTTGGTTAAAACATTCACAGCTAACTTTGCATCTTCGTAAATTCGCTAACAGTAGGACGTGCAGATGCGTCGTTATCAGTAAAGGGGTCAAAAATAAATAAAAATAAAATACCTTGGCGTCCAGTTCAGCCTTCTCCTTGTTCAGCGCGATCTGTTTCGCGTTCAGCTCCTTCACCTTGGCCTTCAGCTGCTGCATCTCCGACATGCTGGCGTCGCGGTCTGACCTACAATAACATAATATAAAAGTTCAAGTACAAAATATCTTTATTCAGAAACTCAACAATTACTCTTTTAAAATAAAAAACTTATGTACAGTGATTTCACACCACGTGCTTTACGGTGAAGGAAAGCATCGTGAGGAAACCAGTATATGTCTGAGAAGTAATTTAAAAGACGTATGTATAGTGGCTGAGACGGCGATGGCCTCACCATCTGCCCAACGGCGGATCCAGGGGGGAGCTGGTTGCAGGACTTATTTATATAATTTGTCTAATAAGTCCTTGACTTGACCACGACTATGTGACCCTCTCCAGGCGCCAAAGCTGGATCCTCCCTTGGATCTGTCACGTTGGCACCGTATGACAAATTAGGCCTGAGAGCCAGGATCAGTCGGAGCTGACCTTGGTTGGTTGAATGAAACACCGTAACATGATTCGATAACTACTATGGAAATGTGTGTGCTATATACGTTATGAAAAGAGACTTTCGACAGCGCGATCTAAAAAGATATAACGCCATCTTGTGAGAAATAGTTACACTAACTTGGTGAAGGATATTCTACGTTTAACTTGTAACTTAATCTTCGGGGAAAAGTGGGTGTTGTTATTACCTCTGCCTACCATTTCTAGGATAGCGTGAATATATTTTATTTACAGCCTTACCTCATTCCATCAATAGTACATTTAGCAGCGGCCACAGCTGTCCTCGTCTCTCTGATATCCTTCGCCAGATTGCTGGCCCGCACGCCGATGGTGCTCAGCTCGGCTGATAGAGCCTGGTTCTTGGATTTCAGACTCAGAACCTTATTTTGCTCTTCAGTACGTAAAGCTTCTAATTCACGAGTTCTGAAAATGAAGGCAAAATATAAAGAGACTACAAGGTTTTTACCCAAATGTTTTCGTGTCTTGTATACAGGGTGTCGGAGACAATGGAACAGTTGTCTTCTAGAAGTTGTAGGGTTTTATGAATATTTAATATCTAGCTCCAACGATAACGTAGTTATAGGCTATGGTTGCTAAGGGCCGAAGAGCTCGCGGCCTTAAGCGATTGAATGAACGCGCGGCCGCGTTTACCTACATAACGTACCAGGTCATTGAACTTGGTACATTAAGGAGAAGGTTCATGGTTTCGAAAAATGGCTTTAGGGATTTTTTCATGAATTAGTGAGGTGGGAGAAAAAAAATAAAAACGTAGTTGGATTTCACGTAAATAAAACTACGTTACCACTGATTTTTATGCGAAAATAATGTCTTGATATGGTCAACTTTGAACGTTAATTACTCGAAAACGGAAGAAGATATTTTTGTCATAATAATTTTATTTGCTTCCTAAAATTATACCCTATCACATATTTTAACAGCTGTCCTATTTTCTCCGACACCCTGAACTAGCGGTACGTAACGGTTTCGCTCATGTAGACTTAATGTCATGGGAGGCATTGAGGAACTCTTATTTAAAAAAAAATGCCTAAATTCTTAATCACTTATAACATTAGTAATCTGCCAGTGAAAGTACCGTAGTCCTGCTTCTTCGGAGAATAGCCGGAACAAACAGACAGACAGACGTACAGAGATAAGGAAATCGTTTTTTATGTGAGTATCGTCTAAACTTACATATGCTCACGTCTGTATCCCATGGGGGTAGGCAGAGACCACCGTTTGCCACATGCTACGATCCTTACATACTTCTTTCGTTTCATCCACATTCATGCATCTCTTCATACACTTTCTTCGGTTACGAGTGCTCCGAATTTGACCTTTCTGATAAATACTATTAATTTGTTCATAGTAGTTGTTCCTTGGACGCCCTCTACCGACACTTCCGGTCACATTCGCTCTATAAATGTGTTTCGTTAATCGCCTTTCACTCATCCTTTCGATATGTCCAAACCATCTCAACATATTTCCTTCAATTCTGGTCACCACATCATTCTTCAACTTGC
Source organism: Watsonalla binaria (assembly GCA_929442735.1). Lineage (NCBI taxonomy): Eukaryota > Metazoa > Arthropoda > Insecta > Lepidoptera > Drepanidae > Watsonalla > Watsonalla binaria. The sequence goes on along the minus strand of OV838948.1, from coordinate 599,077 downwards.
AACTGTCTTTCATATGCATTCGGTGGAAAGCTGTTGTTAATTTGGTATTAACAGACACTTCAACTGTATCTATCTCTATACCTTTTCTTTTCCCACTCGAGCTGGCACTGTCTCTCCATCTCTTTCCTTGCAGCTTCTCTTTTCTCCTGTGAAAAGTCATACTTGTGTGATCCTACTGTGAACAGGTGCTGCTTGTGGGGGCTGGTCATCTCAAGCTACGCATTTAGTTATAAGTAGATGTACTAGATTTTTAGTTATGTTAATTTTATCGAAATTTGTGCATTGGAACATTGTCCATGAGCTTACGTTTCTTAAATTATTTATTTTGTATTCTTTAAATTGTATAATATTTTTGAAAAGAGTAATTACTGAGTTCCTTGCCAGGTTCTTCTCAGTAAAAGCAACCTTCCGAACCTGGCGGTATCATGTATAATACTGTATAATTATGTCATTCTGACGATTTTAAATTACTTTGTAAAAAGTCTAATCGAATAAAGATATTTTTGACTTTAACTTTGAAATAATAATGATCTCCTACCGAATTTCGGTTACGGCGGCTAATAAACGTGGATCAGCCATGTGCGCAGGAGATATGATAGTGCACGCGTGTGTGCAAACACAGGTGCACTGTTTATTGGGTCACTCTCATAGTGGGATGGGAGGACATCAGACACGACCGGAGAGAGGTCAGGGAGGACCGACGGTGCAACGTGCACACCGACCCACCCAACTTACAAACTACGGGCATTTATTGTGAATTTATTGACAGAAAAACACAATATAAAATGTTGACCCGACCAGGGAATCGAACCCGGGACATCGGCAGGCGAACATACTGACAAAATGGTCACTCAGATGCAATTCATATTATGATTCTCAAATGATAAATATTTCTCAATTCACCTGTTTCACACTTTCCTATGAAGATTCCTAAAATGGTCCACAAAATATGAATTGCTTTTGTGACAAATAGCATCATGAAAAGTTAGTTAGGGACTAACATCTACAATTATTGTAATCATTCGTGAATCATTATATGAATTGCACCTAAGTGACCATTTTGTCATTTCAATGATGAATCATATTCGGATCACATTATGATTCTCCCAAAGTAGCCTTTTTAGACCTACTGTATAGATTTTGTTAAAACCAATTGATTAATACCTGTTCCTCCTTCTGCTTCCTCAACAACTCCTCCTGCTCTTTCTTCTGCGCCTCCAGGCGGAGTTTCTCTCTCTTCTCCGCTTCTTCCCTCTCTTTTCGCTCCCTCTCCGCCTGCATTTATTAATTTTACCCGATGCTAATGTTACTATGTGAGTGTTTAAATTGAAAAAAATATTGCAATGGTCAAGTCATTTTATTTATATTATGAGACGGCGAAAATTGTATCACACTTTACGTACACATTATTTTTCATATTTAACATCGTTGAAACCCGCAATGAACTTCAACAAATATATCATTCATACTATTTTGGTTGAACCGATTTGGCTAATATCAAAATTACCCAAATCGTTCCAGCTATTCTCAAGTTTTAGCGAGAGTAACGAACAGCACAAGATATAAATTATTTTAAATATTGATATGGCCCAATAAAGATGTTTTTAGGTTAGCTTATTACGTAATATATAAGGACAGAGGGTCCCTTAAGTCCCCTAAGGTCCCCACGTGAACTTGTGAACAGGTGCTGATAGTGGGGGCTGGTCATCTCAAGCTACGCATTTAGTTATAACTAGATATTTAATTATGTTAATTTTATCGACATTTGTGCATTGGAACTTTGTCCATGAGCTTAAGTTTCTTAAATTATTTATTTTGTATTCTTTGAATTGTATAATATTTTTGAAAAGAGTAATTACTGATTTTCTTGTCAGGTTCTTCTCAGTAAAAGCATCCTTCCGAACCTGGCGGTATCATGTATAATACTGTATAATTATGTCATTCTGACTAAGATTATTACATATTTGCTGGGGATGACACTGATCTCTCACTCTCACCACATTATTTTGATACACTGTATAATCGAATCGGTTAGAATTATCCAAAAAGCGGATTAGGCAACTTACTAGGGGCCCGAGGATAACAGGAGAAGAAGGTAAAAGAAGGAGGCCCAGTGCCCAGTTAGAGGTCTGGAGTATTCCCCGAAGGGGTAGGCAGAGGTGTTGTTATCACAACATGACTTTTCACCGAAGATGATTAAGTGCCAACGTGAGTCTATCGTCGTCTCAGCCACTATACATACGTGTTTGAATTACTTCTCAGACATATGCAGGTTTCCTCACGATGTTTTCCTTCACCGTAAAGCACGTGGTGTGAAATCACTGTACATAAGTTTTTTAGAAAAAACTCATTGGTACAGACCCGCTGGGATTCGAACTTGCGTCGCTTGCATAGCAGGCGACTGCTCAAACCTCAAGGCCACCACGGCTAATTGTTATATATTTCTAAAAAGTATTTGTTCCAAAGTATTTATAGTGGAGACCCCGGGTCTGTAGTCCCGGTTGCCCCGGGCCCAGATAATTGCATTGCCTCGGGTCCCAGATAATGTTAATCCGGCCATAATGTTATCATTAGCAAAACATAACGAATATTAGATAGACATTAAAAGCCAATAATTTATTAGCGCAACACTAAATAAATGAAGGAAAAAAAAAATTGTATATCAATAAGATTAAACCACAAAAAATATAAACTAAGTTTACTAAAATAGAAATATTAAAAGCATTTAAGTTATAGATAAAATTATTTATATAATCGTAATTATAAAATTAAAACTGCATACCGAAAATTTTGAATACTACCAACAAAAAATGGCGTAAAACTTTATTAGCATACAAAAAATATAAAGTAAGACTCTGATTATGTCAGAGAAAAAGAGAAAGGCCATAAAAAATTATTAGAATGTGAACATGGCCTTTACTAACGCAAACACTATTGAACGAATTATGATGAAGCTAACCAGTTATATAGCAAACTAGCTTCAGCCCGCGACTTTGCACGTATGATATCCACCTTAATTTACCTCCTAAATTCAATTCAATTCAATTCAAAATATCTTTATTTGATTAGACTTCTTACAAAGTACTTTCAAATCGTCAGAAGGACACAAAATACATTATACATGATTATAAATGTTACCACCGGGTTCGGAAGGTAGCTTTTGTTGACAAGAACCCGGCAAGAAACTCAACAATTACTCTTTTAAAAAAATATATATTATACAATGTTTTTGGTTACAGTATTTATATCTCATGAATATAAGCTCATGGACACAGCACAAATAAGCTTTACCGCTCGTGCAGAGATGTATTTTTATTTATAGACAAGCGGGCGAAGCTGCGAGCGGTCACTAGTACTGATTATATTATATATATTTACCTCAGCCTCCTGAGAAGCGTGCAAAGAATAAATAACTTTTTAATAAATTCAACAAAAGATATACAGGGTGTCGGGGAAAATAGGACAGCTGTTAAAATATGTGATAGGGTATAATTTTAGGAAGCAAATACAATTATTATGACAAAAATATCTTCTTCCGCTTTAGAGTAAATCACGTTCAAAGTTGACCATATCAAGACCTTATTGTAGCATAAAAATCAGCGGTAACGTTAACTACGTTTTTATCTTTTTTCTCCCACTAATAGTTCCTGAAATAATTCCATAGAACCATTTTTCGAAACCATTAACCTTCTCCTTAATGTACCAAGTTCAATGACCTGGTACGTAATGTAGGTAAACGCGGCCGCGCGTTCATTCAATCGCTTAAGGCCGCGAGCTCTTCGGCCCTTAGCAACCATAGCCTATAACTACGTTATCGTTGGAGCTAGATATTTTACGACTTCAACATAGTGATATATTCATAAAACACAACATTTTCTAGAAGACAACTGTTCCTTTTCCTTCGACACCCTGGAGATATATAAACTTATTTAGAAATATTTTAACATAGTGGTGTTCTGACGTGGGCAATTACTTTCGGGAACATTTGACATCAATGAAAATAGCCAGTAAAAATATTACTTATTATATCGAATAAAATAAGTCTTTTATTTCTTTAAGCATAATAAACCAATGTTGCAACAATTATTTAGTAAGAACATGGTTCCTGATAAAGCGAAAAAAAAAATTCAACCGGTGACCGTCAGTCTCGTCCCGTGGTACTCTAGTTCCGTTATCGCCCCGTAAGATGGAAGCCTCACGTCTGAGATACCATAACTTGACAGATGTCGGCGAAATTTGCTGTCGTATTGTAATGATATTTTATGAGTTTTTCGGTTCCTGAAACATGGTCAAAACGATGTATTCCAAAAATGAAACCTAGCTAGATCTTTTTTTTGCCCCTACACACAAATTTTCATGAAAATCGTTGGAGCAGTTTCCGAGATACAGATTCTATATATATACAAGAGGATATACGGAGGGAACTCGGGCGGTCACCCATCCAATTACTGGCTAGGGTTAGGGTTGATAAACTTCGCTGATCGAATGATATGCGCAATAGCAACTGTGCCACGAGCTCTTCAAAATGTATCAAAAATCAAACTCTGTAATCATGACACCAATTCAAAACCCCGGCCCTACACTCGGGATAATACGTATATTAGTATATGTACCTTATTTAATAATAATAAAAAGAAGGTGAGGAAAATATTCATAAAAACATATTCATGAAGCATCACTCTATATGGACGTGAGACGTGGACACTCACGCAAAGAGATAAGGAAAGGCTACAGGAATTTGAAATGTGGTGCTGGAGAAGGATGGAGGGTATAAGTTGGACAGAGATGGTCACAAACGATGAAGTATTGGAAAGAGTAGAAGAAGAAAGAATGATAATCCGGACAATAGAAAACAGGAGGGGCAAGATGATTGGTGCCGAGACGTGGTCTATAACTGTAAGCCTCTTGAATAGGCTCAAAGTCACTCAGCGTGCCATGGAAAGAGCTATGCTTGGTGTCTCGCTACGAGATCGAATCAGAAATGAGGAGATCCGTAGACGTACTAAGGTGACCGACATAGCCAATCGGGTTAGCAGGCTTAAGTGGCAATGGGCAGGCCACATTGCTCGAAGGACTGATGGCCGCTGGGGCAGTAGAGTCCTCGAGTGGAGACCACGTACCGGCAAGGGCACCCCCCCGCGAGATGGACGGACGATCTGGTCACGGCCGCGGGGACCCGCTGGATGCAGGCCGCTTCCAACCGGGTGAGGTGGAAATCATTGGGAGAGGCCTATGTTCAGCAGTGGACGTCCTATGGCTGATATGATGATGATGAAGATGATTGGACACCTATTACGACATGACGCTTTCATCAAAAACATCATAGAAGGGAAGATAGAAGGAAAGCGTAGAAGAGGGAGACCAAGGATTAGTTATATACAACAGCTGAAGGAAAAAGTCAACGTCATGTCGTACAAGGAAGCTAAAGTGTTAGCGGACAATAGAGAGGGTTGGCGATTGCTTCACCGACAAGAGATGATATGTACCTGTTCCTTCATGTGAGCATCAGCTAACTGGGACCGCCTCCTCTCCAGCTCGGCCTGACCGCGGGCCATGTTCTCTCTACGACGATCTTCATATGACTTGTTGCTGCTTATCGATGTTATTGACTCGCGTCTGACAATTAAATATTACACCGTTTACATACATATGCTCACGCCTGTATTCCCCGAAGGGGTAGGCAGAGGTGTTGTAATCACAACACCCACTTTTCACACAAGATGATTAAGTGCCAACGTGACAGATGGTGAGTCCATCGCCGTGTCAGACACTTTACACACGTCATTGAATTACTTCTCAGAAATATGCAGGTTTCCTCACGATGTTTTCCTTCACCGTAAAGCACGTGGTGTGAAATCACAGACATAAGTTTTTTTAGAAAAACTCATTGGTACAAGCCCCGCTGGGATTCGAACTTGCGTCGCTTGCGTAGCAGGCGACTGCTCAAACCCCGAGGCCACCATGGCTCTATATATATAATTATAAATACCTGAATGTAGGAGGAATCAATTCCGGAGGCAGTTTCGCCGGCACAGCTTCACCCTGGGTCGCTTTCTCACACAAATACATCGCCAACACGAACTCTTCACACCCTGCACACACACATCACACACATCACAGTATAACCTTACTAAACAGTATGGAATATAGGCCTGTTCAATTTATTGTAGTATGCAAGAAGGCCGGGACCTATTTTGCTGCTGGCCTTCTACAATTAATTAAAAATAATGTTTTAACTTTTGAAATAATTCCGATTTTCTTGATTTGATGTTGAAACCTATTTTATTATTGTTTAATATTATTTTGTTATTTTGATTTGGTGAAATATAAGATTGCTTGTCATAGCCATAATTTTTATTGTTTTGGAATAACGGGACGGCAATATCTACAACAAGATTGAAGAAATTATTTATGTAGAAACTTTGGGTTTTTTCAAGGCCTGATTATTATTCTACTTTAAAACTGATTGTTCTTCGCGGATTCACCCGCGTAGACTCGTTTAGACGCGTTTTATTAATAGTAGCCCAACATTAGCTATCTACCATCTGCGCATCGCTTACAGAAAGTACATGGCTCATTTTTAGGACAGTGCACACGCTTCTATAATAAATGACCAACAAAAATTGTAAACTTGCCCTTCAATAAATTTAAAGAGACCATCAAAGCAGTTTTGCTCAAAAAAGGATATTATACTGTAAGTGATTATATTTGTGATAAGGAACCCTGGGATGTATCTTTGTCGGAAAATTATTGTAAATAATCCCATTGGCACTGTACTTTTGCTACAATTAATAAATCTTAGTTTGATCTTTGCTTTGACTGGCTGGAATTTGCCATGCTCACAAATATTTGTAATATTTTAGTTATTATATTTGACAATTGAGCATTTGAACTGTGTCCATGGGCTTATATTCATGAGATATAAATACTGTAACCAAAAACATTGTATAATACATATTTTTTTAAAAGAGTAATTGTTGAGTTTCTTGCCGGGTTCTTCTCAACAAAAGCTACCTTCCGAACCCGGTGGTAACATTTATAATCATGTATAATGTATTTTGTGTCCTTCTGACGATTTGAAAGTGCTTTGTAAGAAGTCTAATCAAATAAAGATATTTTGAATTTTCAAAGACCCGTTAAAATCGGTCCAGCCGTCTCGGAGATTAGCCGGAACAAACACACAGAGAGACACTGATTGTTTTAATAATTAGTTTAGAAAAAGGGTATTTTTGGAATTACAAACAGACACTTAAATTTTAATTATCTGTATATATATATATAGACCGCTAGCCGCTGATCTGTGTCTAAAACGTGCAATCGTCCTTTAGAAAAAATAATACGATGCAGTGTTCGGAACCTGAAGTGGACTGATTATCGTACCAGGGGCTGGCAGGGGCGTAAAATTATCGTACACGGATCGAAATTATCGTACTTTTTAGGATAATGTCTATTATAGATAAATAAATTATATAAAATGTAATATTGATATGCATGCAAGTACTAATCAAATTTTGCTGCTCTAGAAAATGACCTTTTTTTTTAGTAATAGACATAATATTTATTCACATGAAATATGGTACAATGGGTAGGTGTTATTTGACAAGAATCACATATTTCACCCAATTTTCTTCATTTAATCAAAAAAATCATGCTACTGCGATTTAGACTATCAGCGCATGAGTGAAATAATATAAAATCTCAAATTTTGCATCATGATAGAAATTATCGTACAATCTGCGTACGATAATAACATGCTATCGTACATCGTACGTAGGCACAAAATTATCGTATGTGTACGATAATTATCGTACGGTTCCGAACACTGATACGATGTGTCAAATAACTTCAGATGCACGTATAGCCACAAGTTCTGAACGCTTAGCAAAAGTATTAGAGCGTACACGCACTTGTACTAAAACGCGCACTCAAGACCAGCGCTCAGAACTGGTGGGGGCACCTGTATAAGGATGCGTATTTACCGAGCTTTCCATCACAGTCGAGGTCAGCGAGCGCCCAGATCTGCGCGAGCGCGGTCTGAGGGAGCCGCGACTGGAGCATGAGCGCTCGAGCCTGCACCCCCGACACGTGACCTGCCTTGGCGCGGTCTGTCGCGTTGAACAGCTGCGTGTACCTACACATACACCCACACCACTGCACTACACCCCCTTGGCGCGGTCTGTCGCGTTGAACAGCTGCGTGTACCTACACATACACCCACACCACTGCACTACACCCCCTTGGCGCGGTCTGTCGCGTTGAACAGCTGCGTGTACCTACACATACACCCACACCACTGCACTACACCCCCTTGGCGCGGTCTGTCGCGTTGAACAGCTGCGTGTACCTACACATACACCCACACCACTGCACTACACCCCCTTGGCGCGGTCTGTCGCGTTGAACAGCTGCGTGTACCTACACATACACCCACACCACTGCACTACACCCCCTTGGCGCGGTCTGTCGCGTTGAACAGCTGCGTGTACCTACACATACACCCACACCACTGCACTACACCCCCTTGGCGCGGTCTGTCGCGTTGAACAGCTGCGTGTACCTACACATACACCCACACCACTGCACTACACCCCCTTGGCGCGGTCTGTCGCGTTGAACAGCTGCGTGTACCTACACATACACCCACACCACTGCACTACACCCCCTTGGCGCGGTCTGTCGCGTTGAACAGCTGCGTGTACCTACACATACACCCACACCACTGCACTACACCCCCTTGGCGCGGTCTGTCGCGTTGAACAGCTGCGTGTACCTACACATACACCCACACCACTGCACTACACCCCCTTGGCGCGGTCTGTCGCGTTGAACAGCTGCGTGTACCTACACATACACCCACACCACTGCACTACACCCCCTTGGCGCGGTCTGTCGCGTTGAACAGCTGCGTGTACCTACACATACACCCACACCACTGCACTACACCCCCTTGGCGCGGTCTGTCGCGTTGAACAGCTGCGTGTACCTACACATACACCCACACCACTGCACTACACCCCCTTGGCGCGGTCTGTCGCGTTGAACAGCTGCGTGTACCTACACATACACCCACACCACTGCACTACACCCCCTTGGCGCGGTCTGTCGCGTTGAACAGCTGCGTGTACCTACACATACACCCACACCACTGCACTACACCCCCTTGGCGCGGTCTGTCGCGTTGAACAGCTGCGTGTACCTACACATACACCCACACCACATACACACACACACACACACACACACACACACACACACACACGGACCACAACACTACAGCCGTAATATGCTCAACGCTTTGAATGAAAAAACCATGGCAGTTTTGTTGTGTGACAGAGACAGTCTTATACACTGTAGCATCGGTCTCCGAGCCGTGGTGGCCTTGGAGTATGGGTAGTCGCCTGTTCCAATGAGTTTCTCTAAAAACTTATGTGCAGTGATTATCACACCACGTGCTTTACGGTGAAGGAAAACATCGTGAGGAAACCTGCATATGTCTGAGAAGTGATTCAAATACGTATGTATAGTGGCTGATGGCGATGGACTTAACATCTGTCACGTTGTCACTTAATCAACACCTCTGCCTACCCCTTCGGGGAATACAGGCGTGACTATATGTATGAGTCTGTCTCATAACTTAATGTACCATGACGTAAGAGGCCGTAGGGACAAAGGATCAATGTCCTAATTACTTACTTTAATTTCTGTGGCTGCGGTATTCCCCACTCCATAGGGGGTGGACTCATGACACCCAGAGGCAAGTCTGGGCTGGTCACTCCTGAGCCTGGGGACATTCAATATTATAAGTAAGGTCGCTAATTTGCTGGTAGGACCTCATTCGATAAGTCAACACCCTCCTGCCCTTATCCCATGTTATTTGTGGTCGCAATGTGTTCTTCTCTTCCATTTCTCTCTATCAGCCGTCATATCTGTATTCACTCCCTTAGCCATATCATCATAATCCTCCTGCCCTTATCCCTTGTTATTTGTGGTCGGCGCAATGTGTTCTTCTCTTCCATTTCTCTCTATCAGCCGTCATATCTGTATTCACTCCCTTAGCCATATCATCATAATCCTCCTGTCCTTATCCCATGTTATTTGTGGTCGTCGCAATGTGTTCTTCTCTTCCATTTCTCTCTATCAGCCGTCATATCTGTATTCACTCCCTTAGCCATATCATCATAATCCTCCTGCCCTTATCCCATGTTATTTGTGGTCGGCGCAATGTGTTCTTCTCTTCCATTTATCTTTATCAGCCGTCATATCTGTATTCACTCCTATTCTATCTATATCATCCTTCACACAATCCATCCATCGTTTCTTAGGTCTTCCTCTCCCCTTGTAACCATCCACATTCATAAACACAACTCTTTTGTCACCATTATCCTCATCCGTCCATAACATGTCCATACCACGACAAATGTTTATTCTTCAAGTTGTCAGTCAGTGGTGCTACTTTCAGACTTCCCCTTATATCCTCATTCCTTACCATGTCCAATCTAGTTACGCCACACATCTAGTTATTAGTAGATGTACTAGATTTTAGTTATGTTAATTTTTATCGACATCTGTGCATTGGAACATTGTCATTGAGCCTACGTTTCTTAAATTATTTATTTGTATTCTTAAAATTGTATAATATATTTGAATAGAGTATTTACTGAGTTTCTTGCCAGGTTCTTCTCAGTAACAGCAACCTTCCGAACCTGGCGGTATCATGTATAATACTGTATAATTATGTCATTCTGACGATTTGAAAGTACTTTGGAAAAAGTCTAATCGAATAAAGATATTATTGACTTTGACTTTGACAGTTGCATGCAGCTTTCTTTCATCCGTCACCTTTGTGGCCCAACATTCTGATCCATACATGACGGTAGGCCTTACTATGGTCTTATATATTTCCCCTTGAGCTTAATTGGGAATCGGGACTCCCATATTGTCCCCCGTGACCTGCCGCCACTTCATCCAGTTCATTAATTAACGACCTCACGCAATAAGTAACATCTTTATATGTGTAGATTTTGTATCGTTTGTACTAGGGAAGCGAGAGGAAAATAATAATTTGTCTACAGGCCCTGTTGTTTTGGAACCTATTCGTTACAAACAAACATATATTTTCCTCTTTATCATACATACATATGCTCACGCCTGTATCCCATGGGGTTAGGCAGAGACCACCGTTTACCACATGCTACGATCCTTACATACTTCTTTCGCTTCATGCACTTTCTTCGGTTACGAGTGCTCCTAATTTGACCTTTCTGTAAAATACTATTAATTGTGTCATAGTAGTTGTTCCTTGGACGCCCTCTACCGACACTTCCGGTCACATTCGCTCTATAAATGTGTTTCGTTAATCGCCTTTCACTCATCCTTTCGATATGTCCAAACCATCTCAACATACTTTTTTCAATTCTGGTCACCACATCATTGTTCAACTTGCAACTGTCTCTTATCACACTATTTTTGATTCGATCTACAATGGTGACCCCACACATACTTCGTACATACATACATATGCTCACGCTTGTATTCCCCGAAGGGGTAGGCAGAGGTGTTGTAATCACAACACCCACTTTTAGTGCCAACGTGACAGATGATGAGTCCATCGCCGTCTCAGAAAATTTACATATGCAGGGTTCCTCACGATGTTTTCCTTCACCGTAAAGCACGTGGTGTGAAATCACTGTACATAAGTTTTTTAGAAAAACTCATTGGTACAGGCCCCGCTGGGATTCGAACTTGAGTCGCTTGCGTAGCAGGCGACTGCTCAAACCTCAAGGCCACCACGGCTCTACATACTTCGTAACAAACGCATTTCCACTGCATTCACTCTACTTTTATGTTTCTTCTGCCAAACCCAACATTCACTTCCATACATCTTTATAATCATAACTAGCTGACCCGGCCACGCGTTGCTGTGGCTAAAGTTTTTGCTATATAACATTATAGTAAACAATCTAAGAGCAGCGCCATCTATTGATTACTTACTCAACCCAGTCGAAAGGTATCGACATCTGTTAGAATCATTTGGAGTTAACAGATAATTGCGACTGTCAAATAATAACAGACAAATAATTAGCAATAAATTAAAATTGCGACTATAATTTGAGATTTAAACTATCCTATCTCTCAAGTTGGATCGAACTGCAAATGGTGGGCGAATTTTATTATAATCGGTTAAGTGGTTTAGGAGTCCATTGAGGACAAACATTGTGACACGAGATTTATATATATTAAGATATTGAGTATTGAAGTGTATAATCTTACCAGGAATTGAGATAGGATCAGTTTTGACGGCAGTTATAGGCGTCGACGTGACTGGCTGACTGGCCATCGAACCCGCTACACTGTTCACCGGCTTAGGTGGACTGCTTAAGATCGACGCAACCGTCGCACCACTCGGCAACTGAGGGGGCGAGTTGGGCACGAGGGGTGCCAATGGAGTAACTTGGGGTGGGGATGTAGGTACAGCGGGGATATTGGGAATTAAAGGTGCTACCCCGGATTGTGTTGTAGGTATCAATGTCTGTGTTGACATGACGGCCGGGTTGCCTGAGGTTGTACGATGCGGTTCCCGAGTTGGTAAGATTGAGGATGAGTATATTGTTTGATTTGTTCCCCCGTCTGGGGTCACACCAGAAATTATGTCGGGATCTAGTGGTATGGAAAAGGCGACTGGAGCGCTACGGGCGCATGTGAATGCTCTTGATGGTGATGCTATCATCTCAGACATGGGGCGGGCAGGTATTTGCGGCTTGACTGGGGGCACAGATGCTGGTTTTGGCTGGCCTGTGGAATGGAAGACAGATTCATAAAATGTTTAGGAAAATCCGATCAAAAAGTGGGATTCGTACCTTTTATAAGTCTCTAACCATATATACAAGGATTGGTTTTTTAACGCGTTCACTGCTAACGACGTGCCTGCGCGTTTATCCGAACTTTCCTATATGCTAACGACGCTTATGTGAGTCCATACAAATTTCTGTGCCTTCACTGTGTGCTAAAGCCGACTCTGCGCGTCTATTGTTTAAATAAGACCAAATTGTAAGGGCCCTTACCCACCTTGCTATATAGAACAGATACGGAATTTGCCTACATGAAATTTAGAGCTGTAGAGCTTAGGTAGGTAGGTGGATATGTACCGACCCTTTTCCTTTTCGCATGTTTTTATTGGCTGTCGTAAACAAGCGAGTGTTTTATGAGCTGCCATAACAATAGTCAAACGCGCAGAAGCGCCGAATAGCACTGGGGAATATGTTACGTGGACGCTATGTTGAGGTTTTAGCACAGATCGAAAGCGTATTTGTACAACGATATGCGTTTGACGCACTGGTGTAAGGACCGATTGTGTAGCACACGGTAATTACTTTTTATTTATCTCTAGCAGTGAATGGTGTCACGCGGTTTCACCCGCGTAGTTCCTGTATAAATTGCTAAAAGAATTTTCAAAATCAGCCCTCTACTTTTTAAGCCAATTCATTACAAACATACTTACGTACAAATATTTCCTCTTTGTAACAATCATATATATTATAAGCATCGTAATAAAATTCCTTTGTAAGCAACGCCCATCCCCACTACCGCCTATAAAAGAGCACGCTCAGCCATGTACAGAGATTAATACCAGTCAGATCCAGCTCCCTAGCTCATCCCCCAGCAACGCCCTAAGCCGAGGTCCGAGCCCCGCACCGGGGTGCCCTTAGCTGTGTTGCTTAGTTTTTAAGTTTAAGCTCGGCTGGAGGCCCTTGGGTCTCTCCCTTTAGTCCGGTTAAGCAGTGGAGGTAACTCCCCCCTACCAACTGCGAGAGACCATTAAAGAACAGAACATGTACAGACATTGTTTGCTCAGTCGTCGTACCGACAAGTCGTTAGGATTGGCGTATTGCGTGAGTTCTTTCCAATTTAGATTGGTATTTATATTCTACTGTATTTTTGTGGTTTATTACGTTGCTTGTGTAATTTATTTGTAGATGTTAATAAATTGTTGTTTCCTTGTTTCCGATATTAATGTTAAAATTGATTTATAATAAAATTTGTTAAAATTACACCTGCTTCCTAAAAATATAGATATATATATGTTCTTACCAGTAGGGCTCAACGATGCAAGCAGCGACGGTGGTAGTACTGTAGGTACTTCAATACCATGAAGTTTAAGATTTATTATCTGTAATAAAAATACAATACTTTAAAAGAAAATACAATTTTAATATACACATATGCTCACGCCTGTGTTCCTGAAGGGGTAGGCAGAGGTGTTGTAATAACAACGCCCACTTTTCACACAAGATGATTCAGTGCCAACGTGACAGATGGTGAGCCTATCGCCGTCTTTGAAATATGCAGGTTTCCTCACGATGTTTTCCTATACCGTAAAGCACGTGGTGTGAAATCACTGTACATAAGTTTTTTAGAAAAACTCATTGGTACAGGCCCCGCTGGGATTCGAACTTGCGTCGCTTGCGTAGCAGGCTCAAACTTCAAGACCACCTGCATATTTCTGAGAAGTAATTCAAAGACGTATGTAAAGTGCCTGAGACGGCGATGGACTCACCTCTGTCACGTTGGCACTTAATCATATTCGGTGAAATGTTGGTGTTGTTGTTACAATACCTCTGCTTACCCCTTCGGGGACCCTTCTGGGATGGCGTTAGCATATGTTTTTATCTATCATTTAGATGTTATCAGTTAGGTGAGCGAAATAATGTCAATGCGGGTAACACCTTGTTCAAATTGATTACCACCCTAACTATAAATGTAGTTAACCTTGCAAGCAATGGAGAACTCTCTCAGGTCCAGCTTCCCATCAGCATTGGTGTCTGCCAGCGACCAGATCTGTCCGAGGACTGGGGGAGGCAGTTGCGACTAGAAAAAAAAATATAGTCACCATAAGAATAAATTCTTAACACGTTCACTGCTAACGACGCGTATGTGCGTCCAACTGTTCGAGAATTTACGAAGAAGTTGAAATGTTAGCAGTGAATGTGTTAAAAAGGTTAAAGAAAAATACGAACACGAGGCGGGACTCGAACCCACGACCTCTGCAAACCGTGCAGTTGCTCTTCCAGCTGAGCTACTCGTGATCCTACCTCATGAGTCGAATTTTTCCTTCCCTTGTCTTTGCGGTTTAGGGGCCGCCTAGCGCCATCTGTTGGTCGGTGTATACAAACTCGTGTCGATCGTGTGTTCGTATTTCTCTTTACCCTTAAGAATTTAGAATTTAAACATATATGTCATGAATAAAAGGTCTAAGGTCATCTCAAGCTACGCATTTAGATAGAAATAGAACTACTAGACTTTTCTTTATGTCTGACAAATTAGGTCTGGGAGCCAGTATCAGTCGGAACAGACCTTGGTTGGTTGAATGAAACAATGTAACTTGGGCAGTCCTGGTATTTATTGATTCCACAACTGTATTGATTGGTTCCCTTGACGACCACAGTATTGACATTTATCACCGAACTATATAGACAACTAAAAGAGAATCTTACCATCGAGATGTAAAATGATAAGGCGCCATCTTGTGAGAAGATGGCTAACTACTAACATATAAACTACGTTAAACACTTTATGTTAATTTTTATCGACATTTGTGCATTTTCAATTGTGTCCATGGGCTTACATTTCTCAAGCAATTTATTTTGTTTTTTATTAAGCTGTATAATATTTTTGAAAAGATTACTGTGTTTCTTGCTAGGTTCTTCTCATTAAAAGCAACCTTCCGAATCTGGCGGTATCATGTATAATACTGTATAATTATGTCATTCTGACGATTTGAAAGTACTTTGTAAAAAGTCTAATCGAATAAAGATATTTTTGACTTTGACTAACCATAAGAATAGTTGTAATAAGCCAGCCAAGTGTGCGTTCAAAAAATCATCATCATTGTACATCGCGAAATCCGCACTATGGTGATCAAGTATCTCATCAGTGACTACCAACTTACAATGCCTTTACACCTACACAAGGGGTACGTTCCACTTAACGGCCGCAACGATTGTAACACCCTCTGTATCGTTCCACCTAAGGCCCGTGGTCGTTGCGAGCGATCGCTCGACGTCATAGCTGACGTCACTGATCGCGACCACATCGCGTCCACTTCGCCCACAAAATATTGGTGGGTCAGAGTGGGCTTTCACTAAAATGTAGCGGGAATTCGAAAAAATAACAATGGCCACGAGACAAATAACGTTTTACAATCCCCGAAACTGTTACTATCTCTCATTCGTTTTGTCAAAAACGCAACCATAAATTCACGGGAATCGATGTTGAATTAAATTTGACTCCAATCGCGAAATATTTACTCACAAACCCGACATCTGTGTTATCACCATGCCGCCATATTGCGAGCACACAGCGCTCAAGCTGTGCGTTCCACCTATAACATTCGCCTACAACGCCCGCGGCGTTTTTACGTTAGTGGAACGGCAACTTCAGCGGTCGTGGTCGATGGCGTTGCGGCCGTTAAGTGGAACGTACCCAAGGTGTCTGTCAAAGCACCTCTTGACGTCCGGACCACTTTCTACACCAGTTTTGAGTGTTTGATTGTGAAAACGAAAATAGCGAATATCAATGGACGCTGGGCATCAAACTCAGGACCTCAAGTAATGCAGTACAAAAGCAACTATACCAGGCATTTTATATGATTTCAATATTATGTTGGTTTATTGGTCACAGACTACGTCTGTCATTGATTAAGTATGCAAACACATAATGTCATCTGACAATATGACTGACAGCTGTCAGTGTTTAGAGCATTGACGTTTGTAGTGTCAAAACTTGTATCGCCCCTTTTCTAATTTTCTCGCCCTGTATGCAACATCGTAATAAACTGATCAAAATTATCGTAATTGTACTGTTTCCCTATTTCGCTCCTCATGATATATCGGCTCCCTGCCATACACGCCACCACATCCGCCATCTTCTGCCTCCCGTGAGTAAGTGAACGAGTGGGTGATGCGTTCTGCACCCCCATGACGTCACGTCATAATGTGTGGCGTGTATGCACGAGACGACAGAATCATTCTTACTACTTACATACACAGTAATTAAACTTTTATTTTATTACTCATAATCCATCATATTATACCTGCAACATGAATCTCTTGGCCTGTTCCCCATTCAGGGTCCCATTGACGGGTCCCAGGTTACGGAAGTGCTCTGCAAACTTGGCATGCTCATGCGGCTGCACCATCCATGGATCACTCGCCATCTTGCACCTGTAACATCAACTTATCTGCTTAACTGACCATTATCATTCATACATGCTCACGCCTGTATTCCCCGAAGCGGTAGGCAGAGGTGTTGTAATCACAACACCCACTTTTCACCTAAGATGATTAAGTGCCAACGTGACAGATAGTGAGTCTATCGCCGTCTCGGACACTATACACACGTCATTGAATTGCTTCTCAGAAATATGCAGGTTTCCTCACGATTTTTTCCATCACCGTAAAGCATGTAGTGTGAAATCACTGTTCATAAGTTTTTTTAGAAAAACTAATTGGTACAGGCCACGCTGGGATTCGAACTTGCGTCGCTTGCGTAGCAGGCGACTGCTCAAACCTAAAGGCCACCATGGCTCTTGATTAATTTAGCGTGGAGCTCGGAGCGACGCATCCTGGTCACCAGGATAGGGCAGGACCTGTCTCTGCCACGCGTAGTGACGGCTATGCTGGCAGACAGAGAGGCAAGGAGGGCCGTAGTCTCCTTCTGCGAGACAGTAATGTCCCAGAAGGAGACCATCGAGCGGGATCGGGAGAGAGCCGATCCCTTTCGGAGACGACGGCGACGGCGGGGCGGAGGCAACGCACGCCCCGGTCCGTCCACCCAATAGCCAGGGTCTAAGAATATGGCTATGGTATCCCCTGCCTGTCGTAAGAGGCGACTAAAAGGGGGCCGGAGGGCCTGCTGGCGGTGGTCGGGGTGGGAGCTCTGACCACCGACGCGGGTCCGGGAAGGTGGCAGCGCGATGTGGCTCGCGCTGCCTTGCACAGCGAGGTCTCTAGGGGCGGCCTGCTGCCCCGGGGATGTGCCCCGGCTAAGTGTGGGGGGGGGAACCGGTGCGTTCTATCAGAGTACCCGGAGTCCCCCCTGAGCACTGAGGATGGCCACCGGGAGGGTTTTAGTGCGGTAAGAATCCCACATACCCCGATCTGCCTCTCCCAGGGCGGTCGGGGAACTTTTGAAGGTTTCCCCATCGTCAACCAAAAAAAAAAAAAAGGTGCCGACCACAACATGTATAGGATCCTTATCATCCAGAGTCCAGTGGGGCGACGACATTATATTCCCAAACTAAGCTAACCATGTACCAGGCAAATACATTATTATGATGCAGTAGAAATGTGCTTGTTATGAAGTATAGTAGGTCTAATGCAAAATAGTGTGATCAGAGACATTTGCAAGTTGAAGAATGATGTGTTGATCAGAATTGAAAAAAATATGTTGAGATGGTTTGGACATATCGAAAGGATGAGTGAAAGGCGATTAGAGCGAATGTGACCGGAAGTGTCGGTAGAGGGCGTCCAAGGAACAACTACTATGACACAATTAATAGTATTTTACAGAAAGGTCAAATTCAATTTGTAACCGAAGAAAGTCTATGAAGAGACGCATGAATGTGGATGAAGTGAAAGAAGTATGTATGGATCGTAGCATGTGGCAAACGGTGGTCTCTGCCATGGGATACAGGTGTGAGCATATGTATGAATGTATTACGTGTGCAGTCATGTATACTAACCACTAGAACAATGGTTGTATTTAAAACAAGGACACTTGTCCATTTGCATTATTAGTATAGAAAAGATTTAATTTTATATTTCTAATCATTTGAATCTATGATTCCTAAGAATCAAGGTCAAATGCTCTCATTACTCTTTACATTTATGATGATGATCTCCTACCGAATTTCGGCTACGGCGGCTAATCTCAACGAGGATCAGCCATATGCGCAGGAGATATTATAGTGCACAAGTGTGTGCGCAAACACAGATGCACTCTTTATTCCCTCACTCTCAAAGTCCGATGGGACGGCAATCCGACACGACCGGAGAGAGATCAGGCGTAGGACCAACGTCTTAACGTGCTTTCCGAGGCACGGGGGTGGAAACACCGCCAACTTCCAAACTCCGGGTATTTTTATTGTGAATTTCTTGACAGAAAAACCCAATATACATTTTTGACCCGACCCGGGAATCGAACCCGGGACCTCGTGATCGGCAGGCGAACGTACTAACCATTAGACCAACGAGGCGGTTAAGACAAGTACTTAAACTAACAATCATGTTTAATGAACAATATACTACATTGTATTGACACAATTTCTTCCCTTAATATTATAAAATGACAGTAATACCCATGATTAAACATACTGCTAGCCAACATAAAGTACACCTTTATATTTATAAATCGCATGCACAATAAGGAGGTACTGTTATATCAAGCTTAAGTATTCCCCGAAGGGGTAGGCAGAGGTGTTGTTATCACAACATACACTTTTCACACGAGATGATTAAGTGCCAACGTGACAGATGGTGTCCATCGCCGTCTCAGACACTTTACATACTTCATTGAATTACTTCTCAGAAATATGCAGGTTTCCTCACGATGTTTTCCTTCACCGTAAAGCACTGTACAACAACACCAAATACCTTCGATGAGCCAGTAAGAGAGATGTTTCAGTAAGACATATAATATCGTAGTCAAATTGTATTAAGCTTCTATAAAAGTTATTAGTTTTAGTGCGTAGACGACGCACATTTTGATAATAAACACTTATATATTTATTAGGAGCCATACTTTCTTCACTTATAGGTGTAAATAAAACATTTATATAATGGATAGGGTCCAGCATCTAACAGCAAAAATAATTTCTTATTTGTTAAGATAACACCATCATCAAACATATTATATGTACAAAATAAGGCCAAAGGTGGACTATATCTGGAATGGCCGCCAGTAAGTAAACATTCCCTTGAAAAGAGCAACTTTATCAAACACTCAATGATACAATTAAGAGTTAATTGAACGTAACATGTTACGCTTAAATAATCTTTTTTAATCACTCTCTGTTTGGATGTCTAAAACAGGACTAGTATCAGATCTTCGCACCATAATTGTACAGTTTTTAATCCATATATATATATATATTTATAGAGCCGTGGTGGCCTCGGGGTTAGAGCAGTCGCCTGCTACGCAAGCGACGCAAGTTCTAATCCCAGCGGGGCCTGTACCAATGAGTTTTTCTAAAAAACTTATGTACAGTGATTTCACACCACGTGCTTTACGGTGAAGGAAAACATCGTGAGGAAACCTGCATATGTCTGAGAAGTAATTCAAAAGACGTATGTAAAGTGTCTGCGACGGCGATAGACTCACCATATGTCACGTTGGCACTTAATCAAATTCGGTGAAAAGTGGGTGTTGTGATAGCAACACCTCTGCCTACCCCTTCGGGGAATACAGGCGTGAGTATATGTATGTATGTATGTTTTGCTGACTCAGTTTGAATCCCTTCAAATTGTTTCTCACTGTCATTAGAAATTTCATTTGCTTGACAGATTTTTATAGCTCTTTCTAGCATTCGATCCCGCACCGCAATGTCGATCACCACACACGATCCTATCGCGCAGCAAGCTATCCTCCAGCTGTTCAAACTCACAGCGCTGACTCAAAAGTTTGGGCGCCGTAACATTCATATTTTCACCAACTTCTTGGCATCTAGTAAAAAACTTGAAGTGGACCATCATGGTATTTATTTTCGTTCCAAAATGAGTGTTAAATTGTTCGATGACTTTATCTAAAGTCAAAGTCAAAAGTATCTTTATTCAATTAGACTTTTAACAAAGTACTTTCAAATCGTCAGTATGACATAATTATACAGGATTATACATGATACCGCCAGGTTCGGAAGGTTGCTTTTACTGAGAAGAACCTGGCAAGAAACTCAGTAATTACTCTTTTCAAAAATATTATACAATTTAAAGAATACAAAATAAATAATTTAAGAAACGTAAGCTCATGGACAATGTTCCAATGCACAAATGTCGATAAAATTAACATAACTAAAAATCTAGTACATCTACTTATAACTAAATGCGTAGCTTGAGGTGATCTGTTTTCCATCCCTTCTTCCGATTTGAATTTGAATGAGGTGAACATGTCATATCCTTCGGGTCCAATTAAATTAATCAACAAACTAGATTGAACCTCGCTAGATTCTTTGTAGACGCCAGAAGCCATCAAAAATACTTGGAACTGGCGCAGCCATTTTCTCGATGCGTCGGCCTGTGTTGCCGGCCCACCTTCCAAACACAATTCCAAAGACACCACTATATTATAACTTTTTCTATAATGAACTGATATTCAAACCACAATTACACTATTTTACGATTAATTTTAGTAACACACCTGTCACCATGAAGTTGTGGTAATTAAATAAACTGTAGAAATTAGTCCTACTTTATTTACAACCAACTAACATAAAAATCCTTTCCTTTCCTTTATTTATTTAATGGCGATGAGCTTAAGTAAAACTATTCCGCCAATGTCAAGTGATTGTTGATAATAATATCTTGTAAATTGTTAAAAATATGTGGAGGAACCCATTGGATTCCTCGCTGTCCAACATAAAAATCTTTTTCTCAAGTCGTTCTGACATCATATTTCAGAAGCCCCTTTGACAATATTTATAAATAAAAAGCATTTTAGTAAATGAGGTTCACTACTGCTACAAAGTAAACGAGATAGCTTGCTTGTGACTCACTTTATTTCAAAACAACCACATAATATTTATAATCTCTCCATCTGTCACGTTGGCACTTAATCATCTTCGGTGAAAAGTGGGTGTTCCCCTTCGGGGAATACAGGCGTGAGCATATGTAATATTTATAATTGTATCTACCTACATGATTACATACAACAAGATGTTTAGTTACTTAAGGCACTAATCTGTCGGCAAATACTTTATAGAAGAAAGTAAGAAAGAAAAATGCGTAAAAGTATTATTACGCAGTTTCAAGAAGTATTCTACTAAATAATAATTAATTGTGGCTGTCCTGGAGTGGAGTAATACATAAACGTGGCAAATAATACTTACGGAATATCCTTAGGTGTTGTATTTTCCTGTAGTGAATGCGACTTCGCCCCTTTTCAGTATCTAATTGATTAAATGTCGACTGAGGGGTAGCTATGTACGGAATGTATTGATCGCTCGCTTGTTCAACTACAGAACTGTCAGATTCAACTTGACATTTACTGACGGTCGACACTTGGTGCTGCAAGGGTAGAATATACCATATTTTTTCGCAACTGTACATAATTATGAGCTAGAGTCCAGCTGATAAGTTGGAGTAGCTATTTTACCCATTTTAATAGCACATACTTATGTACATAGTGCGTAACATTTGGTAAGTTAGTTTTGAATGTGAAATTAAAGTTAATCAAAATACAAATCGAACTATATTTAATTTTGTTTACTATCTATGGCCACTAACAAAAAAATGTTGTTGTCACTGTTGTCAATGTCATAATCTGTAGATCTCTCTGTCAGTTGTTTGTTGCCAGTCAGCTGTGCGTGAATCTCAATCTCAAACAAAATACTTATATCAAAACAAAACAACTTGACTTACCAATACGAAACAGAAACTACTCGAGATCATGACGAAAATCGCTGATAACATAAACCCTCATGTTTATGAAAAAGAATCTGCGCGGGAAGTCACATCGGCTGATCAAAACGAAGATGTTACAGACGACTTTGACGAGCGCGAAATATTCGATTTAATACGCAATATCAATGATCCAGAACATCCGCTCACCTTGGAAGAGCTTAGAGTTGTTGAGGAGAAAAATATAGTTGTAAATAGTAATGATGGCACCGTATTTGTGAACTTTACACCCACCATTCCGCATTGTAGTATGGCAACATTAATTGGTATGTTTAGATTAACTCCTTGTCCGTTATGTGCGCCTGGTACTTCGTGTACCATATTATCATCTCCCTGGCATTATCCCATACATTGTTGGGGTCGGCACTTGATTCAACCCGATGTGGCTCCATGTTAGTCACAATTAACTTATTAACTCCTTGTCCGTTATGTGCGCCTGGTACTTCGTGTACCATATCATCATCGCCCTGGCCTTATCCCATACATTGTTGGGGTCGGCACTTGATTCAACCCGATGTGGCTCCATGTTAGTCACAATCAACTTATTAACTCCTTGTCTGTTATGTGCGCCTGGTACGGAGTACCATATCATCATCGCCCTGGCCTTATCTCACTCATTATTTTGGTTGGCACCAGATGAGGCCTAACTATCAATTGTATAGCAGATTTACTTTGCTGGTAAAATTATTTCATACTTTATTAAGTAGGCAATGCGTGAGTTTCATTTTGGGGTTGGCAACATTCATAGGCTGTAGTAGCTTACTATCAGGTATTATTTATAAGGTAGTCAACATGTGCCACCCTTGGTATTGGTCACATGAATAGGCTGCAGCAGCTTACCATCAGGTGAACTGTATATTTAATAACATATAAAAGATTGTAACAAACTTTATTAGCCTTCTGTCTCCATCATACATATGTTCACGCCTGTATCCACGGGGTAGGCAGATACCACCATTCACCACATGCTACACTCCTTACATACTTCTTTTGATTCATCCACATTCACACATCTTCTCATACACTTCCTGCAGTTACTACTGCAGTATCAATGCAGTGCTATGATGTTCAATGCAGTGCTATGATGTTCAATTAGCAATCAGGACCAATTTACATGTATTTCAAAGACAAAGAGCCGTGGTGGCCTTGAGGTTAGAGCAGTCAGTCGCCTGCTACGCAAGCGACGCAAGTTCGAATCCCAGCGGGACCTGTACCAATGAGTTTTTCTAAAAAAACTTATGTACAGTGATTTCACACCATGTGCTTTACGGTGAAGGAAAACGTCAGGAAACCTGCATATTTCTGAGAAGTAATTCAAAGACGTATGTATAGTGTCTGAGACGGCGATAGACTCACCATCTGTCAAGTTGGCACTTAATCAAATTGCGTGAAAAGTGGGCGTTGTGATTACAACACCTCTGCCTACCCCTTCGGGGAATACAGGCGTGAGCATATGTTCAAAGACATATCTACTGGCTTGTTAAAACAATAAAATCTCAATTTCAGGCCTCTCAATCCGCGTCCAGCTACTCCGAGCCCTTCCAAGTCGCTTTAAAGTCACAGTAGAAGTTTCCGAAGGTACCCATGTATCAGAACATGCAGTCAACAAGCAGCTGGCTGATAAGGAACGAGTTGCAGCTGCACTTGAAAACAATAACTTAGTACATATAATAAATCAATGTGTTGCCAATGCATAAAAGATACTCTACTTTTTTTTTTATTTGGTCGTATAACCTGTACCTGTGTTTGGAATATTGTAAAGGGCAGATCAAATCAAATCAAATCAAATCAAAAAGTTTTATTCAATATAAGGGACACTTGGAACACTTATTGAACGTCATTTTTCTTACGTTAACTTAAGTAAATTTACTACCGTTTCCAAAAGTAAGCCTGTCAGGAGAAGAAACGGCGAAACAAACTCCCCGGTTTTTTTTTTTTTTTTACATGTGTCCCTTCTATATACATAGGGTTGTTTAAGTACATTTCAATGGAAGAGTGAGCAACTCATTGCCCTGTTTGGCTATCATCAATATATATAGCAGATGATGCTATTCCATCTGCATATCTGTTTAATGAGAGAGAGTTTATTGAATATCTGTTTAATTCGAATATCTAAATATTCCTATAGAATAAGGCTTGTAAAATATTTATTAATAGTTACTAATTTATTATTTTCTTTTGGTTGAGCATCTTTGAATATCCCCAGTTGTCACAGAGAAATTACAGGTGCTTTGAGAATAGTGGGGCGAACTGAGGGCCTATTGCGAGTGTAGAGTTAGTGAACCTCTCGCTATAATGTTTCTTATTTATATTAAATTCCTTTCATTTCCTTTATTTATTTAATGGCGATGAGCTTAAGTAAAACTATTCCGCCACTGTCAAGTGATTGTTGAGAAAAATATCTTATAAATTGTTTAAATGAAATAAATATTTGGAGGAACCCGACGAGGATCTATATTAAATTCACATATTGTTAAAAAGTGATTTGACACAAGATGCCAGAATGACTTGAGAGAAAAGATTTTTATGTTTCTGGTTGTAAATAAAATAGCCAAGTGAATACCCCGAATAAAGCGGACCCAATTATTGTTGCGTACTTAATTACTACACGAGTTTTTCACTGCCGCCGTCACAAGTCACCGCGTCGACGTAAACCCAGATTTATATAGGATCGAAACAGCGACATCTGTCGCCCTAAAGATGACACTATTGTGAGCCCATACATACAAATCTGCGCTTACGTCGACGCGATGACTTGTGGCGGCGATTTTATGAAAACTCGCATCTATTCACTGTCGAGCCATACAGACAGATTGACTAACAATATTACTACTGTGCCTGCATTCAAGGTCAGCGCTCAAAACTCAACTCGTGATCCTATCTCATGCGTCGAATTTGCGTTCGTACACCGACCAACAGATGGCGCTAGGCGGCCCCTATACCGCAGACAAGGGAAGGAAAAATTCTACTTGTGAGGTAGGATCACGAGTAGCTCAGTTGGAAAAGTAACTGCACGATTTGCAGAGGTCGTGGGTTCGAGTCCAGCCTCGTGTTTGTATTTTTCTGAATAAAAACTCTAAAAATTTATTAGTTAATTGGTATTTATTCTATTACAAAAAAAATTATAGACCCTTTTCACCCGCGTTGTTCCCGTTCCCGTGGGAGTATGGGGATAAAATATAGCCTATGTTACTCAGGATGAATGTTGCTTCCCAATGGTGAAGAATTATTGAAATCGTCACAGTAGTTTTTGAGTTTATTCATTACAAACATACACATAAAAATACAAATCTTTCCTCTTTATAATAGTACACACACATGTTCACGCCTGTATTCCCCGAAGAGGTAGGCAGAGGTGTTGTAATCACAACACACACTTTTCACACAAGATGATTAAGTGCCAACATGACAGATGGTGAGTCCATCGCCGTCTCAGACACTTTACATACTTCATTGAATTACTTCTCAGAAATATGCAAGTTTCCTCACGATGTTTTCCTTCACCGTAAAGCACGTGGTGTGAAATTAGTGTACATAACTTTTTTTAGAACAACTCATTGGTACAGGCTCCGCTGGGATTTGAACTTGCGTCGCTTGCGTAGCAGACGACTGCTCAAAATAGTAGTATAGATTTAATATTTATTTAAATGTCCGTTTAGCTTTCTGCTCCGCAGCATCGCTGGCTTGTACAAATGTCCTTTTTAATTTATTCTTTCTGCTTTCTCTGTATTTATTGGAGACCTTCTCAGCAAGTTGCGCTATCCTTTTCATAGTTTCTGGTGGGTATCTGAAATTAATTATGTAGGAACATTACATACATCTTTCCTTAGGGGTACATATGCTCACAACACCCACTATTCACCGAAGATGGTTAAGTGCCAAGTTTAAGCAGTCGCTTGCGTAGCAGGCGACTGTTTGAACCTCAAGGCACCACAATGGTAATTTTTTTGATTAAAAAAAATTATTTTGCGATTGGGAGAGGACTGCTGAGGACAGAGAAAGTTGGAAAAGTGAAAGGGAGGCCTTTGCCCAGCAGTGGGACACGACAGGCTAATAATAATAATAAAAAAAAATATTACTACACAGTAATTATAATTAAATTATTATAAAACCAGGTAGCATGTATAATAATATTGTTCTGACGATTTCAATGCACTTTGCCAAAAGTCCAATCAAATATATTTTTGAATTTGATGAAGTATGAGAGGGAGTGCGTAGATACGTACCGACACCCCAGGAACTCAATATTGGTGAACAGTTGTGCGAGGGTGATCAATTCAGATTCTTCAAAGTCATCTTTATGCTCCATCATGAACGAGCGCCGCACTTCCCACTGCTCATCTGACTCGTGCTCCGATCGCAGGGAATCTACGTCTACCGAGGGCTTCATTGTTACCTACAAAGATTACGATAATATAAAGCTTTTTTATTAGATGTTTATATGCTACGTTTAATTTACAAAATTAATAGTAAGAAATAAGGAGAGCTTACTCAGGGTATTTCGTTTCGTTTGTATATAAATGTGTGTTGATTGTAAACTTCAAGCTTCTTTCATTTATTTAATGGCGACAAGCTTGAGTACATCTCTTCCGCCAATGTCAATCGATTGGTGAGAAATCTGTAAATTGTTAAAAAGAGGAACCCAACTTATTTTTTCTTCAAGTATCTATAAATTTAGATTTTGGACGATTTGTTTTTGATTGACCACGATTTGACAGCGGCGTGGTGTTGATCATAAATGTCAAATAAAAGTCTAAATTATGCAAGCAACGGCAGCGTTGCTCATAAAGTAATTTCATAATAAATTTATTTATTTTATTAAAAATGTAATTGTCAGGTGCTGTATTGCTGGCTTGCTTGATACTATTTTATCTCTATCATAAATTAATAAAAATAATGTCTCTCTAAGAACTGAGGCTAATGAGCAGAATAAAGACAAACAAAGGAGTATGATTTTTCGTATTGCCTTAACGATTTTAATCTAGTAACTAGAGCTGTAGCTAACCGTATGTATTCGTTACTGAGTAACGGGTACTCCATCTAGTACTGAGTAACGAAACGATACTCACGAATACTTTTCGTTACTCGCATGTTTCGTATCATGGTTTCATACGCTGTTTCAATGACGTAATGTAACGCTGCGTTGATGCGTGTTTAAAAGTATATACTTGTGAAAAAGTATTTTCATAAAATTTTGCCACTATTTTATGAAAATATATTTTTAGCATAACATAGCATGTTATGAGGTATTAAGAGTAACGAGTAACGATACGATAGTAACGAGTACTGAATGTATAGTAACGAATACATACGGGTACGTTTTTTTCGTTACTTTTACACTTCTACTAGCAACACTTTATTGATGCCTGCCTTGGTTTATGCGACTAAATGAAAAACACCATAAAGACTACGCTATCTAGACGGAAAACTTAACGGTTTAAATTTTGCTGCACATTCATCAGCAGACGTTCTTTGTTTATTTCTTTTGCATTTCAACATCTGTCAAATTGATTATGTGGTATTTTTTTGTGTGGTCGGATTTGGTCGGAAGTTGCAGGTATTTTGATAAAAATGTACAATTTAACAGTGCTAATGACGTGACGTATAATTAATAAGTGTTAATTTGTTCACGAACTAACAGTGCAGGTAAAAATATCCCTTTATTATACACTATGATATCATTTACAATTCCTTTGTTTTCGATCTAGTGCAGTAGTCGACATTAGTAAAAATCTTAATTATTTTCTCTTAGCTTTGATCGGAAGGACAGATTCGAAGTTCAACAATGGCTTTTTCAATACGACGAATGCTCTCAAATATTTATTTTTCAAAATCAGATGATGAAAATCGCGAAAAATCAGAAAATTTAAAAACCTCTCCGTATTTAGCTACTGGCGAGTCCGAATTTGAATGTACAGAGCCAGATTCCACTTGTAGATACGCCACAAGCTTAAATCTGCCTGAATCGGTGAAGAAGTTCACTCCAAAAAAAGGGTCATTTTCTGACACAGACATTCTGACTAATTTGGAAGAGAAAAAAGAAAAACGCAGAAAAAAACTCAAACTAGACATCAAAAAAGCGAGCCAATCAACGGAGAATTTCAACGATGATAGTTCCAATGTTGAAAATACCCCTAAGCATGTATTACTGGAAAATAATATGTTGTGTGAACGTTTCAAAAACTTTGATTTTAATCGTTCATTTGATATTTATGATATGTCAGAAACATCCGAAGAGGATATAGATATTGAATCCCTTTCGGAGTCGGATACTGAAGCGACAAGCTCATCAAATGAAAAGGAGGATATTAAAATGTGCCGCAAAGTGGAATCTCGTGGCGATAACCAGCTCATACCATCAGCAACACCAGAATCATTTGGAGACGTTGAAATGGATAGAAATGAAGAAGATAGAGTCACACTGCTACTCAATTACCAAATGAAACTTGCTAAAATTGATTGCGTTCTCAAGAAACTGTTATCAGAATTCACATTTTATGTTGACGTATCCAAGATATTCAACGGCAAGTCTATAGAACCGGCCTTACCAGACGCAGATCATAAAACACTACTTCCAAATAATATACCGAGTATATATAGAGGTGTGAGTCCCGATGAATCATGGAACATTATCATGGACAAGGAAGATGAAACAGCTAAACATCAGTTGAAATCTCAGCTCCTATCGATGAGACATGCAATAGACTCTTTCATAGACACACACTTAAACGAGCACATTTCGAAGAAAAAACTATGCAGAAGCAATACATTTGATTTACACAAAGGAGAGAGGCATCATAAGCATTCACGTTTGACGAACAAGAAAAAAATAAAGCACTATGACTTCCCCGATCTCCGCGAAGCCATGATCAACTTATTCTGCCCTGAGAACACTGATACTTCACAATTGAATGAGTCGGATGTGAAATGCTGTTGCCAGTGTCACTCTGGCTTGTCAAGTGACACTGATTCCGGTTTAACAAGCAAGTCGGAGAAGGAGACATCGAATCAGTCCATAACATCGTCCATTGGTAACTTCACACTGGATTCAACAACTCTCTCAGCATATTCAGAGTCGCTTGATCAAATCATAAGCTATGACAGTTTCGAAGACTCCAATCTCTATTCGTCTCTACTTCAAAAAGCAGCGATTGAACGAATAACTTTCTACGTGCAAGTGCACAGCATCCAAGTGAAGTCTGAGTTGGATGATTCAAAAAACACAATCATATTTTACTGTCCATGTTGCAAAACTACCGAATATGACGAATGTAGTTTGCTGAAACACATTTTGAGCCAAGTTCATTGCGAACGGATCCATTTCTTGTACAAAACTGCGTATATTAAGAAATGTATGGCTAATGGCAGGGAAATTCAACCCAGTTCGGTTCTAAATTCAATGACCGTATATAGAGATGATAACAAAATAGTGTGCTTCGGTGATGCTATGTACGCATGCACACTTTGCTTTGAGAACCTTATGGTAGGGGAATCAATTCTCATGGCACATTGTTCATCAGGGGAACATATTGATAGGAAGAAGAAGTTTTTTGAAATAATTGAATAATGCATGTTTGTATGTTGAAGAGAAGATTTTTTTTTATATTAAATATTTGTGAAGAAAATTTCTGGCGCATTGATAGTGTTTTTTGGTCTAATTAATATTTTGTGAGCGTTTTTTCGAAAACTTTTGAATTTTAGTTCTTAAGACCTATGATAATCTTCACAATGACTGAATCATATCGACTTCTTTCTATTTAGACAACTATCGTCTGTTCTTAAAAAAATAATAATTTTAAAATTCCATTAAAACTATTAATTTTCAAATCAGTCCTTTTCTCTTGTTAAAAAAGTGACTAAAATACTAATTATGTTTATTTGTAAATTAAGGTGCTTATTACTTTATCAATAAGAATTAAAAAAAAACCATTTGGTGTTCATTCCTTCATATTTTATTTATTAAAGCTATGAAAAGTTATTTGTCAAGTGTGTAGAAAATCAATTTTCAAAAAATCATAGCTTTGATAAATAAATAACATGATGTTCTGGGGTTGTTGCATATACAAAATGACCATTTCATACCTCATTCGTTAAATGTTCGCAAAATACAGGGTTATTTAAAATTTTGTAACACTTTAATGTAAGCCTAGAACATAATTATAATACTTTATATTTAATCCAAGTATAACTTAGGGTTAGTACTAAGTAATATAAGCTTCCACATTCATAAATAAGTGCTCCCTTAATTTTTTTTTAAATATGAAAACTCAAGAGCGAAAAAAAATCCTTTTTTATTAATTAATCTTAAGTGTTCTATTATGATTCTCGTTACTTCATTTACTCATTTTACTATTTAATGTTGATTTTGCTGGACAAAATTATCGATCTGAATATATTTATTCCTCTGTATATATACATATACTTAATATACAATTATTTTTTTAGTAAAATCATAGAAAGTATTATGTAAACTCTACTTCTGCATACTTCTGTTAACTTCCAAAAACATGGTAGCAGTTTCCTAAATATATATATTATATTCTTGTTATTGTATTACCTTATAAAACATGAAATCATCTTAAAAACTAAACACGAATTATGTTTTTTGTATGCAATATTAGCGTTAAAATGATCTCAAACACTCAAAAATATGAAGACTGATATTTGAAGCCATATTACGTATTCCAAAAATTAGCAGTGAGTCAAATTTAATCTCAATAACAAATAACAATTCTGTGATAAAAATGTTTGCCTCTTTTTATATTGTTAATAAAATTCAAATAAATATATGTCGGAGTGTGTTATTTTGTAGACGTTTTTCGCAAAAATTGGTTTTGGCATACACAAATATTTATTGTTCCAAAAAATAGCACTCAGCCTTGATAGTTCAGATCTCAGAGTGTGTTAAGATTTCTAGCTATAACATACATAGTGCGATAAAGTGAATATAATGATAAGTGAGCTGTCAAACTTATAAAAGCACTAGCTGGTGACCGCTACTTTGTCTGCGCAGGATTTGACTTTATGGATTTATATTTTGGACATATTATTGTAGTTTCATCCAAATTTGCGTGAAAGTGCAACAGATATACATTAATACATACATTCTTACAAAAAATCGCGTTTATAATATTAGTAGGATGTTTTTTGAGAAAACTTGAAGTAATTGGTTTAGCAGATGACACACATTTTCATTATACATTCAGGAGATTTGGTTTCAAAGTCAAAGTCAAAAGTATCTTTATTCGATTAGACCTTTTACAAAGTACTTTCAAATCGTCAGAATGACATAATTGTACAGTATTATACATGATACCGCCAGGTTCGGAAGGATGCTTTTACTGACAAGAACCTGGCAAGAAACTCAGTAATTACTCTTTTCAAAAATATTATACAATTTAAAGAATACAAAATAAATAATTTGAAAAAACCGTGAGCTCATGGACAATGTTCCAATGCATAAATGTCGTTAAAAATTAACATAATTAATTAACTTTTTTTTTTTAAATTAACGTATATTAAAAATAGTGGAGTATCTGTGGGTAAATACCATAAATACAATAATATTAATAACTATACTGTGATTAACAAGAAGGTACATTATAGACGAACGGAAAGCTAGATAATTATAGATAATAGTCGTTTAATAGGTATCAAATTAGTTCTTTGTTGACACAAATAAGATCTCTAATCGTTTTAATCGTCTGTAGATACAAATTATGTAAATATAGAACGGTTTTTAAGGATTTTTTGGCTCACTGCTAACACTAGTGACATTTTATACAAAAATTTTTTTTATACTCCTTTTATACGTTTGGTTAGTATTTTAGAATTTGCTCTGACAGCTCAAAGAGGTAATAGATTTTTTCAAAACGTGTACTTTTAACATTTATATCAAATACAGTCCTTCCTTTTATATGATTTATTTATCTATAATAGACATTATCCTAAAAAGTTTATTTACATGAAATATAACATTATTATCGTAACATTTGAGTAACTTATTGCTAACAATGAAAAAGAAAAATATAATATAAATAAAACACGGAATTAAAAAATTTGTGTCCTTCCTTCCTTTATTTATTTAAGGGCGATGAGCTTAAGTAAAACTATTCCGCCAATGTCAAGTGATTGTTGAGAAAAATATCTTGTAAATTGTTAAAAATATGTGGAGGAACCCATTGGATTCCTCGCTGTCATCGTAGAAGCGGTCTTTTCCAGAGTCTCAAATACAAGCATGTCATTCTTTTATACATCATTAATAACTCAAATCTAGTACAATAGAATTATGAGAAAAAGAAAAAATTTGTAAAAATTATAAATTGAATACAGTATTTAAATTTGTGTCTGCGAGAATGGTGCCCAGGAAGCTGGCTGCGTTACCTCGTTAGATAACTAAACTGATCTTCTGACCGAGGTTGAAACCAGCTCGATGGTCACCAGAGACGTCAAGCAGGCAGGAACTTCCGCTTTGGCCCCCATGGCCCTAAAGTCAACCCCAAACGGCAGAAGGAAATTGAAATCATGTTGTACCTAATAATAAAAAAAAATGGATCAAGTATTTTTCTCGTTATTCGTTGTGCTGTAATTTCTGGTAAAATGGTCTTTATTTTATGATATGGCCTCATTGTTGGTTGAGGTAGGATTAAAATGGATTATATAAAGTAAAACACATTACAATTGATAACCTGTTTCGAAGGATTATAGTCTTAAACTGACGCCTATTACCCAACGTGAATACTGTCAGAGCATATTATTAATAACCTTAGATTAATGTATTAATTAAGCTTAATTAAATGTAATGTACTGATATATTGAACTATCGCCTTGTGAAAGCAATAGGAAATTAGAAAGCTCAGTGGTGTTCTCAGTTTTTGGTGACCAAATTTTGACATACTAGCTTTTTAAATACAGATTAACAACGCGAAAAATGAGCTGATTGTCTCTTACCCGAAGTAAATGAGCAATATATGACCCCGGGTAGGTACCCATCTTTCATCTATTCATCTATCATCCATTCAATTCAATTTAAAATATCTTTATTTGATTAGACTTCTTACAAAGTACTTTCAAATCGTCAGAAGGACACAAAATACATTATACATGATTATAAATGTTACCACCGGGTTCGGAAGGTAGCTTTTGTTGACAAGAACCCGGCAAGAAACTCAACAATTACTCTTTAAAAAAAATATATATTATACAATGTTTTTGGTTACAGTATTTATATCTCATGAATATAAGCCCATGGACACAGTTCAAATGATCAATTGTCAAATATAATAACTGGAATATTACAAATATTTGTGAGCATGGCAAATTCCAGCCAGTCAAAGCAAAGATCAAACTAAGATTAATTAATTGTAGCAAAAGTACAGTGCCAATGGGATTATTTACAATAATTTTCCGACAAAAATACATCCCAGGGTTCCTTATCACAAATATAATCATCTTCATATAATCAATTCATCTTTCATCTATTGCCCAGCCGCCGTGAAACTTTTAGAACATGCTTTTATACCATACGTTTGCTTCACATCTTACAGCTGATATGTGTACTAAATATAAAGATACCAGAAATTTTTTATTAAAAACAAATTTTCAAATGACATATTATGTAGTTTTATAAAATCTGTCGGGTTATTCTGTAAAGTTCTACGTTAAAGTTATCGTCTACTAGCGGTAGTCACGCGGTTTTACCCGCGTAG
This sequence comes from Watsonalla binaria, assembly GCA_929442735.1. Lineage (NCBI taxonomy): Eukaryota > Metazoa > Arthropoda > Insecta > Lepidoptera > Drepanidae > Watsonalla > Watsonalla binaria. The sequence goes on along the minus strand of OV838948.1, from coordinate 564,702 downwards.
TTCTCGTTCCCGTGCGAGTACGGGGATAAAATATATAGCCTATTTTACTCGCTGATAATGTATGTATCCATTGCTGAAAGAATTTTTCTAATCGATCCAGTAGTTTCGGAGCTTATTCAACACAAACATACTTACTTAGCTTTCCTCTTTATAATATTAGTAACTGCCTCGTTGGTCTAATGGTTAGTACGTTCGCCTGCCGATCACGAGGTCCCGGGTTCGATTCCCGGGTCGGGTCAAAAATTTATATTGGGTTTTTCTGTCAAGAAGATTCGAAAGGCGGTGTTTCCACCCCCGTGCCTCGGAAAGCACGTTAAGCCGTTGGTCCTACGCCTGATCTCTCTCCGGTCGTGTCGGATTGCCGTCCCATCGGACTTTGAGAGTGAGGGAATAAAGAGTGCATCTGTGTTTGCGCACACACTTGTGCACTATAATATCTCCTGCGTACATGGCTGATCCTCGTTGAGATTAGCCGCCGTAGCCGAAATTCGGTAGGAGGTCATCATCATTAGTAACTATAGATTTTGTATCAATTTCCTTTGATTCGACGCTGAACTTCACAGAATTACGCGGCTGGTATGTCAGCATCAAGAATTGAAAATGCCTATGATTAGACTGAAACATATTCTTTGCTCAAGAAGTCTGTTAATACCCCATCGATATTTTGAGAGATGTTATTTTGTACTTAACAATTTGAATCCTCGTGTAAGGTAAAGTCACCATTCATGGACAGTATAAGTGATTTTTTTCCTTATTTGCTCTGTAATTTCTTTATTTTTCAACGTACATTCTTAATTTAAGGATTTGGACGTAAATTGAAAGCTCTTTTCTTAATCAGAATTTAATGTTTAATTTCAGTTTAGTACTTAGTACAATGAAATAATATAAATAAACAACACTCCTACTTAGACACCAGTGATTATTAGTAGGTATGGGTCATTAAATAATATTAATTTCAACAACGACGATACACCAGACACAAAATAAGATGATAAGTGTACCTACATCGTGATTCTAGTAAGAAATTAACGATTCCCGACACCAAATGACACCGCGACACTAACAACCGTTATGGCCGCAATCAAAATGGGTGTCAGTTGTCAAAAACAGTTGTTATGACAGATATAATACTGGCACAATAGATTGGTATAGACATTTGAAAAAAATACTGCGCGTTGCCTTAATTTTGGAAGAAAAAACAAAAAATATCCATTATTGGTCCGCGTCCAACATAGGTGCCTTTACCTTACTTACATTAAACAAATTTAAGCACTTATAATGTGTACCATGTAAGCTAGTAATTACATCGATTAAGTTAGAAAATATGTAATTATGTTAAGTAAGTAACATCATTACATGATATTAATTTAGAATATAATTGAATCCAGCCTGAACTGAACAAATTTTTTTCTGCAGCAAAAGTTCAACCCTATTTTTTAAACCAATTAATGTTAGCAAAAAATTAGTTTTACTTATCGTAAGTTTTATGAACGTCATAATTTACTAACGTATTAATATAAAGCCAGTAATATCGAGTAGTTATCATTAGCTGTAGAAAAAAAAACAAAATGGCGGATAGCTACAAAAAAAAAATTGTATTCGTAAATCGTGTATGTATAGTTTAAAAGCCTTTTATTCAAGGCGCATTATCTTCCTTAAGTTCCGTAATAAGATTAAAAGTTAATAATTATGAAAGCATACAATTATACGTTTCACGTGATTACAAAATGTTTTTATATTGTTTTGTTTTTAATCTATGATTTTTCGGCTGTCATCAAGCTTCATAAAAAAATTTGATGGTACACTCTTGTTCAATATTTCTGGATAAAAAGATGCTTATCAACTATTCAAAGAGGTTGCACGTCGTCTGGTAGAAGCTTCTCGTGACAAGCGGGCTGGGGTTACCTCGCTCAGAGAATCAGCATTGCTATTCAACGTGGCAATGCTGCCAGCCTTCTTGGCACGATCCCGAGAGACACCGATTTGGGACAAGTTTTCTACTTGTAATTAGTTTTTAAGGCACTATCATTACATTAAAAAAAAACAAAGGAAAAAATTGTGTATATTTATGAGAGCAATATCATGAGTCTGATAAAAATAATGTTGATGATGTAATATGCCAACCAACTATATTGCAAACAATGTCTATTGTATATATTACTTAAATGCCAGTTGTTAGGACCAAGCCTACAGGGTGTAATGGACATTGAAACATAGCCTTTTAATTTTAAAAAAACCTCTTTCCTCTATTACGATTTTTTCGCGCAAACATTTTTAATTATAATGAATCTGTTTTCCTCAAATTATCTTTATGTTTGGTCCAGTTGCATCCTGTAAAATCAATAAATCTGTGATTTGAAAGCTAAATTGTTATTGTACCAACGTAGTTACTACAAATAAATAGAATTTATGAATACCTTAAAGGAATAAAATAAATTTATACCTTGTCCGATAGCTATAAAGTTCTCCCAGTCAATTACTTTTTTTTCTGATGCCTATTTATTTATGGTATGGTGTGGTTTAATACTTAGCATTGTTGTTTTTTGATTAACCACAGTAGGTAATATATGTATAAATGGCACATCCATGTAGGTCGTCGCACGTCACGTTGAAATTGAATGCCATAGATGGCTGATCAACAGATTTTGAACCACTTTAACAAGCAAGGTGAAGCGACGACGCCGCGACGTTTGAAAATTTACAAACCTATAGATATAGTCGGTCGGAAGATTTACCTTCCTAATCTTCCTATTGAATATTCTAAAATTGTACCAATTAAATGTGATTAAATCTGTCATTCATGAAAAGAAATGTTGTTTTTTTTTTTCATTCCTTCTAGTCATCCATCCCATATTAAATTCGTAATAGATACATACAAATGCTCACACCTGTATTCCCCGAAGGGGTAGGCAGAGGTGTTATTATCACAACACCCACTTTTCACCGCATTTGAGTAAGTGCCAACGTGACAGATGGTGAGGCTATCGCCGTTTTAGGCACTATACATACGTCTTTGAATTACTTCTCAGAAATATGCAGTTTCCTCACGATGTTTTCCTTCACCGTAAAGCACGTGGTATGAAATCACTGTACATAAGTTTTTTTTGAAAAACTCATCGGTACAGGCCCCGCTGGGATTCGAACTTGCGTCGCTTGCGTAGCAGGAGACTGCTCAAACCCCGAGGCCACCACGGTTCGTAATAATAAGAAAAAAAAATTGGTTGGTAAAAGTTTTGACTATGTAAGGTGTGTTTAATATTTTTTAAATTTATAGTTGTTGTGAATAATTATGCATTATTAATTTTAATGATTTATTATTCCTCAAACTTGTAATAGTTCATTTATAATATTCATACATGGTCTTTTGAAGGGAGACTTGTGCATTTCAATCAAATCTTTTAAGGCCATTTTATTTACATTACAGCACTGTGCCTTTTCAGTCTGTAAAAAAGTAAGGAATAACTTTCCATATATTTTATCTGTTGTACAAAGATGGCTGGTATTTTTAAGCTGTGTCAAAATGTAGCTTTGAATCTCATTTGACTTTGAACTTTCTTTATAGGCTAATAAAATGGTAAACATATTTTTCACAATATTTTCAGCGGGAATTTCAATTAGGCTTAAATCTATTAAAAATTCTGTTTTCTCTTTGACATTGAAAGTATTCACAAAGTCTTGTAAAATTTTATTAGACATTTTAACATCTGTTACGAATACTGTTATTAATTTTTTTAAGGGCACAATGTGAGATTTTGCCCGTATCAAAAACTCTAAATTGATTTCATAGTTTTTAATATAAGTAGGAAGGAATAATGTATAAAAATCAGTAAGAAATTTATGATCTATATCTATGCTTTTAAAAATGTGTGCACAAAGTTTCTCACAAGAATTCGAAGACATTTTCGTAGCAAGAATGTTTAGTAAATTCGGATTTTTAATCGATTCCTTAATTATAGCACTTAAATTTAACACAGGATCGACATCCACAGTCTCTAATAATTCGTCATAGTTGTTTAAATCTTCTTTAATTACGATTTCAGCGTGAATTTCTTCTGAATTTCGCACCGTTTGTGAAATGATGGGGTTAGATTTTTCTAAATTATTATCCTTCTTGAACATGCGTTGCCACTTATTATTTTCATTCGGCGAAGCGGCAGCGATACATTGTTGGACTTTATCTTCTAAGCCTGGAGAAAATATCCAGATTTCCGACATTTTTCGGCGATTTTTAAGCAGTAAACCATTTGTTTCTTGATTTGTTTAGTTGGATAATATTACGTAGGAAGGAACACGGATATTCGTAGCTGACGGGAGATAGCTATCTAAGCATATATATACGTCGTATTTTCAGTTTGTTAATCTTAAGAATTTGTTTTGATATTTTTTCTTGTGTTCTTAACAAACATCGATATCTAACCTGATTTAAATATTGATTTGACATTTCAATTTAGTGTTGCCGCCTACGAATAGTCTATTAGACAATCTGTAGATTATGTTTTTAAAATATAATCTGATTTGTAGGATTGTGTTGTATCCTATAAAGCAAGGCAAGAGCGTTATATTTTACGATTTAAGTGATTTCTAATATTCATTAAATTTCTTTGCTAAATGCATGTAAGACATACTTACTTTCAGTTGGAAAAGAAAATTTTAAAATATGATATCAATATTTATTAAGTATTCAAACAACTAGAATAAGATTTATTGTATATTCTTAATTTTATATCTGATACTTAATCGAAGAATACAAACTTAAGATATAAAGATTTCACGAGCCTTTAATGTTCAACCAAATTGTATTCCTAACTTACGAGAGTAATACTAACCTTTTCAATCACAAATTAATTTAATTACAACAACTTACTATTAATATCATCATACAATTCATACTATCAGTAAAACAGTACGTATGTAGAGTGAACTACATAAGACATATTTATATTCTACAAACGCGACGTCTCATCTGGTCTTCGTATTGTATATCTAGAAGTTTCTTGCAAATTAAAATGAATAGCAATTAGTTCGTTTATATATTTTTCCAACATTTATATTCTACAAACGCGACGTCTCATCTGGTCTTCGTATTGTATATCTAGAAGTTTCTTGCAAATTAAAATGAATAGCAATTAGTTCGTTTATATATTTTTCCAACATTTATATTCTACAAACGCGACGTCTCATCTGGTCTTCGTATTGTATATCTAGAAGTTTCTTGCAAATTAAAATGAATAGCAATTAGTTCGTTTATATATTTTTCCAACATTTATATTCTACAAACGCGACGTCTCATCTGGTCTTCGTATAGTATATCTAGAAGTTTCTTGCAAATTAAAATGAATAGCAATTAGTTCGTTTATATATTTTTCCAACATTTATATTCTACAAACGCGACGTCTCATCTGGTCTTCGTATTGTATATCTAGAAGTTTCTTGCAAATTAAAATGAATAGCAATTAGTTCGTTTATATATTTTTCCAACATTTATATTCTACAAACGCGACGTCTCATCTGGTCTTCGTATAGTTTATCTAGAAGTTTCTTGCAAATTAAAATGAATAGCAATTAGTTCGTTTATATATTTTCCAACATTTATATTCTACAAACGCGACGTCTCATCTGGTCTTCGTATAGTATATCTAGAAGTTTCTTGCAAATTAAAATGAATAGCAATTAGTTCGTTTATATATTTTTCCAACATTTATATTCTACAAACGCGACGTCTCATCTGGTCTTCGTATTGTATATCTAGAAGTTTCTTGCAAATTAAAATGAATAGCAATTAGTTCGTTTATATATTTTTCCAACATACTTGTACATACGTTTTTGTAAGACGTGCAGTGTTTCTCGATTATACATTTGATAACTCTAAATCTGACATTGTGCCCCGATAGATTTTCTATTATAAATAACAAAAGTTTACCATAATTTTTATTGTATATACAATAATCACTATGAATCTCTAAATTAGTGAAAATAAATTGAAATATATTCTCTTCAATCGCTGTATCTTTTATTGCTGCATATATACAGGGTATATTGTGAGCAAATTCATACATATCCATGTTCATTTCACACAATATTTCCAAGAATGTTTTTTTATAAGTAGGATTCTTATTACATACAAAATCATATAGAATATTACTTGTCATATTAACATCTTTAACAAGATGCATTATTAGCTTCTTGAATAGATGAGGGTAAGCTTTTTTAGCTCTGAACATGATATTTAACGTGTACCAAGTATAGGGACGTGTCAGAAATACCGGTAAGAAACATTGGTAGAAATCAACAAGGAAATCTGGGTGTATACCTTTGGTGGTAAACACGTGTTGACAGATTGCTTCGATGGTTTTCGTAGACAGGAAGTAAGCTAATCTCATCATGAGGTAGTGGTTCCGCAGACATTGCTCCATAACAAAGTTGAAAGTTTCAATAGGGCTTTCTTCTATTTCGGCATGTATCATGGTTTCTTGATCAGAAGGTCGTGGGTAAACAGTATTATATCTTCCCGTACCTGGATGACAGCCTGAATATTTTTGATTCCAAACAATATTCTGTGCCAAATAGTTGAAGTTGAAATTTTTGTTGCCAATGCGAACGGTCCATTCACTTTTGGTTATTTCCATATTATCTTGCATGTCGACATCCATCAACGTGTCATCGTTTGTGTATGACATTTTGAATTGATTTTATACACACTCAGTACTGAAAAAATATCACAACTTGAACTCTGGATTCGTAAAATTTTGCAGGAGCAGCAAAAACGTTGTTTTTGAAATTTTTCTAACAATCACGCATTCAGCTGCTATATAGCATCCCGCTAATGTTTTAACAACCACGTCTCAAGGTATACTGACTGTTGAACTGGAAGTTTCTAAGCAGGTAAGCTTTTAGTCAATTCTAATAACAATAGGTTAGTTTAATCCTTTTTAAGAGCTCATTACTGAGAATTTGCACTTTTTACAACCTTTTGTTATATAAATTCCATTTCAATAGCGCTCATTGTATATTCCAGTAACTTAATTATGTGATAGAAAAAGCTATTAGGTACTTAGTTGTTAACAGTTTTGTGCGCAAACAATAATAATATTGCACTAATAAGATAGTAACTGCTTTATGTACAATATTTTTAGAAAAAGGCTTACGTTTGGCAGTAAAGTTTAAACACAATATATTCTTACTGGTTTCTCAGTAGGTAACAAATTGTTATGATGTTTATTATCCTGCATTATACTAGTGTATATTCAGTTCATTGCCGATAGCTGTCAAGGTAATAAGCTCAGATGTGAGGCTGCTAGCTTACGGGGCGATAACGAAACTAGTGTACCCCTGTTCGGCAATGACGTTCAGCGGTTCGACATTTCCTTTTTTCCTCTTTTTTCAGCATACATACATACATTTGCTCACGCCTGTATTCCCCGAAGGGGTAGGCAGAGGTGTTGTAATCACAGCATCCACTTTTTACCGAAGATGATTAAGTGCAAACGTGACAGATGGTGAGTCCATCGCCGTCTCAGACACTTTACATGCGTTATTGAATTACTTCTCAGAAATATGCAGGTTTCCTCACGATGTTTTCCTTCACCGTAAAGAACGTGGTGTGAAATCACTGTACATATGTTTTTTAGAAAAACTCATTGGTACAGGCCGCGCTGGGATTCGAACATGCGTCGCTTGCGTGGCAGGCGTCAACTCAATCTATGCTCTTCAGCAAACATATATAAAAAAACGGTTCACTATTTATTATACTAGATTATACTGATGTATAGTCAGCTGATTATACTCCTCCGTCTTCATAGAATATATTGAATCTGGTAACATATTCACTGACAATCCATTCCCTGGATGTTCATTGATTTGATTGGTCGGTGGCTCGCTAAGTCAGTATTGTCAGTCAAGGTCTGTCATTTCACATCTTTCCAGCGTTGCCAGCTCTCATTATTTTTAAGTAGATCTACGTATTTTAGGCCTTTCCTGCAAAGCTGTTAACTTGTCTAGAATCTACGTATTTTTTTTACAAATTTCCAAAACAGGAGACCTGTTTAGGCTATATGGGCGTAATTTCCAGTGTATTAGTGCCTTATTATTTTTCTTTTCTTTTTAGTTATTTTCAATAGGCAATCTGATGAAATCAAAACTAAGCAGCTTATGAATATCAGCTTGATGAAAGTACGTAGGTCTACTAACTTTTCATGAGCTATTTTTACTAATTCTACGTATTTTTCAAACTCCGTCTACGCATTTTCAAAATCTGAGTTGGCAACACTGTATCTTTCATTGTATCTTTGTATAGTATGTATTTTTTTTAGTAGCTTTCAAACGTTTGTGGTTGATAGTTAGCGACAGTTGTTTAAAAATATTTTCGTAAATCATTTCTACATTTAGACTTGGTTTAAATTAATATTTATTTCATGTAGCAGCATTGAGGACAGCAGTAAGTATTCAAAAACTTTATCATTGCAATGTACGGTTATTAATGTTAAATGAATATCGAATGAATATTATAAATATTTATTTTCCCTCAACGGTATCTACCTGCTTATGTTTTAATATATAGTCGTTGAAACTATGTAGGTAAGTAATATGTGTTTAGATTAAAATTGAATAATATGTGGCCTTTGTCTATTAAATTTAATCACATCGTAATACATAATTTTCAAATTTTCTTTTGCAAAGTGAAAAATATTATGTCTTAGAAAAAACAGGAAAGCTTGTAAAATGTTATCGTCAATACTCATATCTATTAATCTAGTTTATACTAAGCACTAGCTGTGCCCTGCTGTTTCATCTGCATTAACTTAATTGCATAGGTCACTTTATTTATCTATACACATAAATAAAATGGAAGTGTCTGTTTGAAAAGCTTTTCACTAAATTCATATGAAAGTATTGAAGTTGAAGTTTTTATTAATAATATACAAGGTACAATACTAAAAACTAATTACAAGTAGAAAACTTGGCCCAAATCTGTGTCTCTCGGGATCGTGTCAAGAAGGCCGGCAGCACTGCCACATTGAATAGCAATGCTGATTCTCAGAGCGAGGTAACCCCAGCCCGCTTGTCACGAGAAGCTTCTACCAGACGACGTGCAAACTCTTTGAGAAGTTGATGAGCATCTGGACCCCAAGGCCCGAGAGTTTCAACAGTTTCAGAAAATATGTATCCTTGACCAATGCAAGCATATTTCCTATGCTTGAGGCACTCCTGCTGAACAGCAGCAGCACCGGCCACCACAGCAGTGCCGGGGAGATGGGACGGAGCCAACGTATCGACACACGTGGCATCCCACACCAGCGGCCGGCCCAATCTCCACGGCACCAGCGACATACCATCCGGTCTCCAGCCAACGCCGCGCCGGTACTGACTTAAAAAAACTTTTTTTCTTTGTCTGTCCGTCTGTTTGTTCTGGGTGATCTCTGAAACAGCTGGAATGATTTTAAAGGGACTTTACATAGGCTACTTTTATTTAAATATATATTCAGGTTTCCACAGGAATTGAATTAAATCTATGCGGATGAAGCAGGACACAGCTAGTCCTTAGTATAAACTGAATTAATAGATATGAGTATTGACGACATTATAAGTTTTCATCTTTTTCCGAAGACATAATATTTTTCACTTTGGGACAGAAGATTTGAAAATTAAATTTAAAAGATAAAAAAACTGAAATTTGAGGCTTATCTATATATCTTAATCTAATTAATATTAAATAATTAATATTAAATATAGTAAGTAGATAATATAAAGAAGGACATGTAGAATAGGATCTTAACTATTTATATTGTATTATAACAGATAAGGCAGTGTGTTTTAGTTTTAGCAGTTGTCTGTTGTAATATAGTGTAGGAAATAATAGATATTACGTTGTTGTTTTGTAATAAATAATTGTATACATATTAGGTACTTGTTGATAAATATATTAATATTAACAGCTGTAGTAGTGCCTCTCACGTTGCTGTGCCCTAACAGGGTTTATGTTAGCTTTGCTTGGGATACTATTATAATTAACATTAGTATGTATCCTACATGTAACTAACATACATGCAATAAATAAATAAATCTATATCTTTAACACCAATATTTAGAGTCATTAACTACCAAGATGCTGAAGTTATGAATGATATGTAAATAATTATATTAAATAGTATCACATCATTTTTTAAATTATTTGATACTATTTAGAATCAAATGCTATAAAGCAACTTCAAAACAAGGAGGCGTTTATAAATTCTTTGACTGATTGAATCAATTTCAATGATCCTTTTTATATTTGAAAGGTAATGCTTCTCATTATTTAGATTCAGTTCTGAATAATTGACTGAAACATTGACATATTCAATTCAATTCAAAATATTTTTATTCGATTAGACTTTTTACAAAGTACTTTTAAATCGTCAGAAAGACACGATTCCAAAGGATTATACATGCTACCGCCAGGTTCGGAAGGTTGCTTTTACTGAGAAGAACCTGGAAGAACCATAGCCAGGGTCCAAGAAATTGGCTATGGTATCCCCTGCCTGTCGTAAGAGGCGACTAGGCGGGGGCCGGAGGGCCTGCTGGCGGTGGTCGGGGTGGGAGCTTTGACCACCGAGCCGAGAGTGCGGGAAGGGGCCGCGCACAGCGAGCTCTCCAGGGGCGGCCATACTGGCAAAGTGTGGGGGGACACCGGAGTTCCCCCTGAGCACTGAGGATGGCCACCGGGGGGTTTTAGTGCGGTAAAAATCCCACATACCCCGACCTGTCTCTCCCAGGGCGGGGAACCTTTGAAGGTTTCTTCGTCAATAAAAAAAAAACAAAATGGTAGCTATCCTCCTATAACGATCCCTGTTGCTGTCATACTATGCGGACACGATTGACTCGAATAGTTTTTTCAACAATTGCACTCGTTGGAACTGGTTATGTGACATGTATCCCACACTGATGGAACAGATTCACAAAACAGGATCTACGCATCGACTCAGCGGTTATTTATTTATTTAGTTGCATCAACAAGATGTACGTACATTAACAAATTCTTCGAGGGCAATAGACAGAATAGTTACATGACAAATGACAATGCCATAGATTAGCTTGACAGCGAGGAATCCAATTAAATATTTTTAACAATTTACAAGATATTTTTCTCAACAATCACTTGACATTGGCGGAATAGTTTTACTTAAGCTCATCGCCATTAAATAAATAAAGGATAAAGGAAAGGAAAGGACAATGCCATAGAAAAAACAGTATGATACGAATAAAATGAGTAAATATAATTAAAATTAATTACATACAAATGAGTATAAGTTAAAGATATTAATTAAATTAAGTTGAGAGCAGTTAGATTCCTTCAAGAGGTGCGTGGGTTCGATATTGAGATCCCTCCGAATTCATTATGAATCTGGAAGATAACTAACCGACTTCAAGAAAAGAAGAGGAGGTTAACAATGCGATTGTATGATATTTTTTAATGTTTTTTACCTCAAAAATTTTGGCTGGGTGAACCGATTTCGATGATTATTTTTTTATTGGAAATGCTTCTCAAGTGGTCCCATATTTTGGTTCAGTTTGGTTCAGTTCTGATGGTGGCATCCATGAGAGATCGAAGGGAACATTCCAAAATCTAACTGGCGACTAATGCGTTTGCGTTTGTTAATAATTTTTTGAAGCACTACATGACGTGAAGACTTCACGTCACAAGCTGTGAGCGCGCAGCGAGCCAGTGGGTTTTTTTTTTTTATATGGTCTCTCGCAGTCGGTAGGGAGGAGTTACCTCCACTGCTTAACCGGACTAAAGGGCGAGACCCAAGGGCCTCCAGCCGAGCTTAAACTTAAAAACTAAGCAACACAGCTAAGGGCACCCCGGTGCGGGGTTCGGACCTCGGCTTAGGGCGTTGCTGGGGGATGAGCTAGGGAGCTGGATCTGACTGGTATTATTTAGGGACATGTTTAAGGCTAGTGGCCCTAGCAGAGGCCGGGGGGGACGATGACGTAGAGTTCGCGACGAGCCTCGCCGGCGAGGACGGAACAATGGTCGGTTTGGTGTGTGCTTTTGAGACATTGCTTGCTGAAGTAATGTGATATCGTCGTCAGGGTCAATAATGACGGCCGATACTATTAGTGGGTTGGGATGAGCCAGTGGGTATTCTTCGCTTGTTTTATTCGCCTCCCGCCAAACTTATTGACAGATCTCACTCAGTGCAATGTTTTGCTCGTGTGTCAGCGAGAGTTTATTCTTCGTTATTACAGCGACTTTTCCACTAGTTAGATCGAAATCTATTAACATAGCCACTGACACAAATCGCCTGAGCAATTAATACTTATCAACAGCACTAGGCAATTAGCTAATCACCTACTGCGGGGTATACGGCGGCGGTACCCGGAACAAAGAACTCGGGGCTATGCACATTGAAGGGGTAATTGGAAATTAATGTGGGGTGATATTTTACGAAATGAGGGTGATAAGTTTTCTTGATATCCAGCTAGGATTATAGTGTATTTACTATTTAAAGTTGTTGTTTATATTTATAAAGGGGGTATTTATAGTTTTTTTTTCTTCACGATATCCCTAGTAGGGATCAACAAGGGGATGTAAATGAGCCGTGGAGGTCGATTCGATGAACACCATTAAAAATCTCGGTATCATACACCAATATTGATATAAAAAAAAAACTCACAATTCTGCTTAGCTAGTCAAAAGTTCCGAGAAAATAATACTTCTTTCGCTTCATCCACATTCATGCAGTGCTCTGAGTGACCTTTCTGAAAAATATTATTAATGTGTTTATATTTGGTTTGAATCAAGTGCCGACCCCGACAATGTATGGGATAAGGCCAGGGAGATGATGATATGGTACAAGAAGTACCAGGCGCACATAACGGACAAGGAGTTAATAAGTTGATTGCGATTAACATGGAGCCACATCGGGTTGAATCAAGTGCCGACCCCAACAATGTATGGGATAAGGCCAGGGAGATTATGATATGGTACACGAAGTACCAGGCGCACATAACGGACAAGGAGTTAATAAGTTGATTGCGACTAAAATGGAGCCACATCGGGTTGAATCAAGTGCCGACCCCAACAATGTATGGGATAAGGCCAGGGAGATGATGATATGGTACACGAAGTACCAGGCGCACATAACGGACAAGGAGTTAATAAGTTGATTGCGATTAACATGGAGCCACATCGGGTTGAATCAAGTGCCGACCCCAACAATGTATGGGATAAGGCCAGGGAGATGATGATATGGTACACGAAGTACCAGGCGCACATAACGGACAAGGAGTTAATAAGTTGATTGCGATTAACATGGAGCCACATCGGGTTGAATCAAGTGCCGACGCCAACAATGTATGGGATAAGGCCAGGGAGATGATGATATGGTACACGAAGTACCAGGCGCACATAACGGACAAGGAGTTAATAAGTTGATTGCGACTAACATGGAGCCACATCGGGTTGAATCAAGTGCCGACCACAACAATGTATGGGATAAGGCCAGGGAGATGACGATATGGTACACGAAGTACCAGGCGCACATAACGGACAAGGAGTTAATAAGTTGATTGCGATTAACATGGAGCCACATCGGGTTGAATCAAGTGCCGACCCCAACAATGTATGGGATAAGGCCAGGGAGATGATGATATGGTACACGAAGTACCAGGCGCACATAACGGACAAGGAGTTAATAAGTTGATTGCGATTAACATGGAGCCACATCGGGTTGAATCAAGTGCCGACCCCAACAATGTATGGGATAAGGCCAGGGAGATGATGATATGGTACACGAAGTACCAGGCGCACATAACGGACAAGGAGTTAATAAGTTGATTGCGATTAACATGGAGCCACATCGGGTTGAATCAAGTGCCGACGCCAACAATGTATGGGATAAGGCCAGGGAGATGATGATATGGTACACGAAGTACCAGGCGCACATAACGGACAAGGAGTTAATAAGTTGATTGCGACTAACATGGAGCCACATCGGGTTGAATCAAGTGCCGACCACAACAATGTATGGGATAAGGCCAGGGAGATGACGATATGGTACACGAAGTACCAGGCGCACATAACGGACAAGGAGTTAATAAGTTGATTGTGACTAACATGGAGCCACATCGGGTTGAATCAAGTGCATACCCCAACAATGTATGGGATAAGGCCAGGGAGATGATGATATGGTACACGAAGTACCAGGCGCACATAACGGACAAGGAGTTAATAAGTTGATTGTGACTAACATGGAGAGCCACATCGGGTTGAATCAAGTGCCGACCCCAACAATGTATGGGATAAGGCCAGAGACGATGATGATTAGTAACAAACATAAATAGGAAAAAACGCAGTCGAATTGATAACCTCCTTTTTTGAAGTCGGTTAGAAATTGAGCAATATCAGTTAGCTACTTATTTGCTTACATTTTGTGAAATACCCACTTAAGATATGTTAAGTTAAGAGATAGCTCATCCAGCTTATCAGTCATCATCGAGGCGATAATATAATATACCTACTACTCGATGCATTGGTCTAGTGGTCGCAAATACTACTACGGATCACGAGGTCCCAGGGTTCGAGCCCTGCGTGCGACTGTGGATTGGTGACAGGTTAAGATGGCGATCAGCCGTATTGGAATCCAAATGAACGGGCTTGCTGAGGTGAACACATATATGCTTACGACTGTATTCCCCGAAGAGTTAGGCATGTTGTAATAAAGACACACACTTTTCACCGAATATGATTAAGTGTCAACATGACAGATGGTGAGTCCATCGCCGTCTCAGCCACTATACATACGTATTTTAATAAATCTCAGACACATTCAGGTGTCCTCACGATGTTTTTCTTCACCTTAAAGCACGTGGTGTGAAATCACTGTACATAAGTTTTTTAGAAAAACTCATTGGTACAGGTCCCGCTGGGATTTAAAATCCCACGGCGCTGCTCACCTGCATATGTCTGACAAGTAATTCAAATACGTATGTATAGTGCCCGAGACGGCGATAGACTTACCCACTGCCACGTTGGCACTATGGCGTGATTACAGCTTCCTAATGAAAGTCAGTGGTTTTAAATGTAAATAATAGTTTAGTTATACACACACATACAAGAGGAAATAACTAAATAAAGTCACAAACTAAGGAAACTGAGTCGACCGGCGGCAAGTTAAACGGCGCACGAGAAGCTAGCAACTACTGAGAGAGCGTGCGCGGAGAGTTCCTGGCCGACTGGCGGGTTCGACCAAGCTTGCTTAGCGTTGCCGGCCCGTTCTTGGTCGAACAAGTTGACACTGGTAGGAGAGTCGCACAATAGGGAAGGACAAGAAGTTGCAATAGGGTCGTCCAGATGTTAGAAAAACTCAAATCAAATCAAAAATATCTTTATTTGATTAGACTTCTTACAAAGTACTTTCAAATCGTCAGAAGGACACAAAATACATTATACATGATTATAAATGTTACCACCGGGTTCGGAAGGTAGTAAACTACCTGCAATAGCACTTAATCATATCCTGTGAAATGTGGTAGTTATTTTTTACCCCTAGGGGAATACAGGTGTGAGCATATGTATGTATGTATATGTTTTTTTAGATATAGTTGGATGCTGATAAGCAATAATGTGTCAACCCACAAAAAGTCCAATTCAAAGGTTTTGATATATTTTGATAATGCATCACGTATTTAACATTCTAAAAAAGTGTTTCAAGTCATCTGAAACATAAAAGTACGTAAAAAATGGATTTATGTCATAAAACAAATCTTAAATCACGTATACAATCATCTTAAGACGCCATTTTCTCAAAACCAAGTTTATGCGGGTTGACACATTATTGCTTATCTGCATCCAGTTTATCTGTTACAGATGATGCTTCGTGCTCTGTTACTGGCGACTTTGCTGGGAGCTATCAGGTCAGAAGAAGAGCCTTATGTTTACAAGGTATGTAATATTGTATACAAAGTCGGGACTTAGGCGTTAATTTTTGGCAGAGCTTCGACTGGTGGTATTATGTGATGATTTATCAGTAGGAATGCATCAATTTTATAATATATAAACTATAAATTATCATTTTAGTCAACACAACACTGTATTTTTACTGTCCATTAATGGTGTCTAAGTAGGAGTGTTGTTTATTTATTTATAATTTGAATATATAAACTTATGTAGAACTACATAGCTAAAAACCTTATAAATATAATCTAATAACTAAAAACCTTAAAAATATATAATCTTATAACTAAAATATATTATTAAAAGAAGTCCCTGTAGGCAAGGTACCGAAGATACTGGCAGCATTCCCCCTTTGGATGGCAAGACTAATTCTTTGACCGAGGTAGCTGCCAGCTCTCCGGTCTCCTGTGATGTCGACTACCCTTTCGGTTATTTCTTTAAAAATTATTGTTTATTTATATTATTTAATTGTACAAAGTACTAAACTGAAATTAAACATTAAATTCTGATTAGGAAAAGAGCTCTTAATTTACCTCCAAATCCTGAAGAAAGTATGTTGAAAAATAAAGAAATTACAGAGCAAAGATGAAAAATATTCGCTTACCTTACCATGCTTATCACAATTTTGAAACACAGTGCTCCTAACTACCTACCTACTATATTCAGGCCAATTGTCACACATTGTGTATACTATATTTAATCGAGGGGTTATCAGTACTGTTTACCTATATACTTAATACTTATTTGTTGTTTATGATAACAGTACATCGGCATTGCGAACCACACATAACCACGCAAACATACCTATATATGTATCTGCAAAAATTGTCAAAGTACTTTAAAAATAAAAAAATAATTTAAAAAATCTGTTCATTATCTTACCTTGTGAACACAACACTGCAATAGAGTGTCATTTGGCTGCGATCTCCTGTAAGGTGGAGGTACTACAGACAGCTCTGTAAACCTCACTCACCTTGTGAACACAACACTACAATAGAGCAGTGTCATTTGGCTGCGATCTTCTGTAAGGTGGAGGTACTACAGACAGCTCTGTAAACCTCACTCACCTTGTGAACACAACACTACAATAGAGCAGTGTCATTTGGCTGCGATCTTCTGTAAGGTGGAGGTACTACAGACAGCTCTGTAAACCTCACTCACCTTGTGAACACAACACTACAATAGAGCAGTGTCATTTGGCTGCTGTCTTCTCCAAAGAGATACAGCCTCCAGCCGGGCAGATTTCGGAACGGGAGATCATATGATGGCGTTCCTAAAGATGGAATTTTGATTTTAGAACTGCCCCCAAACGGACCCCAATTTGCTGAACGTGCATATAGTACCACATACCCATGATGACGTGGGCTGGCTGAAGACTGTGGATCAGTATTATTATGGAAGTAAGTTATGTAGTTCTTAGATTAAGGATATGATAAGCTATTCTATAAAAACAAGTAATAAGCCGTGGTGGCCTCGGGGTTTGAGCAGTCGCTTGCTACGCAACGCAAGTTCTAATCCCAGCGGGGCGTGTACCAATGAGTTTTGTGAAGGAAAACGTCGTGAGGAAACCTGCATATGTCTGAGACGTAATTCAAAGACGCATGTATAGTGGCTGAGACGGCGATAGACTCGGCATCTGTCATCTGTCATCTTCGGTGAACAGTGGGTGTTGTGATAACAACACCTCTGCCTACCCCTTCGGGGAATACAGGCGTGAGTATATGTATGTGTACAAGTTATAAGTGTATCAATAAAAGAAAAAAAAATGAGTACCCTCCCCAGCAACCCCTTGCATTTGATATCCATACTCTTCATATACATAATCCATCATCGTCCGGGTGGAATTTTGCTACTGAATTTTAAATCCGCTGAAATTTAGTATACACTCTTATTGTGGATGCATGCTATCTGGCGTCATTGTAATATCCAATATGGCGGATCATCCAAGATGGCGGATCATCCAAGATGGCGGACTAGTTATTATTTCTGCACTACCACAGTATGGGTATCAAATGGAAGGGGTTGCTAAGGAGACAAATAAACTTGATTTTTAAAAAGTTTTTCTCTCTTAACCATCATATTTGAATATTTTTTAATTCATATCCTCGTGTAGGTCGTAACAACATACAAAAAGCGGGGGTCCAGTACATCTTGGACTCCGTGGTGAAGGAACTATGGGCCGATCCGAAAAGGAAGTGAGTACTTTTATATTAATAAGAGCCGTGGTGGCCTTGGGGTTTGAGCAGTCGCCTGCTACGCAAGTGACGTAAGTTCGAACCCAGAGGGGCCTGTACCATTGAGTTTTTCTAAAAAACTTATGTACAGTGATTTCACACCATGTGTTTTACGGTGAAGGAAAACATCGTGAGGAAACCTGCATATGTCTGAGAAGTAATTCAAACACGTATGTATAGTGCCTGAGACGGAGATGGACTCACCATCTGTCACGTTGGCACTTAATCATCTTCTGTGAAAAGTGTGTGTTGTGATAACAACACCTCTGCCTACCCCTTCGGGGAATACAGGCGTGAGTGTATGTATGTATGTATTTATGAACCTTTCTATTCCCATCATTATGTACAGGACGCCGAGTGCCGACCCCAACAATGTATGGGATAAGACCAGGGTGATCTTATATCTGTAACGAGCAACTCTTGTATATATAATCTGAATCTCGGAAACGGCTCCAACGATTTTCATGAAATTTTGCATGTAGGGGGTTTCAGGGGCAAAAAATAGATCTAGCTAGGTTTCATTTATGGAAAACATCGTTTTGACAATGTTTTCAGGCACTGAAAAACTCATACAATATCATTACAATACGACAGTATATTTCGCCGACATCTGTCAAGTTATGGTAGCTCAGACGTGGTCTCTAACTATAGGCCTCTTGAATAGGCTCAAAGTCACTCAGCGTGCCATTGAAAGAGCTATGCTTGGTGTCTCGCTACGAGATCGAATCATAAATGAGGAGGTCCGTAGACGTACTAAGGTGACCGACATAGCCAATCGGGTTAGCAGGCTTAAGTGGCAATGGGCAGGCCACATTGGTCGAAGGACTGATGGCCGCTGGGGCAGTAGAGTTCTCGAGTGGAGACCACGTACCGGCAAGGGCGCCCCCCCGCGAGATGGACGGACGATCTGGTCAAGGCCGCGGGGACCCGCTGGATGCAGGCCGCTTCCAACCGGGTGAGGTGGAAATCATTGGGAGAGGCCTATGTTCAGCAGTGGACGTCCTATGGCTGATATGATGATGATGATGATGATGCTGAGACGTGAGGCTTCCATCTTACGGGGCGATAACGAAACTAGAGTACCACGGGACGAGACTGACGTTAATTTTTTGTGTGATGAAGAAATCGAGCACAGCTCGGTCAACCAGATATCATTGATTAATGTATGTAAATGTCTTAAGGTTTGTATACGTGGAGACAGCGTTCTTTTGGAAATGGTGGGTGCGCGCGTCCCCAAGCGACCAACAACGGGTGAAGCAACTAGTATCGGAAGGTATGTTCATATGTGGTAAGAGCGAGCGGTCAAAGTCAAAGTCTAAAATATCGTTATTCAATTAGACTTTTTAAAAATTACTTTCAAATCGTCAGAATGACATAATTATACAGGATTATACATGATACCGCCAGGTTCGGAAGGTTGCTGTTACTGAGAAGAACCTGGCAAAGAACTCAGTAATTACTCTTTTAAAAAGATATTATACAATTTTAAGAATACAAAATAAATAATTTATGAAACGTAAGCTCATGGACAATGTTCCAATACACAAATGTCGATAAAAATTAACATAACTAAAAATCTAGTACATCTACTTATAACTAAATGCGTAGCTTGAGATGACCAGCCCCCACAAGATCAGTGTCATTCCAACAGATGGCTGGCATTCACGTCATACTTGTGAACAGGTGCTGCTTGTGGGGGCTGGTTAAAATTGTATAATATGTATGAAAAGAGTAATGAGATATACTAAGAGTAATGAGAATAAGAGTACTGAGTTCCTTGCCATGTTCTTCTCAGTAAAAGCAACCTTCCGAACCTGGCGGTATCATGTATAATACTGTATAATTATGTCATTCTGACGATTTGAAAGTAATTTTTAAAAAGTCTAATCGAATAAAGATATTTTTTACTTTGACTTTGATTTTGCAGTAGGTCTAAAAAGGCCACTTTGGGAAAATCATAATGTGATCCCAATATGATTCATCATCGAAATGACAACATGGTCACTAAGATGCAATAAATATTATGATTAATATTTCTCAATTCATCAGTTTCACACTTTCCTATGAAGATTCCTAAAATGGTCCACAAAATATGAATTGCTTTTGTGACAAATAGCATCATGAAAAGTTAGTTAGGGACTAACATCTACAACAACACGTCGGTTTGACATCAGAATAGTTTGGTAAACGGCATATTAGTTCGAGGAGAGTACAACAGATGGCGTTGCTGGCAGTATCAAGCTAATATGAGTGTTATTTGTATGGCGTTAAGGTCGGCTTCAGTTCCTCGGCGCCGCGTGGAGTATGAACGACGAGGCTGCATCGCACTATCAGAGTACTATCGATCAATTTACTTGGGGATTGAGGTTTGTATGTTTCACCAGCCGTGCCCCGCGGTTTTACTCGCATAGGGTTAACTATAAAGAGTTACAAGAGCCGTGGTTGGCCCTGCTACGCAAGCAAGTTCGAATCCCAGCGGGGCATGTGCCAATGAGTTTTTCTAAAAAACTTATGCACAGTGATTTCACACCACGTGCTTTACGGTGAAGGAAAACATCGTGAGGAAACCTGCATATGTCTGCGAAGTAATTCAATTACGTATGTAAAGTGTCTGAGACGGCGATGGACCCACCATCTGTCACGTTGGCACTTAATCATCTTGTGTGAAAAATTGGTGTTGTTATAACAACACCTCTGCCTACCCCTTCGGGGAATACAGGCGTGAGCATATGCATGTAGTCACAAGTAATATATTCTCTAAAATAAATGTAGTTTTTTTTAATGATTTTTAAGATTGATGCTTAAGTTCTTTAATAATTATACATTTATAGGAAAGTTGTTAATATTGAATTAAAAACAGACTCTTCAATTTTATATATCTGTAATAAATGTATAGATTAGATTATACTATTTATTATTTAGTTTTCAATATATGCAAGCGAAGCATTTTCAAATCCCACCGACAAAAATAAAATCGGGAGCCGTGATGGCCTTGAGGTTTGAGCAGTCGCCTGCTACGCAAGCGACGCAAGTTAGAATCCCAGCGGGGCCTGTACCAATGAGTTTTTCTAAAAAACTTATGTACAGTGATTTCACACCACGTGCTTTACGATGAAGGAAAACATCGTGAGGAAACCTGCATATGTCTGAGAAGTAATTCAAACACGTATGTATAGAATCTGAGACGGCGATGGACTCACCCTCTGTCACGTTGGCACTTAATCATATTCGGTGATATGTGGGTGTTGTTACAACAACAACACCTCTGCTTACCCCTTCGGGGACCCCTCTGGGATGGCGTGAGCATATATATAAAAATAAAATCTTTTTTTTAGCAAAATACGTGAGATCTTCGGCCGTAACGCTTTACCCCGAGTGGGGTGGCAGATAGACCCATTCGGGCACTCGAGGGAGTTCGCCTCCCTCCTGGCGGGGATGGAGTACGACGGTCTGTTCCTCGGTAGGATTGATTACCAGGACAAACGGGCGAGACTGCACGACCGACATATGGAGATGGTGTGGAGAGGAGACGATGATCTTGGTGAGTTATCTTCAGAGATCTTATTAAGCTTAACGCGTTCACTGCTAACGACGCGCCTGCGCGTTTATCCGTACTTTCCTATATGCTAACGACGCTTATGTGAGTCCATACAAATGTCTGTGCCTTCACTGTGTGTTAGAGCCGACTCTGCGCGTCTATTGTTTAAATAAGACCACATTGTAAGGGCCCTTACCCACCTTGCTATATAGAACAGATACGGAATTTGCCTGCATGAAATTTAGTGAACATATCAAAACCAATTACATAGGTAGAGCTTAGGTAGGTAGATGGATATGTACCGACCCTTTTCCTTTTCGCATGTTTTTATTGGCTGTCGTAAACAAGCGAGTGTTTTATGAGCTGCCATAACAATAGTCAAACGCGCAGAAGCGCCGAATAGCACTGGGGAATATGTTACGTGGACGCTATGTTGAGGTTTTAGCACAGAGCGAAAGCGTATTTGTACAACGATATGCGTTTGACGCACTGGTGTAAGGTCCGATTGTGGAGCACACGGTAATGACTTTTTATTTAGCTCTAGCAGTGAATGCGTTAAAGTACCTGATTGCAGAGCTGTGCTCGGCATCATCTTTACCCAAAAAGAGGAAAATAAAATTTCCGGTGACCGTCAGTCTCGTCCCGTGGTACTCTAGTTCCGTTATCGCCCCGTAAGATGGAAGCCTCACGTCTGAGCTACCATAACTTGACAGATGTCGGACAAATTTACTGTCGTATTGTAATGATATTGTATGAGTTTATCAGTGCCTGAAAACATGATCAAAACGATGTTATCTAAAACTCACAGCTATCCTCTGAACATCACTTGTATAGATTTTAAATTTAATAATAAATAAATATGGTCACGCCATCCCAGAAGGGTCAGAGCAACATTTCACCGAATAAGATTAAGTGCCAACGTGACAGATGGTGGGTACATCGCCGTCTCAGACACTGTACATACGTGTTTGAATTACTTCTCAGACATATGCAGGTTTCCTCACGATGTTTTCCTTCACCGTAAAGCACGTGGTGTGAAATCACTGCTTCGCAAGCAACACAAGTTCAAATCCCTATCTCAATTTTTTTTTATTTACAGGCAACGCATCAGACATCTTCACTGGTGTCCTATACAACACCTATTCGCCTCCGCCAGGGTTCTGTTTCGATGTTTTATGTAATGACGAGCCTATTATTGATGACCCGGATTCGCCTATGTTTAATGTTGATGAGAAGGTACGTACTTTATTTACTTAACTAGCCGTGCCCGATCGGTTTAAAATTAACAAAGTTTCATACAAACTTTCATCCCCTATTTTATCCCCTTGGGGGTAGAATTAATCAAAATCCTTTGTTATCGGATGCCTACGTCATAACATGTAACTGCATGCCAAATGTCAGCCCGATCCGTCCAGTGGTTTGGGCTGTGCGTTGATAGATCACAATGACCTTTGAATTATAAAATATATATATCTCAATATATATTAGATAATTCAACATTGTTATTATCCGCATCTATATCGGTACTGTATGTGCCGTCACGAGATATGAGCGCTCAGAGAATATAGTGGGTGTAAACCTTCGCGCCATACAAACAGACAGAGTTTCATACAATCCTCATGATTCGTCACGACACCTACAAAGCCTAAATTAGCCGATCGTCTCTTTCCTGAGGTCGATGTGCAATATACAGTGTGTCGGAGAAAATGGAACAGTTGTCTTCTAGAAGTTGTAGTGTTTTATGAATATATCACTATGTTGAAGTCGTAAAATATCTAGCTCCAACGATAACGTAGTTATAGGCTATGGTTGCTAAGGGCCGAAGAGCTCGCGGCCTTAAGCGATTGAATGAACGCGCGGCCGCGTTTACCTACATTACGTACCAGGTCATTGAACTTGTTACATTAAGGGGAAGGTTCATGGTTTCGGAAAATGGTATTATAAGAATATTTCAGGAACTATTAGTGGTAGAAAAAAAAACTACGTTACCACAGATTTTTATGCGAAAATAAGGTCTTGATATGGTCAACTTTGAAAGTCAATTACTCGAAAACGGAAGAATATATTTTTGTCATAATAATTTTATTTGCTTCCTAAAATTATACCCTATCACATATTTTAACAGCTGTCCTATTTTCCCCGACAGATATCGCCGTACAGATTATACATGTTACTTTGGGCTACCATAGCATTAATAGGCACGATAGGTAGGACATAATAGTCTCCCGTTGTAATGTGGTAGCTCCCCTACTGGACCCTATACTTCCACGTTACACAAGTAACACTGTCTTACATTCTTATATTTATCTGAATAACATGCAAAACCCGCAATAAAAATTTAAACCGTGAAAATGTGACTTTTCAATGGCAACACCTATTTGAGACTTGGAGGTAAGTGCTTAGGTTATTTCCAAAACTATTCAAGTATTGAAAATCCGGCAACACAGTAATCCAAAAATCTTATGTACAGTGATTTCACACCACGTGCTTTACGGTGAA
Organism: Watsonalla binaria; assembly: GCA_929442735.1. Taxonomy (NCBI): domain Eukaryota; kingdom Metazoa; phylum Arthropoda; class Insecta; order Lepidoptera; family Drepanidae; genus Watsonalla; species Watsonalla binaria. Next base: position 540,494 of record OV838948.1, on the reverse strand, counting down.
GGAAAACATCGTGAGGAAACCTGCATATTTCTGAGAAGTAACTCAATGACGTATGTAAAGTGTCTGAGACGGCGATGGACTCACCATCTGTCACGTTGGCACTTGATCATCTTGTGTGAAAAGTGGGTGTTGTTATTACAACACCTCTGCCTACCCCTTCGGGGAATACAGGCGTGAGCATATGTATGTATGTGTATTCTATGAATACCAGTTTCTATAAACGCGAGATTCTATTAATGGTAGATTTTAAAAGTGTCAGGGTGATGGTGGCTTATGAAAGTCAAAGTCAAAAGTATCTTTATTCGATTAGACTTTTTACAAAGTACTTTCAAATTGTCAGAATGACATAATTATACAGGATTATACATGATACCACCAGGTTCGGAGGGTTGCTTTTACTGAGAAGAACCTGGCAAGAAACTCAGTAATTACTCTTTACAAATATTATACAATTTTAAGAATAGAAAATAAATAATTTAAAAAAAAACGTGAGCTCATGGACAATGTTCCAATGCACAAATGTCGATAAAAATTAACATAACTAAAAATCTAGTACATCTACTTATAACTAAATGCGTAGCTTGAGATGAACAGCCGATTCGATATCGATTTTTTTTGTACTATATACATACTCATACATGTATGAGAGTATGTGACGTATTCGGACATCTCTATCTTAGTAAATCAATATCGTTTCATTCGTGTAGGTAATAAAGTTCCTGGACATATCGTTAAATATGTCCAAGGCATATTCGTCTAACAATATACTAGTGACCATGGGCGAAGACTTCCAGTACCAAGATGCTGCCATGTGGTACACGAACTTAGACAAACTGATAACGTAAGTTAGCATGGGCTATGTGCATCATGTGCATGGATCTAGTGGCATGGTTTATATATGCATGGATCTAGTGACATGGTTTATATGTACATGTGCATCATGTGCATGGATCTAGTGGCATAGTTTATATATGCATGGATCTAGTGACATGGTTTATATGTGCATGTGCATCATGTGCATGGATCTAGTGGCATGTGCATCATGTGCATGGATCTAGTGGCATGGTTTATATGTGCATGGATCTAGTGAGCATTGCACAGATCATGTGATGACACCGTTGGTCTAGTGGTCAGTATACCTGACTGCTGCTTGGTGTTGTGGGTTCGATTACTGCGTCAGGGCAAACATATTATGTGATTAGTTGTGCCCCGCGTAGACTTTTGATAAAAGTAGCCTTTGTTACTCTTTGTAACATTAGCTATCAGCCAGTGAAAGTCCAGTTCAAATCGGTCCAGCCGTTTCGGAAATTAGCCGGAATAAACAGACAGACAGGCAGAGAAAAAAAATGGGTTTTCTATGTCAGTAACGTGGAATTATAAACACACTTATTTTTTTTTGAACTGTATATATATGTATTTGTTTCCCTGTGTCTGGGGTATGTGCTATAAGTGTGTATTACCTAAAACAAGTATATAAGTATTATATCCGTTGTCTAGTACTCATAGTACTAGGTTATTTAGTTTGGGACAGGATGGCGCTGTGTGATAAGTCCTAGTTGAGTAAAGCCAGTAGTTGGATGGGTGACCGCCGAAGTTCCCTCTGTGCCTCGGAACTGCCGTCGGTCCCGGTTGATAATTTAACATGTATGGCAAACGTTCATGTCAGACCGGAGTCTTAGAAATTCTGGCAACTTGTTCAACTCAGATTACCGTTGGCAGTCGCTTTCTGTAAACATATATTTTTTGCATTTAACTATTAAATATTTTTAATTTACCACGTTGTTGCTGACACCACACAACTATATCTATATATAAAAGAAAGTCGTGTTAGTTACACTATAACTCAAGAAAGGCTGAGTCGATTTGGCTGACATTTTTTGGGGAGGTAGCTTAGAACCAGGAGAAGGACTTGGGATAAATGGATGCAGATAAGCAATAATGTGTCAACCCGCATAAACTTGGTTTTGAGAAAATGGCGTCTTAAGATGATTGTATACGTGATTTAAGATTTGTTTTATGACATAAATCCATTTTTTACGTACTTTTATGTTTCAGATGACTTGAAACACTTTTTTAGAATGTTAAATACGTGATGCATTATCAAAATATATCAAAACCTTTGAATTTGACTTTTTGTGGGTTGACACATTATTGCTTATCAGCATCCAAATGATGAAGAGACTTTTTATCCCGTTCTCGTGGAACATGACATACAACATGTATAATACAATTCTACACGGGTAGAGCCGCGAGGCACAGCTTAGATATTCAGTTGTCTTCTAGAAGTTGTAGTGTTTTATGAATATATCACTATGTTGAAGTCGTAAAATATCTAGCTCCAACGATAACGTAGTTATAGGCTATGGTTGCTAAGGGCCGAAGAGCTCGCGGCCTTAAGCGATTGAATGAACGCTCGGCCGCGTTTACCTACATTACGTACCAGGTCATTGAACTTGGTACATTAAGGAGAAGGTTCGAATTAATTTTTTATGGGATTATTTCAGGAACTATTAGTGAGAAAAAAAATATTTAAAAACGTAGTTAGATTTCACGTGAATAACTCTACGTTACCGCTGATTTTTATGCGAAAATAAGGTCTTGATATGGTCAACTTTGAACGTCAATTACTCGAAAACGGAAGAAGATATTTTTGTCATAATAATTTTATTTGCTTCCTAAAATTATACCCTATCACATATTTTAACAGCTGTCCTATTATCATCGACACCCTGTATAGTATTCATTATTGAAAATTTCTTCAAGAAATACCAACAGCTGTATTTACTTACGTTATTAGTGAAATAATGGAGGAGCTCGTGGCACAGTTGCTATTGCGCATATCATTCGATCAGCGAAGTTAAGAAACCCTAAGCCCAGCCAGTAATTGGATGGGTGACCGCCCGAGTTCCCTCCGTGCCTCGGAGAGCTCGTTAAGCCGTCGGTCCCGGTTGACAATTTATCATCTTTGGCAATCGTTACAGGTCGGTCGGAGGCCTAAAATAGTCTGACAACTGATTTAACCCAGATCACAGATTTTCCTCGTTAAAGAGGTTGCGAAGGTCAGATGGCAGTCGCTTCGTATAAAAATCAAGTGATCATCCACATCGGGTTGAATCAAGTGCCGACCCCAACAATTTATGGGATAAGGCCAGGAGATGATGATATGGTACACGAAGTACCAGGCGCACATAACGGACAAGGAGTTAATAAGTTGATTGCGACTAACATGGAGCCACATCGGGTTGAATCAAGTGCCGACCCCAACAATGTATAGGATAAGGCCAGAGAGATGATGATATGGTACACGAAGTACCAGGCGCACATAACGGACAAGGAGTTAATAAGTTGATTGCGACTAACATGGAGCCACATCGGGTTGAATCAAGTGCCGACCCCAACAATGTATGGGATAAGGCCAGGGAGATGATGATATGGTACACGAAGTACCAGGTGCACATAACGGACAAGGAGTTAATAAGTTGATTGCGACTAACATGGAGCCACATCGGGTTGAATCAATTGCCGACCACATAAGGCCAGGGAGATTATGATATGGTACACGAAGTACCAGGCGCACATAACGGACAAGGAGTTAATAAGTTGATTGCGACTAACATGGAGCCACATCGGGTTGAATCAAGTGCCGACCCCAACAATGTATGGGATAAGGCCAGGGAGATGATGATATGGTACACGAAGTACCAGGTGCACATAACGGACAAGGAGTTAATAAGTTGATTGCGACTAGCATGGAGCCACATCGGGTTGAATCAATTGCCGACCACATAAGGCCAGGGAGATTATGATATGGTACATGAAGTACCAGGCGCACATAACGGACAAGGAGTTAATAAGTTGATTGTAACTAACATGGAGCCACATCGGGTTGAATCAAGTGCTGACCACAACAATGTATGGGATAAAGCGAGGGAGATGATGATTAGTGAAATAATGGAATAATATGAATCATTGTGAATTGATTGATATTTTTTAAATTGGATTGACTTCCAATAGCTGTCATAAGTCGCGACTTACCGCTATCTAGCGTTAGGCTCAAAAACTATATCAACGTCATCTATCCATCACTTGAGGAAGTTGCATCATTTTGTGTCGCCCCTGGCGAGAGGATTCAACACAAAATTTGGCGATTATTACCAAAAATTCCCTTCCATTGAACGATGGCGATCTTGCTCACCTTGTGCACACAATGCAATATTATGCGCGTTCTCGTGTAAGTACATACATATGCTCACGCCTATATTCCCCGAAGGGGTAGGCAGAGGTGTTGTAATAACAACACCTACTTTTCAACGAATTTCATTAAGTGGCAACGTGACAGATAGTGAGTCCATCGCCGTCTCAGCCACTATACATACGTCATTGAATTACTTCTCAGAAATATGCAGGTTTCCTCACGATGTTTTCCTTCACCGTAAAGCACGTGGTGTGAAATCACTGTACATAATTTATTTAGAAAAAGCTCACAATATCTCGCTTGAGCCTTCTTACAAAGTACTTTCAAATCGTCAGAAGGACACAAAATACATTATACATGATTATAAATGTTACCACCGGGTTCGGAAGGTAGCTTTTGTTGACAAGAACCCGGCAAGGAACACAACAATTACTCTTATAAAAATATATATGTTATACAATGTTTTTGGTTACAGTATTTATATCTCATGAATATAAGCCCAGGGACACAGCACAAATGCTCAATTGTCAAATATAATAACTAAAATATTACAAATATTGGTGAGCATGGCAAATTCCAGCCAGTCAAAGCAAAGATCAAACTAAGATTAATTAATTGTAGCAAAAGTACAGTGCCAATGGGATTATTTACAATAATTTTCCGACAAAGATACATCCCAGGGTTCCTTATCACAAATATAATCACTTACAGTATAATATCCTTTTTTGAGCAAAACTGCTTTGATGGCCTCTTTAAATTTATAGAAGGGCAAGTTTACAATTTCAGTTAGTAATTTATTATAGAAGCGTGTGCCTACTATATACATACGTAATAACTCGCATAGTTATCTTCCGTAGACGACAGACTTCATCAACAAAATGGCACTGATGTCATCATCGTATAGGACTAACAATGTTTTGGTCACAATGGGGGATGACTTCAACTATCAAGATGCACAAATGTGGTTCGCCAACTTGGATAAGTTGATTGAGTGAGTAGGAATACAAGGTCGGGAATTTTTAGGGGGACATTTTAGTCACTAAACATCGGCTGGTGGATATCTATCTATACATATATATACATTCATACATATGCAGATATGCGATAATAAACTTGAAGTGTCTATTGAATGTTGGGTTTGGCAGAAGAAACATGAAAGTACAGTGAATTCAGTGAAAATGCGATCGTTACGAAGTATGTGTGGGGTCACCATTGGAGATCGAATGAACAATAGTGTGATAAGAAACAGTTGCAAGTTGAACAATGATGTGGTGACCAGAATTGAGAGAAATATGTTGAGATGGTTTGGACATATAGAAAGGATGAGTGAAAGGCGATTAACGAAACACATTTATAGAGCGAATGTGACCGGAAGTGTCGGTAGAGGGCGTCCAAGGAACAACTACTATGACACAATTAATAGTATTTATCAGAAGGTCAAATTCGGAGCACTCGTAACCGAAGAAAATTTATGAAGAGATGCATGAATGTGGATTAAGCGAAAGAAGTATGTAAGGTTCGTAGCATGTGGCAAACGGTAGTCTCTGCCTACCCCCATGGGATACAGGCGTGAGCATATGTATGTATGTATGAAGTGTCTGTTTGTAATTCCAAAACAGGTTTTTGCTAAATGCATGTGAAAGTATATATATATAAATATTAATATCTAATAACCTACCTTTAAACGAGCATTTCTTATATTTTATATGTATGTATATTTCTTGTACAAACTGCTCAAATGATTTTCATGAAATGTAGTGTGTAAGGAGTTTTAGGGGCAAAAAATTGATATAGCTTAGTTTTTTTGGATTTTGGACATTACAATACGACAGTAAATTTCTCCGACATCTGTCAAGTTATGGTAGCTCAGACGTGAGGCTTCCAGCTTACGGGGCGATAACGGAAGTAGAGTACCACGGGAGAGACTGACGGTCATCGGTTGCATTTTTTCTTTATTTTTGTGAAAAAAGCGAGCACAGCGCATACAAGCTCAGCATCTCCCCTCTTCCCCTCCATGTATGAGTGGCGACCTTACTCCCCTCGTGACAACTACTGTAAGACAGCGTTATTTGTGTGTGATCTTGTGTAACGTGGAGGTACAGGGTACAGACGGGGAGATACGTTACAACGGGAGATGACATGATATTTTTGATTTTTTTTTAGGGGGATATTATTCAGTTCTCTGTTCATGTTAGGGTCAAGGGCGGAGCCAGGAAAAATCTCGGAATTTTATATGTATAATAGGGTCTAGACTCGTTAGGCGATTCTTATTTTCGTGTTAAAGTGTAGTTGTTAGATGTTACTAAAGGATCGATGTTTATTGGATGATATGTAGAACTTAGACAATATTTTTTTTGTAAAGCTATACTCTTTTATTCCCCGAAGGAGTAGGCAGAGGTGTTGTAATCACAACACCCACTTTTCACCGAAGATGATTAAGTGCCAACGTGACAGATGGTGAGTCCATAGCCGTCTCAGACTCTTTACATTGAACATTGAATTACTTCTCTGAAATATGCAGGTTTCCTCACGATGTTTTCCTTCACCGTAAAGCAAGTGGTGTGAAATCACTGTACATAAGTTTTTTTAGAAAACTCATTGGTACAGGCCCCGCTGGGATTCGAACTTGCGTCAATTGCGTAGCAGACGACTGCTCAAACCTCGAGGCCACCACGGCTCTAAATAATAACTGACGAGTATAAATGATGACTGTATATTAAAAAGATTACTAAAACGAGACCCCTATCTGCCTTTACCAATGAGTTTTTCTAAAAGAACTTGTGTACAGTGATTTCACACCACGTGCTTTACGGTGAAGGAAAACATCGTGAGGAAACCTGCATATTTCTGAGAAGTAATTCAATGTTCAATGTATAGTGTCTGAGACGGCGATGGACTCACCATCTGTCACGCTGGCACTTAATCATCTTCGGTGTAAAGTGTGTGTTGTGATTACAATACCTCTGCCTTCCCCTTCGGGGAATACAGGCGTGAGCATATAAGTATGTCAAAGTCAAAGTCAAAAGTATCTTTATTCGATTAGACTTTTTACAAAGTACTTTCAAATCGTTAGAATGACATAATTATACAGTATTATACATGATACCGCCAGGTTCGGAAGGTTGCTGTTACTGAGAAGAACCTGGCAAGAAACTCAGTAATTACTCTTTTCAAAAATATTAAACAATATCAAAAATACAAAATAAATTACTTAAGAAACGTAAGCTCATGGACAAAGGTCCAATGTACAAATGTCGATAAAATTAACATAATTAAAAATCTAGTACATCTACTTATAACTAAATGCGTAGCTTGAGATGACCATATGTATGTCGTTATTATTTATACAATTCAACCGAATCTCGCAAAATTTCGAACTATACTAAGATCATTGTCGACAGATCCTAGTATTTTTAGACTACGTGTCTAAGCAGGCGATCCACTATAGAAGTAGCAACAGCATCATCACGATGGGTGGGGACTTTACCTACCAGGACGCTGCTATGTGGTACAGGAACCTTGATAAACTTATAGAGTGAGTGTTACAGTTCCTTAATTATTCAAATTCAAAATATCTTTATTTGATTAGACTTCTTACAAAGTACTTTCAAATCGTCAGGACACAACATACATTATACATGATTATAAATGTTACCACCGGGTTCGGAAGGTTGATTTTGTTGACAAGAACCCGGCAAGAAACTCAACAATTACTCTTTTAAAAAAATATTATACAATGTTATTGGTTACAGTATTTATATCTCGATGTGGCTGATCACTTATCACTGATTTTTATACGAAGCGACTGCCATCTGACCTTCGCAACCCCTTTAACGAGGAAAATCTGAGATCTGAGTTAAACCAGTTGTCAGACTATTTTAGGCCTCCGACTGATCTGTAACGATTGCCAAAGATGATAAATTGTCAACCGGGACCGACGGCTTAACGTGCTCTCCGAGGCACGGAGGGAACTCGGGCAGTCACCCATCCAATTACTGGCTAGGGGTAGGGTTGCTTAACTTCGCTGATCGAATGATATGCGCAATAGCAACTGTGCCACGAGCTCCTCCTTACAAAAAATATGTATATTAATTTTATCCGTTGTCTAGTATCCATAGCTTCGCTTATTTTGGGACAAGATGGCGTTTATGACGTAAATGTTTTTTTAAAAATAAAAGTACCCTAAGATTACCCGGAACAAACACAGACAGATAGACAGACAGACAGAGAAAAATAATAATAATTGGTTTTTCTGAGTCAGTATCTTGTATACTTTTATATGCATTTAGTCAGTCATAATTGTATATTTCTGCCGTTTGGGGTTGAGACTTTGGGGCCATGGGGGCCAAATGCGAAAGTCCTTTTTAAGGATCTTTCAAAACGCCTGGTTGACGTCTCTGGTGACCGTCGAGCTGGTTCTTACCTCGGTCAGAGGATTAGCTTAGCGATCCAGCGAGGTAACGCAGCCAGCTTACTGGGCACCATTCCCGCAGACACTAATTTAAATTCCGTGTTTTATTTATAATTTTTATTTTTATTGTATTTTTCTTTTTCATTGTATCAGCATTTAGTTGAATGTTGTAATTTTGGAATTACAAACAGACACTTCCATTTTATTTTTATATATGTAAACATAATAAATGCATGTTTTTTTTTAAATTAACATAAGTTTAAGTTCTTTAATTCACAGAGGTGTCCCCAATGATACAGCCTTATCGTCTATATATCGAGCTATACATACGTCATTGAATTACTTTTCAGAAATATGCAGGTTTTCTCACGATGTTTTCCTTCACCGTAAATCACGTGGTGTGAAATCACTGCACGTAGTGAACATTCGTCGTTGACTATAGTTTGATTATGGTCATAAGTTTTAAAATAGTAATATTTTCTTGCTCTCTGAACGACTTCATGAAGGCTACATATAACTCAGTGAGTGAATAAATAGAGCCGTGGTTTGAGCGACGCAACTTCGAATCCCAGCGGGGCCTGTACCAATGAGTTTTTCTAAAAAACTTATGTTCAGTGATTTCACACCACGTGCTTTTCGGTGAAGGAAAACATCGTGAGGAAACCTGCATATTTCTGAGAAGTAATTCAAAGACGTATGTATAGTGCCTGAGACGGCGATGGACTCACCATCTGTCACGTTGGCACTTAATCAAATTCGGTGAAAAGTGGGTGTTGTGATTACAACACCTCTGCCTACCCCTTCGGGGAATACAGGCGTGAGCATATGTATGTATGTGAATAAATATACTTATGTTGTTTAGTGTTTAGGGTATAGAATGATGCTATACTATCACCTCAGGTTAACCTGTAATGATAGTGTATGTATATTTATTTATTTATTGCATGTATGTTAGTTACATGTAGGATACATACTAATCTTAATTATAATAGTAACCCAAGTAAAGCTAACATAAACCCTGTTAGGGCACAGCAACGTGAGAGGCACTACTACAGCTATTAATATTAATATATTTATCAACAAGTACCTAATATGTATACAATTATTTATTAATAAACAACAACGTAATATCTATTATTTCCTACACTATATTACAACAGACAACGCACACTGTGTTGATGAAGTTCAAGAAGGATCCTCACTCGAGCGTGTCCCAGTGTTCAAAATAATACGTCAGTATGTATGCATACGTAAAATAGTTTAATGTGTGATATAAATAATGTACAAGCAACGAGTATCTTCGGGCAAGTCTCAGAGCCAAGTGATCGGTCGGCGGCGGGGCCGCGACCGGTGCAGCGGCGGGAGGCGGGGGGGGGTCCTCGCCGTGATGTGTGCGTGAGCGCACACACATAACGCGCTCCTTGTGCGCGTTAACATGCTGCCGCCCTTGGAACGTTCGGTTCCAAGTTTCTGAGTGGACAGAGTCGGTTGAAAGCTCTTCGTATTGTGCCTGAAGAGGTGTAGACGTCTGCGACGCGGTTGACACCATCCGCTCCGGGGAAGACAGCGACGACACGACCCAGCAGCCATCGGTTGGGAGGCAGGCGGTCGTCCTTGACCAGGACTATGTCTCCTGGTTGTGGTTGGCCGCTGTGTGAGCGCCATTTGTTCCGCACCTGTAGTTCTGAGATGTATTCCTTATAATATCGATTCCAGAAATGAGATTTTAGTTTTTGCAGCCTCCTATATCTAGTCAGTGAGCTAATAGGCGCATCTTGGACCTGGGGCGCAGGTAACATCGTTAGAGTTCGACCAATTAAAAAATGCGCAGGGGTTAAAGGGACTAGATCTGAGGGATCTGAAGAGAGAGGTGTGAGAGGTCGCGAATTGAGTATTGCTTCTATTTCCACCAACACTGCATTCATTTCCTCGTAATCGAGGTGAGCCATGGTCAGTACTCGTCTCAGATGATGTTTCACTGATTTTACTGAACCTTCGGCTAGGCCGTTGAAGTGAGGACTATAGGCTGGATAAAATTTGAAATCAATCTCTCTTTCAGCTGCATAGGATGTAATGTTGTCTGAATTATGTTTTAGAAATTTTGCGAGCTCGCTACTTGCTCCTTTGAAATTAGTACCGTTGTCAGAAAAGAGAGCAGCGGGCTTACCTCTGCGGGCAATAAACCTGTTGAGGGCTGATAGAAAACCCTGTGTTGACAGATCGGTGACAAGTTCGATGTGTATCGCACGGACTGCCAAACATACAAATATACATAAGTATGCCTTTTTTAATCTGGAACCTCTACCCTTTTTGTCTGCTATGAGGACTGGCCCAGCGTAGTCTACAGCTGTGTTTGTAAATGGATAGTCTGCATGGAGTCTATGTTGAGGTAGGTTACCCATGATTGGTTGATACGTCACACCTGAGAATCTACAGCATTTTACGCAGCTACGTGTTACCTTTCTAGTGAGATTACGACCATTAACTACCCAATATTTGTGTCGTAACGTAGCTAGCAGCATTTGCGGCCCTGCATGTAAAAGAGCCTTGTGGTAATGTTCTACCAAGAGTTTAGTAATGTGATGTGATGCATGTAAAAGAATTGGATGTTTAGTATCATAATCGTAGTTACTGTTTGAAAGCCTACCTCCTACTCTCAAGATTTGTGCGTTATCCATGAATGGATTCAGACTGAGAAGTTTGTCCTTCGAAGAGAGTGGACGTTTATTTTTTAGTAATGTGTACTGCTTACAAAACATATCCCTCTGTACAATTTTGCATAAGGTTTTCAGTGCAGCATCTAGCTCTGACGTCATAAATGGACCTGTGAATTTATTAGTTTTATTTTTGCAATTATTGATAAATCTCTGAATGTGAGCTATAATGCGCTGTAATTTGTTGAAATTAGAATAATTAATTGTGAAATTATTTGTATGAGGCTCAGAAGTTGACAAATTACACTGAAACTTGACTTCAGGCAAGTTTTCGATGCTTATATTTTGCGGTTGTGTGGGCATTTGTATATCTGTGGTGTGTAAAAAGCGTGGACCTCCCCACCACAAAGTTGAGTTTTTAAGTTACTTATGCAAGTGTTTTTTGACACGTGACCTAGGTCTTCGTATTGTTGCATGAAATCTACATAATTTTGCCTGTAAATTGGATTTCGTTTGAATTTACGCTCAAGCGCACGAAATCTGCTATGGGCTTGTTCCCGTGAATCACCTAAACATTCAGGCGATTGTCTTAGTGGTATGGTCACCACAAATCTGCCATCTGGCTGACGGTAAGTTGTATTTGTGAAAATATGTTCGCACTCACTCGCAACCTTAGTTGGAGTTTGTTGAGTGGTGCCAACTGCTTCTAACTCAAAGAACTTATCTAGTTTAGCTTCGAGCTCAGTGTCGTGACTGAAATTGCAATGGACTGTACTTGAATATTGTGAATTTGTATCTCCAATGGAGCCTGAGACAATCCACCCAAGTGTTGTTTCAACTAGGGTTGGCTTGTTTTTGCCTAGATGGAGGCGATTGTTTGATAAGACCTGCCAGAACAAGTCTGCACCCAGCAGCATCTGCACCTGCGACGGAGTGTTGAATGTGGGATCCGCGAGGTGGATGTGAGGGGAAATATTGAATTCGTCTACATTAATCTTGCGTGTAGGAATGAGTTGCGTGATGTTCGGGACAACAAAACAATTGACATTTGTTGTGAAACCACTACTTGTATGAGATGAAATTGTGACATTACATCGTTTATTGATTTTTGAAACTTGATTAAACCCTTGGACGGTTATTGAAGTAGAATAGCTTGGAATGCGTAATTTCCTTTGTAAACTTTCAACTATGAAACTGGATGTGCTGCCGTTATCGAGTAAAACTCGAACCTTGTGTATGTGACCATCGTGGTCTGCAATGTGAACAATAGCAGTGGATAGTAGTACCTGACTTTGATGTGTAGTGGATAATGTAATACTATTTCTTTGTGACTCTGACTCTGTTTGCGCTTGCCCTTGCAATGCAGGTAAAACTACACACTCACTTTGATTAGGCTTTTTATTGATGTGGGATTGGTGGTCTATGTGTAACATTGTATTGTGTTTGCTTGAACACAGTCTGCATGAACCATATTTACAGCGGCCTTCGTTGTGTCCACCACGTAAACAATTGGTGCAAAGGTTTAACTTCTTAACTCTCTCAATGCGTTCTTCTATTGGCATTGCCTTGAATTTAATGCAATAATAAATTGAATGGCTACGCTTACATATAGGACAAGAATATTGAGGTTGTTTTGGTAATGTTTCATTGGTTATAAATGACCTTTGTCTTGAATGGGTGATATCGCTATGCCTACGTTGTGGTATTGGATGACTGTGTGTCACCTGCGAGGCTTCCATGGTTTCTAGCAAGTTAGCTCGGTTTCTTAGAAAATTGTTGAAGTCTTCAAGCGTTGCTATATCATCGCTTGAGTTTCTGTGAGCTTCCCAGTCACGGATGGTGGCTGAGTCGAGCTTGCTAGCAACCATATGGATTACTAAAAGGTCCCAATGCTGAGTAGGAACGTTTAATGTTTTTAATGATCTTAAATTATTATTGACAATGTCTATGATACTACGCAAGGCCTTGGAAGATTCTGTATGTACTGTTTCTATGCTGAAAAGTGCTTGTATGTGATTATTTATTAAAATGCGACTGTTATGATAGCGGTTACACAATAGATCCCAAGCGATCTTGTAATTTTCTGAAGAAAAATCTATTGCTTGTATTACTTGAGCTGCGCTATCCTTCAATGATGCACGTAAGTAATGAAATTTGTGTATATTTGGAATGGCAGAGTTCTCGTGGATGAGTGATTTAAATGTATCGTGGTATTCAAGCCAGTCCTGATTGCGGCCAGAAAAGGTAGGTAAAGAGATTGCAGGAAGTCTAAAATGTGGCCCACCTACCTGTGCGACAACATTCGAACCTGCCACCGAGGCGAAATCCTGCCCCGCAGAGGCCGCACCCGCTGCCTCGTTCCTGGCCAGCAGCTCCTGGGCGACGGCGATCGTACTGAAGTAGGTGCTCTCAAAGCCCTCTCGTTCTGCGAACTCCTCGCCTGGAATTTCCGTTGAATTTTCTATTTCAGTTTGATTCTGATCAAAATCATCATACATTTGTTGCATTTTGGACAATCTAGTATTTAATTCAATAATTTGCAAGCTGTTTAATTCTTTGGACGGTAAAAGTGGCTCAAGAAATGATTTGAAAATTGTAAGTTTTGATTTATGAGATGATCTAGTTCTTTTTAATGACTTGAGTGATTCCATTTTAAATAATAAATTAATATTGCAATGAGTAGTAGCGAAGTAAAGGAAATACAATACAAATAAATTCTGAAAGAGCAACACATATAGTTATTAGAATGAAGCAGTGAAATCAAAGGAAGAAAATAAAAATGTTACGTAACTTAAGCTGAAGAGATTTGATTGCAAAGAAGCGAATTGAAGCAGCGCAAGTTATGCGAGCCAACCGGCAAACCGGTTTCGTGGCCAGCTAGCCGCGTGAGCCACTCGACTCACGGCGCAGGAGATGCAAGCTAACACGGCCCGCTTATCTGAACCGAGCGACGCGCACACCTCACCACGATTTGCAAAAACACAGAAAGAATGCAGTGATTAATAAAGATGTAAATACATGAATGATGATAATCTGTACTATTTTCACCTATAAATGTATATCTAGGTAACTGACTGAGATTGGTAGATATTTCAGCAATACGAATCTGAACCTCTGAAGTTAAAGGAAAGGACTCGTAAGTATGTACTTATTACGTACTTGAAAACCAAAAGTTAGACTGCGCAAATTAAAATTGGAACGACTCACGATTGTGCTTGCTTCTACCGTGCCGCCCCGTTTCTTGGTATGTTTCTTGAAATTGGTTGATTGTTGAGACGTCTCGACGATGTCCTTGATTTGACCTCACCGCTGCGAACGTGTCATGCCGGCGCCTGTTGTTCACCGTGTTTCTAGTTCGCATCCGGCTCGAAAATGTTGATGAAGTTCAAGAAGGATCCTCACTCGAGCGTGTCCCAGTGTTCAAAATAATACGTCAGTATGTATGCATACGTAAAATAGTTTAATGTGTGATATAAATAATGTACAAGCAACGAGTATCTTCGGGCAAGTCTCAGAGCCAAGTGATCGGTCGGCGGCGGGGCCGCGACCGGTGCAGCGGCGGGAGGCGGGGGGGGGTCCTCGCCGTGATGTGTGCGTGAGCGCACACACATAACGCGCTCCTTGTGCGCGTTAACACACTGCCTTATCTGTTATAATATATAAATAAATAAATATATTCTGATTATTAAATGTTTCAAATATGCTTTCAGATATTCCAACATGAGGGCCGCGAAAGATGGCTTGAATGTTAAACTATTCTACTCAACCCCTAACTGCTACTTGAAGGCTGTCAAGGAAGCTAAGTAAGTACCTACACTAGACACTAATGATTAAGTAAGATTCAAGAAAAAATAAAATATATAAAATTTCCATGTCACTATGTTAGTTACCGTACTCCTCCGAAACGTCTGGACTGATTTGTACGAAATTTTTTGTGCAGATCGGGTAGGTTTGAGAATCGGCCAACATCTATTTTTCATACCCCTAAATGTTAGGGGTAGTCCACCCAAAAAAAAAGGCAATACATCGTTTGCCGGACACAAGTAGTTATTAGTAAAATTCAAGAAAAAATATTCCATACAATATTACACGTACAAATAAAATAGAATAAATATTCTCACGTCATCCCAGAAGGGTCCCCGAAGGGGTAAAGGGTGTTGTAACAACAACACTCACATTCGAACATGCGTCGTTCTCAAACCCCTAAGCTCTAAAGCGGCAGGAAAGATCCTTTGCTTTTCATTGGATGTTACAACGAGTGAGTTTTCAGTACAATTTATTAGGGGCACGTTAGGGGACATTATTTATAATATCTGATTGAGCTGCGCTCGGTTTCTTCTTCATACAAAAAAAAGTGTCCGTCAGTCTCGTCCCGTGGTACTCTAGTTTCGTTATCGCCCCGTAAGATGGAAGCCTCACGTCTGAACTACCATAACTTGACAGATGTCGGCGAAATTTACTGTCGTATTGTAATGATATTGTATGAGTTATTCAGTGCCTGAAAACATGGTCAAAACGATGTTTTCCATAAATGAAACCTAGGTCTATTTTTTCCCCTACATGCAAAATTTCAAGAATTTCTTGACATGACATGTATTTCAGCCCGACTCTGCCCACGAAGCAGGATGATTTCTTCCCGTACGCGAGCGACCCGAACTCTTACTGGACTGGGTACTTTACCTCCCGTCCCACTACCAAGTACTTTGAGCGACAGGGGAATAATTATTTGCAGGTTAGTACATATTATTCGATCAGTGAAGAGTCCCCTCCGTGCCTCGGAGAGCACGTTAAGCCGTCGGTCCCGGTTGCCAATTTATCATCTTTGGCAATCATTACAGGTCGGAGGCCTAATATAGTCTGACAACTGGCTTAACCCAGATCACAGATTTTCCTCGTTAAAGGGGTTGCGAAGGTCAGATGGCAGTCGCTTCTTATAAAAATCAGATGATCAGCCACATCGGGTTGAATCAAGTGCCGACCCCAACAATGTATGGGATAAGGCCAGGGAGATGATGATATGGTACACGAAGTACCAGGCGCACATAACGGACAAGGAGTTAATAAGTTGATTGTGACTAACATGGAGCCACATCGGGTTGAATCAAGTGCCGACCCCAACAATGTATGGGATAAGGCCAGGGACGATGATGATATGGTACACGAAGTACCAGGCGCACATAACAGACAAGGAGTTAATAAGTTGATTGTGACTAACATGGAGCCACATCGGGTTGAATCAAGTGCCGACCCCAACAATGTATGGGATAAGGCCAGGGAGATGATGATATGGTACACGAAGTACCAGGCGCACATAACGGACAAGGAGTTAATAAGTTGATTGTGACTAACATGGAGCCACATCGGGTTGAATCAAGTGCCGACCCCAACAATGTATGGGATAAGGCCAGGGAGATGATGATATGGTACACGAAGTACCAGGCGCACATAACGGACAAGGAGTTAATAAGTTGATTGTGACTAACATGGAGCCACATCGGGTTGAATTAAGTGCCGACCCCAACAATGTATGGGATAAGGCCAGGGAGATGATGATATGGTACACGAAGTACCAGGCGCACATAACGGACAAGGAGTTAATAAGTTGATTGCGACTAACATGGAGCCACATCGGGTTGAATCAAGTGCCGACCCCAACAATGTATGGGATAAGGCCAGGGAGATGATGATATGGTACACGAAGTACCAGGCGCACATAACGGACAAGGAGTTAATAAGTTGATTGCGACTAACATGGAGCCACATCGGGTTGAATCAAGTGCCGACCACAACAATGTATGGGATAAGGCCAGGGAGATGATGATATGGTACACGAAGTACCAGGCGCACATAACGGACAAGGAGTTAATAAGTTGATTGCGACTAACATGGAGCCACATCGGGTTGAATCAAGTGCCGACCCCAACAATGTATGGGATAAGGCCAGGGAGATGATGATATGGTACACGAAGTACCAGGCGCACATAACGGACAAGGAGTTAATAAGTTGATTGCGACTAACATGGAGCCACATCGGGTTGAATCAAGTGCCGACCACAACAATGTATGGGATAAGGCCAGGGAGATGATGATATGGTACACGAAGTACCAGGCGCACATAACGGACAAGGAGTTAATAAGTTGATTGCGACTAACATGGAGCCACATCGGGTTGAATCAAGTGCCGACCACAACAATGTATGGGATAAGGCCAGGGAGATTTTATTGTAATATTGTAAAAAGGTTTCATAACTTTCAACACCGTCTCCCATGTAAACTGGTTTAACCCAGATTGTAACGTTTACAGATGGCGAAACAGCTACAAGTGCTGGCCAACTTGGAGGAACATAACATGTTTGTACTTAACGAACTTAAAAGTGCCATGGGTGAGTTACTATTTATATATACAGATATATAAAATTATTTTTACTAAATGCATATGAAATGATATACGGTTATTGAGCAAAATAAAAAATATATATATATGCTCACGCCATCCCAGAAGGGTCCCCGAAGGGGTAAGCAGAGGTATTGTAACAACACCCACATTTCACCGAATATGATTAAGTGCCAACGTGACAGATGGTGAGTCTATCGCCGTCTCAGACACTTTACATACGTCATTGTATTACTTCTCAGACATATGCAGGTTTCCTCACGATGTTTTCCTTCACCGTAAAGCACGTGGTGTGAAATCACTGTACATAAGTTTTGAGAAAAACTCATTGGTACAGGCCCCGCTGGGATTCGAACTAGCGTCGCTTGCGTAGCAGGCGACTGCTCTAACCCCGAGGCCACCACGGCTCTTTAATCTAAAAAAAATATTTTTTTAATATTTCTCCATCTGGCTAGACCGATTCTAACGGGTCTTTCTTATTAATATGATTCATCATCGAAATGACAGAATGGTCACTCACGTGCAATTCATATTATGATTCACGAATGATTAATATTTCGCAATTCACCTGTTTCACACTTTCCTATGAAGATTCCTAAAATGGTCCCCAAAATATGGATTACTTTTGTGACAAATAGCATCATGAAAAGTTAGTTAGGGACTAACATCTACAATTATTGTAATCATTAGTGAATCATAATATGAATTGCACCTATGTGACCATTTTGTCATTTCCATGATGAATCATATTCGGATCACATTATGATTCTCCCAAAGTGGCCTTAAGTAAAATAAAGTACATTTATATAGAAAACAAATTAGAGTGTAATTAAGTTTACGCGGGTGAAACTCGGCACAGCTATGAAATACTATAAAAAAATATGCTCACGCCATCCCAGAAGGGTCCCCGAAGGGGTAAGCAGAGGTGTTGTAACAACACCCACATTTCACCGAATATGATCAAGTGCCAACGTGACAGATGGTGAGTCTATCGCCGTCTCAGACACTATACATACGATTTTGAGACTTCAGACTTACGCAGGTTTCCTCACGATGTTTTCCTTAGTGGTGGCCTTGAGGTTTGAGCAGTCGCCTGCTACGCAAGCGACGCAAGTTCGAATCCCAGCGGGGCCTGTACCAATGAGTTTTTCTAAAAAGTAATTCTGAGAAGTAATTCAATGACGTATGTATAGTGCCTGAGACGGCGATGGACTCACCATCTGTCACGTTGGCACTTAATCAAATTCGGTGAAAAATGGGTGTTGTGATTACAACATTTCTGCCTACCTCTTCGGGGAATACAGGCGTGAGCATATGTATGTTAAATAGATGATCCAATATGCAGGTATAATGCAACACCATGACGCTATAACGGGCACGGAGAAGCAACACGTGACCCACGACTATGAACGATTATTGGACCAGGCCATAGATGACGCTACCATCATACCACGACAGGCTCTCAAGTAAGTGTGTGGAGTGATCAGTGTCATCGCCAGCAAAGACAAGATCTTCCATTGAGGCGGGTGTCATGTCTGGGGAACACCGGCTCCGGCTTCTAGTTGGACACTTGTATATATACAGTGTGGAGAGCGAGTGATCAGTGTCATCCAAAGCAGAGACAAGATCTTCCATTGAGGCGGGTGTCATGTCTAGAAAAGACAAGATCTTGACGTTTTATCATAAAAAAATTGCCAAATTGTAGCAATTTTTAATAGCCTGAAAACATGGTTAAAACGATGTTTTCTGAAGATGAAACCTAGATAGGTCTAATTTTTGCCCCTAAAACCCCCTACAAGGTATAAGATAATATGTATTATTTTATCTGTAACCTATCAGAGATGTACTCTTACATGTTAGTAAAAACCATATTAAGATCCGTAACGTTGTTTACATGAACGATGATTTCAAACTGACGAAATAATTTTGTATGGAAATGGCGACTTCAATTAATACTAAGTACCTTTATATCGCCCCCTCAGACACTTTACATACGTCAATGAATCAATTCTCAGACATATGCAGGTTTCCTCTCGATGTTTTCCTTCACCGTAAAGCACGTGGTGTGAAATCACTGTACATAATTTTTTTAGAAAAACTCATTAGTACAGGCCCTGTTGGGATTCGAACTTGCGTTGCTTGCGTAGCAGGCGACTGCTCAAACCTCAAGGCCACCACGGTCACGTTTATAAAGATATTGTTTAATACCAATATTATGTTGCTTATTTCCAGTAAATACTTTCAAAACAATACTGTGGCGGCGCCGATCTACGATTTCATGAGATGCAGGCTGAATGAATCCAGCTGTTATACATCCGAGAACAGTCGACAGTTTGTGGTACGCAATCAACTCATTAACTCCTTGTCCGTTATGTGCGCCTGGTACTTCGTGTACCATATCATCATCTCCCTGGCCTTATCCCATACATTGTCGGGGTCGGCACTTGATTCAACCCGATGTGGCTCCATGTAAGTCACAATCAACTTATTAACTCCTTGTCCGTTATGTGCGCCTGGTACTTCGTGTACCATATCATCATCTCCCTGGCCTTATCCCATACATTGTTGGGGTCGGCACTTGATTCAACCCGATGTGGCTCCATGTAAGTCACAATCAACTTATTAACTCCTTGTCCGTTATGTGCGCCTGGTACTTCGTGTACCATATCATCATCTCCCTGGCCTTATCCCATACATTGTTGGGGTCGGCACTTGATTCAACCCGATGTGGCTCCATGTTAGTCGCAATCAACTTATTAACTCCTTGTCCGTTATGTGCGCCTGGTACTTCATGAACCATATCATCATCGTCCCTGGCCTTATCCCATACATTGTTGGGGTCGGCACGTGATTCAACCCGATGTGGCTCCATGTTAGTCGCAATCAGTAGACCTTATGTATGATTAAGTTATTATTTTAAAGGCAGTAATGATATTTGTAGGTATCAGTGTACAACCCCCTAGCCTGGTACACAGAGGAGCCTATAAGAATTCCTGTTTTGGAAGGAGATTATGAAGTCTACGCGCCGAATGGTAAATATTTATTCATACTATATTTGTCCACTATTATACAAAATTTATTTTCAAGCAGGTGTGCATAATTGAATGGACACATTGATAATCTTAGTTAATGGTCACATTCAAAAACTTACGATAGTGGTTACATTAAGAATCATAATTTCAAAGTCAAAGTCAAAAATATCTTTATTCGATTAGACTGTTTACAAAGTACTTTCAAATCGTCAGAATGACATAATTATACAGGATTATACATGCTACCGCCAGGTTCGGAAGGTTGCTTTTACTGAGAAGAACCTGGCAAGAAACTCAGTAATTACTCTTTTAAAAAATATTATACAATTTAAAGAATACAAAATAAATAATTTAAGAAACGTAAGCTCATGGACAATGTTCCAATGCACAAATGTCGATAAAAATTAACATAACTAAAAATCTAGTACATCTACTTATAACTAAATACGTAGCTTGAGATGACCAGCCCCCACAAGCAGCACCTGTTCACAAGTATGACGTGAATGCCAGCCATTTTAAGGATAGAAGAAGCTAAGGAAATGGTCATATCAAGAAATAAATGTTATGGACATATTCAGAATCTTATGTAACGTTAACGTTTTATTAAATAATAATTTTTCAGGTGATAAAATTGATTCACAATTAATTGAAATACATAAAAAGGTTAAAGATATACCAACAAGAGTGAGTAAAGCTACCCACGAAATAGTGTTCATAGCGTATCTACACCCTTTGAGTTACAAATCATATTATATAAGAACTACAGGCAAAGTCAA
The DNA here is from genome assembly GCA_929442735.1 of Watsonalla binaria. Taxonomy (NCBI): domain Eukaryota; kingdom Metazoa; phylum Arthropoda; class Insecta; order Lepidoptera; family Drepanidae; genus Watsonalla; species Watsonalla binaria. Next base: position 519,032 of record OV838948.1, on the reverse strand, counting down.
ACGGAACGCTAATATTAAAGATCTTTACTACGATTTTTGGAAAGCAGATAAAGAAAGAATGGATATAGATATAAAGAATTTAGAAAACGAACACGCAGACAATGTTCTTAACTATATATATAAAGATATACCAGATGCACCGGTTAGTAATAAAGATTTGAATGTAAAGGAAGATTTACTAGATGGTGAAATGGAGAATGTTAATCCAAGGAAGAATAAAATGATGAATTCTTATCCTAATTTCTTGGAAGATGATCTTAGAATGCTGTCGGATGATCCAACGGTTATAGAGCGATTGGAAGATGATGTTTTCTTCATGGAGAATGAGGTAATATTACTACTACTACTATACTACATTACCCACATTTCGCCAGATATGTTTAACATACATATGCTCACGCCTGTATCCCCCGAAGGGGTAGGCAGAGGTGTTGTAATCACAACACACACTTTTCACACAAGATGATTAAGTGCCAACGTGACAGATGGTGAGTCCATCGCTATACTCAGTCGTCTCAGTAACTATACATACGTGTTTGAATTACTTCTCAGACATATGCAGGTTTCCTCACGATGTTTTCCTTCACCGTAAAGCACGTGGTGTGAAATCACTGTACATACGTTTTTGGAAAAACTCATTGGTACAGGCCCCGCTGGGATTACAACACCTCTGCCTACCCCTTCGGGGAATACAGGCGTGAGCATATGTCTGTATGTAACAAATTTTAATATATATTTTTTTATTTTTTCAGCATCTTAAATTACAGATAAGCAATGCAACCGGCGAAATAAAAAATCTAATATTCCCCGATGGTTCGCAAATAAATTTCAGTATAAATTTCTACTATTACCCTGGCTGTATAGGTAATAACGAAGTTTTTCAGAACAGATCCTCTGGTGCTTATATCTTCAGACCGAACGCCACGTCGCCTGTTGAATTAAACCCTTATAAAGTTACTAAATTAATCGGTAAAGTTGTTAATGAAACTAGTATTGAAATGGATAATGTACTGAGCGTAGTGACATTTTATGACAGATTAGATTTTATTGAACACGAATGGGTCGTAGGCCCTATAGATATAGACGACGATATAGGCAAGGAGTACATAGTGCGTTACGACACAAATATCGTAAATAACGGTGATTTTTATACAGACTCCAACGGTAGACAGATGATTAAAAGAAAGTTGAACGAACGACCGCAATGGAATTTAACCAACTCAGAACCGATTGCAGGCAACTATTATCCTGTTACTAATGAGATTTACATTAAAAATGATGATAGTAAATTTATTGTTCTCACTGATAGATCAGAAGGGGGTACTTCATTGGTAGAAGGGTCTGTTGAGTTGATGCTACATAGGAGACTGCTTCACGACGACGCATTTGGCGTTGGTGAAGCTTTGAACGAAACAGCTGATGGAATAGGTCTAGTTGTTAGGGGGAAACATAGGGTATTAATTACTAAAAACGATGTCAACGAAAGGAAATATGTACTAGGAATGCATAACGCGCCGATAGTGTTAACAGCAGATTCAAAACACATCGGCTTAGAGCAATGGATGGGGATGCAAAAAGCTCATTCTTGGCTTAATGTATTGCCAGAAGGCATTCATTTGCTAACACTTGAACCTTGGGGAGATAAATTACTGCTAAGATTAGAGAATATACTTTTGAAATCTGATAATTCGACGGTCGAAGTTGATTTAGAAAGTGTGTTTAAGAATTTGAAAGTCAAAGGTTACAAAGAAGCTACGTTGTCGGGTAATGATTCGAAAAATAATCACGGAAAGTGGGTTTGGAAGACGGATGATCAATTTGTGAAGAATTTCAATGATGATTTTGGAAGTTTTGGTGATAAAGTATTTGCTGTTGAAGATGATAAACTCCCTGATGATGGTTTCAAAGTTAAAATTAACGCTAAAGAGATTAGAACTTTTATTATTAAATATGATATAATCTCTTGATTAGTACGTCGTTAGTCTATCGCTTAAACTGGGTCATTCCACAAATCCCCAAAAAATTACAAATCCCCATTGCGATCGAATTCAGCTCATAATGGGGATTTATTAACTCTTATCTATATGGTGAACTTTTTGAAAATAAAAATATTAAAAAAGAGGTTATTTTTATTTGTATTTAGAGATTAGATATTTTAATTATTACTGAAAATAAAAATCAATCTGAAGATCAAACTGGCATTCCGAATATTGTAGGAACTAAATTAAACTAGAGTTCACATCCAAAGGTTTGTTATATAATGTTATGTCAAAGAAGAGTAAAACTGTACAATGGTAGACATATTTATGTAATGCGATACAAACTTCAATGGCGCGATCTATTTTACTACTAACGCCATCTATTTACAAAGAGTTGAACTAAAACATACAAAACGATTCGAACATAAAAACTTAGTAATTTTCTAAATTAACTATTCCATTTATATTAATATAATTTTGCGATGATTTTTTTTTCTTAATTGAATTTCTATAATGTTGCTATCATTTTGCAGAATAATAATTAAAACAAGATGTATTATTTAAAAAAATATCTTTCATGACTTTTCAGTAAAGGCTAGTGTCAAACTTTTTTTTCATATGTTATTTGTCTCTTTTATTATATTACGATCAGAAAAGGACGTATATTATGTAGACATTTTAATATGAAGTTCTTTTAGAACATAACAGATATCTGGGGAAATGTGAATATATCTTTTGCCATAATATATATTTTATTATAATAATAAATATTATTTTGTACATTGAATCTAGTTTTATTTATCTACCTATACGTATACATACAGGGTGTCGGCGAATAGGACAGCTGTTAAAATACGTGATAGGGTACAATTTTAGGAAGCAAATAAAAATATTATGACAAAAATATCTTCTTCCGTTTTCGAGTAATTGACGTTCAAAGTTGACCATATCAAGACCTCATTTTGGCATAAAAATCAGCGGTAACGTAGAGTTATTCACGTGAAATCTAACTACATTTTTATTTTATTTTTCTCCCACTAATAGTTCCTGAAATAATCCCATAAAACATTAATTCGAACCATTAACCTTCTCCTTAATGTACCAAGTTCAATGACCTGGTACGTAATGTAGGTAAACGCGGCCGCGCGTTCATTCAATCGCTTAAGGCCGCGAGCTCTTCGGCCCTTAGCAACCATAGCCTATAACTACGTTATCGTTGGAGCTAGATATTTTACGACTTCAACATAGTGATATATTCATAAAACACAACAACTTCTAGAAGACAACTGTTCCTTTTTCTCCGACACAGGTATATCATTAAATAAACTTTTAGTAGCTTCTAACAACTACACTACAATAGCAAATAATAAAAATAACGTCCAAAATAAAAAAAAATAAGTTAATAATGTTTATTTTATTTAAAAATATATATTTACCTACCAGCTGATACTCTGTGACAAAAACGCCAGAGTATCTTCTTCATATGTCTAAGTCAAACCATAATAACTGAACGTAACTACGAAAGTTCTTATCTGTTGTGGTTTCAGCGTGATTCCTGAAAGCATGTCTACTTCTGTGAAAACATTGAACGGTTCCTCATCGCTCAGCCTGCCTGCGCTCCATCCTGAGTTGCTATAAAAATCATTAAAACTCTTGAAAAAATTCTCCCGCTTATTCCAATACTTCTTAGAATAATCCTTCAACCACATATTCCCCGCTAAGGTCGTCTCCTGCACCCCATATATCTTCAAATGCACAAACAAACTCTGTATATATATTTTCTTCGTGCCTTCTCTATAAACGTCCGATTTTTCTAAATAATTCTCAAAGCGCATTAGCAATGTATTAGAATTCCATTCTTCTATCGTCAAAATGTGTATACCTAACGGTAATTTACTATTGAGAGCTGTGAATTCATTCCTATGTGTATTCCAAATAGGCATCGAGTAGTATGCATAAGGATAGGCTGGCGAGACGAAAATTTGCGGCGATAATTCTATTTCCTTTGCGAATTTCTTCTCGAAAATTCTATTAGGCTTATAATCAGCTTTAGATACGTATAGATAATGCGTCCCTCGTACAATAATCCCATCTTTGTCCTCATAAGTTTCATTTACATACACTCCTGCCCCGATGTCGTCTGTCAATATGCGTCGGTGTATAAACATGTCAATCTGTCCATCGTTCAATGACGCCCCGCCTTGCGCTCTGTCGTTTAGTAAAGATACTCGTATATTTTTCCCTTCATCTTCAATGTATATTTTTGATGTTACCGGGTATATATTACCTGGAAAATGAGAGATTAAAATCAAATTCCTACTAATATTATAAATGCGAAAGTAACTCTGTCTGTCTGTTACGCTTTCCCGCTTAAACCTCTCAGCCGATTTTGATGAAATTTGGCACAGACAATCTTTAGACCCTGTGAAAGGACATAGGCTACCTTTAATTACGAAAAAAAGTATTATATAAAACTAAATCTACGCGGGTGAAACCGCGGGGCACAACTAGTTAAGTATATAAGCTATAAAAACAATTTGAAAATAATCATCAACAAAAATAACTAGTCCGCCATCTTGGATGATCCGCCATATTGGAATTAGAATGACGTCACATAGCTAAGCATGCATTGTCATCCAATATAAGAGTGTATACCAAATTACAGCTCGATCGGTCAACAATAAACTGAATGAAAATTCAGTTGGAAGATTCCACCGAGTCATACATTGTAAGTTAATAAAAGCTTGTATTTGTAATAAATGTATCTATGTATATGCTCACGCCATCCCAGAAGGGTCCCCGAAGGGGTAAGCAGAGGTGTTGTAACATCAACACCCACATTTCACCGAATATGATTAAGTGCCAACGTGACAGATGGTGAGTCTATCGCCGTCTCAGGCACTATACATACGTCTTTGAATTACTTCTCAGATTGTTTGACAGGTTTCCCCACGATGTTTTCCTTCACCGTAAAGCACGTGGTGTGAAATCACTGTACATAAGTTTTTTAGAAAAACTCATTGGTACAGGATTCGAAATTGCGTCGCTTGCGTAGCAGGCGACTGTTCAAACCCCGAGGCCACCACGGCTCTTAGTAACATAAGTTATCGTAAGAAAAATTACGTTCAATGAGTGTTACAAGTGGCCTTTATGTTGGATAAAACTTTTTGATTTGATTTCAAAGCTTTCTCACCCGCAATAGGATCCAAAACTTTCTTAGTAAAAGTAGCTCTTCTATTCCTTATCCTCTTTACAGTCTGACGGCCATTAGAATCGGTGTAAAACACTCCTTTGTTATCCAAATTCGTCGTGTATCTTATAAATATCTCCTTTCCAATACCATCCGCGACGGATATAGGTCCTGCTACCCAATCAACTTCTACGTAAGGTTGGTCTTCATAAATTCTCAACACTAAAGACGCCATATTTGCAACTTGACAATGCATTTCCTCAACCAAGTCCGTCTTAAAGATAGTTATATGTGTGTTTTTTTTGATCGGTATAGCTTGACCGTTGCGGAGTTTGAAAACATTAGCGCCCGCGTTACGATCCCAAAGGGTTTTAGGAGCGTCTGTTAGGATCTGTGATTCGTAGTAATAAAATTCAATGTTTAGATTTATGGTCACACCGTTTAGTAGCTCTAGAGTGTCCATTTCTCGGCGTTTGTTGAGATTTAATTTTATGTACTGGAAATAAATATGCGTTATAATAGTTTAATTAAATTACAAGGTGAGAGAAAGATCTATGAAACGATGAATGGATTGTGTGAAAGATGATATGGTAAAGAGTGAATATGGATATGACGGCTAATAGAGAGAATTGGAAGAGAAGAACACATTGCGCCGACCACAAATAACATGGGATAAGGGCAGGAGGATGATGATGATATGGCTAAGGGAGTGAATACAGATATGACGGCTGATGGAGAGAAATGGAAGAGAAGAACACATTGCGGCGACCACAAATAACATGGGATAAGGGCAGGAGGATGATGATGATATGGCTAAGGGAGTGAATACAGATATGACGGCTGATAGAGAGAAATGGAAGAGAAGAACACATTGCGCCGACCACAAATAACATGGGATAAGGACAGGAGGATTATGATGATATGGCTAAGGGAGTGAATACAGATATGACGGCTGATAGAGAGAAATGGAAGAGAAGAACACATTGCGCCGACCACAAATAACATGGGATAAGGGCAGGAGGATTATGATGATATGGCTAAGGGAGTGAATATAGATATGACGGCTGATAGAGAGGAATCGAAGAGAAAAAAACACACATATATATATATATATATAAAGGCAGGAGAATGCTTAGTTGCAGTATTACTTTTAGCGAAAGCTTAGGACAAATTTGATTACAATAGTTATGAGTTTGACGGCGAATGTTTTGCACTAGTCATGACGACATCTGACAATATTAAATTTATGACTTTATTCAAGCATTACTTCAATCATTTTTATCTTATTTAAACTAACGAGGGATCGCGGACGAAAGATTATATATATTTAATAAGAAGAATACTTACTTTGTTAGCAATAAATAGATCTTCAGAAACCGTGGCATAAAATTCTCCTGTATCTTCAATACTCTCTTCAGTAGTGGCTTCAACTGGTTCATACTCGTAGCCATCCATTCGTCGGGTTTCCGGAGTATTGTTTGTATCTACTCGTTCTGTAATGGCTCCTATATTAACTTGATTAATTTTTGCAGTATTACTTTCTTCGCGCTTAACTTCATCGTAAGGTGTTGCATATTTCTCGACTTTGATTGCATTATCGATGTTTGTAGCTTTTTCCCTGTTGACTTCCAAATTTACGTGCCCAGAACTTTTTCTATCGCTAGGTTTTCTAGTTTGTTTAATATCAGTGTCTTTTGCGTAGTTAATTGGACCTGTAACATTAGCAGCTTGGAAAATCTTCTTATAAAATTCGTCGTCGTAATCGGATAATTCAAAGTTTTTCATAGCTTCATCTTCGTATGCGCTTTCAAAGAATTTTGTTGTTGTTTCGGTAACATCTGTTTCAGGATTTCTTGTGACTGTGTCATGAAATTCTTTATCTGTTTGTATATTGGTATCTTGTATATTAATAGTGTCGTCATATTCAGTCGTGTCTGTGGTACTTGTTCTAGTAATTCCTTTATTGACATCTGCAGTTTTTGAAATTTCTTCACCCAAACCAATATCTTTGTTATCATTTTTAGTAGTTTTCGCATTGATATCTAAATTGTCTATGCTACCAATAGTATCTTGAGGTATTTGTTTCGGGGATTCATCATGGTCATCAGTGTGTTTAATAGGAACTCTAGCAGGTTTTACGCCGTAAATGTTACTTTTCACACTATGTTTACTAAATTGATCATCAAAATCAATGCCTGTCAACTTCTTTTCTGTAGTTCGCTCGTCAATATTAGGGTCTGTATTATGGTGAGGTACGTTACGCATTCCGCCAACTCGTAATTTCTTCGAAGTTCTGAATTCTTCGTTCTCGTTAATTTTCGGTACTTCACCATCGAATCTTTTACTTGTTTTGAAATGTTTAGTTGAAGTCCCTTTGATTATTGTGTCACGAACTTCGTCAATTGCCTCAAAATGTCGAACTGGTTTCTGACCTTTCTGCATATCGATGTTATTTTTAGTATCTTTCATTGGAGTTTTATCCGTTTTGACATCAAAATCGACATCATCAATGAAATCATTTGTTGATTTGTGACTTTGAGGTAAGTTAGGTAAAATGACAGGTACATTAAATTCAGATTCTTTAGGACTATCAGTATATCTATCTCCAGAATAGCTCTTAGCTTTATTGATAGGTTTAACATCAAAATCAGAGAGATCTGTAGGTAATGAAGGAAAATCATCAGCAGAAATACTGCCTTTAGTATCAGTGGGTTGAGTGACGTCATTAGCATCATCATTTGTTTTAGTACTCTCATCACTTTCTTCACCGATCACTTTATCAGTCACATTAAATATATCATTATAATTATCGCCTTCATCACTTTCATCACCATGTTTAGGTGTCGTAGACTCATCGAAGTATTCATAATCTATATTATCGAGAAGCGACTCTTCGTCAATCTTCAAAGGATTTGTTTGTTTGATTAAATATTTTTTCTTTTTACGCTTTAGCTTTTTAATAATGGATCGTTTTTGCTTTATTGGCGTTCTCTTCTGACTTCTGATGAAGTAAGACCGGTATCCCAAAGGTGGCAGGTCTTCAGCCATGAAGGTCAGCTCGTGGGCAGCTGTGTGTTTCCTCTGCGGTAAGTTCAGAACTGCAGTCGGTATGCGCATTAAGACTGCTCTTACTGGCTGAGCTGTAAATAATAAAAATATATATGCTCACGCCATCCCAGACGGGTCTCCGAAGGGGTAAGCAGATTTGCTATACCAACAACATCCACATTTCACGGATATGATTAAGTGCCAGCGTGACAGAGGGTGAGTCCATCGCCGTCTCAGACATATGCAGGTTTCCTCACTTTATTTTCATTCACCGTAAAGCACGTAGTGTGAAATCACTGCACATAAGTTTTTAGAAAAAATCATTGGTACAGGCCCCGCTGGGATTCTAACTTGCGTTGCTTGCGTAGCAGGCGACTGCTAAAACTCCGAGGCCACCACGGCTCTTGATCTTGATCTACCGAATTTCGGTCACGGCGGCTAATATCAACGAGGATCAGCCAACTGCGCAGGGGATATTATAGTGCAAATATAAATAGCCATATAGCATAAAGCAAATATAATAGTGGGGGCTGGTCATCTCAAGCTACGCATTTAGTTATAAGTAGAACTACTAGATTTTTAGTTATGTTAATTTTTATCGACATTTGTGCATTGGAACTGTGTCCAAGAGCTTATGTTTCTTAAGTGATTTATTTTGTATTCTTAAAATTGTATAATATTTTTGAAAAGAGTAATTACTGAGTTCCTTTCCAGGTTCTTCTCAGTAAAAGCAACCTTCCGAACCTGGCGGTATCATGTATAATACTGTATAATTATGTGATTTGAAAGCACTTTGTAAAAAGTCTAATCGAGTAAAGATATTTTTGTCTTTGACTTTACTGCGAAACACGAGGAGCCCGGAGTCTGGATTAGGTCTTAAACATAACTGGCGAAGTGTACTAGTTACTTTATAGGTCTATTTAAAAGGGCTTATCCCCAGACATCAACAGCGCATAGATTTTGAAAATAAACTATCATACATTAATCCCCGCGACCTTTACGACAATTCAATTTTTTGGATGTCGTGAGAATTCATTTGCGTACCAAAACATAAGCCAAGGTTGTGGTAATAACACCCACATGTCTGGGAATAAGCCTATTGTATGAATCTTACCACGATGGTTGTACACTAAATGTTTTCGGTTCAAAACCGGTATTCTGATTGGTTTGGTGACCGGCCAGCATAGAGGGTTGTACACTACTATCTGTAATCAAATAATCATCATCATCATCTCCCTGGCCTTATCCCATACATTGTTGGGGTCGGCACTTGATTCAACCCGATGTGGCTCCATGTTAGTCACAATCAACTTATTAACTCCTTGTCCGTTATGTGCGCCTGGTACTTCGTGTACCATATCATCATCTCCCTGGCCTTATCCCATACATTGTTGGGGTCGGCACTTGATTCAACCCGATGTGGCTGATCACCTGATTTTTATAAGAAGCGACTGCCATCTGACCTTCGCAACCCCTTAAACGAGCAAAATCTGTGATCTGGGTTAAACCAGTTGCCAGACTATTTTAGGCCTCCGACTGACCTGTAACGATTGCCAAAGATGATAATTTGTCTGTAATCAAATAATATGAAAAATAAAAACAGTTTGAGAACAGTTTGAGCAGTCGCCTGCTACGCAAGCGACGCAAGTTCAAATCTTAGCGGGGCCTGTACCAATGAGATTTTCTAAAAAACTTATGTACAGTGATTTCACACCACGTGCTTTACGGTGAAGGAAAACATCGTGAGGTAACCTGCATATTTCTGAGAAGTAATTCAAAGACGTATGTATAGTCGCTGAGACGGCGATGGATTCATCATCTGTCACGTTGTCACTTAATCAAATTCGGTGAAGTGTGTGTTGTGATTACAACACCTCTGCCTACCCCTTCGGGGAATACAGGCGTGAGCATATGTATGTGTATGTACTAACAAACAATTCTTGTCCCTCTGAGTTCCAGCAGCCGGATTCGTTGAATGAACATCTGAATAGCTGTGTTTTAAGATGGTCGTTGCGGAGTTTACTGAAACATAACACACAATGAACACTGACCATTTTTTATTCCACTTAACTTATTTTGTGTATCGTCGTTGTTGAAATTAATATTATTCAATGATTTATCAATAGAAATGCATCAGTTTTATAATACAAGCCATACTATAAATATAAAATCGAATGGGATAGATGATTGGGCACCTTGTGCGACATGACACCTTCTTTAAAAACATAATAGAAAGAAAGGTAGAAGGGAAGAGAGGGAGAGGAAGACCACGGCTAACATATATGAGAAAAGTTAAGGAAAAGGAATAACCGAAAGGTTAGTCGACATCACAGGAGACCGGAGAGCTGGCAGCTACCTCGGTCAAAGAATTAGTCTTGCCATCCAAAGGGGGAATGCTGCCAGTATCTTCGGTACCTTGCCTACAGGGACTTCTTTTAATAATATATTTTAGTTATAAGATTATATATTTATAAGGTTTTTAGCTATGTAGTTCTACATAAGTTTATATATTACATCTAACCTATTAATAAATTGTTAAGATGTATAGGAAAAGGTGTCTGTCATGACGTATAGGGAGGTCAAAGAGATGGCACTGGACAGAGACAAGTGGAAAGAAATGCATCGGTTACACCGACAAGAGTTATTACTGTTAAATTGATGATGATGACAATAAATTTTATTTTTAGCCCTAAAACACAACACTGTATTTTTACTGTCCATTAATGGTGTCTAAGTAGGAGTGTTGTTTATTTATATTATTTCATTGTACTAAGTACTTAACTGAAATTAAACATTAAATACTGATTAAGAGCTTTAAATTTACCTTCAAATCCTTAACAATGTTGAAAAATAAAGAAATTACAGAGCAAATATGTAAAAAAAATCGCATATACTGTCCATGACTGGTGACTTTTCCTTATCTACTGAATTTCCGTTCCATATAATTAAACGTCAAAGCTAAGCAGTTCTTAATACGCGCTCCTAAAACGATCATAGTTGGCTCCCTGTATTTACTTACTTAATAGCGTCTCTTATGATGACGGTACTCTTCTGTACTGCTACAAATAACTTAGTTTTATAATAGTTTATAACAGATTGTTGGGACCCGCCTGTTATTATATTGTGGTCTTGAACTGCTCCTGTTGAATAAAAATATCTTTATTCGATTAGACTTTTTACAAAGTACTTTCAAATCGTCAGAATGACATAATTATACAGTATTATACATGATACCGCCAGGTTCGGAAGGTTGCTTTTACTGAGAAGAACCTGGCAAGGAACTCAGTAATTACTCTTTTAAAAAAATATATAAGCTCATGGCCACAGTTCCAGTGCAAAGTCGATAGAAATTAATTTAAAAACTAAAATTAAGTACTACACAATTAATGTAGCTTGAGATGACCAGCCTCCACAAGCAGCACCTGTTCACAAGTATGACGAGAATGCCAGCCATCGCCCTCCTCAACCATTATAGAGGGAAGTGAGCGACCCGTCATCCTCATTCTCGTCATCAGTATGACATACACAGGGGCGTGCGTTGGTTCCAGAGGCAGAGCGTAGCTACCTTGGGTGGCACCCGGTGCGGAAGTTAGTGGTGTCACCACATCGAAAGATAAAGGGCGTTACTTAACGATGAAGGAAAACATCGTGAGGAAACCTGCATATGTCTGAGAAGTAATTCAAACACGTATGTATAGTGTCTGAGACGGCGATGGACTCACCCTCTGTTACGTGGGCACCTAATCATCTTCATACAAAAACATTAACATAAATTTGTTACATATTAAACTTAACATACTAAAAAACTAAAATATAATAAAAAACATATGTTCACGCCTGTATTCCCCGAAGGGGTAGGCAGAGGTGTTGTAATCACAACACACACTTTTCACCCAAGATGATTAAGTGCCAACGTGACAGATGGTGAGTCCATCGCCGTCTCAGACACTTTACATACGTCATTGGATTACTTCTCAGAAATATGCAGGTTTCCTCACGATGTTTTCCTTCACCGTAAAGCACGTGCTGTGAAATCACTGCATATAAGTTTTTTAGAAAAACTCATTGGTACTGGGCCCGCTGGGATTCGAACTTGCGTCGCTTGCGTCACGGCTATCAGAAATAAAATTAAAGCAGCTATTAAATTATGTAGTTTAGTTCCACTAGTGGGCAAAAGATGGCATTAGGTCTGAGTTAGATCGCGCTATGGTTTCGTTCACAATATATTATAAGTGCGTTAATGGTAATTTCTCTGATAAGCGGTACCAATCAGCTTTTCTGGTTGGGTTACCTAGCCTATGGACTATTTTTGCAGGCTAATGCAAGGAAATTGCGAAGTCGCTTAACTCTTCACTAAGGTCTCTTAAAGAAACTCTGCTCTATCTCTCTTTCTTAGAAACTCTACTATATCTCTTTCTTAGAAACTCTGCTATCTCTCTCTCTTAGAAACTCTGCTATCTCTCTCTCTTAGAAACTCTACTATCTTTCTTTCTTAGAAACTCTACTATCTCTCTTTCTTAGAAACTCTACTATCTTTCTTTCTTAGAAACTCTACTATACCTCTTAGAAACTCTACTATCTCTCTTTCTTAGAAACTCTACTATCTCTCTTTCTCAGAAACTACTATCTTTCTTTCTTAGAAACTCTACTATCTCTCTTTCTTAGAAACGCTACTATCTCTTTCTTAGAAACTCTATTATCTCTCTTTCTTAGAAACTCTACTATCTCTTTCTTAGAAACTCTACTATCTCTCTTTCTTAGAAACTCTACTATCTTTCTTTCTTAGAAACTATACTATACCCCTTTCTTAGAAACTCTACTATCTCTCTTTCTTAGAAACTCTACTATCTCTCTTTCTCAGAAACTACTATCTTTCTTTCTTAGAAACTCTACTATCTCTCTTTCTTAGAAACGCTACTATCTCTTTCTTAGAAACTCTATTATCTCTCTTTCTTAGAAACTCTACTATCTCTTTCTTAGAAACTCTACTATCTCTCTTTCTTAGAAACTCTACTATCTTTCTTTCTTAGAAACTCTACTATACCTCTTAGAAACTCTACTATCTCTCTTTCTTAGAAACTCTACTATCTCTCTTTCTCAGAAACTACTATCTTTCTTTCTTAGAAACTCTACTATCTCTCTTTCTTAGAAACTCTACTATCTCTCTTTCTTAGAAACTCTATTATCTCTCTTTCTTAGAAACTCTACTATCTCTCTTTCTTAGAAACTATACTATACCCCTTTCTTAGAAACTCTACTATCTTTCTTTCTTAGAAACTCTACTATCTTTCTTTCTTAGAAACTCTACTATCTTTCTTTCTTAGAAACACTACTATACCTCTTTCTTAGAAACTCTACTATCTCTCTTTCTTAGAAACTCTACTATCTTTCTTTCTTAGAAACTCTACTATCTCTCTTTCTTAGAAACTCTACTATATCTCTTTCTTAGAAACTCTACTATCTCTCTTTCTCAGAAACTCAACTATCTCTCTTTTTTAGAAACTCTACTATCTCTCTTTCTTAGAAACTCTACTATCTTTCTTTCTTAGAAACTCTACTATATCTCTTTCTTAGAAACTCTACTATCTTTCATTCTTAGAAACTCTACTATCTTTCTTTCTTAGAAACTCTACTATATCTCTTTCTTAGAAACTCTACTATCTTTCATTCTTAGAAACTCTACTATCTTTCTTTCTTAGAAAATCTACTATCTCTCTTTCTCGGAAACTCTTCCCCTAGTCCATTCAGTTCAGTAAATATGAAATGTCCATTAACTTCAGGTCTTTTGGCTCCATCATCAGATCGACTCCAGAATTCATTAGATAGTTATCGCCACTACTATTTGTGAAGGTTTCCTGGATTTATCATGGATGACATTGTCAGAACTGGACCAATGGGAACACATGGGAAGAACACAGCTTCCACTTGAAAAATCATCCGAATCAGTTCACCATACTAAAATCATACAGTCGAATTGAGAACCTCCTTGTTTTGAAGTCGGTTAACAGGCACAATAATTACCAGTAATCCACAGAAGTTCTTCAAAAATATGATCATTGTTCTTCAGATGTGCTAGCACTTGTAATTGCTTCGCTATCTGAAACAATATTAAAATAATATAGGTGTTGGAGTAAAAGGAACAGTTGTCTTCTAGAAGTTGTTGTGTTTTATGAATATATCACTATGTTGAAGTCGTAAAATATCTAGCTCCAACGATAACGTAGTTATAGGCTATGGTTGCTAAGGGCCGAAGAGCTCGCGGCCTTAAGCGATTGAATGAACGCGCGAGTGCCACCTTTGGTGTTAGTCACGTTCATAGGCTGCAGTAGCTTACCATCAGGTATTATTTATAAGGTAGTCAACGCGCGAGTGCCACCCTTGGTGTTGGTCACGTTCATAGGCTGCAGTAGCTTACCATCAGGTATATATATAGTGTGTTGGAAGCCTTACCTGCAGTAAAACGTGTCCGGATCTGATCATGTATTTCATAGTAGGTCTCGAGGTATACATCCCGACCACGTAACTTATCTTTCCACTCTCGTATGGTATGAAATCATCTTGTTTTACGCTTAAACTTGGGCTGGAATATAATAAATAAATCAGTTATCTATCAGAGAAAGTTACTTTTCAATCGGTCCTCCCGTGGTGGCCTTGGGGTTTGAGCAGTCGCCTGCTACGCAAGCAACGCAAATTCGAATCCCATCGGGGCCTGTACCAATGTGTTTTCACAAGGCAAACATCATGAGAAGCCTGCATATGTCTGAGAAGTAATTCAAAGACATATGTATAGTGGCTGAGACGGCGATAAACTCACTATCTGTCACGTTGACACTTAATCATCTTGTGTGAAAAGTGGGTGTTGTTATTACAACACCTCTGCCTACAGGCGTGACCGTATGTATGTAAAATCCTGCCGTGTTAAATATTTTTCCGGAATAAACAGAGATATTTATTTATATACTAGATGATCCGGTTTACTTAATCAGCTTATTATTTATGTTTTTCACCGTTTAAACTTTCCCTGAACATTCACACACATATCAAGATCAAAGTTACCCAAATCGGTCCAGATATTCTCAGGTTTAAGTGAGACAAACGAACAGTAATTAATTTTAATGTATAGGTATAAACTTTTTAGTAAATTGAATGAAAAATAGTGTGATAAGAGACAGTTGCATGTTGAACAATGATGTGGTGACCAGAATTGAGAGAAATATGTTGAGATGGTTTGGATATATTGAAAGGATGAGTGAAAGGCGATTAACGAAACACATTTATAGAGCGGACGGAATGTGACCGGAAGTGTCGGTAGAGGGCGTCCAAGGAACAACTACTATGACACAATTAATAGTATTTATCAGAAAGGTCAAATTCGGAGCACTCGTAACAGAAGAAAGTGTATGAGGATTACATATCTTATCTACATATATAAAAATGAATTACTGTTCGTTAGTCTCGCTAAAACTTGAGAATGGCTGGACTGATTCGGGTGATTTTGGTATTGATACATTTGTTGAAGTTCAGGGAAGGTCAGTCAGTCACATCATATTTCCCACCGTTTAACGGTGACTGACATAGTGATCTATCAACGCACAGCCCAAACCACTGGACGGATCGGGCTGACATTTGGCATGCAGGTACATGTTATGACGTAGGCATCCGCTAACAAAGAATTTTGATCAATTCTACCCCCAAGGGGATAAAATAGGGGATGATATAGCAGATGCTTACTTGGCCTCGTACACCGCTTTGAGATAGCACGCTGGAGTTGAGTAGAATATATTGATGTTAGCAGACATTTTAGCACTCTTAAGTTTTACGTTGCTGAAAATATAATATAATTTTTTATGACCTTGCTACCAAAGTACCAATGAGTTTTTCTGAAACTTATGTGCAGTAATTTTACCTTACGAGTTTTACGGTGAAGGAAAACATCGTGAGGAAACCTGCATATGTCTGAGAAGTAATTCAAACACGTATGTATTCGCCATTTGTCACGTTGGCATTTAATCATCTTCGGTGAAAAGTGGGTGTTGTTACAACACCTCTGCTTACACCTTCGGGGACCTTGAGCTGGCGTGAGTATATTTATTTTTCTTTTTATTAAATCCGATACTTGGGTATAGGATTTAACATTTCTCATCCAGAACCAATTTTGTTATTAAACATGTAACAAAGATACATTTACATAAGGATATATGTATATGTAGGTAGCTCTATAGTATTTTGTTAAAACTTGTATTTACTGAAAATAAACTTATTATTATTATTATTTAGAGCACAGCCGTGGTGGCCTTGAGGTTTGAGCACTCGCCTGCTACAAGCGACGCAAGTTCGATTCGAGCCCAGCGGGGCCTGTACCAATGAGTTTTTCTAAAAAAAACTTATGTACAGTGATTTCACACCACATGCTTTACGGTGAAGGAAAACATCGTGAGTAAACCTGCATATTTCTGAGAAGTAATTCAATGACGTATGTAAAGTGTCTGAGACGGTGATGGACTCACCATCTGTCACGTTGGCACTTAATCATCTTCGGTGAAAAGTGGGTGTTGTTACAACGCCTCTGCCTACACCTTTGTGGAATACAGGCGTGAGTATACGTATGTTATTATTTACTCACTCGATCAGGGTGTCGATATTAGCGAACCAGATCCCGGCGTCGTAGTACCCCAGTCGCTCCCCCATCACTACTAATACATTCCTGCTGCTGTAGTAAGGAGCTTGTCTGTTCAGAACTGAGTCCATAAACGCTTTTACCTGAAAATACAGGGTGCATATGAATGTTTGTTTAATCGGTTGCCAATTTATCATCCTTGGCAATCGTTACAGGTCAGTCGGAGGCCTAAAATAGTCTGACAACTGATTTAACTCAGAATACCGATTTTTCTCCTAAAAAAGGGTTGCGAAGGTCAGATGGCAGTCGCTTCGTATAAAAATCAGGTGATCAGCCACATCGGGTTGAAGCGAGTGCCGACCCGAACAATGTATGGGATAAGGCCAGGGACGATGATGATATGGTACACGAAGTACCAGGCGCACATAACGGACAAGGAGTTAATAAGTTGATTGTGACTAACATGGAGCCACATCGGGTTGAATCAAGTGCCGACCCCAACAATGTATGGGATAAGGCCAGGGAGATGATGATATGGTACACGAAGTACCAGGCGCACATAACGGACAAGGAGTTAATAAGTTGATTGTGACTAACATGGAGCCACATCGGGTTGAATCAAGTGCCGACCCCGACAATGTATGGGATAAGGCCAGGGAGATGATGATATGGTACACGAAGTACCAGGCGCACATAACGGACAAGGAGTTAATAAGTTGATTGTGACTAACATGGAGCCACATCGGGTTGAATCAAGTGCCGACCCGAATGTATGGGATAAGGCCAGGGAGATGAACAGTATTTCACTAATTGTATATGAATATGTAGATCTCACTCTGTCATCAATGTTGGATAGTTCCATGGTGGAGGTGATGAGCAGAGGGTCATCGCAGAGTCCAGCGAAACAGAATCCTGGAGGGGCGTTGCATCCATCAAACAACTTATTAGTGTAAATATCCGTGTCCTGACCTGTAAGTACCCGTCACGAGATATGAGCGCTGAACTTGAAAGCGTAGTAGTACATACATATCCTCACGCCTGTATTCCCCGAGGGGGTGGGCAGAGGTGTTGTTATCACAAAACCCACTTTTTTTTGCCAACGTGACAGTTGGTGAGTCTATCGCCGTCTCAGGCACTATACATACATCTTTGAATTACTTTTTAGAAATATGCAGGGCTCAGACGATGTTTTCCTTCACCGTGAAGCACGTGGTGTGAAATCACTGTACATAAGTTTTTTTAGAAAAACTCATTGGTACAGGCCCAGCTGGGATTCGAACTTGTGTCGCTTGCGTAGCAGGCGACTGCTCAAATCTGGTAGAAGCTTCTCGTGACAAGCGGGCTGGGGTTACCTCGCTCAGAGAATCAGCATTGCTATTCAACGTGGCAATGCTGCCAGCCTTCTTGGCACGATCCCGAACGACACCGATTTGGGACAAGTTTACTACTTGTAATTAGTTTTTAGTTCCTTGTGTATTATTTAATTATAACTAATGAGTGATATGTGTGAATAGTGAGTAGATAATATAAAGAAGGACATATAGAATAGAATCTCAACTTTTTATATTGTATTACAACAGATAACGCAGTGTGCGTTATCTGTTGTAATATAGTGTAGAAAATAATAGATATTACATTGTTGTTTATTAATAAATAATTGTATACATATTAGGTACTTGTTGATAAATATATTAATATTAATAGCTGTAGTAGTGCCTCTCACGTTGCTGTGCCCTAACAGGGCTTATGTAAGCTTTGCTTGGGATACTATTATAACTAACATTATTTTGTATTGTCAATCTAAGTAACATAAATGCAATAAATATATGAATATGAATATGAAAAAAAAAAATGTATTTATTACCAAGATCATCACTCCCTCTCCAAACGAAGTCCAGTGCCTTCTTAGTCATCCTGGTGAGCTCATCCTCCACGCTGATGGGGCTCACGAAATGACCATCGAACCCCATCAGGGCCATGAGTGACGCAAACTCCCTAGTGTGGCCGTATGACTCTGCCTGCCAAGTCACTAAAGGACGACCGCATTCTAGGAATGTTGCGTTTAACTTTCTGTAAACATACCTTAAAATCATACCTTAGAGAAAAAATATGCTCACGCCATCCCAGAAGGGTCCCCTAAGGGGTAAGCAGAGGTGTTGTAACAACACCTGTTCACCGAATATAATCAAGTGCCAACGTGACAGAGGGTGAGTCCATCGCCGTCTTAGATACATAAGTCTTTGAATTACTTCACTGACATATGCAGGTTTGCTCACAATGTTTTCCTTCACCGTAATGCTAGTGGTGTGAAATGGCACATAAGTTTTTTAGAAAAACTCATTGGTACAGGCCCCGCTGGGATTCGAACTTGCATCGCGGCGTTTTTAGAGAGTTTTACCTTAGAGAGTAAGTGAAATGGTCGATAATTGCGTGATAGCTGGTGGTAGCCTCGTCGCTCATACTCCATCCACCTCCGATGAAATACAGACGTCCTTGCCTTAGAAGCTGGAATACCATGCGACGGACTGGAAGAGTATACATTCAACGTTTGACATATTTATCCTGACGCCTGTATTCCCCGAAGGGGTAGGCAGAGGTGTTGTAATCACAACATCCATTTTTCACCGAAGATGATTAAGTGCCAACGTGACAGATGGTGAGTCCATCTCAGACACTTTACATACGTCATTGAATTACTTCTCAGACATATGCAGGTTTCCTCACGATGTTTTCCTTGTATTTATTTATTTATTTCTTTATTGCATTTATGTTAATTACATGTAGGATACATACTAATCTTAATTATAATAGTATCCCAAGTAAAGCTAACATAAACCCTGTTAGGGCACAGCAACGTGAGAGGCACTACTAGAGCTATTAATATTTATATATTTATCAACAAGTACCTAATATGTATACAATTATTTATTAATAAACAACATCGTAATATCTATTAATTCCTACACTTTATTACAACAGACATAAAATGTAAAGTACGTAAAGCACGTGGTGTGAAATCACTGTACATAAGGTTTTTTTTTAGAAAAACGCATTGGTACAAGCTCAAACCTCGAGGCCACCACAGCTTAATATTTAATAATAATTTCAATAACTTATATAATGTTTATATTTCATGGTAAAGATCCTCCTTTAAAAGAAGGAATTGCTTGTGTTAGGAGATTCTGCTCTCCTATAACCGTTTACATGTAATAAGATGTTGAAAGGTACTTAAGCAAGCCAGAAAAACACGTGATTGATGTTAATATAGGTATGTATCACTAGTTTTAAGCAAATATAAGAAGGAGAGGCAAAACAGTAACCTCATATATGAATTAAATATTAAATATTATTAATAAATACATAAATTAAAGGTTTTTTGTAAAAAAAAATAACATCTACTCCACAACAGAACCGCCATCTGTTGTTGAGTAGGTGTAAAAATTTTTTTTACATAGTGATACATATTTAGCTGTTAGTGTAATATAAGTACTACTTTTCGACAACAGATGGCGCTGTGCCACGTGGCTTTCGTTGGTTAATACTAGTACCAACTTTTCGACGACAGGTAGCGTTGTGCGATATATTTTGATAATCTTTTGACGACAGATTTCGCTCAAAAACAATGTCAATAATACTGCAATTGACTACGATATTAACCACTCAATACCAGTAGGTCTAAAAAGGCCACTTTGGGAGAATGATAATGTGATCTGAATATGATTCATCATTGAAATGACAAAATGGTCACTTAGGTGAAATTCATACTATGATTCACGTATGATTACTATAATTGTAGATGTTAGTCCCTAACTCACTTTTTATGATGCTATTTGTCACAATAGCAATTCATATTTTGTGGACCATTTTAGGAATCTTCATAGGAAAGTGTGAAACAAGAATTGCGAAATATTAATCATTCGTGAATCATAATATGAATTGCACCTAAGTGACCATTTTGTCATTTCGATGCTGAATCATATTCAGAACACATTATCATTCTCCCAAAGTGGCCTTAAACCTACAGATGACGCTTCAAGGCTCTGTAAATAATAATTATCTCAACGTACCAGTTTCATCTCTCTCCGACCACCATTTAAAGAAATACGGTGTGTCGAATATTGAGAATCTATAAAAACAAATAATACACCAACTAGAGTTTCACTCCTGTATTCCCCGAAATGGTGTTAGTTCACCCACATCGCCAGTAAGTGTTATGTAATAGGGGGCGAGCTAATTGATCCTGACTGATATATGGGATGGAAAATTCCAATAAGTAACACCTTACCTGACCTGGGGATCGAACCCAGGATTAGGCCATCGTATTCAGTATAGCGTTTGCGACTACTAGACCAACGAAAGTCAAAATTATCTTTATTCGATTAGACTTTTGACAAAGTACTTTCAAATCATCAGAATGACATAATTATACAGTATTATACATGATACCGCCAGGTTCGGAAGGTTGCTGTTACTGAGAAGAACATGGCAAGAAACTCAGTAATTACTCTATTCAAATATATTATACAATTTTAAGAATACAAAATAAATTACTTAAGAAACATAAGCTCAAGGACAATGTTCCAATGCACAAATGTGGTAATAATTATAGTAATAAACGGGGCAATATATTACTATTACGTACATACATACATATGCTCACGCCTGTATTCCCCGAAGGGGTAGGCAGAGGTGTTGTAATAACAACACACACTTTTCACCGAAGATGATTAAGTGCCAACGTGACAGATGGTGAGTCCATCGCCGTCTCAGACACTTTACATATTCAAAATATCTTTATTTGATTAGACTTCTTACAAAGTACCTTCAATGACTTACGTCATTGAATTACTTCTCAGAAATATGCAGGTTTCCTCACGATGTTTTCCTTCACCGTAAAGCACGTGGTGTGAAATCACTGTACATAAGTTTTTTAGAAGAACTCATTGGTACAGGCCCCGCTGGGATTCGAACTTGCGTAGCCACCACGGATTTTTGCATTAAACGTGACTTTTTTAGCTGAAATTTGCAATGCATGCGTGGCTCTGTGACGTCATTGTAATATCCAATATGGCGGATCATCCAAGATGGCGGACTAGTTATTATTTCTCCACTACCAAAGTATGGGTATCAAATGGAAGGGGTTGCTGAGGGGAACATGATTTATTTTTCTGCTACGCAAGTGACGCAATTTCGAGGCCTTTACCAATGACTGCTCAAACCTCAAGGCCACCACGGCTCTTACTTATAATAATTATTTAAATAATAAATGTATTTACTTTCTCTTAGGTTCCGCCCATAACTGCGCCACCACATTGTCCATGGTTCTTTTAAAGTTTATTTTACTGTCATAACCTCGAATTTGGGTCCCTGGAATTAAACATATTATGTCTTAAACGAGCAATTCTTGTATATATATAATCGGAATCTCGGAAACAGCTCCAACGATTTTCATGAAATTTTGCCTTTAGGGGTAAAAAAATAGATCTAGCTAGGTTTCATTTATGGAGAACATCGTTTTGACCATATTTTCAGGCACTGAAAAACGCATACAATATCATTACAATACGACAGTAAATTTCGCCGACATCTGTCAAGTTATGGTAGCTCAGACGTGAGGCTTCCATCTTACGGGGCGATAACGGAACTAGAGTACCACGGGACGAGACTGACGTTCACCGGATTTTTTTTTGTGTGAAGAAGAAACCGAGCACAGCTCGGTCAACCAGATATTGACCTTTATTTAGCAAGGAACTAGACATATCAAGTATATCGTGAGCCCAAGCTCGCGACTGGTACATGGTACCAATCTTTCATAAAAATCGGTGTCTCTCGGGATCGTGCCAAGAAGGCTGGCAGCATTGCCACGTTGAATAGCAATGCTGATTCTCTGAGCGAGAAAAGCCCCAACCCGCTTGTCACGAGAAGCTTCTACCAGACGACGTGCAACCTCTTTGAAAAGTTGATGAGCATCTGGACCCCAAGGTCCCAGAGTTCCAACCGCAAACGCAGAAAATATGTATCCTTGACCAATGCAAGCATATTTCCGGCGCTTGAGACACTCCTGCTGAGCAGCAGCAGCACCGGCCGCCACAGCAGTGCCGGGGAGATGGGACGGAGCCAACGTATCGACACACGTGGCATCCCACACCAGCGGCCGACCCAATCTCCACGGCACCAGTGACATACCATCCGGCCTCCGGCCATCGCTGCGCGCCAAACCTACTGATTCCAGTACAGCAGGCACCCCGGCGGTGACCAGAGCCCGGCGTATTAGGTCATTGATGGAAGAATGACGACATCGTCGACCGGCGCTACTGACGCATGACAGACAAAGTAATTGGAGAAGTAATTCAAACACGTATGTATAGTGTCTGAGACGGCGATGGATTCACCATCTGTCACGTTGGCACTTAATCATCCCTCTGCTTACAGCTTCTGAGATGGCGTGAGTATATTTGTTCAGTGTGTGGGTGAAACGTATTAGGTTCTAACTAGGAACATTTCAAGGTACTAACTGCCTGTATAATGTTGGTAGAACGTTCTAAATAATCCCAAATCGTACTGCGTCGACGGCACCATGTGTACATTTATCTTGTCCGGGTGAAACTTTGGACATGCCTGGAGAAAAGCAATAAAAATTAGAGTGCGGTTTATATATAGGAAAAACTAGATATATTTGGCATTTTACTGTCGTAGCTCCCCGCCCGTAGGTCTAAAAAGGCCACTTTGATAGAATCATTATGTGATCCGAATATGATTCAGCATCGAAATTCATTAATGATTACAATAATTGTAGATGTTAGTCCCTAACTAACTTTTTATGATGATATTTGTCACAAAAGCAATTCATATTTTGTGGACCATGTTAGGAATCTTCATAGGAAAGTGTGAAACAGGTGAATTGCGAAATATTAATCATTCGTGAATCATATTATGAATTGCACCTTCGTGACAATTGAGCATTTGAACTGTGTCTATGGGCTTATATTTATGAAATATAAATACTGTAACCAATATCATTATATAATATATGTTTTTTAAAAGAGTATATGTTGAGTTTCTTGCCGGGTTCTTGTCAACAAAAGCTACCTTCCGAACCCGGTGGTAACATTTATAATCATGTATAATGTATTTTGTGTCCTTCTGACGATTTGAAAGTACTTTGTAAGAAGTGTAATCAAATAAAGATATTATGAATTTTGATGTAATCTTACATTATACCCGCATGCCTCCCCCAGGCCGGGGTTGGGTGTGAGCAGGTCAATGGTGGTCGCATCCATCAGCTTTGTTGGTTCCGCAAGTGTTAATAACATTAGAACTTTGTATAATGTCTTCATTGTAATTCACCTGTAAACATGAAACACGACGAGAATAAGGTCGCAATAAACGGCGATATAATAAGTGAGTCTATCGCGTCTCAATCGTCACGTCGATACACTCACAGCTGCCGTCACGAGTTATGATCGCTCAGAAAATATATTTCGGGCAATTGGGCATATATTTTATTCGCTTCCCGCCATACAGACAAACAGACAGAGTCATAAAATTGTGTGTCCAACAGCTTATGTTTCTTAAGCGATTTATTTTGTACTCTTAAAATTGTATAAATTTTTTTTTTGATAATAGTAATTACTGAGTTTCTTGCCAGGTTCTTCTCAGTGAAAGGTGAAGAAGAATTCGAACCTGGCGGTACCATGTATAATGCACATGCACAAATATCGATAAAAATTAACATACCTAAAAAAAAGTCTAGTACATCTACTTATAACTAAATGCGTAGCTTGAGATGACCAGCCCCCACAAGCAGGACCTGTTCACAAGTATGACGTGAATGCCAGCCATAATTAATTACATATATAATTATCAGTGTAGGACACCCTCCGGTCAGGTGGGATGACGATCTGCGAAACACTGCAGGCAGATGCTGGATGCAGCAAGGTGAACACAGGACGCTATGGCGGTCATTAGGGGAGGCCTATGTTCAGCAGTGGACTAAGGTAGGTTGATGATGATCACATCATCAGACAGGACAGCAATGATTTTCAATTGGCGTAGAAATGAAAGTTCACAGTTTCTTACCTTTAAAATATCCTTCGTATGATAAACTTATCTTCCAGCACGATATTTAAATATATCTTGATAAGTTACATCTTAATCCGCTTTTAAAAAACACGTTAATTAAATATAAAACAGTTTGATGGTCGTAATTTCTCTCAATCTTAACGTACATTTACCAAAGTATTTATGCTACTGAATGAGATTAAGAATTGATCGTTATAAATAAGGTATCTGTTTATACATGACATGTTTCCCGAAGAATGTGGTGTTTTATTTCAATGTTTATATTATAATTTCCCTTCGCGTGGTATTTGTTTTCTTGTTTATAATTTACAGAAGTGTTAGTATTAAGCGGAGAGCGAGATTTCTTAAGATCGCCGTCACAAGTCATCGCGTCGCCGTAAATGCAGTGGGTGTAAAATGGCCACTTTGGAATAATCATAATGTGGTCCGAATGCTTTTCATCATCGAAATTACAAAATGGTCACTTAGGTCTAGCGAGGCCTGTACCAATGAGTTTTTCTAAAAAAACTTATGTACAGTGATTTCACACCACGTGCTTTACGGTGAAGGAAAACATCGTGAGGAAACCTGCATATGTCTGAGAAGTAATTTAAAGACGTATGTATAGTGTCTGAGACGGCGATAGACTCACCATCTGTCACGTTGGCACTTAATCAAAAATTTGGTGAAAAGTGGGTGTTGTTGTGATTACAACACCTCTGCCTACCCCTTCGGGGAATGCACGCGTGAGCATATGTATGTCACTTAGGTGCAAATCATATTTTGATTAATATTTCTCAATTCACCTGTTTCACACTTTCCTATGAAGATTTCTAAAATGGTCCACAAAATATGAATTGCTTTTGTGACAAATATCATCATTAAAAGTTAGTTAAAAGAGCCGTGGTGGCCCTGAGGTTTGAGCAGTCGCCTGCTACGCAAGTTCGAATCCCAGCGGGGCCTGTACCAATGAGTTTTTCTAAAAAACTTATGTATAGTGATTTCACACCACGTGCTTTACGGTGAAGGAAAACATCGTGAAGAAACCTGCATATTTCTGAGAAGTAATTCAATGACGTATGTATAGTGTCCGAGACGGCGATGGACTCACCATCAGTCACGTTGGCACTTAATCATCTTGTGTGAAATGTAGGTGTTGTGATTACAACACCTCTGCCTACCCCTTCGGGGAATACAGGATCTAATATTAAATGAAACACATTTAAGTAACAAATATAATATATTTTAAAAAATCCATAATTTTCGCTTATCACTAAAAAAAAGTAGAAACTGTGTGTTACAATAAAAGACCCTTTTCCATGTTTAGATTTGTATAACACCATACTAAATATATATATCTAAATAATAATTAATTGTATGTTCGCTCTCTTCACACAACTCCACTTATAAATATGGTTTGCTAAATTCTTAAAAATTGTTAGTATAAATACGAACACGAGGCTGGACTCGAACCCACGGCCTCTGCAAATCGTGCAGTTGCTCTGCCAACTGAGATATGTATGATATGTAGCTAAATGCAACTATAGATATATCAGTTGAGTTTGTATACACCGACCAACAGATGGCGCTTGGCGGCCCGTAAACCGCAAAACAAGGGAAGGAAAAATTCGACGCATGAGGTAGGATCACGAGTAGCTCAGTTAAAAAAACAACTGCATGGTTTGCAGAGGTTTTTTGGGTTCGAGTCCCGCCCCGTGTTCGTATTTGTCCTGAGAATTTTTAAAAATTCAGATTTTCGAAAAATTGTACGGACATTAATAATTCGTAACAAGTTAGAACGGCTGATATTCAAAGCTTAGTGATTTAAATACAGCAGTTACCCCACTATTCTCGCTGAGCGCTCAATATCTAGTGACGGCAGTTGTAATTCAAATTTTTTTTTTTCATTTTGTTTCTTAAGTTCCATACAAATACACAACCATGCCAGTTTATATGTTATAAATGTTAATAAATAAGGTGCGAATATTTTTTTTAATTTTGTATATATTTTGTGACAATTAAACTACATATTTTATGGTAATATAATTAAACTAGCTTCTTACCGCAACTCCGTTCGCGTTTAATAATTACATTAAACCGCAATGGCGCGATGATATAAAGCCTATATAGCCTTCCTTGATAACAGGGCTATCGAACACAGAACATTCTTATCGACATTTGTGCATTGGAACTGTGTCCATGGGCTTGTTTCTTAAGTGATTTATTTTGTATTCTTAAAATTGTATAATATTTTTGAAAAGAGTAATTACTGAGTTTCTTACCAGGTTCTTCTCAGTAACAGCAACCTTCCGAACCTGGCGGTATCATGTATAATGTATTTTGTGTCCTTCTGACGATTTGAAAGTACTTTGTAAGAAGTCTAATCAAATAAAGATATTTTGATTCTATAAATATCCGCACCTCATTTAGATACACCTTTAATATAAAAAATAACAACGCTACAAACATTGTATTTTGTACTTTATTGCAGGTATACTTAGAGCATCTTTCTAATCATGTAGTTGAGAATACCACCATTTTTGAAGTAGGTCAAATCCACTTCAGTGTCGAAACGAACTTTAACGTTGAAAGATTTGCCGTTGTCCACCTGTGGAGGAATACATTATTGTAATAAAATATTCAAATTTTTTTTATAAGCAACGTGACAGATGGTGAGTCCATCGCCGTCTCAGACACTAAACATACATCATTGAATTACTTCTCAGAAATATGCAGGTTTCCTCACGATGTTTTCCTTCACCGTAAAGCACGTGGTGTGAAATCACTGCACATAAGTTTTTAGAAAAACTCATTGGTACAGGCCCCGCTGGGATTCGAACTTGCGTCACTTGAAAATAAATCATGTTTCCCCCAGCAACCCCTTCCATTTAATACCCATACTATTATTGCAGAAATAATAACTATTCCGCCATCTTAGATGGTCCGCCATATGGGATATTACAATGACGTCACATAGCTTAGCGTGCATTGTCATACAAATTAAGCGTGTATACCAAATTTTGGTTGATTTCAAATTCAATTGGTGAAGAAAAATATCGTGATGAAACCTGCATATGTCTTAGAAGTAATTCAAAGACGTATGTAAAGTGTCTGAGACGGCGATGGACTCACCATCTGTCACGTTGGCACTTGATCATATTCGGTGAAATGTGGGTGTTGTTACAACACCTCTGCTTACCCCTTCGGGGACCCTTCTGGGATGGCGTGAGAATATTTGTTTAATTTATTTTTTAAAGGAACAGAGCCTAACTATTTATTTTATACTGTTTTTCAATGTTTATTGTTATGGGTAACAGAAATACATCATCTGTGGAAATGACAACTGCCTAACTATCACGGTTAATGACATACAGTTTGGTGACAGACGGACAGACTAGGCAGACAGCCCTTTGGTTACGGGCCCTAAAAAACCGGAGTTTATAAAGTTAACAAAAGGAATGTTGCACTCACCTGTACAGCGATCACGTCACCCGGTGCAATATTATCCGGGATATTAATGGTGTATTGTTCAGAGCCGGTCAATCCGAGCGACTCGGCGTTCTCCCCGGATGTGAACTGCAGAGGCACAATGCCCATACCGACTAGGTTAGAGCGGTGTATGCGCTCGAATGATTCCGCGATCACTGCTTTTATACCCTGTGGATTGAAAATATATAAAAAAGGCGATTAATGAAACACATTTATAGAGCTGTGGTGGCCTTGAGGTTTTTCTAAAAAACTTATGTGTGAAATCACTGTCACACCACGTGTTTTACGGTGAAGGAAAACATCGTGAGGAAACCTGCATATTTCTGAGAAGTAATTCAAATACGTATGTAAAGTGTCTGAGACGGCGATGGACTCACCATCTGTCACGTTGGCACTTAATCTTTGGTGAAAAATGTGTGTTGTGATATCAACACCTCTGCCTACCCCTTCGGGGAATACAGGCGTGAGCATATGCATGTATGTATGTAATATATAATATACATCCTTGATGTCATACAGATGATTCTACATATAATTGTAAAGTAATTGACTCTCACTTACCAGTAGATAGGGTCCCTTAGCAGCCCAATCCCGACTGGACCCCGAGCCGTAATCTTTGCCCACTATCGCTATCAATGGCACACCTTCCTGAGCGTATCTAAACAAATAAACAACATTTACAAACAAGCTGAAGTGAAGCGGCTGAAAAAGCCAAAGCCTGCAAATACAGGGGTCTCGACTCCGAATGGGACAAAGTCATATTCCGTGGGGTCCTAGCGCTATTAGGCTTTTTAAAGAAATAACCGAAAGGTTAGTCGACATCACAGGAGACCGGAGAGTTGGCAGCTACCTCGGTCAAAGAATTAGTCTTGCCATCCAAAGGGGGAATGCTGCCAGTATCTTCGGAACCTTGCCTACAGGGACTCCTTTTAATAATATATTTTAGTTATAAGATTATATATTTATAAGGTTTTTAGCTATATGTATATCCAATAAATTATGATTTGTTTAACAAACAAGCTTATACATACATACATATGCTCACGCCTGTATTCCCAGAGGTGTCATCACAAAACACTTTTCACCGAAGATGTTTCTTAAATTATTTATTTTGTATTCTTTAAATTGTATAATATTTTTGAAAAGAGTAATTACTGAGTTTCTTGCCAGGTTCTTCTCAGTAAAAGCAACCTTCCGAACCTGGCGGTATCATGTATAATACTGTATAATTATGTCATTCTGACGATTTGAAAGTGCTTTGTAAAAAGTCTAATCGAATGAAGATACTTTTGACTTTGACTTTGATGATTAAGTGCCAACGTGACAGATGGTGAGTCCATCGCCGTCTCAGACACTTTACATACGTCATTAAATTACTTCCCAGAAATATGCAGGTTTCCTCACGATGTTTTCCTTCACCGTAAAGCACGTGGTGTGAAATCACTGTACATAAGTTTTTTAGAAAAACTCATTGGTACAGGCCCCGCTGGGATTCGAACTTGCGTGGCAGACGACTGCTCTAACCCCAAGGCCACCACGGCTTCTTAAAAACGGCTTATATAAAAACTAGCTTATAATTAGTTTTATATAATATATCGGTTTAAAATTAACAAAGTTTCATACAAACTTTCATCCCCTATTTTATCCCCTTGGGGTAGAATGAATCAAAATCCTTTCTTAGCGGATGCCTACGTAATCCTGTATAATTATGTAATTCTGACGATTTGAAAGTACTTTGTAAAAAGTGTAATCGAATAAAGATATTTTTGTCTTTGACTTTAATGACATACCTGTCAGCGGCGTGGAATATATCCATGACGTCATTGCTGGGGTGATGGGTCGTCTTGGGTCCGGAAGTGGGCGCCATTTTGTTGACAATCCGGATGTTGGCGAAGGTCCCTCGCGCCATTATAGCGTCGTTGCCGCGCCGGGAGCCGTACGAGTTGAACTCGCGAGGGGTCAAACTGGGGACCAATAACACGATAAATTTATTAATGCATAATAACTAATAAGTTGAGGTTTGAGCAGTCGCCTGCTACGCAAGCGAAGCAAGTTCGAATCCCAGCGGGGCCTGTACCAAAGAGTATTTCTAAAAAAAAACTTATGTACAGTGATTTCACACCACGTGCTTTACGGTGAAGGAAAACATCGTGAGGAAACCTGCATATTTCTGAGAAGTAATTCAATGAAATATGTAAAGTGTCTGAGACGGCGATGGACTCACCATCTGTCACGTTGGCACTTAATCATATTCAGTGAAAAGTCGGTGTTGTGATTACAACACCTCTGCTTACCCCTTCGGGGAATACAGGCGTGAGTATATGTATGTAAGTAGTAAACTTGTCCCAAATCGGTGTCTCTCGGGATCGTGCCAAGAAGGCTGGCAGCATTGCCACGTTGAATAGCAATGCTGATTCTCTGAGCGAGGTAACCCCAGCCCGCTTGTCACGAGAAGCTTCTACCAGACGACGTGCAGCCTCTTTGAACAGTTGATGAGCATCTGGACCCCAAGGCCCCAGTTTCAACCGCAACACGTTTGTTAACACAAACAAATCTACCCACTTTATTTATATGTATAGAAGAACCTCGTTAACCAAGCAGTTGAAAAATCGGTGTCATTTGGCCTCGAACCGGTGTATAGTCTAATTCCGTTACCACCCGATAGGCTGGAAGCCTCGCGTCTGAGATATCGTAACTTGACACATGTCGGAGACATTTACTGTCGTATTGTAATGATATTGTAGTGCTCACAAACATTTGTAATATTTTAGTTATTATATTTGACAATTGATCATTTGAACTGTGTCCATGGGCTTATATTCATGAGATATAAATACTGTAACCAATAACATTGTATAATTTTTTTTTTAAAGAGTAATTGTTGAGTTCCTTGCCGGGTTCTTGTCAACAAAAGCTACCTTCCGAACCCGGTGGTAACATTTATAATCATGTATAATGTATTTTGTGTCCTTCTGACGATTTGAAAGTACTTTGTAAGAAGTCTAATCAAATAAAGATATTTTGAATTTGGAAATTTTTCATTGCCATGTTTAAAAAGATGTTTTCTGAACATCAAACCTAGCTAGATCTATTTTTTGCCCCTGAAACCCCCTACTAGCAAGATTTCATGAAAATCGTTGGAGCCGTTTCCGATCCGACACTACGTACTATTTCTTCACCGTAGTAACATTAACTCACCCCCTATCGGCGAGGAACTTAGCAGCTGGTGAGTTCCTGGCGATGGATCCCGCAGGAGAGATGTGGTCAGTGGTCACCGAGTCTCCTAACAGGAGCAGACACCGCGCGTTCTGGATGCTCTTAATCGGCTTCAACTCCTGGCAAAATTATACACATATTTTTTTACATACATACATGGCTCACGCATGTAGATGTGTTGTAATAACAACACCCACTTTTCACACAAGATGATTAAGTGTCAACGTGACAGATGGTGAGTCCATCGCCGTCTCAGACACTATACATACGTCGTTGAATTACATCTCAGAAATATGCAGGTTTCCATATAGGTTTCAAGAGCCGTGGTGGCCTCGGGGTTAGAGCAGTCGCCTGCTACGCAAGCGACGCAAATTCGAATCCCAGCGGGGCCTGTACAAATGAGATTTTCTAAAAAAACTTATGTACAGTGATTTCACACCACGTGCTTTACGGTGATGGAAAACATCGTGAGGAAACCTGCATATTTCTGAGAAGTAATTCAAAGACGTATGTAAAGTGTCTGAGACGGCGATGGACTCACCATCTGTCACGTTGGCACTTAATCATCTTGTGTGAAAAGTGAGTGTTGTTATTACAACACCTCTGCCTACCCCTTCGGGGAATACAGGCGTGAGCATATGTATGTATATAGGTTTCCTCATGATGCTTACCTTTCTTCACCTTAGGATTGGAACAAGTTCGAATCCCAGTGCGGTCTGTACCAATGAGTTTTTCTTAATAACATATGTCTAGTGATTTCACACCACGTGCTTAAAAATAATCACAATTTTTTTTTTGTGAATTTCGTAAATTGGATTTTTATGGAGGGAGATCTCTCAAATTCTCTTGTAACTCTTACCCGAGTCATGCCATCGAAGAACGGAGGTTTCTTGATGTACGTGGAGTTGACGTCCCACTGGTACAGCTTGCCCTGAGCTATCGAGAGGGTCTGCCACGATGGGGAACCCAGTTCGATCTTCGCATACACCTGGAATTACAATTTTGAAGGTAATCCAAGTGAATAAGTTGTGATTAAGAGTTCAGTTGGTAGAGCATAGAAACATCAATATTCTACTTTGCGAACACGGTTATTGTAGGGGTTATTTCTGAGAGCCGTGGTGGCCTTGAGGTTTGAGCAGTCGCCTGCTACGCAAGCGACGCAAATTCGAATCCCAGCGGGGCCTGTACCAATGAGTTTTTCTAAAAAATGTATGTACAGTGATTTCACCCCACGTGCTTTACGGTGAAGGAAAACATCGTGAGGAAACCTGCATATTTCTGAGAAGTAATTCAATGACGTATGTAAAGTGTCTGAGACGGCGATGGACTCACCATCTGTCACGTTAGCACTTAATCATCTTCGGTGAAATGTGGGTGTTGTTACAAAGCCTCTGCTTACCCCTTAGGAGACCCTTCTGGGATGGCGTGACCATATTTATTTAGAAGAATATATAGTGTGTACCTCTTTAAACATCCCTGGTATGACGTGCTTGTTCTCGACCTCCTGAATCTCGCTCCTGGTAGGCCAGATGTCCCGCAGGAACACCGGGCTGCCGTCCGCGCGGGACCCTGGGTAGGCATTACATATTTGAATGTGGTCAATGGCTGGCATTCGCGTGATGCTTGTAAAAAGGTGCTGCTTGTGGGAGCTGGTCATCTCAAGCTACACAGTTAAATATAAGTAAAACCATAATAATTTATTTTATTAGGCTTATGTTTCTCATGTTATTAATAAAAAATACACGTGCTTTACGGTGACGGAAAACATCGTGAGGAAACCTACATATTTCAGGGAAGTAATTCAATGACGTATGTATATTATCTGAGACGGCGATGGACTCACCATCTGTCACGTTGGCACTAAATTTTGTGTGAAAAGTGTGTGTTGTGATTACAACACCTCTGCCTACCCCTTCGGGGAATACAGGCGTGAGCATATGTATGTAAAAATATATACATATAAATAAAATTGAGTTAAAAAAAGTGTCTGTTTGTAATTACAAATTAATAGCTTTTCACTAAATGTATAATAAGGATATACGGTACTCAAATAATAAAAACTATTTTTTTTATGTCTGTCTGTCCGTTAATGGTATAGATATATTTTTCTCAGCAGTAATTTGGGTTTGTTATACACAATAAAAAAAAATTTAGAAAATTTAGAAATTTAGAAAATTTTTTTTTTTCGATTATTTCTCGTAAATATATTATACTAGCTGTGTCCGGCAAACGTTGTATTGCCATTTTTTTTTTGGGGTGGACTACCCCTAACATTTAGGGGGATGAAAATAGATGTTGGCCGATTCTCAGACCTACCCGATCTGCACACAAAATTTCATATTCAATTCAATTCAAAATATCTGTATTTGATTAGACTTCTTACAAAGTACTTTCAAATCGTCAGAAGGACACAAAATACATTAAACATGATTATAAATGTTACCACCGGGTTCGAAAGGTAGCTTTTGTTGAGAAGAACCCGGCAAGAAACTCAACAATTACTCTTTTAAAAAAATATATATTATACAATGTTTTTGGTTACAGTATTTATATCTCATGAATATAAGCCCATGGACACAGCTCAAATGCTCAATTGTCAAATATAATAACTAAAATATTACAAATATTTGTGATCATGGCAAATTCCAGCCAGTCAAAGCAAAGATCAAACTAAGATTCATTAATTGTAGCAAAAGTACAGTGCCAATGGGATTATTTACAATAATTTTACATAAAGATATTATATTTACCCAGAGGCTGTGTTTCAAAGTCGATGTCGACGGTGCCGGCGAGGGCGTAGGCAATGACCAGAAGGGGCGAGGCCAGGTAGTTGGCGCGCGTGTTGGGGTGGATGCGACCCTCGAAGTTACGATTACCGGACAGGACGCCGCAGCACACCAGCTCGTTCTAAAAAAAATATGTTTACATACATACATATCTCGCGTCTGTATTCCCCGAAGGTGTAGGCAGAGGTGTTGTAATAACTACACCCACTTTTCACACAAGATGATTAAGTGCCACTATACATAAGTCATTGAATTACTTCTCAGACATATGCAGGTTTCCTCATGGCGTTTTCCTTCACCGTAAAGCACGTGGTGTGAAATCACTGTACATAAGTTTTTTAGAAAAACTCATTGGTACAGGCCCCGCTGGGATTATAAATTATTTTTGGATTTTTTAAATTAACTTGCTATGTATGTATCGATCGGATTCTAGCAACTGAATTTCAAATCAGTTCTTTACTCGATTGACCTGAATATACGCTTATTTTGTATGACAATGCATGCTTAGCTATGTGACGTCATTGTAATATCCAATATGGCGGACCATCCAAGATGGCGGACTAGTTATTATTCCTACACTACTACAGTATGGGTATCAAATGACAGGGCATGCTGAGGAGTACATAAGAACTTGGTTTAAAAATATAAAAAAAAAACTTATTTATATTTGTTCCTGATGTTGGAGATTTTTTTTTGCGAAGTGTGGGTGTACTATAAGTACGCCTCTGCATACCGCTTCGGGGAATACAGGCTCGTATGTATGTAAAGTAGAGATTAACTGAGACTACCTTCTCAATGGTATTGGCGATGTTGTCGTCAATAGGTCCTGAGTTGCCGATGCAAGTCATACACCCGTAGCCGACGATGTCGAACCCAAGCTTCTCCAAATAAGGCACCACACCGGATTCCTGAAAAAGTTATAAATAAATCGTCCTAATCGAATTTCGGTTACGGCGGCTAATCTCATTGTGGATCAGCCATATGCGCAGGAGATATGATAGTGCACGCGTGTGTGCAAACACAGGTGCACTGTTTATTGGGTCACTCTCATAGTGGGATGGGAGGACATCAGACACGACGAGAGAGAGGTCAGGGAGGACCAACGGTGCAACGTGCACACCGACCCACCGGGTGGATACACACGCTACTTACAAACTCATCATAATCCTCCTGTCCTTATCCCATGTTATTTGTGGTCGGCGCAATGCGTTCTTCTCTTCCATTTCTCTCTATCAGCCGTCATATCTGTATTCACTCTCTTAGCCATATCATCATAATCCTCCTGCCCTTATCCCATGTTATTTGTGGTCGGCGCAATGCGTTCTTCTCTTCCATTTCTCTCTATCAGCCGTCATATCTGTATTCACTCCCTTATCCATATCATCATAATCCTCCTGCTCTTATCCCATGTTATTTGTGGTCGTCGCAATGTGTTCTTCTCTTCCATTTCTCTCTATCAGCCGTCATATCTGTATTCACTCCCTTAGCCATATCATCATCATCCTCCTGCCCTTATCCCATGTTATTTGTGGTCGTCGCAATGTGTTCTTCTCTTCCATTTCTCTCTATCAGCCGTCATATCTGTATTCACTCCCTTAGCCATATCATCATCATCCTCCTGCCCTTATCCCATGTTATTTGTGGTCGACGCAATGTGTTCTTCTCTTCCACTTCTCTCTATCAGCCGTCATATCTGTATTCACTCCTATTTTAGCCATATCATCTTTCACACAATCCATCCATCGTTTCTTAGGGCTTCCTCTCCCCTTGTAACCATCCACGTTCATAAACAAAACTTTTTTGGCAACTTACAAACTTCAGGCATTTATTGTGAATTTCTTGACAGAAAATCCCAGCATCCATTTTGGCCCTACCCACCTATGCAGGTTTCCTCATGATGTCTTCCTTCACCGTGAAGCTAGCGTGACAAATATGTTAGAACTGCTTACCCTCAAGTAATAGGTGACCACTCCAGAGCCTGGAGACAAGGATGTCTTGATGTACGGGAGCACCTTCAAGCCATTTTCTACTGCTTTCTTAGCCAGGAGACCTATGACAATATGTTTGTTGAATTTTTTTTTATTACAAGTAGAAAACTTGGCCTAAATCGGTGTCTGTCGGGATCGTGCCAAGAAGGCTGGCAGCATTGCCACGTTGAATAACAATGCTGATTCTCTGAGCGAGGTAACCCCGGCCCGCTTGTCACGAGAAGCTTTTACCAGACGACGTGCAACCTCTTTGGAAAGTTGATGAGCATCTGGACCCCAAGGTCCCAGAGTTTCAACCGCAAACGTAGAAAATATGTATCCTTGACCAATGCAAGCATATTTCCGGCGCTGGAGGCTCCTGATGAACAGCAGCATTTGTTGAATAATTTTTTTTTCTGGAAATAGCTAAAAAAGTACTGCACCGATTATAGATATTTTTTTACCACTTGATTGCTATATTATCACCGATGGCATTCAACGTGGCAATGCTGCCAGCCTTCTTGGCACGATCCCGAGAGACACCGATTTGGGACAAGTTTTCTACTTGTAATTAGTTTTTAGTACTGTTCCTTGTAATATATAATTATTTATCACATCACCGATTAATATAGATAGGCTATATTTCATCCCTCGTACTTCCACGGGAACAAGAACTACGCGGGTGAAACTGCGTGACGTCCGCTAGTCTAAATATATATAATTCAAAGGTGACTGGCTGACTGACAAACCACTGGACGGATCAGGCTGAAATTTGGCATGCAGGTAGATGTTATGACGTAGGCATCCGCTAAGAAGGATTTTGATTAATACTACCCCCCAAGGGATGATAGTCTAGACTACTCAATCAAAGCAGTTTTGCTCAAAAAAGGATATTATACTGTAAGTGATTATATTTGTGATAAGGAAGCCTGGGATGTATCTTTGTCGGAAAATTATTGTAAATAATCCCATTGGCACTGTACTTTTGCTACAATTAATTAATCTTAGTTTGATCTTTGCTTTGACTGGCTGGAATTTGCCATGCTCACAAATATTTGTAATATTTTAGTTATTATATTTGACAATTGATCATTTGAACTGTGTCCATGGGCTTATATTCATGAGATATAAATACTGTAACCAAAAATATTGTATAATATATTTTTTTTAAAAGAGTAATTGTTGAGTTTCTTGCCGGGTTCTTGTCAACAAAAGCTACCTTCCGAACCCGGTGGTAACATTTATAATCATGTATAATGTATTTTGTGTCCTTCTGACGATTTGAAAGTACTTTGTAAGAAGTCTAATGAAATAAAGATATTTTGAATGAATGAATGAATGAATACTTTTATGGATTGGTATTCATAGGCACGGCTCTTCTGTAATAATAATGTACATACCAGCGCCCAGCATCACGCTTGGGTTAGATGTGTTGGTGCAAGATGTTATGGCAGCGATGATAACGGAGCCGTGCGTTATGGAGTATCTCTGTCCGTCGCTGTACGTGAACGAACCCGACGCCGACAGAGCAGCCGGTGAGAGCCCGTAGCCTTTAAAACCAACCTGGAACATGGACATTACCATCATTATTATTATTTGTGCATCAAAACATTGGATCGTTTCAAAAGAAATGTGATGTGCATAACATAAACACAAGGCACAAAAACAAAATTGTAGTGCCTGCGCATCGCTTACAGAAAGTACATGGCTCATTTTTAGGACAGTGCACACGCTTCTATAATAAATTACCAACAGAAATTGTAAACTTGCCCTTCAATAAATTTAAAGAGACCATCAAAGCAGTTTTGCTCAAAAAAGGATATTATACTGTAAGTGATTATATTTGTGATAAGGAAGCCTGGGATGTATCTTTGTCGAAAAATTATTGTAAATAATCCCATTGGCACTGTACTTTTGCTACAATTAATTAATCTTAGTATGATCTTTGCTTTGACTGGCTGGAATTTGCCATGCTCACAAATATTTGTAATATTTTAGTTATTATATTTGACAATTGAGCATTTGAACTGTGTCCATGGGCTTATTCATGAGATATAAATACTGTAACCAAAAACATTGTATAATATATATTTTTTTAAAAGAGTAATTGTTGAGTTTCTTGCCGGGTTCTTGTCAACAAAAGTTTCGAACCCGGTGGTAACATTTATAATCATGTATAATGTATTTTGTGTCCTTCTGACGATTTGAAAGTACTTTGTAAGAAGTCTAATCAAATAAAGATATTTTTGATTTTGATTATGAGATATGCCGTTCTGATTCACCCTGCCATGCTGTGATAGTCTAGTCATCGCTTAACAATGTTTTGGGACTGTCAGCAAAATGTAAGGTATATCATAAGACAAAATAGTAACCAATAGATCAAAAGTGGGGATCAGAACGGCATATCTCATCATTATCACTATATCGCACCTTCAAAAATAAGGTTTCAAATAAAAAAAATGCGTATATAATTATGTTAAGATCATAAGATGGACCTCATAATATATTTCTATACGCAGTTTTTAAATATATATATAAAAAATATTATTTATAACACTTATCGACAATGCACAACCTAAATGATCGACGCCCCCGAACTGATTGGTGAACTGTGTCGACTCTTCGGTCCACCGTCATGATATAAGCGATCCAAATATGATATAAAATGTATACCTGACTTTTTCCCGCGACGTCGTCCTCTTTGACTTTGGAAAGATTAATTATCATTCATCATATATACATAGACCAGATTGCTACGTCATGTAAGGTTCTCCGCGGGATGATCGACGCCCCCGAACTGATTGGTGAACTGTGTCGACTCTTCGTTCCTAACAGGTACCTGCGTAGTAGGAAACACAAGCTGTTCGCTGTCCCCAACAGTCGAACAGTAGCTCGTGCGAAGTCTCCCATACCTCGCTCGTTAACTGCACTCAATGCTCTATTGGAGTCTAACCCTACGGTGGATGTGTTTGATGACGGATGGAACAAGCTATTGTTAGAGTGCATGATGTTCTGCGAGAAAGGATGAACGTTCATATTTTATTTTTAGTTTTTATACATACATATGCTCACGCCTGTATTCCCCGAAGGTGTAGGCAGAGGTGTTTTTATCACAACACCCACTTTTCACCGAATTTTTGATTAAGAGCCAACGTGACAGATGGTGAGTCTATCGCCGTCTCCGGCACTATACATACGTCTTTGAATTACTTCTCAGAAATATGCAGGTTTCCTCACGATGTTTTCCTTCACCGTAAAGCACGTGGTGTGAAATCACTGTACATAAGTTTTTTAGAACTCATTGGTACAGGCCCCGCTGGGATTGGAACTTGCGTCGCTTGCGTAGCAGGCGACTGCTCAAACCCCGAGGCCACCACGGCTCTTAGTTTTTATATTATATTTTATGTGTATATCACATAACCTGTGTCTGATTAGTGTAATTGGCACTGTATGCCGTTCTAATTATTGAATAAATAAATAAACTATACTATAAAATATAAAGGTGTCTGT
The DNA here is from genome assembly GCA_929442735.1 of Watsonalla binaria. Classification (NCBI taxonomy): domain Eukaryota; kingdom Metazoa; phylum Arthropoda; class Insecta; order Lepidoptera; family Drepanidae; genus Watsonalla; species Watsonalla binaria. The sequence goes on along the minus strand of OV838948.1, from coordinate 479,169 downwards.
GCTACATAGGCCAGGTAAAACCAAAAGCCGTGACTAGTCGTACATATTCTCACACACTATAACTTGACACACATTTATCTTAAAACAAGGAAATTTAATTACAATTAAACAACGCAGTCGACGTGACCTTTATTACAATCACATAAGGTTTACATTACCTAAGCATTATTTAATTGTTAATTTGTGTAATAATGCATACTATGCTTATGTTAGCATTTCTTTGAACCTTGCAGAGTTAACGAAAAATATTCACTGTTTAACTACTTATGTGACGCGACTATGCTCAACATTTTAGCTTATTTAATATCGCATTTCTGGTTAACAACGCTGATGCGATTTTTCTGAAATCTATACAGGCACATCTTATATCTTTAAACGAGGAATTCTTGTATATATAGAATCTGAATCTCGGAAACGGCTCCATCGATTTTCATGAAATTTTGTGTGTAAAGAATAGATCAAGCTAGGTTTAATCTCCAGAAAATATAGTTTTAACCATGTTTTCAGGCAATGAAAATTCAGAATAACATCTTTCCACTGTATACATACGAAACTATATACGGTAATCACATAAAAAAATAATTTATTCCTTCTAAACTCCGAAACGGTAGGACCGATTTTAACGGGACTTTCACTGGCAGATAGCTATTGTTACAAGGAGTAACTTAGTAGGGTTCATAAATAGATTTACAGGTCCCGACACAAGTTAAGTTCGAGAACCTTTGAAAGGGCTGTGGTTATTATATGAGTCTCTGTCTATATGTATGGCGCGAGGCGAATAAAAACGCAGTATCCTCGCTATTGTTCACTGAGCGCTCATTACTCGTGACGGACCTACTCAGTGTGCAAACAAAGTCGCGGGTAAAATCCAGTATTTTAATTAATGTTAATTTCTTTCTGTATATTGAAATGTTGATTATTTATAAGCCAAATATATTAACAACAATATATGATATTTTAGTTCAATGTTATGTCGATAGATGGAGCTGTCACTGTTGACATTATTATTTAAATCTCGCTATCGAGAGTCTCAACGGGGCTTATATATAAAAAGTCAGTGATTGAATAAAAAAAAACTTCCAACCCCCGTCCTCTGCTAGAGCCACTAGCCTTAAACACGTCCCTAAATAATACCACTCAGATCCAGCTCCCTAGCTCATCCCCCAGCAACGCCCTAAGCCGAGGTCCGAGCCCCGCACCGGGGTGCCCTTAGCTGTGTTGCTTAGTTTTTAAGATGAGCTCGGCTGGAGGCCCTTGGGTCTCGCCCTTTAGTCCGGTTAAGCAGTGGAGGTAACTCCCCCCTACCAACTGCGAGACAATATCAAAAAAAATAACTGATTAAAAAAACTTTCCTCTGTGGTCGTATTTAATTTCGATCCCAAGTAGCTACTCGAAGGCCATAGTACTGAGTTTTGAACAGATTAAATTATAATTATTTCCAAATAGTCAATTACATTTACATATTTTTAGAATAATATGTATGGTATTGTGTATCTAATTACCCAATTAATTAATAATTATTCGGATTATTTTTTTATTTATATCCATTTAATTCACTCATAATTGCTTATTTTACATTTAAAAAAAATAAGCTCAAGCCATTCCAGAAGGGTCCCCGAAGGGGTAAGCAGAGGTGTTGTTGGAGTGCCAACGTGACAGAGTCCATCGTCGTCTCAGACACTATACATACGTCTTTGAATTACTTCTCAGACGTATGCACTCCTCACGATGTTTTCCTTCGCCGTAAAGCACGTGTTGTGAAATCACTGCACATAAGTTTTTGGAAATCTTTTTTATACAGGCCCCGCTGGGATTCGAACTTGCGTCGCTGACAAACGTGATAACTAAACGGACAGTTCAATGTTTATGTTATTAGATACAAGGAAGCGACATAATTTAGCTGACGAGAAAGAAATGAATGTTAATAAAAATTAAATGCATATTTTGATATTGTTTTAGATATATTTTTACTCGTGCTGTGTTAACAACGTCTGGATCTTGTCTTAAAGGTAAGTATTGTTCACTAACTATGCCTCGCGGCTTCACCCGAGCACGCAATGTATACAAACAAATAGCGGCGGTTTTACCCATAGCGAGGATCCGGGCGGCAGGCCTTTTGTTCACGGAAAAGTCCTGGTGTTAAATTATGTTAAAAAAATATCATCTCCCTAGCCTTATCCCATACATTGTTGGGGTCGGCACTTGATTCAACCCGATGTGGCTCCATGTTAGTCGCAATCAACTTATTAACTCCTTGTCCGTTATGTGCGCCTGGTACTTCGTGTACCATATCATCATCTCCCTGGCCTTATCCCATACATTGTTGGGGTCGGCACTTGATTCAACCCGATGTGGCTGATCACCTGATTTTTATACGAAGCGACTGCTATCTGACCTTCGTAACCCCTTTTACGAAAAAAATCTGTGATCTGGGTTAAACCAGTTGTCAAACTATTTTAGGCCTCCGACCGACCTGTAACGATTGCCAAAGATGATAAATTGGCAACCGGGACCGACGGCTTAGCGTGCTCTCCGAGGCACGGAGGGAACTCGGGCGGTAACCCATCCATTTACTGGTATCATAAGTACACAATATTATCGCCTCAAAATATATCCCACGACCGAATTGCCATTATATATATATATAGCAACCGCTGATAATAATACACGCAGTGACGTTTTCGATAGACTAACGGTTTATTGTCAAAGTTTTACACAAGTGATAACAGATGGCGCTAGCAGTTACATTTATATTTTGTTACAATATTAACACCTCCGCTTAACAAAATCATACATACTTTGAAATAGGTAATATACCAAGCTTTTTTGTGAAATAGTTATGCTTTAAGGAGCCTAAACTTTTAGTAAAAATATCTGCTGGCATTTCAGCTGTTTCTAAATAATCAACTTTAACAAACTTATTTGCAACTGCCTCTCTCACAAAATGGTATCTTATGTCTATATGTTTAGACCTTCTATGGTATACTGGATTCAAAATAAGCTTTTGTGCGCTTTGACAATCATTATACAAAGTTATTGTTTCTGAATGACCTAAGATCTCAAACAATAAATTCTTTAAATATATAGCCTCTTTACTAGCTTCTGACATGGAGATATACTCAGCTTCTGTTGAGGACAGAGCTACATTCCTTTGCTTCCTACATTCAAAAGACACAACTGTACCACACAATTTAAAACAAAATCCAGAAAATGATTTTCTATCATTTGAATCTGAACCCCAATCTGCATCAACATATCCTTCTATATAAGAATTATCCTTCGAAAAAACTAGGCCATAACTTTTAGTACCTTTTAGGTACTTTAAAATTCTCTTTAAATGTTTCCAATGAGTTTCATCATACGAATTATTAAACTGGCTCAAATAGCATACACTGTAAGCTATGTCTGGCCTGGTTAAGACTGCTAAATACATTAAGTTACCTATCAATTGTCTATATGGAATTTTTTTATCACAAAAACTATTCTGAGACTTTTCTAATCTTAAATTTATCTCCATAGGAGTTTCTGCAGTTTTACAATGTGACATGTTAAATCTTTTCAATAAGCTTTCTACATATTGTTCTTGATCAACAGTTATAACATTTTTACACATATTCACTCTTAGGCCTAAACATTGCTTTATTTGGCCCAGATCTTTAATTTTAAATTTACTACTCAAGTCTTGTATTAACTGGTTAGTTGCCATTTTACAGTTAGAAAAAACAAAAAAATCATCAACAAACAATGCTATTATAACTTTAGCATTTCCTTTAAACTTTGTAAACAAACAAGGTTCATACTTAGATTTTAAATATCCCAAAGACTCTAAGTAGTCATTGACTCTCTGGTACCAGGCTCGTGAAGATTGCTTAAGTCCATAGATAGCACGTTTCAGTTTTAATACTTTGTTATCATCATCATTCAAATCTTTATAAAATATGGGCTTTTCCATATACACAGGTTCATTTAAAAAACCATTTAGGAAGGCTGTGGTGACGTCAAGATGACGTATATCTAAACCTAGTTTTACTGCTAAAGAAAATAACAATCTCAAAGTAGTATAACGGAGCACAGGTGAAAAAGTTTCATGATAATCTATGCCAGCTTTCTGTGAAAATCCTTTTGCCACTAATCTTGCACGATAGCGCACATTACCATCATTATCATACTTCTTCTTAAAGACCCATTTGCACTGCACTACTGTTGAGTCACAAGGCTTGTCCACCAGTTCCCACGCATCATTCTTCTTAAATGATTCTAATTCCTCCTCCATACTTGACCTCCACAACTTACTTTCAGGTCCATTTAGAGCTTCCTCGAGTGTTATATCCATTATATTCTGATCATCTGATTCTGCAATACACAAGTGATTATAGCTAAATCTATCAGGTATTTTTCTCACTCGCTTATATGGAATGTCCCGATTCAAGTCTAATAATGAAGTCTCTGGTTCTGATGCTGTTTCAGAAACACTCTCATATGAGTCACTTACTGAAGAAGCTTCTGGAATGTATGTGCTATCATTATCTTCACATTCAGTGTCTGTACTATCTGTATTTCTATTTTCCTCTTCTTCCCTCTGCTGTTCCTCCGCTGCAGTCTTGCACTCAATCTCCACTGTATCTTTGGTTGTTTCAATTATAATGATGTCTCTGCTAGTTGTGACAGAGTTATTTTCTGGGTCATAAACCCTATAGCCTTTCACATTGTCTGCATAGCCTACCAAAATAAGTTCTTTAGCCTTCATATCCCATTTTAAGCGCTTTTCTTTTGGTATGTGCATCATAACCTTGCTTCCAAAAATACGTACATGACTTAAGTTGGGCTTTTTCTTTGTCCAAGTTTCATATGGAGTCATGTTGTTTGATCCAGTAACAACTGACCGGTTCCTTAGGTATACAGAGGTATTTATGGCTTCTGCCCAAAACTTTTTATTTAAACCAGCATCAAAAATTAGACACCTAGCCTTTTCAACAAGCGACCTATTCATCCTTTCACACACACCATTTTGCTGTGGCGTGTAGGCATTACTCTTCTGGTGAATTATTCCTTGTTGTTTTAGATATCTTTCAAAGTCTTGACTGCAGAACTCACCGCCATTGTCTGTTCTTAGAATTTTAATTTTCCGATCGGTCTGCTTTTCAACCATTGACTGGAATTCTTTAAAAAACTTAAATACCTCACATTTTGTTTTCATGAAGTATACAAAAACCATTCTGCTGTAGTCATCCACAAATAGTACATAGTATCTGGATCCTCCAATGGACACATTTTCCATCGGACCACATACATCAGAGTGTATAAGTTCTAAAATATCCTGAGTGTTAGTTGAGCTAGGCTGAAATGGTAGTCTAGCCTGCTTCCCCTTACAGCAAACAGTACACTTGGACTTGTCAACATCTGCTTTATCTGTGTATGAGATACCTTCCGCAGCTCCATTCTTCATTTTGTTTAAGCTGGTACTGTTAATATGCCCCAATCGTCGATGCCAAGTTTCACTCGATACCTTAGCTGTAGCTGCCAATAACTGTTCTGATTTCTTAGTATATAATCTGTACACACCTTCTACTAATTCTGCCTTTCCAACTAGAGTCTTCTGTTGATTGTAAATATAGCAAAGTTTCTCTTTGAAGATTACTTTATTGCCATTCTTAATTAACTGACTCACTGAAAGCAAGTTTGTTGTTAAACTTGGTATGCACAATACATCTGAAACTGTGATGTCATATTCTACACCATTCACAACTGTAATGATGTTTACATCACCAGAACACAGCACCGGGACGCATGTTTTGTTTGCAACAATTATCTCTTTGGTTTCATGTTCATATGATAGATTCCCAACATATTCTTTCTTTGCTGTCATGTGTTTACTAGCCCCGCTATCAATGTACCAACTATCGCTGTTGAATTTTCCACTCAAGAAAATAGCACTAAAGGCGTTGGATTGTTTTCTTTTGCTGTTTACTTCTAAACTCGGGCACTGATTTTTATAATGGCCTACTTGCTTACATTTATAGCATTTTATTACTTTGACAGCTTTTGATGTTTGTCCTGTCGATTGTTTATGCTCATGTCTATTATTGCCATATTTCGTACGTTGAGTATTAGCAGCAAAAGCACTCTCCGAGCCGGAAACAGTTCCAACATCACTACACATGTCCAGCAATTTCGTTTTTATGACGTCAGCACTTATGTCAATACCCGAATGTTCAATGGCCATCAGCATGGGACCATATTTTTCGGGTAATCCTGCTAGCATTAATGCTCCAATCCACTCATCTGTAATTTTGAAGCCCGTACCTTGTAGTCTTTGACTTGTTTCTACAATTTCAGTAACATACTGGGTCATCGAATCACAGTTATCAAGTCGTGTGTTGATGAGTTTGCGTAACAAGCCGATTTTTCTTGTGTAGCCGGTATCATCAAACATTTTCTTTAACTTGATCCACAAATCAAAGGTTGTTGATGCATGCTTTATATGCACATAAAGTGATGGGTCAATCGTCAACACTAACTTCGCTTTAGCTTTAGCATCTTCATTTATTTGGCTTGTCGTAGGTGATGCCGGTAACCTCTCAGCGATAGCTGACGCCATGTTTTCTAACACCAACACATTTTGCACTGCAAAACACCAATCCTCGTAGTTCTCACGACCTTTTAACTTTGGAATGTTAGCAATATAATTCGTCGTCATTTTTAGAAACCACACAGTACCACACGTTAAAATCTATCTATTAAAAACTTTTTTAATTACGTGCGCCCATAACCTGATAATAATACACGCAGTGACGTTTTCGATAGACTAACGGTTTATTGTCAAAGTTTTACACAAGTGATAACAGATGGCGCTAGCAGTTACATTTATATTTTGTTACAATATTAACAACCGCAACCACATACTATCACTCATTGACATAAACATTAATATTGTTACTATATATGAATATAAAGGTTGTTCCGATTAAAGGCAAATATATAAACAAATGTACATACATCAAAATCAAAAATATCTTTATTTGATTAGACTTCTTACAAAGTACTTTCAAATCATCAGAAGGACACAAAATACTTTATACATGATTATAAATGTTACCACCGGGTTCGGAAGGTAGCTTTTGTTGAGAAGAACCCGGCAAGAAACTCAACAATTACTTCACACTTTTTATTTTATTGACGAGGTTGAAACCTTCAAAAGGTCACCGCCCTGGGAGAGGCAGGTCGGGGTATGTGGGATTTTTACCGCACTTAAACCCCCCTGGTGGCCATCCCTAGTGCTCAGAGGGACTCCTCCATCATGAGGAAGCCTGCATGTCTGAGAAGTAATTCAAAGACGTATGCGTTGCGCCTGAGACGGTGATAGACTCACCATCTATCACGATGACACGATATTTTAAAAGGAATAATATTTGATTTTTTTTTTAATTCGTCTATCAGTTCCTGTTATTAGCGTTCAAGCTAACAAACAAACTCTTCAGTTTTATATATAATATCTGGTTGATCGAGCTGTGCTCGGTTCCTTCTTCACACAAAAAAAATTCCGGTGACCGTCAGTCTCTCCCGTGGTACTCTAGTTCCGTTATCGCCCCGTAAGCTGGAAGCCTCACGTCTGAGCTACCATAACTTGACAGATGTCGACGAAATTTACTGTCGTATTGTAATTATATTTTATCAGTTTTTCAGTGCCTATGAAACCTAGCTAGATCTATTTTTTGCCCCTGAAACCCCCTACATGCAAAATTTCATGAAAATCATTGGAGCCGTTTCCGTGATTCCGATTATATATATATATAAGAATTGCTCGTTTAAAGATATAAGATGTATATAGATGTAGCATCCTGTATGACACCACATAACCACAGCTGATAAAATATATATTAAAACAATTTAGTTTACATAATAATTGTTCTATTAAGGTAAGCGGGTGTACACTCACGCATTCTTTGGTGAGGAAGAGGTGTAACTACACCCATTTTTAACACAAGTGAAAGACTTATAAAATAGTATACTTACTACACAGCCACAACGGTGCTTTAAGGTAAGTTCATCTATATCTATTGCTCTGACTGAAGAGCTCGTGGCACAGTTGCTATTGCGCATATCATTCAATCAGCTAAGTTAAGCAACCCTAAGCCTAGCCAGTAATTGGATGGGTACCGCCCGAGTTCCCTCCGTGCCTCGGAGAGCACGTTAAGCCGTCGGTCCCGGTTGACAATTTTTCATCTTTGGCAATCGTTACAGGTCGGTCGGAGGCCTAATAACCCAGATCACCGATTTCTCTCGTTAAAGGGGTTGCGAAGGTCAGATGGCAGTCGCTTTGTATAAAAATCAGGTGATCAGCCACATCGGGTTGAATCAAGTGCCGACCACAACAATGTATGTTATAAGGCCAGGGAGATGATGTATATCTATTGCCTTGGAACTGAGTTTCTTCTCAGTAAAAGCAACCCTCCGAACCTGGCGGTAGCATGTATAATACTGTGCCTACAATCATGAAAATACTTTGTTAAGTGTAATCGAATAAAGATATTTTTTAAAGCTTTCCCCTGATGGTAAGCAGCCTTTCCAATTTACATGAATATGAAGCAACTTTTAAACGAGCAATTCTTATCTACACGGTGTGGAGAAAAAGGAACAGTTGTCTTCTAGAAGTTGTTGTGTTTTATGAATATATCACTATGTTGAAGTCGTAAAATATCTAGCTCCAACGATAACGTAGTTATAGGCTATGGTTGCTAAGGGCCGAAGAGCTCGCGGCCTTAAGCGATTGAATGAACGCGCGGCCGCGTTTACCTACATTACGCACGAGGTCATTGAACTTGGTACATTAAGGAGAAGGTTAATGGTTTCGAAAATGGTGTTTTTGGGATTATTTCAGGAACTTTTAATAATTTAACTAGTGAGAGAACAAAATAAAAACATACTTAGATTTCACGTGAATAATTCTACGTTACCGCTGATTTTTATGCAAAAGTAAGGTCTTGATATGGTCAACTTTGAAAGTCAATTACTCGAAAACGGAAGAAGATATTTTTGTCATAATAATTTTATTTGATTCCTAAAATTATACCCTATCACATATGTTAACAGCTGTCCTATTTTCCCCGACACCCTGTAAATTTGGTATGTTTCGGAGGCAACAAATTGATCTAGCTAAGTTACAATTTCAGACAACGCCGTTTTGAGTATGTTTTCAAGCACTGAAAAAGTCATAACAATACGTAAATTCCGCCGACAACTGTCAAGTTATGATATCTCAGACGTGAAGCTTCCAGTCTATGGGGCGATAACAAAACTGGAATACCCCGGTTCGAGACCGGTAAGTCCGATCTTTTGCCTAATTATTTCATCAAACATACATTCATACAAATGCTCATGCCTGTATTCAAAAGGTTAGGCAGAGGTCACCGTTTGCCAAATGATGATCAAGTTTTTTTTGTGTGAAGAAATCGAGGTCAACCAGGTGGAAGATGAAGTCAGAAGTCATACACAGTAGTAATATTTGGTGATATAGCTCATAACGTAAGTAACTGTTAAAGCTATATCACTGCTTAACTTACGAGCTTATGTTTTTAAAATTATTTATTTTGTATTCTTTAAATTGTATAATATTTTTGAAAGGAGTAATTACTGAGTTCCTTGCCAGGTTCTTCTCAGTAAAAGCAACCTTCCGAACCTGGCGGTATCATGTATAATACTGTATAATTATGTCATTCTGACGATTTGAAAGTACTTTGTAAAAAGTCTAATCGAATAAAGATACTTTTGACTTTGACTTTGACTGAATAACACCGCTGTGGTTACCGACACATCGGGGGGAGTGAACGACAGGTGACAAGCAAACATACATGGCTAATATAACTATGTTGTTTTTATAAAATATCATCGATAGATCGTATCGAAAATAATGTGATAAGAGACAGTTGTAAGTTGAAGAATGATGTGGTGACCAGAATTGAAAGAAGTATGTTGAGATGGTTTGGACATATCGAAAGGATGGGTGAAAGGCGATTAACGCATTTATAGAGCGAATGTGACCGGAAGTGTCGGTAGAGGGCGTCCAAGGAACAACTACTATGACCCAATTCATAGTATTTATCAGAAAGGTCAAATTCGGAGCACTCGTAACCGAAGAAAGTGTATGAAGAGATGCATGAATGTGGATGAAGCGAAAGAAGTATGTAAGGATCGTAGCATGTGGCAAACGGTGGCTTCTGCCTACCCCATGGGATACAGACGTGAGTGTATAAAATATCCTCACGTTATCCCAGAAGGCTCCAAGAAGGGTCCCTGAACGGGTAAGCAGAGGTGTTGTAACAACAACATCCGCATTTCACCGAATATGATCAAGTGCCAACGTGACAGAGGGTGAGTCCATCGCCGTCAGAGGCACTATAAATACGTTTTGAATTACTTCTCAGAAATATGCAGGTTTCCTCACGATGTTTTCCTTCACCGTAAAGCACGTGGTGTGATAACATAGCACATAAGTTTTAGAAAAAATCATTGGTACAGGCCCCGCTGGGATTCGAACTTGCTTCGCTTTGCAGCTTCGCTTTTTTATGTCCGTTTTCGGAAAACTCTCATAGCGCGATTTAGGTTCTCGTGTATTTGTACTCAGTTTGCAATTGTTAGCGAGTAGCGCCATCTATGTAGCGAGTGGGGAAACGCTGCTATAATATCATATTTTTTAAGAGAAATTTATAGACGTACTATATTTATTAAAAACAAATGAGTGTTAAACTAATCCTCGTTAACAACAACTTTCGCCGATAAAGTAATTAACTTAATTAGTTAATCATCCTTAATTAACACCTATTTATTAATGAGCCCTTTAAGTTAACAGGTTAGCATCCTTATTATTTGGTATAAAAAGTGCGACCACAAACCCAATTAAGTCAGTAATGCTTTGGACTTTGAGTGAAAAACAATAATATTGAATTTAAAAGTGAAGTGAATTCTGTGATTTGTATTGAAGTTAACTTTAAAATCAAGTGAAAAATATATTTAAAGTAAAAAGTGAGATACTTGAATTAAAACGTGATTTAATCTATACAGATAAATAAATGGAAGTGTCTGTTTGTAATTCCAAACTGACATCTTTTTAACAAATGCAAATCTATGTAAAAAAATTTTAGATATGTGTCCGTCTGTCTGCCTGTTGCGGATAATATCTGAACTATAATAATCTCAGCTCTACTGATTTTATTAATTTGTGAATCTAGTCACTATCACCAGTCGTCACTGCCTCAGTAGATATGTATCACGTTCTATCACTGGGTGTGTGATAACTACTGATGGTCGTCTAAGGCGGCTACAAATATGAGGATGTCTACTGATTTTATTGATTTGTAAATGTAGTCACTATCATCAGCTGTCACTCCCTCAGTAGATATGTGTCACTTTCTATCACTGGGTGTGTGATAACTACTGATGGTCATCTAAAGCGGCTACAAATATGTGCAGTTCTACTGTTTTTATTCGTTTTTAAATCTAGTCACTATCACCAGTTGTCACTGCCTCAGTAGATATGTATCACTTTCTATCACTGGGTGTGTGATAATTACTGATGGCCATCTAAAGCGGCTACAAATATGAGGATTTCTAATGATTTTATTAATTTTTAAATCTAGTCACTATCACCAGTTGTCACTGCCTCAGTAGATATGTATCACTTTCTATCACTGGGTGTGTGATAACTACTGATGGCCATCTAAAGCGGCTACAAATATGAGGATTTCTAATGATTTTATTAATTTGTAAATCTAGTCATTATCACCAGTTGCCACTGCCTCAGTAGATATGTATCACCTTCTATCACTGGGTGTGTGATAACTACTGATGGCCATCTAAAGCGGCTACAAATATGAGGATTTCTAATGAATTTATTAATTTGTGAATCTAGTCACTATCACCAGTTGTCACTGCCTCAGTAGATATGTATCACTTTCTATCACTGGGTGTGTGATAACTACTGATTGATGTCTGAATAGACTACTTTTATCATCATTTTTACTGTTTTTATTAATTTCTTAATCTAGTCACTATCACTAGTTGTCACTGCCTCAGTAGATATGTATCACGTTCTATCACTGGGTGTGTGATAACTACTGATGGTCATCTAAAGCTACAAATATGAGGATTTCTAATGATTTTATAAATTTTTAAATCTAGTCACTATCACCAGTTGCCACTGCCTCAGTAGATATGTATCACTTTCTATCACTGGGTGTGTGATAACTACTGATGGTCGTCTAAAGCGGCTACAAATATGTGCAGTTCTACTGTTTTTATTCGTTTTTAAATCTAGTCACTATCACCAGTTGCCACTGCCTCAGTAGATATGTATCACTTTCTATCACTGGGTGTGTGATAACTACTGATGGTCGTCTAAAGCGGCTACAAATATGTGCAGTTCTACTGTTTTTATTCGTTTTTAAATCTAGTCACTATCACCAGTTGCCACTGCCTCAGTAGATATGTATCACTTTCTATCACTGGGTGTGTGATAACTACTGATGGATGTCTGAACCGGCTACTTTTATCTTCATTTTTACTGTTTTATTTTCTTAATTTAGTCACTATTATCAGTTGTCACTAACTCAGTAGATATATATCACCTTCTATCACTGGGTGTGTGATAACTATTAATGGTGGACTTTAGTGATGTTCTGCGAGAAAGGATGAACGTTCATATTTTATTTTTAGTTTTTATATTATATTTTATGTGTATATTGCATTACCTGTGTCTGATTAGTGTAATTGGCATTGTATGCCATTCTAATTATTGAATAAATAAATAAATAAATTAATTAATCTAAGACTCATAACTGTGCTGCCATGTTATCTAAGTTGTTCCGGAGCCCCTAATATCATATTCACCAGTTGTCACTAACTCAGTAGATATGTATCACCTTCTATCACTGGGTGTGTGATAACTTAATGAATTTGATATGTATCAACAAAATACGTCTGGGCTCAGTATGCTTTGCGAATTTTACAGTCTCAATGAAGACCTTGAAGATGGCAGAGTGATGAAACTCGTTGACTACACTAGTTGTCACTAACTCGGTAGATATGTATCACTTTCTATCACTGGGTGTGTGATAACTACTGATGGTCGTCTAAAGCGGCTACAAATATGTGCAGTTCTACTGTTTTTATTCGTTTTTAAATCTAGTCACTATCACCAGTTGCCACTGCCTCAGTAGATATGTATCACTTTCTATCACTGGGTGTGTGATAACTACTGATGGTCGTCTAAAGCGGCTACAAATATGTGCAGTTCTACTGTTTTTATTCGTTTTTAAATCTAGTCACTATCACCAGTTGCCACTGCCTCAGTAGATATGTATCACTTTCTAACACTGGGTGTGTGATAACTACTGATGGTCGTCTAAAGCGGCTACAAATATGTGCAGTTCTACTGTTTTTATTCGTTTTTAAATCTAGTCACTATCACCAGTTGCCACTGCCTCAGTAGATATGTATCACTTTCTATCACTGGGTGTGTGATAACTATTGATAGTTGACATCGAAATCTATGAGCTCTGTAATTTCTATAGTATCTTAATTCGGAGTTCTGCTTCTGCCACCAGTTTAAACTAACTCAGTAGATATATACATATACATATGCTGACGCCCGTATTCCGTGAAGGGGTAGGCAGAGGTGTTGTTATCACAACACACACTTTTCACCGAATTTGATTAAGTACCAACGTGACAGATGGTGAGTCTATCGCCGTCTCAGGCACTATACATACGTCTTTGAATTACTTCTCAGAAAATATGCAGGTTTCCTCATGATGTTTTCCTTCACCGTAAAGCACGTGGTGTGAAAAAAACTTATGTACAGTGATTTCACACCACGTGCTTTACGGTGAATGAAAACATCGTGAGGAAACCTGCATATTTCTGAGAAGTAATTCAAAGACGTATGTATAGTGCCTGAGACGGCGATAGACTCACCATCTGTCACGTTGGCACTTAATCACCTTGGTGGAATTCAGGCGTCAGCATATGTACATACATATGCTGAACTACATACATATGTAGTTCACAACTCTTTCGAGTAGTTTTTCTAAAGTTTAGTTGGTGCTTTCTATAACTATGTTCAGTATTGGCATCAGATGTAACTTTAATAGATATGTATCACTTTATATCACTGACTCCGTGATTACTACCGTTGGTTGCTGTTTTGTTTGTCCAGTGATTTATATAGCCATTGTCACCAGTTGTCACTTTCTCAGTAGATATGTCTACAATTCTATCACTGGGCTTGTAATAACTATTGACGAATGACAACGAAATCTACATGAAGGTCCTAAATGAGTTTGTCCATATAATTATCCCGTGTATATTTGTCAGTGCAAAAGTGTCAATAGATTGTTACACAACAATCTAACTGAGACGGTGAAATATGTACATATAAAATCTTATGTATCACTTTTACTGCTTGTGACTCAGTTGATATTTTTATCACTCTATCACTGGGTGTGTGATAACTATTAAATTTGATTTTTAAAGAAATAACAAAAGGTTAGTCGACATCACAGGAGACCGAAGAGCTGGCAGCTACCTCGGTCAAAGAATTAGTCTTGCCATCCAAAGGGGGAATATTGCCAGTATCTTCGGAACCTTGCCTACAGGGACATCTTTTCATAATATATTTTATTTATAAGACTATATGTATATTTTAAGGGTTTTAGTTATGTTTGTTTTTAGTTATTCTATGAGTAACCCAATTTCTTAGATACTATTTAATGTTGTTAGTAAGTTTATATAAACATTACAGAGCTTAAAAACTATATTACTTAAATAATTGTACTTTTATATCTTGATAAAAATTTTACTGTCACACCAACTGCTTGTCAACCTGATCATTATTTTCACAGGGCTCCAGTCACACAACTTTGTTTATCCTTATGAATTTAATGCAGTAGCTTGTTATATGTATTTAGTTATCACTTATTCAATAGATATGTTGAAATTCTATCACTGGGTATGTAATAACTACTGACACTTGACTAATATCATCATAATTCTATCATGGGCCACTTAAATTAACTTTCAACTCGACGGCACTACCATAAGTTGTCACTTATCCAGTTGATATGTATCACATTCAATCACTGGGCATGTGATAACTACTGGTAGTGAACTACAATCAACGAACAGTAATTTTGGGAGACGGTCAGAATGTTATCACTGTCAATGTGACTAGTTGTCACTAACCCAGTAGATATGTTCATCGTTCTATCACTGGGTGTGTAATAACTACTGACTAATGATTTATTTATTTATTCAATAATTAGAACGGCATACAATGCCAATTACACTAATCAGACACAGGTAATGCAATATACACATAAAATATAATATAAAAAACTAAAAATAAAATATGAACGTTCATCCTTTCTCGCAGAACATCATGCACTCTAACAATAGCTTGTTCCATCCGTCATCAAACACATCCACCGTAGGGTTAGACTCCAGGAGAGCATTGAGTGCAGTCAACGAGCGAGGTATGGGAGACTTCGCACGAGCTACTGTTCGACTGTTGGGGACAGCGAACAGCTTGTGTTTCCTACTACGCAGGTACCTGTCAGGAACGAAGAGTCGACACAGTTCACCAATCAGTTCGGGGGCGTCGATCATCCCGCGGAGAACCTTACATGACGTAGCAATCTGGTCTATGTATATATGATGAATGATAATTAGTCTTTCCAAAGTCAAAGAGGACGACGTCGCGGGAAAAAGTCAGGTATACATTTTATATCATATTTGGATCGCTTATATCATGACGGTGGACCATGCCACTATCACTAGTTGTCACTAACTCAGTAGATATGTATCACTTCCTATCACTGGGTACGTAATAACTACTGATGGTTGTCTAAAACGGCTTCGAATATCATACAGTTGTCTACAAAATAATGAACTATTTGCTTGCATGTATAGTTATAACGAACGTACATACATACATACATATAATACTCTATCCTGTATCCCATGAAGGTAAGTAGAGCTTTCGAATGTTATTTTTTTTTATTTTTACTATCACTAGTTGTCACTGCCTCAGTAGATATGTATCACGTTCTATCACTGGGTGTGTGATAACTAATAATAAGTGACAGCAACTTCAGGTATTGCCCACAGTATTTACAATGTTAGCCCGGTCACTATCACCAGTTGTCACTGCCTCAGTAGATATGTATCACGTTCTATCACTGGGTGTGTGATAACTACTGATAAGTGACAGCATCTACAAGAGTTGTCTACAGTATTACCAATGTTAGCCCGGTCACTATCACCAGTTGTCACTGCCTCAGTAGATATGTATCACGTTCTATCACTGGGTGTGTGATAACTACTGATAAGTGACATCACCTACAAGAGTTGTCTACAGTATTTCCAATTTTA
Organism: Watsonalla binaria; assembly: GCA_929442735.1. Taxonomy (NCBI): domain Eukaryota; kingdom Metazoa; phylum Arthropoda; class Insecta; order Lepidoptera; family Drepanidae; genus Watsonalla; species Watsonalla binaria. The sequence goes on along the minus strand of OV838948.1, from coordinate 462,747 downwards.
GCCCGGTCACTATCACCAGTTGTCACTGCCTCAGTAGATATGTATCACGTTCTATCACTGGGTGTGTGATAACTACTGATAAGTGACAGTATCTACAAGAGTTGTCTACAGTGTTTCCAATGTTAGCCCGGTCACTATCACCAGTTGTCACTGCCTCAGTAGATATGTATCACGTTCTATCACTGGGTGTGTGATAACTACTGATAAGTGACAGAATCTACAAGAGTTGTCTACAGTGTTTCCAATGTTAGCCCGGTCACTATCACCAGTTTTCACTGCCGCAGTAGATATGTAACACGTTCTATCACTGGGTGTGTGATAACTACTGATAGGTGACAGAATCTACAAGAGTTTTCTGCAGTGTTTCCAATGATAGCCCGGTCACTATCACCAGTTGTCACTGCCTCAGTAGATATGTATCACGTTCTATCACTGGGTATGTGATAACTACTGATAAGTGACAGCATCTACAAGAGTTGTCTACAGTATTACGAATGTTAGCTCGGTCACTATCACCAGTTGTCACTGCCTCAGTAGATATGTATCATGTTCTATCACTGGGTGTGTGATAACTACTGATAAGTGACAGCATCTACAAGAGTTGTCTACAGTATTTCCAATGTTAGCCCGGTCACTATCACCAGTTGTCACTGCCTCAGTAGATATGTATCACGTTCTATCACTGGGTATGTGATAACTACTGAGAAGTGATAGCATCTACAAGCGTTGTCTACAGTATTTCCAATGTTAGCCCGGTCACTATCACCAGTTGTCACTGCCTCAGTAGATATGTATCACGTTCTATCACTGGGTATGTGATAACTACTGATAAGTGATAGCATCTACAAGAGTTGTCTACAGTATTTCCAATGTTAGCCCGGTCACTATCACCAGTTGTCACTGCCTCAGTAGATATGTATCACGTTCTATCACTGGGTGTGTGATAACTACTGATAAGTGACAGCATCTTCAGGTATTGCCTACATTATTACCAATGTTAGCCCGGTCACTATCACCAGTTGTCACTGCCTCAGTAGATATGTATCACGTTCTATCACTGGGTATGTGATAACTACTGATAAGTGACAGCATCTACAAGAGTTGTCTACAGTATTACGAATGTTAGCTCGGTCACTATCACCAGTTGTCACTGCCTCAGTAGATATGTATCATGTTCTATCACTGGGTGTGTGATAACTACTGATAAGTGACAGCATCTACAAGAGTTGTCTACAGTATTTCCAATGTTAGCCCGGTCACTATCACCAGTTGTCACTGCCTCAGTAGATATGTATCACGTTCTATCACTGGGTGTGTGATAACTAATGATAAGTGACAGCATCTACAAGAGTTGTCTTCAGTATTTTCAATGTTAGCCGGGTCACTATCACCAGTTGTCACTGCCGCAGTAGATATGTAACACGTTCTATCACTGGGTGTGTGATAACTACTGATAAGTGACAGAATCTACAAGAGTTTTCTGCAGTGTTTCCAATGATAGCCCGGTCACTATCACCAGTTGTCACTGCCTCAGTAGATATGTTTCATGTTCTATCACTGGGTGTGTGATAACTACTGATAAGTGACAGAATCTACAAGAGTTTTCTGCAGTGTTTCCAATGTTAGCCCGGTCACTATCACCAGTTGTCACTGCCTCAGTAGATATGTATCACGTTCTATCACTGGGTTAGTGATAACTACTGATAAGTGACAGCATCTATAGGTATTTCTCACCTTGTTGGTTAGACATTCCTGGAAGTCTTTCTTCATTACGGACACAGACACGCGGTCCTGGGGTCTCTTGGGGCCGCTCACTGACGTCACCACCGTCGACAGATCCAGCTCCACTACCTGCAATTATATTCACAGTGTCATTAACTTATGTGAAGTTAGTACGAACGAATGTAACTAGATGGCGCTGTTCTGCATTCCAGTAAAATTAAAACGCGCTATCAAGAGTTTTTTAGGGTTGCATAAAACACAGTTAAAGGCAACTTTGAAATTGAAATTGAATGATTTTTCGTTATTGTGTTGTACCCACCTCGGAGAAGATAGGGTCTTGTTCGGGGTTGGTGTAGTCTCTGAATTGTTTGGTAATCTTCAAGTATTCCTCGATTATTTTAATCTTCTCCTGGGAACGGTCTGGAATACAAGGCGTATATTTATAGCAATCTGTCCACGATATATGAAACCAAACACGGTACTTATGTGGAAAAAAAAAATCTTTGCCTGTCTATTTGTACCGGCTAATCTCCAAAACGGCTGAACCGATTTTAACGTGACTTTCACTGACGGATAGCTAATATTATGGTCCTTAGGATACTATTATTTAAAAAAATATTAGGGTTTGCGAGCCACCCACAAAACAGAGTCTCAAGATTAAATAAAATTTCATAAACATAACTAGCTAAATATGGGTGTACTATAAGTACACCTCTGGAGTATATTAAGTACTTACTGGTCTGTGTGAGGTATTGGAGGGACCTATCGTCGACAGGGAAGTGTGCGACGGTGGCTCCGAACTCAGGACACATGTTTGCGACCGTGGCTCTGTCTGCGATGCTGAGCGCCGCCACTCCAGGGCCAAAGAACTCCACGAACTGACCGACTACACCCAGCGCGCGGAGGTGCTGGTGACAACACACCGAAATTGGGTGTTAAGACACAGTAATTGGATGGGCTCGAGTTCCCTCCGTGCCTCGGAGAGCACGTTAAGCCGTCGGTCCCGGTTGACAATTTATCATCTTTGGCAATCGTTACAGGTCAGTCTGACAACTGGCTTAACCCAGATTATTGATTTTCCCCGTAAAAGTGGTTACCAAGTTCAGATGACAGTCGCTTCGTATATAAATCAGGTGATCAGCCACATTGGGTTGAATCAAGTGCCGACCCCGACAATGTATGGGATAAGGCCAGGGAGATGATGATATGGTACACGAAGTACCAGGCGCACATAACGGACAAGGAGTTAATAAGTTGATTGTGACTAACATGGAGCCACATCGGGTTGAATCAAGTGCCGACCCCAACAATGTATGGGATAAGGCCAGGGAGATAATGATATTGATAAATATAATTTGCACAGAGCTCATATCCAATGTATACAGCATGAAGGATATTTTTCAGGAGAGTAATCAGTATCTGTCTAATAATTATATATTAATTTTGTTGTAATTAATCATTATTTACTATATAATGTAATGTACATGATGCCAGCTGAGTTTCTTGCAGGTTTTCAGAAGGCTAGATTCCGAACCGGTGGTCAATTCCTCGACATTCATAAGTGCCTTACCAGGGCCTAAAATGAATAAATTATTTTCATTTTCATCTGATTTTCGTCGTAAATATGTAAAAAAATACATATTTTTTGACAATTAATGAAATACGTTTGCAATAAATTCCCCATTTCATTGATTCCTCTCCCGGTATAGATATAGCTTATAAAAAGGAACAGAATAGGGTGTACCTTTGTAATGGTAAGGACTAAGTCGGTGGAGGTCGTCAGTGGGTTCAACTCCCCGACGAGTTTGTACCCGACCACCTTGGGGAGCAACATGCTGATCGCCTGACCCAACATTACAGCTTCGGCTTCGATTCCTGAAATAAAATAGGGTAGATTCATATAATAATGTGTTGCGGCCGGGCTACGCACGAGGACTGAGCCGTGCGGGCCCGGGGGACATGCGGAGCGACCGGCGCCGGCGCAGGAGGCCCCACCACAACACTCGCTTTCGGACTCCGCCCGCGACGGACGACACCTCTCCCTTATAATTTTGTTTGGCGAAATAGAACCAGTTTTATATTAATACAGTCCACTTTTATTTTATAACCATAATACTCGTCGGAGGATTAACAATATGCTCGCGGGATATTCACCATCTATCACGGTGGCACTTAATCATCTTGTGTGAAAGTGGGTGTGGTTTCCGGGGCACCACAAAGATCTAGGTTTCATCTTCTGAAAACATTGGTTTAACCATGTTTTCAGGCAATGAAAAATTGCAACAATATCATTACAATACGACAGTAAATGTCTCCGACATGTGTCAAGTTACGATATCTCAGACGGGAGGCTTCCAGCCTATCGGGTGGTAACGGAATTATACTAAACAGCGGTTCGAGGCCAAATGACACCGGCTGGGTATTTAAAAAAAAATTGCATATGTCTGAGAAGTAATTCAAAGACGTATGTATAGTGCCTGAGACGGCGATGGACTCACCATCTGTCACGTTGGCACTTGATCATATTTCGGTGAAATGTGGGTGTTGTTACAACACCTCTGCTTACCCCTTCTGGGATGGCGTGAGAATATTTTTTTAGTATAGTATAGTATAGTATAGTATAGTCCGTACCGCCCACGCCCCAGCCGACGACGCCCAGCCCGTTGATCATGGTGGTGTGGCTGTCCGTGCCCACCACCGAGTCGGGATACAGCGTCGAACCCGGGAACACCACGCGGGCCAAGTACTCCAGGTTCACCTGGACATATCAGTTACTCCTTGTAACACCAGCTCCTATTTAAAAGTCCCATTGAAACGGGCCCAGCCGCTTCACCGAAGATAATGAAGGGTACAGTTTCGTTTTTTTTTATCTACACTTTCTTAACTTCAGGGACCCTACCAGGAAGGGGGTAAAGATAACTACAGTCACATACCTGATGTACAATTCCTGAACCCGGCGGCACGATCAGCATATTATCAAACGCTTGAGCTCCCCACTGTAATGTTAAAATATTTCACATGTACTTTATACTGTACAGATGTCGTCACGAGCTATGAGCGCTCAGCGAAAATATTGGGTACTCTTACAGTAGCGTCATAAGACAGACAGACTCATATAATACTACACTACACTGTATACTGCACACTGAACTGTATGCTGCACACTGCACTGTATGCTGTACACTGCACTGTATACTACAAACTGCACTGTATACTGCACACTGCACTGTATACTGCACACTGCACTGTATACTGCACACTGCACTGTATGCTGCACACTGCACTGTATACTGCACACTGCACTGTATGCTGCACATTGCACTGTACGCTGCAAACTGCACTATATGCTGCACATTGCACTGTATGCTGCAAACTGCACTATATGCTGCACATTGCACTGTATACTGCAAACTGCACTGTATGCTGCACATTGCACTGTATACTGCGAACTGCGCTGTATTCCTCAAACTACACTGTATACTGAACACTGCACTGTATGCTGCACACTGCGCTGTATGCTGTACACTGTACTGTATACTGCACACTGCACTGTATACTGCACACTGCACTGTATACTGCACACTGCACTGTATACTGCACACTGCACTGTATACTGCACACTGCACTGTATACTGCACACTGCACTGTATACTGCACACTGCACTGTATGCTGCACATTGCACTGTATGCTGCAAACTGCACATTGCACTGTATACTGCAAACTGCACTGTATGCTGCACATTGCACTGTATACTGCGAACTGCACTGTATACTGCGAACTGCACTATATACTGCGCACTGCACTGTATACTGCGATCTGCGCTGTATACTGCACACTGCACTATATACTGCGCACTGCACTGTATACTGCGATCTGAGCTGTATACCTCAAACTACACTGTATACTGAACACTGCACTGTATACTGCACACTGCACTGTATGCTGCACATTGCACTGTATACTGCAAACTGCACTGTATGCTCCACATTGCACTGTATACTGCAAACTGCACTGTATGCTGCACATTGCACTGTATACTGCAAACTGCACTGTATGCTGCACACTGCACTGTATACTGCAAACTGCACTGTATGCTGCACACTGCACTGTATACTGCAAACTGCACTGTATGCTGCACATTGCACTGTATACTGCACACTGCACTGTATGCTGCACATTGCACTGTATAATGTAACGCTTCTGTGCAAGTGTGCCTTCAATTGACACAGTTCCATACCTTGAGAAATTGGAATCTCTCCTTGTTCCTCTCAAATTCAAGTTCCTGGTTCTTGGCCAACGCGTCAGGTCTGAAAAGACAAATATAATAATGTTACCATACCAAATTAAAACAAACGCAAGCCTTTTTCACGGAAACCGCGGGGCTGTCCATATCTATACATTTACATCTATACAAATAAATAAAATTGACATGTCCGGTTGTTATTTAAAATTAACAGTTTTTATTGCTGTATGACAAATTAGTCCTGGGAGCCAGGATCAGTCGGAGCAGACCTTGGTTGGTTGAATGACAAACCGTTACCTGGGCACTCCTGGTATTTAATGATTCGACTATATTGATTTGTACCCTTGACGACCACTTGAAGACTACACTATTTACATTTTTTTTTTAATATATGGTCTCTCGCAGTTGGTAGGGGGAGTTACCTCCACTGCACAACACCTCTGCCTACCCCTTCAGGGAATACAGGCGTGAGCATATGTATAGTATAGATGAAGAGGAAAGATTTGTATGTTTGTAAGGAATTATCTCAAAAAATACTGGACCGATTTGAAAAATTCTTTCAGCAATGGATAGCTACATTATCAGCGAGATATATTACATACATACATACATATGCTACGCCTGTATTCCCCGAAGGGGTAGGCAGAGGTGTTGTTATAACAACACCCACTTTTCACCGAATATGATTAATGGCCAACGTGACAGATGGTGTGTCTATCGCCGTCTCAGCCACTATACATACGTGTTTGAATTACTTCTCAGAAATATGCAGGTTTCCTCACGATGTTTTCCTTCACCTCAAAGCACGTGGTGTGAAATCACTTTTCATAAGTTGTTTAGAAAAACTCATACCCCGAGGCCACCACGGCTCTGTCGAGATATACCGCGTGGTTCGCTAGTAGTATATAAAAAACTTACACCCTAGCAAAGTCGACCTGCACAGAGTGGTCAATGACGAGGTCAGCTGGACATATGGGGTTGATCTTGTTGGGGTCACCCCCCAAGTCGTTGACGGCGTCACGCATCGCTGCGAAGTCCACCACTGCTGGGACGCCAGTTAGATCCTGGCAGTGAATATATATTAATAAATTATTATTAAGTTCATTCATACTGTGTAGAAATAATAACTAGTGCCTGTTATAAACACGATGTCGGAGTAAAAGGAACAGTTGTCTTCTAGAAGTTGTTGTGTTTTATGAATATATCACTATGTTGAAGTCGTAAAATATCTAGCTCCAACGATAACGTAGTTATAGGCTATGGTTGCTAAGGGCCGAAGAGCTCGCGGCCTTAAGCGATTGAATGAACGCGCGGCCGCGTTTACCTACATTACGTACAGGGTCATTGAACTTGGTACATTAAGGAGAAGGTTAATGGTTTTATGAGATTATTTTAGAAACTATTAGTGGGAGAAAAAAAATAAAAACGTAGTTAGATTTCACGTAAATAACTGTACGTTACCGTTGATTTTTATGCCAAAATAAGGTAAAATTAATATCATTATAAAAAAAATAAAAAAATCATATTATGATTCACGAATGATTACAATAATTGTAGATGTTAGTCCCTAACTAACTTTTCATGATGCTATTTGTCACAAAAGCAATTCATATTTTGAGGACCATTTTAGAAATCTTCATAGGAAAGTGTGAAACAGGTGAATTGAGAAATGTTAATCATTCGTGAATCATAATATGAATTGCACCTAAGTGACCATTTTGTCGGATCTCATTATGAATGTCCCAAAGTGGCCTTTTTAGACCTACTGTTTATATATAGATGTAATAATAATGATCTCCTACTGAATCAGCTACGGAGGCTAATCTCATTGTGGATCAGCCATGTCCGCAGGAGATATGATAGTGCACGCGTGTGTGCAAACACAGGTGCACTGTTTATTGGGTCACTCTCATAGTGGGGTGGGAGGACATCAGACACGACCGGAGAGAGGTCAGGGAGGACCAACGGTGCAACGTGCACACCGAGCCACCCGGTGGACACACACCCAACTTACAAACTACGGGCATTTTATTGTGAATTTCTTTACGGGATCTGCAGATCGAACGTACTAGCCACTAGGCCAACGAGGCAGTCAATAGATAAAGATTACCTGTAAAATGACTCGAGCCGGTTTGAAAGCGATCTCGACGCCCCCGGCGACCGACTGATTCTCCTCCCAGTTCAGCACGTTCTCGACATCCTTCTCCAGCACTTGGAAGTTATCGCAGTTGCGCACACACGACTCCAGGAGTACCCTGATGCTGTACGGCAGACGATCTGCGGAATATCATTTCACAAGCTTCTATACATACATATGCTCACGCCTGTATCCCCCGAAGGGGTAGGCAGAAGTGTTGTAATCACAACACCCACTTTTCACCGAAGATGATTAAGTGCCAACGTGACAGATGGTGAGTCCATCGCCGTCTCAGACACTTTACATAAGTAATTGAATTACTTCTCAGACATATGCAGGTTTCCTCACGATGTTTTCCTTCACCGTAAAGCACGTGAAATCACTGTACATAAGTTTTTTAGAAATACTCATTGGTACAGGCCCCGCTGGGATTCGAACTTGCGTCGCTTGCGTAGCAGGCGACTGCTCAAACCTCAGGCCACCACGGCTCTTATTTAATTTGCAATGTATGTATGTATGTTTGAAGGGTCAAAGTTTATTTATTGCATGTAATGTATAAAGATGACAGTTTATTTATATAGAGCATCAATGCAATCTGCCTGTGGAGGCGTGTAATATAATTATTTTACATATTATTTAATGATTGATCAATAGATATGCATCAATTTTATAATATAACCCATACTATAAATTATCATTTCAGCCCTAAAACACAACACTGTATTTTTACTGTCCATTAATGATGTCTAAGTAGGAGTATTGTTTATTTATATTATTTAATTGTACTAAGTTCTAAACTGAAATTAAACATTAAATTCTGATTGAGAAAAGAGCTTTTAATGTACCTCCAACACCTGAAGAAAGTATGTTGATAAATAAAGAAATTTCAGAGCTAATATGAAAAAAAATCGCTTATACTGTCCATGACTGGTGACTTTACTAAGATACAATTAAGTTGGCATCTACACGTTATACACATAAATCCATAGATAATGTGGTTACAGAACTTTATTTCTCTTAAGAATTTACAATTCACTTACAGAGAAAGTTAATTTTAGTATGCATTTGCCGTTCCATTAGGCTTAGTGATTTAAACATTTCAATGGTATTAAGTAAGGACATGATTTCTTAACGTTCATTAATTTAAGTTCAAAAATAACATTACAGTTATTTTACTGGCTACCGATAACTGACTGACAATATTAGAAATATTAACTAATGTCATGTTACAATAAATTTTTTATTTATTGATATTTTTTGAACAGGAAAATCAACTCAAAAATCTTAATTTAATGTGGATTTTAACCTCTCTCTTACCATATTTGGGTCCGAGCGCAGCCAGGTCGTAATACTTGTATGTCTTCCCGCCAATGTCTACAGTCTTTAATAAGCCGTGGTACGGGTTGATGGGGGCTGGAACAAACGTACAAAAACAATTTTTTATACACATAAATTAAATATGACCACGCCACGAGCCGTGGTGGCCTCGGGGTTTGTGCAGTCGCCTGCTACGCAAGCGACGCAAGTTCGACTTCAATTCAACTGTATTTACATACATACATATTCTCACGCCTGTATTCCCTGAAGGGGAGGTGTTGTAATCACAACACCCACTTTTCACACAAGATGATTAAGTGCCAACGTGACATCGTGAGTTCATCGCTATCTCAGACACTATACATACGTGTTTGAATTACTTCTCAGACATATGCAGGTTTCCTCACGATGTTTTCCTTCACCATAAATCACTGTGTTGTATTGTATTTATATGTATAGAGTAAAGATATAGATGTATAGATTTAAAGGTAAATAAAAAAAACGAAAAATATTTAAGGGGGCTCCGACATCTTGTGACAACATCATCTCCCTGGCCTTATCCCATACATTGTTGGGGTCGGCACTTGATTCAACCCTATGTGGCTCCATGTTAGTCGCAATCAACTTATTAACTCCTTGTCCGTTATGTGCGCCTGGTACTTCGTGTACCATATCATCATCGTCCCTGGCCTTATCCCATACATTGTTGGGGTCGGCACTTGATTCAACCCGATGTGGCTCCATGTTAGTCACAATCAACTTATTAACTCCTTGTCCGTTATGTGCGCCTGGTACTTCGTGTACCATATCATCATCGTCCCTGGCCTTATCCCATACATTGTTGGGGTCGGCACTTGATTCAACCCGATGTGGCTCCATGTTAGTCGCAATCAACTTATTAACTCCTTGTCCGTTATGTGCGCCTGGTACTTCGTGTACCATATCATCATCGTCCCTGGCCTTATCCCATACATTGTTGGGGTCGGCACTTGATTCAACCCGATGTGGCTCCATGTTAGTCACAATCAACTTATTAACTCCTTGTCCGTTATGTGCGCCTGGTACTTCGTGTACCATATCATCATCGTCCCTGGCCTTATCCCATACATTGTTGGGGTCGGCACTTGATTCAACCCGATGTGGCTCCATGTTAGTCGCAATCAACTTATTAACTCCTTGTCCGTTATGTGCGCCTGGTACTTCGTGTACCATATCATCATCGTCCCTGGCCTTATCCCATACATTGTTGGGGTCGGCACTTGATTCAACCCGATGTGGCTCCATGTTAGTCACAATCAACTTATTAACTCCTTGTCCGTTATGTGCGCCTGGTGCTTCGTGTACCATATCATCATCTCCCTGGCCTTATCCCATACATTGTTGGGGTCGGCACTTGATTCAACCCGATGTGGCTCCATGTTAGTCACAATCAACTTATTAACTCCTTGTCCGTTATGTGCGCCTGGTACTTCGTGTACCATATCATCATCTCCCTGGCCTTATCCCATACATTGTTGGGGTCGGCACTTGATTCAACCAGATGTGGCTCCATGTTAGTCACAATCAACTTATTAACTCCTTGTCCGTTATGTGCGCCTGGTACTTAGTGTACCATATCATCATCTCCCTGGCCTTATCCCATACATTGTTGGGGTCGGCACTTGATTCAACCAGATGTGGCTCCATGTTAGTCACAATCAACTTATTAACTCCTTGTCCGTTATGTGCGCCTGGTACTTCGTGTACCATATCATCATCTCCCTGGCCTTATCCCATACATTGTTGGGGTCGGCACTTGATTCAACCCGATGTGGCTCCATGTTAGTCACAATCAACTTATTAACTCCTTGTCCGTTATGTGCGCCTGGTACTTCGTGTACCATATCATCATCTCCCTGGCCTTATCCCATACATTGTTGGGGTCGGCACTTGATTCAACCAGATGTGGCTCCATGTTAGTCACAATCAACTTATTAACTCCTTGTCCGTTATGTGCGCCTGGTACTTCGTGTACCATATCATCATCGTCCCTGGCCTTATCCCATACATTGTTGGGGTCGGCACTTGATTCAACCCGATGTGGCTCCATGTTAGTCGCAATCAACTTATTAACTCCTTGTCCGTTATGTGCGCCTGGTACTTCGTGTACCATATCATCATCGTCCCTGGCCTTATCCCATACATTGTTGGGGTCGGCACTTGATTCAACCCGATGTGGCTCCATGTTAGTCACAATCAACTTATTAACTCCTTGTCCGTTATGTGCGCCTGGTACTTCGTGTACCATATCATCATCGTCCCTGGCCTTATCCCATACATTGTTGGGGTCGGCACTTGATTCAACCCGATGTGGCTCCATGTTAGTCGCAATCAACTTATTAACTCCTTGTCCGTTATGTGCGCCTGGTACTTCGTGTACCATATCATCATCGTCCCTGGCCTTATCCCATACATTGTTGGGGTCGGCACTTGATTCAACCCGATGTGGCTCCATGTTAGTCACAATCAACTTATTAACTCCTTGTCCGTTATGTGCGCCTGGTACTTCGTGTACCATATCATCATCTCCCTGGCCTTATCCCATACATTGTTGGGGTCGGCACTTGATTCAACCCGATGTGGCTCCATGTTAGTCACAATCAACTTATTAACTCCTTGTCCGTTATGTGCGCCTGGTACTTCGTGTACCATATCATCATCTCCCTGGCCTTATCCCATACATTGTTGGGGTCGGCACTTGATTCAACCAGATGTGGCTCCATGTTAGTCACAATCAACTTATTAACTCCTTGTCCGTTATGTGCGCCTGGTACTTCGTGTACCATATCATCATCTCCCTGGCCTTATCCCATACATTGTTGGGGTCGGCACTTGATTCAACCCGATGTGGCTCCATGTTAGTCACAATCAACTTATTAACTCCTTGTCCGTTATGTGCGCCTGGTACTTCGTGTACCATATCATCATCTACCTGGCCTTATCCCATACATTGTTGGGGTCGGCACTTGATTCAACCAGATGTGGCTCCATGTTAGTCACAATCAACTTATTAACTCCTTGTCCGTTATGTGCGCCTGGTACTTCGTGTACCATATCATCATCGTCCCTGGCCTTATCCCATACATTGTTGGGGTCGGCACTTGATTCAACCCGATGTGGCTCCATGTTAGTCACAATCAACTTATTAACTCCTTGTCCGTTATGTGCGCCTGGTACTTCGTGTACCATATCATCATCGTCCCTGGCCTTATCCCATACATTGTTGGGGTCGGCACTTGATTCAACCCGATGTGGCTCCATGTTAGTCGCAATCAACTTATTAACTCCTTGTCCGTTATGTGCGCCTGGTACTTCGTGTACCATATCATCATCGTCCCTGGCCTTATCCCATACATTGTTGGGGTCGGCACTTGATTCAACCCGATGTGGCTCCATGTTAGTCACAATCAACTTATTAACTCCTTGTCCGTTATGTGCGCCTGGTACTTCGTGTACCATATCATCATCTCCCTGGCCTTATCCCATACATTGTTGGGGTCGGCACTTGATTCAACCCGATGTGGCTCCATGTTAGTCACAATCAACTTATTAACTCCTTGTCCGTTATGTGCGCCTGGTACTTCGTGTACCATATCATCATCTCCCTGGCCTTATCCCATACATTGTTGGGGTCGGCACTTGATTCAACCAGATGTGGCTCCATGTTAGTCACAATCAACTTATTAACTCCTTGTCCGTTATGTGCGCCTGGTACTTCGTGTACCATATCATCATCTCCCTGGCCTTATCCCATACATTGTTGGGGTCGGCACTTGATTCAACCCGATGTGGCTCCATGTTAGTCACAATCAACTTATTAACTCCTTGTCCGTTATGTGCGCCTGGTACTTCGTGTACCATATCATCATCTCCCTGGCCTTATCCCATACATTGTTGGGGTCGGCACTTGATTCAACCAGATGTGGCTCCATGTTAGTCACAATCAACTTATTAACTCCTTGTCCGTTATGTGCGCCTGGTACTTCGTGTACCATATCATCATCTCCCTGGCCTTATCCCATACATTGTTGGGGTCGGCACTTGATTCAACCCGATGTGGCTCCATGTTAGTCACAATCAACTTATTAACTCCTTGTCCGTTATGTGCGCCTGGTACTTCGTGTACCATATCATCATCTCCCTGGCCTTATCCCATACATTGTTGGGGTCGGCACTTGATTCAACCCGATGTGGCTCCATGTTAGTCACAATCAACTTATTAACTCTTTGTCCGTTATGTGCGCCTGGTACTTCGTGTACCATATCATCATCTCCCTGGCCTTATCCCATACATTGTTGGGGTCGGCACTTGATTCAACCCGATGTGGCTCCATGTTAGTCACAATCAACTTATTAACTCCTTGTCCGTTATGTGCGCCTGGTACTTCGTGTACCATATCATCATCTCCCTGGCCTTATCCCATACATTGTCGGGATCGGCACTTGATTCAACCCGATGTGGCTGATCACCTGATTTATATACGAAGCGACTGCCATATCACCTTCGCAACCCCTTTTTACGAGGAAAATCTGTGATCTGGGTTAAACGAGTTATCAGAATATTTTTAGGCCTCCGACTGACCTGTCAACCGGGACCGACGGCTTAACATGCTCTCCGAGGCACGGAGGGAACTCGGGCGGTCACCCATCAAATTACTGCCTTGAATCGGCTATTATCTATTTTCCATACCCTTAAGAGATAAGGGTGACCCGCCCAAAAAAATATATGGCAATACAACGTTAATAAAACCATCCAGTATTTTTTTCGTGAGAGTAATATACATATACTTTCGCGTTTATAATACTAGTAGGATTTTTATCATGAAATCATTGCTTCGCATGTCATTTCATAGGTGATTTTTATAATCTACCATTTTATCGGCAGATAACTGTACCTACTTAAGGAAGGTTACTTTGTATAATCCAATATCATGACATAACTTTATATGTATAGAAAGAAATCGCCATTTATAAACAAAATAATTTTGTTTGTAAGCAAGTTGCAGTCGCCTGCTACGCAAGCGACGCAAGTTCAAATCCCAGCGGGGCCTGTACCAATGAGTTTTTCTAAAAAGACTTATGTACAGTGATTTCACACCACGTGCTTTACGGTGAAGGAAAACATCGTGAGGAAACCTGCATATTTCTGAGAATGTAGGGGGTGGGTGTAACGAATAGACTTATTGACTGTCAATAAAACGTATAATAAGATGTCCGGCACAAGTTACACTTAGGGGTGATGAAAGAAACATAAAAAGAAAGTAAAACACGGATAACACAAAGAGGCGCGAGCGTCGCGAGCGGTTAGAAAAAACATGGACTGGGTTTCGCAGAACCCGAACGCAGACTACTGCTGCGCGCGCATGTCGCGCCATGCGTTGCATGCGGCGGCGCACGGAACTCACGCGTCGTAGAACAATGTACAGCGCTTAGTGACATTAGTTTAAGCATCGTACCGAAGAGGGCGCTTACCCCTTGAGGTGCGGATAGGAAGGCCACACGCTACAAGAAGTAATTCAATGACGTATGTATAGTGGCTGAGACGGCGATGGACTCACCGTCTGTCACGTTGGCACTTAATAATCTTCAGTGAAAAGTAGGTGTTGTGATTACAACACCTCTGCCTACCCCTTCAGGGACCCTTCTGGGATGGCGTGAGCATATATAATATTATTAGTAGTTTAAATTCTATGAAATGGCCTCGCGTGTCAAACCGCGGTCCACAACTAGTCTATACTACAGCATATATTGTATTGTAATAGATAAATCTGTGAATTCATTGACATTATCATTTAATAACTGACAACTTTGTTACATAAGTACAAGATCTAAATAAATATTTACATTTCATAGCAGTATTTTATCAGTGTGATTATATAATTTTTACGTTTCAAATTATTAACGCTGTGTTTATTAGACACTAGATTCTCGCGCGACTTTGCCCGCGTGTTCTTACGGATGCCTACTGAACTTCGATTAACAATAGAGCCGTGGCGGGCATGAGGTTTGAGCAGTCGCCTGCTAAACAAGCAACGCAAGTTCGAATCCCGTGCAGTGATTTCACACCACATGCTTTACGGTGAAGGAAAACATCGTGAGGAAACCTGCATATGTCTGAGAAGTAATTCAAAGACGTATGTATAGTGCCTGAGACAGCGATGGACTCTCCCTCTGTCACGTTGGTACTTAATCATCTTGTGTGAAAATTGGGTGTTGTTATTACAACACCAGGGGCCTGACCATCAGCTCTTATTGCAATGTTATTACAGTTGTGTGACAGTGACAGATGTTTACGCGTCAAATATATCTGTCTCATAATAGGAGTACAACTATTATGGCAATAAGCGAGGAATCCAATGGGTACCTCCACATTATTATAACAATTTACAAGATATTTTTCTCAACAATCACTTGACATTGGCGGAATAGTTTTACTTAAGCTCATCGCCATTAAATAAATAAAGGAAGGAAGGAGGTTATATTAAGGCCCCAGAGGTGTTAAAAGTCCCATTAAAATGGGTCTAGGGGTTTCAGAGATTACCGGGAACAAACAGATACACAGACAGACAGAGATATTTTTAATTTAATTTAATTTAATTTTTTTATATCGACTTTTGTGCACTGGAACTGTGTCCACGGGCTTATATATATATTTTATGATTTATATTGTATTACTCAAAGCTGTAAAATTATTTTTTTAAAAGAGTAATTACTGAGTTCCTTGCCAGGTTCTTCTCAGTAAAAGCAACCTTCCGAACCTGGCGGTAGCATGTATAATACTGTATAACTTTCAAATCGTCAGAATGACATAACATTCTGACCTTTGAAAGTACCTTGTAAAAAATTGTCAACCGGGACCAATGGCTTAACATGCTATCCGAGGCACGGAGGGAACTCAGGCGGTCACCAGTACAACTACTGGCATGGGTTAGGGTTGCTTAACTTCGCTGATCGAATGATATGCGCAATAGCAACTGTGCCACGAGCTCCTCAATATATAAATATATATATATCAGATGCTCCGGAGCTGCATGAAGAGTTGTCTAGGATATTTGTTCCTAACAACTACATACGCGGCCGGAGACACAGTTTATTTGCAGTGGGTACAAGTCGCACAGTGGCGCGCGCTCACTCCCCAGTCCCCCGCACTCTCTCCGCTCTCAACGCTCTCTTGGTCTCCAAACCTGATTGTGATGTGGAGCGGATGAATATTGGAGAATAATAGACGATAATGTCAGTATGTCTGGAGTATTGTGAGGGGAACGAATGAATGAATATTGTATATATTACTCTTAATTAGTGTAATTGGCTTTTAGCCGTTCTAATTAATACATGTATAAATAAATAAATATGTAAATGTATGGATTAAAAACTACAAATATTTACAGAGTAAGTTTATTAGAAACTTTGTACGATTGAATACTGATTGTTCTACTGTATTTTTTATTACTTCCGGCTTGTGACCTTTTAAGTTAAGTAAACAGGCCGAGTACGTATGAATAGCTATAAAAATTGTAGATCAAAGGTTAGGAGCATTAAACTAACTTGATACTCATATCAACGAAAATTATACCTAAATGACCAATTTAATAATACTTATAAGGCAACGTGATGAATCTCTCAACTCAAATTCGTACCTACACTTATTAACAACCTGTTAATAGATTAGATTACAAATTTAATGTGAAAGTAATTACATTAGTCTAGTGTTTTAACATATTCAATTCATCACTCACCCGCCATGGTCGCCTGTCTTAAAGTCACGTAGTGTACGACGCGCTATTGGCTAGTCAAACAGAATCAAATTTAAATAATCGACACAAACTTGCGTCGATTATAAGAACAATATTCACAACAAGTACTATACCACGGCAAGACAGCAAGCAAGTGTTTGATTTCGAATTTATTCGAATGACAGGCAACAGTGACAGACCAACGTGACGTTTGACATTTCTACAATATATTTTTTTTAAATACTAGTCTTGGATAGCCGGCTTTTTGTATTTCTAGCAAATTTAAATTCTACATACATACATATGCTCACGCCTGTATCCCATGGGGGTGGCAGAGACCACTGTTTGCCACATGCTACGATCCTTACATACTTCTTTCACTTCATCCACATTCATGCATCTCTTCATACACTTTCTTCGGTTACGAGTGCTCCGAATTTGACCTTTCTGATAAATACTATTAATTTGGTCATAGTAGTTCTTCCTTGGACGCCCTCTACCGACACTTCCGGTCGCATTCGCTCTATAAATTTGCTGCGGAATTTAAATTCTATGTTCTATTTATATTGTCTTCGTTTTTTTACTTGATTTAAGGTAAGTTATGCTCAGATACGCTAGCTTGACGTCAAGCTAGTGTACCAGAAATAATGTCCTATATTTTCATAAATATAGTGGAACATTTTTTGAAGTCACTCCTGATTCTCGCCCCTAAAATCCACCATGTGTATGCAAGCTTGACGGACACAGTTTTGCAACTCGTGCTAAATATAATGTGTTGGGTGACCAAGAATATTAAATAAATTAAGAAAGATAAATTACATTTGAAATTTAAAAAATCCTAACTGTCGGTACAAGTAATAATTAGTGAATGTTAGAATTACAAAAAATATTTCGATTCATGATAAAGATTTCATTCTGTATACAAAGAAGTGTTTTGAAAAAAATTGCTACCTAATTGAGATACATCTCTCTGGCCTTATCCTATACACTGTATATGATGAAATGGTAACCGGGACCGACGGCTTAATGTGCTCTTCGAGGCACGGAGGGAACTCGGGTGGTCACCCATCCAATTACTGACTGCTTAACTTCGCTGCTCGAATGATATGCGCATTAGCAACTGAGCCACGAGCTCCTCTACTAAATTGAGAATAGACAAAAAATCGCTACTCTCTGGACCACGCGACTGTCAAACAAAAATTTATGCCGAAAAATTTAAAAAAGTCGTTGGTGTTTGTATGTGGACTGTGGATGACATAGTGTTTGTTTTAAATTTTAATGTTTTTTTTATGTTTATTGTTATTTTAAGTAATTTAAGTACCGACAATGGCGAGTTTTGACTTCAATTCAATAAACTCTGCTTTAAATGACTCAAATGGAGGCGAGACTGGAGTAGACTTCTCTGGAAAATCTTTAAAGTTGGACACAGAAAAAGATGGTAAGAAATACGCGTGGTCTTTATTTTAATCACATTTTGACAGAACATTTAATAATTTTGTTGATAACACTCTCAATAAGTGTATATAAATGTTTCAGTGCATCTAATTTCGTATACTTTTTAACATAACCTCACAGCTTATCATTAATTCTGCTTTGACTGGCTGGAATTTGCCATGCTTACAAATATTTGTAATATTTTAGTTATTATATTTGACAATTGATCATTTGAACTGTGTCCATGGGCTTATATTAGTGAGATATAAATACTGTAACCAAAAACATTGTATAATATGTTTTTAAAAGAGTAATTGTTGAGTTTCTTGCCGGGTTCTTGTCAACAAAAGCTACCTTCCGAACCCGGTGGTAACATTTATAATCATGTATAATGTATTTTGTGTCCTTCTGACGATTTGAGTACTTTGTAAGAAGTCTAATCAAATAAAGATATTTTGAATTGAATTGAATTATTTCCTTTTAATTTATACTATAGGTTGTCTCGTGGTTTCACCTGCGTATTTCCCGGTTCCGTGACAGTACTAGGATAATATATAGCATATGTAACTCGCTGATAACGTAGCTATACATTACTGAAAGATTTTCTCATAACGGCCCAGTTGCTTTTAAATTTATTCTTATACAATAACATAATTTTTTTCCTATTTATAATATTAATATAGATATTGTTACTTGGATAATAAATAATATACAGGGTGTCGGAGAAAAAGGAACAGTTGTCTTCTAGAAGTTGTAGTGTTTTATGAATATATCACTATGTTGAAGTCGTAAAATATCTAGCTCCAACGATAACGTAGTTATAGGCTATGGTTGCTAAGGGCCGAAGAGCTCGCGGCCTTAAGCGATTGAATGAACGCGCGGCCGCGTTTACCTACATTACGTACCAGGTCATTGAACTTGGTACATTAAGGGGAAGGTTCATGGTTTCGAAAAATGGTTTTATGGGATTATTTCAGCAAGTATTAAAAACATCTAGATTTCAAGTGAATAACTCTACGTTACCGCAGATTTATGCTAAAATAATGTCTTGATATGGTCAACTTTGAACGTCAATTACTCCAAATAGGGAAGAAGATATTTTAGTCATAATAATTTTATTTGCTTTCTCAAATTATACCCTATCACATATTTTAACGGATGTCCTATTTTCCCCGACATTCTGTATATCTGACATAAAAGAAGTAAGCTTAAAATGTCAGTGAGCCGTGGTGGCCTCAGGATTAGAGCAGTTGCCTGCTACGCAACTACAACTACAGTGATTTCACACCACATGCTTTACGGTGAAGGAAAACATTGTGAGGAAACCTGCATATTTCTGAGAAGTAATTCAAAGACGTATGTATAGTGCCTGAGATGGCGATAGACTCACCATCTGTCACATTGGCACTTAATCAAATTCGGTGAAAAGTGGTTGCTGTGATAACAGCACCTCTGCCTACCCCTTCGGGGAATACAGGCGTGAGCATGTGTAGTTTCTAAGTTTAATTTTTAATGTACTTTGCCTAATTGTGTAAATTGATTGCCAAAAAACAAGAGCGACAAAAACCCAACAGAAATCAGCTTAATTAACCAACTTCGAAAAAAGGAAGTTATCAATTCAACTGTATGTTTTTTTGCTCGCAGCCCTACCTATAGTGGAGGCAATCAATGCCTGCCCCCAGCTTAATTACCTCACCCTGACGGGGAACACACTGGGTGTGGAAGCAGCGAAGGCCATTGCGAAAGCTCTAGAATGCCACCCAGAGTTGAAGGTCGCACGCTTCTCAGACATGTTCACGGGGAGGATGAAAACGGAGATACCTCCCGCTTTGGTAAGGGTTTATTGTTGAGAACTGCCTCGTTGGTCTAGTTGTTAGTACGTTCGCGTCCCAATACGAGGTCCCTGGTTCGATTCCCGGGTCGGGTCACAAATGCAAATTGGGTTTTTCTGTCAAGAAGTTAACAATAAAATGCCTGGTGTTTCCACCGTGCCTCTCGTTAAGCCGTTGGTCCTCCGCCTGACCTCTCTCCGGTCGTGTCTAATTGCCTCCCATCCCACTATGAGAGTGACCCAATAAAGAGTGCACCTGTGTTTGCACACACGCGTGCACTATCATATCTCCTGCGTGGCTACTACATGGCTGATCCTCGTTAAGATTTGCCGCCGTAACCGAAATTCGGTAGATCATTATTATTATTGTTTAGATGCAATAAAGGGTTAAAACCAGGACCAGGTCATCAATCAGAATTTTTGGAAACGAAGACCCTCAGAAATATGGGTGGATTGTGTGAAAGATGATATGGCTAAAATAGGAGTGAATACAGATATGACGGCTGATAGAGAGAAATGGAAGAACACATTGCCATGACCACAAATAACATGGGATAAGGACAGGAGGATGATGATGGTAAAGAAAAATATGAACATGAGGCAGGACTCGAACAACCTCTGCATATGCAGTTGCTCTTCCAACAGAGCTGCTTGTGATCCTACCTCATGCATAGAATTTTTCCTTCCCTTGTACTGTGCTTTAAGGACAGCTAAAGATTTTTTGTAAAAAAAACATCATGCCCGCTCCTTCATTCAGGCTATCATTAATAATTATCTATGTGTATGCCCACAGAGTGCCCTGGGTGACGGCATGATAACGGCGGGGGCGAGGCTGTCTGTGCTGGACCTCAGTGACAATGCCTTTGGACCCATCGGAGTGGAAGGCCTGGCCAAGTTGCTGCTCAGTGATGCGTGCAGTGAACTGCAGGTTAGTGTGTGTATGATGTAGCAAAGTTCTTCCACTCGCTACATAGATGGCGCTACTCGCTTACAATTGCAAAGTTTTAATACAAATACACGAGAATCTGAATCGCGCAATAAGAGTTTTCGAGCGCATTGCTTCTATTTCTTGTCTTTGCTGGGGATGACACTGATCAATCCCTCTCCACACAGTATATATACAAGTGTCCAACTAGAACAGTTGGAGCCGGTATTGCCCAGACTTGACACCCGCCTCAATGGAAGATCTTGTCTTTGCTGGGGGTGACACTGATCAATCCCTCTCCACACAGTATATATACAAGTGTCCAACTAGAATAGTTGGAGCCGGTGTTCCCCAGACATGACACCCGTCTCAATGGAAGATCTTGTCTTTGCTGGGGATGACACTGATCACTCACTCTCCACACAGTATATATACAAGTGTCCAACTAGAACAGTTGGAGCCGGTGTTCCCCAGACATGACACCCGTCTCAATGGAAGATTTTGTCTTTCCTGGGGATGACACTGATCACTCACTCTCCACACAGTATATATACAAGTGTCCAACTAGAACAGTTGGAGCCGGTGGAAGACATGAACTGCCTCAATGGAAGATCTTGTCTTTGCTGGGGATGACACTGATCACTCGCTCTCCACACAGTATATATACAAGTGTCCAACTAGAACAGTTGGAGCCGGTGGAAGACATGAACTGCCTCAATGGAATCGCAATTTCAGCTCAAAGATCAGAGATTTAAATTTCATACATTGTAAGTTAAAAGCTTGTAATAATGAATGGGTGTAATTATTCCAGGAGCTCCGTCTAAACAACAACGGTCTGGGTATAACGGGGGGTAAGTTGCTCGCTGGAGCCCTGTCTGGGCGCCCGCGGAGACTCAAGGTGTTCGTCGCGGGGAGGAACCGGCTGGAGAATGATGGGGCGAAGGCGCTCGCTACTGTGTTTCAGGTAATACATGTATCTATACATATAAGTAATCTATACAGATAAATAATATTGGAGTGTCTCCGGTTTTCACTAAATGCATCAGAAAGTGTATACATACACATACTGAGAGCCGTGGTGGCCTTGAGGTTTAAGCAGTTGCCTGCTACGCAAGCGACGCAAGTTCGAATCCCAGCAGGGCCTGTACCATTGAATTTCCTAAAAATCTTATGTACAGTGATTTCACACCATGATTTACGGTGAAGGAAAACATGGTGAGGAAATCTGTATGTTTCTGAAAAGTAATTCAATAGCGTATGTAAAGTGTCTGAGACGGCGATGGACTCACCATCTGTCACGTTGGCACTTAATCATCTTCGGTGAAAAGTGGGTGGGTATAACATCTTTTTTTTAAATTTATCTGTAGCTATTTGTTCCAGCTAATCTCTGAAACGGCTGGACAGATATTAACGGTATTTTCTTTGGCGGTTAGCTGATGTAACAAGGACTAAATAAAATTTATAATTTTTTTAATAGAAGTTGTTGTGTTTTATGAATATATCACTATGTTGAAGTCGTAAAATATCTAGCTCCAACGATAACGTAGTTATAGGCTATGGTTGCTAAGGGCCGAAGAGCTCGCGGCCTTAAGCGATTGAATGAACGCGCGGCCGCGTTTACCTACATTACGTACGGGGGCATTGAACTTGGTACATTAAGGGGAAGGTTCATGGTTTCGAAAAATGGTTTAATGGGATTATTTCAGCAACCATTAGTGGGAGAAAAAAAAATAAAAATGTAGTTAGATTTCACGTGAATAACTCTACGGTACCGTTGATTTTTATGCCAAAAAGGTCTTGATATGGTCAACTTTGAACGTCAATTACTCGAAAACTGAAGAAGATATTTTTGTCATAATCATTTTATTTGCTTCCTAAAATTATACCCTATCACATATTTTGACAGCAGTCCTATTTTCATCGACACCCTGTATATTAGTATAGATATATAAATGTATGTAATGTGTTATTCCAGCAAATGGGCACATTGGAGGAACTGGCGATGCCACAAAATGGCATATACCATGCTGGAGTATCGGCCTTGTCCAACGCGCTGGCTTGCAACCCGCACCTCAGGGCACTCAACCTCAACGACAATACCATCGGGGCCAAAGGCGCTGTGGCCATCGCTGGCACGCTACATAGGTAATGTATGCCGTCACGATTTTTGAGCGCTCGGCGATTGTAGTGGTATCGACGTCGTTCCAATATCTCCTGCATATGAAATTATATGGTACTGACTTGAAAAACTTAATTACATATGCATATACTCACGCCTGTATTCCCCGAAGGGGTAGGCAGAGGTGTTGTAATAACAGCGCGGCCTGTACCAATGAGTTTTTCTAAAAAACTTATGAACAGTGTTTTCACACCACGTGCTTTACGGTGAAGGAAAACATCGTGAGTAAACCTGCATATTTCTGAGGAGTAATTCAAACACGTATGTAAAGTGTCTGAGACGGCGATGGACTCACCATCTGTCACGTTGGCACATAATCAAATTCGGTGAAAAGTGAGTGTTGTGACAACACCACCTCTGCCTACCCCTTCGGGGAATACAGGCGTGAGCATATGTATGTAAGTATGTAATAATAAAATTATTATTACTATGTATTGTTATTATTTTCAGGCTGAAGAACCTGAAATGTATAAACTTTGGTGACTGCCTTCTCAAAAGCAAAGGCGCCACCGCACTCGCAAAGTCTTTCAAAGATAACGCGCTGCTGTTAGAAGTGAGTGGACTTCAAGATATAGTCAAAGTCAAAAATATCTTTACT
Source organism: Watsonalla binaria (assembly GCA_929442735.1). Taxonomy (NCBI): domain Eukaryota; kingdom Metazoa; phylum Arthropoda; class Insecta; order Lepidoptera; family Drepanidae; genus Watsonalla; species Watsonalla binaria. The sequence continues at coordinate 438,588 of OV838948.1, read as the reverse complement.
CGATTAGACTTTTTACAAAGTACTTTCAAATCTTATGTACAGTGATTTCACACCACGTGCTTTACGGTGAAGGAAAACATCGTGAGGAAACCTGCATATTTCTGAGAAGTAATTCAATGACGTTTGTAAAGTGTCTGAGATGGCGATGGACTCACCATCTGTCACGTTGGCACTTAATCATCTTCGGTGAAAAGTGGATGTTGTGATTACAACACCTCTGCCTACCCCTTCGGGGAATACAGGCGTGAGCATATGCATATGCATACTTTCAAATCGTCAGAATGACATAATTATACAGTATTATACATGATACAGACAGGTTCGGAAGGTTGCTGTTACTGAGAAGAACCTGGCAAGAAACTCAGTAATTACTCTTTTCAAAAATATTATACAATTTTAGGAGTACAAAATAAATAATTTAAGAAACGTAAGCTCATGGACAAAGCTCCAATGCACAAATGCCGATAAAAATAAACCTGGCGGTATCATGTATAATCTTGTAAATTATGTCATTCTGACAATTTGATAGTGTTTTGTAAAAAGTCTAATCGAATAAAGATATTTTTCACTTTGAAAGTTGGTAAATCTTCTATAAAAGCGTGTTCGAGCCGTTTCCGAGATTCAGATTCTATATCTATGTGGAAAGAGGTTTTATGTAAGCATGATAGGCAGCGTGTGATCGGTAACAATATACGAAGAAGACTGATGAAGAAATATGACAGATGACAGAACGATGGTGGACGACGTGAAAGACGGACGACGAAAGACGTATTGATTATTTTATTATTTTAAGACGTATTTATTTTAACATGTGTTACGGAGTAAAGAAGATTCAGTCAAACCTTCATATTTAATTTATTTCAATCCCACATCTATATATAAGATATTTTTTTACACTGTTTTTAATTGGAATTAGCATTTTCTGAACTGGATAAATGTTTATTTTCAGTCAGTGGACCTGAGTCACAATGAGATAGGTCGTGAAGCTTGCATGGAGGTCGTGTCAGCTCTCACCCTCCTGCCGGACTCGAAGCAGCGACTCGCCAGGGTCGTGTTGGCTGGTGAGTCACTGCGATGCCTATACATCTTATATACAGACCCTGGTAACAGTGCTAGGGCTTGCACAAAATATTACTATGCTACAATTAATTAAAACATACATATGCTCACGCCTTTATTTCCCGAAGGGGTAGGCAGAGGTGTTGTAATCACAACAGCCACTTTTCACCGAAGATGATTAAGTGCCAACGTGACTGATGGTGAGTCCATCGCCGTCTCAGGCACTTCACATACGTCATTGAATTACTTCTCAGACATGCAGGTTTCCTCACGATGTTTTCCTTCACCGTAAAGCACGTGGTGTGAAGAAGAAAAACTCATTGGTACAGGTCCCGCTGGGATTCGAACTTGCGTCGCTTGCGTAGCAGGTGACTGCTCAAACCTCAAGGGCACCACGACCTTCAATTAATTAATCTCAATTTAATAATTGGTTACAAGGGGAAAGGATGACCTAAGAAACGATGGATGGATTGTGTGAAAGATGATATGGCTAAAATAGGAGTGAATACAGATATGACGGCTGATAGAGAGAAATGGAAGAGAAGAACACATTGCGCCGACCACAAATAACATGGGATAAGGACAGGAGGATTATGATGATATGGCTAAGGGAGTGAATACAGATATGACGGCAGATAGAGAGAAATGGAAGAGAAGAACACATTGAGACGACCACAAATAACATGGGATAAGGACAGGAGGATTATGATGATATGACTAAGGGAGTGAATACAGATATGACGGCTGATAGAGAGAAATGGAAGAGAAGAACACATTGAGACGACCACAAATAACATGGGATAAGGACAGGAGGATTATGATGATATGGCTAAGGGAGTGAATACAGATATGACGGCTGATAGAGAGAAATGGAAGAGAAGAACACATTGCGCCGACCACAAATAACATGGGATAAGGGCAGGAGGATTATGATGATGATGAATTAATCTTAATTTGATTGTTGCTTCGACTGGCTGGAATTTGCAATGCTCACAATATTTTAGTTATTATTTTTAAAGGTACAGAAGATTTATATTTGACAATGTTTATTACTTATCCTATATAAACCTGCATATGTCTGAGGAGTAATTCAAACACGTATGTAAAGTGTCTGAGACGGCGATGGACTCACCATCTGTCACGTTGGCACTTAATCATATTCGGTGGATAGTGGGTGTTGTTATTACAACACCTCAGCTTACCCCTTCGGGGACCCATCTGTGTTAGCTTGAGTATTAAAAAATTTTATCGTTTGCAGGTAATAGTCTGGGAGGCGCGGCCAATAAGAAGACAATGAAGGAGAAACTGGGAGGATGTGCTGAGCTGAGCGATGGGGAGGATAGCGAAGATGAATGTGAGTACTGTACTCTTAGTACACATGTGTGGAGAGAGAGTGATCAGTGTCATCCCCAGCAAAGACAAGATCTCCCATTGAGACGGGTGTCATGTCTGGGGAACACCGGCTCCAACTGTTCTAGTTGGACACTTGTATATATACTGTGTGGAGAGCGAGTGATCAGTGTCATCCCCAGCAAAGACAAGATCTTCTTTGTTTCTATAGCTACCAGCCAGTGAAAATCCCGTTATAATTGGACCAGCCGTTTTGGAGATTAGCCGAAACAAACAGATAGACAGAGAACATAAAAATATACATGTATAGATGTAGATTGTACTTTTGTTGAACAGATGTAACTGACTCGGACTGTGATAACAGCGAGGCGTCAGAGCAAGAGAACTCTGAGGATAGTGCCACCGAGGACGCCCAGCACCTGGACTCCAGCGTCCTGTATCCTGGGGACGTCACGCTGGACACATCTGGTGGGTATCTTTACTATCCTATCTTTATTGTGGCATTATTGGGAGGAGCTCGAGGCACAGTTGCTATTGCGCATATCATTCGATCAGCGAAGCTAAGCAACCCTAACCCTAGCCAGTAATTGGATGGGTGACCGCTCGAGTTCCGTCCGTGCCTCGGAGAGCACGTTAAGCCGTCGGTCCCGGTTGACAATTTAACATCTTTGGCAATCGTTACAGGTCAGTCGGAGGCCTAAAATAGTCTGGGTTTAACCCAGATCACAGATTTTCCTCGTAAAAGGGGTTGCGAAGGTCAGATGGCAGTCGCTTCGTATAAAAATCAGGTGATCAGCTACATCGGGTTGAATCAAGTGCCGACCCCAACAATGTATGGGATAAAGCCAGGGAGATGATGATATGGTACACGAAGTACCAGGCGCACATAACGGACAAGGAGTTAATAAGTTGATTGTGACTAACATGGAGCCACATCGGGTTGAATCAAGTGCCGACCCCAACAATGTATGGGATAAGGCCAGGGAGATGATGATATGGTACACGAAGTACCAGGCGCACATAACGGACAAGGAGTTAATAAGTTGATTGCGACTAACATGGAGCCACATCGGGTTGAATCAAGTGCCGACCCCAACAATGTATGGGATAAGGCCAGGGACGATGATGATTGTGGCATTATTGGGTCCGGTTGCCCGGAAGCACGTGGACCCTTGGGATCTTTTGTGCCGCCCTTGTCCTTTTGGTCTACGTATCTGACCTCTCAAATACTCCCTGAACAAGCTGGCAGATCTTGCCCATGGGGGAGAGCTTGTAGTCGGAATGTTTTTTCAAAAAACCGGAACCCTGTTTTTTTTTATAAGACTTATTTATTTATTGATTCACCAACAAGATATACATCAAGACAAGGAATATAATGATAGTATAGACAAAGTTAACTTAATCATAGCAAATGTTACCTTAATTACAGGTGAAAGACTGCATGCATTAGAAAAATATATACATAAGTATGTTTAATCAAAAAAGTAAAATAATATAAAATAAACTTAATTAATATATTAATTAAAACTTGGTATATTTTTTTCAGGTGTGGAGGAAATACAGTCAGATGTAGCGAATTTCATAAAACACCCAACGTTGTCGAATTTGGACCTACTGGGACCCAATGCGGATGACGTATTAGATGCACACCTACAGGTCAATATCATATCTTATCTCTTTAACGCGTTCACTGCTAACGACGCGCCTGCGCGTTTATCCGAACTTTCCTATATGCTAACAACACTTATGTGAGTCCATACAAATGTCTGTGCCTTCACTGTGTGCTAAAGCCGACTCTGCGCGTCTATTGTTTAAATAAGACCAAATTGTAACGGCCCTTACCCACCTTGCTATATAGAACAGATACGGAATTTGCCTACATGAAATTTAGTGAGCATATCAAAACCAATTACACAGGTAGAGCTGAGGTAGGTAGGTGGATATGTACCGACCCTTTTCTTTTTCGCATGTTTTTATTGGCTGTCGTAAACAAGCGAGTGTTTTATGAGCTGCCATAACAATAGTCAAACGCGCAGAAGCGCCGAATAGCACTGGGGAATATGTTACGTGGACGCTATGTTGTGGTTTTAGCACAGAGCGAAAGCGTATTTGTACAACGATATGCGTTTGACGCACTGGTGTAAGGTCCGATTGTGTAGCACACGGTAATGACTATTTATTTAGCTCTAGCAGTGAATGCGTTAAACGAGCAATTCTTGTATATATCCCACCCTCAGAACCCCCTATGGTTCTTTACTTTACATAAAAAAATTCGAAAATAACTATGTTAAAAAATAGACAGACCTCAGAAAGTGTATACATATGCTCACGCCTGTATTCCCCGAAGCGGTAGGCAGAGGTGTTGTAATAACAACACACACTTTTCACCGAAGATGATTAAGTGCCAACGTGACAGATGGTGAGTCCATCGCCGTCTCAGACACTATACATACGTGTTTGAATTACTTCTCAGAAATGTGCAGGTTTCCTCACGATGTTTTCCTTCACCGTAAAGCACGTGGTGTGAAATCACTGTACATAAGTTTTTTAGAAAATCTCACTGGTACAGGCCCCGCTGGGATTCGCACTTGCGTCGCTTGCGTAGCAGGCGATTGCTCAAACCTCAAAGCCACCACGGCTATAGTACTAATATAAAATACATTGTATTCAAAACTGGTAAAATAATTACTTGCTGATAGCGATATACAAAAGAGCCTCTATCGTTCTGAGGGTGCGATACATCTTATATCTTTAAACGAGCAATTCTTGTATATATATAATCGGAATCTCGGAAACGGCTCCAATGATTTTCATAAAATTTATTGTGTAGGGGGTTTCAGGGGCAAAAAATAGATCTTGGTTTAATTTATGGAAAACATCGTTTTGACCATGTTTTCAGGCACTGAAAAACTCATACAATTTCATTACAATACGACAGTAAATTTGTCCGACATCTGTCAAGTTATGGTAGCTCAGACGTGAGGCTTCCATCTTACGGGGCGATAACGGAACTAGAGTACCACGGGACGAGACTGACGGTCACTGGATTATTTTTATGTTATAACATTATTTCTCTTTTCAGTCAATAAAAGACCCAACAAGTTTAATAGAAGCGTATGTCGACGCCACCTTCTGCGTCTCCGGCTTGTGCGAGGAGAGTGAGCAGGCCAGAGAGATTTCGAGACGGATGTATGCGATACTGTTGGCGAGAGCGGGACAACAACACGCCGCCAGCTGGATATTAGCGAACGCTATGCTCAAAGGGCTGGATTTGATCAAGGTTGGTATAACTCAGGCCAGAAGAGGTGAGGAAACCTGCATATGTCTGAGAAGTTATTCAATGACGTATGTAAAGTGTCTGAGACGGCGATGGACTCACCATCTGTCACGTTGGCACTTAATCTTCGATGAAAAGTGTGTGTTGTTATTACAACACCTCTGCCTACCCCTTCGGGGAATACAGGCGTGAGCATATGTTTGTACATACATACATACATACATATGTTCACGCCTGTATCCCATGGGGGTAGACAGAGACCACCGTTTGCCACATGCTACGATCCTTACATACTTCTTTCGCTTCATCCACATTCATGCATCTCTTCATACACTTTCTTCGGTTACGAGTGCTCCGAATTTGACCTTTCTGTAAAATACTATTAATTTGGTCATAGTAGTTGTTCCTTGGACGTCCTCTACCGACTCTTCCGCTCACATTCGCTCTATAAATTCCTTTCAATGTATGTTTATAAGCAAAGATCGGTCATCAAGGTACTGATATTAATATGGATTATTATATGTTGTTCTAGTGCGAAGATAAAAGCTACTCTCCGCGGTGGAACGTGTCGAGCGTGGCGAGGTCGGTGAGCGAGTCGCTGGGGAGCTTCCCCCCCGCACTCAGAGACACTCTGCGGTTCTTCGCTAAATCCAAAATGGGCTCAGCACATGTCTTAGCACAATAATATATTGATCAAATTTAACTGTTGTTTTTATTCATTGAATCTGAGTCACTATTTGAATTTACGTAAGATGATTTCATATGAGAGGAGCTCGTGTCACAGTTGCTATTGCGCATATCATTCGATCAGGATGGAATTCGTGAATCATAACATGAATTGCACCTAAGTGTCATTTCGATAATGAATCATATTCGGATCACATTATGATTCTCACAAAGTGGCCTTTTTAGACCTGCTGAATAAATATATAAATTTTCATTGGGCGGGATTAATATTTCTACCATTCAATAATAATTGAGAAAAAATTAACCAACATGAACATATGCTCACGCCTGTATTCCCCGAAGGGTAGGCAGAGGTGTTGTAATCACAACACCCACTTTTCACACAAGATGATTGAGTACCAATGTGACAGATGGTGAGTCCATCGCCGTCTCAGACACTTTACATACGTCATTGAATTACTTTTCAGACATATGCAGGTTTCCTTCACCGTAAAGCACGTGGTGTGAAATCACTGTACATACGTTTTTAGAAAAACTCATTGGTACAGGCCCCGCTGGGATTCGAACTTGCGTAGCAGGCGACTGCTCAAACCTCAAGGCCACCACGGCTCCTCTTATCTCAATAATATCTTTATTTCCCTAATAGGGACCATAAAAAAGCATATTGTATCTTTTCTTCCTTTATTCACCCTCCATGCAAAGTAGATATAAACATTATAGAATCGTTCTGTTGCACTTCATATTCCAGTTCACCAAACAACTCCCAATCTGCATCGTTTATCAGAACCAAAATGCCTGGTCTCACCGAGTCACCCTGGGAACAGAAAAAATGTTTTAAGCACCTCATAAACGGGTTTAACTGTAAAAAATTGTTAAAGGCTGTCTGTTTAAATGGCTAGTTAAAAAATGTTTTTACACAATACATGATGTTATGGACGATCTCATGCAGATATAATATGTATATATATGTGAACAATTAGAAAAATAATTATAAATTCTAGTTCTTAATTACGTATATGACGTTGTAAATCTATTTATTTACAATAAACACGATATACACAATACACACACAGATAATGTCTCTCTATTCTATTTATCGGCGATATACACAATAAATATGGGAATTCAAAATTATTCGTACTACCGGTGGAAGCCAACTAAAAAAAATGGCGCGGGCGGCATGCGGGGGGAGGACGCCGCGTCACTCGCTCGTCCGCGTCGCGGCATAGGCCGGTTTTAGGCGGCTTGCTCGGGAGTGCTCGGTATGTGCAGGGGAAGGCGACGCTCGATCGGGTCGCATAGGCTCAGTGCCTTACGGTAGCACCTACCCATCCGAGATACTTCGCTACACGTAATATATTTTGAAGTGTGCAATAAAGAATGATGTATATAATGAAAAATAAATGCTGATATGTTTAATATGTTGTTAAAATGTAACTGCAGTACTTAATTAGATAATTAAGTTAATATTTACATGCCCTAAAATTGGGTGAAATATGTGATTCTTGTAACCTTTAATAACACCTACCCTTTGTACCATATTTCATGTGAATAAATATTATTTCTATTTCTATTTCTAGGCAAAATATTTGGCAGCGCATATTAGCAACTTCTTAGCTCTGATGCATGAAGCATTTCAATCAGTTGGTCACTCTTCAATTAAGTCAAAGTAAAGAAATATATATGCTCACGCCATCCCAGAAGGGGTAAGCAGATTCAAAAAATTCAAAATTCAAAATATCTTTATTTCATTAGACTTCTTACAAAGTACTTTCAATCGCAGAAGGACACAAAATACATTATACATGATTATAAATGTTACCACCGGGTTCGGAAGGTTGCTTTTGTTGACAAGAACCCGGCAAGAAACTCAACAATTACTCTTTTAAAAAAATATATATTATGCAATGTTTTTGGTTACAGTATTTATATCTCATGAATATAAGCCCATGGGACACAGGTCAAATGATCAATTGTCAAATATAATAACTGAAATATTACAAATATTTGTGAGCATGGCAAATTCCAGCCAGTCAAAGCAAAGGTGTTGTAACAACACCCACATTTCACAGAATATGATTAAGTGCCAACGTGACAGAGGGTGAGTCCATCGCCGTCTCAGCCACTATACATACGTCATTGAATTACTTCTCAGACATATGCAGGTTTCCTCAAGATGTTTTCCTTCACCATAAAGCACGTGGTGTGAAATCACTGTACATAAGATTTATTAGAAAAACTCATTGGTACAGGCCCTGCTGGGATTCGAACTTGTGTCGCTTGCGTAGCAGGTGACTGCTCAAAACTCGAGGCCACAACGGCTCTTTTGCACACAAAATTTCATACAAATTGTTCCAGTGGCTTCCGAGGAGCTTGTCAAAAAAGACCGCTGTACGAGAATGTTATGTATTAGACTTATTTTACCTGTAAAAATAATTCCGGTCTTTCTCTCAACATGTTGTCTTTTATCCAAATCAATAATTCCTTTATGGTCCATTTATCATTTTGGCAATCTGGCATATATTTTTTCAGTGCTGGTAACTCAACTTCTCTCTTCTTTATTTTGTCAAATAACAACTCCGCACCGCCACCAAACTGTACTGATATTGTCAATGTGTCTGCCATTGGGATATCCTGAAATTTATCACAACTAAATACAAAAGAGGGAATGTTGATCACTCAAGTCACAGTGTTGACGTAAACGCAGAGTTGTATAGGATCGAAACAGCGCCATCTGACAGCTCACGGATTGCACTACTTTGATATACAAATCTGCGTTTGTGTTTAACAATGAGTTTTTCTAAAAAACTTATATGCAGTTATTTCACACCACGTGCTTTACGGTGAAAGAAAACATCGTGAGGAAACTTGCGTATTTCTGAGAAGTAATTCAAAGACGTATGTATAGTGCCTGAGACGGCGATGGACTCACCATCTGTCACGTTGGCACTTAATCAAATTCGGTGATATGTGGGTGTTGTTACAACACCTCTGGTAACATTTATAATCATGTATAATGTATTTTGTGTCCTTCTGACGATTTGAAAGTACTTTGTAAGAAGTCTAATCAAATAAAGATATTTTGATTTTGATTTTGATTCTGCTTACCCCTTCGGGGACTCTTCTGGGATGGCGTGAGCATATATATATATATATATATAAATAAAATTTAAATTAGTAAACTATTATTAAAATTACCTATGAATGTGAATGGAAACGAGCAGGCGGATGATGAAGACAAATTGAAATATAAATAGCCTATATTCCTTCCTCTATATATATACTATAAATAAAATGTGACTAAATGAAATTAATTACAGACTTCTGCACTAAAAACGAATACTATAAGATTTCTGCTACATACGTTACGTTCAATGTGTGCGCAGTAATACTAATTATTTATTCATTAAAGCCCTTGAATATTATTGATCATATTTTCTTAAATTTTTCTAGGTTATGTTTTTGTTTGGTTGATTAGTGATTGATTACAATTTGACACTGACATTTGTGTTGTGACTTTTGACAGCTTTCACGAGAACAGAAACTTTTATTTTGGTTTGATTGGCGAAATTGTGGCAACACCGCAGAAGCCATAAACAAAAAGTGAACTGATTTCCGTGAGTAGTGATGAGAAACGACTTTTTTTAATCGTTTACACGAGCTTATTCTCGACAATCACTTGACATTATAGACATTGGCGGAATAGCTATATTCAAGCTTAACGCATTTAATTAAATAAAAAAATAAAAGGAAATATTTTTTATTTTTTAATAATAATTAGGCCATGAAGTTGAATCAAAATGTCTTGACAATTAATTTATTGAAAAATATCTTAATATACGGAACAGTACTACTTATGTCTAGCTAATTATAAATAATAATTTTGACTCCATTTTATATTTAATTTAATTGTTAAATAACGATACCCCTCCTTGCGTCATCCTTAAAAGTGGGCCGGTATTTCTGTAGCAACCTACTCGATTACAGTGGAACTATAACGTAACAATATTATAATTGAACAGTGTCATTTGTCTACAAATCCTTAAATTTTTTTGATAAAAATCAGTTCAAATTACACACCCCTGTATGCGTTGTGGTAACGGAGGGTGGTTTACACGTACACAAATTGTCCCAGTAATTGGCTGACTGACTGACTTTGATGTGAATTGATAGTAAAAAAACGAGACAGGGATGTCTTGGGTTTGACAAGGATAGCGTATAATTTTTTTGAAATAGTTGTTTTAAGGTTAGAAGTCAAAAATATCCTTATTACATAAGACTTTTTACAAAGTACTTTCAAATCGTCAGAATGACATAATTATACAGGTTTATACATGATACCGCCAGGTTCGGAAGGTTGCTTTTACTGAGAAGAACCTGATTTTGAACCTAATTGATTGACGTACCCACAAGAGCCGTCGCGAATTATGATCGCTGACCTTGAATACGCAGAAGTCATTTTATAGGGCTATCTCTGTAGATGACAGACATTTTAAATTGAACTTGGCTAATTCTACAGCATTATTGGTGTCATGAGAGCCGTGGTGGCCTTGAGGTATGAGCAGCCTGCTACGCAAGCGACGCAAGCTCGAATCCCAGCGGGGCCTGTACCAATGAGTTTTTCAAAAAAACTTATGTGCAGTGATTTCACACCACGTGCTTTACGGTGAAGGAAAACATCGTGAGGAAACCTGCATATTTCTGAGAAGTAATTCAATGACGTATGTAAAGTGTCTGAGACGGCGATGGACTCACCATCTGTCACGTTGGCACCCAATCATCTTGTGCGAAAAGTGGGTGTTGTAATAACAACACCTCTGCCTAACCCTTCGGGAAATAAGGCGTGAGCATATGTATTATTGGTGTCATCCATCAAACCAGTTGCGAAGGCACTAGCAGTGTATTTTTTATTTTATTAAACTCATGTGTAGTCCGTCCCTGTGTCTGTCACTCATTATAAAACGTAAAGGATACGTGCCCTACTCTTTTCGCTTCGCGCCCCTGTTTATTGCTAAAGAGTAAGCATAGTCGGACGCATTATTTGGAAGTTTTCATTTTGAACACCTTTGAGAACATATTAGAAGGGAATGCAGTAATAGAGGGAGAGGAAAGACCTTACAGTTACAGAATGTGTATAACAGTTTATAATAATTTACCAGAGATATGGAAATCATTACATATATAAAAAATTAATCTTACCTTATATAACCTAGTCTCAAAATGTTACTATTGTATTTCAGAATTCCTTACGGATTCTATAAAACCTTAAGTAATTAATATTATACATACATATGTTCACACCTGTATTCCCCGAAGGGGTAGGCAGAGGTGTTGTAATAACAACACCCACATTTCGCCGAATGTGATAAAGTGCGATCGTGACAGAGGGTGAGTCCATCGCCGTCTCAGACACATTACATACGTCATTGAATTACTTCTCAGAAATATGCAGGTTTCCTCACGATGTTTTCCTTCACTTTATAGCACGTGGTTTGAAATCACTGCACATATGTTTTTTAGAAAAACTCATTGGTACAGGCCCCGCTGGGATTCGAACTTGCGTCGCTTGCGTAGCAGACGATTGCTCTAACCTCAAGGCCACCACGGCTCTAATAATAAATTACAATTGAGCGTTTAAGGTGAACAGTAAAACTGGTAACGCTTCTCTTTAATCTCGTCCCACTGTACCAAAGTTGCCCCTAAGGGATTGTGTTAGGTACCTAAGGCTTGATAATGACATTACCTCTTGGGCCCAACCATGAGCTCTTATTGCAATGTTAGTTCAGCTGTGTGACAGTGACAGATATATACACCTCATATACATCTGTCTCATAATGAGAGTAAACCTATCATGGTAATGAGAGGTCGTGGTAAGGCCCCAGGGCGCGTTTGCTATTGATAGAAAACGTTAGCATTACGAGCTTAAATTCACTGATGCATTGATTTTTAAGGAGGAAGGGCATACGGGATCTTTCGTTCGAATGTCAGACATGCCCTATTGGGGACTGTACGACAATATATAGCAATTATAAGGAGTGCCTTTATAAGAAATGCCTTTGCTTGCGGCGGCGTCAGGATGACGGGTCGCTCACTTTCCTCTATAATGGTTCAGGAGGGCGATGGCTGGCATTCACGTCATACTTGTGAACAGGTGCTGCTAGTGGGGGCTGGTCATCTCAAGCTACACAATTATTCGTAGTAATTATTTTTAGTTAAAAATTTTTTTAATCGACTTTTGTGCACTGGAACTGTGTCCATGGGCTTATATATATTTTTTATGATTTATATTGTATTACTCAAAGTTGTATTTTTTTTTTAAAAGAGTAATTACTGAGTTTCTTGCCAGGTTCTTCTCAGTAAAAGCAACCTTCCGAACCTGGCGGTATCATGTATAATCCTATGTAATCGTGTCTTTCTGACGATTTGAAAGTACTTTGTAAAAAGTCTAATCGAATAAACATATTTTTGAATTTGATTTGCCGGTATGAAAAATGATGGTAAAACGCGTGAATGAAGTATAGGCCTATTCTGCTTAGGTCTATCCTGTATCTGTGTGTGTGTGGCATTTCATATTTGTACTCTAGATTCCTAACTGCTAGAAAGCTTATATGTAAACTGTGTTCACGGTAAGGCTTTCAGGGATCTTAACGCCATCTATCGGTTGATAGAGCTAACAATTATTGTCAGAAAATCGGTATGAAATTAAATAAATATTACATTTTAAAGATAATAAACATCGGTTCATTGTCTGAGTGAAAAATAAACTCTACCATTTCCGTGAAATGGGAAAACCCTCTGGCATCCCTCTCTCTACGGTCTCTCTCGCACACAGTGTTACAAGGAACAAGGAAAGATGGACGCCCGGCCCTTGGAGGTGACATACCATACTCCTCGTATTATACATAAACTAACCACGGACTAAAACAATGTCCATATATAAAATAAATAAAAATAAATAAATGATCTTTATTGCTTTTTAGTACTTAAACAAAATATAATAAAATTACAAAACAAAAAAAAAAAAAATATATAAGGCCTTTTAAAAGTAAGGGGACATGGCTCAGCCTGTGCTGCCCGTAAATTTAATTACGTTTAGCGCTGATTTTCAGCCACTCCCGTTCCCTTAGATATTGTGCGGGAACATTGGGAAGAGGGCCATGATGGGAGGTGTTGTGTACGTAATATAATACTCAGAGAACAGCTATATATACTAGCTGTGCCCGGCAAACGTTGTATTGCCATATTTTTGGGGTGGACTACCCCTAACATTGAGGGGGATGAAAAATAGATGTTGGCCGATTCTCATAGATACCGGATAAGCACAAAAAAAATCATCAAAATCGGTCAAGCCGTTTCGGAGGAGTATGGCAACGAAAACTGTGACACGAGAATTTTATATATTAGATATATACATATCCTCACGCCATCCCAGAAGGGGCAAGCGGAGGTTTTGTAACAACAACACCCATATTTCACCGAATATGTTTAAGTGTCAACGTGACAGAGGATAACGTCATTGAATTATTTCTCAGTAACGTCATTGAATTATTTCTCAGTAACGTCATTGAATTATTTCTCAGTAACGTCATTGAATTATTTCTCAGTAACGTCATTGAATTATTTCTCAGTAACGTCATTGAATTATTTCTCGTATGCAGGTTTACATACATACATACATATGCTCACGCCTGTATTACCCGAAGGGGTAGGCAGAGGTGTTGCAATAACAACACCCACTTTTCACACAAGATGATTAAGTGCCAACGTGACAGATGGTGAGTCCATCGCCGTCTCAGACACTTTATATACGTCATTGAATTACTTCTCTGAAATATGTAGGTTTCCTCACGATGTTTTTCGTCACTATACATATTGTTATAGAAAAACTCATTGGTACAGACCCTGCTGGGATTCGGACTTGCGTCGCTTGCGTAGCAGGCGACTGCTCAAACCTCAAGGCCACCACGGCTCTTACTATGTCCATCCCTTTTAAAATCCATATCATAGGAAGATATGGAATTACTTTTAAACCAAGAACTTTCATAATATATATGTTTGGTAATAAGTTTGAAATTTACAGACAGACAGGTTGATTTCAAGGATGTTATCTATCCTGTCACATTCATTTTCTTTTTATGTGACGTCATTCTAATTCCAATATGGCGTTGTATCCAAGATGGTGGACAAGGTAATTTTTCTGCACTACCACAGGATATATCTAATGAATAAGCACTCAAGCTTGTTTCCAAACCAGATTTTTTTAACCATTAATTGATTTCAAACGCTTTCCTTAAAATTATTACTTTTTTGGAATGATGCGCGATCAATTAGCGCCAAGAATCTCATGTTTTCTGCCCGAGTTTATATAAATACTAATATTATAATTCTGTGTTAGAAAGATCATTAATCGAAGAAGGCTTTAAAGCTTTATAACATCACGCTGCGACCATTGGAGCGAAGTATCGATTAAAAACGTCACAAAACCGGGACAAACTGTCACCAAGTAACATTGTTTTAATTGTTAATCATACGCGAGTAAAACCGCAAGGCACATCTAGTCCTAAATATCAATTCAATTCAAAATATCTTAAATACAAAGTACTTTCAAATCGTCATAAGGACACAAAATACATTATACATGATTATAAATGTTACCACCGGGTTCGGAAGGTTGCTTTTGTTGACAAGAACCCGGCAAGAAACTCAACAATTACTCTTTAAAAAAAATATATATTATATAATGTTCTTGGTTACAGTATTTATATCTCATGAATATAAGCCCATGGACACAGTTCAAACGCTCAATTGTCAAATATAATAACTAAAATATTACAAATATTTGTGAGCATGGCAAATTCCAGCCAGTCAAAGCAAAGATCAAACTAAGATTAATTAATTGTAGCAAAAGTACAGTGCCAATGGGATTATTTACAAGAATTTTCCGACAAAGATACATCCCAGGGTTCCTTATCACAAATATAATCACTTACTGTATAATATCCTTTTTTGAGCAAAACTGCTTTGATGGTCTCTTTAAATTTATATCAGAAATGGGACCTCCATTTTCCAACCCTTAGTAGATTCGGGAACGCAATATTGAACTGGTATACTACCTTACACTACCTCAGTAAGCGTTCGTCACTCGTAGGGAGCGTGCGCGTTACCCTCCCTCACCAACCCCTGAAAATTCACTGAAAATCACTAATATCCCCGAATTCTGACACAAAAGCTTAAATAATATTTCCAAGTGTCCCATTCCTGTGTTTTGTGTATTCAGAGGCGTTTAATATTGTGCGTTTGAACATTCTACGAGTACGGACAAAATGGCGTATTCCTAGCTGAAAATAATACTTTTCAGGCTTCGAATAAAGTCATCTGTGCTGAAATACAGCAAAGGATATTAAGGTAGGTAGTTTTATGATCTATACATATCTATATCTGGATGTGTCTGTTTGCAATTCCAAAATAACAGCTTCTCACTAAATGTATATGAAAGTATATACGGTATTGACTTAAAAACAGCTCTCTCTTCTCTCTGTCTGTCAGTCATTCTGTCTGTTTGTCCCGGGTAATGTTGCAATGAGTAACTTTAATGCTTTTTAAATAAAAGCGATTTGAGCTCCTCGGGTCAACCATGAAATTAATTATACGCGGATAAAACCACTGCCACAGCTAGCTAAGTTTAAAAAATAAAATAAATATGCTCACGCCATCCCAGAAGGGTGCCCGAGCTTGTTGTAACAACACCCATATTTCACCGATTTGGTCAAATGCCAACATGACAGAGGGTGAGTCCATCGCCGTCTCAGGCACTATACATACGTCTTTGAATCACTTCTCAGACATATGAGACGTGTTATAAAATCACAGTACATAAGTTTTTAGAAAATCTCATTGGTACAGACCTCGCTGGGATTCGATCTTGCTTCGCTTACGTAGCAGGCGACTACTCTAACCCCGCCACGACCAGCTTTATAGAGTTTGATAGTTTTAAAATCTAATGTTTTTGACAAGGTAATATTGAGATTTTTAATAATGATGCTTGTAACTAAACTAAACAGTATTTCTATCAAAGATATAAATATAATGAGTGTGAAATTATATGATGATTTATTATAACTAACGGTTACTAAAAGTTACGACTAAGTTTGTAGGTCATACTTAACTTAAGTATCGTAGTACCACGTATATTTCTTTAATGGCGCATAAGAAGTGA
Source organism: Watsonalla binaria (assembly GCA_929442735.1). NCBI lineage: Eukaryota > Metazoa > Arthropoda > Insecta > Lepidoptera > Drepanidae > Watsonalla > Watsonalla binaria. Next base: position 421,999 of record OV838948.1, on the reverse strand, counting down.
ACTAATAAAAAGATAGACTCACCTTGTGAACACAACACTACAATAGAGCAGTGTCATTTGGCTGCTATCTTCTGTAAGGTGGAGGTACTACAGACAGCTCTGTAAACCTCACTCACCTTGTGAACACAACACTACAATAGAGCAGTGTCATTTGGCTGCGATCTTCTGTAAGGTGGAGGTACTACAGACAGCTCTGTAAACCTCACTCACCTTGTGAACACAACACTACAATAGAGCAGTGTCATTTGGCTGCTATCTTCTGTAAGGTGGAGGTACTACAGACAGCTCTGTAAACCTCACTCACCTTGTGAACACAACACTACAATAGAGCAGTGTCATTTGGCTGCGATCTTCTGTAAGGTGGAGGTACTACAGACAGCTCTGTAAACCTCACTCACCTTGTGAACACAACACTACAATAGAGCAGTGTCATTTGGCTGCGATCTTCTGTAAGGTGGAGGTACTACAGACAGCTCTGTAAACCTCACTCACCTTGTGAACACAACACTACAATAGAGCAGTGTCATTTGGCTGCGATCTCCTGTAAGGTGGAGGTACTACAGACAGCTCTGTAAACCTCACTCACCTTGTGAACACAACACTACAATAGAGCAGTGTCATTTGGCTGCGATCTCCTGTAAGGTGGAGGTACTACAGACAGCTCTGTAAACCTCACTCACCTTGTGAACACAACACTACAATAGAGCAGTGTCATTTGGCTGCGATCTTCTGTATGGTGGAGGTACTACAGACAGCTCTGTAAACCTCACTCACCTTGTGAACACAACACTACAATAGAGCAGTGTCATTTGGCTGCGATCTTCTGTATGGTGGAGGTACTACAGACAGCTCTGTAAACCTCACTCACCTTGTGAACACAACACTACAATAGAGCAGTGTCATTTGGCTGCGATCTTCTGTAAGGTGGAGGTACTACAGACAGCTCTGTAAACCTCACTCACCTTGTGAACACAACACTACAATAGAGCAGTGTCATTTGGCTGCGATCTTCTGCACGAAGATACAGTCCCAAGATGCTCAGCTCTGAATTTCCCTCTAATGTCTGAAATAGGTACTTAGCTATTTTATTCATAGTACTTCCATCATTATCTCCGTGGCCTTATCCCATTAATTGTTGGGGTCGGCACTTGATTCAACCCGATGTGGCTCCATGTTAGTCGCAATCAACTTATTAACTCCTTGTCCGTTATGTGCGCCTGGTACTTCGTGTACCATATTATCTCCCTGGCCTTATCACATACATTGTTGGGGTCGGCACTTGATTCAACCCGATGCCATCTGACCTTTGCAGCCCTTATTACGAGGAAAATCGTTGATCTGGGTTAAACACAGGTGTCAGACTTCCTTAGGCTTCCGACTGACCTGTTACGATTGCGAAAGATGTTAAATTCCGACGGACAGCGTAACGGGCGGTCATCCATCCAACTCCTGCATCGAATGCATACATATACTCACGCCTGTATCCCATGGGGGTAGGCAGAGACCACCGTTTGCCATATGATACGATCCTTACATACTTCTTTCGCTTCATCCACATTCAGTCATCTCTTCATACACTTTCTTCGGTTACGAGTGCTCCGAATTTGACCTTTCTGAAAAATACTATTAATTTGGTCATAGAAGTTGTTCCTTGTATGCGCAATAGCAACTGTGTCACGAGCCCCTCGTCCATTCCATCGTCATCCATCGTCATTAATATGTCGTCAGCGTCTCCGTCATACTCGTACATGTGTGGATCTCTAAAGAGTCTTTGATTGATGTCCTTAACTCGATATTTAATCGAATTCATATCGGTTCCGGGGAACTCATATATTATGCGGTACGCCACTATTCGGTTACTGACACTAGCCTAGTTATAATGTCTTTTTGTGATTACAAATGAACAACTTTTTTTCTAAATGCAGCATCATCGTCCCTGGCCTTATCCCATACATTGTTGGGGTCGGCACTTGATTCAACCCGATGTGGCTCCATGTTAGTCGCAATCAACTTATTAACTCCTTGTCCGTTATGTGCGTCTGGTACTTCGTGTACCATATCATCATCGTCCCTGGCCTTATCCCATACATTGTTGGGGTCGGCACTTGATTCAACCCGATGTGGCTCCATGTTAGTCGCAATCAACTTATTAACTCCTTGTCCGTTATGTGCGTCTGGTACTTCGTGTACCATATCATCATCTCCCTGGCCTTATCCCATACATTGTTGGGGTCGGCACTTGATTCAACCCGATGTGGCTCCATGTTAGTCGCAATCAACTTATTAACTCCTTGTCCGTTATGTGCGCCTGGTACTTCGTGTACCATATCATCATCTACTTGGCCTTATCCCATACATTGATAGGGTCAGCACTTGATTCAACCCGATGTGGCTCCATGTTAGTCACAATCAACTTATTAACTCCTTGTCCGTTATGTGCGCCTGGTACTTCGTGTACCATATCATCATCGTCCCTGGCCTTATCCCATACATTGTTGGGGTCGGCACTTGATTCAACCCGATGTGGCTGATCACCTGATTTTTATACGAAGCGACTGCCATCTGACCTTCGCAAGCCCTTTAACGAGGAAAATCTGTGATCTGGGTTTAACCAGTTGTCAGACTATTTTAGGCCTCCGACCGACCTGTAACGATTGCTAAAGATGATAAATTGTCAACCGGAACCGACGGCTTAACGTGCTCTCCGAGGCACGGAGGGAACTCGGGCGGTCACCCATCCAATTACTGACTAGGGTTAGGGTTGCTTAATTTCGCTGATCGAATGATATCGTCCTTGCATTGGCAGATAGTGTTGGATAGTTCATTCATCGAGGAAGGCTTCAGGCTTTATAACATCACGCTGCGACCAATAGGAGCGAAGTTTCAATGGAAAATGTTACCAACGCGAAAAAAACACTTATTAGTGTTGTTGTATATTGTTTCTTATAATCCTACGCGGGTAAAACCAGAAAGTAGACATAAAAAAAAATTAAATGACAAGGACCCTCTCCCTTGTCTCTGACTCGGACTTGTTTTTTTTTTCAATAAATCTCAAGGAGCAAAGGTTTTCAATTGAAACTCAATTTGTGGCCCAAATGCTTGCCTCACCCCTTCGTGTAACCTTTCTTAACGGTCCATTGAGATACAGATACTAGATGTGACACAAGATAGCGAAAACAAGAGATAAAAATGTATGAAGGTAATATTGTAAATTTTACCACTTTAAGAACACGTTTTTAACGTCGTCGCTTGACCTTGCGTAGGCGTAAAACTTCCTACATTCGTCGCTTGGGGCGCTTTTTATCGTTCCCATACAACATGAGGAAAATACGCAGACGATATCGACGACGTAAAACCATGTAAAAATCTACTTGGGGCAAAGATCATTGAATAGTCTACGTTACGCGATTATGTAGTGAACTCTTTCGAATTTCGTTATATAAGCACAATGTTTTTTTCCTTATAAGGTAAAAACGTGCGAGTGCCGAGGTGTTGGTCACGTTCATAGGCTGCAGTAGCTTACCATCAGGTATTATTTATAAGGTAGTCAACGCGCGAGTGCCACCCTTGGTGTTGGTCACGTTCATAGCCTGCAGTAGCTTACCATCAGGTATTATTTATAAGGTAGTCAACGCGCGAGTGCCACCCTTGGTGTTGGTCACGTTCATAGGCTGCAGTAGCTTACCATCAGGTATTATTTATAAGGTAGTCAACGCGCGAGTGCCACCCTTGGTGTTGGTCACGTTCATAGGCTGCAGTAGCTTACCATCAGGTATTATTTATAAGGTAGTCAACGCGCGAGTGCCACCCTTGGTGTTGGTCACGTTCATAGGCTGCAGTAGCTTACCATCAGGTATTATTTATAAGGTAGTCAACGCGCGAGTGCCACCCTTGGTGTTGGTCACGTTCATAGGCTGCAGTAGCTTACCATCAGGTATTATTTATAAGGTAGTCGACGCGCGAGTGCCACCCTTGGTGTTGGTCACGTTCATAGGCTGCAGTAGCTTACCATCAGGTATTATTTATAAGGTAGTCAACGCGCGAGTGCCACCCTTGGTGTTGGTCACGTTCATAGCCTGCAGTAGCTTACCATCAGGTATTATTTATAAGGTAGTCAACGCGCGAGTGCCACCCTTGGTGTTGGTCACGTTCATAGGCTGCAGTAGCTTACCATCAGGCGGACGCTCGCTTGATGTAGCGTAAATAAATCTCATCTTATAAAATTCAATATTTGACTGACTTTTGACATCCTAAGCCGCTGATCCTAGAGACATACAATTTTGAGAGCGTGTTCATTATGTAGTCAAAGTCAAAAATATCTTTATTCGATAACACTTTTTACAAAGTACTTTAAAATCGTCAGAATGACATAATTATACAGTATTATACATGATACCGCCAGGTTCGGAAGGTTGCTTTTACTGAGAAGAACCTGGCAAGAAACTCAGAAATTTCTCTTTGAGAATATATTATACAATTTAAAGAATACAAAATAAATAATTTAAGAAACGTACGCTCATGTACAAAGTTCCAATGCACAAATGTCGATAAAAATTAACATAACTATAAATCTAGTACATCTACTTTTAACTAAATGCGTAGCTTGAGATGACCATGTATATATATATATATAGATTGGTTTTCATAAATTCCACCCCCAAATGGGGATTTAAAGTCTGCATGTGAAGCGTTACTGTCATTCAGACGAATTTGCTAGTAAACTAGAAGCAACTACGCTCATGACATTTCCAGTTACTATACAATATTTTATATCTGTGATAGTTTATTGAATTTTGCACCCTAACTATTAAAGTATAGAGTGCAATTTGTATTAGGTGCTCAGGGTATATGTAGGGTGTGCGGTAATCTAATAACATAGGGTTTTTAGAGTAATTCGCTTTAATAATTCATAAAATAGGGGTTCCGTGATAACATTACCGATTCTTGATTTTTGAAATGTCAAATGTACTTTGACAAATTGGCTGGCGTCGGGTACTCTAAGTACTTAATATGCTTAGGGTCTCGTATCAAAATGGTAAAAAATATGTTAAATAAGTAATTTTTATTAAGTAACTAATAAGTAATTAAAAACTAATTACAAGTAGAAAACTTGGCCCAAATCTGTGTCTCTCGGGATCGTGCCAAGAAGGCTGGCAGCATTGCCACGTTGAATAGCAATGATGATTCTCTGAGCGAGGTAACCCCAGCCCGCTTGTCACGAGAAGCTTCTACCAGACGACGTGCAACCTCTTTGAAAAGTTGATGAGCATCTGGACCCCAAGGCCTCAGAGTTTCAACCGCAAACGCAGAAAATATGTATCAGTGACCATTGCAAGCATATTTCCGGCGCTTAAATAAGTTATTTCTAAAAAAAATACACATACATATACTCACGCCTGTATTTCCCGAAGGGGTAGGCAGAGATGTTGTATAATAACATACACTTTTCACACAAGATGTCAAATTCAATTTCAAAAATATCTTTATTCGATTAGACTTTTAACAAAGTACTTTCAAATCGTCAGAATGCCATAATTATACAGTATTATACATGATACCGCCAGGTTCGGAAGGTTGCTGTTACTGAGAACCTGGCAAGGAACTCAGTAATTACTCTTTTAAAAAAATATTATACAATATGTGAGTACATCGCCGTCTCAGCCACTATGCATACGTGTTTGAATTACTTCTCAGAAATATGCAGGTTTCCTCACGATGTTTTCCTTCACCGTAAAGCACGTGGTGTGAAATCACTGTACATAAGTATTTAGAAAAACTCATTGGTACAGGCCCCAAAAACCCTAAGGTCACTAGGGCTCTTGGCTTATTTGAATATTTATTATCCATTCTGTCTGATTTACAATATCCATTGTACGTACATAATAACTTTATTTTTAATTTAACAGTAACTTTTATATACAATGTTTCCACCGGGATGAACAGGAAAAGCTTTTTTCCATACCCCATAAAACATGCTCATATGTTGCTGAATACGGTGTAATTCTCTGGGGGACTTTGAACGGAAAGTTGGCAACATTACATTATGGTAGAATTTGGTAGATATTTAGACATAGGTACTATACCTTTAAACGAGCAATTCTTGTATATGAATAGTAATCTGAAACTCGGAAACGGCTCCAACGATTTTCATGTGTGTAAGGGGATTCAGGGGCCAGAAATTAATCTAGCTAGGTTTCATTTTTGAAAACATCGATTTGACCATGTTTTCAGGCACTGAAAAACTCACACAATATCATTACAATACGATAGTAAATATCGCCGACATCTGTCAAGTTATGGTAGCTCAGACGCGAGGCTTCCATCTTACGGGGCGATAACGATACTAGAGTACCACGGGACGAGACTGACGGACACCGGATTTTTTTTTTTTCAGAACGTTAAGTTAATATAGCTCTTAAGTTACATAAATAAATCAGTCACGTGACATATGTCATTCCCGTACATTTTGTATCGTTGCTACTAGCGAAGCGGGCCAAACCGGGCCTTGAACCCGGTCCCTTGTGAGCGTCAGGCCAACTCACCAAGCATATACCAACAAGTCAGTAAAATAGCATATGGTAATGAAATACTATGGGCTCATATTCATGAGATATAAATACTGTAACCAAAAACATTGTATAATATATATTTTTTTAAAAGAGTAATTGTTGAGTTTCTTGCCGGGATCTTGTCAACAAAAGCTACCTTCCGAACCCGGTGGTAACATTTATAATCATGTATAATGTATTTTGTGTCCTTCTGACGATTTGAAAGTACTTTGTAAGAAGTCTAATCAAATAAAGATATTTTTGATTTTGATTTTTGATTTTATGGCGCTGTAGTCTGTACATAACTAAATACATAAGCCATATGGAAGAACATTAAAGTTATATAATCGATTATTGACTAAAGATGATAGGTATTCATCATCACTATGGCATATTTAATTGTAGGATAATGTTATTTTGTCAACAGCCCCTTTATATGTATAGAAAGATAGTAATGTAGATACGTTTAACACCTTTGTATATATAAAAAGCGGATTAACTATCGGAAACATGCCATGTGCACTGGCTTTCAACATGTCATGTTGCATGAGGCACGATTTAATTGAAATTGCTAGTTATCAACCTGCTTTACAACTTAACAAAGGCTTTTCTATTTATTTATTTATTTAATTTAGACTTCCAACAAAGAATACATGGTTACATAATTACGTGCTGTAAATCAGTAACTAGCGGACCTCACGCGGTTTCACCCGTGTAGTTCTCGTTCCCCTGGGAGTACGGGGATAAAATAAAGCCTATGTTACTCGCTGATGATGTAGCTATACATTACTAAAAGATTTTTTCTAATCGGTCCAGTAGTTTCTCGCCGTTCCCACAGGAACGAGAAGCACGCGGGTGAAACCGGGAGACATCCGCTAGTACTTAATGTTAGTATAGAATATCTGGTTGACCGAGCTGTGCTCGGTTTCTTCTTCACACAAAACAAAATGAAAAAATACCGGTGACCGTCAGTCTCGTCCCGTGGTACTCTAGTTTCGTTATCGCCCCGTAAGCTGGAAGCCTCACGTCTGAGCTACCATAACTTGACAGATGTCGGCGAAATTTGCCGTCGTATTGTAATTATATTTTATGAACTTTTCAGTGCCTGAAAACATGGTCAAAACGATGTTTTCCATAAATGAAACCTAGCTAGATAATTTTTTTGCCCCTGAAATACTATACATGCAAAATTTCATGAAAGTCGTTGGAGCCGTTTCCGAGATTCAGATTCTATATATACAAGAATTGCTCGTTTAAAGATATAAGGTAACATTTTATGATATACAAGTTATGATCGTAAAAATTAGATTTTTTTTACCCGACATGGCGAAGCTAAAAGTAGATTTACCCTGATTTTCGTTTCGCCCTTGTTAGTAATATTTTCTACAGTCAAGTTCTAGTTTTATAAACTTATTTTAAGGGTAAAGGCTTTACGAAAAAACAGTTTCCCTTCCTAACGAAGTGACCGCATTTTCGCGGTTTAGCTAACATTGTAGTGACAGTACACTGCTGTATATAAAAAAAATATGTTCAATATATTTTACATCTGTGGCTTTGTTAATAACTCACTATAATGTAATCGCCTATCTGTTTCCTAATCTTCTTTTGTCTATGGATATTTTTTACAACTTCATGTTATCTATGAGCACGCTCTCTCTTCTTTTCTTGTTGCATATTTACACAGATATAAAACGGGGGCCTTGGGGTCCAGATGCTCATCAACTTTTCAAAGAGGTTGCACGTCGTCTGGTAGAAGCTTCTCGTGACAAGCGGGCTGGGGTTACCTCGCTCAAAGAATCAGCATTGCTATTCAACGTGGCAATGCTGCCAGCCTTCTTGGCACGATCCCGAGAGATACCGGTTTGGGACAAGTTTTCTACTTGTTATTAGTTTTTAGCTTTACTACTAGTAATTATTATTTTTGATATAAAACGAATATAAAATTTGTTTATCCATACAAAACTGTCCTGCATTTCGATTATATATCGCCCAAAACTAGATAGGCTGTCCTAGATCTAGATCTATCTGCTATCTGCTGTGCATTTTATAAGCCAAGTAAGCAATACCTACTCAAACCATATGCAAAAGAAGACGCGAAGGTCAGATGACGTACAAAAATATTGATTGCGACTAGGTAAAGAGCCGTGGTGGCCTCGGGGTTAGAGCAGTCGCCTGCTACGCAAGTTCGAATCCCAGCGGGGCCTGTACCAATAAGTTTTTCTAAAAAACTTACGTACAGTGATTTCACACCACGTGCTTTACGGTGAAGGAAAACATCGTGAGGAAACCTGCATATGTCTGAGAAGTAATTCAAAGACGTATGTATAGTGCCTGAGACGGCGATAGACTCACCATCTGTCACGTTGGCACTTAATCAAATTCGGTGAAAAGTGGGTGTTGTGATCACAACACCTCTGCCTACCCCTTCGGGGAATACAGGCGTGAGCATAAGTATGTATGTATGTATGATTGCGACCAACATGAAGCCACATCGGGTTGAATCAAGTGCCGACCCCAACAATGTATGGGATAAGGCCAGGGAGATGATGATATGGTACACGAAGTACCAGGCGCACATAACGGACAAGGAGTTAATAAGTTGATTGTGACTAACATGGAGCCAAATCGGGTTGAATCAAGTGCCGACCACAACAATGTATGGGATAAGGCCAGGGAGATGATGATATGGTACACGAAGTACCAGGCGCACATAACGGACAAGGAGTTAATAAGTTGATTGTGACTAACATGGAGCCACATCGGGTTGAATCAAGTGCCGACCCCAACAATGTATGGGATAAGGCCAGGGAGATGATGATATGGTACACGAAGTACCAGGCGCACATAACGGACAAGGAGTTAATAAGTTGATTGCGACTAACATGGAGCCACATCGGGTTGAATCAAGTGCCGACCCCAACAATGTATGGGATAAGGCCAGGGAGATGATGATATGGTACACGAAGTACCAGGCGCACATAACGGACAAGGAGTTAATAAGTTGATTGTGACTAACATGGAGCCACATCGGGTTGAATCAAGTGCCGACCCCAACAATGTATGGGATAAGGCCAGGGAGATGATGATATGGTACACGAAGTACCAGGCGCACATAACGGACAAGGAGTTAATAAGTTGATTGTGACTAACATGGAGCCACATCGGGTTGAATCAAGTGCCGACCACAACAATGTATGGGATAAGGCCAGGGAGATGATGATATGGTACACGAAGTACCAGGCGCACATAACGGACAAGGAGTTAATAAGTTGATTGCGACTAACATGGAGCCACATCGGGTTGAATCAAGTGCCGACCCCAACAATGTATGGGATAAGGCCAGGGAGATGATGATATGGTACACGAAGTACCAGGCGCACATAACGGACAAGGAGTTAATAAGTTGATTGTGACTAACATGGAGCCACATCGGGTTGAATCAAGTGCCGACCCCAACAATGTATGGGATAAGGCCAGGGAGATGATGATATGGTACACGAAGTACCAGGCGCACATAACGGACAAGGAGTTAATAAGTTGATTGTGACTAACATGGAGCCACATCGGGTTGAATCAAGTGTAAACTTAAAAGATAAACCACATTATTTTACCTTTGTTAATCTTTGGTAGAACATTGCTCGTGTTTGAAACCTTTATTAAAAGGGCCCTTACGAATACCTAACATTCTTCGGCTTTCCTTTTCCGTGAAAATGGCCGTGTTTAGTTTCTAAAAAAAATATCTATACAGTGTCACACAAAGAGCTTTCCTGTGAAGGAAAACATCGTGAGGATACCTGCATATGTCCGAGATGAAATTCAAAGACTTATTAATTGGTCTGATGCATTTTCACCCAACGATAAATACATAATAGGTAAATATTAATATATAAAGGTAAAATACTTTTTGAAAACAAGCTTTACTGATCTCATTTAGGATCTTGTCAGGATGACGGGTCGCTCACATCCCTCTATAATGGTTGAGGAGGTCAATGGCTGGCATTCACGTCATACTTGTGAACAGGTGCTGCTAGTGGGGGTTGGTCATCTCAAGCTACAGAATTACTTATTTTTTTATGATTTATATTGTATTACTCAAAATTGTAAAATTACTTATTTTTAAAAGAGTAATCACTGAGTTCCTTGCCAGGTTCCTCTCAGTAAAAGCAACCTTCCGAACCTGGTGGTATCATGTATAATACTGTGTAATCGTGTCTTTCTGAAGATTTGAAAGTACTTTGTTAAAAGTCTAATCGAATAAAGATATTTTGAATTGTTTTTCATTTGATACCCATACTGTGGTAGTGGAGAAATAATAACTAGTCCGCCATCTTGGATGATTCGCCATATTGGACATTATACTGACGTCACATAGCTAAACGTGCATTGTCATCGATATAGATAAATATAAATGTGTCTGTTTGTAATTCCAAAATTACAACTTTTGACTAAATACATAACATAAACGTATACACGGCACTGACGTAGAAAGACGTTTGTCCGGCTAATCTCCAACGGTTGGATTTGAACGGGACTTTCACTGACGGATAGCTAATGTATGATATGAATAACTTTTATAAATTTAAAAAAGAAATTAGGAATAAGATAAGAGCCGTGGTGGCCTTGGGGCTAGACCAGTCGCCTGGTACGCAAGCGACGCAAGTTCGGATCCCAGCGGGGCCTGTACCAATGAGCTTTTCTAAAAACTTATGTACAGTATACACATTTCACACCACGTGCTTTACGGTGAAGGAAAACATCGTGAGGAAACCTGCATATTTCTGAGAAGTAATTCAATGACGTATGTAAAGTGCCTGAGACGGCGATGGACTCACCCTCTGTCACGTTGGCACTTGATCGTATTCGGTGAAATGTGGGTGTTGTTACAACACCTCTGCTTACCCCTTCGGGGACCCTTTTGGGATGGCGTGAGCACATTTTTACCCATAAAATTAAGTCAGGGGGGCATAACTAGTACATAATAAGCATGAATGCCATATTTCAGCTCACTCGGTTAAGGATTTAAAATTCAGTCAGACACATGGACAAACATACTATATTGCAAGTCAATAAAAGCTTGTAATATTAATATTATGATGCAAATGGAACAAGGAAATGAAGTTAGGGCCGAAATGGATTAACGGAGTTATTCTCTTTCATATTTATTGGATTTGAAAACTTTATCATCCAATGTTTGATAAAGCCTGCATTAAACTTTGTTGGTCCTTGTGTTCAGGGTTCCGTAGGTCGAAAGAAAAAAGGAAAAATCTGAAATGAATCTATACAGATAAATAAAATTTAAGTGTCTGTTTGTAATTCCGAAATTTTTATTTTATTTATTTATTTACCATTTATACACCATCATTACAGATATGTAAACCTAATGCGATGGAATACACGCAATAATATTTTACTTTAGCAAAATTCTATTCTAATATATTTACACAACATTGTAGATCGAATCAAAAATAGTGTGATAAGAGACAGTTGCAAGTTGAAGAATGATGTGGTGACCAGAATTGAAAGATATATGTTGAGATGGTTTGGACATATTGAAAGGATGAGTGAAAGGCGATTAACGAAACACATTTATAGAGCGAATGTGACCGGAAGTGTCGGTAGAGGGCGTCCAAGGAACAACTACTATGACACAATTAATAGTATTTATCAGAAAGGTCAAATTCGGAGCACTCGTAACAGAAGAAAGTGTATGAAGAGATGCATGAATGTGGATGAAGCGAAAGAAATATGTAAGGATCGTAGCATGTGGCAAACGGTAGCAATATTGCGCAATATATATACAGTACACAATACATTGAATTATATACACAGCATATTATAACAATACAAACACAATCAAACATTCGCCTCGCAATACTCCAGACATGCCGACATGATCGTCTGCCATTCATCCGCTAACAAATCACACTCAGAGTGTGACTCCAAGAGAGCGTTGAGCGCAGAGAGAGAGCGTTGAGCGCAGAGAGAGTGCGAGGGACAGGAGTCTTGTCTTCAAACAGACGTAATGACGTAAACGGAGTTCTGTATGGGACTATCCGAGAGCTGACAGATGGCTCTGTTATCTCCCTGGCCTTATCCCATACATTGTTGGGGTCGGCACTTGATTCAACCCGATGTGGCTGATCACCTGATTTTTATACGAAGCGACTGCCATCTGACCTTTGCAACCTCTTTAACGAAGAAAATCTGTGATCTGGGTTAAACCAGTTGTCAGACTATTTTAGGCCTCCGACTGACCTAACGATTGCTAAAGATGATAAATTGTCAACCGGGACCGACGGCTTAACGTGCTCTCCGAGGCACGGAGGGAACTCGGGCGGTCACCAGTCCTTAACTTCGCTGACCGAATGATATGTGCAATAGCAACTGTGCCACGAGCTCCTCTGTTTCGATCCTATACAAATCTGCGTTTACGTCGTCGTGAAAAATTCGCTCTAGGCCCTCTGGACGTAAGTGACGTCACGGGGTTTTGTATTAAACTCAACGTGACAAATGAAGTACTTAAGAAAAATAATGAGTGTCGTTGGTAGCACCTGCTGGAAACTCTAATTAATTAGCGCAGTATTATAATTGCTAATTTTGTTCCTGCAAAATTGTTTAAAAAAGAATTACAAAAATGTTTGACACGCAGGTAGACGTACTAAGGTAACCGACATAGCCAATCGGGTTAGCAGGCTTAAGTGGCAATGGGCAGGCCACATTGCTCGAAGGACTGATGGCCGCTGGGGCAGTAGAGTTCTCGAGTGGAGACCACGTACCGGCAAGCGCAGCGTAGGGCGACCCCCCGCGAGATGGACGGACGATCTGGTCAAGGCCGCGAGGACCCGCTAGATGCAGGCCGCTTCCAACCGGGTGAGGTGGAAATCATTGGGAGAGGCCTATGTTCAGCAGTGGACGTCCTATGGCTGATATGATGATGATGATGATGACGCAGGTTGCAAACTCTTCTGCGAAAGAATGTGCGAAGTTCTTCTATAATTCCCCAGTAGAATCCTGGAGTCTGAATCTGGTTGACCGAGCAGTGTCCGGTATATTTTCTCTCAATAAAATATAAAAGAAAGTCGAGTTACACTATTTATAACTCACGAACGGCTGAACCGATTTGGCTGAAAATTGGTGGAGAGGTAGCTTAGAACCAGGAAAAGGACAGGATACTATACATACATACTCACGCCTATATTCCCCGAAGGGGTAGGCAGAGGTGTTGTAATCACAACACACACTTTTCACCGAATTTGATTAAGTGTCAACGTGACAGATGGTGAGTCCATCGCCGTCTCAGACACTTTACATACGTCATTGAATTACTTCTCAGAAATATGCAGGTTTCCTCACGATGTTTTCCTTCACCGTGATGTGAAATCACTCTACATAAGTTTTTTAGAAAAACTCATTGGTACAGGCCCCGCTGGGATTCGAACTTGCGTCGCTTGCGTAGCAGACGACAACTATACATACAGATAAATAAAAATGTGCTGGTAATTTAAAATTCTTTTCACTTAATGCATATTAAAATATATAATGTAAGTACATATATAAACAAATTCTTTTTCTTTCTTAAATTTTTCTCTCCGTCTGTTTGATTATCTGATTGTTCCGGGTAAACTTTGAAACGTCTGGAACAATTTCTACGTGACTTTCACTGACAGGTTGTTGATGTTACAAGGAGTAACTTAGGATGCTTTATTAAGTTAGGGCTCCGTGAAAAAATAAACCCATAAAATTTAACCTACGTGGGTGAAACCGCGGGGCACAGCTAGTTTTCTTATAAAACAAACAGGTTAAAAAAAAACAGCAATAATAAAAAAATACATATGCTCACGCCTGTATTCCCCGAAGGGGTAGGCAGAGGTGTTGTTATCACAACACACACTTTTCACACAAGATGATTAAGTGCCAACGTGACAGATGGTGAGTCCATCGCCGCCTCAGGCACTATACATACGTCTTTGAATTACTTCTCAGAAATATGCAGGTTTCCTCACGATGTTTTCCTTCGCCGAAAGCACGTGGTGTGAAATCACTGTACATAAGTTTTTTAGAAAAACTCATTGGTACAGGCCCCGCTGGGATTCGAACTTGCGTCGCTTGCGTAGCAGGCGACTGCTCTAACCCCGAGGCCACCACGGCTCTTCTATATCTATAATAATAAAAAAAAAACAGAATTAAAAATTTTGACCAAATTCAACGTATACCCGATTATTTTTATTTCAATTTCATTTAAAAAAAATCCGAAATTTACTTACTCGGTGAAGTGTGGCTTACTTTATGATATCTGTGTGAGCGTAAATAAAAAAATATAACCTAAAAATACAGTTTGAGAACCTCCTTTGTATTTTGTCGATTGAACATTTGCTTTCGACTTACGGCCTTAACTTAAAATTAAGGCCTGGATAAACCGCCGATTTTGATAGATAGCAGATGACAAGATCAAGCTACGCATTTAGTTATAAGTAGATGTACTAGATTTTTAGTTATGTTCATTTTTATCGACATTTGTGCATTGGAACTTTGTCTTCTTCTTTAAATTGTATAATATTTTTGAAAAGAGTAATTACTGAGTTCCTTGCCAGGTTCTTCTCAGTAAAAGCAACCTTCCGAACCTGGCGGTATCATGTATAATCCTGTATAATTATGTCATTCTGACGATTTGAAAGTACTTTGTAAAAAGTCCAATCAAATAAAGATACTTTTGACTTTGACTTTGACTTTGACGTTACTAAAGATAGCATATATTACCTTCAGAGTAATTACCAACTCATATTGACAACATGCCTATCTTTGGTAGGCTATCCGTCCTCCCGACGATAGATAGAAGAGATCGATAGATAATAACAGCTAGCGATAGGTTATTGAAATGGCCAAAAGATAGATTTGCTTATCTTTAGTAACCTAAATGACAGATAGATAGAATACTGAAAACGGCCGTTAACAGATTACTTGATAATATCACATCCTTCATTTTAGAAATCGGTAAAAAGTACGTTAAGGTTCAAACAATATTGAAATCAATTTTGCTAAACTCAAACAAACTTCACAGCGAATTAGAATAAGATGATTCTTTTAAAAGTATTTCCATGTTATCGGGAAGTTATCTATACTTTGTTCAAGCTTAGCTTCTTTACGCACGAACCCCGTGGTTACCTGTATATTTACTGAAAAAAATGACATTACGTACGCGGTCATTAAACATATTTAAATTAAGGAGAAGGTTAATAAGGGAAATGTTTCGAAAAATGCTTTTATGGGATTATTTCAGGAACTATTAGTGGAAGAAAAAAATTAAAACGTAGTTAGATTTCACGTGAATAACTCAACGTTGTTTTTTATGCGAAAATAAGGTCTTGATATGGTCAACTTTGAACGTCAATTACTCGAAAACGGAAGAAGATATTTTTGTCATAATATTAATTTTATTTGCTTCCTAAAATTATACACTATCAAATACGTAATGTAGGTAAACGCCGCGCGTTCATTTAATCGCTTAAGCGTAAGCTATAGCCTATAACTACGTTATCGTTGGAGCTAGATATTTTACGACTTCAACATAGTGATATATTCATAAAACCCTACAACTTCCAGAAGACGACTGTTCCTCTTTCTCCGACACCTTGTATTTTTCATAAAGCCAGTTTTAATTTTCAAATTTACTTTATTCTCTTAATACGATTCTCACAATGCCTTCCTCTGTAAATTTCTTAGTTTTTAACATTATAATTTATAAACGTACGTAACGTACCTAATTATTATGGGATTAATTAAGCATAACAAAAATCTAAATGTATGTTTAATCGTCCTGAGTCACGCGAAGGGCACAGGGTGTGTCCTAACGATGCTACGATAAATATGATTGTAATTAAAGCTCTTATTCTAATGATATGTTTCATTTGTTTATTTGTTGATATTACCATAAGTGCCTTGAAGTACTATGCTTCCAGCCAATCGGTTGATAACAATATTAAGCTATACCTGTCTTGCGGTCTTCAACTGTCAAACTGACGTTTGCCGTATAATCCATGGCTAATATTGAGTATTTTTTCCAAGCAATCGATAAAAAGAGCCGTGGTGGCCTTGAGGTTTGAGCAGTCGTCTGCTACGCAAGCGACGCAAGTTTGAATCAGTTTGCTAAAAAACTTATGTACAGTGATTTCACACCACGTGCTTTACGGTGAAGGAAAACATCGTGAGGAAACCTGCATATTTCTGAGAAGTAATTTAATGACGTATGTAGAGTGTCTGAGACGGTGATGGACTCACCATCCGTCACGTTGGCTCTTAATCATCATGTGAAAAGTGTGTGTTGTTATTACAACACCTCTGCCTACCCCTTCGGGGAATACAGGCGTGAGCAATCGATAAACGATCGAATAGAGTAAATTGTTCGACAAGTGATGGTACACTTGGCTACCAATTTATTTTCGCCAACGCTTAAGCGTTCGACTTCGTTCGAATCGGATCGACATCTTACGAATGACGTTTGGCTAGGCCCTCTGGTTCGAGTCCAAATGACACCGATACTGAATGAAGCGATAGTTAGATTAGAATTTCACCGAATCCAATGGGTTCCTCCACATATTCTTAACAATTTACAAGATATTTTTCTCAACAATCACTTGACATTGGCGGAATAGTTTTACTTAAGCTCATTGCCATTAAATAAATAAAGGAAAGGAAGACACCGATATTTCTTCCTTTTTACTGTTTTTTTATTAGAAAACTTCAAGTTTTTCTATTGTGGGAATAGTGTAGTTTATTGTGAGAAAACTGGTTCTATTATTTATCTGTATAGATTATATAAATATATATAACGGCGGTGAAACCGCGGGATTATTTTTAGAAATCGTGACGACAGACAGGCTGACGTCACGACCCACCTCATCGTTATTCATTTGATAAAGCAATAAAAACCACTCGGCAAATCAATGTAATTATTTACACAGTCTAATATTTAAATGCAAACCATAAAACAAATAAACTAGAAAAATACAATCGAAAAGAACACTTAACTTAATTTAAGAGTACTTAACTTAATTTATCTCCCAGTCCTACGTCCTCACAGATCGGCGGCTCGAACAAAAGTGATTTGCCCGCCGCTAGTTTTGACAAAAACCGTATATTGAAACAATATACGGTATTACAATATTAACTGAATATTATAATTTACCAAGATCTTTTGCTTCTGAAATTAGTTATTTAAATCCTGAATATTATTACAATTAAAATTACATTTAAAGAAAGCTTTACAGTAAACTTGAGAATTACAGTTACATGTGAATGATTATAGGAAATAGGTTAACGATTTAAGAAGTCGCAAACTGTCTAGGTAATATGGAAAACATACCAAAAGACCTTAAACATACTAAATCTATACTGAAAATTAATACAAATATTTTAAGACCTTAAGAAGTAATGAGGGGATTTATTTTGGTTAAAATAGTGATCGAGATTTGGCGTTGCGCCGACATATATTATCGGCCTGACATATGTCACGTCACTGATTTACGTCATTAGCATACATCACAATAGTATTTATTTAAGTATGTTAATGTATATTAGATTACATCGGAAAATCGACAGCGAGGAATCCAATGGGTTCCTCCACATATTTTTAACAATTTACAAGATATTTTTCTCAATAATCACTTGACATTGGCGGAATAGTTTTACTTAAGCTCATCGCCATTAAATAAATAAAGGAAAGGAAATGATAGATTACACCGGATCATAGAATAACTAACATAACTAAAAACCTTAAAAAATAATCTTATAACTAAAATATTATGATAACAAATGACAATATACAGAACCGCCGACATGTTCTTTGACCTTAGACACGTTATGCTTTGGACTTCATTCGATGTGGTTTAAAAATTCGCTTTCGTTATCTTTGTTATGAATTGTATTAGCCATAGATATATTGCAAGCTATAATCACAGTCATGAGCGAAGATCAATGTATACTAAATTTCTATGACGTCAGTAAGGATATTAAAATTTCTATGACGTTAATAGAGCAGTGTCATTTGGCTGCGATCTTCTGTATGGTGGAGGTACTACAGACAGCTCTGTAAACCTCACTCACCTTGTGAACACAACACTACAATAGAGCAGTGTCATTTGGCTGCGATCTTCTGTATGGTGGAGGTACTACAGACAGCTCTGTAAACCTCACTCACCTTGTGAACACAACACTACAATAGAGCAGTGTCATTTGGCTGCGATCTTCTGTAAGGTGGAGGTACTACAGACAGCTCTGTAAACCTCACTCACCTAGTGTCCTCTAGTTCTCTCTAAGGCTGTGATATTTGAAACCTCAAATAATATGGTAATCTATTATAAATTCTCATAGTTCCACAGACTTCAGCCCAAATAGCATGAAATACGAAAACTTTTGTAATTTTCTGTTCAACTGAATATTGGATTTCGTGAGTAATCGTTGTTTTATTGAGAGTAAGTATCTATGCTCTACTTTATGGACTAGCTCGTGGAGGAGCTCGTGGCACAGTTGCTATTGCGCATATCATTCGATCAGCGAAGTTAAGCAACCCTAAGCCGAGTCAGTAATTTAATGGGTGACCGCCCGAGTTCCCTCCGTGCCTCGGAGAACACGTTAAGCCGTCGGTCCCGGTTGCCAATTTATCATCTTTGGCAATCGTTACAGGTCAGTCGGAGGGCTAAAATAGTCTGACAACTGGTTTAACCCAGAGAGAGCCACATCGGGTTGAATCAAGTGCCGACCCCGACAATGTATGGGATAAGGCCAGGGAGATGGATGGATGATGGTGCCCTGCGAATTCGAACGCATGGATTTAACCTCATGGGTCATATTCAAATAATGATGTAGGTAATGTCGAAATGGTGTAGTGTAAAAAACGAAGCTTGGCAGGACCAGATGATGCTTATCATTATTTTGAGCAATTCAAACCCATGAATATGTTTACAGGCACTATAAAACTCATACAATATCATTACAATACTACGGTAAATTTCTCCGACATCTGTCAAGTTACAATAGCTCAGACGGGAGGCTTCCAGCCTATCGGGTCATAACGGAAGTTAGGCTAGATACCGGTTAGGTTTGGTTTTATTTATGAAAAACGTCAAGTTTATTTTTTTTAGTGCTTTAATTTAGTTTTTTTTTTGAGAAAAAGAAAACGAGCTCAGTCAACCAGCTACTACTATACTATACTGTAATCTGACGTTTATTGACATATCTACAGACAGCATTCCCCTGACAATACATTGGCCATGCTCCCCGGTAGATCAATCAATGAAGTCAACAGTTTCATGTAGTGATTCTTGTCTTTTGGAGGTGGGGTCGGCTTTGGGGGACTTGGGGGATTTGGGGTTTCTGGGTCTGAAACAAGAAACGGGTATCAGTGCCTGTAAAAATGAAAATAAATGTTCACGCCATCCGCGAAGGGCAGAGGAGTTGTAACAACAGCACCCACTTTTCTCCGAAGATAATTTTATAGTGACGAATGTTGAGTCCATCTGTCACGTTGCATACGTCTACTAATATATAAGTGTGACGACCCTTCGGGGAATACAAAGACAAAGTCAAAGTCAAAAGTCAAAGTCAAAAGTCAAAAGTCAAAGTCAAAAGTATCTTTATTCGATTAGACTTTTTACAAAGTACTTTCAAATCGTCAGAATAATTTAATTATACAGTATTATACATGCTACCGCCAGGTTCGGAAGGTTGCTTACACTGAGAAGAACCTGGCAAGAAACTCAGTAATTACTCTTTTCAAAAATAATATACAATTTAAAGAATACAATATAAATAATTTAAAAAACGTAAGCTCATGGACAATGTTCCAATGCACAAATGTCGATAAAAATTAACATAACTAAAAATCTAGTACATCTACTTATAACTAAATGCGTAGCTTGAGATGACCAGCCCCCACAAGCAGCACCTGTTCACAAGTATGACGTGAATGCCAGCCATTGACCTCCTCAACCATCATAGAGGGAAGGGGACAACCACAGGCGTGGGCATATGTATTACGTTCTTAGAACGCAAACTTCTGCAGATCATCAAGCAGAGAAGGGTTGCTTATCTCGGACACGTCTTTTGTCACAAGAGATACGAGCTGCTCGAACTCATCATGATGAGCAGAATAGCCGGAAGACGAGGAGTTGGCCGCAGAAGTTATGTTATAAGTAGAACTACTAGATTTTTACTTATGTTAATTTTATCGACATTTGTACATTGGAACATTGTCCATGAGCTTATGTTTCCTAAGTGATTTATTTTGTACTCCTAAAATTGTATAATTAATTTTTTTTTAATTATTGAGTTTCTTGC
The DNA here is from genome assembly GCA_929442735.1 of Watsonalla binaria. Taxonomy (NCBI): domain Eukaryota; kingdom Metazoa; phylum Arthropoda; class Insecta; order Lepidoptera; family Drepanidae; genus Watsonalla; species Watsonalla binaria. The sequence goes on along the minus strand of OV838948.1, from coordinate 401,120 downwards.
CAGGTCCTTCTCAATAAAAGCAACCTTCCGAACCTGGCGGTATCTTGTATAATCTTGTAAATAATGTCATTCTGACGATTTGTAAGTGCTTTATCCAAAAAAAAAATGCTCACGCCATCCCAGAAGGTCCCCGAAGGGGTAAGCAGAGCAACACCCACATTTCACCGAATATGATTAAGTGCCAACGTGACAGAGGGTGAGTCCATCGCCGTCTCAGGCACTATACATACGTCTTCGAATTACTTCTCAGACATATGCAGGTTTCCTCGTGGTGTGACTTCACATAAGTTTTTAGAAAAACTCATTGGTACATTGGTATTGGCGACTGCCCAAACCCCAAGGCCACCACGGCTTTGTAAAAAGTCTAATCGAATAAAAATATTTTTATTTTGACTTTGACTTAGAAAGCAGTCTTGGCTAGGGAACATTTGTTCCACCTCGCAAGGGATGGCAGAAAATATTCAGAGCTGGTTGCCAACCTTCATTAATTGGAGAGGCACTTGAAGAAAAAGATGATTACGTTCTTACCACACTTTAAACAGATGTTAATTGGACAAGGACAGCAGGGGTTAGGGTAGCATGGATCAGCGTAGCCAGATATTTTCGGATACGGGTCACATGGACCTGATGGTGACCAGATACCTTCGCACGAAGGCTCTGGATCTGGATAAGGGCTCTGGCAAGGATACGTCAAAGGACAGGGGAATGAATAACATGACGTCACAGGTTTTGCGCACAATTTTGACGGTTCTGAAAAAACAATATTTATAAGTAATCACTTTTTTTGACCATTTGAAATTTTGCAACTGAATTTTAATACATCATTAACCATTTGAGCTGAAAGTTGGTATACACGCTTATTTTGGATGGCAGAATGACGTCACATAGCTAAGCATGTGACGTCATTCTTATTCCAATATGGCGGATCATTCAAGATGGCGGACTTGTTATTATTTGTGCACTACTAACTTATGTGACAATGTGACAGAGGGTGAGTCCATCGCCGTCTCAGCTACTATACATACGTATTTGAATTACTTCTCAGACATATGCAGGTTTCCTCACGATGTTTTCCTTCACCGTAAAGCACGTGGTGTGAAATCACTGTACATAAGTTTTTTAGAAATACTAGTTGGTACAGGCCCCGCAGGGATTCGAACTTGCGTCGCTAGTGTAGCAGGCGACTGCTCAAACCTCAAGGCCACCACGGCTTTTGTTACTTTCAATTTGATCACATTTAAGGATATCATAAAAAAACTTACCTAAAATAATAAATGAAATGATGAATATAAGGAAATTCATGACAAACGCTTATTGTAAGCACTCGATAACAGCTTCACCAAGCTTATAAACACTTATGTTAAGGGGTACAATATATTATATATAGTGTGAATCATAATTACCATTAAGTTGACTGTTATATTCGATTAACGATTAAAATAAACAAATTAATGTGTTTAAGCGTGAATTTATACAAAAGATAAACATACCTTCTAGCTGATGAAGTCGGTAAACGATGCGTGAGGTACATACTTACCTGTGTCGTCAGGAGTTATGAGTGCTGACCTTGCAGGAATAGCGATAAAACTATGTTATGAACTGATATTTTTCCAATTGATGTAAATTTTCATTGATGCTTCGCTATTATTGGTTGCAGCGTGATCTTATAAAGCCTAAAGCCTTCTTCATTGAATGAACTATCCAGCACTTGAATATATTTTAATTTAAAACCAGTATGTTTCTGCGATCATCATCGTCCCTGGCCTTATCCCATACATTGTTGGGGTCGGCACTTGATTCAACCTGATGTGGCTCCATGTTAGTCACAATCAACGTATTAACTCCTTGTCCGTTATGTGCGCCTGGTACTTCGTGTACCATATCATCATCTCCCTGGCCTTATCCCATACATTGTTGGGGTCGGCACTTGATTCAACCCGATGTGGCTCCATGTTAGTCGCAATCAACTTATTAACTCCTTGTCCGTTATGTGCGCCTGGTACTTCGTGTACCATATCATCATCTCCCTGACCTTATCCCATACATTGTTGGGGTCGGCACTAGATTCAACTCGATGTGGTTCAATGTTAGTCGCAATCAACTTATTAACTCCTTGTCCGTTATGTGCGCCTGGTACTTCGTGTACCATATCATCATCGTCCCTGGCCTTATCCCATACATTGTTGGGGTCGGCACTTGATTCAACCTGATGTGGCTCCATGTTAGTCACAATCAACGTATTAACTCCTTGTCCGTTATGTGCGCCTGGTACTTCGTGTACCATATCATCATCTCCCTGGCCTTATCCCATACATTGTTGGGGTCGGCACTTGATTCAACCCGATGTGGCTCCATGTTAGTCGCAATCAACTTATTAACTCCTTGTCCGTTATGTGCGCCTGGTACTTCGTGTACCATATCATCATCTCCCTGACCTTATCCCATACATTGTTGGGGTCGGCACTAGATTCAACTCGATGTGGTTCAATGTTAGTCGCAATCAACTTATTAACTCCTTGTCCGTTATGTGCGCCTGGTACTTCGTGTACCATATCATCATCGTCCCTGGCCTTATCCCATACATTGTTGGGGTCGGCACTTGATTCAACCCGATGTGACTGATCACCAGACTTTTATACGAAGCGAGGAAAATCGGGCGGTCCAACCCATCCAATTACTGGCTAGGGTTAGGGTTGTATAACTTGGTTGTATAAATGAAAGGCGCAATAGCAACTGTGCCACGAGCTCCTCTCCTCAGTAAGTTTCTGGGATGAGCCTAAAGCCTTCGTTGAATGAACTATCCAGCACTCGAATATATTTTCATTTAAAACCAGGAAGTTTCTGGGATAATCGCGTTAATAGCCAATGCGCAAATACTTTTTCAGCACCATTTAGTGGAAAACTCACAAATAAACAATAAAATTCAAAGGAATTTACTCAACTATGCGAATTAAATTGAAGTTCGTGCCTGACACCAAGCTGGTTATATTAAATCTTGGTAACAACCGCTTTGAATATGTTTTTTATTACCCGAAAACCCCAGCGGGAATTGGTATTTAGGCTGAATTGAAATAAATAGATACGTTTTAAGAATATACTTATTTTTATGAATACCTAGTATTTTTATTTCAATACTCCAACGCGTGCGAAGCTAGTATCTTTGTTACCTGCTTTACTTTAATACCAATAACTATGTATATGTAGTTGTGAACTTGGTTTCAAAATCGCAGATACTGAACCAAAATTACTAATAAAATTTTTTTGTTATGTCCGCGCATAAGAATTTTGATTAGATTATGTATAATGTACTTTCAAATTCGCATATACTATCAATTCGGTGTAAATGGTCACCTGTGATAGTAGATGTTGATTATACTTTATAATAATATCGATTAAGTTTTAGAAAAGTCGTATTGTTTTCATTAAATAAGGATGAGAGTCGCGGTATTAAGTTGTAGCTTAGTTTAATGTGCCCCGATTCTGTATTGAAGCCAACCGCAAAACTTGGAGCCGAAGACCCTGATGCTACCAGAACTCCTGAAAATGACGTACATATTGTTAGTTTAACGTGACAGATGGTGAGTCCATCGCCGTCTCAGACACTTTATATACGTCATTGAATTACTTCTCAGAAATATGCAGGTTTCCTCACGATGTTTTCCTTCACCGTAAAGCCCGTGGTGTGAAATCACTGTACATGAGTTTTTTAAAACTCATTGGTACAGGCCCCGCTGGGATTCGAACTTGCGTCGCTTGCGTAGCAGGCGACTGCTCAAACCTCAAAGCCACCACGGCTCTTTTTCACACCCTAAATAAATAGGATAAGGGCAGGAGGTCGATAATGATGTCCTTTCAATCAAGTAGATAACTTCATATCAATTAATTATAGTTTCGTGAAAGATGAGAAGGTTATGTTATTAAAAAAGTTTTGTTTATGAATGTACAAGAGGAGATGATGGCTTAAGATGATGATGAAATGACGGATGATAGAGAGAGATGGAAGACAAAAAGAGATTGATGAATTGGGAAGAGTAAAGGCATTTCGAACGAGAAGATGCCCCGGCCTCGAACTGAGATAAATTCGAACCTTCAGAGCCGTGATGCACGTATTAAAATCTCCGTAGATCAAAATTCTAATTCAAATTCTAAAATATCTTTATTCGATGATTCAATAAGATTTTATTTACATGAAATATAACATTTGAGTAACTTATTGCTAACAATGAAAAAGGAAAAATATAATAAAAATAAAAATTATAAATAAAACACGGATTATTCGATTAGACTTTTTACAAAGTACTTTCAAATCGTCAGAAAGACACGATTACATAGGATTATACATGCTACCGAGCCGTGGTGGCCTTGAGGTTTGAGCAGTCGCCTGCTACGCAAGCGGCGCAAGTTCCAATCCCAGCGGGGCCTGTACCAATGAGTTTTTCTAAAAAACTTATGTACAGTGATTTCACACCACGTGCTTTACGGTGAAGGAAAACATCGTGAGGAAACCTGCATATTTCTGAGAAGTAATTCAATGATGTATGTAAAGTGTCTGAGACGGCGATGGACTCACCATCTGTCACGTTGGCACTTAATCATCTTCGGTGAAAAGTGGGTGTTGTGATTACAACACCTCTGCCTAATAATACAGGCGTGAGGATATGTATGTATGTAAAAAAACAATTCTTACCAAATATGATGAAAAATTTCAGAAGGAACATTTTTCCGTAATCCTTGTAATTTGAATTAAATATCATCTTAACTTAAATACGTCTGCTTTGTGATTAATTTCTAAGAATATTGATTGATATATTTCCGCCACTATAAGGTGAAGAGTGCTTGGTTAATTAAGACTCGAATGTCGAAATGTTATCAAATTATTACAGCGTTTAGAAACAAACAAAAAAAATTAAAATCCTATTTTATAAAGATTTTAATCGAATATTGTTTTGTAAATTCAATTTATAACGCTGTAGTTATTTGATAGACCACGTGTACCTACAGCTATGTAAGTTATATGAATCTTATATACTTTATTTACGTAATTATTGATCTTTGTTTGACTGGCTTGAGTTGTCATGCTCACTAAAACGCCTTTGCTTGCGGCGTCTGGATGACGGGTTGTCCACTTACCTCTATGATGGTTGAGGAAGTCAATGGCTGGCATTCACGACATACTTGTGAACAGGTGCTGCTTGTGGGGGCTGGTCATCTCAAGCTACGCATTTAGTTATAAGTAGATGTACTAGATTTTGAATTATGTAAATTTTGAACTGTGTCCATGAGCTTATGTTTCTTAAGCGATTTATTTTGTACTCTTAAAATTGTATAATTTTTTTTTGAAAAGAGTAATAATTAATTTTCTTGCCAGGTTCTTCTCAGTAAAAGCAACCTTCCGAACCTGGCGGAATTATGTATAATCCTGTTTAATTATGCCATTCTGACGATTTGAAAGTACTTTGTAAAAAGTCTAATCGAATAAAGATATATATTTTACTTTGACTTTGACTTAAATATATATTTTATGAACGACACATAGATGGATATGAAATAATCAAAGACGTGAGAAGAGAGAGATGCGATGAACTCACTATCTGTCACGTCATTAAATCACAATTTATCAAAGAATCAGTCTTGCCATCCAAAGGGGGAATGCTGCCAGTATCTTCGGAACCTTGTCTACAGGGACTTCTTTTAATAATATATTTTAGTTATAAGATTATATTTTTTAAGCTCACGCCATCTCAGAAGGGTCCCCGAAGGGGTAAGCAGAGGAGTTGTAACAACACCCACATTTCACCGAATATGATCAAGTGCCAACGTGACAGAGGGTGAGTCCATCGCCGTCTCAGGCACTATACATACGTCTTTGAATTACTTCTCAGACATATGCAGGTTTCCTCACGATGTTTCCCTTCACCGTAAAGCACGTGGTGTGAAATAACTGTACATAAGTTTTTTAGAAAAACTCATTGGTACAGGCCCCGCTGGGATTCGAACTTGCGTCGCTTGCGTAGCAGGCGACTGCTCTAACTCCAAGGCTACAAATGTAATTTAAATAATTAATATCAATAAATGTAACTTCTTTGGTCAAATGTTGGTGTATTGTTGTTGCGACATCTCCATTTACCCTTATGGGATGGCGTGAGCATTAAGGAACATTACGGGATCTCTGGAATTTCTCGATTTTCCTAATATTGTCCTGATACGTTTGTTTGTCATGTCATTTTATATATTATTTATATTTATTTTATTTAGAGCCTGATGTGTCCCACTGCTGAGCAAAGGCCTCCCTTCCCTCTTTCCAACACTTCCGATCCAGGGCTTTCTCCGGCCAGTTTTTGTGGTAAGCGGCGAGTTCGTCCTGCCATCTTTTTCTCGGCCTGCCACGTCTGCGCGTCGCATTCGGAGGGGTCCATCTTGTGGTTTGTTTAGCCCACAGTTCGTCTGACATGCGACACACGTGCCCAGCCCATTTTATATATAGTTTTTTATTTTTCCAGGTACTCATAATATATTTCTAATTGCTGTGGTCACTTCGGCGAATTCTAATATAAGGTAAGTGTTGTAAACTATTTTGTGATTATTTATGGTTTTCATTAGTTTTTTATATACGTCTAAAGAGTTTTTAGTTGTCAATAAAATATTAGTCATGCCAGCTGCTTTTTTCTCTGTTCTCGTAATAATTTATTTTAGTTTTTAGCTATCGTTTACAGTAAGTTTGTACACACACGTCAGATCGTACACCGATTCATCTCTAGTTCGGCAAGAAGAATATACGGATATTAATTACCCTCTGTGTATCTATTTAAATATCATATTTAATCAAACCATGGAAAATTAATAATCGAAGAACTTTATAAAAACAAAATTTCACATATTCTACAGCAAGCCCTTTCTTTTGGTATCCACACTACTGTAGTGCAGAAATAATAACTAGTCCGCCATCTTGGATGATCCGCCATATTGGATATTACAATGACGTCACATAGCTAAGCATGCATTGTCATCCTTGTCAGTTAAATATAAAGCTCCGTCCCATCTCCCCGGCACTGCTGTGGCGGTCGGTGCTGTTGCTGTTCAGCAGGAGTGCCTCAAGCATAGGAAATATGCTTGTATTGGTCAAGGATACATATTTTCTGCGTTTGCGGTTGAAACTCTGGGGTCCAGATGCTCATCAACTTTTCAAATAGGTTGCACGTCTTCTGGTAGAAGTTTCTCGTGGCAAGTGGACTGTGGTTACCTCGCTCAGAGAATCAGCATTGCTATTCAACGTGGCAATGCTGCCAGCTTTCTTGGCACTATCCCGAGAGACACCGATTTGGGCCAAGTTTATTACTTGTGATTAGTTTTTAGTATCATTTATTGATTATAATGGAAGATATAAATTATTTTCAAAACTGTATTTTTAGGAGACTGATTAGGTCTCAAACGCACCTAAGGGTAGGTTATGATCAGGTCTCCAAAGCACCAGAAGAAAGTTTTTTGAAAATGATGACGCAGTGAACGTGTTGAATAGTAATTCAAACACGTATGTATGGTGAAAGTGAGGATTTAATAATGACAATTGTCTAACCATAGCTCACGTTAGCGCCCAATTACTTTAAGTTTAAATCTAATGTTGCCATTTTACCACTTTCAAGCACAAGAGCAGGGAAATGACAAACAGTCGTCTCTGCTAATATTAATAATAATGATCTCCTACCGAATTTCGGTTACGGCGGCTAATCTCATTGTGGATCAGCCATGCGCAGGAGATATGATAGTGCACGCGTGTGTGCAAACACAGGTGCACTGTTTATTGGGTCACTCTCATAGTGGGATGGAAGGCAATCAGACACGACCGCAGAGAGGTCAGGCGGAGGACCAACAGTGCAACGTGCTTTCCGAGGCACTGGGGTGGAAACGCCGCCAACTTCCAAACTCCGGGCATTTATTGTGAATTTCTTGACAGAAAAACCCAACATAAATTTTTGGAATCGAACCCAGGACCTCGTGGTCGGCAGGCGAACGTACTAACCATTAGACCGACGAGGCAGTCCCCTGCTAATATTAATAAGTACGGAGATATCACGCGAAGATTTTTAATTAACGCGTTCGAAGTAATATTTTGAAAACTGAATCTTGATAAGTGAACCGTGCGAGGAGAAACAATTTAAATTAGTTTTTTGTTAGTATATAAAGTGATTGTAGTTCGGTTTGTGTCACAGTTCGTCGAGACTCACCATGGCAGCTACAATTACCCTTGTCCTCATCGGTGAGTAAACATTCAAATATCATCCAAGTAAGGTAAAGGAGCCGTGGTGGTCAAGTTCGAATCCCAGCGGGGCCTGTACCAATGAGTTTTTCTAAAAAACTTATGTACAGTGATTTCACACCACGTGCTTTACGGTGAAGGAAAACATCGTGAGGAAACGTGCATATTTCTGAGAAGTAATTCAAAGACGTATGTATAATGTCTGAGACGGCGATAGACTCACCATCTGTCACGTTGGCACTTAATCAAATTCGGTGAAAAGTGTGTGTTGTGATTACAACACCTCTGCCTACCCCTTCGGGGAATACAGGCGTGAGCGTATGTATGTATGTATGTATGTAAGGTAATGTCACCAGTCATGGACAGTATAAGCGGTTTTTTTTCATATTTGCTATGGAATTTCTTTATTTTTTGACATACATTCTTAGGAATTTGGAGGTAAATTAAAAGCTCTTTTCTCAATCAGTATTTAATGTTTAATTTCAGTTTAGTACTTAGTACAATAAAATAATATAAATAAACAACACTCCTACTTAGACACCATTAATGGACAGTAAAAATACAGTGTTGTGTTTTAGGGCTAAAATGATAATTTATAATATGGGTTATATTATAAAATTGATCCATTTCTATTGATAAATCATTAAATTATAATAATTTCAACAACGACGATACACCAGACACAAAATAAGATGATAAGTGTACCTACATCGCGATTCTAGTAAGAAATTACGATTCCCGACACCAAATGACACCGCGAAACTAACAACCGTTATGGCCGCAATCAAAATGGGTGTCAGTTGTCAAAAAACATTTGTTATAACAGATATAATACTGACACAACTGATCGGTATTGACATTTGAAAAAAAAATACTCCGCATTTGCTTAATTTTGGTAGAAAAAACAAATAAGTCCATCACTGGTCCGCGTTCAACATAGGTGTCGTTACCTTACTTGATATAGATATTGTGAATATTCAGAAATAAGTCAAATTCTCAAATGGACATCCGACACCGCGGTTCTGATTTTGAGTATAAACATAAATATCACCACCCCATAAAGGTCCCCGAAGGGATCGGCAGAGGTGTTGCAACAGCAACAGCCACCTTTCACCGAATAATGATTAAGTGCCAAAGTGACCAAGGGCGAGTCCATCGCCGTCTCAGGCACTATACATACGTCTTTGCATTACTTCTCAGACATATGCAGGTTTCCGCACATGTTTTCCTTAACCGTAAACCAAGTTTTTTTAGAAAACTAACTGACACAGGGCCCGCTGAGATTTTCCGTAGCAGGCGACTGTTCAAACTCCAAGAAGGAGTATAAATATATATTTTTTAAAAACAGATATGTATCAATAGTTTATTTAACCACACTAATTTCATTCGTATTGTTCTCAGCCCTCTTCTGCGCAGCCCAGGCCAACCCGTTGCTGGGCTCCTCTACGATCTGTGAAACCAGTCCCAACTTGTTACCTTATCCCTTGAACCCTATGGGTGCTACTACAGTATGTGAAACCTCTCCAAACCTGGCACTAGGCTTGGGTGTCAATCCCTTCGGCGTAGGAGCGTTGGGGGCGCGAGGATATCCTGGATTGGGATTTGGGGGTGTGTACGGCTTAAATGGACATGGTTCTACGACTGTCTGCGAAACGAGTCCTAATATAGGCTTAGGATATCCTGTGGCAGGATATGCTGGCTACGGTGGGCATTTGAATCCGGCTGGCGCTACAACTGTTTGCGAGACCACTCCTAATTTAGGCTTCGGTCTGGGATACCCTTATGCTGGTTTGATAAACCCAGCTGGCTCCACTACTGTATGCGAAACTAGTCCTAATTTTGGTTTAGGTTACGGGTACCCTATTGCAGGATACGGTGGGCTTCTTAATCCAGCTGGTGCTACGACAGTTTGTGAAACCAGTCCGAACGTAGGCTTTGGCATCGGATATCCTGTGGGAGGTTACGCTGGTTATGGTGGTCTGGTGAACCCAGGATCTGTGACCGTCTGTGAGTCCACTCCTAATGTCCTAGGCTTCCCTTATGGGCGTGCTTTTTTATAAAGAAAAACGCCTCTTCAAGCGTTAATTCTGAAGAAGCTACCATACGCGTTAAAGGATCCCCGGCAACTATTGTGCGCATCTCAAAATCTAACACTAACGATTTCGACTCTATGTCACTTCGTTATTAGAAACATCTGGTTTTATAATGGTCTCGATTATTATGTGCTATCAGATTTCTTCTCACCTGAATTTTTACAATGGACTGTTTTGGTTAAGTAAATATTTCATCAAAGCACAAGTTTCACACAATTGGAGCGCAATAACACGCACACATGCAAGCTGCAACGTACCAACGGACTCACGCGCTATAGTTAGTACTCTGGTGCGTGTATACACATGACCGTTGGAGTTTATACCTGAGTGTGTTATGCGCTGCTCGTCCTGCGGTAGCATTTGTAATCTTTCGTCTGTAATTCCTCGTAGCCTATACCTGCTCATATGAAGCCTCTTTTCTTGTGGAATATTTACTTATACGATAACTTTAAAGTATTCGCTATTATCTTCAGCTTGAACACAATTAATTGTTTTCATAGCTCCAAGATTTTGTGATCCGGAATTATTTTAAAAAAATCTTAAAGAGAATGCGTTTCTTCTTGCAGTCTGCAGTAAAAATAAGGGTTAAGATAATCTATGGCAAATTTATTAATGGCAAATAAAAAAATATTCAGTTGTACATTTACCATGAAATATTTATTAATTACGCTTTGAAAATAAAACTTGTTTTAAAGGGTTATTCAAATTTATATAATTTTGTATTGGTTGTATTGGAAAGTGTCATCTGAATACAAAAAAAAATGTGTATATCTTTAAATATTGTATCAAAATTATATGACTATAGTATTATGTATGTTTTCGGCTAATAAATTATATGTAACAGATTTCTGATGTTTTCTTCTCGTAAATGTTGTGTGTGATACGCTAATATACTGGGTATGGCCTTTTTATATACATACATACGCCTATATCCCATGGGGGTAGGCAGAGACCACCGTTTGCCACATGCTACGATCCTTACATACTTCTTTCGCTTCATCCACATTCAGTCATCTCTTCATACACTTTCTTCGGTTACGAGTGCTCCGAATTTGACCTTTCTGATAAATACTATTAATTGTGTCATAGTAGTTGTTCCTTGGACGCCCTCTACCGACACTTGCGGTCACAAAAACTAAACTTAAAAAAAAACAGGAAAAAAATAAATTTCGAACCGGTAAACGTCAGACACGAACCGGGGTACTCTAAATTCGTTATTGCCCCGTAAGCTGTCAGCCTCACTCTGAACTATCGTATCTTGACAGATATCGGCAAAATTTACTGTCGTATTGAAAAAAGTATGTTGAGATGGTTTGGACATATCGAAAGGATGAGCGAAAGGCGATTAACGAAACACATTTATAGAGCGAATGTGAGCGGAAGTGTCGGTAGAGGGCGTCCAAGGAACAACTACTATGACCAAATTAATAGGATTTTTCAGAAAGATCAAATCGGAGCACTCGTAACCGAAGAAAGTGTATGAAGAGATGCATGAATGTGGATGAAGCGAAAGAAGTATGTAAGGATCGTAGTATGTGGCAAACAGTGGTCTCTGCCTACCCCCATGGGATACAGGCGTGAGCATATGTATGTATGTATGTATTGTAATTATATTTTATGAGTTTTTCAGTGCCTGAAAACATGGTCAAAACGATGTTTTCCACAAATGAAACCTAGCTAGACCTATTTGGGCCCCTGAAACCCCCTACATACAAAATTTCATGAAAATTGTTGGAGCCGTTTCCGAGATTCAGATTTTCTATTATATTTTAGAATTGCTCGTTTAAATATATAAGATATTAAATAAAACCACAGAATCTGCTTCATATACCCGTATATAATTTAAATCGCTCACACACTTGCAAATACATCTTAGAAATAAATATATACATAGATTAATATAACATTAATTACATATTACTGGCAAGGATCGCATGGGTTGCATGGGTCACATGGGTTGCATGGGTTGCATGGGTCGCACGGGTTGCATGGGTTGCATGGGTCGCACGGGTTGCATGGGTTGCATGGGTCGCACGGGTTGCATGGGTTGCAAGGATCGCACGGGTTGCACGGGTTGCATGGGTCGCACGGGTTGCATGGGTTGCATGGGTCGCATGGGTTGCATGGGTTGCACGGGGATTCGCACGGTTGGGGGCAGGGGCACGGGCTGGGGCATGGGTTTGGTTGACGACAGATGGTTGCACAACCACAAGTCCTAAAGCAGGTTGGTGGGTTTGGTCTGAAGCATATAATAGGTGGAGATGGCACCCTGATCTTGGGTGGGGTTACGACCAATTGGTCTGGTGCTGGCGGCTGTATCATTGCTGGTTGGACCTTGAAGAGAAAAAATATATTAAATGTACAATTCATTAATTAATTATTACGAGCTTTTATTCTAATTGTAATTAAATTTAATTAATTTCATTCTAATGTCCAATATGGCGGATCATCCAAGATGGCGGACTAGTTATTTTTTCTTTCATTGATTTGAAATGTTCATAACAGCTCAAAAAAATAGGACTGCATGTGTTGTACTTGCGTTATACAAACATAAATAATTACGACTGCGTTTCAAGGTCATTCAATGTCAGCGATCTAAACTCGTGATACATACATATGCTCAATCTTTTACTCCCCGAAGGGGTAGGCAGAGGTGTTGTAATAATAACACCCACTTTTCACTGAAAATGATTAAGTGCCAACATGACAGAGGGAGAGTCTATCGCCGTCTCAGGCTCTATACATCTTGTATGTTTAAACGAGCAATTCTTGTACATATATATATAATCAGAATCTCGAAACGCCTGTAATGATTTTTATGAAATTTTGCATGCAGGGGTTTCAGGGGCAAAAACTAGATCTAGCTAGGTTTCATTTATGGAAAACATCGTTTTGACCATGTTTTCAGGCACTGAAAAACTCATACAATATATTACAATACGACAGCAGATTTCGCCGACATCTGTCAAGTTATGGTAGCTCAGACGTGAGGCTTCCAGCTTGCGGGGCGATAACGACACTAGAGTACCACGGGACGAGACTGACGGTCACCGGAATTTCTTTTTCTTTTTTTTCCTTTTTTTGTGTGAAGAAACCGAGCACAGCTCGTTCAACCAGATATTAAGTCTTTAAATGACTTCTCAGACATATGTCACAGACAGACTGACTGACTGACAGACAAACAGCAAAGTCTTTGTAATAGGGCTATTGCGTATAGAACCCTAAAAACTTACCCTAATCGGTGAAGGCCTAGGTACGCAGACCGGTGGAGGCCTTACAACAATTGGTTGGGGCTGGGGAGGCTGCACGGGCTGTGGTCGCACGACTATCGGGGCTGGGGTCGGTGGGCGGACGAGCGGGGGCCTGACGTAGATGGGACACGGCTGAGGGGGCTGGACCGGGGCTGGTTTCACCCATATCTGAGGTGGGGCTGGTAATTTGATGCTCCCGGGGCGGACGACTATTGGCGCTGGACGCTGGAACCTGATCTGACCTGGTTTTACCACTATTGCACCTGGATAGGATAAAAAGGCTTTGTTTTAAAGCTATCATACATACATACATACATAAATATGCTCACGCCTGTATTCCCGAAGGCAGAGTTGTTATAAGTGACAGACGGTGAGTCTATCGCCTTCTCAGTCACTTTACATACGTGTTGCTGGAATCAATGAAGTGTGCAATAAAGAATGATGTATATAATGAAAAATAAATGCTGATATGTTTAATATGTGGTTAAAATGTAACTGCAGTACTTAATTAGATAATTAAGTTAATATTTACATGCCCTAAAATTGGGTGAAATATGTGATTCATGTAACCTTTAATAACACCTACCCTTTGTACCATATTTCATGTGAGTAAATATTATTTCTATTTCTAATGGAATTTTTTGCAACACAACTGTCTAAAACTGTTGTAAATTGAGGTTTACTTTCAAGTGCTATCTAGAGGAGCTCGTGGCACAGTTGCTATTGCGCATATCATTCGATCAGCGAAGTCAAGCAACCCTAGCCCTAGCCAGTAATTGGATGAGTGACCGCCCGAGTTCCCTCCGTGCCTCGGAGAGCACGTTAACCCGTCGGTACCGGTTGACAATTTATCATCTTTGGCAATCGTTACAGGTCAATCGGAGGCCTAAAATAGTCTGACAATTGGTTTAACCCAGATCACAGATTTTCATCGTTTAAATCAGCCACATCGGGCTGAATCAAGTGCCAATCCCAACAATGTATGGGATAAGGTCAAGGAGATAATGATGACTTTCTATCTAATGAAGAATAGATTAGAAGAACATTTTGAGATACTGACCTGGCGGCGCCTGTCCATAGACGTAGTTAATCGAAGACTCGCAAGGGTTGCAGGGTCCTATGTCGATGACGCCCGACCCCGCATACCCATCGCCAGGGGGCGTAGGACCCGGGTTCGGCTCCCCCAGCTGGGGCACAGGCTGAGACAGCGCTGAGCCGAGGAGAACTGAGGAGGTAACGGAAAGAGGTAATTGAGTGTTCAGCGCAGATATAAATACAGGGGTAGTGTGAGACGGACTAGCGAACCAAGGGTTTCATTACTTTTATCTAATGTTTTTTTTTAGACGTGGTGGCCTTGGGGTTTGAACAGTCGCATGCTACGCAAGCGACGCAAGTTCGAATCCCAGCGGGGCCTGTACCAATGAGTTTTTCTAAAAACTTATGTACAGTGATTTCACACCACGTGCTTTACGGTGAAGGAAAACAACGTGAGGAAACCTGCATATTTCTGAGAAGTAATTCAATGAAGTATGTAAAGTGACTGAGACGGCGATGGACTCACCATCTGTCACGTTGGCACTTAATCATCTTCGGTGAAAAGTTTCTTGCCGGGTTCTTGTCAACAAAAGCAACCTTCCGAACCCGGTGGTAACATTTATAATCATGTTTAATGTATTTTGTGTCCTTCTGACGATTTGAAAGTACTTTGTAAGAAGTCTAATCAAACAAAGATATTTTGAATTTTGAATTTATATATTTAAAACTCACCGGTGAACCATATGACTGCGCCCTTCGCCATCTTTCGTCGTCTGAATTCACAAAGAATATTATCCCTCCTTTTATACGAAACGAAATAAAACAGGCTTCAGAAAAAAACTTATTCCTGTCAATCTAAATGTACCCTATTTTCTCCAGATGTAAGTCCATAATGCAGTACAGAAATATTTCATCATGTTATGTATTTAGTTATGGCAGAAGAGATGATATTATAAAATGCTTTTGGAAATGGGGAAATATTTAAAAAAATGATAAACGCCCGATTTACTTTGTGACTGGTTTTTGATAATTGCATTTCAAGCTTGAGTTTTTAAACAAAAGTTTATTAAAACTATTTAAAAATTATAATGTACGATTACTAATTCATGTTTTTGTAAGCAAAGAAGTCTTGCAAAGCAAAACATTTCAAAACATACGCTCACGCCTGTATTCCCCGAAGGGGTAGGCAGAGGTGTTGTAATCACAACACCCACTTTTCACACAAGATGATTAAGTGCCAACGTGACAGATGGTGAGTCCATCGCCGTCTCAGCCACTATACATACGTCTTTTCAAAATTCAAAATATCTTTATTCGATTAGACTTTTTACAAAGTACTTTCAAATCGTCAGAAAGACACGATTACATACATGATACCGCCAGGTTCGGAAGGTTGCTTTTACTGAGAAGAACCTGGAAAGAAACTCAGTAATTACTCTTTTAAAAAAAATTACAGCTTTGAGTAATACAATATAAATCATAAAAAATATATATAAGCCCATGGATACAGTTCCAGTGCACAAAAGTCGATATAATTTTTTTTTTAAAACTAAATTTAAGTACTACGAATAATTGTGTAGCTTGAGATGACCAGCCCCCACTAGCAACACCTGTTCACAAGTATGACGAGAATGCCAGCCATCGCCTTCCTCAACCATTATAGAGGGAAGTGAGCGACCCGTGACAACTCTCTTTTGATTTGACTCTCTTCTCTTTATTCTTTTTTGATTACTTCTCAGAAATATGCAGGTTTCCTCACGATGTTTTCCTTCACCGTAAAGCACGTGGTGTGAAATCACTGTACATACGTATAGAAAAACTCATTGGTACAGGCCTCGCTGGGACTCGAACTTGCGTTGCTTTCGCAAATTATAATCTTAATGCATAAGCTCCCCTTTACTTAAAATTATTGATTTTGAAATGTTTAGATAATATTTTTTTTTGCAAATATCAATCCCTGTTTTGTGTATGACCCATATGTACGATACAAAATAATGTTAATTATAATAGTATCCCAACAAAACTCTGCTAGGAGTCAGCTACGTGAGAGGTATATTAAGTTGAGACTATATTAAGGTTAGAGTTAATATATTCTGTAGTTTTATCTTATAATAATGGAATCTAATTTACAAATATTCGATTAGTGAGATTTGTTGTAACGAGGTGAAAATGATAGACCCAGCTACAGCACCTTATGTTTCCACTGTGGGAATACTATCTCTAAAAATGTCCAAACCAATGGATTGGGGAACATTGTTGAACTGTGCTTGAAACCTGTCAAGTGGCGATTTATATCATTCCCATACATGTTTTATCGTTTCTCTTAGCGGAAGAGCTAGAGAACGTTACTTTGCGTACTGGCAACTCTAGATGGATCGATTACATAAACGATTGAACCTGGTGTGACCTGGTTAAAAAACCGGATAGGTGTCATTTGGGCTCGAATAGTCTGATTTCGCTATCACCCGTAGGCTGGAAGCCTGCCATCTGAGCTGCTATAACTTGAAAAAAAACTTCCTTCGTCATCATCATCCTCATCATCCTCCTGCCCTTATCCCATGTTATTTGTGGTCGGCGCAATGTGTTCTTCTCTTCCATTTCTCTCTATCAGCCGTCATATCTGTATTCACTCCCTTAGCCATATCATCATAATCCTCCTGTCCTTATCCCATGTTATTTGTGGTCGGCGCAATGTGTTCTTGTCTACCATTTCTCTCTATCAGCTGTCATATCTGTATTCACTCCTATTTTAGCCATATCATCATAATCCTCCTGCCCTTATCCCATGTTATTTGTGGTCGGCGCAATGTGTTCTTCTCTACCATTTCTCTCTATCAGCCGTCATATCTGTATTCACTCCTATTTTAGCCATATCATCTTTCACACAATCCCTCCATCGTTTCTTAGGTCTTCCTTTCCCCTTGTCCACATTCATAAACAAAACTTTTTTGGCAACATGACAACTTCGTATTGTAATGATATTGTAGCAATTGCTCATTGCCTGAAAACATGGTCAAAGATGTTTTCTGAAGATGAAACTTAGCTAGATCTATTTTTTGCCCCAGAAACCCCCTACACACAAAATTTCATGAAAATCCTTGGAGTCGTTTCCGAGATTCACATACATTACCCGTATTACCCGAAGGGGTAGGCAGAGGTGTGTAGTCACAACACCCACTTTTCACCGATGATGATTAAGTGCCAACGTGGCAGATGGTGAGTGGTTAATTACTTCTCAGACATATGCAGGCTTCCTCACGTTTTCCTTCACCGTAAAGCACATTGTGTGAAATCACTGTATATACGTTTTTTTTAGAAAAAAAACTCATTGGTACAGGCTCCGCTGGGATTTGAACTTGCAGCTCTTCTTTATATATACGTAGATATTAGATAAGCCTCTATATTTATTAGTCAAAATCCGATATGGTCGATCGTGTTTTATTGATCCAATATGTCATACGCTCAGGAGCCACATACGTACTATGAATTAAGTCATGTAATATAGTCATTCGTCTGTCTGTACAGTCTAAATCTCTGTCTCTTTATGTGTTTTAAATTCTTTTTATGTCTGACAATCATATTATTTTATTCCATTCGTTTTTAGATATCCATTTTGCCAATAAAACCGTATTATGGAGTAATTGCATCCAATATGGTTTACCTATACATAATATTTTAAATATTGTATTGATGTGAATGATGCCTGGCTCAGTTTCCTAGCCAGTGGTAAATTTTCAAGACCTTACCAGGACCCAAACAGAATTGATATTTTCATTTTCATATATAACTCAAAGGTGACTGACATAGTGATCTATCAACCCACAGCCCAAACCACTGGACGGATCGGGCTGACATTTGGCATGCAGGTGCATGTTATGACGTAGGCATCCGATAAGAAAGGATTTTGATTAATTCTACACCCAAGGGGATAAAATAGGGGATGAAAGTTTACGCTACTTTTAATAAAAAAAACTAGTGCATATTCTGTAAAATGTTGGTGTTGTTACAACTCCTCTACTTACCCTTTCGGGGACCCTTCTGGAATGGCGTGAGCATATTTTTTTTATTATTTTTTTTAACTTAGGGTATGCTAATGCGGGTGGCACCGCGGGATACAGTTAGTTATGTTTAAAAAGTTCAGAACTATAAAAAAGGTGGAAAATTCTAAGTACCAGTTCGCGAAAATGTTAACTTAATCATCAATAGCTTCAGTGTAAGGAGAACACGCTATATATCAACTCCACAGATAACATGAAAGTATGACACGAGTCTGTGGTAAACGAACTGTCGTGGCACGTGACTTGCACAGTAATTGGGGAATATTTAACACTCCTTATTTGGTATCTTTAAGGCTCCATGGGTATATCGCACTCTTAGAACGGTAGGGGCTCAATTCAGGAATGAATTGGACATTTTTAGGACAGTGCACACGCTTCTATAATAAATTACCAACAGAAATTGTAAACTTGCGCTTCAATAAATTTAAAGAGACCATCAAAGCAGTTTTGCTTAAAAAAGGATATTATACTGTAAGTGATTATATTTGTGATAAGGAACCCTGGGATGTATCTTTGTCGGAAAATTATTGTAAATAATCCCATTGGCACTGTACTTTTGCTACAATTAATTAATCTTAGTTTGATCTTTGCTTTGACTGGCTGGAATTTGCCATGCTCACAAATATTTGTAATATATTAGTTATTATATTTGACAATTGAGCATTTGAACTGTGTCCATGGGCTTATATTCATGAGATATAAATACTGTAACCAAAAACATTGTATAATATTTTTTTTTTAAAAGAGTAATTGTTGAGTTTCTTGCCGGGTTCTTGTCAACAAAAGCTACCTTCCAAACCCGGTGGTAACATTTATAATCATGTATAATGTATTTTGTGTCCTTCTGACGATTTGAAAGTACTTTGTAAGAAGTCTAATCAAATAAAGATATTTTGAATTTTGAATTGTTTTTGGAAATCGTAATCTAGATCGACCGGCAATTTTACGAGTTTTGAGAACAGTGAGACTTTTTTTATATCTTTATGGTAAAGTCTAGGCTGTGTTTTGTCGAGAATATACATGTTTAGGTATGTCTATGATTGGGGGGGTCACGGCGAAGCATGTGAAGACGTATCACGTGCACCCCCCCACTTAGCGACTTGGAGGAACACCGTGGAGTTTAGTTGGTGTGAGTCCGACATAACGCTTCCGCTGCCCCCGCGGACCTTGGTGTATTCATAACGGATTCTCCACGTTAAAAAAAAAGGTCTGCCTATGATGAGCCCCTATCGTTCTGAGGGTGCGATATATACAACCAGAATCAAGAAGAAACGTATTCTTGCCAGGTTCTTCTCAGTAAAAACAACCTTCCTAATTCGTCGGTGGCATGTATTTGCACTAATATTATAAAGAAGAATCTGAGTCCTTTTTTTGTTTATTTGTTTGCATTGAATAGGCTCTGAAAGTAATTGACAGATTTGAAAAATTCTTTCAGCAATGGATAGGTAACATAGCGGACGTCACGCGGTTTCACCTGCTTAGTTCCCGTTCCCGTGGGAGTACGGGGATAAAATATACATACATATGCTCACGCCTGTATTCCCCGAAGGGGTAAGCAGAGGTGTTGTTATCACAACACCCACTTTTCACCGAATTTTTTTTGATTAAGTGCCAACGTGACATATGGTGTGTCTATCGCCGTCTCAGGCACTATACATACGTCTTTGAATTAGAAATTTTCTATTATGCAGGTTTCCTCACGATGTTTTCCTTCACCGTAAAGCACGTGGTGTGAAATCACTGTACATAAGTTTTTTAGAAGAACTCATTGGTACAGGCCCCGCTGGGATTCGAACTTGCGTCGCTTGCGTAGCAGGCGACTGCTCTAACCCCGAGGCCACCACGGCTCATGGGATAATATATAGCCTTTGTTACTCGCTGATGATGTAGCTATCTATTGCTGAAATAATTTTACAAATCTGACTGATTTGAAAAAGTAGTTTCGGAGCCTTTGCAAATAAACAAATCTTTCCTCTTTATAATATTAGTGTAGATAGATGTATATATATATATATATATAGTCAGTTAAAGTCCCGTAGGAATCGATCCAGACGTTTCAGGGTGTTCCCGGAACAAACAGACAGAGAAAATGTTAAAGATTTGTTTTTTTTTATGTACGTACTTTATATACTTTCATACGCATTAAGTGAAAAGCTGTTAATTTGACATTACAAACAGACACTTCGTTTTTATTTATCTGTATGTATTCTTGGAATATCCTATGTCCTTCTCCTGGTTCTAAGCTACCTCCCCACAAATTTTCAGCCAAATCGGTTCAGCCGTTGTTGAGTTATAAATAGTGTAACTAACACGACTTTCTTTTATATATAATATACTAGCTGTGGCCCCGCGGTTTCACTCGCATAGATTTTTATATAATTTAGCAATAAATTAAAATTGCCACGTTGAATAGCAATGCTGATTCTCTGAGCGAGAAAAGCCCCAGCCCGCTTGTCACGAGAAGCTTCTACCAGACGAGCATTCAGCATTGCTATTCAACGTGGCAATGCTGCCAACCTTCTTGGCACGATCCCGAGAGACACCGATTTGGGACAAGTTTTCTACTTGTAAACTTATTACAAGTAGAAAACTTGTAATAAGTTTTATTAGTTACTTATTTATTATTAATATAATTATAAAAATTGCGACTATAATTTGAGATTTAAACTAACCTATCTTTAAAGTTGGATCGAACTGCACATGGTGTGCGAATTTTATTATAATCGGTTAAGTGGTTTAGGAGTCCATTGAGGTCAAACATTGTGACACGAGATTTATATATATTAAGATAGGTATATATTTTTTATTATCGATGTGTAAAATATAATAAAAAACAGTAATATACAATAAATATTAACAATGTATTTGCAAACGTTCTTTACGATAAAACTTTACACGGGTACCTTATATATATACAATCCATTAAACATAGCCTTGTGGTTGTGTATACGTTAAACAAAACATAATAATCTCACTTATAAATCCATCATAATCAATACCTTTAAAAAAACTTGACCCAAATCCGCATCTAGGGATAGTGCTAAGAAGGCTGGCATCAGCACGGATGCAAATTTTCGAGAAAAGTGCCAGCGCTCTCGGCAAAAGTCATTGCGTGATTACCATTTTGCGATATGAGTTGAGATTTTCGCTCAAAAAGCATGATGAAAATAGCTAATGCAGAATTTTATAGGTAAGAGTTTTATGCTAACACTTCGGAATTAACAGTGAGAATTTGGTTTAACTATTCCTAATGGTTTGACAAGAAATTCAAATATCTATTGTAGATTTTTCAAACATCTTTCCAGTTATATGGTCTAATTTCTGTCAAGAAACTTTTGGAAATAAATTCCATTGTATGCTGAAGGAATCTCAATGTGTATCTTAATTATTACAGTTAACAACTTGATGTTATATTTCTTGTCAAAATTAAAAGGATTTTAGATTTATTTGCAGTTTACATTGAGCAGGGGCACGGAGAGGGGACAGAGCATGGGTTGCACGGGTCGCACGGGTTGCATGGGTTGCACGGTTCGCACGGGTTGCATGGGTTGCACGGGTCACACGGGTTGCACGGGTTGCACGGGTCACATGGGTTGCATGGGTTGCACGGGTCACATGGGTTGCATGGATTGCATGGGTTGCACGGATTGCTCATGGTACGTCTCGAATCACCTTGCAAGGCAGACCCAGGGATGCATATTGTAGGCGCTTGTATACAAGGTGGTCGGGGTTGTCTGACAACTATTTGCGGTGGGTTAATAGGGTCCGGAGTGGGCTGGGTTACAGTGATAGCCGGGGGCAGTATAGAGGCGGGCCTTGGTGGTCTTACCACGATCGTGGGGGGTTGGATTGGACAAGGGGTCGGTGGTCTGACCACTATAGGTGGTGGACATATTGCAGCTGGTCTAGGTGGTCTCACGACAATGGGCCGTGGTGTGAGAGGTGGTATGGACGCTGGTTGGACGGTGATCGCGGGTGGTCTGATAGGGTTCAAGGGAGCTGGCTTGACCAGTATTGGGGGCGGTTGGATCAGCACGTCAGGTGAGGGAGTAAGGTAGAAGGTCCCTCCTGGCACTCGTATTTCTTGGAATCCGATCTGCCTCAGTCTGTCTGGGATGCAGTTGTGAGCAGTCTGCACCTTGACCGGACCGTCGCCGCAGGTCGCTGTAAAATATTTTGACATTTTAGTAATTAGTTTGAGCAGTCGCCTGCTACGCAAGCGATGCAAATTCGAATCCCAGCGGGGCCTGTACTAATGAGATTTTCTAAAAATCTTATGTACAGCGATTTCACACCACGTGCTTTACGGTGAAGAAAAACATCGTGAGGAAACCTGCATATTTCTGAGAAGTAATTCAATGATACATGTAAAGTGACTGAGACGGCGATGGACTCACGTTGGCACTTAATCATCTTCGGTGATAAGTGGGTGTTGTTATTACAACACCTCTGCCGACCCCTTCGGGGAATACAGGCGTGAGCATATGTATGTATGTATGTTTACTCACAAGATGGCGTTGCTCTCCTATTCTGTCTAGATAGCTCCGCGCTTGTATTATATTCATTCATCATCGTTATTGTTATCGATTTATTCATAATAAATTATTAGTTTTCACTTCAATAAATCAGTATTTTCTTTGCATATGCTTAACTTTAATACTCGCGCTTCTCACACTCGATATAGTTCACACAGTACATACATTTTGCCTTTAAGGTAATCAAGATAGTTGGTACATAACCCAACTACAGCGTAATACGTACGTGAAGTCGCGTTATGATTACTATTATTCAATAATTAAATACTCTTCTCTCTATTTCTGCTAACAGTGGTTGAATATATCATAATATTTGAATTTATCATAATATTATGGACGATCTCATGCAGATATAATATGTATATATATGTGAACATTTAGAAAAATAATTATTAATTCTAGTACTTTATTACGTAGTATATTTTGAAGTGTGCAATAAAGAATGATGTATATAATGAAAAATAAATACTGATATGTTTAATATGTGGTTAAAATGTAACTGCAGTACTTAATTAGATAATTAAGTTAATATTTACATGCCCTAAAATTGGGTGAAATATGTGATTAATGTAACCTTTAATAACACCTACCCTTTGTACCATATTTCATGTGAATAAATATTATTTATTTCTATTTCGAGAAATAATGATCTCCGACCAAATTTTGGTCACGGCGAATAAGTTGCGATAAGGAAAATGGTTAAGTATGTTACTCACTTGCTACCGGCGCACACGGATCACACGGACACGGTGGTGGACACGGCGGCGGGCATGGTGGAAGACACGGTGGTGGACATGGCGGGGGACATGGCGGGGGACACGGTGGGGGACAAGGTGGGAGACAGGGCGGCGGACACGGATATGGGTAGTACTGTGGCGCTGCAGAGGCCGAGGCTATCAAAGCTGTAACAATATTAATAAAAACTTTACAAAACAAGTATTTTCGGAGTCTATTATATGCAAACAATCCAATCTTTCTTCTTTATAATATTAGTGTAGATGTCAATGCATGCTTGGCTATGTGACGTCATTGTAATATCCAATATGGCGGGTCATCCAAGATGGCGGACTAGTTATTATTTCTGCACTACCACAGTATGGGTATCAAATGCTTGGTGAGGAGTACAAGGAAATTATTTTTTTCATACATACATACGCTCAAGCCTGTATTCCCCGAAGGTGTAGGCAGAGGTGTTGTAATCACAACACCCACTTTTCACCGAAGATGATTAAGTGTCAACGTGACAGATGGTGAGTCCATCGCCGTCTCAGACACTTTACATACTTCATTGAATTACTTCTCAGAAATATGCAGGTTTCCTCACGATGTTTTCCTTTACCGTAAAGCACATGGTGTGAAATCACTGTACATAAGTTTTTTTAGAAATACTCATTGGTACAGGCCACGCTGGGATTCGAACTAGCGTTGCTTGCGGGCTCTCCTTGCTTGTTTTTGCTTGACTTATGACTTAAAATTAAAAAAATATATAGAAATAGATTATTATCCATTTGTCTTACCTACTATACCCAAGAAATTTAAGCGCCCCATATCGACTGCTTCTGTGACTCTATCAAGTTTGTAACACTTTTTATACATATGAAAACAATTATTTAGATCCGCGCGAATGCGTTTAGTTTTATTTGATTTGCAATCATAACTTCATTGTTATACAGTTTATATTCAATTATCACGGTGACCAATTGGATTGAAATATGGCAGAGATTTTTAGTTTGAAAAATAATTACCAAAATAATATCGACATCAGCCTTCATACCTATTGTCACTTCAGTCAAAGTCAAAGTCAAAAGTATCTTTATTCGATTAGACTTTTTACAAAGTACTTTCAAATCGTTAGAATGACATAATTATACAGTATTATACATGATACCGCCAGGTTCGGAAGGTTGCTTTTACTGAGAAGAACCTGGCAAGAAACTCAGTAATTACTCTTTTCAAAAATATTATACAATTTAAAGAATACAAAATAAATAATTTAAGAAACGTAAGCTCATGGACAATGTTCCAATGCACAAATGTCAATAAAAATTTTCATAACTAAAAATCTAGTACATCTACTTATAACTAAATGCGTAGCTTCAGATGACAGTAAAATGTACTTATATATCTTAAACCATTATATCTGCATTTGGTGTCCATTGCCGAGCTTATGTCTAGGGCTCTTAGCCAAATGGCAAAAAACGGAACCCTCATGGATTCGTCATGTTTGTCTGTCTGTTCGTCCGTATGTCACAGTCACTTTTTTACACACATAAATATGCTCACGCCTGTATTCCCCGAAGGGGTAGGCAGAGGTATTGTAATCACAACACACACTTTTCACACAAGATGATTAAGTACCAACGTGACAGATGGCGAGGATATCGCCGTCTCAGACACTATACATACGTCATTGAATTACTTCTCAGAAATATGTAGGTTTCCTCATGATGTTTTCCTTCACCTTAAAGCACGTGGTGTGAAATCACCGTACATAAGTTTTTTAGAAAAACTCATTGGTACAGGCCCCGCTGGGATTCGAACTTGCGTCGCTTGCGTAGCAGGCGACTGCTCAAACCTCAAGGCCACCACAGCTCTTTTTCCGAAAATATAAGAGCTACTGTTGAAACTTAGTAAGCAGATGTATTCCGTGAGCCGCATTAAGAATTTCACACAAAATAGAAAATAAACAATATTTTTTGGGGGCCCCATACGTAGAACTGTTCAAAAATGTTTTTTTTATCAAATTCATACGTGTGGGGATATATCGTATAGATATCTATGGATATATAATATCACACTCGGTGTCAAACACCAACTTGAAAAGTAAGTTATTTATTTCACATAATGTTATTTTTCCCCTTATGAAGGCGGTTACAATGTTCTACCATAACTTTTAATATTCAACTATTATTTTTACACATGCATGCTGATACAATGAAAAAGAAAAATATAATAAAAATAAAAATTATAAATAAAACACGGAATTTAAATTAGTGTCTCTGGGAATGGTGCCCAGTAAGCTGGCTGCGTTACCTCGCTGGATCGCTAAGCTAATCCTCTGACCGAGGTAAGAACCAGCTCGACCCTCACCAGAGACGTCAACCAGGCGTTTTGATAGATCCTTAAAAAGGACCTTCGCATTTGGCCCCCATGGCCCCAAAGTCTCAACCCCAAACGGCAGAAATATACAATTATGACTGATATCTGCATATTTCCGGATGATATCGACAATGTTCTTGTCGATATTTTTTTTTTTTATTTATTTAGGTTCACCAACAATTTGTTATATTAATACATACAATTGTTGCATCTGAAGCTTATAAACTAAATGTACAAATTACTTATAGATAAACACAGCTTGCGATATGCGTAAAACCAAATTTTTTATCACAAATTAAGGCGTAAAAAAATCTGAGAAGTGTTATTTCTTAATAGGAGACTAAGCATGAATCAATATCGGTCATTGCTGGGTATAAATACTTGTAGGATTCTACCAGATGTCCACATAGCGGCGACATGGGGATTAAAGCACTTGTATTTCTAGGTAAGTTATATTCTAAATACTTAGAACGTGATTGATCGAGCTGTGTGTATTCTTTATCTCATAAAAACCAAATTTTTCAAGCATTTATGTTACTAGAAAATGTATAACTAAAAACCTTACAAAATATAATCTTATAACTAAAATATATTATTAAAAGGAGTCCCTGTAGGCAAGGTTCCGAAGATACTGGCAGCATTCCCCCTTTGGATGGCAAGACTAATTCTTTGTCCGAGGTAGCTGCTAGCTCTCCGGTCTCCTGTGATGTCGACTAACCTTTTAGTTATTACTGTAAAAAGCCTAATAGCGCTAGGACCCCACGGACCAAGGGTCTCGACTCCGAATGGGACAAAGTCATATTCGGAGCCCAGACCCCTGTATTTGAAGGGGTCTGGTGAACGTCAGACTCGAACCGGGGTACTCTAAATTAGTTATCGCCCCGTTAGCTGGCAGTCTCACTTTGGGGTATCGAATCTTGACAGATGACGGCGAAATTTACTGTCGTATTGTAATGATATTTTATGAGTATTTCAGTGCCTGAAAACATGGTCAAAACGACGTTTTCTGAAGATGAAACCTAACTAGATCTATTTTTTGCCCCTGAAATCCCTTACACACAAAATTTCATGAAAATCGTTGGAGCCGTTTCCGAGATTCAGATTCATAAGATACCTACGTGGTCCGAGGGCCTAAGTACGAGTTTTTCACTGCCGACTCAAGTCACTGTATCTATTCAAGCACTTCTATTCAACGTGGCAATGCTGCCAGCCTTCTGAGGACGATCCTGTGAGACACATGCTCCAAGTTACACCTTGTTGTATTAGCGGTTTGCAAACAGACAGATAGACAGACAGAGGGAGACAGAGACAAATAAAAAAAAATGGTTTTTCTAGATCAGTACAGTATATACTTTCATGATATGCATTTAGTCAAAAGGAAGTTTCGGAATTACAAACAGACGCTTCAATTTTATTTATATATATGCATATGCTCACGCCATTCCACAACACCCACATTTCACCGAATATGATCAAGTCTCAGGCACTATACATACGTCTTTGAATTACTCCTCAGACATATGCAGGTTTCCTTACGATGTTTTCCTTCACCGTAAAGCACGTGGTGTGAAATAACTGCACATAAGTGTTTAGAAAAACTCATTGGTACAGGCCCCGCTGGGATTCGAGCTTGCGTCGCTTGCGTAGCAGGCGACTGCTCAAACCCCAAGGCCACCACGGCTATTTATATATACGTAGATTTAAAACTTTGTGCTCAAATTCCAGCTCTGATTGGCTTTACTGCAGCAGCACCCTGGCGGTGCTTCCGCACATGTGATGGCTCCACCGTGTGTATTGGCAATCAAGGACAACCATGCTTCAGCCAGCCGTCTATCTGCATAGGCCGCCAGCCACTACCGTGCGTGGGCGTTACTACCGTATTCACACCGTGCCCGAACCCATGCCAATCACCGTGTCTTCCACCTTGCCCATCTCCGTGTCCCCCACCGTGTCCTCCCCCGTGTCCCCCACCGTGTCTCCCACCTTGTCCTTCGCCGTGTCCCCCACCGTGCCCTCCGCCGTGTCCCACACCGTGTCAACCGTCTCCTTGGATCTGCCCATGTGAGTCATCGGGTCAGATGTCCTATTAATTCTGAATTCTCTTCTGTGAATTTTAGTAAAAATATTTTTGGCTGATTGGCATCTAATAATGTATTAAACAAAAGGATATTCTCTGTGGTTGGTTATAAAAATGTACTCATTGGTTATGTATTTATTTGGCTATTGTTAAATTAATTTAGAAACATTTGGAAAATAAATAAATTTTGGAATTTCATTTTTATTGTTACTTATTTTTCGCGCAAGGACAAGGGAAGGAAAAATTCGACGCATGAGGTTGGATCACGAGTAGCTCAGTAGACAGATCAACTGCACGGTTTGCTGAGGTCGTGGGTTCGCGTCCAGCCTCGTATTCGTATTTTCCTTTACCCTTTTTAAGAATTTAGGACATATTTTTTGTTCCATCACAATTTATTGAACCTTACATTAGAATAGCGAGGAGCGAATAATCGATTATAATATGTGAAGAACAACTTATTACCATGTTCCTCTACGTGTTAAAATTCTACCAACTATACATACATATTACAGCAATTTTTTACATACATATACTCACGCCTGTATTCCCCGAAGGGGTAAGCAGAGGTGTTGTAACAACACACACTTTTCACCGAAGATGATTAAGTGCCAACGTAACGGAGGGTGAGTCCATCGCTGTCTCAGACACTTTACATACGTCATTGAATTACTTCTCAGAAATATGCAGGTTTCCTCACGATGTTTTCCTTCACCGTAAAGCACGTGGTGTGAAATCACTGTGCATAAGTTTTTTAGAAAAACTCATTGGTACAGGCCCCGCTGGGATTGGAACTTGCGTCGCTTGCGTAGCAGGCGACTGCTCAAACCTCAAGGCCACCACGGCTCTCATACATACATATTACAGCATTTTTTTAACAATCTAGGTACACATATTAGCATAATGCTATCTATTTAGTTCCTAAGTCAGTTATTATTATAAATCATAACATTATGTATTGTATTAATTGTCGACAAACCTCCGTGGTTTATTTCAGTGTTACTTAAATAACCATGCTTGTAACAAATTGTAAGATTGGTAAAAGTCAAAGTCAAAAGTCAAAAGTATCTTTATTCGATTAGACTTTTTACAAAGTACTTTCAATTCCTCAGAATGACATAATTATACAGGATTATACATGATACCGCCAGGTTCGGAAGGTTGCTGTTACTGAGAAGAACCTGGCAAGAAACTCGGTAATTACTCTTTTCAAAAATATTATACAATTTAAAGAATACAAAATAAATAATTTAAGAAATTTTAAATTGAATAATATGCATATACATACATACAGATAAATAAAATTTAAGTATTTGTAATTCAAAAATAACAGCTTTTCACTGAATTAATATGAAAGTACCGAAAATCCAATTTAAAAAAAAATCTGTCTGTTTGTTCCGGCTTATCTCAGAAACGGCTGAACCGATTTCAACGGGACTTTCACTGCCAGATACCTGATGTTTCAAGTAGTAACATAGGGTACCTATATTTAGAAAATATATTAGGGTTCCGTGAAATAAAGCATGAAATTTAATCCACGCGGGGCACCTTAGCGGGGCTAGTATATTATATTATACTACCCACGTAGACCTAATTATATTTTTAATTAAAGTCCCTAAGCCTCCTTGTATAACTCTTATATACTCCTTGTATAATTAACTATCCGCCAGTCAAAGTCCCGTTAAAATCAGACCAGGCGTTTCGAGAAAAAAAATCAAATAAATTTTTTCTATCTCAGTCCCGTGTACACTTTCACATTTTTTTAGTAAAAAGCTGCTTTATTTTGCAATTACAAACGGACACTTCAATTTTATTTATCTGTATAGATGTATAGACAGCGACTTTGCCGCGTTCCTCTTGATCGTTGCTAAATAAAACACAATAGACGTTTTACGATATTTAATTCTTTAGCAGCATATTGAGGAACGACATTGGCAGTTGCATTGGCAGGTTCATCATATCCATCATGGGGTTACTCGTCGGTGGCTCTGCATACTGAGGCATGGCTGACAATCTGGAGAGGACACCTGAAAAAATATGGTTATCTTAATATATATAAACTAGAATTTACCGATTTAATATTCAAATATCATTTTTACACATGCATGCTGATACAATGAAAAAGAAAAATATAATAAAAATAAAAATTATAAATAAAACACGGAATTTAAATTAGTGTCTGCGGGAATGGTGCCCAGTAAGCTGGCTGCGTTACCTCGCTGGATCGCTAAGCTAATCCTCTGACCGAGGTAAGAACCAGCTCGACCCTCACCAGAGACGTCAACCAGGCGTTTTGAAAGATCCTTAAAAAGGACTTTCGCATTTGGCCCCCATGGCTCCAAAGTCTTAACCCCAAACGGCAGAAATATATAATTATGACTGATATCTGCATATTTCCGCCGCTTGAGGTTTTCTGCATATATATAAGCAGCATTCTGAAATTTTTGGGTACTCAATACCCCCAGACAAAGAAGAAATCATTTGGTCCTCCCTCAGGACAAAACAAAACTCCCCTTTGTTAACAGATTCTACCTTTTCTTAAGACCGATTGTGTATAATAAAATCAATGAAATATTACACCTACAGAATCTTATTCATAAAACAAACTAATAACAGAATACCTGGACAAACTTAATTACGAAGAAACTGAGAAACTTGTAAAATAGCATAAATATATTATTCTATTCTATTCTATAACGCACAGCCCAAACCACTGGACGGATCGGGCTGACATTTGGCATGCAGGTACATGTTATGACGTAGGAATCCCATAAGAAAGGATTTTGATTAATTCTTCCCCAAAGGGGTTTAAATAAGGGGATGAAAGTTTGTAAATTTTAAACCAATATTTTCTATAAACGCGGGGCGCGGCTAGTGGTTAATAAAGTTAGATATTGAAAGACATTTTCGTGCCTATTTCTGCCACTGATGTATCGTTGAGATTTAACTGATGGTTGTTTTTTTGATCGATGAACCATTCGTAAAGGTCTCACAATACGAGATGAACTATTTCTGCTAAAATTTTAACAGTACTAAAAACTAAATACACGTAGAAAACTTGTCCCAAATCTGTGTCTCTCGGGATCGTGCCAAGAAGGCTGGCAGCATTGCCACGTTGAATAGCAATGCTGATTCTCTGAGCGAGGTAACCCCAGCCCGCTTGTCACGAGAAGCTTCTACCAGACGACGTGCAACCTCTTTGAAAAGTTGATGAGCATCTGGACTCCAAGGCCCCAGAATTTCAACCGCAAACGCAGAAAATATGTATCCTTGACCAATGCAAGCGTATTTCCAATGCTTGAGGCACTCCTGCTGAACAGCAGCAGCACCGGCCGCCACAGCAGTGCCGGGGAAACGGGACGGAGCCAGAGTATCGACAGTTTTAAAATAAAACTCTGCTTCTCTGGTTCCAGGTTAGCGACATATTTTAATTCCACAAACTCGGCGGCGTGCAACCTCTATGGAAAGTTGATGAGCAACTCTCTTATTTATTTAACGCGGTAATCTCGGAGCTTCCATGGAAAAAAAAATAGGCCGTGCATTCCAAACATTCTAAGAAAATTACACGTATTGCCGCAGTATTGTTGGCTTTGGAATTCACCACAACCTAAAAATCATCAAAACACACTGGGAAGGTTGATGAGTGTTCAATTGGCCAGCTATGTGTAAATCCCATGTAATAGGGGGCGAATCTATTGCCATTAACCACGTATCCAGACTTCAAGCTGCTACAACAGATTCTGATGATTCCGCTTCGGAAATTTGTCTGAACAAACAGACAGGCAAATCGACAGACAGAGATATATATAATATACTTTCGTATGCATACAGTGAAAAAGCTGTAAATTCAAATTCAAAATATCTTTATTTGATTAGACTTCTTACAAAGTACTTTCAAATCGTCAGAAGGACACAAAATACATTATACATGATTATAAATGTTACCACCGGGTTCGGAAGGTAGCTTTTGTTGACAAGAACACGGCAAGAAACTCTACAATTACTCTTTTAAAAAAATATATATTATACAATGTTTTTGGTTACAGTATTTATATCTCACTAATATAACCATGGACACAGTACAAATGCTCAATTGTCAAATATAATAACTAAAATATTACAAATATTTGTGAGCATGGCAAATTCCAGCCAGTCAAAGCAAAGATCAAACTAAGAAACTCAACAATTACTCTTTAAAAAAAATATTATACAATTTCAGAATCACAAACAAACACTTCAATTTTATTTATCTATATAGATAGGTTCAACCCAAGGATGTACTATCGGTAATAAAACAATTAACTCACCTAAAACAATTAGAAATATTAATGAAATCCTCATAATTAACTATAGAACTTAAGTACATAGATTAATTAAACAATGAAAAAATTCAACCAAACATCAGACCGCTTTATATAGCGCAAAGTAATTAAAAATAATGCATGTGCTTCGATACGGTAAATGCATATAAAAATAAAATTAATTTCTAATAACATAATATACGTACATTTAATAATAGCATTAGTGTCTGTCTTATTGTTTAAGTTTGTTGTACCTTACAGAAGATCGCAGCCAAATGACACTGCTCTATTGTAGTGTTGTGTTCACAAGGTGAGTGAGGTTTACAGAGCTGTCTGTAGTACCTCCACCATACAGAAGATCGCAGCCAAATGACACTGCTCTATTGTAGTGTTGTGTTCACAAGGTGAGTGAGGTTTACAGAGCTGTCTGTAGTACCTCCACCTTACAGAAGATCGCAGCCAAATGACACTGCTCTATTGTAGTGTTGTGTTCACAAGGTGAGTGAGGTTTACAGAGCTGTCTGTAGTACCTCCACCATACAGAAGATCGCAGCCTAATGACACTGCTCTATTGTAGTGTTGTGTTCACAAGGTGAGTGAGGTTTACAGAGCTGTCTGTAGTACCTCCACCTTACAGAAGATCGCAGCCAAATGACACTGCTCTATTGTAGTGTTGTGTTCACAAGGTGAGTGAGGTTTACAGAGCTGTCTGTAGTACCTCCACCATACAGAAGATCGCAGCCAAATGACACTGCTCTATTGTAGTGTTGTGTTCACAAGGTGAGTGAGGTTTACAGAGCTGTCTGTAGTACCTCCACCATACAGAAGATCGCAGCCAAATGACACTGCTCTATTGTAGTGTTGTGTTCACAAGGTGAGTGAGGTTTACAGAGCTGTCTGTAGTACCTCCACCATACAGAAGATCGCAGCCAAATGACACTGCTCTATTGTAGTGTTGTGTTCACAAGGTGAGTGAGGTTTACAGAGCTGTCTGTAGTACCTCCACCTTACAGAAGATCGCAGCCAAATGACACTGCTCTATTGTAGTGTTGTGTTCACAAGGTGAGTGAGGTTTACAGAGCTGTCTGTAGTACCTCCACCTTACAGAAGATCGCAGCCAAATTACGTCCATCTGTAACAACTGGCAACCGGGACTGACGCGGGCGGTCACCCATATAACTACTGGCCTTGGTTGGTGTCCTTATCTTCTATGTTCGAATGATATGACAGGAGTCTGTATAGGAAAACGTATTTGTTTCAGAAGCAAAAGTAAGATCGCGGGGAGCTTATAGTTTCTGTAGAATTCATATATTTTTATACTTATCAACACGCTCTCTTCACGGATTTGGGAAAATTATTCACGGTTTTGGTAATGATTATTATTGTATGAAATGCACTCATATATCACGTGGAGTAGCGGTTTGAATGACTAACTACAGTCCCAGTGTTACCGATGAATATTGCTAAAAACTTATGTACAGTGATTTCACACCACGAGGTTTACGGTGAAGGAAAACATCGTGAGGAAACCTGCATATGTCTGAGAAGTAATTCTAACACGTATAGTGACTGAGACGGCGAAGAAATCACGTTCTGTCACGTTGCTACCTGATCAACTTCAGTACAAAGTAAGTTTAAAAATTAAATCATGCTCTCAAAAGTGTGAAGCAAGTGATGTTCAGAGGATTGAGGAACTACGCAATTGGAACTGTGTCCGTGGGATTACATTTCTAATGTGATCTATTTTGTATTTTCAAAAATGGTATAATATTTCTGAAAAGAGTAATTACTGGCCTTGAGGTTTGAGCAGTCGCCTGCTACGCAAAACACAATGTGTTTTTCTAAAAAAAACCTTATGTACAGTGATTTCACACCACGTGCTTTACGGTGAAGGAAAACATCGTGAGGAAATCTGCATATTTCTGAGAAGTAATTCAAAGACGTATGTATAGTGGCTGAGACGGCGATGGACTCACCATCTGTCACGTTGGCACTTAATCATCTTGTGTGAAGAGTGTGTGTTGTTATTACAACACCTCTGCCTACCCCTTCGGGGAATACAGGCGTGAGTATATGTATGTATGCATGTAGTAATTACTGAGTTCCTTGCCAGGTTCTTCCCAGTAAAAACAACCTTCCGAACCCAGCCGTAGCATGTATAATCTTTACTAATATTATAAAGAGGAATGATTTGTGTGTATGTATGTTTCTAACAAATTGACTCAAAACTAATAGACCGATTTAAAAAATTCATTCACCATTAGAATGCTACATTATCATTGATTAATATAGGCTATATTTTATCCGCGTACTCCCACGGGAACGGGAACTACGTGGGTGAAACCGCGTGACGTCCGCTAGTATCCCAAAAAGATTATTTGAATTGATTTGATTTGGTCATATGCCTCGTGCTTTAACAAAACAATACAATGTAACAGTAACATGAAATTTGGAGGGTGTGTTCTTGGTGGGATGTAGGATTTTTTCGTAATTCCACCCCTAAGTGAGAGAGCCGTGGTGGCCTCGGGGTTTGAGCAGTCGCCTGCTACGCAAGTGAGCAAGTCGAATCCCAGCGGGGCCTGTACCAATGAGTTTTTCTCAAAACGTATGTGCAGTGATTTCACACCACGTGCTTTATGTGGTGTCATCATCATCTCCCTTGTTTTATCCCATACACTGTTGGGGTCGGCATATGTATGAGAAGTAATTCAAACACGTATATAGTGCCTGAGACGACGATAGACACACTCTGCCATGTTGGCACTTAATCATATTCGCTTAATTCTGGGATGGCGTGAGCATATCCACCTCTAAAGGGGTGAAATGGGGTTTAAAGTTTATGTATTGACATCGAACTATGTTTCGGGCGCAACCTATTTATTATATTCAGTAAACTGTCCTGAAAACGGTGTGACTTAAAAAACCGTAAATAAAAGCTAAAAAAACGTTCTGTAAACCGTACTCCTTGGGTTTAATTAAAAAGTTTTCACGTCAATGCCTTTTATAGAGGCTCCAGTTTCAGTAGGAATTTAATGAAATGGAAGAAAAGTTGAAAACCAACTTGTCTAGTTGAATGCAATCGTAGCTTATAGAAAAAAAGGTATTCATAGTTAAGAAAAACTAAGACAAGTACTACTCTGATAGAACGCACCGGTGTCCCCCCACACTTTTCCGGGGCATATCCCCGGGGTGGCTGTGAGGCCGCCCCTAGAGACCTCGCTGTGCAAGGCAGCGCGAGCCACATCGCGCTGCCACCTTCCCGGGCCCGCGTCGGTTGTCAAAGCTCCCATCCCGACCACCGCCAGCAGGCCTTCCGGCCCCCTTTTAGTCGCCTCTTACGACAGGCAGGGGATACCATAGCCATATTCTTAGACCCTGGCTATTGGGTGGTAGACAAGTACCTACTATTCTCCGGAGCTTTCGAGTCACGAGGAGCTCGTGGCACAGTTGCTATTGCGCATATCATTCGATCAGCGAAGCTAAGCAACCATAACCCTAGCCAGTAATTGGATGGATGACCGCCCGAGGTCCCTCCGTGCCTCGGAGAGCACGTTAAGCCGTCGGTTTCCAAACATGAAATCTAGCTGGAACCCCCTACACACAATTTCATGAACATCGTTGGAGCCGTTTCCGTAATTGAGATTCTATGTATATACAAGAATTGCTCGTAGAAAAGAGAAAGATAAGATATGCAATTAGTGAAAAGCTGTTGCAAATATGCTAACGTCTGTATTCCCCGAAGGGGTAGGCAGAGGTGTTGTAATCACAACACACACTTTTCACACAAGATGATTAAGTGCCAACGTAACAGATGGTGAGTCTATCGCCGTCTCAGACACTATACATACGTCTTTGAATTGCTTCTCAGACATATGCAGGTTTCCTCACGATGTTTTCCTTCACCGTAAAGCACGTGGTGTGAAATCACTGTACATAAGTTTTTTAGAAAATCTCATTGGTATAGGCCCTACTGGGATTCGTGTCGCTTGCGTAGCAGACGACTGTTCAAACCTCAAGGCCACCACGGCTCTTTTACCACTACGGATACTTTAATTTAATGTATCTGTATAAGGTCAAAAAGACAAATTTTACTCGATTAGACTTTTTACAAAGTACTTTCAAATCGTCAGAATGACATAATTATACAGTATTATACATGATACCGCCAGGTTCGGAAGGTTGCTTTTACTGAGAAGAACCTGGCAAGGAACTCAGTAATTACTCATTTCAAAAAAATATTATACAATTTTAAGGGTACAAAATAAATCGCTTGAGAAACATCAGCTCATGGGCACAGTTCCAATGTACAAATGGCGATAAAACTAACATAATTAAAAATCTTGTAGTTCTACTTATAGCTAAATGTGTAGCTTGAGATGACCAGCCCCCACAAGCAGCACCTGTTCACAAGTATGATGTGAATGCCAGACATTGACCTGAGATATACCTAGATATATATAAAGTATAGATATAGTTGGTGGAGTTGTTAACATTGACAAATGTTTAATGTAGTCTCTGGAGGCTAATGTGTGAGAGTCTATCGCTCAATGTCGCAAAAACTGTTGCGAGGACGAAACGAGACCTTATGTCCGTAGCTTTCAAGAAAATGTGGACTAAGCTATACTGTTTTTGTGACTATGTCATTAGTATAGGTACTTAAGCAGTTTACTTAAGGATAATCATATCTATATACACAGTGTCGGAGAAAAAGGAACAGTTGTCTTCTAGAAGTTGTTGTGTTTTATGAATATATCACTATGTTGAAGTCGTAAAATATCTAGCTCCAACGATAACGTAGTTATAGGCTATGGTTGCTAAGGGCCGAAGAGCTCGCGGCCTTAAGCGATTGAATGAACGCGCGGCCGCGTTTACCTACATTACGTACAAGGTCATTGAACTTGGTACATTAAGGAGAAGGTTAATGATTTCGAAAAATGGTTTTATGTTAGATTTCACGTGGATAACTCTACGTTACCGCTGATTTTTATGTCAAAATAAGGTCTTGATATGGTCAACTTTGAACGTGATTTACTCTAAAACGGAAGAAGATATTTTTGTCATAATAATTGTATTTGCTTCCTAAAATTATACCCTATCACATATTTTAACAGCTGTCCTATTTTCCCCGACTCCCTGTATATCGTTAGTTACACTATTTATAACTCAAGAATGGCTGAACCGATTTTGCTGAAGATTGGTGGGGAGGTAGCTTAGAACCAGGAGAAGGACATAGGATATATTCCGAAAATCTATACAAACAGACTATAGATAAATAAAAATTAAGTGTATTTTTGTAACTCCAAAATAACAGCTTTTCAAATCCTTGTGGATTTATGTTGAAAAATAAAGAAATTACAGAGCTTACTGCTATTACAGAGCTCCATTACTGGTGACTTTACCCTACTGATGTTATTTGTTTAATTGTTCCAGATAACCGACGCCTTCGTCTTGAGGTCTACACTGGATACTAAAAGGTTAGAGTTTGATATACAATCATATCTATATCTATACAGATAAATAAAATTGAAGTGTCTGTTTGTAATTGTCACAAATGTCATATTCTCTGTCAAATGTTAGACTAGTTTAGTTTTTAAGTATGTAATCAGTTTATAATGTTATTTTTCCTAATTATATATCACACCCGCTTCTATGTTTGTCCTGTATTATAAGGTCGACTGGCAGAAAATGTTTTAGCATTAAGACCTGTGTACTTTGTGCATAAATTATTTAAATAAAAATAAATATATAATTTCAAAATAACACCTCTTACGGTATAGACATAGAAAATCCAATATTAAATTTTTTTCCTCTTTCTGTCTGTCTATCTGTTCCGCCTAATACAGCCGTTTCGGACATTAGCTGGATCAAACAGACTGACAGACAGAGAAATAAACTAGAAATTGATTTATATTTATAGAAGGCCTTCCTCAGACACCTGTACAAGCGAGTTTACGGATACTACCCTTACTTGTACCCTACACAGTTTCTCCTTGGTAGTCTAGGCTATAATTCTTTGCAGGTCAGGAGAAAACATGCGCAAATGATAACTGGTCTTAAGACAATACGTGGTCACATTGATGCTCCTTCTCTTCATGAAGAGTTGTGCCGCTTCTACGTGCCAAATAATTACTTGCGCGGCAGGAAGCACAAGTTATTCTGTGTGGCCGCGAGTCGCACAGTCGCTCGGGCCCGTTCGCCTGTCCCGCGCACTCTCTCCGTATTCAACACTCTCCTGGATAATCACCCTGAATGTGATTTGTTTGCGGATGAATGGAAGAATATTTTGTGTGTATGTTTGGAGTTTTGTGAGGAGACTGCATGAAAGTGCTCCTTTTTTTTCCCTTTAGTTTAAGTGGCTTCAAGCCGTTCTATGAGGTTAAATAAATAAAATATTTAATGTCAGTATCGTATATAACTTTCCTATTGAAAACTTTAGTGAAAAGCCATAATTCAGTCATAATTGTATATTTCTGCCGTTTGGGGTTGAGACTTTGGGGCCATGGGGGCCAAATGCGAAAGTCCTTTTTAAGGATCTATCAAAACGCCTGGTTGACGTCTCTGGTGAGGGTCGAGCTGGTTCTTACCTCGGTCAGAGGATTAGCTTAGCGATCCAGCGAGGTAACGCAGCCAGCTTACTGGGCACCATTCCCGGAGACACTAATTTAAATTCCGTGTTTTATTTATAATTTTTATTTTTATTATATTTTTCTTTTTCAGTGAAAAGCTGTAAAATTATATTTATCTGTAGGTATAGATATACATAATAAAGAAAATCTGGAATGTAGAACAATCTGCCCCACAAGTTTACTATCGTGAGGACTTGAACAGGGAACAATTCCCGTAGGAAATGAGTATATACTTACATTTTATTGATTACTCATACATGCTCCGCACCCTTATCGAAAAAAATTGCTTATAAATACTTCGCCTTTGGTAAGCTTTTGAACCGACTTACAATAAACATACATACATATACTCACGCCTGTATTCCCCGAAGGGGTAGGCAGAGGTGTTGTAATAACAACAACAATTTTTTGCACAAGATGATTAAGTGCCAACGTGACAGATGTTGAGTCTATCGCCGTCTCAGCCACTATACATGCGTCTTTGAATTACTTCTCAAACATATGCAGGTTTCCTCACGATGTTTTCCTTCACCATAAAGCACATGGTGTGAAAATCACTGTACATAAGTTTTTAGAAAAACTCATCGGTATAGGCCCCGCTGGGATTCGAATGCTCAAACCCCAAGGCCACCACGGCTCTTACCTTCAATAAAATGGAGGAAGTTCTCAAATTATATGGCACCAATTTTTTAATTCATATAATTAATTCACTAGCGGACGTCACGCGGCTTTCCCCTCGTAGTTCCCGTTCCCGTGGGAGTACGGGGATGAAATAAAGCCTATGTTACTCGCTGATGATGTAGCTATCCAATGGTGAAAGAAATTTTGAAATCGGTCTAGTAGTTTTTGAGCCTATTCATTACAACCAAAGAAAGTTTTACTCTTTATAATATTAGTGTAGATTAGTATATATTTTCACTAAAGCAAATCAGGGACATTACCATGAGCTCTTATGGCCATGACAGTTTAACTCTTATTGTGAGATAGATGTATATGACGTGTATACATCTGTCAGTGTCACACAGCTGAACTATCTTCAATGATAGTTAGATAAGAGCTCATGGTCAGGCCCCAGATGTCATGTCACAAATCGTAAATACTTTTTTTTCTGATCTCAGTAATAATTATTTTGAATGTGAAGTCAGTTTCGATCGTTACAACATAAAATACAAAGTAAATGTTACACAAAAAACTGGTATAAAATAGGGAAAAATTCCATGTTGCATCGAATCAATCTCCCATAAAATTCCTGTGGGACACCACCCTCGTAAAGGTAGAATAGAAGGGCGAAAATAACACGCAATCGCCATACAATTTTATGACCCGCACTGTTTACTACTGAGCCATCGGGTACTTATTCGCTTCTTGCATGTCGACGCTTATTGAAACCATCTTATATATTTAAACGAGCAATTCTTGTAATTTCAGGGGCAAAGAATATATCTAGCTAGGTTTAATTTATGGAAAACATCGTTTTGACCATGATTTCAGGCATTGAAAAACTCATAAAATATCATTACAATACGACAGCAAATTTCTCCGACATCTGTCAAGTTATGGTAGCTCAGACGTGAGGCTTCCATCTTACGGAGCGATAACGGAACTAGAGTACCACGGAAGAGACTGACGGTCACCGGATTTTTTTTTGGTGTGAAGAAGAAACCGAGCACAGCTCGGTCAACCAGATATTGGTATATTATTTGTCATGATGAGCTCCACAACGAAGGAAGCATCGTGAGGTAATGTTAAGTATGCGAATTAAATAATAAAATGCACGTTTTCGCGATGAGCTTGACTACAGCTATTCCGCCAATGTCAAGTGACTGTCGAGATTTTTTTTTTGTAAATTGTTAAAAATCTGTGAACGAACCCATTGGATTCCTCGCGATTCGTTTACAGTTTACAACAATTATATTTAATTCCATGACAAGCGTTGTCATTCTTGACAGTTACATTTTTAATTATATAAAAAACATGCAAAGAAATAGAGAAGATTTCATGTAAACTGCAAATTGAGTCTGGAAACCTATAATTAGTAGACTTTAATTCGCGAATCCCTATTTTTCTTTTAAATAAAAGTAGCCCAACTCCTTGTAATATTAGCTATCTGCCAGTCAAAGTTCCGTTAAAATCGGTCCAACCGTTTCGGAGATTAGCCGGTACAGACAGACAGAGATTTTTTTTTAAATAGATTTCTCTATCTATACCGTATATCGTCTGCTACACAAGCGTTTTTCTAAAAAAACATGTGCATTGATTTCACACGACGTGCTTTACGGTGAAGGAAAACATCGTGAGGAAACCTGCATATGTCTGACAAGTAATTCAAACACGTATGTATAGTGTCTGAGACGTTAGACTCACCACCTGTCACGTTGGCACTTAATCATATTCGATGAAATGTGGGTGTTGTTATTACAACACCTCTGCCTACTCCTTCGAGGAATACAAGCGTGAGCATGTGTAAAAATAAAATAAAAATATTCTAAGAGTCATACAACATATTCTCCACAATTCGGAAACCTCCCTTGCTAGTTATTCATCCTAATCATTTACGAGTATTTGACATATAAAATATTTATCCATACTGTCCCACGATATTAGCATTTGACCCCCATGCAGAGGACATTGGGGTCAAATAAACACAGCGAGGGTGGCGTGTCTGGTAATCTCTTTTTAGATAGCAGCTACTCAGTATCAATTGACATTTGACGAGGGAAGTACGCGTTTGACGTAACCTGTCAGATTGACATTTGGTTAAAAAAACCAAAGTTGTCTTTGTTTTTCATGCAGTTGTTCAGTGAAGTGTAAAAATATTGTGCTTTGTGGTGAATAACATATTTCTACCAATTTAGATAATTATAAAAAAAGGTGGCGAAAGCCAGTTTCGTAAGTTATAATATATATTTTTTTTCAATTTCAATTTCAATTTATTGATTTAAAACATATTCTACATTATATATATTAATTGTTATTATTATGCTACTAAAGCTTTTCAGTTTTCATGTAAATCAGTATTAAAAAGGTTTTTATAATTACAAACTTTTTATGTTACAATATTTTATGTGGCGCCATTTTGTTTCTTTATAGAAACAAAATGGAGACACACGTAATTTTTGTTTATATCTATGGTTTGGACAAATTTTTTTTATCATCTGCCAACCGTTAGGAAATTTCCTCATTTGGAATATTAATATGGATGCAATTATTACAATGCGTTGCTTAAAATTATTTTAAACTAAGATTAATTGCCAATAAATTCGGTATATTATCTTACAAGTTACCTAATAAGAAAATTCCACCAAATTATTCGACAGCAAATTTGAGCCGCGTAAGAAAGTGTTAGGGTTGACACTCGGGACGAACGAAGGAATAATTCCCAAAGAATATTTTATGGGTGTAGAGATTGTTGAAATCCTTTACCTATATTATAAAGTATATTTACAATTACTAACACTGGCTCGATAATGGCCACGTATTTAAATTGTCCATTTGTGTCGTTCTCCTACTCGTTACAAATAGACAAACAAATCTTTATAATCATCGTCTCTGGCCTTATCCCATACATTGTTGGGGTCGGCACTTGATTCAACCCGATGTGGCTCCACGTTAGTCGCAATCAACTTATTAACTCCTTGTCCGTTATGTGCGCCTGGTACTTCGTGTACCATATCATCATCTCCCTGGCCTTATCCCATACATTGTTGGGGTCGGCACTTGATTCAACCCGATGTGGCTGATCACCTGATTTTTATACGAAGCGACTGCCATCTGACCTTCGCAACCCCTTTAACGAGGAAAATCTGTGATCTGGGTTAAACCAGTTGTCAGACTATTTTAGACCTCCGACCGACCTGTAACGATTACTAAAGATGATAAATTGTCAACCGGGACCGACGGCTTAACGTGCTCTCCGAGGCACGGAGAGAACTCGGGCGGTCACCCATCCAATGGCTCGGGTGCTTATAATCATGTATTTGACGTCATGATAAAGATGTTATGAACCAACTTGAATACAATCTAGTTGACAACCTCATCTGTTTTTGCAGACGGTTAAAAAATAGCCGTACAGCGAAGTGGCAACCCTAGCGGAGTTGTCCGGGGAATGCAAGCGACCCGGACGCGGACATTAATTAGGAGCCATCATCCCGGACGTGACGCACAGACTTCCTAATGAAAAAACTTTAAAGTCACATTTTTCAGAGGATCATAGGGTTCCACGTGTTAGGACCAGTTTGAACAGAAACAGGTATAGAGGAAAGTCAAAGTCAAAGTCAAAAGTATCTTTATTCGATTAGACTTTTTACAAAGTACTTTCAAATCGTCAGAATGACATAATTATACAGTATTATAATGATACCGCCAGGTTCGGAAGGTTGCTTTTACTGAGAAGAACCTGGCAAGAAACTCAGTAATTACTCTTTTCAAAAATATTATACAATTTAAAGAATACAAAATAAATAATTTAAGAAACGTAAGCTCATGGACAATATTTCAATGCACAAATGTCGATAAAAATAATCCAAGATAAACACAGCTATGGTGGCCTTGATGTTCGAGCAGACGCAAGTTCGGATCCCCGCAGGCCCTATTTTGACCAATAATATTATTAATAAATAATTTTCATAATATTAATATACATATACATATAATCATACATATACTCACGCCTGTATTCCCCGAAGAAATAGGCAGTTTTTCTAAAAAACTTTTGTATAGTGATTTCACATCACGTGCTTTACGGTGAAGGAAAACATCGTGAGGAAACCTGCATATGTCTGAGAAGTAATTCAATGACGTATGTATAGTGTCTAAAACGGCGATGGATTCACCCTCTGTCACGTTGGCACTTAATCAAATTCGGTGAAAAGTGTGTGTTGTTACAACACCTCTGCCTACCCCTTCGGGGAATACAGGCGTGAGTATATGTATGTATATGTGTATATTCACTACTAAGATACTCGAGTTGAAGGGAATAATCAATCAAATTCATGAAAACAAATTGAACATAACTGAAATAAAATAAAATTCCACGTCCAAGCTGTTATCAATGAAATTAGCTCAGTAATTAATTTCTAACTTCACCCAGTCAAATAATAAAACCATACAGAAGGGCGGGTCGCTCCGGTCTCAATTATGGGACCTATTGAGACCCGCCACTGCGTTTTATACACCAAGCGAGGCAGTAGCGGGTACCTCAATAATCTATACAGATAAATAAAATTTAAGTGTCTGTTTGTAATTCAAAATTAACAGCTGTTCACTAAATGCATTTGAAAGTATATACGTATACAATAACTTAGCTTGTTAAGGAACTTAAACAAGAAACATTTAAGTCAGAACTGTACAAAATCTTGTAAAAGAAAAATGTACAGTGTACA
The DNA here is from genome assembly GCA_929442735.1 of Watsonalla binaria. NCBI lineage: Eukaryota > Metazoa > Arthropoda > Insecta > Lepidoptera > Drepanidae > Watsonalla > Watsonalla binaria. The sequence goes on along the minus strand of OV838948.1, from coordinate 356,413 downwards.
GGATTTATGTGATGACGCCAGTCAAACATTCGCATGCTATAATATAAGTTAAACATGTATGTTCTTTTATACCTCACACCACCTTTATACCATGTTTTTAGCGAATAAATGTACTTTTATTATTATTATTTTAAATTAAATAGATTTAAAATTTTTCACTGTCTGTCTTGGGGTTTGAGCAGTCGCCTGCTAAGCAAGCGACGCAAATTCGAATCTTAGCCTGTACTAATGAGTTTTTCTACAGTGATTTCACACCACGCGCTTAACGGTGAAGGAAAACATCGTAAGGATACCTGTATATGTCTGAGAATTAATTCAAAGACGTATGTATGGTGCCCGAGACGGCGTAAGACTCTCCATCTGTCACGTTGGCATTAAATCATCTCGTGTGAAAAGTGGGTGTTGTTATTACAACATCTTTGTCTACCCCTTCGGGGAATACAGGCGTCAACATATGTATGTATGTATTTGAAAAAAACTGTCTGTCTGTCTGCTTGCTTCGGCGGAATCTATGAAAAGGCTACGCCGATTATAATAGTACTTTCACAGACAGAAGTTACAAGGTAATATAGGTTAAATTTATAAAAAAAATGCCTTCTGTGAAAAACAGTCTGTAGTTATTAAATACGCTAGGATAATTGAGTCCGCTTTGTTCGGGGTATTCGCTAAGTATTTTATTTACAACCAGAAGCATAAAAATCTTTTCTGACAAGCTATTCTGACATCTTGTATCAAATCACTTTTTAACAATATTTGAATTTAATATAAATAAAAAACATTATAGCGAAAGAGGTTCACTACCGCTACAAGTCTATCCGCGGGGCACGGCAAGTCTATTTTTATAGACTGTCTAATGAAAACTTGACAGATGTAATTCTGTCAAGTTGAAATGTCATGAAAGAATTATTTCATCGTAGAAGACCGTTCTTCTGTAACCGTTTAATTTTCCCTCCTTCCCTGGCTATGGCCAGTGCCATGCATCAACGTCAGCTTATCAGATCCTCATGTAACTCTGATTCTACTTGAAAACGTGATGTGGCCATTGTTGTCATAGAATGGAATTAAAATAACATTTTAAACCAAAAGCCTTGGTTCCCAACGCAAATTACAAACTCTAAAAACTAAAGTAATGTCACATCACGAGCAACTACGATGAAAGAAAACATCGTGAGGGGCAATATTCGAGAATTTGGACAGCGAGGAATCCAATGGGTTCCTCCACATATTTTTAACGATTTACAAGATATAATTTCTCAATAATCACTTGACATTGGCGGAATAGTTTTACTTAAGCTCATCGCCATTAAATAAATAAAGGAAAGGAAAGGAAAGGAACATCGTGAGGAAACCTGTATATGCTGGCTGTGGGCTTGCGCAGGGAGGTCACCAAAGCCGGTGAGTCCATCGCCGTCTCAGACACTTTACATACGTCATTGAATTACTTCTCAGGAATATGCAGGTTTCCTCACGATGTTTTCCTTCACTGTAAAGCACGTGGTGTGAAATCACTGTACATAAGTTTTTTAGAAAAACTCATTGGTACAGGCCCTGCTGGGATTCGAACTTGCGTCGCTTGCGTAGCAGCCACCACGGCTTCTATGCCCTGGTCATTATAAAAAAAATCTTTTGACAGCTTCGCCTAATTTGTAATTGTTCACTAGCTAGCTTCCGTATGCTGCACGCTCAGTGATAATTTCCCTTCTATATCACAAGTGTCCATAATGCCACGTGTCTGCCACGTGTCACTCTGTCTGTCACTCCAAACAAAGGACCCAGTATAAATGGGGATCAGAACGGCATAACTCGGTAATATAATCTATCTCTATCTATATAAATCAAAATCTATTGCCGAATTTCCGAAAGAGCCCTGGCGGCTTTGGCGATAGATCAGTCGCCTGCTACGCAAACGACACAAGTTCCCAGCAGTCTGTACCAACTTATGTACAGTGATTTCACACCACGTGCTTTACGATGAAGGAAAACCTGAATACGTTTGAGAAGTAATTCAAAGATGTATGTATAGTGGCTGAGACGGCGAGGTACTCACCATCTGTCACGTTGGCACTTAATCATCTTGTGTGTAAAGTGTGTGTTGTGATTACAACACCTCTGCCTACCGCTTCGGGGAATACAGGCGTGAGCATATGTATGTATTCGGATAGATCATCAAAAGCAACCTTCCGAACCCGGTGGTAACATTTATAATCATGTATAATGTATTTTGTGTCCTTCTGACGATTTGAAAGTACTTTGTAAGAAGTCTAATCAAATAAAGATATTTTAAATTGAATTGATACAAGTACTCGGTGCTTGGGCAACTTTTTTTTATATAGGATCGATACCGGGGGCAGGTCCACCCCATGATTATTCACCATAACATATCACTATAACGACCGACACGCGACTGACACGAGGCATATATATCTCTCCACTTAGCTGTTACATGGGAACATTGTTAATAGGCTAGCTGACTATATTTTAAAGAAAAAACAATATTAACATTACGTATCTTATATCTTTAAGCGAGCAATTCTTGTATGTATATAATCGGAATCTCGGAAACGGCTCAGGGGCAAAAACTAGATCTAGCTAGGTTTCCTTTATGGAAAACATCGTTTTGACCATGTTTTCAGGCACTGAAAAACTCATACAATATCATTACAATACGACAGTAAATTTGTCCGACATCTGTCAAGTTATGGTAGCTCAGACGTGAGGCTTCCAGCTTACGGGACGATAACGAAACTAGAGTACCGCGGGAGAGACTGACGGTCACTGGAATTTCTTTCTTTTGTGTGAAGAAGAAACGGTCAACCAGATACATTTGTATTTATAAAAACATACAATTAAATTTCCTTTGAATACACTGAATCGTGGACCAAAGTGGTAACTGAATGGTAGCCGAGGGAAGGGCGAAGACTAACAGGCAGGCCACCCGCTCGGTGGGCCGACGATATCGCGCGGACGGCTGGGGAACTGTGGTCGAGACTAGCTCGGGACCGACAACAATGGCGTGTCACAGGGGAGGCCTATACCCAACAGTGGGTGCATGTGGGCTGAATATGATGATGACACTTAATCGTATAGCTTATCACTACATGCATATGAAATTATACACAGTTCCGACACACAAAATCCAATTTTTAATTTTTTTCTCATTCTGCCGTCCGTCTGTCTGTCTGTTTGTTCCGGCTAATCTCCGAAACGACTGGACCGATTTTAACGGGACTTTCACTGACAGATAGCTAATGTTACAAGGAGTTACTTAGGCTACTTATATTTAACAAACATTATTTAAATTAAATCTACGCGGTTCAAACCGCGGGGCAGTGCTAATATACGTAATCCAAATAAACGTTCAAAAGTCAAAAGTATCTTTATTCGATTAGACTTTTAACAAAGTACTTTCAAATCGTCAGAATGACATAATTATACAGGATTATACATGATACCGCCAGGTTCGGAAGGTTGCTTTTACTGAGAAGAACCTGGCAAGGAACTCAGTAATTACTCTTTTCCAAAATTTAAAGAATACAAAATAAATAATTTACGAAACGTAAGCTCATGGACAATGTTCCAATGCACAAATGTCGATAAAAATTAACATAACTAAAAATCTAGTACATCTACTTATAACTAAATGCGTAGCTTGAGATGACCAGCCCCCACAAGCAGCACCTGTTCACAAGTCTAGACACGTCTCCTCATTTCACGATAGTAAGAACTCAAAAGTCTAGTAAATCATACATCTCGCAGTTAAGTAAAGCGAATATATAACACGTATACATTATATATTAACATACAGAGCCGTCGGCAACATCAGCGCAATAATTGCTAAACAAAGTTACTAACTTAACACAGTTTGCATGCCAGAGTGACTTATTGACTGTGGGACCATAGAGCGAGCGGGCGCATAAGCTGAGAGCCTAGAGCGAGTTTTTCACAGCCGCCGTCACAAGTCACCGCGTCGACGTAAACGCAGATTTGTATAGGATCGAAACAGCGCCATCTGTCGCCCTAAAGATGATACTATTGTGAGCCCTTACAAATCTGCGTTTAACGCGATGACTTGTGACGGCGATTTTAAGAAAACGAACGAAACTTTATAAAGTGGAATCTAGTTCTTTTAAATGGCGTTTTCTCATATATTTATGCTGTAAAAAGGGAGAAAATTTTTTAACGGTGACCGTCAATCTCTCCCGTGGTACTCTAGTTCCGTTATCGCCCCGTAAGATGGAAGCCTCACGTCTGAGCTACCATAACTTGACAGATGTCGGCGAAATATACTGTGCTATTATAATGATATTGTATGCGATTTTCAATGCCTGAAAACATGGTGATGATGTTTTCCAAAAATGAAAGCTAGCTAGATCTTTTTTTGCCTTTGAAACACACAAATTTTCTTGAAACTTTTCGAGATTCAAATTATATATATATAATTATGTACAAGAATTGTTTGTTTAAAGGATAATAAGACTAGCTATGACCCGCGTAGACTTAATTTCATAACTGGCTTTTTATAGCAGAACCCTAAATGTTTTTTTAAAAATAAGTAGCCTATGTTATTCCTTGTATAATCAGTTTCTACCAGTGTAAGTCTCGTTAAAATCGGTCCATCTGTTTTAGAGATTAGCCCGAACAAACAGACAGAGAAGCATTGTTTTTAATTGGTTTTTTATGTCATTACCGTAAGGTAAAGTCACCAGTCATGGACAGTATAAGCGGATTTTTTTCATCTTTGCTCTATAATTTCTTTATTTTTCAACACACATTCTTAAGGATTTGGAGGTAAATTAAAAGCTCTTTTCTTAATCAGTATTTAATGATTAATTTCAGTTTAGTACTTAGTACAATGAAATAATATAAATAAACAACACTCCTACTTAGACACCATTAATGGACAGTAAAAATCCAGTGTTGTGTTTTAGGGCTAAAATGATAATTTATAGTATGGGTTATATTATAAAATTGATGCATTTCTATTGATAAATCATTAAATAATGTTAATTTCAACCGACGACACCGCGAAATTTCAACCGTTATGGCCGCAATCAAAATGGGTGTCAATAGTCAAAAACAGTTGTTATAACACCTATAATACTGACACAACTGATCGGTATTGACATTTGAAAAAAAATACTGCGCGTTTGCTTAATTTTGGTAGAAAAAAAAATGTCCATCACTGGTCCGCGTCCAACATAGGTGCCGTTACCTTATATACTTCCAAATGTATTTAGTGATTAGCTGTTAATTTGTAACTACAAACAGACACTGCAATATTATTTATCTGTATATATATCGCTAGTTTACTGGCCATACTATGAGAAGATTTAATTTACAGCCCGAATCACTCCATGCTTTGATAAAACCACATTTTCCTACCTCGTTGGATGTATACAGTGTGATAATAATATTATATCTTGTAATTATTGCTTTCGCAAATAAACACGTACCTCGCCATCTTCTCATGCTATATGAAAATAAACACGTACCTCGCCATCTTCTCATGCTATATGAAAATAAACACGTACCTCGCCATCTTCTCATCTATATATATAAAAATGAATTGCTGTTCGTTAGTCTCGCTAAAACTTGAGAATGGCTGAACTGATTCGGGTGATTTTGGTATTGATAAATTTGTTGAAGTTCAGGGAAGGTTTAAACGGTGAGAAATATGATGTGACTAACTGACTGACTGACATAGTGATCTATCAACGCACAGCCCAAACCACTGGACGGATCGGGCTGACATTTCTCATGCAGGTAGATGTTATGACGTAGGCATCCGCTAAGAAAGGATTATGATTAATTCTGTCCCTAAGGGGATAAAATAGGGGATGAAATTTTGTATGAAACTTTGTCAATTTTAAACCGATTTATTATATAAAACTAAAATTACGCGGGTAAAACCGCGGGGCACAGCTAGTGCTATATGAAAATAAACACGTACCTCGCCATCTTCTCATGCTATATGAAAATCATATTTGTGTTATCATTTGTTTATCAGCGAATTTATATCCCATCATCCCCCTGGCCTTACAATTTATAGTGGTGGATCAAAAGCAGGGGGACCACGGGTACGATATATATAAAAGAAAGATGAACTCTATATTTTAGACTAGCGGACGTCACGCGGTTTCACCCTCGTAGTTCCCGTTCCCGTGGGAGTACGGGGATAAAATATAGCATATATTAATCAGTGATAATTTTTAAAATCGCACCCGTACTTTTTGTGCCAATTTGTTACAAACATCTCATCATCAGTCATCTCAAGCTATGCATTTAGTTATAAGTAGATGTACTAGATTTTTAGTTATGTTAATTTTTATCGACATTTGTGCATTGGAACATTGTCCATGAGCTTACGTTTCTTAAATTATTTATTTTGTATTCCTTACATTGTATAATATTTTTGAAAAGAGTAATCACTGAGTTCCTTGCCAGGTTCTTCTCAGTAAAAGCAACCTTCCGAACCTGGCGGTATCATGTATAATATGTCATTCTGACGATTTGAAAGTACTTTGTAAAAAGTCTAATCGAATAAAGATACTTTTGACTTTGACTTTGACAACAGAGTATACAATATCAAACAATACATTTTCCACAAAACAACAAACTTTGAAAGCATTCATTTAACACCCTAAAACTATTTACAATGGCTTAGAGAACATTAATTTGTTGAATTTGAGCCGGTGACCGGTAACACCCCTCTGTTTAAATGCTACCAAATTGACAAAGCCATGGGCGCTAGGGCTGTTAACCAACAATCTTCTCGTATCTATATATATATAAATGTAAGAGAGTTGTGTTAGTTACACTATTTATAACTCAAGAACGAGGTAGCTTAGAACCAGAAGAAGGATTATATATCCCGAGCTTTTCACTTAATGCGAATAAAAGTATATAATGTACTTACATCCAAAACACAAATATTAATTTTTTTTCTGTCTGTTTGTCCCGGATAAACTCCCGGATATAAATATGAAATAAACTTTTATATTTTAATCCGGTAATGTCAAAGTCAAAGTCAAAAGTATCTTTATTCGATTAGACTTTTTACAAAGTACTTTCAAATCGTCAGAATGACATAATTATACAGGATAATATAATCTATATAATAAGATTTCTTAATATATATACTCATGCCATCCCATTAATGACCAATGTGACAGATGGCGAGTCTATCGCCGTCTCAGGGGCTATACATTCGTATTTACATTACTTCTCAGACATATTCAGGTTTCCTAAAATGAAAAGCTCGTGATGTAGGTAATATCTTTCTTAATTTATTTTGCGGTACGAAACCCTTAGAATATGCAAGTCGGTAACCCTGTCAAACATATTGGTTTAAATGTCAAACGAATGACATTAATAAGGGTGGAGTCGTGCCTATTAGAGTTCCTTGGGGTGTGAGCTTATAGACACGGAATTATTCAATTTTTCATGTGATTTTAAATATATCTATTTAATTCAAATAACCTTTACAAACTGCCAACTGCCTTGTTCATATATCGTTTGTTTCATGCCAGTTAATTTGATTCATTAGCTTTCGTTTCTTCCGAGCTATGTCATGGGTTATAAGATCATTATCAAATTTTCTTAAATTTAGTATTATTTAGTATTATTTAGTACCAAATCTAGTCTGGAACTCATTAATATTTATGTATGTTCGTTCGGGTGGAATCTTGCAACTGAATTTTAAATCAGATATCTTTAACCGATTGAGCTGAAATTTGGTATATATGCTTATTGTGGATGACTATGTGGCTCATTATAAAATCCAATATGGCGGGTCATCCAAGATGGCGGACTAGTTATTATTTCTGCACTACCATAGTATGGGTATCAAATGACAGGGCTTGCCGAGGAGTAGGTACGCTAATAATTAATTTGACATTTTATCAAAGCTTGTTTCCTTTCTGTTTTTATAGACTCATTCGATCAGCGAAAGTTAAGCAAGCCTAACCCTAGCCAGTAATTGGATGGATGACTGCCCGAGTTCCCTCCGTGCCTCGGAGAGCACGTTAAGCCGTCGGTCCCGGTTGACAATTTATCACCTTTGGCAATCGTTACAGGACAGTCAGAGGCCTAAAATAGTCTGATAACTGGTTTAACCCAGATCACAGATTTTCCTCGTTTAAGGGGTTGCGAATGTCAGATGGCAGTCGCTTCGCATAAAAATCAGGTGATCAGCCACATCGGGTTGAATCAAGTGCCGACCACAACAATGTATGGGATAAGGCCAGGGTGAGGAGTTACGGTTCTTTATAGAAACAAGCCGTGGTGGCCATGGGGTTTGAGCAGTCGCCTGCTACGCAAGCGACGCAAGTTCGAATCCCAGCGGAGCCTGTACCAATGAGTTTTTCTAAAAACCTTATGAGCAGTTATATCACACCACGTGAAAACATCGTGAGGAAACCTGCATCAGTCTGAGAAGTAATTCAAAGACGTGTGTATAGTGCCTGAGACGGCGATGGACTCACCCTCTTTCACGTTGGCACTTGATCATATGCGGTGAAATATGGGCGTTGTTACAACACCTCTGCTTACCCCTTCGGGGACCCTTCTGGGATGGCGTGAGCATATATATATATACGTTACCCCTTATTGTCTTTTTATCTCCGCTGCAGAATAAAAATTGTTCAGTAGCTTTACTATTGTTGACAATAAAGATAATTAATTGTACAATCAAATCACCCTTCCGACATTAGTCGCAATAATCCCAGTGCAAATAGTCAAATATCCCTGGGAAATTATTTAAATACCAGTTCCCGGGATAGCGGGGGGATGCCGGGATTATCAAACCATTCTGCTGTCTCTTTCATCATTTGTAAACTGATTCAAATATGCTAAATTTAACATTGACGTGCAATAGCGACTCGCGTTGGCCTCACATTACAATTCTTTGTTTGTCGGCAAACAACATGGCTCTAACCAAGCATATTGTTACTAAACTATTGTACTAAACTGAAATACCTCCTCTAATTTACCAAATCCAAATCTCTAAGAATGTATGTCAAAAAATAAAGAAATTACAGAGCAAATATAAAAAAAATCGCTTATACTGTCCATCACCGGTGACTTTACCTGACCCATACATAGTTGTTTGTTAAATGATGGTGTAAATCTAATTCGCAGTTTCATAGTCTATTGTCCACCCCACGTTGCTTCCAGTCCAATGCATTTTTGAGTATGTAACGGTAAGGGAGCGATGTTAAGGGCGCAGTTTCTATTTTTGAATGCTAAGTGATTTTTTAACCGACTCCAAAATGAGTGAGTCGGAGTGAGGTTATCGATTCGACTGTATTTTTTTTATGTTTATTACTTCAGAACTTGAGAAATGAGCCGTAGTGGCCTTGAGGTTTGAGCAGTCGCCTGCTACGCAAGCGACGCAAGTTCGAATGTACAGTGATTTCACACCACGTGCTTTACGGTGAAGGAAAACATCGTGAGGAAACCTGCATATTTCTGAGAAGTAATTCAATGACGTATGTATAGTGTCTGAGACGGCGATGGACTCACCATCTGTCACGTTGGCACTTAATCATCTTGTGTGAAAAGTGGGTGTTGTGATTACAACACCTCTGCCTACCCCTTCGGGGAATACAGGCGTGAGCATATGTATGTATGTTCGTCAGAACTTTTGACCGGGTGAAACGATTTTGATGATTATTTTTTTATTCCATGCAGGTCTGATGGTGGAATCCATGATAAGTCTTCCTGGCGACTATTGCGTTTGTTAATTATATGCGTTAAGTTTTTGAAACACATTTCAATGAAGGTCGATTCGAATGACAAGTCGATCTTATACTAAATAATGAAAAAAGCAAATAAAATGGTTTTTTCTTTGCTCCAATATAAAGATATTTTCGGAAGCAACAAAGCTATACAAACATAAAAGTGGCGTGGAATTTAATAGGGGGTCGTTAACGATAATATTAATCGACCGAGCCCCTCGGTCCTCCCCACACGGGATCAATCATTCGCAATAAGTAGTTTTTATTACAAGACTGTTTGAAAGATTATTTTAGGGTGTCAGAGAAAAAGGAACAGTTATCTTCTAGAAGTTGTAGTGTTTTATGAATATATCACTATGTTGAAGTCGTAAAATATCTAGCTCCAACGATAACGTACTTATAGGCTATGGTTGCTAAGGGCCGAAGAGCTCGCGGCCTTAAGCGATTGAATGAACGAGCGGCCGTGTTTACCTACATTACGTACGAGGTCTTTGAACTTGGTACATTAAGGAGAAGGTTAATGGTTTCGAAAAATGGTTTTAACGGATTTTTTCGGGAACAAGTGGGAGAAAAAAATTAAATTGTGTTTAGATTTCACGTGAATAACTCTACGTTACCGCTGATTTTTATGCAAAGATATGGTCAACTTTGAACGTCAATTACTCGAAAACGGAAGAAGATATTCCCTATCACATATTTTAACAGCTGTCCTATTTTCCCCGACAACCTGTATATACTGTGCTTATACGCAACGAAATTCGTCGAAGTTATAAAATAATTAGCGGAGTCACGCGGTTTCACTCGTGTATTTCCCGTTCCCGTGGGAGTATGGGGATAAAATAAGCCAATAATACTCGCTGATGATGTAACTATCCAATGGTGAAAGAATTTTTGAAATCGGCACAGTAGTTTTTGAGTTTATTCATTACAAACATACTCACAAAAATACAAATCTTTCCTCTTTATAGTAGAGTAGACAAGAGCTATACTTAGGTAGTGATATAATTTCGCAAGAGATCTCTAATAAAATTATTATGATAGTATCCGGATACAGCGGATCTTATTTTTTTAAAACGAATCTATTGGTTTTGATCTCATATTGTGCACCAATGGGCGCAATTTCTTTTTTAATTTATAATCTTTTGTAATCATTGCACCCTCCGTATCGAGCCCTTTGGAAATCAATAATTCATACAAACTACTCGAGTCCTAGGGGTCGTGTTATTAGAGTGAAGGGATGTCGTGGTCATTGAATATTGCACTAATGGTATGTGGGTTCTATCCCAGTTTCTTTTATTATTTACAAGCTGTGTCTCGCGGTTTTACTCGCATAGGATTAACAAACATTAAAACTTTTACATAGTTATATTTTCTATCTGAATTTCTAATCTACACTAATATTATAAAGAGGAAAACTTTGTTGGTTTGGTTGTAATGAATAGGCTCAAAAACTACTGGACCGATTTGAAAACTTCTTTCACCATTGGATAGCTACATCATCAGCGAGTAACATAGGCTTTAATTTATCCCCGTACTCCCACGGGAACGGGAACTACGCGGGAGAAACCGCGTGAGGTCCGCTAGTTAAAAATAAAGAAGCCTATGTTACTCCTTGGAACATCAACCAAGAAGAGAAGATTTTCACCGAAGAAGATTAAGTGTCAAATAGACAGGGAATTTTGAACCTCCTTCTTTTGTAGTCGGTTCAAAACTACCTTAAAAAATACTCTATTAGTGTTCCGTAGGACAAATTCAAATTCAAAATATCTTTATTTGATTAGACTTCTTACAAAGTACTTTCAAATCGTCAGAAGGACACAAAATACATTATACATGATTTATAAATGTTACCACCGGGTTCGGATTTTGTTGACAAGAACCCGGCAAGAAACTCAACAATTACTCTTTTAAAAATATTATACAATGTTATTGGTTACAGTATTTATATCTCACATAAGCCCATGGACACAGTTCAAATGCTTGACATCCATGAAATTAAGTACAATTGATATTATTATAAGAGCTAGCGTAGCTATGGAAAGTAAGTCAAAGTCAAAAGTATCTTTATTCGATTAGACTTTTACAAAGCACTTTCAAATCGTCAGAATGACACAATTATACAGTAACACACACAATTATACAGTAAGACACAAGTAAAATGATATGTTATTGTTCACAGATGAGTGGGTGTCGCGGCTGAGGCCGGCATGGGGGTCGGGTGGATACTGCTGGCGGCAGCACTCGCTGCCGCACACGCACAGAACAGGAGTGAGTCCCTTATACTTATTTACCAGGGTTTATTAAGAAGTTAACAGAGAATAGTAAGAGAGAACAGCCGTGGTGGACTTGAGGTTTGAGCAGACGCCTGCTGCGCAAGCGACGTAAGTTATTAAGAGTTATTCTAAAAAAACTTATGTACAGTGATTTCACACCACGTGCTTTACGGTGAAGGAAAACATCGTGAGGAAACCTGCATATGTCGGAGAAGTAATTCAATGACGTGTGTAAAGTGTCTGAAACGGCGATGGACTCACCATCTGTCACGTTGGCACTTAATCATATTGTGTGAAAGGATATTGATATGTAGGCAGTCGTGTGGAATTATCCAAAATGAAACAAATATTTTCTACCATGGTAATATTTATAACAAAATAACTGGCAACATAAATTGTGCGTAAGTTTCGCGCGTCCGAGCTTACTTCCGCCCTACAATGCAATGATGTGGACTTCCGGGAGATAGTTTTATAACATCACAGATAATGTCAACAAAGCTCTTAAAAATTACCTTTCGACTGTAGATTGTAACTATATATATTATTAAAATAAAGTATTTTTTAGAGGTGTAAAAGTAACGAAAAAGAACGTACCCGTATGTATTCGTTACTATACATTCAGTACTCGTTACTATCGTATCGTTATTCGTTACTCGTAATACCTCATAACATGCTATGTTATGCCAAAGAAACAACGAAAAAAAATCGACTTGCGTACGCGTACAGTATTCAAACCCAGCGCGGCTTACAGTGAAATTATTTTGGAATTTCACCTACGTTTAATTCATACTATTACATAAAAAATTATGACATTTTAGTGGCAAAATTTTATGAAAACACTTTTTCACAAGTATATACTTTTATACACGCATCAACGCAGCGTTACATTACGTCATTGAAACAGCGTATGTAACCATGATACGAAACATGCGAGTAACGAAAAGTATTCGTGAGTAACGTTTCGTTACTCGGTACTAGATGGCGTACCCGTTACTCAGTAACGAATACATACGGTTTGCTACAGCTCTAGTATTTTTGTATGTAACGCAAAAACTTAGACTACTGGTCTGATTTGAAAAATTCTTTCAGCAATGGAAAGTTACATTATCAGCGAGTAACATCCTACTAATATTATAAACGTGTTGTGTTATCTGAAAAGACATTCAAAGATGTATGTATAATGGCTGAGACGGTGATGGACTCACCATCTGTCACGTTGACACTTAATCATCTTGTGTGAAAAGTGGGTGTTGTGATTACAACACCTCTGCTTATGGGATGGCGTGACCAGATTTATTTATATTTTTGCGTTAGAAGTGTTTACTAATGCGAAACAAAAGTAAGTATATTTTGTTTTCGTAAGTGTTAGCCAAAAATAAACATTAAAACCGAAACAAAGCTATATAAACTGCAATAAATATGGCGGGCGGAAATGACGAGGAACGTTACCCTACTTCCGGTAGTTAGTGGTAGAAATGGCTCAGCTAATTGCTTAATTATGTTTATTTTATTTTAAGGTAATCTTGTCAGGCATTATTGCTTAGTATAATTGCTAACTTTTACCCGAGACTGGGTCCGTGTTAGTGACCACTTGGGAAGCAGTTCTAAGTGCTTTCTTGTTAGAAATATATATACATATCTTCCTTCTGCCTTTATCCCATGTTATTTGGCGCAATGTGTTCTTCTCTTCCATGATATATATATATATATATATATATATATATATAAAGGAGCTCGTGGCACAGTTGCTATTGCGCATATTATTCGATCAGCGAAGTTAAGCTACCCTACCCCTAGCCAGTAATTGGATGAGTGACCGCCCGTGCCTCGGAGAGCACGTTAAGCCGTCGGTCCCGGTTGCCAATTTATCATCTTTGGCAATCGTTACAGGTCAGTCGGAGGTCTAAAATAGTCTGACAACTGGTTTAACCCAGATCACAGATTTTAGGGGTTACGAAGGTCAGATGGCAGTCGCTTCGTATAAAAATCAAGTGATCATCCACATCGGGTTGAATCAAGTGCCGACCCCAACAATGTATGGGATAAGGCCAGGGAGATGATGATATGGTACACGAAGTACCAGGCGCACATAACGGACAAGGAGTTAATAAGTTGATTGCGACTAACATGGAGCCACATCGGGTTGAATCAAGTGCCGACCCCAACAATGTATGGGATAAGGCCAGGGAGATGATGATATGGTACACGAAGTACCAGGCGCACATAACGGACAAGGAGTTAATAAGTTGATTGCGACTAACATGGAGCCACATCGGGTTGAATCAAGTGCCGACCCAACAATGTATGGGATAAGGCCAGGGACGATGATGATAATACATACATATCATCCTCCTGCCTTTATTCCATGTTATTTGGCGCAATGTGTTCTTCTCTTCCATGATATAAATACATATAGAATCTGCAGTGGCTGGACTGAAAAATTGCTACAATATCATTACCACAACAATAATCTACAAAAGGCTGCTATACTCAAAAGATGCCGTCTCTCCCGAAAATACCTTTCATCCTCATCCTCATCAAACTGACATCAATCATATAAATATATATATTATAATATAAATCTGTCACACTTGGCTAAGGCCCGTGTGCCAGATACTACCCCCCTAAAATGGGAGATCATATTTTGATAAGACTATAATAATAAAGTATGACAAATTAGTCCTGGGAACCAGGATCAGTCGGAGCAGAGCTTGGTTGGTTGAATGACACACCGTAACTTGGGCAGTCCTGGTATTATAAGACCACACTATTGACGTTTGACACCGAAATATATAAACAACTAAAAGAGAATCTTAACATCGAGATGTAAAATGATAAAGCGCCATCTTGTGAGAAGATGGCTAACTACTACGAATAGACTACGTTTAACATATAATGTTTATTTGGCATAACTCTTAGTATAGTATACAGAGGAACGGTGACAGTCGCAGAAGTTTAAATATGACAGTAAATTTCTCCGACATGTGTCAAGTTACGATATCTCAGACGGGAGGCTTCCAGCTTATCGGGTGGTAACGGAATTATTACTACTACGAATAGACTACGTTTAACATATAACGTTTATTTGGCATAACTCTTAGTATAGTATACAGAGGAACGGTGACAATCGCAGAAGTTTAAATATGACAGTATATTTCACCGACATCTATCAAGTTACGATATCTCAGACTGGAGGCTTCCAGCCTATCGGGTGGTAACGGAATTAGACTATACACAGGTTGGAGATCAAATGACACCAGTACGGGATATTTTCATGTTGCTTTCTTCGTGAAAAAAGTTCTTTTCTTTTGTGAGAAAAAGAAACCGAGCACTGCTCGGTCAACCAGGTAATTATTGTTAAGCCGTGGTGGCCGTGGGGCTTGAGCAGTCGTCTGCTACCCAAGCGACGCGAGTTCGAATCCCAGCGGGGCCTGTACCAATGAGTTTTTCTAAAAACTTATGTACAGTGACTTCACACCACGTGCTTTACGGTGACGGAAAACATCGCGAAGAAACTGTCTGAGAAGATATTCAAAGTCGTATGTATAGTGTCTGAGACGGCGATGGACTCACCATCTGTCACGTTGGCACTTAATCATCTTCGGTGAAAACTGAATATTATTAACACCGAATATTTCTTTGAATGTCAGGTACTGAAATTCAAAGAAATATTTAAAAACTTTTTCCTCTGGACATAAATTATGAAATCTGCCAAAAGCATCGACTATTTAATAGAAGTTTGCACAATAAATTGTATTTAACACGTTTGAAGTGAACTTTAGACATTCTTCTTAGTTTTATAAAAGAGTGGAAAGCTATGAATAACTAGCCGAGCCCCTGAGATTTAATTTCATAGCTGGTTTCGGGAACCCAAATTTTTTTTTGTTGTTAAAAGTAGCTTAAATTACTCCTTGTAACATTAACTGAATTCAGTTTCATACAAACTTTCATCCCCTATTTTATCCCCTTGGGGGTAGAATTGATCAAAATCCTTTCTTAGCGGACGCCTACGTCATAACATGTACCTGCATGCCAAATGTCAGCCCAATCCGTCCAGTGGTTTGGGCTGTGCGTTGATAGATCACTATGTCAGACCTTTGAGTTATATATATTTAGATTATTCAGGCTTTAATTCCCCCTTATCTTTGATGTATGTTTGGATAAGGTTAATTTTCCCAGTATATTGATACTATCAACAGAATGGCCGTGGTGGCCTTGAGGTTTGAGCAGTCGCCTGCTATGCAAGCGACGCAAGTTGGAATCCCAGCGGGGCCTGTACCCATGAGTTTTTCTAAAAAACTTATGTACAGTGATTTCACACCACGTGCTTTACGGTGAAGGAAAACATCGTGAGGAAACCTGCATATTTCTGAGAAGTAATTCAATGAAGTATGTAAAGTGTCTAAGACGATGGACTCACCATCTGTCACGTTGGCACTTAATCATCTTCGGCGAAAAGTGGAAAAGGGGAATACAGGCGTGAGCATATTTCAATCAACAGAATTATGCAATATTTTGTGTAATAACATTTGGTCACGAACTATTCTTCTGGATTTTAATGACGATATTCCTGAACTTGAATTACTAAATCTACTAATAATTACTAATAATGTTTGATATTTTTGTTTCAGATGATGGGCCGCGATTCTTGTCTCGAGGCCACTCGTTCAGAACGGTTGTCGGTGATACATTGCTGCTGCCGTGTCAAGTCCAGAACTTGGGTGAGTCATATTTAATCTCATCTTTAGGATGCTCATCAACTTCTCAAAGAGGCTGCACGTCGTCTGGTAGCCTCTCGTGACAAGCGGGCTGGGGTTACCTCGCTCAGAGAATCAGCATTGCTATTCAACGTGGCAATAATAATGATAATATTAAACTTATTATTGCGCACCACAATACAGAAATAACCAAAAAACAATAAGCTTAATAAGAATTGATGTACAATAAAGCGGCCTTATCGCTAAAGCGATCTTTTCCAGGCAACCTTACGGTACAGAAGAAAAAAATAATTAATTGGAATCAGGTAATGTGGGCAGGTGTGATAGCGAAGCTTAGTCACCCTTGTTTTTTTTGTCCGTGGGAAATCCGTCATGTATACCCCAACCGCCGCGGGGGCGGCAAAAGGGTTATGCCGGACTCATACCGGCTAAAACCCACGGGTGTTCCTCTTCGTCGCTTTTACAGGGGGGGCGTGCGATCGCGTTAGCAAGCTTGCGTTGCCCCCCTTAACGATTGGCCGTTGGGCCTCTCCTATGGCCCGGGCTGTACTCGGCTTACTCTCTGGGAGGGCGCGTCTGAACACGAACGCGCCCTTCAACCGCGAGGGCCTTGCGTCGGCGCCGAGACCCCCGTCCCGACGCCCGCGGCCCTCTTAAGGAGGCATCTGCCGCACCTCGGCACGCCTCCTGCGACCGGTCCTCCGGCAGCGGATTGGGTCTGCCAGGGGGTCAAGCTAAGTCACCCTAACCCAAGTTAGTACTTGGATGGCTAACCGTCCGAATTCCCTCTGTGCCTCAGAGAGCACGTTAAGCCATCAGATACAGGCCAGTTGGGGCCTAAGAGAGTCTGACAATTTGTATGAACCAGAATAACGTTTTTCTCGTAAAAGGAGCTACGAAGATCGTTGAATCAAGTGCCGACCCCAACAATGTATGGGAAAAGCCCAGGGAGATGGTGACATATCCTAATCGTTCTAACTGTCTTATCCGTAGGTTCTTTAGTGCTGCTCTGGCGACGAGGTCCTGCAGTGCTGACGGCAGCCAGTCTCATGGTCACCAGAGACGAGAGGTTCCGCCTGGTTGATGGATACAATCTGCAGATCACTGATGTCGGACCACAGGTACATTATATTGGACTTAAACCCAACCAACAAAGTAGTTAAAATTCAAGTAAATCAATATAAAAACTTTTCATTCACAAGTTTTTTGGATTCTATGTATTGTATTACTAAAAATTCAAAAAGAGTGGCCTTGGGGTTTGGGAAGTCGCCTGCTACTCAAGCGACGCAAGTTTTGCTTAAAACTTATGTACAGTGATGTCACACCACGTGCTTTACGGTGAAGGAAAACATCGTGAGGAAACGTGCATATGTCTGAGAAGTAGCTCAAAGACGTATGTATAGTGGCTGAGACAGCGATAGACTCACCATCTATCACGTTGGTACTTCATCATATTCGGTGAATAGTTGGTGTTGGTATATCAACACCTGAGCCTACTTGATTTTATTTTAAATTATTTGTTTTGTATTCTTTAAATTGTATAATATTTTTAAAAGAGTAATTACTGAGTTTCTTGCCAGGTTCTTCTCAGTAAAAGCAACTTTCCGAACCTGGCGGTATCATGTATAATACTGTATAATTATGTCATTCTGACGATTTGAAAGTACTTTGTAAAAAGTCTAATCGAATAAAGATACTTTTGACTTTGACTTTGGTTAACTTTTTTATCGCCCCGTAAGCTGGAAGCTTCACGTCTGAGCTACCATAACTTAACAGATGTCGGCGAAATTTACTGTAGTATTGTTATGATATTATATAAGTTCTTCAGTGCCTGAAAACATGGTCAGAACGATGTTTTCCAAAAATTAAACCTACCTATATCAATTTGTTACCTCCGAAACCGCCATCATACGAAATTTCATAAATATCATTGATGCAGATTCTATATATATAACACAAATGCTCGTTTAAAGGTACATACATATGCTCACGCCTGTATTCCCCGAAGGGGTAGGCAGAGGTGTTGTAATAACAACACACACTTTTCACCGAAGATGATTAAGTGCCAACGTGACAGATGGTGAGTCCATCTCCGTCTCAGACACTATACATACGTCATTGAAGAAATTGACCGTAAAGCACGTGGTGTGAAATCACTGTACATAAGTTTTTTAGAAAATCTCATTAGTACAGACCCCGCTGGGATTCGAACTTGCGTCGCTTGCGTAGCAGGCGACTGCTCAAACCTCAAGACCACGGCTCACGTATAAGATAGATCGCAAATTACGATATAGCAAATAAAGTAGGTACCTAATCAGTAATTTTTCCACCTAATTAAAGAATTCTTCCAAAACATTACACATAGATTTCATTCGGCGATAAGTTTAAGTAAGTCAAGTTGACGGAGTTAATGAGAAGTCTTGATTAAGTTTCTGCAAATGAAGAGGGTTGAGATTACCAACTTTGTAACTTTAAATTTACTTACCTACCTTTGTATCGTCATCTATGCCTCATTGTTTGACCAGGCTGTCACTTAACCGCTGTTCATAGACACTTGACATTTGGAGGGTATATAAGTCGTTTAGAAAAACTCATTGGTACAGGCCCCGCTGGGATTCAAACTTGCGTCGCTTGCGTAGCAGGCGACTGCTCAACACCCAATAGCCAGGGTCTAAGAATATGGCTATGGTATCCCCTGCCTGTCGTAAGAGGCGACTAAGAGGGGGCCGGAGGGCCTGCTGGCAGTGGTCGGGATGGGAGCTTTGACCACCGGCGCGGGCCCGGGAAGGTGGGAGCGCGACGTGGCTCGCGCTGCCTTGCACAGCGAGGTCTCTAGGTCTCTTTGCCCCGGCAAAGTGGGGGGACACCGGTGCGTTCTATTAGAGTACCCGGAATCCCCCCTGAGCACTGAGGATGGCCACCGGGGGGGGGTTTTAGTGCGGTAAGAATCCCACATACCCCGATCTGCCTCTCCCAGGGCGGTCGGGGACCTTTTGAAGGTCACCCTCGTCAACAAAAAAAAAACGACTGCTCTAACCTCAAGGCCACCACGGTGTTTTTTCAACAGGCTTTTTTATAGATTTCATTAATAGTTTAGTTTTTATATGAGAAGAAGAAACCTATACCACAAACAACGGAAAATAACGAAGTATTTATGATACAACCCGACCGTCACACACAATTACACTTTACAAATGAATTCACTTACGACGGTTTCTTGACGTTAAAATAAATTTATACATCTATTCTATATATATAGAAGCCGTGGTGGCCTCGGGGTTAGAGCAGTCGCCTGCTACGCAAGCGACGCATGTTCGAATCCCAGCGGGGCCTGTACCAATGAGATTTTCTAAAAAAACTTATGTACAGTGATTTCACACCACGTGCTTTACGGTGAAGGAAAACATCGTGAGGAAACCTGCATATGTCTGAGAAGTAATTCAATGATGTCTGAGACGGCGATGGACTCACCATCTGTCACGTTAGCACTTAATCATCTTGTGTGAAAAGTGTGTGTTGTGATTCCAACACCTCTGCCTGCCCCTTCGCGTAAAACAGGCGTGAGTATATGTATGATATTGTATATAGATAAATAAAATTGAGGTGTCTGTTTGTCATTCTAAAATAACAGCTTTTCACTAAATGCATATAAGTAAGGTAACGGTACATATGTTGGACGCGGACCAGTGATGGACATTTTTTGTTTTTTCTACCAACATTAAGGAAACGCGCAGTATTTTTTTCAAATGTCAATACCGATCAGTTGTGTCAGTATTATATCTGTCATAACAACTGTTTTTGACAACTGACACCCATTTTGATTGCGGCCATAACGGTTGTTAGTGTCGCGGTGTCATTTGGTGTCGGGAATCGTAATTTCTTACTAGAATCGCGATATAGGTACACTTATCATCTTATTTTGTATCTGGTGTATCGTCGTTGGTGAAATTTTTATTATTTAATGATTTATCAATAGAAATGCATAAATAATAATATAACCCGTACTATAAATTATGGTTTTCGCCCTCAAACACAACACTGGACTTTTACTGTCCATTAATGGTGTCTAAGTAGGAGTGTTGTTCATTTATATTATTTTATTGTACTAAGTTCTAAACTGAAATTAAACATTAAATACTGATTGAGATAAGAGGTTTTAATTTACCTCTAAATCCCTAAGAATGTATGTCAAAAAATAAAGTAATTACAGAGCAAATATGAAAAAAATCGCTTATACTGTCCATGACTGGTGGAGAAAATAATTTATAAAAAAAATATCCGTATCTATGTATACAGACAGATGTCTATTTGTTCCGGTTAATCTCCGATATTTTATTATAACATTATACTCACGCTTCGCTAGTAGAATCGATACTAAATTTACGGGAATGACATATGTCACGTGACTGATTTATTTAACTCAAGCGCGAGATAATGTAATTTGTCTAGGCCTATTGTTACGGTATTTCTATCTGTAAGGCCTAATATATTTAATGAAGACGAGTTATTTTGAATAAACTACTGATAATTTGCCACATAACTTGTTTATTCCAATTCCTGTTAATTCACGTTACGCAATCTTGTCCTGCGTTCTTTTTTAATAATAATACCCTGTGTCGTCTTTTGCTACATTTTTAAATTTACTTCCATAGAGTATACATTTATGGTATTACAGATTAAAAATAAGTTGTGGATGAATTCGTTCACGTTCATAGAGTATATTTATGATATTACAGAATAAAAATAATGTAAGTTGTGGATAAATTCCAATTACCTAACATATCAAATCAAAAAGTTTTATTCAATATAAGGGACACTTGGAACACTTATTGAACGTCATTTTTCTTACGTTAACTTAAGTAAATTTACTACCGTTTCCAAAAGTAAGCCTGTCTATGTATGTCCATATATAAGCCTCACTACCGCTGGAGAACTTAATCGCCGTAGAAATGCAACACTACTCTGAAATATGAAAATTTTCATTAATTTATCGCCCAGAAAGATACTTCCTCGCGTGTATGTAGGGTTCGGCATAAAAATATGGGGGCCGGTAAAAATTGCGCGCAAAATCGCGCCTCGATGTTGCTACACATAAAAAATAACGAGCCGGGTAGCACCACAAAGGTTTTATGTCGCAATTATCATATTTCTCACAGCCAATTACCGTTTAGGGCGGGCGTTTAGCATTTTTTGACGTTTGCTAGAAATTGTTGCTATATTTATTGCGTTGTTAAGTCAATTGGTAAGATAATGGCTGTGTAGAGTACCGCTGGGAATATACAAAAATATTCTCATACAATTATTAAGCAAAATGGCCTATCGCTTTGCATATGATGCTGGCAGGCCAAAATTGAGAGTAAAGACAGTATAAATATCAGGCTTACAAGCAGTTAGGAGTCAAAGAGCATAACGTTTTCAATTCAATTCAAAAATATCTTTATTCGATTAGACTTTTTACAAAGTACTTTCAAATCGTCAGAATGACATAATTATACAGTATTATACATGATACCGCCAGGTTCGGAAGGTTGCTTTTACTGAGAAGAACCTGGCAAGAAACTCAGTAATTACTCTTTTAAAAATTTAATTTTAATACTAAAAATAAGTACTACGTATAATTGTGTAGCTTGAGATGTCATTCACCCACGTTAGCATACCCTACGGTTTTTATTAAAAGTAGCCTAAACTTTCATCCCCTATTTAATCCCCTTGGGGGTAGAATTAATAAAAATTATTTCATAGCGGATGCCTACGTCATAACATCTATGCCAAATTTCAGCCTTTATACAGTTTAGGCCCTGGTAAGGCACTTATGAATGTCGAGAAATTGACCACCGGTTCGGAAACTAGCCTTCTGAGAAGAACCGACAAGAAACTCAGCTCGGATCATGTACATGTCATTACTTAGTAAACGATAATAATTCCAAAAAAATCATCAAAAAATATTGTTTGGCTATGTGTTAATAGATCACTATGTCAGTCAGTCAGTCACCTTTGAGTTATATATATTTAGATTATATAAGCGGAATAGCTGCGTTATTCAGCTACGAATCCGACATCGAGTGCATAATTCATACACGATAAAGTTCAATTTCGTGTTTGAAACGAAGACTCGACGTCGAGTGGGTGCATATCATATCCCATTATGTATACGTACTTACGTCAAGTACGTGTTTTACATAATTCTGCATTATTTTGACATTAAATGAAAAAAATAATTTTTAATCTTTAAGATTGAGAACCCTCACGCTCAATCTTCAATAAATTTAAAGAGACCATCAAAGCAGTTTTGCTTAAAAAAAGGATATTATACTGTTAGTGATTATATTTGAGATAAGGAACCTTGGGATGTATCTTTGTCGGAAAATTATTGTAAATAATCCCATTGGCACTGTACTTTTGCTACAATCTTTGCTTTGACTGGCTGGAATTTGCCATGCTATTATATTTACCATAAATGCCATGCCATAAATATTTGTAATATTTTAGTTATTATATTTGACAATTGAGCGTTTGAACTGTGTCCATGGGCTTATATTCATGAGATATAAATACTGTAACCAAAAACATTGTATAATATATATTTTTTTAAAAGAGTAATTGTTGAGTTTCTTGCCGGGTTCTTGTCAACAAAAGCTACCTTCCGAACCCGGTGGTAACATTTATAATCATGTATAATGTATTTTGTGTCCTTCTGACGATTTGAAAGTACTTTGTAAGAAGTCTAATCAAATAAAGATATTTTGAATTTGAATGGAGCAAATGGAGTAATATGTTATTATAATTAGTAATTAAGTATTTACTATCCAATGGAATGTAATGGAAGAGCTCGTGGCACAGTTGCTATTGCGCATATCATTCGATCAGCGAAGTTAAGCAACCCTAGCCAGTAATTGAATGGGTGACCGCCTGAGTTCCCTCCGTGCCTCGGAGAGCACGTTAAGCCGTCGGTCCCGGTTGACAATTTATCATCTTTGGCAATCGTTACAGGTCAGTCGGAGGCCTAAAATAGTCTGACAACTGGTCTAACACAGATCACAGATTTTCCTAGTTTAAGGGGCTGCGAAGGTCAGATGGCAGTCGCTTCGTACAAAAACCAGGTGATCAGCCACATCTGGTTGAATCAAGTGCCGACCACAACAATGTATGGGATAAGGCCAGGGAGATGGATGGTATCTAATGAATGTACACGATGCCAGCTGAATTTCTTGCCGGTTCTTTACAGAAAGCTGATTTCCGGACCGATTGTAAATTCTTCGAAGTTTATAAGTGCCTTACCAGGGCCTGAAAGACTGACTCAGACACTATAGGCAAAAGTGTTCTGACATCCCACCCACATTAGCCTTGAATTTATATATTTGAAGCCATTTTTTGTTAAAATTTTCCGTTATCATCTAGAATATTGAACTTACCTATCATACAATCGTTGCAGGATGCCGGGGATTACGTGTGTCAGATCTCGGACAGGATAGCAAGAGACCAAGTGCATACAGTGGAGGTTCTAGTTCCTCCGAGTGTGAGGGCGTCGCCGGAATCCAAGCACGCCGCCGCTCGGAGGGGTGGCGCTGCTGTGCTAGAGTGCCGCGCCTCCGGGAACCCAGTGCCCTCTGTTTTGTGGCATAAATTGGTGAGTTACTGATTATCTTTACTGTGCCGCGGAGATTGGGCCGGCCGCTGGTGTGGGATGCCACGTGTGTCAATACCTTGGCTCAGTCCCATCTCCCCGGCACTGCTGTGGCGGCCGGTGCTGCTGCTGTTCAGCAGGAGTGCCTCAAGCATAGGAAATATGCTTGCTACGGTCAAGAATACATATTTTCTGCGTTTGCAGTTGAAACTTGCAGTTGAAAACTTTTCAAAGAGGTTGCACGTCGTCTGGTAGAAGCTTCTCGTGACAAGCGGGCTGGGGTTACATCTCTCAGAGAATCAGTATTGCTATTCAACGTGGCAATGCTGCCAGCCTTCTTGGCACGATCCCGAGAGACACCGTTTTGGGCCAAGTTTTCTACTTGTAATTAGTTTTTAGTACTGTTCCTTGTATATTATTCTATACTGTTAAAGCGGAAGAAGCTATATTGACGCTACCGATCGTCCAGACTCTCAGGTCTGCTTGCGGCACCGAAGTAACTTCGTGTGCAGGTTTAGTCCAGCAAAGAAAAGGGATAAAAATATTTGCCGTGTCATCTCGGAGGATCGGATAAAATATATTGTTAAAAGGAGTCCCTGTAGGCAAGGTTCCGAAGATACTGGCAGCATTACCCTTTGGATGTCAAGACTAATTCTTTGTCTGAGGTAGCTGCCAGCTCTTGGTCTTCTGTGATGTCGACTTTTCAGTGCTAGAGTTTTATTGTTTTAAGGGACCCGTAGTTTTTTAAATAAACTTAGAATTGATAAAAGTATGTTGAGATGGCTTGGACATATCGAAAGGATGAGTGAAAGGCGATTAACGAAACACATTTATAGAGCGAATGTGACCGGAAGTGTCGGTAGAGGGCGTCCAAGGAACAACTACTATGACACAATTAATAGTATTTATCAGAAAGGTCAAATTCGCACTCGTAACCGAAGGAAGTGTATGAAGAGATGCATGAATGTGGATGAAGCGAAAGAAGTATGTAAGGATCGTAGCATGTGGCAAACGGTAGTCTCTGCCTACCCCCATGGGATACAGCCGTGAGCATATGTATGTATGTGCACTTAACCTTAGTTACTCCTTGTATCAACAATTTTATACGTATAATAGTTTTATTTTAAGGTCACTGGTGTTAAGACTGATGCTTATTGTAATGGCAGCCTGTTCTCTTCCAGAACGACACCAATACTCGACTGGGCGAAGGGCCCCAGCTCCAGCTGTCGAGGCTGGAGCGCCATCACAGCGGCCGGTACGCTTGCACTGTCGACAACGCTGTCGGGCCACCTTTGGTCACGGAGTTCCAGCTGCAAGTTCTGTGTGAGTATTATTTTATCGATAACTACCTCGTTGATCTCTTGGTCAAAGTCTACGAAGTCACGAGTTCGATTCCTGGATGAATTATTCAGTTTAGGCCCTGGTACTTCAAAAATAAATTTCATAAAATTTCTCAGTCTGTTTGTTCCGGGTAATCTCTGAAAAGGCTGGAATGATTTGAAGAGGACTTTCAGTGGCAGATAATTAATGTTACAAAGCATAACTAGGACTACATTTATAAAAAAAAATATTTAAGGTTACGCATCACAACGCGGGTGCAACCGCAGGGCATGGCTAGTATAGGTATCATCACCCTGGCCTTATCCCATAAATTGTTGGGGTCGGCACTTGATTCAACCCGATATGGCTGATCACCAGATTTTTATACGAAGCGACTGCCATCTGACCTTCGCAACCCCTTTAAATAGGAAAATCTGTGATCTGGGTTAAACCCGTTGTCAGACTATTCTAGGCCTCCGACTGACCTGTAACGATTGCCAAAGTTGATAAATTGGCAACCGGGACCGACGGCTTAACGTGCTCTCCGAGGCACGGAGGGAACTCGGGCGGTCACCCATCCAATTACTGACTAGGCTTAGGGTTGCTTAACTTCGCTGATCGAGTGATATGCGCAATGGCAACTGTGTCACGAGCTCCTCAACTGTGCCGGCTAGTATAGGTAATATATTATTAATATTCCAGACCCGCCTGAGATCACGGTGGAGAGGTCCTGGGTGCACACTGGGGAAGGATTCAGGGCCGAGCTGCTCTGCACCGTACTGGCTGACCCGCCCGCCGAGGTAATTATTAATTACAACATTTTATTTAACTTGCTATGTACGTGGACTTTGAGAGAAAGTGAGAGGAAGAAGATATGCTATTGAAATGTGGTGCTGGAGAAAGATGCTTGGCATAAAGTGGACACAGTTCTGCACCAACGATTCCATACTGCAGGAACTCAGGATCGAATAGCGTCTGTTTTCCACAGTTCAATCTCGCATTCTCAACTTCTTTGGGCATGTGTCGCGACGTGGAGACGCATCCATAGAGCGTCTGGTGGTGCAGGGTACATTTGAGGGTACTAGGGCACGTGGCAGATCACCAATGAGATGGACGGACCAGATTAAGGCTATGATGGGTGTTCCTATCAACGAATGCTCCCGTAAAGCGGCAGTCCGAAATGAACGGCGTCGTTTTGTTCAGCAAGCCACCATTTCTGAGATTATGACCACGGCCGCTCTGCCAAGATGAAGATTGAGAAGATATATGTATGTTTGTCCGGGTGGAATCTTGGAACTGAATTTTAAGACAGTTATCTTCAACCGATTGAGCTGATACATGGTATAAACGCTTATTTTGCAATTCACGCCATGTGAGGTCTAATTCCAATATGGCGGATCATTCAAGATGGCGGACTAGTTATTTTTTTATCAGTATGGGTATTGGAACTTTTTATTATTGTTGCAGGTGTCATGGTACCAGAATTCGTTTCCCCTGAGTGCCTCAGAGCGAGTAACGATGTCTGTCAGAGGGAACAACCACACCCTCCTCATAGCTAACGTGCAACCTGAGGATTTTGGTAACTACAGGTATGTACTTTGCCCGAAAATACGTATGAATCCCTTCTAGTAAATAAAAGTTTGTGTGTGATTCCAAATTAACAGCTTTTCACTAAATGCATAATATGAAAGTATATACACATAAAAAAACCAATTGCATTTTTTTCTCCGTTAGTCGGTCTGTCTGTCTGTCTGTTCCGGCTAATCTCAGAATCATACATACATATGCTAACGCCTGTGTCCCATGGGGGTAGGCGTAGCATTAGTCTCAGATAAGCTGGCACTTCTAACATTATCTGCCAGTGAAAATCCCGTTTATATCGATCCAGCTGTTTCTCAAATTAGCCGGAATAAACTAATGGACAGATAAACAGTCTGCGTGTTTAAAAAAAATCAAAAAAATAGAACTGGTGAACGTCAGACTCGAACCTCTAAATTATTTATCGCCCCATAAGCTGGCAGCCTCACTCTGAGTTATCGTATCTTGCCAGATGTACGCGAAATTATTTTTGAGTATTTCAGTGTCCGAAAACATGGTCAAAACGACGTTTTCTGAAGATGCAACCTATTTAGATCAATTTTATGCCCCTGAAACCCCCTACACGCAAAATTTCATGAAAATCGTTGGAGCCGTTTCCGAGATTCCGATTATATATTCGATATAGAATCTGAATCAAAGTCAAAGTCGGTGTCAAAAATATATTTATTCGATTAGACTTTTTACAAAGTCATTTCAAAAAATCAGAATGACATAATTATACAGTATTATACATGATACCGCCAGGTTCGGAAGGTTGCTTTTACTGAGAAGAACCTGGCAAGAAACTCAGTAATTACTCTTATCAAAAATATCATACAATTTAAAGAATACAAAATAAATAATTTAAGAAACGTAAGCTCATGGAAAATGATTCAATGCACAAATGTCGATAAAAATTAACATAACTAAGAATCTAGTACATCTACTTATAACTAAATGCGTAGCTTGAGATGACCAGCCCCCACAAGCAGCACCTGTTCACAAGTATGACGTGAACGCCAGCCATTGACCTCCTCAACCATCATAGAGGGAAGTGGAAATCACAAGAATTGTTCGTTTAAAGCTATAACATTTATAAATGTGTGTGTTGTGTCCAGTTGCGTAGCAGACAACAGCCTGGGCCGCGCGCGGCAGCACGTGGAGGTGTCGGGGCGGCCGGGCCCGGCGCGCTTCCTGTCGCCGCCCCTCGCGCGCCGCGCCGCCTCCTACTCCCTCGCCTTCGCCGTGGACAGCTACCCGCCGCTGCTCGAACTGCGACTCTTATACAGGCAGCTAGCGGTGAGTGAGCATAATCACAGCTCCCATTGTTTTGGGAAATCCGTCATGGATTAGCCAACCATGCGGAGGCAGCGGACGGGTTGTCGGACTCACATACATCTCCCTGGCCTTATCCCATATATTGTTGGGGTCGGCACTTGATTCAACCCGATGTGGCTCCATGTTAGTCACAATCAACTTATTAACTCCTTGTCCGTTATGTGCGCCTGGTACTTCGTGTACCATATCATCATCTCCCTGGCCTTATCCCATACATTGTTGGGGTCGGCACTTGATTCAACCCGATGATCACCTGATTTTTATACGAAGCGACTGCCATCTGACCTTCGCAATTAAGAGGAAAATCTGTGACCTGGGTTAAACCAGTTATCAGATTATTTTAGTCCTCCGACCGACCTGTAACGATTGCCAAAGATGATAAATTGTCAACCGGGACCTCGGGCGGTCACCAATCCAATTACTGGTTAGGGTGAGGGTTGTATAACTTCGCTGATCTAATGATATGCGCAAAAGCAACAATTACTTCTCAGACATATGCAGGTTTCCTCACGATGTTTTCCTTCATCAAAAAGCACGTGGTGTGAAATCACTGTACACAAGTTTTCAGAGCTGTGATTCAAACTTGCGTCGCTTGTGTAGCAGGCGAATGCTCTAACCCTAAGGCCACCACGGTTCTCTAAGCAAGCATTATCATCAAAATAAAAGCGTATACCAGATTTCAGCTTAATCGATAAAAGATAACTGATTTAAAATTCAATTGCAAGATTCCAGCTCGAGAAGCATACATACATTGCAAGTAATCTTAGTTTATCTTACCTTAGTTGTGGCAATAGGTTCGAATCCCAGCGGGGCCTGTACCAATGAGTTTTTCTAAAAACTTATGTGCAGTTATTTAACACCACGTGCTTTACGGTGAAGGAAAACATCGTGAGGAAACCTGCATATTTCTGAGAAGCAATTCAAAGACTTATGTATAGTGCCTGAGACGGCGATAGACTCACCCTCTGTCACGTTAGCACTTGATCATATTCGGTGAAATGTGGGTGTTGTTGTTACAACACCTCTGCTTACCCCTTCGGGTACCCTTCTGGAATGGCGTGACCATATTTATTTTATTTATATTTTTTTCATGGTCTCGGCTTCTGATTGACAGTACCTACCACGATTGGATACATATATTGCTTAAACTAAAAGCTTGTTATAATAACGTTATTGTTTTTATTTGCAGATCAATGAATCTTTCCAACAGCCGGGTCGATGGCACGACGTGGTGATATCGCCCCCTGAGCCGAGCGCCTCGGTGACTCACAGAGTGACCCACGAGCTCACTGGGCTCCAGCCAGGGGCAGTGTACGAAGCTATCGTCCAAGCCAAGAACAGATACGGGTGGAATGAGGTATCTACATCAATACTATTATAAAGAGGAGATATTGGTTTTTTGAGCTTTGAGAAGTCCGTGACGCAAGTTCGAATCCCAGCGGGCCCTGTACCTGTAGTTTTTCTAAAGACTTATGTATCAAAAAACTACTGTGCCGATTTCAAAAATTCTTTAACCAGTGGAAAGCTACTTTAAGCAATCCTGCTATACAAGCGAAGGCCAGCACAAATGAGTTTTTCTAAAGACTTATGTATAGTGATTTCACACCACGTACTTTACGGTGAAGGAAAACATCGTGAGGAAACCTGCATATGTCTGAGAAGTAATTCAAAGACGTGTGTATAGTGCCTGAGACGGCGATGGACTCACCATCTGTCACGTTGGTTCCTAATCATCTTAGATAGGAAATGGGTGTTGTTGTAACAGCACCTCTGCTTACCCCTTAGGGACCCTTCTGGGATGATACGAGAATATTTTTCTTTATTTTCCTGTAGTCATCATCTCCCAGGCCTTATATACGTTATTGGGGTCGGCACTTGGTTCAACCCGATGTGGCTGGTCACCTGATTTGTATACGAAGCGATTGCCATCTGAACTTCGCAACCCTTTTAACGAGGAAAATCTGTGATCTGGGTTAAAATTGTTGTCAGAGAGAGATTGTCAAAGATGATAAATTGGCAACTGCAGCAACTGTGCCACGAGCTCCTCATTTAGACTCCTGTAGAATTTTCTTAAGCATTATTTTAATAAGTAGCTAAAAACTAATTACAAGTAGAAAACTTGTCCCAAATCGGTGTCTCTCGGGATCGTGCCAAGAAGGCTGGCAGCATTGCCACGTTGAATAGCAATGCTGATTCTCTGAGCGAGGTAACCCCAGCCCGCTTGTCACGAGAAGCTGAGCATCTGGACCCCAAGGCCCCAGAGTTTCATCCGCAAACGCAGAAAATATGTATCCTTGACCGTAGAAAGCATATTTCCTATGCTTGAGGCTCTCCTGCTGAACAGCAGCAGCACCGGCCGCCACAGTAGTGCCGGGGAGATGGGACGGAGCCAACGTATCGGCACTTTTAAAATAAAACTCTGCTTCTCTGGTTCCAGGTTAGCGACATATTTCAATTCCACACACTCGGCGGCGCGCACACGGCTCACGCGAATGAACTGATACCAATGTTCTCCGCGGCGTTCAGATCGCAACTGACCACTAGCGTTGCAATTCTCGCCTTATATACTTCCCTCTCCGCCTGATCGACCGACCAATGGACGTGGCACGTTCCAAATTCAAAAGTGACATTTAGTTACCCAACGTTTTTGTGAGTTTTTTTTAAACGTCAAATCGTTAAACGAGTGTAACGCCAAGATTTTTTATTGATTGGCAAATGCTTGACTGGAAGTGATAATGCTAATTGAATTTTATTTACGTACTAACTGTGCCGCGCAACCCTAATATTTTTTTATTAATAGTAGCCTAA
Organism: Watsonalla binaria; assembly: GCA_929442735.1. Classification (NCBI taxonomy): domain Eukaryota; kingdom Metazoa; phylum Arthropoda; class Insecta; order Lepidoptera; family Drepanidae; genus Watsonalla; species Watsonalla binaria. The sequence goes on along the minus strand of OV838948.1, from coordinate 325,017 downwards.
CTTACTCCTTGAAACATTAGGTATCAGTCAGTGAAAATGCCGTTAAAATCGGTCCAGCCGGAACACCAAACAAACAGGCGAACGGAGAGACAGAGAAAAAATTATAAAATTGGTTTTTGTATGTCAGTATACTTTCATATACATTTAGTCAAAAGGTGTAATTTTGGAATTATAAACAGACACTTAAATTTTATTTATCTGTATATAATGCAATCTGCATTCCACAGACCATATTAGAAAAGTCTTTCCGTGTTCCTGTGGGATTATAATGTATGAATTCAATCAAACTTACGTCAGTTTTCAAGGCAAGGGATTAAAGGAAGTTTTTTTATAAAAACTTCATTCCGAGATAAAATTTGCCATTTTTGTGAGACGACATAATTATTTTAAGTACTTTTTGCTAAGAATAATCTTGTTTTTTCGCCTAAATTCAGCGCACATGATGGCTGTAAACAATGTAGCTGTTATTTATAAATAGGTTATTTCATGTACCTACGATTGTATACATAATGACGTCATAATTTATAGCAATTTTTTTTATATATGTATAGAGTAGGCACTTGAATTTCATTATAGGTAATACTTATTATTTCTATGTATGGAGAGTGGAATATTGTTTTATAAACTGTCATTGTGTGTATGTTACCATCTTTAAAAATGTCGCTGCTATTTTTTTATTGCAGCCAGCTTATTAACAATTGCATATATTTTTAAGATAATATTTTTTGTATGTACATCCATTTAAATGAATTTATTAATGTAGTAATATTATCGATTAAGCAATAAACAGTGTTAGTGAATATCGCTATGATAGTTTTATATTAACATGTATTTATGAATATTTAAATTTTAATAATTGTAACATTTCGACTTTTTTTTATAGACCCTGTAAAGGCAATACAGTGTTTCGCGCATAGACATTAAACCCCGCAAAAACCATAAACAAGAAGTGAAGTGACATTAAAAAATCTGGATTCCCGCGTTTTAATATTATTGTTTTGATATTCTGATCGGATGCATTTAAAGCTATGCATTGGTAATAAGCTCTCATTTGATTTAAAAAACGGAAATACTAACCATTTTTTTTAATAATGAATGATAGTCACCCACAGACTACAAGAATTAATTATTAATTATTATTATTCAATTATTAATAATTAATTCTTACTGTCTAAATTAAACTTTATAGATGATCCTGAAATGTATTTCAAAGTAATTCAAAGCTTACTGCAGTAATACTCTTGTATGGCACAGAATAAAGAAAAAAAACGTATAGGCGAATTGGAAACCTCATTTTTTGAAGTCGTATTTGGATGCTGATAAGCAATAATGTGTCAACCCACAAAAAGTCAAATTCAAAGGTTTTGATATACTTTGATAATGCATCACGTATTTAACATTCTAAAAAAGTGTTTCAAGTCATCTGAAACATAAAAGTACGTAAAAAATGGATTTATGTCATAAAACAAATATTAAATCACGTATACAATCATCTTAAGACGCCATTTTCTCAAAACCAAGTTTATGCGGGTTGACACATTATTGCTTATCTGCATCCATTTATGTTCTGAGTATGAAAAAATGACAGCGTAGAGTCTCGAGTTTCAATCGATCTGTTGCTTGTGCCGGAATTTATGATATTTATAATTTGCAAAGTAGATTTTAATTTTTCTGTGAACGTAAAATACTGTTTCTTGGCTTGTAGACAAAGTTACATTATCAGTATAAAATGTATGGAGGTGACATATGTCACGTGATTGATTGTATGACTGTATTAGCGCAAGCGCGAGATAATGTCAATTTTTGCCCCTTGCAAGCTATGTAAAAATTATTGATTTTATACTGTGCAATATTATTTTTAATATGTAAACATTTATAAGCAATATTTGAAACACATCACTAGTTTATTTAGAAAAATATAGTGATAATATTTATTCATAAATCATATTATTTAGAAATAAAGGTGTGTATATTATCTGATAATAATTATTAAGTAAGAAATCACTGCCGGATACGTTTTGTATATTTATTTGGAGCATTTTTTATTCCTTCATTACATATTATATAGAATAATAATTGTACTTATTTATCAAATAAATAAATAATAATCGGCCATAAGATTAAAAACCCTTTTCAATGGAATTACCTAGCTGTAATTTTTTAGAAAAACTAAATGAAAAATTTATAGTGTGGAGTATTCACAGAACAATATCCTATAATTAGATAATAAACATGTAAGTTTATTATAAAATGTGTTTTATTTTATAGAAATTAAGTTTGTTTAAATGGAAACTGCCTTTCGAAATACATACTATTATTACTGAGCCGTGGCGGCCTCGGGGCTTGAGCGGTCGCCTGCTATGCAAGCGACGCAAGTTCGAGTCCCAGCGAGGCCTGTACCAATGAGATTTTGTAAAAAACTTATGTACAGTGATTTCACACCACGTGCTTTACGGTGAAGGAAAACATCGCGAGGAAACCTGCGTGTGTCTGAGAAGTAATTCAAAGACGTATAGTGCCTGAGACGGCGCTGGACTCACCATCTGTCACGTTAGCACTTAATCATATTCGGTGAAAAGTGGATGTTGTCATAATAACATCTCTGCTTACCCCTTCGGGAACCTTTATTTGATGGCGTGAGCATATCTATTTTATTGATTATATTTATAATGATGAATATTTTATATAATGTATTTATTCCTAACCTCATGTTCTTCTTCACTCTTCTGTACCGTAAGGTTGCCTGGAAGAGATCGCTTGAGCGATAAGGTCGCCTTATTGTAAATCAATTCTTATTGATCTTATTGTTTTTGTGTTGTGTGATAAAGTACGATAATTATTTCAATTCAATTCAATTCAAAATATCTTTATTTGATTAGACTTCTTACAAAGTACTTTCAAATCGTCAGAAGGACACAAAATACTTTATACATGATTATAAATGTTACCACCGGGTTCGGTAGGTAGCTTTTGTTGAGAAGAACCCGGCAAGGAACACAACAATTACTCTTTTAAAAATATATATATTATACAATGTTATTGGTTACAGTATTTATATCTCACTAATATAAGCCCATGGGACACAGTTCAAATGCTCAATTGTCAAATATAATAACTAAAATATTACAAATGTTTGTGAGCATGGCAAATTCCAGCCAGTCAAAGCAAAGATCAAACTAAGATTAATTAATTGTAGCAAAAGTACAGTGCCAATGAGATTATTTACAATAATTTTCCGACAAAGATACATCCCAGGCTCCCTTATCACAAATATAATCACTTACAGTATAATATCCTTTTTTGAGCAAAACTGCTTTGATGGTCTCTTTAAATTTATTCAAGGGCAAATTTATTTAATTTTTCATTTATTATTCTCGGCTTGTATTGTAATCTAGGCAGTGTTCATCAGAAGGTGTGTCTAAATTTGGTGATGAGGTTTATTCCGCAGTTGGTTCTTGTTTGGGTATGACCCCAGTAGTAGAGATCACTAGTTAAGTATTATTATTACTATGTAAAATACGTAGGTTGAAGTTGGTCTATCTAATCCCTAATTTCGATAGTTCAAAGTCAAAGCCAAAAGTATCTTTATTCGATTAGACTTTTTACAAAGCACTTTCAAATCGTCAGAATGTCATAATTATACAGTATTATACATGATACCGCCAGGTTCGGAAGGTTGCTTTTACTGAGAAGAACCTGGCAAGAAACTCAGAAATTTCCCTTTGAAAATATATTATACAATTTAAAGAATACAAAATAAATAATTTAAGAATCGTAAGCTCATGGACAATGTTCCATTGCACAAATGTTGATAAAAATTAACATAACTAAAAATCTAGTACATCTACTTATAACTAAATGCTTAGCTTGTGATAGTTAGATAATTAAGATAGTTGACTCGATGGTAAATTTAAAACCGACTCCAATTGTTTTGATTATTGAATCTCTCGCAATCACGTATCGCTTCATTATTTCCCGTGAGCGGGTTCAGTGACAGTGGAAATTACGTTTATAAAGGTGCATCCTGATGTTAGCCGCTCGACGCTCGTTTCCAGCGACACATGTGGTCACGAATGACATATGTCACGTGTGACATGACATATGTCATTCCGGTACATTTTGTATCTTTATCTACTGGCTCTGGATTTTTTTTTAAAAGCTGACGTTTTGAAAAAAAAACTGTCATGGCAATAAGACCTCATCTTGGCTTTTTTTACACACTTTTTTAAGAGATCAAAAAAAGTGTGTAAAAATTTAATAAAGATTAGGGCTCCACCAAAGAAAAGTAGAAAAATCCGACCCATGACATATGGATTCAAACCCTCTCTCTCGCGCTTGCGCTAATAGAAACTATATAAAATGGCGCCATGACAGACTCTAGGGCGTGGGGGTCCCCACGGCCTCTTATTGCCATGATAGTTTGGCTCATATTATGCGACAGTATATGACGTGTATACATCTATCACAGTCATACAACTGAAATATCTTTGCATTATGAACTCAATCTCAACATGACGTTCCATACAACAAGGTTCAACAAGGTGTTCCATATTTCGTGTATTATTTATCTATGAAGTATTTTGTATATACTTACTTTTCTCTCTGAGCATATCCATCTGGTTGGTTGCTAGGCGACGTGTTATTAATATTAATATGGAGTAAAAGATTTCTCTGTAAAATATATATATAATTTTATTACTATTTCGCTGCTACAACGTCATCTGCATGAAGAGTGCAGACTTTAAATAACACACACCAAAATAATACAAATTAAACTTTAACGGAATTATAGCGAGAATAGGATTATTTATTGAAATCATATAGGTAAAGATTAATTTGAAACAATAATAAAAATAACGCTGAAAAAATTAAGAAACATTACTTATACTAAAAATGTAATTGTAATTACAATATACGTAGGACTATGCATTGAAATCATTCATGTAAAGATTAATTTTAAACAAAATGCAACAAAACACAGATATTAACAGAAAAATAATATATATATATATATATATATATATATATATATATATATATATATATATATATATATATTCTAACAAAACAACGTGTAAAGATTAATTAAAAATAATAAGTAATTGAATAAATCCTCCATAAACTAAATAAAAACATTCTCACCAAAATACTTGGAGAGCGAGTGATCAGTGTCATCCCCAGCAAAGACAAGATCTTCCATTGAGGCGGGTGTCATGTCTGGGGAACACCGGCTCCAACTGTTCTAGTTGGACACTTGTATATATACTGTGTGGAGAGCGAGTGATCAGTGTCATCCCCAGCAAAGACAAGATCTTCCATTGAGGCGGGTGTCATGTCTGGGGAACACCGGCTCCAACTGTTCTAGTTGGACACTTGTATATATACTGTGTGGAGAGCGAGTGATCAGTGTCATCCCCAGCAAAGACAAGATCTTCCATTGAGGCGGGTGTCATGTCTGGGGAACACCGGCTCCAACTGTTCTAGTTGGACACTTGTATATATACTGTGTGGAGAGCGAGTGATCAGTGTCATCCCCAGCAAAGACAAGATCTTCCATTGAGGCGGGTGTCATGTCTGGGGAACACCGGCTCCAACTGTTCTAGTTGGACACTTGTATATATACTGTGTGGAGAGCGAGTGATCAGTGTCATCCCCAGCAAAGACAAGATCTTCCATTGAGGCGGGTGTCATGTCTGGGGAACACCGGCTCCAACTGTTCTAGTTGGACACTTGTATATATACTGTGTGGAGAGCGAGTGATCAGTGTCATCCCCAGCAAAGACAAGATCTTCCATTGAGGCGGGTGTCATGTCTGGGAAACACCGGCTCCAACTGTTCTAGTTGGACACTTGTATATATACTGTGTGGAGAGCGAGTGATCAGTGTCATCCCCAGCAAAGACAAGATCTTCCATTGAGGCGGGTGTCATGTCTGGGGAACACCGGCTCCAACTGTTCTAGTTGGACACTTGTATATATACTGTGTGGAGAGCGAGTGATCAGTGTCATCCCCAGCAAAGACAAGATCTTCCATTGAGGCGGGTGTCATGTCTGGGGAACACCGGCTCCAACTGTTCTAGTTGGACACTTGTATATATACTGTGTGGAGAGCGAGTGATCAGTGTCATCCCCAGCAAAGACAAGATCTTCCATTGAGGCGGGTGTCATGTCTGGGGAACACCGGCTCCAACTGTTCTAGTTGGACACTTGTATATATACTGTGTGGAGAGCGAGTGATCAGTGTCATCCCCAGCAAAGACAAGATCTTCCATTGAGGCGGGTGTCATGTCTGGGGAACACCGGCTCCAACTGTTCTAGTTGGACACTTGTAAAGCACGTGGTGTGAAATCACTGTACATAAGTTTTTTAGAAAAACTCATTGGTACAGGCCCCGCTGGGATTCGAACTTGCGTCGCTTGCGTAGCAGGCGACTGCTCTAACCCCGAGGCCACCACGGCTTATATGTTTAAATATACAAATGAATTATATAAACAAATAAATAAAATAGATATAGATTAGGTTCGGTGAGGTTTTAAATGACTAAATTTAACAACACAGTTACTTATATTCACCTGTATGGATTCTAATATGTCTTTGCAAACTACCATATCGACTGAAAGCTTTATTACAAAGTGTGCAACGATGTGGCCTTTCACCTGTATGGATTCTTATATGATATTGTAAATTACCATATCGACTGAAAGCTTTATTACAAAGTGTGCAACGATGTGGCCTTTCACCTGTATGGATTCTAATATGATCTTTTAAAGCACCATATTGACTGAAAGCTTTATTACAAAGTGTGCAACGATGTGGCCTTTCACCTGTATGGATACTTATATGATATTGTAAATTACCATATTGACTGAAAGCTTTATTACAAAGTGTGCAACGATGTGGCCTTTCACCTGTATGGATTCTTATATGATTTTGTAAACTACCATATCGACTGAAAGCTTTATTACAAAGTGTGCAACGATGTGGCCTTTCACCTGTATGGATTCTAATATGATTTTTTAAAGCACCATATTGACTGAAAGCTTTATCACAAAGTGTGCAACGATGTGGCCTTTCACCTGTATGGATTCTAATATGATTTTGTAAATGACTATTCCATTTAAACGTCTTATTACAGAATGTACATGTAAATAGTTTCGATATAACCTCAGTCAACCGCGAATTTACCGGCTTTAAGCCTGCATGTTTTAATAAATGATCTTCCATCACACATTGGTCTAGACTCTTAAATTCACAAATATCGCAATGAATTTCGCTAGAATGACGTAACTTGTGGCTTTTAAGTAAACTAGTCGTTTTAAATCTATAGCTACAAATATCACATTGGTGAAGGCGGGACTTATCATGGTATCTCATGTGATTATCCAATATATTTTTAGACACACTTTCATAGCTACACTCGGTACATTTCAAATACCCGTTTCCACTTCCAATGTGAACTTTAATGTGCTCTGCCAATAAAGATTTGGCATTATATTTCCTACCACAATAATTGCATTCAAACTTATTGAAATATATTTTTGCCTCCTTAGAACCTATTTTTGTAACTCCAGAATCTACTTTCGTACCTTTAGAAATGACTTTCGTCATTACAGAATCTACTTTCGTCACTTCAGAATCTACTTTCGTCATTTCAGTATCTACTTTCATCAACTCGGAATCTACTTTCGCCATTTCTGAATTTACTTTCGTCAATTCGGAATCTGCTTTCGTCACTTCGGAATCGACTTTCGTCACTTCAGAATGTACTATCGTCATTTTGGAGTCTAATTTGGTCATATCCGAATGTAATTTCGTAATTTCAGTATCTACTTTCGACAATTTAGAATCTACTTTCGTCATTTCAGAAACACCATTTATATTTTCTTTTTCTAGTTTGCTTACTGATGATTTCACTGTCGCTATTTTGAAATGTGATGTCTTCGAATCAATTTTTTTGTTCGCAGTTTTAGTTTTATTTAGAATCTTCTCTGTATTCTTTTCTTGTAATTCTTTTTTCTGCTTTTTTGGTAACGGTGCCCCTAAAGTTATAAAATCGTGTGAGTGTTTAATCGATCTAGATGTTATTTGTAAGTAACAACCGTACTTGTAGAAGTTGCTGGGACTATTTTCGCTCGAATATCCTCGCTCGCACTGTCCGGTTTCTAAAGAGCTAATATATAATAGGTCACATAAAGAGATTTTTTGAAATGACGAGAAAATTGCAAGTAGTTATTATACCTTAGTCACGTTTGGAGTAAAATGCAAACAAACAAATGATCCTACAATATTAATTGTTAATAACTTATTTACTGTAACGATTAATTCTATGATTCTGAAAAAAAACTTAATTATATATACAAGGAACAGTGCTTAAAACTAATTACAAGCAGAAAACTTGGCCCAAATCGGTGTCTCTCGGGATCGTGTCAAGAAGGCTGGCAGCACTGCCACATTGAATAGCAATGCTGATTCTCTGAGCGAGAAAGGGCCCAGCCCGCTTGTCACGAGAGGCTTCTACCAGACGACGTGATGCCTCTTTGAGAAATTGATGAGTATCCGGGCCCGAAGGCTCCAAAGTTTCAACCGCAAACGCAGTAAAAGAGCATTCTCCGCTTGCCACATAGGTAACATTCAAAATAAGTAGGTATACATAAGTCTTACCAAATTTTTGCGCGTATCCCGGTGGTGCATTGTAAGTGCTGAGGTCAACTTTGAGTAAACACGCAAATTCACTTCCATAGAATACCATGAGCTCAGTAAAGCGTGGTATGGTCTTTATAGTTCTGCAATTTACATTCGGTTTAGATTCTGCGTATTCATAAGCAATCATATAAAAACAGGGAATGATTCCCTTAATGACATAGGGCTTCCACTTGACTCATACACTCTCATTAACACCATACTCAACAATCTCTCCACCTCAATTGGCTTACACTCCCACTTACCCCACACTCAAAATTCTCTTCACCATGCTCACCCTTGACTTTCACTCTCATTTCCCCACTTGCATCAATCTCTTAATCTCTTTACACTCTCACAATCACCACACTCATCAATCTTTTCACAAAGTTTGCACTTAAATTACTCTCTGACTTCTCCCAAATTCATTAATCTCTTCACACTGCTCATACTTGACTTACCTCAACAATATCTTCACACTGCTCACACGTGACTTACACTCTTACTTCCACCATACTCAAAAACATTTGCACCCTGTTCACACTTGACTTCTGTCCACCACACTAATCATTCTCTTCACACTGCTCACTCTTGGCAAAACCAATCACTTTCCCTACATTCATCAATCTCCTCATACTGCTCACACTTAAATTACACTCTGACTAGCTCAATCTTGTCTTACATACTCGGTTAGCTCCTCTTCCTTCAATAATTACTTCACTCCACTCACTCTAGACCCATAAATCTCTTCAGTCTCCTCCATAGTCATGTAAAATTGGCATATACCACGTTATAATCAGACCTGTAATACATCTGTCCGCGGTACTGGTAAGCGACGAGATTCTGTTCGGCCCAGTGCCGCGCGCAGTTCACGTAACGCATCCAGTTGGATCTGTTCTCGTCTCCAGCGTCCACCACGTGGGACCGCTTGTTGTTGCCGTCGTGGATCTAATGCAGTCAGATTTAGTATACCAGAGCCAGGTAAAATGCCACTCATCATCATCAACTTCCATACATTGTTAGGGTCGGCACTTGATTCAACCCGATGTGGGTCCATGTTAGTCGCCAAATGTGGCTGATCACCTAATTTTTATATGAAGCGACTGCCATCTGACCTTCGTAAACCCTTTTACAAGGAAACTCTAGGTTAAGCCAGTTGTCAGACTTTCTTAGTACCATGACAGACTTGTAACGATTGCCAAATATGTTAAATTGGCAACTGGGACCGAAGGCTTAATGTGCTCTCTATGGCACGGAGGGAACTCGAGCCCCCATCCAACTGCTGGCTTGAGCTAGGGTTGCTTAACTTCGCTGATCGAATGATATGCGCAATAGCAATTGTGCCACGAGTTCCTCGATTATATGCAACTGAGGGCATAATAAGAAATGAAAGATCCCACTTTAGAAATAAAATTTGTGTTTTTGGCGCAGATGTCTCAAAAATATATGATTAAACAAGTGAATACAGATATGACGGCTGATAGAGAGAAATGGAAGAAAATACATTGCGCTGACCACAAATAGCATGGGATAAGTTTTTAGAGAAATCAGTGCCTACCCTACCTACCCCTTCAGGGAATACAGGCATGAGCATATGTATGGATAGAAAAAGGCCGTCCACTTACCTGCCAACAAAACATAGAGTTGACTTCATCGGAGCGCTGTCCACGATAGGGCCCAAAGCGGACGCCGCGGGGCAGCGTTAGTGTTGTGAACACTCCTAAACCTGCACCTGTGACGTATCACCACATAACACAGGGTGTCGGAGCAAAAGGAACAGTTGTCTTCAAAAAGTTGTTGTGTTTTATGAATATATCACTATGTTGAAGTCGTAAAATATCTAGCTCCAACAATAACGTAGTTATAGGCTATGGTTGCTAAGGGCCGAAGAGCTCGCGGCCTTAAGCGATTGAATGAACGCGCGGCCGCGTTTACCTACATTACGTACGAGGTCATTGAACTTGTTCAATTAAGGGGAAGGTTAATTGTTTTCAAAAATGGTTTTATGGGATTATTTCAGGAACTATTAGTAGGACAAAAAAAATAAAAACGTAGTTAGATTTCACGTGAATAACTCTACGTTACCGCTGATTTTTATGGGAAAATAAGATCTTGATATGGTCAACTTTGAACGTCAATTACTCGAAAACGGAAGAAGATATCTTTGTCATAATAATTTTATTTGCTTCCTAAAATTATACCCTATCACATATTTTAACAGCTGTCCTATTTTCTCCGACACCCCGAATATTAAATCAAAACCTTTTTTTGCACTAGTGTGGTGAGAAACAAGCCTGTATCCCTATCACGGGATTGCCATCGTAATCTATAGCTCGCTAGCGTCACTCGCAATATTTGTATGAGATACTAGCTGTGACCTGCTCTTTCACCCGTGTAGATATAATTTCATTGCCGGTGAACCCTAAATGTTTTTATATAAGTAGCTTAAGTTACTCCTTGTAACATTAGCTATCTTGCAGTAAAAATTAAAATCCGTAAAGCCCTTTCAGAGATTACTTGGAACGAATAGACAGACAGATTTCAAACAATTGTGTCTTAATACATACATACATCAGCTCACGCCTGTATTCCCCGAAAGGGTAGGCAGAGGTGTTGTAATCACAACACCCACTTTTCACCGCAGATAATTAAGTTCCAACGTGACAGATGGTCAGTCTATCGCCGTTTCAGGCACGTCATTGAATTACCTCTCAGAAATATGCAGGTTTCCTCACGATGTTTTCCTTCACCGTAAAGAATGTGGTGTGAAATCACTGTACATAAGTTTTTTAGAAAAACTCATTGGTACAGGCCCCGCTGGGATTCGAACTTGCGTCGCTTGCGTAGCAGGCGACTGCTCAAACCCCGAGGCCACCACGGCTCTTAATGTTAGTAGCCTATAAACTTTCATATTCATGGAGGGAAAAGCTGTTAATTTTATATTACAAAAGGACATTTTAAATTTTATTTATCTGTATAGAATATATTATAGTTCTTCACGTCACCGCTGGGAGTCGCTGCACAATTTCTCATACTAATATTCGGCGGAGACGCTAGCGAGTATAGATTACGATAACGGTGGGAAAACCCGTGATAGGGGTCCTGGATGGTAAACGATTCTAGCCTCTATTAAAACTAACGTACGTCACGTGGTTTCACTCGCGTAGTTACCGTTCCCGTGGGAGTGCGAGGATAATGCTACTCGATGATGATGTAGATTTCTATTTATGAAAGAATTTTTGAAATCGGTATTTCGTATATAATCTTTTCCTTTACATATTATTTATGTTTTTCAACGTTTAAACCTTACCTAAAATTACCCAAATCCTACAAAACCTAGGCTTATAGGATTTGGGTAATCGGAGCCGAATATGATTCATCATCGAAATGACAAAATGGTCACTCAGGACCAATTCATATTATGATTCACGAATGATTAACATTTCTCAATTCACCTGTTTCACACTTTCCTATGAAGATTCCTAAAATGGTCCACAAAATGGATGCAGATAAGCAATAATGTGTCAACCCGCATAAACTTGGTTTTGAGAAAATGGCGTCTTAAGATGATTGTATACGTGATTTAAGATTTGTTTTATGACATAAATCCATTTTTTACGTACTTTTATGTTTCAGATGACTTGAAACACTTTTTTAGAATGTTAAATCCGTGATGCATTATCAAAATATATCAAAACCTTTGAATTTGACTTTTTGTGGGTTGACACATTATTGCTTATCAGCATCCAAATATGAATTGCTTTTGTGACAAATAACATCATAATAAGTTAGTTAGGGACTAACATGTACAAAGTCAAAGTCAAAGTCAAAAATATCTTTATTCGATTAGACTTTTTACAAAGCACTTTCAAATCGTCAGAATGACATAACTATACAGTATTATACATGATACCGCCAGGTTCGGAAGGTTGCTGTTACTGAGAAGAACCTGGCAAGAAACTCCGTAATTACTCTTTTCAAAAATATTATATAATTTTAAGAGTACAAAATAAATCGCTTAAGAAACATAAGCTCATGGAAACAGTTCCAATGCACAAATGTCGATAAAATTAACATAATTAAAAATCTAGTAGTTCTACTTATATCTAAATGCGTAGCTTGAGATGACCATTGCAATTATTGTAATCATTCGTGAATCATAATATGAATTGCACCTAAGTGATCATTTTGTCATTTCGATGATGAATCATATTCGGATCACATTATGATTCTCCCAAAGTGGCCCTATCAGACCTACTGAACTAACCTGCAATGGTGGAAGGTGCGATGTGTAGAAACACGTGTGGTATAGTGAGGGCGGCGCGAAGCACGTACGGCGGGAATCCAGGCTTTACCTAATATGATTGATAAGTGAAGACATTTATAGAGCCGTGGTGGCCTCGGGGTTAGAGCAGCCGCCTGCTACGCAAGCGACGCAAGATCGAATCCCAGCGGGGCCTGTACCAATGAGTTTTTCTAAAAAAACTTATGTACAGTGATTTCACACCACGTGCTTTACGGTGAAGGAAAACATCGTGAGGAAACCTGCATATTTCTGAGAAGTAATTCAAAGACGTATGTATAGTGTCTGTGACGGCGATGGACTCACCATCTGTCACGTTGGCACTTAATCATCTTGTGTGAAAAGTGGGTGTTGTGATTACAACACCTCTGCCTACCCCTTCGGGGAATACAGGCGTGAGCATATGTATGTATGTGAGGGGCAAAAAATAGATCTAGCTAGGTTTCATTTATGGAAAACATCGTTTTGACCATGTTTTCAGGCGCTGAAAAACTCATACAATATCATTACAATACGACAGTAAATTTGTCCGACATCTGTCAAGTTATGGTAGCTCAGACGTGAGGCTTCCAGCTTACGGGGCGATAACGGAACTAGAGTACCACGGGACGAGACTGACGGACACTGGAATAATTTTTTATATTCAACCAGGTTCTTGCATTCAGACTATATAAAAGGAGTCAACAGCTTTGACAATTACAATTATATTAACCGGAGAACCTCCCCTTTTTTCGTCGGTTAAAAACATTAATATTTAAGCCTTACCTTATCATCAGGTATGACTAGCAGTGGCCCGTGAATAGAGCAGTATTCAAACACGAAGTCTGAACATTGGTCGCAGACTGGAATAAAATAAATCAATGATCGCCATCCTAGAAGGGTCCCCGAAGGGGTAAGTGCCAACGTGACAGATGGTGAGTCCATCGCCGTCTCAGACACTTTACATACGTCATTGAGTTACTTCTCAGACATATGCAGGTTTCCTCACGATGTTTTCCTGCATCGTAAAGCACGTGGTGTGAAATCATTGCAGTTAAGTTTTTTAGAAAAACCACAACCTCCTTTCACTTTGGCATCTTGTGTGAAAAGTGTGTTGTTACAGCACCTCTGCCTACTGCCTACCCCTTCGGGGAATACAGACGTGAACATGTATTATTCACAGGTGCCGTCACGATTTTTGAGCGTTCACCTATTTTTGTAGCTGGCATCGTACGAGACCTAAAAAAAATACCACTGCGCCGCATTCAATAATGCCAGCGCTCATAGCTCGCGACGGCACCTTTTAACTACATACTTACATATATATTCATCCAAATTAGGTTCCTCCGGTTCATAGTAGCTGATTCGTTGACGCTGCCGTAAAGATATACGACTCATCTGGGTTGAAAAATATACTAATTTGAGTATCCAAGCACTTTTACAACGTTAACTTTAACAAACGTTATTATTATTATATTATTACTTTGAAATATGTTACAGTAATAATCTTTAAACGCAGCTATGAGTATAGGTAAGCTGTTAGGTTGTATATAATAACATTCTAGGGGCAAAAATTAATTTTCCACATTCCTTCGAATATAATAAAAAACCTTTGAAAACTTCAATGTACGGTGTATTATAACATGTTACTTGGAAATTTAATCATAATGAGTGATAATATTCAACAGTTTCTTACCGTTTTTCGCAGAAAACACTATTTCACATCCGCGAATCAAGTATAGTCCAAGGAAGAAAAATTATTTGCTTTCCCGCCTTTTCATTCAATATATAGACAATATTTTTAAAATCTCAATTTTTTTTTCTGACATGATTCTAAAATATCAACTGATCAAATGTTTTGTTTTTAATCGACTAAATTGTTAGCAATAGTGTCTTCTATTCAGCTTTTTGTCTTTGGTCAGTTACGCGTGCTAACCATAGATAAGGAAAAACATTAGCTTAATCAATTCTTTATAATTTTTGCTAACGCAGTAAAATGTCAATCAAGTTCTAAAAAAAACAAAAACCAAGTAGATAGAGAGAGAGAGAGAGAGAAGGATCTCTACAGATCTCCATCGGAAGAATGGATATTTAAAACGAGAGTCATCATGTTGTGACTCGGAGCAGACATTAAGTTGTATAAAATTTATAAACGAATAAACTCAAGTTATCAAATGTATACTGCAAATGATTGATTTTTCTTTAAGAAGCAGAATTTGGATTTGGTTTGAAAGACTTCCGTAACATAGACAAAACTATTACAGTATTACCGTAACGCAAGGATAAAAAAATGTTCATTTTTATCGAATTTACAATCCGTATGTCCGCGGATTGTAAATTTGATACGCGCTCTATATTTTTATTTTATAAGTAACTCTGTAACACGATGATGATCATATTAAAAGCTAAACAAGGTTGCTTGAGCATTGTTTCCTGTGCCTTTGTTGAATTAAATATTAAATTAAGAAATAATCCTCGTTTCTGTCAGTGACACTGTCAAAGTCAAATAAAGGAAATGGATTGTTTACATACAAATCGAACAAATTAATTATAATTTTTAAATTAAATAACTATATTTTAAAATGGAATCCACAAGTTTTTGTAGTGTAGATAGTGACATAGAATCCAAATTTTCTAGACCGTTCTGCCGTTGTTGTTTTTCGACTGGAAAGCGAGTGCTTAGCGCTAATCTGTTCAAAGATAGTTTTAACGATTTAGCTGGAATACCGGTTAGTAAATCCCTTTAATAAGAATGACCAAATCAAACAAACACTATTCTAATCGGTCAAATTCAAATTTAAAAATATTCGATTAGACTTTTTACAAAATACTTTCAAATCGTCAGAATGACATAATTATACAGTATTATACATGATACCGCCAGGTTCGGAAGGTTGCTTTTACTGAGAAGAACCTGGCAAAAAACACAGTTATTACTCTTTTCATAAACTAAATAATTTTACAAGTATGAGTAATACAATATAAATCATAAAAAAATATATAATATAAGCCCATGGACACAGTTCCAGTGCACGAAAGTCGCTAAAAATATTATTTACTAAGGCATTTAAATTTTATTTATCTGTGTCAATGTTGTCTATTATGAAGTTTGCTTATATTCCAGGTGTTGGAGAACAGTGAAGGCTCGTGGATTTGCTACGAGTGCAGCGCACTGCTACAGAAAGCAGTGCGCTTTAAACATAAGATACTCCACGCACAAAATATACTTTACGACTACATTGCTAATCGTACTCCTGTAAGTATACTGGTTAACGCACACAGGGAGCATCTTATACATCACAACAAGGAGCCCCGCTCCCCGCTGCTGCACTGGTCGCAGCGCCCCCGCCAACCGATCGCTTGGCTCTGAGACTTGCCCGAAGAATCCCCATTCGATTGTACATATTTTTATATCGGATTAAAACGAAACCTTTTACTTTGTAAATCTATTGAAGTTTTATTTAAATGCTGGGAGGTGGAAGGATAGAGTAATTCCAAATTAACTTCACTAAATGCATATGTGAATATACTGTGTCGGGGAAAATAGGACAGCTGATAAAATATGTGATAGGGTATAATGTTAGGAAGTAAATAAAATTGTTATGACACAAATATCTTCTTCCATTATCGAGTAATTGACGTTCACCATATCAAGACCCTATTCAGAGCATGAGATTCAGATTCTATATACATAGTGTCTTCGCTTGACACAATGGAGCCTTAATTTTGTAATAAAACCATGATTTTTATAAATGTGCAATAGTTTGAAACAACATATGGCAGTTAAGATGAAGTAGCAAGTTTTTTGAATGAACGAGGGAGTAAAATGAATGACGTATGATTGTATGAATGTAAGATGATCAAGTATGGAGGCCCTCGAGCCGAAATACATAGATATATGCTAGAATTGCTCGTTTATTGGTATAAGATGATGTATGGATATTTTTTTTAAATTAACAAATTTATATATTTTTTACAGCTGCAGCTATCAGATCATAGTTCATTCCTGTGTGCCACTGATGTGATTAGATTCAATAACTCTGGGAGAAAACTGGGATACCATGCAGTTCTAATGGTAAGAGTTATAATGCATAGATTAAAAAAAAACCCTTTCCTATTCTTCACATACTGCCCAAGACGAGAATGGAGTAGGGTTGCTTTGCTAGCAAATAGACACATACAAGTGATCAAAAATTCAATGCCTGAGTTGTGATTAGTAACTCAGTTGACAGAGCAGACAGGTGAGTCTTTTTAGTTCTTTATATTATATTTTATGTGTATATTGCATTACCTGTGTCTGATTAGTGTAATTGGCATTGTATGCCGTTCTAATTATTGAATAAATAAATAAATAAATTAGTGCGAGAGCAGAGAAAAAATCAGCTGACATCAATACATAATAACATCTTTTGATGTATATAAAAACTAATAAATAATTACAAAATATTTTACAACAGAAGGTAATAATTAATTTAGTAAAGTATAGGCCATCTAATAAGGTCCAAAAACTTATGTGCAGTGATTTCACCCCGCATGCTATATGGTGAAGGAAAACATGAAGAACCCTGCACATATCTGAGAAGTGATTCTAACATGAATGTATAGTGTCTGAGACGGCGATGGACTCACCCTCCATCGGGGACCTGGGATGGCGTGAGCATATTAAAAAAATCTAATAAGGCTACTTTAAATTTACGAATCTGGGGACTATGCCTTACAGATAGACTGAAATAAAACAAATTACAGGAACACTACTATATGTTTTGTCTTTTTTTCAGCATAGCACTAAAACACAACCAGTGTTGCAAGTATTGGAACTACCGGCTGAAGTGTCATTAAATAATGAGAGTTATATAAAGCAGGAGAGTAGCTCGGAATGGGAGGATGATATGACATTGGAGGAAATGAAGTATGTATATACTTTTTATGTATATAAGAGCCGTGGTGGCCTTGAGGTTTGAGCAGTCGCCTGTACCAATGAGTTTTTCTAAAAAAACTTAAGTACAATGTTCACACAACGTGCTTTACGGTGAAGGAAAACATCGTGAGGAAACCTGCATATTTCTGAGAAGTAATTCAATGACGTAAAGTGTCTGAGACGGCGATAGACTCACCATCTGTCACGTTGGCACTTAATCATCTTCGGTGAAAAGTGTGTGTTGTGATTACAACACCTCTGCCTACCCCTTCGGGGAATACAGGCGTGAGCATATACATGTAGTAATTACCCAGTTCCTTGCCAGGTTCTTCTCAATAAAAGCAACCTTCCGAACCTGGCGGTATCATGTATAATACTGTATAATTATGTCATTCTGACGGTTTGAAAGTACTTTGTAAAAAAGTCTAATCGCATAAATATATTTTTGACCTTGACTTTGACTTTATATGTAATCATGATCACACACAATCTGTCACGTTGGCACTTAATCATCTTTGGTGAAAAGTGGGTGTTGTTATTACACCACCTCTGTTTACCCCTTCGGAGACCCTTCTGGGATGGCATGAGCATATAAAACAAATGTGAGAAGGCTTGAGCACATTTTTAATGTTTACTTACAGATCCAATGAGCAAAGCTTCGAATTACAGAATCCTAAATTTAAAACAGAGATGATTGACAAAATCAAGAAACCTAATGAGAAAAGTTTCAGTGAGGATTCGAAGTAAGCGAGTTATTCTTTACAATGCGAGCACTGCCTACCACTATATTTAGCAGCGTTTCTCCACTCGCTACATAGATGGCGCTACTCGCTAACAATTGCAAAGTTAGGGTACAAATACATGAGAACCTAAATCGCGCTATAGGAGTTTTGAAGCGCTTTGCAGTATATATATTACCGTTGGAGCTGGTGTTCATGTTCTATAACTGTTCTAGTTGGACACTTGTATATATTTTGTGTGGAGAGCGAGTGATCAGTGTCATCCCCAGCAAAGACAAGATGTTCCATTGAGGCGGGTGTCTTGCTGGGGAACACCGACTCCAACTGTTCTAGTTGGACACTTGTATATATACTGCAATGCGCTCCAAAACTCTCATAGCGCGATTTAGGTTCTCGTGTATTTGTACTCAAACTTTGCAATTGTTAGCGAGTAGCGCCATCTATGTAGCGAGTGGAGAAAGTCTGTTACAATGTCTTCATGTTTTGACAGCGAAGGTTTATCGGATGAGAGAACGCAGGCAAAGAAGTCTGACCCAAGAACTATTGATCTGGACCCCGAAAAGATTAAAATTATAACACTCACTGATGAGGAACAAATGAAACAGAGAGAGGTAATGTTATACAGGATGTCGATGATAATAGTACAGCTGTTAAAATATGTGATAGGGTATAATTTTAGGAAGCAAATACAATTATTATGACAAAAATATCTTCTTCCGTTTTCGAGTAATTGACGTTCAAAGTTGACCATATCAAGACCTTATTTTCGCATAAAAATCAGCTGTAACGTAGAGTTATTCACGTGAAATCTAAGTACGTTTTTATTTGTTTTCTCCCACTAATAGTTCCGGAAATATTCCCATAAAACCATTTTTCGAAGCCATGAACCTTCTCCTTAATGTACCAAGTTCAATGACCTGGTACGTAATGTAGGTAAACGCGGCCGCGCGTTCATTCAATCGCTTAAGGCCGCGAGCTCTTCGGCCCTTAGCAACCATAGCCTATAACTACGTTATCGTTGGAGCTAGATATTTTACGACTTCAACATAGTGATATATTCATAAAACACTACAACTTCTAGAAGACAATTGTTCCTTTTTCTCCGACACCTGTATATGCCCACGTCTGTATTCCCCGAAGGGGTAGGCAGAGGCGTTGTTAATAACAAAACCCACTTTCCTCCGAAGATTAAGTGTCAGTTGCCGATGGTGAGTCTATCGCCGTCTCAGCCAATATACATACGAATTACTTCTCAGACATATGCAGGTTTCCTCACGATGTTTTTTCCATCACCGTAAAGCACGTGGTGTGAAATCACTGTACATACGTTTTTAGAAAAACTCATTGGTACAGGCCCCGCTGGGATTTGAACTTGCGTAGCTTGCGTAGCAGGTGAAGGAAAACATCGTGAGGAAACCTGCATATGTCTGATAAGTAATTCAAAGACGTATGTATAGTGCCTGAGACGGCGATGGACTCACCACCTGTCACGTTTGCACTTAATCAAATTCGGTGAAAAGTGTGTGTTGTGATAACGATACCTCTGCCTACCGCTTCGGGAATCAGGCGTGCGCATATGTATGTATGTATATATATATAAAACGTATTGTTTTTAACAGGAAGACAATAAGGCAGGCCTCAAATTTCCATTTCAATGCAAATTGTGCTTTAAGGGGTTCAATTACGAGTCAAAATTGGATAGTCACATGGAGAAACACAGTCCCGTGAGTATATATTGTCAATTGAATGTATTACTTATTTTATTTTATGTATTAATACAGTTACACCATCGGCTTATCATAAAGACATTAAATTAGTGGTTACAGATAGGTATAGGACCGTATGATAGACCATTACAGGTGTAAACGAACAATTCTAACAAATAATTATTATAAGGTTACATTATTATAATTATTTAATTATTATCTATTTAAAGTCTTCTTACATGACTAATACATAAAATACTTTGATGAGATCAACAATCACTTTATGAGATCAGCTATCACTATGATACATTCTATATATTATTATTATAGTGCAATGAGGCCTACTTAAAAAATATCTAGTATTATAATATTGCTTTAATAATTTTGGTTTTGAATTTTGTAAGAGAATCACTAAATGTGTCTATTTCTATATTATTGATATTATTATAGGTACGTTTAATTCGGTTTAGTTATATTACTTATAGTATATATATATACAGATAAATAAAATCGGAGTGGCTGTTTGAAATGCCAAAATAACATTTTTTTTTATTATTCTCTGTCTGTTTGCTCCGGCTAATATCAGAAACGGCTGGACTTATTTAAGGAAGACTCCATAAGATCCATTTATTAAAAAACAAATTAAGCTAAAAAATCATTAATGTACATTACTTCCAGAACCACGGTAGATTTGTATGTAAAACATGCCACATGTACCTATCCACGCCGTACACGTATGGGCTACACACACAGATGCACACCACAAGGTATGAATGTGTGCGCTGTGGACGGCGGATGATCAACCGAGCCTCTATTGTGGAACATTACAGGTTATTTGCACTGTATACTGTACACACTGCACTGTATAATGCATAATGCACACTACACTGTATACTGCATACTGCACTGTATACTGCACACTGCACTGTATACTGCACACTGCACTGTATACTGCACACTGCACTGTATACTGCACACCACTGTATACTGCACACTGCACTGTATACTGCACACACTGCACTGTATACTGCATACTGCACACTACACTGTATACTGCACACTGCACTGTATACTGCACACTGCACTGTATACTGCACACTGCACTGTATACTGCACACCACTGTATACTGCACACTGCACTGTATACTGCACACACTGCACTGTATACTGCATACTGCACACTACACTGTATACTGCACACTGCACTGTATACTGCACACTACACTGTATAACGCACACTGCACTGTATACTGCACACTGCACTGTATACTGCACACTACACTGTATAACGCACACTCCAATGTATACTGCACACTACACTGTATACTGCACACTGCACTGTATACTGCACAATGCACTGTATACTGCACACCACTGTATACTGCACACTGCACTGTATACTGCACACACTGCACTGTATACTTCATACTGCACACTACACTGTATACTGCACACTGCACTGTATACTGCACACTACACTGTATAACGCACACTGCACTGTATACTGCACACTACACTGTATACTGCACACTGCACTGTATACTGCACACTACACTGTATAACGCACACTGCACTGTATACTGCACACTGCACTGTATACTGTACACTGCACTGTATACTGTACACTGCACTGTATACTGTACACTGCACTGTATACTGCACACTACACTGTATAACGCACACTGCACTGTATACTGCACACTGCACTGTATACTGTACACTGCACTGTATACTGTACACTGCACTGCATACTGTACACTGCACTGCATACTGTATACTGTACACTGCACTGTATACTGTACACTGCACTGCATACTGTACACTGCACTGCATACTGTACACTGCACTGTATACTGTACACTGCACTGCATACTGTACACTGCACTGTATACTGTACACTGCACTGTATATTGTACAATGCACTGCATACTGTACACTGCACTGTATACTGTACACTGCACTGTATACTGTACACTGCACTGTATACTGTACACTGCACTGTATACTGTACACTGCACTGTATATTGTACACTGCACTGTATACTGTACACTACACTGTATACTGTACACTACACTGTATACTGTACACTACACTGTATACTGTACACTGCACTGTATATTGTACACTGCACTGTATATTGTACACTGCACTGTATACTGTACACTGCACTGTATACTGTACACTGCACTGTATACTGTACACATGTATATTGTTAACTACACTGCACTGTATACTGCATTGGTATACAATAATATAATTAAGTGTATTTCCGCAGAACTCAACACGAAGGCGTCATATATGTTTGCAATATTTGCAGAAAAGTATTTAGGTAAGTTATTTGACAAAACTATTAATGATTACGTGACACTTAAAGCATTTATAGAGAAGCTTGAAACACCAAGACGAGAAGGGCTTCAAGTAAGCACGTTTCCATCCGTAATTTATGTGATAACTCAAGCTACGCATTTAGTTATAAGTAGATGTACTAGATTTTTAGTTATGTTAATTTTATCGACATTTGTGCATTGGAACATTGTCCATGAGCTTACGTTTCTTAAGTGATTTATTTTGTATTCTTTAAATTGTATAATATTTTTTAAAAGAGTAATTACTGAGTTCCTTGCCAGGTTCTTCTCAGTAAAAGCAACCTTCCGAACCTGGCGGTATCATGTATAATACTGTATAATTATGTCATTCTGACGATTTGAAAGTACTTTGTAAAAAGTCTGATCGTATAAAGATATTTTTGACTATGACTTTGACTTTGATATATTGTCTTGCACCATTTCGTTAGCGCCGTATTATAAACATCACCGTGCTGTCAGTGCTAAGTGTAATAATTGGTGTTCAGTAACTTCAAGACCCATCAGGGGCATGTCCGGTACCATCACAGCGGCGACAGGCCTCGCTGCGACCAATGTGGGAAAACTTTTGTAAATAACAACTCATTAGCTGAACACAAGCGGTAAGTATTCTCACGCCATCCCAGAAGGGTCCCCGAATGGGTAAGCAGAGGTGTTTATTTAATTGTAGCGCTAATGCACCTCTTTTAATAAAATGTTTTTTATTTTATAAATATGTCAAAATTGGGCTCTGACACAAGCGGTCAGAACGACTTAAGGAAAAAAGATTTTTAGGTTTTATGTATATAGTATTTTATTTAAAGTAGGATTAAATTACAACACAGTATTTAATTAAAACATATATATTTATAGTTAATTATAACGGACATACCAATTACAATAATTAATATTGACATTTTAGAACAGTGATCTTAGGCCTTATAAAATACACACTTATATCGTGGATACTCTCGCATATTTAACCTCACAGAATCTCAAACATTTAGACAAAATATAGTTCCATGCATCCGCAAACAAATCACATTGAGGGTTGGCATCTAGGAGGGCATTGAGCATGGTCAGGGTATGGCACACCGGAGACTGGACCCTGGCTACAGTACGGCAGGTCGGCTGAACGTACAATCTGTGCCGGCTGCTGGGTCGATGAGCATTTGTGCTGTGTCCATGGGCTTATATTCATGAGATATAAATACTGTAACCAAAAACATTGTATAATATATATTTTTTTAAAAGAGTAATTGTTGAGTTTCTTGCCGGGTTCTTGTCAACAAAAGCTACCTTCCGAACCCGGTGGTAACATTTATAATCATGTATAATGTATTTTGTGTCCTTCTGACGATTTGAAAGTACTTTGTAAGAAGTCTAATCAAATAAAGATATTTTGAATTGAATTGAATTGAATTGATGGCGCAGGTAATTGTTGGGCACGAATAGCCGACAGAAAAGTGCATGGAGCTCGGAACTGTCAATAAGCCCTCGAAGGATCTTACAAGCGACAATTAGCTGATCCAGACCTTGTGCTTTATGGTGAAGGAAAACATCGTGAGGAAACCTTGATATTTCTGAGAAGTAATTCAATGACGTATGTTAAGTGTCTGAGACGGCGATGGACTCACTATCTGTCACGTTGGCACTTAATCATCTTGTGTGAAAAGTGTGTGTTGTTATTACAACACCGCTGCCTACCCCTTCGGGGGATACAGGCGTGAGCATATGTATGTATATACTCAGGATCCACGATGGAGTGAAGAGTTTCGCGTGCACCTCGTGTGATATGAAGTTCCGCACCATATCACAGCTCCGTCAGCATCGTAATAAACATCACGAAGTTAACACAAAGGCTGTGCAAGATTATTACTGCGTCGAGTGTGATGAGAGGTGAGAGGTGAAAGTCCCATCGAAATCGGTCAAGCCGTTTCAGAGATTCGCCGGGACAAACAGACATAAAACATAACCTGGTTGTGTCTTTACTATTGTATAATATACGATATTTTCACGTAGTTTTTCTTCAGACGATTTAATATTTTTTTATGATAATAATAGCGGTTATTGTGACTAAACTATGATAGTTAGATATGTGCTCTCGCGGACTTTTTTGTAGATCTTAATAAGACCTACAAATCCGTAGTACATCATTTTGTTCTATTGTCAATAGTTTTTGCAGCACACGCATAAATAGGTTTTCGATTTTACACCCTCCAAATCGCAATTTTCGTACGTAACCCAATTTTTTTTGAAAATATAATATAGCCTATAACTTTTATCGATAAATAGACTATCTAACCATGAAAGATCTTTTGAAATCGGACCAGTAGATAGATTAGCTCATTGAAACAAATAAATATTATAGTAAAGATAAGAACCGTGGTTAGGAACTTTACGAACATTCTTTTTAATTAATAAACACGTAACTTTATCACACACAGATTTAAATCAATACACAATCTCAGGAAGCATTTGCAGAGAAGCTTGAAACACCAAGACGAGAAGAGCTTCAAGTAAGTACGTTTCCACCCGTAATTTAAGTGATTGTGAATAAGTGCTGCTTGTGGGGGCTGGTCATCTCAAGCTACGCATTTAGTTATAAGTAGATGTACTAGATTTTTAGTTATGTTAATTTATATCGACATTTGTGCATTGGAACATTGTCCATGAGCTTACGATTCTTAAATTATTTATTTTGTATTCTTTAAATTGTATAATATTTTTGAAAAGAGTAATTACTGAGTTCCTTGCCAGGTTCTTGTCAATAAAAGCAACCTTCCGAACCTGGCGGTATCATGTATAATACTGTATAATTATGTCATTCTGACGATTTGAAAGTACTTTGTAAAAAGTCTTATCGAATAAAGATATTTTTGACTTTGACTTTGACTTTGATATATTTGTCTTGCACCACATTTCGCTGATGCCTTTATTAACCTTTTCGTTAGTGCCCTATTACCAACATCACCATGTTGTCAATGCTTATTTGTATAAAATACCGTGCTGTCGGTGCCCTTTGTGTACATTACCGTGCCGCAAGTGCCCTTTTATGCAGATCACCGTGCTGTCCCTACCCATTTGTATACCGCAGTATGCCGTGTGGTCCAGTAGTTAGCATCGTGTTCAGGTTCGGGTGCGGCCAGTGCACGCGGCGGTTCGCCAGCGGCTCGGCCGCCGCGGCGCACGCGCAGGTGCAGCACGAGGGAGTGCGCGCGCACCGCTGCCACACTTGTGGCGCCGGGCTCGCCTCGCGCTCCTCGCTGCACAAACACGAGCTGACGGTCCACGGCGGCCGCCGTCCCACCCGGAGACACGTCTGCGACACTTGCGGCAGGGCCTTCCGGGTGAGTAGCCTATACTACACAAACACGAGCTGACGGTCCACGGCGGCCGCCGTCCCACCCGGAGACACGTCACAGACACTTGCGGCAGGGCCTTCCGGGTGAGTAGCCTATACTACACAAACACGAGCTGACGGTCCACGGCGGCCGCCGTCCCACCCGGAGACACGTCACAGACACTTGCGGCAGAGCCGTCATACCACAATCTGACCATTTGTTTAAATAGTCTACTATAAAGGTTGATTCCATTATATCTTGACTACAGAGTAAAAATGTGCTGCTTAACCACATAAGAACACACACGGGTGAGAAGCCATTCGTCTGCTCCGAGTGCGGCCGAAGCTTCGCCCAGCGGACCACGATGCAGACACATTACAAACTGGTGCATCTCAAGATACGAAGACGGGAAAAGGTGATGAATAAGATATTCTATTGCCCTTATAGTAATGAACGTGTAATATGTGTATCTGTGTGTCTGTCCACTAATTAATGACTGTTTTTAACCTAGGTACTAGAAAGTTCACCCATTCACCCATCATCAGCACATTACAACTAGTATGGAGGATATTGTACTCAAAGCTGATAAATATTTTTTTGAATAGAGTAATTACTGAGTTCCTTGCCAGGTTCTTCTCAGTAACAGCAACCTTCCGAACCTGGCGGTATCATGTATAATTATGTCATTCTGACGATTTGAAAGTACTTTGTAAAAAGTCTAATCGAATAAAGATACTCTTGACTTTGACTTTGACATTGACATAGGCTTTATTTAATCCCCATACTCCCACGGGAACGGGAACTACGCGGGTGAAACTGCGTGACGTCCTCTAGTGAGTTATAAGACTGCCAGAGACGTTTACACACATCTTATACATGTGTCCCGTAGAAATCGAACAAATTTCACAATCGATCTTTCTTTTTCAGATGAAACCTGAAAGCTGTCGTATTCAGGAACCGAAAACTGAAATCACATAATGATTTAGATTCATCATCATCATCATCATATCAGCCATAGGACGTCCACTGCTGAACATAGGCCTCTCCCAATGATTTCCACCTCACCCGGTTGGAAGCGGCCTGCATCCAGCGGGTCCCCGCGGCCTTGACCAGATCGTCCGTACGTCTGGTCGTCGTACGTGGTCTCCACTCGACAACTCTACTGCCCCAGCGGCCATCAGTCCTTCGAGCAATGTGGCCTGCCCATTGCCAATTAGCCTGCTAACCCGATTTAGATTAAAGTTGGTAAATTATATCAAATGAGAAAAATATATGTCGTAAAGTTCCCTGTTTGTATCACATATTGAATGGAATTAGTATTTATTTGTAATAATTTATTAAACACATTATATATATATATATATATATATATATATAACACGTGTGTCGTCATTTATTAATATTGCGTGCCCTTTTATACTAATATTATAAAGAGGTAATATTTGTAACGAATTCTATCACCATTTGAATTATCACTGATTAACGCATTCACTGCTAGAGCTAAATAAAAAGTGCTAAAACCTCAACATAGCGTCCACGTAACATATTCCCCAGTGCTATTCGGCGCTTCTGCGCGTTTGACTATTGTTATGGCAGCTCATAAAACACTCGCTTGTTTACGACAGCCAATAAAAACATGCGAAAAGGAAAAGGGTCGAGAGTGGGAAAATTTTGGTCTTATTTAAACAATAGACGCGCAGAGTCGGCTTTAGCACACGGTGAAGGCACAGAAACTTGTATGGACTCACATAAGCGTCGTTAGCATATTGGAAAGTTCGGACAAACGCGCAGGCGCGTCGTTAGCAGTGAACGCGTTAATATAGGTTATATATTATCCCCGTACTCCCACGGGAACGGGATCTACGCAAGTGAAACCGCGTGACGTGCGCTAGTTATCAGACTTGTCAAATTTTCAACTGTCAATTTCAAGAACAATTTGGTTGAACGCAAATGAAAGAAATGAGATTATCATCCTGACTACCAAATAAGCCGTGGTGGCCTTAGGGTTAGAACAGTTCGAATCCCAGCGGGGCCTGTACCAATTAGTTTATCTTAAAAACTTATGTACAGTGATTTCACACCACATGCTTTACGGTGAAGGAAAACATCGTGAGGAAACCTGCATGTTTGAGAAGTAATTCAAACACGTACGTATAGTGGCTGAGACGGCGATGGACTCACCCTCTGTCACGTTGGCACTTAATCATATTCGGTGAAATGTGGGTGTTGTTACAACACCTTTGCTTACCCCTTAGGAGACCCTTCTTGGATGGCGTGTGCATATTTTTTTACTATCAAATAAAACGAGACACGTATGTATAAAACTAATTTATTTCCATCTTATAATCTATTTATCTGGAACAATTTGTTATTATACAAAAGTTATATACTAGTTAAAATTATTGTTAACCGGCGGGCATGTATGAAAAGATTAATGAAAGTGGGTGAATCTTTTATACATAAATGGCATTCTTTTATCTATCTTCCTTGTAAATGACACAATATTATGACATAATTGCGTTATTATTAAGAAGAAGCCGTGGTGGCTTTGAGGTTTGAGCAGTCGTCTGCTACGCAAGCGACGCAAGTTCGAATCCCAGCGGGGCCTGTACCAATGAGTTTTTCTAAAAAACTTATATACAGTGATTTCACACCACGTGTTTTGCGGTGAAGGAAAACTTCGTGAGGAAACCTGCATATTTCTGAGAAGTAATTCAATGAAGTATGAAAAGTGTCTGAGACAGCGATTGACTCACCATCTGTCACGGTGGCAATTAATCATCTTGTGTGTTGTGATTACAACACCTCTGCCTACGCCTTCGGTGAATACAGGCGTGAGCATATGTATGTATGAATTATTAAAGTAATTCGATCGAAATCTGTTCCTAAATGTATTCACGTCATCCAAAATCGTAGTTCAATAGGACTTCAATTGAATAACGTGTTAGACAAGCTATTATTCTTAACTTAATTATAAAAACATCACTGTCACGACAACGTTACTGTTTTCATAACGTAAATCTGACTACACTTAGGATTTTAGGGCCAAATCGTTCGCAATTACAACTCACACAGATGCCATCTACTGAAATTATAACCGACCCAGGCGTAAGGAAATTTTTTAGTCACCAAAACGACTTATCTCTATCATTTTGACAGTAAAATTTTCGAAAATTTGGTCTGGTTTCCATACTGCTCAGTAAGTTTGTATTTACACTGTGACATAATTATCATGTAGTTGAAGGGTAAAACTTTGACAAAAGTTAGTCACTTTTATAACTATTTATTAAACAACTTAATGAGATCGATATCTAAATATAATTTCTTTTTAACACATTCACTGCTTCGTAAATTCTCGAACAGTTGGACGCACATACGCGTCGTTAGCAGTGAACGCGTTAAAGGCTTATTATCAAATAAAATCCATTTTTAGTTATCGCTCAGCGCTCATAATTCTTGACGAATACAAGATTGTGACTCTGAAGGATAGGATTTGTAAGGAATAGTATAAAGTGATCGACATAGCTTTAAGTATTGGCAAGCTGAAGTGGCGAAGAACCAACAACCGCTTAGGTAACCAAAGCAGAAGTAATGTAGGCCATCCGGCCAGGTGGGATGACGATCTGCGAAACACTGCAGGCAGATGCTGGATACAGCAAGCTGAACACAGGACGCTATGGCGGTCATTAGGATAATGATATGAATGGCAGCGTCAGCATGACGGGTCGCTCACTTCCCTCTATAATGGTTGAGGAGGGCGATGGCTGACATTCACGTCATAATTGTGAACAGGTGCTGCTAGTGGGGGCTGGTCATCTCAAGCTACACAATTATTCGTAGTTCTTATTTTTAGTCGACTTTTGTGCACTGGAACAGTGTCCATGGGCTTATATATATTATTTATGATTTATATTGTATTACTCAAAGCTGTAAAATGATTTTTTTAAAAGAGTAATTACTGAGTTTCTTGCCAGGTTCTTCTCAGTAAAAGCAACCGTCCGAACCTGGCGGTATCATGTATAATCCTATGTAATCGTGTCTTTCTGACGATTTGAAAGTACTTTGTAAAAAGTGTAATCGAATAAAGATATTATTGATCTTTATTTGGAACTCTTTAACACATTCACTGCTAACATTTCAACTTCTTCCTAAATTCTCTAACAGTTGGACGCACATACGCGTCGTTAGCAGTGAACGCGTTAAGGTCCTGCAGTCACTCTAAAATACATATCACATTGGGAATTCCTGTTGATGCAAATCTCAAAAGGCTCGAACTTGGGCGCCTCCATGGGGTATAGCGTTGGCTTGTTTTCTACAACTGCCGGTGGAATGGGTTTGTCCTGGGAAGCAAAACATTTATTGCTTTCATACAAGGTTGTATGGCTGAGATGTTCTGACACAAACATTGTGATAACAAGCTATAGCAGGCGACGCAAGTTCGAATCCCAGCGGAGCCTGTATCAATATTAATATTCTAAAAGAACCTATGTGCAGTTATTTTACATCACGTGCTTTACCTGCATATGTCTCAGAAGTAATTCAAAGACGTATGTATAGTGCCTGAGACGGCGATAGACTCACCCTCTGTCACGTTGGCACTTAATCATCTCCCTGGCCTTATCCCATACATTGTTGGAGTCGGCACTTGATTCAATCCATTGTGGCTGATCACCTATTTTTATACGAAGCGACTGCCATCTGACCTTCGCAACCCCTTTGACGAGGAAAATATGTGATCTGGGCTAAACCAGTTGTCAGACTATTTTAGGCCTCCGACTGACCTGTAACGATTGCCAAAGATGATAAATTAGCAACCGGGACCGACAGCTTAACGGGCTCTCCGAGACACGGAAGGACTCGGGCGGTCACCCATGCAATTACTGGCTAGGCTTAGGGTTGCTTAACTTCGCTGATCGAATGATATGCGCAATAGCAACTGTGCCACGAGCTCCTCCGTTGGTACTTAACTTGTGTGTTGTGATTACAACACCTCTGCCTACCCCTTCAATGAATACAGGCATATATACCTGTGTCACTGGAGCTTTCTTCCTCATCTTGAGATGCACCAACTTCACGTGCGTCAACATGGCGGTGCGCTGTGTAAACCGTCGACCACATTCGGGACATTCAAACGGCTTCTCACCCGTGTGGGTGCGAGTGTGGTTTATGAGAACGCTGCGACCCTGACACCACAAATGTTTTGTTAAACAACAAACGCCTTAAACCCTCCTGCTTTAGAAGCAAAAGATTCTCGTGTAGTATAGGCTACTCACCCGGAAGGCCCTGCCGCAAGTGTCTGTGACGTGTCTCCGGGTGGGACGGCGGCCGCCGTGGACCGTCAGCTCGTGTTTGTGTAGTATAGGCTACTCACCCGGAAGGCCCTGCCGCAAGTGTCGCAGACGTGTCTCCGGGTGGGACGGCGGCCGCCGTGGACCGTCAGCTCGTGTTTGTGCAGCGAGGAGCGCGAGGCGAGCCCGGCGCCACAAGTGTGGCAGCGGTGCGCGCGCACTCCCTCGTGCTGCACCTGCGCGTGCGCCGCGGCGGCCGAGCCGCTGGCGAACCGCCGCGTGCACTGGCCGCACCCGAACCTGAACACGACACTCACTACTGGACCACACGGCAGCTTTGAGCTAAACAATAGGACACTAACGGCATGATCGACCCATACAAATTGGCACTGACAGAACAGTGTTCAATGAATATTACCAATAGTACCGACAGCACGGTGCTCTACATAAAAGGGCACTTGCGGCACGGTAAACTACACAAAAGAGCACTGACAGCATGGTAACCTACAAAAAAAGGGCACTGGCAGCACGGTGACACTCGCAATAGGGCATTTAAGAAGCGGTGAACTACACAACATCTCATGGTTTACCTATCTACACTCAAGTCATTGCAGTAAGTAAGTCCTTGATTCAGTGAAGGTCCCGTTAAATCCAGCCGTTTAAGGGATAATCCGGAGCAACAAACAACGTTTCGAAGAAAAAGGAACAGTTGTCTTCTAGAAGTTGTTGTGTTTTATGAATATATCACTATGTTGAAGTCGTAAAATATCTAGCTCCAACGATAACGTAGTTATAGGCTATGGTTGCTAAGGGCCGTAGAGCTCGCGGCTTTAAGCGATTGAATGAACGCGCGGCCGCGTTTACCTACATTACGTACCAGGTCATTGAACTTGGTACATTAACGAGAAGGTTACTGGATTGGATAAATGGTTTTATGAGATTATTTCAGGAACTATTAGTGGGAGAAAAAAATAACAACGTAGTTAGATTCCACGTTAATAACTCTACGTTACCGTTGATTTTTATGTGAAAATAAGGTCTTGATATGGTCAACTTTGAACGTCAATTACTCGAAAACGGAAGAAGATATTTTTGTCATAATAATTTTATTTGCTTCCTAAAATTATACCCTATCACATATTTTAACAGCTGTCCTATTTTCCACGATACTATGTGAAAAGCTGTTATATACAGACATATGAATTGCATCATCTATATAGTTGTATAACATGAGATCAACTTACTGCAAGCTCTTTTCATCCTTATGTTTCAAACTCTTCTGCAAGTGTGACTTCAGACTCTGCGCTGTCTTGAACCTGTCCAATTAATTAATAATAGTACGTTTTGAGCCGCGGTGGTCTTGAGGTTTGAGCAGTCGCCGGCTACGCAAACGAAGCAAGTTCGATGAGTTTTTCTAAAAACCTTATATGCAATGATTTCACACCACGTGCTTTACAGTGAAGGTAAACGAAGTGATTCAAAGACGTACGTATAGTGCCTGAGACGGGGATAGACTCACCATCTGTCACGTTGGTACTCAATCATCTTCGGTGAAAAGTGGGTGTTGTTATTGCATTGGGGTTTCCTCACGATGTTTTCTTTCACCGTAAAGCACGTGGTGTGAAATCACTGTACATAAGTTTTTAGAAAAACTCATTGGTACGGGTCCCGCTGGCATTCGAACTTGCGTCGCTTGCTCAAACCCCGAGGCCACCACGGCTCCTGGTACTTTTACTGGTACCGTACATAATATCATATATTGCATCACACCACCTACCATCAACCACACGACCTTACAAACCACTAGACCAACGAGGTAGCTATAATACATTAGTAATGTAATCTCACCTGGAGTCGCACTCGACGCAGTAGAAGTCCTTAGCATCAGAATGCTTCAACTGATGATGTTTGACTTGAGTACGTGTTCTGAACCGCTGGCCGCATTCATTGCATTCATAGTTCTTGATGCCCTGGTGGATCCTGGTCACGTCATATTTCGCTGTTAAATTCTCTGGATAAGCCAATCAAACGGTGGCATCACGAATTACAAGCGCTCAAACTTAAACATATATTTATTCGATAAGACTTTTTTAAGTAATTTCAAATCGTCAGAATCTTATGCACGAGCAATTCTTGTATATAGAATATCTATGTATTCAGGGTGTCGGGGAAAATAGGACAGCTGTTAAAATATGTGATAGGGTATAATTTTAGGAAGCAAATAAAATTATTATGACTAAAATATCTTCTTCCGTTTTCGAGTAATTGACGTTCAAAGTTGACCATATCAAGACCTTATTGTAGCATAAAAATCAGCTGTAACGTAGAGTTATTCACGTGAAATCTAAATACATTTTTATTTTTTTCCTTCTATTAATAGTTGCTGAAATAATCCCATAAACCCATTTAACGAAACCATTAACCTTCCCCTTAATTGAACAAGTTCAATGACCTCGTACGTAATGTAGGTAAACGCGGCCGCGCGTTCATTCAATCGCTTAAGGCCGCGAGCTCTTCGGCCGTTAGCAACCATAGCCTATAACTTAGTTAATGGCTGGCATTCACATCATACTTGTGAACAGGTGCTGCTTGTGGGGGCTGGTCATCTCAAGCTACGCATTTAGTTATAAGTAGATGTACTAGATTTTTAGTTATGTAAATTTTTATCGACATTTGTGCATTGGAACTTTGTCCATGAGCTTACCTTAACCTTCCCCTTAATTGAACAAGTTCAATGACCTCGTACGTAATGTAGGTAAACGCGGCCGCGCGTTCATTCAATCGCTTAAGGCCGCGAGCTCTTCGGCCGTTAGCAACCATAGCCTATAACTTAGTTAATGGCTGGCATTCACATCATACTTGTGAACAGGTGCTGCTTGTGGAGGCTGGTCATCTCAAGCTACGCATTTAGTTATAAGTAGATGTACTAGATTTTTAGTTATGTAAATTTTTATCGACATTTGTGCATTGGAACTTTGTCCATGAGCTTACGTTTCTTAAATTATTTATTTTGTATTCTTTAAATTGTATAATATTTTTGATAAGAGTAAATACTGAGTTTCTTGCCAGGTTCTTCTCAGTAAAAGCAACCTTCCGAACCTGACGGTATTATGTATAATACTGTATAATTATGTCATTCTGACTATTTGAAAGTACTTTGTAAAAAGTCTAATCGAATAAAGATATTTTTGACTTTGACTTTGATATTCCCCAGTGCTATTCGGCGCTTCTGCGCGTTTGAGTATTGTCATGGCAACACTCGCTTGTTTACGACAGGCAATAAAAACATGCGAAAAGGAATAGGGTCGGTACATATCCACCTACTTACCTAAGCTCTACCTATGTAATTGGTTTTGATAAGTTCACTAAACGTCATGTAAGCAAATTCCGTATCTGTTCTATATAGTAAGGTGGGTAAGGGCCCTTACAATTTGGTCTTATTTAAACAATAGACGCGCAGAGTCGGCTTTAGCACACAGTGAAGGCACAGAAATTTGTATGGACTCACATAAGCGTCGTTAGCATATAGGAAAGTTCGAATAAACGCGCAGGCGCGTCGTTAGCAGTGAACGCGTTAAGATGTTTAACGCGTTCACTGCTAACGACGCGTATGTGCGTCCAACTGTTAGAGAATTTACGAAGAAGTTGAAATGTTAGCAGTGAATGTGTTAAAGTATACATACATACATATGCTCACGCCTGTATTCCGCAAAGGGGTAGGCAGAGGTGTTGTAATCACAACACCCATTTTTCACCGAAGATAATTAAGTGCCAACGTGACAGATGGTGAGTCCATCGCCGTCTCAGCCACTATACATACGTCATTTAATTACTTCTCAGACATATGCAGGTTTCCTCACGATGTTTTCCTTCACCGTAAAGCACGTGGTGTAAACATTGTACATAAGTTTTTTAGAAAAACTCATTGGTACAGGCCCCGCTGGGATTCCTGCTCAAATCCCGAGGCCACGGCTCTAAAGTATACTTAAATAAGGTTTAAGGTATACTCACTGCATATGTTCAGTCAAGGAGTCCTTGTTGACGAAAGTCTTCCCGCATTCGTCGCACTTGGGCCGCTCGCCGCTGTGATGGTTCCGCATGTGACCCTTATGCGTCTTCGTGTTGCTGCAATACACCGTTCATAAGTTTCTAATTGACCGAGCTGTTCTCTGTTTGTTTTTCTGACAAAAAACTTGACGTTTTGTAAAAAAAATATCAAAAAAAATTGTGAACGGTGTCATTTGGACTCGAACCGGGGTACAGTCTAATTTCGGAAGCCTCCCGTCTGAGGTATTGTAAAGTGGCAGATGTCGGCGAAATAAACAGCTCCAACGATTTTCATGAAATGTTCAGGGGCAAAAAATAGATCTAGCTAGGTTTCATTTATGGAAAACATCGTTTTGACGAGCCGTGGTGGCCTTGAGGCCGACGCCAATGAATATTTCTAAAAAACTTATGTACAGTGATTTCACACCACGTGCTTTACGGTGAAGGAAAACATCGTGAGGAAACCTGCATATGTCTGAGAAGAAATTCAAAGAAGTAAGTAATGTGTCTGAGACGGCGATGGACCTCACCATCTGTCATGTTGGCACTTAATCATCTTCGGTGAAAAGTGGGTGTTGTGATTACAACACCTCTGCCTACTCCTTCGGGAAATACAGGCGTGAGGATATGTATGTATCGTTTTAACCATGTTTTCAGGCAATGGAAAATTATTACAATATCATTACAATACGACAGTATATTTCTCCGACATCTGTCAAGTTACGATATCTCAGACGGGAGGCTTCCAGCCTATTTGGTGATAACGGAATTATCAACCAGGTTCTTGTATAATGTAATATTTGTTAACTAAACCTTTTCATATTTCGTATTATACACTATTTCGTTCAGAGAACATATATTTATGACATGTACGAGAGAAGCTCGTAGCATAGTTGCTATTGCGCATATCATTCGATCAGCGACGTTAAGCAATCCTAAGCCAGTAATTTGATGGGTGACCGAGTTCTCTGCCTCGGAGAGCACGTTAAGCCGTCGGTCCCGGTTGACAATTTATCATCTTTGGCAATCGTTACAGGTCGGTCGGAGGCCTAAAATAGTCTGACAACTGGTTTAACCCAGATCACAGATTTTCCTCGTTAAAGGGGTTGCGAAGGTCAGATGGCAGTCGCTTCGTATAAAAATCAGGTGATCAGCCACATCGGGTTGAATCAAGTGCCGACCCCAACAATGTATGGGATAAGGCCAGGGAGATGATGATATGGTACACGAAGTACCAGGCGCACATAACGGACAAGGAGTTAATAAGTTGATTGCGACTAACATGGAGCCACATCGGGTTGAATCAAGTGCCGACCACAACAATGTATGGGATAATTTTAAGTGTAATATAAACTGGTACATACTTGGATACTTTACCGCAGATTTGGCAAATGTGCGACGACACCAGACCCTCGTGTTGTGTTCTGGAACAAAAATTTATATTCAGAGCTAGCTGGTAAATAAAAAATAAATATGCTCACGCCAGAAGGGTCCGCGAAGGGGTAAGCTATGGTTGTTAACGCGCACAAGGAGCGCGTTATGTGTATCACGGCGAGGACCCCCCCGCCTCCCGCCGCTGCACCGGTCCGATCCGACCGATCACTTGGCTCTGAGACTTG
Organism: Watsonalla binaria; assembly: GCA_929442735.1. Lineage (NCBI taxonomy): Eukaryota > Metazoa > Arthropoda > Insecta > Lepidoptera > Drepanidae > Watsonalla > Watsonalla binaria. The sequence continues at coordinate 288,052 of OV838948.1, read as the reverse complement.
CCCGAAGATACTCGTTGCTTGTACATTATTTATATCAGATTACATTAAACTATTTTACGTATGCATACATACTGACGTATTATTTGAACACTGGGACACGCTCGAGTGAGGATCCTTCTTGAACTTCATCAACAATGGTATTGTAACAACAACACCCACATTTCATCAAATAAGTGCCAATTTGACATATTTCAAAAGCACTTTGAAATCGTCAGAATGACATAATTACACAGTATTATATATGATACCGCCAGGTTCGGAAGGTTGCTGTTACTGAGAAGAACCTGGCAAGAAACTCAGTAATTCCTCTTTTCAAAAATATTCTACAATTTTAAGAGTACAAAATAAATCGCTTAAGAAACATAAGCTCATGGACAATGTTCCAATGCACAAATGTCGATAAAATTAACATAATTAAAAATCTAGTACATCTACTTATAACTAAATGCGTAGCTTGAGATGACCATTATTTTATATTTGGCAATGACAGTCAATTTGTGCATTCTGGTAGTCAAAGACATCGGGATGAGGCCAGGGCTGTGATGTATCTGAATCTGAATCTAGGAAACGGCTCCCAACGATTTTCATGAAATTTTGTGTGAAGGGGGTTTCAGGGGCAAAAAATAGATCTAGCTCGGTGTCATTTATGGAAAATTGGTATAATACTACACTATATTTCTCCGACATCTGTCAAGTTATGATAGCTCAGACGGGAGGCTTCCAGCCTATCGGGTGGTAACGGAATAAGGCTATATATATTGTTATCCATTTTTTATCAACTAACTTTTTTTTAATAAGAAAACTTCAAGCTTATGCCTACACGCCTGTATCCCATGGGGGTAGGCAGAGACCACCGTTTCAAAAAATTCAAAATATCTTTATTTGATTAGACTTCTTACAAAGTACTTTCAAATCGTCAGAAGGACACAAAATACATGATTATAAATGTTACCACCGGGTTCGGAAGGTTGCTTTTGTTGAGAAGAACCCGGCAAGAAACTCAACAATTACTCTTTTAAAAATATATATATTATACAATGTTTTTGGTTACAGTATTTATATCTCATGAATATAAGTCACGTGCTACGATCCTTACATACTTGTTCCACATTCATGCATCTCTTCATACACTTTCTTCGGTTACGAGTGCTCCGAATTAGTCCTTTCTGATAAATACTATTAATTTATTATTTCCTATAGTGTACCGTTACATACCTATAGTGGTCGACAATGGACGCTCGGTCGATCATCCTCCGACCGCAGGGCACGCATTCGAACCTACGCGTGTGGATCAACGTGTGGACACCGAAACTATGAGCCGTTGGCAGATACACGTGGCATAGTTTACACTCAAACTTCCCACGAGACTGGAACAAATAACATGATGATATTTAAATAAAGAGCCGTGGTGGCAAGTTCAAATCCCAGCGGGGCCTGTACCATTGTGTTTTTCTAAAAAAACTTATGTACAGTGATTTCACACCACGTGCTTTACGGTGAAGGAAAACATCGTGAGGAAACCTGCATATGTCTGAGAAGTAATTCAACGACGTATGTAAAGTGTCTGAGACGGCGATGGACTCACCATCTGTCACGTTGGCACTTAATCTTTGGTGAAAAGTGTGTTGTGATTACAACACCTCTGCTTACCACTTCGGGGAATACAGGCGTGAGCAATTTTCTTACAGATCCCAATTTTGTATGAAAATAAAATATAGCCTGAATTTCTGAAATCTGATCAGTAGTTCCTGAGATTAGCGCGGTCAAACAAACAGACGTTGCAGCTTTATAATATTAAGTATAGATAAATAATGAAATTAATTAGCAAATGCTGTAGTCGCCAGTAAGAATTTCTAATGTTCCCCTCATGGATGCCACCATCAGAACTGAACCAAAAAAATATGGTACCGCTTGAGAAACATCACCGTTCAAATAAAATAAAATTACTACTCTTGTGTATATATAGAATCTGAATCTCGGAAACGGCTTCAACGATTTTCATGAGATTTTCCATGTAGGGAGTTTCAGGAGCAAAAAATAGATCTAGCTAGGTTTCATTTATGGAAAACATCGTTTTGACCATGTTTTCAGGCACTGATAAACTCATACAATATCATTACAATACGACAGTAAATTTCGTCGACATCTGTCAAGTTATGGTAGCTCAGACGTGAGGCTTCCATCTTACGGGGTAATAACGACACTAGAGTACCACGGGACGAGACTGACGGTCACTGGAGATTTTTCCTTTTTTTTGTGTAAAGTCAACCAAATACTTCAAGTTATCGACTAAGACTCACCGGACTGTGTTTGTACATATGGTTCTGCAGCTTCTCTTCAAAGTTGAACCCTTTGAAGCACAGATGGCATTGGAAGAGGAATTTCACGCTACTAGACTTCAACTCCTCCTGAAAAAAAAGCATTGTGTTTTGTGACGGAGTACATACAGGTGAGGAGCTCGTGGCAATTCAAAATATCTTCATTCGATTAGACTTTTTACAAAGTACTTTCAAATCGTCAGAATGACATAATTATACAGTATTATACATGATACCGCCAGGTTCGGAAGATTGCTTTTACTGATAAGAACCTGGCAAGAAACTCAGTGATTACTCTTTCCAAGTGTTCCAAGTGTCCCTTATATTGAATAAAACTTTTTGATTTTTGATTTGATTTGATTTGATTTAAAAAAAATATTACAGCATTAAGTAATACAATATACATCATAAAAAATATATATAAGTCCATGGACACAGTTCCAGTGCACAAAAGTCGATATAAAAAAAATTTAAAACTAAAAATAAGAACTACGAATAATTGTGTAGCTTGAGACACAGTTGCTATTGCGCATATCATTCGATCAGCGAAGTTAAGCAACCCTAACCCTAGCCAGTAATTGGATGGGTGACCGCCAGAGTTCCCTCCGTGCCTCGGAGAGCACGTTAAGCCGTCGGTCCCGGTTGACAATTTATCACCTTTGGTAATAGTTACTGTTCAGTCGGAGGCCTTAAATAGTCTGACAACTGGTTTAACCCAGATCACAGATTTTCCTCTTTAAAGGGGTTGCGAAGGTCAGATGGCAGTCGCTTCGTATATAAATCAGGTGATCGGCCACATCGGGTTGAATCAAGTGCCGACCCCGACAATGTATGGGATAAGGCCAGGGAGATGATGATATGGTACACGAAGTACCAGGCGCACATAACGGACAAGGAGTTAATAAGTTGATTGCGACTAACATGGAGCCACATCGGGTTGAATCAAGTGCCGACCCCAACAATGTATGGGATAAGGCCAGGGACAATGATGATATGGTACACGAAGTACCAGGCGCACATAACGGACAAGGAGTTAATAAGTTGATTGTGACTAACATGGAGCCACATCGGGTTGAATCAAGTGCCGACCCCAACAATGTATGGGATAAGGCCAGGGAGATGATGATATGGTACACGAAGTACCAGGCGCACATAACGGACAAGGAGTTAATAAGTTGATTGTGACTAACATGGAGCCACATCGGGTTGAATCAAGTGCCGACCCCAACAATGTATGGGATAAGGCCAGGGACGATGATGATATACAGGTGAAGACCGATCTCAGTCTGAGGGTCGAACGGTTGAATCCCGCCACGGGGTACACTTCAATTCCTTCGTTATCCATAAATTACGTCACAAATATCTGTCTAACATTAGTTCTGCATTGTGACAAACGGACAGCGAAGCAAAAGTCCTTTGGGTAAGGTTGTAAAAGTACAATGATTTTCATAGAATCAAGAAGAATACATACCTCTCTCTGCTTAACCTGCTCCTCAGGGTTGAGTGTGATCACCCTAATCTTGTCAGGGTCCAGCTCCATTGGCTTGTTCCTCACTGATCGCTTCCCTTCATGACTGTCCTCCGACTCTTCGCTGCAACAATACTTGTCATTTGTCCACAACATTGACAGACAATTACAATATAGAAGACGTCGGAGAAAATGGAACAGTTGTCTTCTAGAAGTTGTAGTGTTTTATGAATATATCACTATGTTGAAGTCGTAAAATATCTAGCTCCAACGATAACGTAGTTATAGGCTATGGTTGCTAAGGGCCGAAGAGCTCGCGGCCTTAAGGGATTGAATGAACGCGCGGCCGCGTTTACCTACATTACGTACCAGGTCATTGAACTTGGTACATTAAGGAGAAGGATTGGAAAAATGGTTTTATGAGATTATTTCAGGAACTATTATTGGGAGAAAAAAATAAAAACGTAGTTAGATTTCACGTGTATAACTCTACGTTACAGCTGATTTTTATGCAACAATAAGGTCTTGATATGGTCAACTTTGAACGTCAATTACTCGAAAACGGAAGAAGATATTTTTGTCATAATAATTTTATTTGCTTCCTAAAATTATACCCTATCACATATTTTAACAGCTGTCCTATTTTCCCCGACTGTATATAAGACTAGCTGGGCCTCGCCGTTTTACCCGCGTAAAGTTAATTTTATGGGTAACCCGCGGAGCCCTAATGCTAATCCCATACATTGTTGGGGTCGGCACTTCATTCAACCCAATGTGGCTGATCACCTGATTTTTATACGAAGCGACTGCCATCTGACCTTCGCAACCCCTTGAACGAGGAAAATCTGTGATCTGGGGATCTCCGACTGACCTGTAACGATTGCCAAAGATGATAAATTGTCAACCGGGACCGACGGCTTAACGTGCTCTCCGAGGCACGGAGGGAACTCGGGCGGTCACCCATCCAACCACTGGCTACCATATAGCCATTATGGTTGCTTAACTTCGCTGATCAAATTATATGCGCAATAGCAACTGTACCATGAGCTCCTCACACTAAGGTCACTTTTATACGTCTAAAATTCTAGTCTTGCATAAAAACATGAATTATTCACTAACATTACATTCTTCTTGACTTTCCCCACTTTCTTCTTAGTTTTCTTCTTCTTCTTAACTTCCGGTTCCTGTTTCACTTGCGTGTCACCTGTCTCCTGTAGCATCACACTTGGCTCATCCTCTGCTACATTCGGAGTTGATCTATTATACAAAATTATAACATTAGATTTTTTATTCACGACACCTATTCTAAATTCTTAAATGATCAGGCAAAATGTGAGCACGAGGCGGGACCCGAACCCACGACCTCTGCGAACCGTGATCCTACCTCATGCGTCGAATTTTTCTTTCCCGTTTTGCGGTTTTACTCAACTAATTTTTCCTGACATTCCTTAAACATGTGTGTCATGGATAAAAATCAAATAATTAGTTCGGGGTTGTCGGAGAAAAAGTAACAGTTGTCCTCTAGAAGTTGTAGGCTTAATGAATATATCACTATGTTGAAGTCGTAAAATATCTAGCTCCAACGATAACGTAGTTATAGGCTATGGTTGCTAAGGGCCGAAGAGCTCGCGGCCTTAAGCGATTGAATGAACGCGCGGCCGCGTTTACCTACAGTACGTACCAGGTCATTTAACTTGGTACATTAAGGAGAAGGTTAATGATTTCGAAAAATGGTTTTATGTTAGATTTCACGTGTATAACTCTACGTTACCGCTGATTTTTATGTCAAAATAAGGTCTTGATATGGTCAAATTCGAACGTGATTTACTCTAAAACGGAAGAAGATATTTTTGTCATAATAATTTTATTTGCTTCCTAAAATTATAACCTATCACATATTTTAACAGCTGTCCTATTTTCCCCGACACTGTATAACTTTCATATCATTTGAGTTTGTATACACCGACCAACAGATGGCGCTAGGCGAACCCTAAACCGCAAAACAAGGGAAAAAACAATTCGACACGGTTGGATCACGAGTAGCTCAGTTGGAACAGCAACTGCAAGGTTCGCAGAGGTCGTGGGTTCGAGTCCCGATTCTGTCGAATAGCGCCATCTATGTAACATAATCATCTTAGCTTGTAAACTTACTTGAATTCGTACAAAGCCACATTGTCCTCATAATCTGAAAAGTTCACTTCACTTTTAATAATATCAGGGTTCGTCTCAGCTCTGTCCGTCTCCAAGTCCAAAGTGTCTAGTGAATTCAGATCGGAAACTTGTACTGGGTTTGTATGCTGAAACAATAATAATAATAATAAAAGCCGTGGTGAGTTCGAATCCCAGCGGGGCCTGTACCAATGAGTTTTTCTTAAAAAAACTTATGTACAGTGATTTCACACGTGCTTTACGGTGAAGGAAAACATAGTGAGGCAACCTGCATATTTCTGAGAAGTAATTCAAAGACGTATGTATAGTGTCTGAGACGGCGATGGACTCACCCTCTGTCACGTTGGCACTTGATCATATTCCGTGAAATGTGGGTGTTGTTACAACACCTCTGCTTACCCCTTCGGTGACCCTTCTGGGATTCCGTGAGCATATTTATAAAATAAATCACTTAAGAAACGCAAGCTCATGGACAATGTTCCAATGCACAAATGTCGATAAAAATTAACATAACTAAAAATCTAGTACATCTACTTGTAACTAAATGTGTAGCTTGAGATGACCAGCCCCCACAAGGATATATACTAGGAAAATATTTTCAATATTATATCTCCATGTCCATGAGCTTACGATTCTTAAATTATTTATTTTGTTTTCTTAAAATTGTATAATATTTTTAAAAAGAGTAATTACTGAGTTTCTTGCCAGGTTCTTCTCAGTAGAAGCAACCTTCCGAACCTGGCGGTAGCATGTATAATACTGTATAGTTATGTCATTCTGACGATTTGAAAGTGCTTTGTAAAAAGTCTAATCGAATAAAGATATTTTTGACTTTGACTTTGACTATGACATGAAGTAGTCCCTTGCTATAATAAATACAATTCGTAATGACTTACAGTAAAAACCATGTGGAAGTTATCTTTACTGGCACTGCAGTCTATAGAGAGCACCTCGGTGCTCCGAAGCTGTGGAGTTGAATATTTCTTCAGCTCGGTGTCCTCTGCATCAATGGGGAACTGTCAAATATAAAACGGATTCTATCATTACTAAACTAGCTGAGTTCTGAGGTTTTAACTACAACACCCACCCCCCACTTACCAATCTACTTACCCCTTTGGGGGCAATTCTGGGATGGTATTTATTTTGTGTTTATTTATTAAGAGCAGTCGTGGCCTCGGGCTTGAGCAGTCACATGCAAGCGACGCAAGTTCGAATCCCAGTGGGGCCTGTACCAATGAGTTTTTCTAAAAAACTTACATATAGTGATTTCAAACCACTAGCTTTATGGTGAAGGAAAACATCGTGAGGAAACCTGCATATTTCTGAGAAGTAATTCAAAGACATATGTATAGTGTCTGAGACGGCGATGGACTCACCATCTGTCACGTTGGCCCTTAATCATATTGAAACTACAACACCCAACCCCACTTACCACTCTGCTCTTTGGGGACAATTTTGGGATGGTATTTATTTATTTATACATAGATACTCACGGGTGCACAGCGAGACAGATAGTTATACAAAATATTGTGTGCCTTCAAGACCTTATTCTTGAAGCGCACGGCTTTGCTTAGCAATGCACTACACTCGAAGCAAATCCATTGTGGTACGCCGTCGCATTGTGACACCTGCAAACATATTAAATATGTTTGTATTAATTTATTAACAATAAATAAGTAACTAAAAACTAATTACAAGTAGAAAACTTGGCCCAAATTGGTGTCTCTCGGGATCGTGCCAAGAAGGCTGGCAGCATTGCCACGTTGAATAGCAATGCTGATTCTCTGAGCGAGGTAACCCCAGCCCGCTTGTCACGAGAAGCTTCTACCAGACGACGTGCAACCTCTTTGAAAAGTTGATGAGCAAATGTTTTAAATTCATATGTCAAAGTCAAAGTCAGAGTCAAAAATATCTTTAATCAATTACACTTTCGATTTTTTTTTCTCGGAGGAATCCAATGGGTTCCTCTACATATTTTTAACAATTTACAAGATATTCTTCTCAACAATCACTTGACATTGGCGGAATAGTTTTACTTAAGCTCATCACCATTATATAAATAAAGGAAAGGATTAGACTTTTTACAAAGTACTTTCAAATCGTCAGAATGATAAAATACAGTATTATACATGATACCGCCAGGTTCGGAAGGTTGCTGTTACTGAGAAGAACCTGGCAAGGAACTCAGTAATTACTCTTTTCAAAAAAAATAAATCACTTGAGAAATGTAAGCCAGTGGACACAGTTCCAATGCACAAATGTCGATAAAAATTAACATAAAGAAAAGTCTAGTAGTTCTACATATATCTAAATGCGTAGCTTGAGATGAGATATGTACACCCTACTATCAATGCCCTTCACACTGCAACACACCTTCCAAATTCCCTGATTTTAGGACCAGAGGTTCCGACAGGATGTTGATATAAAAGTAAGTAGGGTCTAACATTTTCATGTTCCATGAGAATGGTATAGAAAGTCCTATGTCCTTTATTTATTTATTTATTGTGTTTATGATAGTTACATGTATAATACATACTAATCTTTACTTCTCTTAACTGCCTCGTTGGTCTAATGGTTAGTATGTTCGCCTGCCGATCACGAGGTCCCGGGTTCGATTCCCAGGTCGGGTACAAAAATTTATATTGGGTTTTTCTGACAAGAAATTCACAATACAAATGCCCGGAGTTTGGAAGTTGGCGGTGTTTCCGCCCCGTGACTCGGAAAGCACGTTAAGCCGTTGGTCCTACGCCTGATCTCTCTCCGGTCGTGACGGATTGCCGTCCCATCGGACTTTGAGAGTGAGGGAATAAAGAGTGCACCTGTGTTAGCGCACACACTTGTGCACTATAATATCTCCTGCGTACATGGCTGATCCTCGTTGAGATTAGCCGCCGTAGCCGAAATTCGGTAGGAGATCATTATTATTATTACATACTAATCTTAATTATAATAGTATCCCAAGCAAAGCTAACATAAACCCTGTTAGGGCACAGCAACGTGAGAGGCACTACTACAGCTATTAATATTAATATATTTATCAACAAGTACCTAATATGTATACAATTATTTATTAATAAACAACAACGTTCTTCTTCTAGTTCGTCCTTCTGCTAGTTCTAAGCTTCCCCACGAATTTTCATCTATATTCGTTTAGCCATTATTGAGTTATAAATAGTGTTAATTGGAGGGATCTTGGTGAGGTGTAGGTATAAAAAAGGCTTTGCATAAACTCCACTTCCGTATTGATTGAAAGTTTTTATATGAAATCTTAAGCAAGCTAGTTTTTATAATTTGAAAATACACTTTTCGTAAACATATTTACATAACCTAAATACTTTTTGTTTCTGCATAAATTAACAAAAACTGTATGATTATAATAACGAAATACGTCGAAGTTAAATGATTATTTGATAATAAATTTTTACTTACATTTATCGAAGCTAAATCATTGAAATTACTCGCAAAATCCAAAGCGCTGAACATACGTTTGTTGGTTGATAAACAACACCGGCATATTGGATTTACTAATTCCATTTCTATTTTACATACTTCCATATTTCCCAAACTATTTAATTCCATTTTAAGCTTATTCTAAAACGAAAATGCATTTATTTAACAAACATAAACACACTAAACAATATGGCGGACATTTTTTTGTTTCTTTTTTAAAACGTTTTATTTTCTGTGTAGATAGCAATATACATTTGTAGTTTATAACTAAAATATAAATTTTATAAATAATACAAATAATAAAATAATAAATAATACAATTTTATAAATATAAATCAAATAATTGATTTACTAAAATAATATTGACAAACTCCCATTATATCCTTGCAACTGTGAAATGAAACTCCATAAATCCTTTATATTCAAGTTGAATAAACTAAACGTATTTAAGAAAAATAGTGATTCGGTTTTTTATGCGAAAAAATATTAGAAGTTTTTTTTTTCTTTATTAGGATGGCGAGAGCCCGCCTGATGGTAAGCAATGTCTGTATCCTATTGACACTTGCAGAACAACAAGAGTTATGCGGGGAGAGCAAGTTATCATGGTCATTCCCAGCACTGGGACGATTTTCCAGCCAGACGAATATCATGCCTGGCGGCCGTGGCGCCAACTGTCCCATTTAGAAATTTGTAAAATACAGCATAGCTTGACAACTCTGATTGTGCGATTTAGGTACGTGAACCTATTTACGTATTTGTACTCAAACTTCGAAAGTGTTTGCGAGTAGCGCCATCTTTGTAGCAAGTGGAGAAACGCTACTACAGTTACACGTTGAATGGCTGTGCTAAGTGCTCATTGCTACTGAGGGCCTATATTTCCCCTGTTCCCTACAATTGAGTACTGACGGCCTTACAGGCAAACATCATTAGGTAAAAGTACTTTGCTCTTTTATTGTTCTGCAATATGTAGAATTCTTATAAAATTTGTTTTTGGGAGACATACATATGCTCACGCCTGTGTTCCCCGAAGGGGTAGGCAGAGATGATGTAATCAAAACACCCACTTTTCACCGAAGATGATTAAGTGCCAACGTGACAGATGGTGAGTCCATCGCCGTCTCAGACACTTTACATACGTCATTGAATTACTTCTCAGAAATATGCAGGTTTCCTCACGATGTGTTCCGTCACCGTAAAGCACGTGGTGTGAAATCACTATACATAAGTTTTTTTTAGAAAAACTCATTGATACAGGCCCCGCTGGGATTCGAACTTGCGTCGCTTGCGTAGCAGGCGACTGCTCAAACCTCAAGACCACCATGGCTCTTTTCTTACAGTTTTTGGGAGATTCATAATAAAACAGCGAATGAAAATATAAAATGTTTAATTCGTATTAACGAGTGTTTTTAAAGTAGAATCCTACATACATTCTGGCAGAATAATTTTATTATCTTTTTTTATGTGAAAGTTACAAACTGATTAGCAAAAAACACATTAGGATCTTTATAGATTTTTATATGGCATCCCTGTCGCACCGAGCTAATGTCAAACTCAAATAATAGACGATGACGTAATGAGACGTCACAGGAAGAGATTATGTTGCTAGTGCACATATAATGCACTTTTCGGTATCATTTTATTAGTGAACTCAATGTCGTCATCATTGATTTTTGTTATGATCACAAGTGACGATGTAAATGGGCGGCGCTGGCAATAATAATACTTGCGCATCTGAAACAGAAAAATATGATGTTAATAACTTTAATTTCCAGGTAAAATTCCCTATATAGCTAATTAGAGTATTATAACCTGACGTTAGACCACAGGATCGCTTTAAATTATCTAAAGAACTGCTATGCTGCGCGCTGTGTTGGCTGAAAAGAAAAATTATTTATTACTTCATTCAAGCTCTGAGATAAAACCGTTTATAGATTAACGGTTTATAGATCATCTTAATTGGCTCTTTTTGAAAAAGGGTTTCGTTTTTGTATTACTTACCATTCACCTAAGCTGTTTAAGGACCTTGATAAAGGGCAGGTATTGACTGACGTAGTTTTTAAGTCAACCATTGAACAGTTGAGCCTTGTCACCAATTTATGCTGAATTTGCGGACAATTTTCGTCGTTTATCTGAATTTTTGGAGCTGAAACCTGGCTGTCAGTGTGACAGTGACAAGTTTTGGAGTTGCCAGGTTGGTCAGAATTGGTAGTGTTTGGTAGACGCTCCTGTTTGAATGTCCTATGGATGTTCGGATCGGATGCGTATTTGTCGGTAAACTGTACTTTCTTCCTGTTCATCACTGATAGATGGTATTGTCCTCTTCTGTGTGAAGCGGGTGAGATATTTGGAGATCTGTTGGGTGAACTGTAGGCTGATGTCGTTTCCAGAGGTCTTCTTGACACATTTTTTATTTCATATTCAGTTGCAATGGCTTCGAAAACCTGTCAACGGAACACAAATCTGTATATATGTAAAAGAAAATCGTTAGTTACACTATTTATTAGTCAAGAACGGCTGAACTGATTTGGCTACAGGATGTGTATTTCAATTTACAATAAAATACCAGAAAAATGGAAAACTTTACCCCCAAATACATTTAAAAGTACTTTGTTTAAATGGCTAGTTAAAAAATGTTTTTACACAATACATGATTTTATGGACGATCTCATGCAGATATAATATGTATATATATGTGAACATTTAGAAAAATAATTATAAATTCTAGTACTTAATTACGTAATATATTTTGAAGTGTGCAATAAAGAATGATGTATATAATGAAAAAATAAATGCTGATATGTTTAATATGTGGTTAAAATGTAACTGCAGTACTTAATTAGATAATTAAGTTAATATTTACATGCCCTAAAATTGGGGGAAATATGTGATTCTTGGAACCTTTAATAACACCTACCTTTTGCACCATATTTAATGTGAATAAATATTATTTCTATTTCTATTTCTTAAAATTGGTGGGGAGGTAGTTTAGAACCAGGAGAAGGAGATAGAACACTTCTTATCCCGATCCCGTGTTATGTGACATAAAATGTGGTATAACACAATGTCCACGCGGGTGAAACAACGGGGCACAGCTCGTTGGTGATAAAATAACACATTGAGATTCGAGTAATATGCACTTGCGACACTGGCCACAGGGCGAATGGACCTACTATAGGCAGGGTCTGCTGGCTTGTTCAGAAAGTATTTGAGGAGTCAGGTACGTAGAGCATAAGGGCAAAGGCGTCATAGAAGAACCCAAGGGTCGACGTGCTTCCTTCCAGATAAGAAGATGGTGGTATATAGCTTAGGATAGCAATGACATACTAAATCAATATTATGATTGTTTAGCTAAGACAACATAAGTGTTACCTGTTCAGCTACTAAATTCCTAGCGTATGGTGATTCTTTTGCAGGTAGAGGCTCCCGACACAGTGCGCACCGGTCGACGCGAGACCAACATGCTGGAAAAGAATAGAAATTCAGTCATCGAACCCAAGAATTGGGCTTAACATGTTTTTGTATTGCGTTATGTATCAGCTTGGCACGAGTTGTGCTCATAAAGTACTAGCGGACGTCACGCGGTCTCACCCGTGTAATTCCCGTTCCCGTGGGTGTGCTAGGATAAAATATAGCTTATGTTACTCGCTGATGATGTAGCTTTCCATTGCTGAAAGAATTTTTCAAATCGGTCAAGTAGTTTCAGAGCCTATTCAATGCAAACAATCTTTCCTCTTTATAATTTAGTGTATATAAGCAGGGAATCGGGCAGGTTTTGGTTGAATTTCACAGATAGAAGTTAAATATATTCGTGATAATAAACATACGTACATATATATATATGCTCACGCCTTTATTCCCCGAAAGATGTGAATATTCCGGCGAAATCGTATGGGGAGCCACTTGAGCCGAACTCGAAATTCAGTAACGTGGTAATATTTACGTAAGCCAAATATGAACCGTATGATAATATTGTGATATTTGCGAAGGTAAAATGTTTGAAATGTAGTCTACCTTCACAGTAGAGATGTGAGCGAGCACAGCTCAAGGCTCGCGTGGCAGTAGATGCGCACACGCAGCAAGCTAGAGCTCTTACTACTCCTGCGAGGGCGCGCCGGGATTTCTCTCCCCGCGAACCCCCTCCACAACTCCATAGCAACTAAAAATGAGAAACACTTCATCATAAACAATTTCCATGCAGGTTTTTTGTTGTATAATATATAAGATGTGCCCCGCGTTGGTTTAATTACCCGGAACCCATTTTTGTATAAAAATAACCTAAGTCCCGTTAAAATCGGTCAAACTGATTCATAGACTAAACGGAACCAAGACAAGAAGACAAACAGAGAATAATTATGTTTTTATGTGAGTATATACTTTCATGCGTACATACATATGCTCACGCCTGTATCCCATGGTGGTAGGCAGAGACCACCGTTTGCCACATGCTACGATCCTTACATACTTCTTTCGCTTAATCCACATTCATGCATCTCTTCGTTACGAGTGCTCTAAATTTGACCTTTCTGAAAAATACTATTCATTTGGTCATAGTAGTTGTTCCTTGGACGCCCTCTACCGACACTTCCGCTCTATACATTTCTTTCGTTAATCGCCTTTCCCTCATCCTTTCGATGTGTCCAAACCATCCCAACATACTTTTTTCAATTCTTGTCACCACATCATTGTTCAACTTGCAACTGTCTCTTATCACACTATTGTTCATTCGATCTACAATGGTGACCCCACACATACTTCGTAACGAACGCATTTCCTCTGCATTCACTGTATACTTTCATGTTTCTTCTGCCAAACCCAACTTTCACTTCCATACATCAGAGTAAATACTTCAATTTTATTTATCTAGGTGTATAGATTATTTAAGGAGGACCTATAGAGCTCTTCAAAACAACTGGTTCATAGAAACTTTTCGAAAGAGAAGAAACCGCGTTGAACTGCCAGCTTTTTTAAAGATGTAAAAGGATATGTTACCTCGGGATCGTCCTTCGGATCAACGCCACAGTTCCACACTAGTAGAGACACCCCTCGGCTGGCTCCGTCCCCTCTGATCAGCCCAGCTACCTGACCGACCTGTCAATCAATAGTTAAATGCTTTAAGAACATTTGGGTTGGAATCAGGCAATTTGGGTAGAAATTTAATTTTTTAGTTGGTATCATTTTGAAAAATACCATAAGGAATAAGGACATTCTAAGTTGATATTCATGTGCCGTCACTATGTATCGCCGGTGTGGCGCGACGCAAAAAATACATGCGCGGTATTCCACACTATTTTCGCTGAACACTCAAAACTCGTGATGGCGCCTCACCTTGACATTCATCTCGGGCACGACGCTTTGGCCAACCATTTGGATTATCAAATCAAATCAAAATCAAAAATATCTTTATTCGATTAGACTTTTTACAAAGTACTTTCAAATCGTCAGAAAGACACGATTACATAGGATTATACATGCTACCGCCAGGTTCGGAAGGTTGCTTTTACTGAGAAGAACCTGGCAAGAAACTCAGTAATTACTCTTTTAAAAAAAAAATTACTTTGAGTAATACAATATAAATCATAAAAACTATATATAAGCCAATAAATACAGTTCCAGTGCACAAAAGTCGATATAAAAGAAAATTAAAACTAAAAATAAGAACTACGAATAATTGTGTAGCTTGAGATGACCAGCCCCCACTAGCAGCACCTGTTCACAAACAAGTATGACGTGAATGCCAGCCATTGACCTCCTCAACCATTATAGAGGGAAGTGAGCGACCCGTCATCCTGAATTAAACCGAACAACTTTCAAATAACGGTTTAGAAGTCAACCCTCTACGGTATCAAATACCTACTCAAATTGGTCACCTATCGAAGGCTTGTGTCGAACGATGAGAAAACTCCGCTACATTATCCTTGTTACTTTAAAAATACTGATGTTTTTTTTCACTGAGATACTTAAAATATATCGTTTTTGACAATTCAAGCAAGAACACGAATATTATTTGTACCGGTAATCCAAGCAGATCCCTGCCATCAGCCTGTAATACGCAGTCACCCATTTTCAGCCCAGCGGCATCTGCTCTCCCACCAGCAGTTACTTCACGAACCTGCGAAAATTTCACCGTGTATGATTAAGTGCCAACGTGATAGAGAATGAGTCAATCGCCGTCTCAGGCACTTTACATACGTCATTGAATTACTTCTTAGAAATATGCAGGTTTCTTCACGATGTTTTCCTTCACCGTAAAGCACGTGGTGTGAAATCACAGCACTTAAGTTTTTTAGAAAAACTAATTGGGACAGGTCCCGTTCGGATTCGAACTTGCGTCGCTTGCGTAGCAGGCGACTGCTCTAACCCCGAGGCCACCACGGCTCTTTTGCGGCACCAAACGTTTTGAGGATTTCAACTGTAATCTTTTACTTTAAATATAAATAACATATAGTCACGAATAGGTCTTCCTTATGTCATAAGGATCACATATTCCACACGAATTTAAGTCACATATTTCGTTACCTACTTCAGGTAAGTTTTGACTGCTTATTAATATTATATACTAGCTGAGCCCCGCGGTTTTACCCGCGTTGGCTTAATTTCATAAAAAGTAGCCCAAGTTACTCTTTGCCAGTGAAAGTCCCGTTAAAATCAGTCCAGACGTTTCGGCTGTTAGCCGAAACAAACTGACTGACAGAGAGAAAAAAATCACTACTGTACCTTATATACTTTCATGTACATTCAGTGAAAAGCTGTTATTTTGGAATTACAAAGAGACACTCCAATTTTATTTATCTGTACATGTATATATATTTAAGCTCATAATATTTTTTTGAATACATATTGATAGCTTATCAGTCATAATTGTATATTTCTGCCGTTTGGGGTTGAGACTTTGGGGCCATGGGGGCCAAATGCGAAGGTCCTTTTTAAGGATCTTTCAAAACGCCTGGTTGACGTCTCTGGTGAGGGTCGAGCTGGTTCTTACCTCGGTCAGAGGATTAGCTTAGCGATCCAGCGAGGTAACGCAGCCAGCTTATTGGGCACCATTCCCGCAGACACTAATTTAAATTCCGTGTTTTATTTATAATTTTTATTTTTATTATATTTTTCTTTTTCATTGTTTCAGCAATTGTAATTAATTAATATTGATAAATTAAATTTAAATTATTCAAAGTTCCGATAACATTATTAAAAGAATAATTGTTGAGTTTCTTGCTTTAAAGTTTATGAGTTGGTGTTTATTTTTGGTTCAAGATATTACCGAATTCGGAAGGTTACTGAAAATTGAAAGGCGATGGGCCATAAAAGGAATGTCAATTAATATCAAAATAGAACACGAATCAATGTCAATTTAAAGAACAATTAAAATGCCAAGGGTAGGCAGTACTACCAACATTGAAAATGCCATTTAATTAATTCCCATAACTGGTCTCCTGCCAAGAAGAGAGGATTCAGGATATTTTTCTTGGAGGGGATCAAGAGGCGGTTGGGAAAAAAATTATACACATAAACAAAAGTATATACGGTACGGAAATAAAAACACAATTTTATTTAAAAAAAATTATATGTGTCTGTTTGTCCGGGTAATCTTCGAAATAACTGGACCGATTTTGCTAATGTAACATGGAGTAAGTAACTTAGGATACGTTTATTTAAAAGCTTTTTATAAAAGTGATACCTGCTAAGGTGCAACCACATGCAGCCGCCCGACGCTCGTTTTCAACGACAAATGTGGTCACGTGACCCCATTTTAAAATTTCCGCGACTCAAAAAGGAACTACGTCATGCAGCCGCTCCTATCACGTATCGCTACATATCACGTGACCACATTTATCGCTGGAAACGAGCGTCGAGCGGCTTACATCAGGTTGCACCTTTACATTTATATATTTTAGCAACTGTCATAATTCGCTTCCGAGTGTGTACACAAAAATATCATCTGGGGCCCCCCAGTCAAGCTCCTAAATCCGTCGAAAATAATTCTACTGATTTTAGCACAGATTAAACCCATGAATACCTACAATTTCAGGAATTAATAAAAAAAAATATATATCTTACCCACGGATATGGATCCCAGAGTGTTCTCGTCAAACGGAATCCTAAGCCCTCCCCTTCGTCCTCTGGTAAATTTAGCTGAAAATAAATATGTCATCATTTTAACGTTTTAAATGTGAAATAATTAATAGTGAAATTGTACCTTTTTTTTTGTTATACTAGCAACACAAAAGCAGAACATGATTTTGATTAGTATGACAGTTGACTTTGACATTGGCGCCAGTACGTCAGAGTGGCTGCCATATGAAAATCCTAATTTTACCCAAACGGCGTTCATAAAAATTCTGAGTAATGATTGCTTACCATGAGCAGTCTTACACCGGAGTCCTGTTCATTGTCGCAACTTGAGATCGCGTCGGGGACCACTTGTGACTCCATCTAGCGAACAATGATACAGTAAAATTTTTACATACATATATGCTCACGTCGACATTCCCCGAATGGGTAGGCAGAGATGTTGTTATGACAACACTCACTTTTCACACAGCATTATTAAGTGCCAACGTGACCGATGGTGAGTCTATCGCCATCTCAAGCACTATACATAACGTCTTTAGAATTACTTCTCAGATATATGCAGTTTTCCTTCACCGTAAAGCATGTGGTGTAAAATAACTGCACATAAGTTTTTAGAAAAATTCATTGGTGTCTTCCCCCTATTCTCGGCCACAATTCGGTTTCCACCTGAATCCACCTTCCCATCTTCGTCGTTGGTCTATCAGGACCTAACATAGCACGCTGGCTCCATTGCCCGTTGTGCAACTTCTATTCTGTCCATAGTAGCCTGTCTTGGCAGAGGCAGCCTTAGGGAGTAGGGCCTTATTACCTCTTATTGCCATCATAGTTTTACTCTAATTATGAGACAGATGTATTTGACGTGTACACATCTGTCACTGTCACACAACTGTCGTAACATTGCAATAAGAGCTCATGGTTGGGCCCCAGGGCAATCGCCCAGAGCCTCGCTCTTGGCCTCGGTTCAAGCTAATTTTCAAAATATAGAGAAATAGAGATTTTTAATTTTAAACGAGCAATTCTTAGAATCTGAATCTCGGAAACGGCTCCAACGATTTTCATGAAATTGTATGTGTAGGGGGTATCAGGGGCAAAAAATAGATCTAGCTAGGTTTCCATTTTCGGAATACATCATTTTGACCATGATTTCAGGCACTGAAAAACTCATACAATATCATTACAATACGACAGTAAATTACGCCGACATCTGTTAAGTTATGGTAGCTCAGACGTGAGGCTTCCATCTTACGGGGCGATAACGGAACTAGAGTACCACGGGACGAGACTGACGGTCACCGGTTATTTTTTTTCAGCATACATGAGCCAAAGTCATTGTCACCCAGGTCACCCAGGTTCTATACATAACAATAATAAGGAATACCTAACAACCAGACCTATTTTCGTATCACAAAAGTATTTTTCCGTAGGACAAAGACCTACAGCCTTGAACCTCACAATGGGTAAGGCCGCACATTCCGCCAGATAACCTATGTTTATAAGTCCTATGTATAGGGAGCGAGCGACATATCATTCTATGATATATTTAAAAGGATGGGCATCGTGGTGGCCTTGAGGTTTGAGTAGTCGCCTGCTACGCAGCCGTGCAAGTTCGAATCCCAGCGAGGCCTGTACCAATGAGCTTTCCTAAAAACTTATGTAGAGTGATTTCACACCACGTGCATTACGGTGAAGGAAAACATCGTGAGGAAACCTACATATTTCTGAGAAGTAATTTAATGACGTATGTAAAGTGTCTGAGACGGCGATGGACTCACCATCTGTCACGTTAGCACTTAATCATCTTGTGTGTTGTGATAACAACACCTCTGCCTACCCCTTCGGGGAATACAGGCGTGAGCATATGTATTGGCATAGATTTAGTTCAAATTTTGTTCTCGGTTAAACCATGTTTTGAAATAAGAGGGAATAACACTGCCCGACCTAGGAATTGAACCCGTAATTGATGTAAAAACATGTATATAAGAGATGCACCTAAGTATTATTTATTAACCAATTTTTCCTCACCTGGCTAAAGTTATGAACACTTTTTGAGCACAACTTAAACTAAACTAAGCAGAAGTGATATGCGATCGAGCTGCATGTAGGGATGTACTATTTACCATTCAATCAAAATATCGATATCCTTATCGATACATAGGGTTTGACATGACTGTGATCTACACATTCATAATAAAAATGATAATGGAATCGACGACATAGGAAACCGATTCAACTCGTAAATATTTTTATGTGATTCGATCCTTAGGAAGATAATTATACATGTTTGTTTTTTTTTATTGTGTGCCGTATATCTTTTCGTTTAGTGAAAAGCTGTTAGTTCGGAATTACAAACGGACACTTCAGTTTTTTTATCTATATATAGATTGTGTTGAATATCCAGTTTCCAGAAACACATTCTTGTCTTTGAAGGACCTCCTACACTCATGTAATATAACCATTTATCCGTACCTATACACAAATTAGATAGACATTATGACAGGATAGGAAATTATCCTACATTATCATAATGATAGCTGATCTGATATTTTATGAATTAATCACGTAAGCAGAGTTTAAATAGTTAATAATTAAAATATTATATGTTTCCTTATAGAGCCGTGGTGGCTTTGAGGTTTG
Organism: Watsonalla binaria; assembly: GCA_929442735.1. NCBI lineage: Eukaryota > Metazoa > Arthropoda > Insecta > Lepidoptera > Drepanidae > Watsonalla > Watsonalla binaria. The sequence goes on along the minus strand of OV838948.1, from coordinate 267,943 downwards.
ATCAGTCGCCTGCTACGCAAGCGACGCAATTTCGAATCCCAGCGGGGCCTGACCCATGAGATTTTCTGAAAAACATGTACAGTGATTTCACACCACGTGCTTTACGGTGAAGGAAAACCTTGTGAGGAAGCCTGCATATTTCTGAGAAGTAATTCAATGACGCATGTAAAGTGTCTGAGACGGCGAAGGACTCACCATCAATCACGTTGGCACTTAATCATCTTGTGTGAAAAGTGTGTGTTGTGATAACAACACCTCTGCCTACCCCTTCGGGGAACACAGGCGTGAGTATATGTATGTATGTATGTCACCTTATAAGAATTGTTTCTTTACATATGTAACCACAAATTGAATGTTTTTATGATTTAATTTGAACTGCTTTAAATAAATAATTAAATAATTATACAGGATTATAAATGTAACGTCAATTTCTAAAGCTTTAACTGAGAGGAACGATTGCCAAACATGCTCAATTTACTAATTAGTATGCTGTATAAGGCAAGAATGCTTATCCAAAGTATGGGTGAACTTAGTATCGTTTTATTATGCGCAATAGCAACTGCGCGTTAAGTCAATATCTTTAATACATTGGTTTGGCGCGCAGCGATGGCCGGAGGCCGGATGGTATGTCACTGGTGCCGTGGAGATTGGGCCTGCCGCTGGTGTGGGATGCCACGTGTGTCGATACGTTGGCTCCGTCCCATCTCCCCGGCACTGCTGTGGCGGCCGGTGCTGCTGCTGTTCAGCAGGAGTGCCTCAAGCATAGGAAATATGCTTGCGTTGGTCAAGGATACATATTTTCTGCGTTTGCGGTTGAAACTCTGGGACCTTGGGGTCCAGATGCTCATCAACTTTTCAAAGAGGTTGCACGTCGTCTGGTAGAAGCTTCTCGTGACAAGCGGGCTGGGGTTACCTCGCTCAGAGAATCAGCATTGCTATTCAACGTGGCAATGCTGCCAGCCTTCTTGGCACGATCCCGAGAGACACCGATTTGGGACAAGTTTTCTACTTGTAATTAGTTTTTAGTTACATAAAAAAAAAAAAATGAATAAATATTTAATACATTTAAAAACCTACTTACGTATACCAAGGGCAATGAGACGCAATAGCCACAAATTGTATAATTTATGCTTTAATTTAAGTGAAACCATTTCCAAGAATTTTGGTCATTAAATCTATCGATATCGACTTTCACATATTTATCGACAGTTGGCAGCACTATTTCGAGACCAGTTCACCTCTACCGAGGTCACCGATCTAGGTTAAGCAGTTAAGCAATCAGCGTGTAGAGGCTTTGACGACAGGCTTTGATTTAATATTAAATAGCTATACATACCTGTATATCAACAGCCAACCTTGCAGAGCCAGACAATGAAGCATTACCCTCACTCTTCGCTTGTAGGATCGATATAGATGTATGGGAATAACATATGCCACGTGAATGATTATGTAATTTCCATATATTTTGTGTCGGTGAAGGAAAACATCGTGAGGAAACCTGCATATGTCTGAGAAGTAATTCAAAAGACGTATGTATAGTGGCTGAGACGGCGATAGACTCACCATCTGTCACGTTGGCACTTAATCAAATTCAGTGAAAAGTGTGTGTTGTGATTACAACACCTCTGTCTACCCCTTCGGGGAATACAGGCGTGACCGTATGTATGTATGTTTGTATTGCTTCTAATAACGCAAGCGCGAGAAAATGACAACAGACGAGATTATTTTCTCTTTGTACAAACGTTTAGTTTACTATGGCGGCCCTGTAGCCCTGGACAAAGTACCATTATCCTCACGCTTCGCCAGTAGAAACGTTTACAAAATTTACGGGAATGACATATGTCACGTGTCATTTCCATACATTTTGTATCGTTTCAGCTTACTGACGAGATTGCTTTCTCTTTTCGCTTAGATAGTCGTTAGTTGGTCGCTACAGCGTGTTACGAATATTCGCGTTAATTCAGACTTCTGCATCCGCACCAATCAATGCGTCATCAACGGATGTCGGATTGACATCAACAAGTAACATGTGAAGAAAGTGAGCGGAGTTACTGGCACACAGAAATAAGATTAAATATGATTATAATGTATATTTAAAAGTTAATTTTAAATTGATTTAAAGTTAGTTATGCACTTAAAATTTAAATAACTGGCGGCCCTATAGTGGGACATTTCTCTTACAGTATTGGCACAAGTATTCTGTTCTTTATAGGTTACTGGTCAATAAAAGATGGTGATGAATGCAAGAGTCCTCTTATTTTTGTGCCCAAAAGGCTACCCACCCTCTGGGGGAATTTATTTCTGCGATTTGATACTTCATTTGCCTTTTTTATTTTAAGAATATAAGATTCAAGGATGGATTGTGTGAAAGGTGATATTATGTCTAAAAAGGGAGTGAATAGAAATATGACGGCTGATAGGGAGAAATGAGGATAAGGAGAGGAGGGTACTGCTAAGTTTCGCATACGTACTGTTTGAGGCAATTAAATACATCTAATTCTTCAAAAAAAATTTAGATAAGCGCCTGATTGTTTGAAATAGCAATTTTTTTAAGAAGTACTCTGCGTTGCGTTAGATTTTAGGCGCTTATAACTTGTGGGCTGAAAACTATCTAACAGTCACATGACAGTAGCTGTGAAAGTTACATAATATAGACGTATAACTTTTACCAACGAGAAGGAGCTACACACAATCACACAAACATTAAGTTTTAGCAGTGAATGCCCTCCAATCCAATACTTAGTCCTTTTGGGAAATAAAACACATCGGCGCAGTTTATTTACATCATTTTATTTAAAAGCGATCTTATAACTATGCTTAGCCAAAATTACAACCAAAATATTCCCGGCGATAAAACGCCATTAATTCCTTGCCATAGACGACAATAAATACATTTCATAATCCATTTTTGTAACTCAATTATGTGATAAGTGTACGAAAAACATAATTGTTTGTTGAGTAAATAGTTTGTACAGGGCCGTCTCGAGTTATGAGCGCTCAACGAATAACTGCGTATGTATTAGTTCACGCTTCATCCATACAAGACAAAAATAAATGTATGATACAAAACTAAGTTTTGTTTTCGTGTTGTCTGTAGCAAATTTTAACACCCATGCTGTGGTAGAGCAGAAATAATAACTAGTCCGCCATATTGGATATTATAATGACGTCACATAGCTAAACGTGCATTGTCATCCACAATAAGCGTGTATACCAAATGTCTGATCAAATGATTTAAAATTCAGTTGCAAGATTCCACCCGGACCATATTCTTACATTGCAAGTCAATAAAATCTGCTATCAAAGCCAGCGCTCAAAACTCATGATGTAAATCAGTTTGCATAATTATTTTTGAGAACTTCAAAAGTCCACAATTCTATAAATATATCACGCTAGCCCAGAAGGGTCTCCAATGGTGACAGATGGTGAGTCTATCGCCGTCTCAGCCACTACACACGTGTTAGAATTATTTCTCAGTAATGCAGGTTTCCTCACAATGTTTTCCTTCACAGTAAAGCTTAGGTTTCGTTTTTGTCCAGCCACTGGGATTCAAACCGAGTTTTTCCACTCGCTACATGATGCTACTTGCTTTATAGATGATGATCACTCGCTCTCCACACTGTATATATACAAGTGTCCAACTAGAACAGTTGGAGCCGGTGTTCCCCAGACATGACACCTGCCTCAATGGAAGATCTTGTCTTTGCTGGGGATGACACTGATCACTCGCTCTCCACACAGTATAGATACAAGTATCCAACTAGAACAGTTGGAGCCGGTGTTCCCCAGACATGACACCTGCCTCAATGGAAGATCTTGTCTTTGCTGGGGATGACACTGATCACTCGCTCTCCACACAGTATAGATACAAGTATCCAACTAGAACAGTTTGAGCCGGTGTTCCCCAGACATGACACCCGCCTCAATGGAAGATCTTGTCTTTGCTGGTGATGACACTGATCACTCGCTCTCCACACAGTATATATACAAGTGTCCAACTAGAACAGTTGGAGCCGGTGTTCCCCAGACATGACACCCGCCTCAATGGAAGATCTTGTCTTTGCTGGGGATGACACTGATCACTCGCTCTCCACACAGTATATATACAAGTGTCCAACTAGAACAGTTGGAGCCGGTGTTGCCCAGAAGATCTTGTCTTTGCTGGGAATGGCACTGATGTTAACAGGTGTCTGCTCAAACCCCATGGCATTTAAACATTACTCTTCCTGATAAACAATTTCATATGATATATCTTTAGAGTCCATCTCATGTTCATACACCACTTGGTCTTCTCCAACCTCTTCATACACATATTCTTCTTTGACAAGAACCTCGTTAGACTCCTGTGACTCCTCCTGTATTTCAGCTTCGACTGGTTGGTAGATAACCAGTGTGTTTTTTCTCATCATTTCCCGCTCTTTAGCTTTCAGTTTTCTGCTTTTACTCTTGTATGGAGCAGGCATTTTCAAGTGCACTGTGTTCACGTGAAGTTTCATCGAGTTGGATTGTGTGAAGGCTTTGCCGCATTTAGGACACTCGTACGGTTTTTCTCCGGTGTGGACCTGAAGAGATATATTTAATACAATCTTATACCTATAAACTAGGAATTCTTGTATACAGGCTGTCTAGGAAAATAGGACAGCTGTTAAAATATGTAATAGGGTATAATTTTAGGAAGCAAATAAAATTATTATGACAATAATATCTTCTTCCGTTTTCGAGTAATTGACGTTCAAAGTTGACCATATCAAGACATTATTTTAGCATAAAAATCAGTGGTAACGTAGAGTTATTCACGTGGCCTTCTTCTTAATTGACCAAGTTCAATGACCCCGTACGTAATGTAGGTAAACGCAGCCGCGCGTTCATTCAATCGCTTAAGGCCGCGAGCTCTTCGGCCCTTAGCAACCATAGCCTATAACTACGTTATCGTTGGAGCTAGATATTTTACGACTTCAACATAGTGATATATTCATAAAACCCTACAACTTCTAGAACACAACTGTTCCTTTTTCTCCGACACCCTCTATACGTAAAAAATATATATTTGGTAGACACAGCAGGTAGGCAGTAGGCAGTAACTCACCCTGTCGTGTCGTAGTAAGGCAGCCTTGTTGCTGAATGCCTTGGGGCAGTGCGGACACTCGTATGGTCGCTCGCCTGTGTGCGTACGCATGTGGATCTATAAATAAATATTGCATTGAAAATTTATTATTTCGTTTCGGGTAAGGAACGTCGAAAATCTGAACACCGGTTCCGAAACTAGCCTTCTGACTCCTGAGAAGAACGCGCAAGGAACACAGCTGGCATTATGTACATTTCGATGCATCTATACAGGCAAAATTGAAGTGTCTGTCCAATTTAAAATCGAAAATAAGTAATTTATTTCACATACATACATATGCTCACGCCTGTATCCCATGGGGGTAGGCAGAGACCACCGTTTGCCACATGCTACGATCCTTACATACTTCTTTCGATTCATCCACATTCATGCATCTCTTCATACACTTTCTTCGGTTACGAGTGCTCCGAATTTGACCTTTCTGATAAATACTATTAATTGTGTCATAGTAGTTGTTCCTTGGACGCCCTCTACCGACACTTCCGGTCACATTCGCTCTATAAATATGTTTCGTTAATCGCCTTTCACTCATCCTTGAGATATGTCCAAACCATCTCAACATATTTCTTTCAATTCTGGTCACCACATCATTGTTTAACTTGCAACTGTCTCTTATCACACTATTGTTCATTCGATCTCCAATGGTGACCCCACACATACTTCGTAACGACCGCATTTCCACTGCATTCACTGTACTTTCATGTTTCTTCTGCCAAACCCAACATTCACTTCCATACATCAGAGTAGGTACTAGCACCCCGTTATGAATGGCCAGGCGCGCTTGTTTTGTTCCTGGCTGGCCACTCATCACGGCGTGCAGGGCACCATTTACCCTGTTTCCCGCAGACACTCTCCTTTCAATATCACTATCGCATTTACCATCTCTTGCAAATACACAAATTCATTCACTTGTTCTACTTTCGTACCATCTATCATAATATTACATTCCGTATATATCATTCCTTTCTTCTTAAAAGACTCATTCATCACATTCAACATGTTCTGCAGCTCTTTTATTTTATTTCACATAATGTCTATTCTTTTTTTTTGAAGGCAGTCCTACTTTTTCTGTAAAATAATTTTTTACCTGTAAGAACAGCGGCATGGTGAATTTCTTGGGACACTCCGAGCACTGATAGGGCCTCTCCCCGGTGTGGACCCGCTGGTGGTAACGTAGGGCTGCATTTGACTGCACAATACATGGCAGAAAAACAAAAATTTTATATTATAATAATTATTAAACTGGATTTATAAATAATAGTCTACTGTTACACTTTTCACACAAGATGATCAGCCAACAGACAGATGGTGAGTCCATCGCCGTCTCAGACACTATACATACGTCATTAAATAACTTGTGAGACATATGCTTGAGTAGTATATAAATAGGTGAATGTTCTCACCGCATATCTCTTCCCGCAGACTTCGCAGACAATATTCCTTTTCATGTAAAAAGGCTTGGTTTTCCGTTCTTTGATCTTCTTCTCTGGAGGGAGGATCTCAACAGGGATCTCCATCATGTCCTCCGGTTCCTCCTTGATAACTTCCTTCCGGTCCATATGTGTCTCCTCGTAGTGTCTCACGCATGCTTGTTCCGTGGAATACACTGCTTCGCACTGTAAGTTTTATTATTGTTATGATGTGCAGAACCTTAAACCTCATACTTGTGAACAGGTGCTGCTTGTGGGGGCTGGTCATCTCAAGCTACGCATTTAGTTATAAGTAGATGTACTAGATTTTTAATTGTGTTAATTTTGCATTTGTGCATTGGAACTGTATATTTTGTACTCTTAAAATTGTATAATATTTTTGAAAAGAGTAATTACTGAGTTTCTTGCCAGGTTCTTCTCAGTAAAAGCAACCTTCCGAACCTGGCGGTATCATGTATAATACTGTATAATTATGTCATTCTGACGATTTGAAAGTACTTTGTAAAAAGTCTAATTGAATAAAGATATTTTTTGATTTGATTTGATAAACAGAATCACTACATTATCTTCAGCTCGCGGCTTTACTCGCGTGGTATATACGGATCCCGTCCGAGTTACGAGAGCTCAGTGATGGATATAACTATGTATGCATTTCACTACGCCATACAAACAGACACTCCTATAACTACCTAATACTTTCAAGGTCAGCGCTCATTACTCGTGACGGCACCTGAACTATATCCTGAAAACCTAAATGGTGAGAAGTTATCAAATTTAATTATTGCGTCTATCAATAAGTGTATTAATAAAATTACTATAGAGGTAGTTATAGGTAGTTTGTTTATTGTTGACGCAGGCCGTAGGGAAGGTATAAGGGTACTTACCACACCACATTTGTATTCTTTGCGCTCGCGCTTGTGAGGGTGCTCCTTATCCAGGTGCGCCCGCAAAGCTTCTTCTGATGGAAATGTTTCCCCGCATTCACAGATTATGTAATGAACGCTCACAAAAGAACAGTAAAACATATCTTTGTTATCTTCACTCATAACGCCGGTTTTTATATGCACAGATTACGAATTTAATATTTCCACTTGTATTCTCAGACACAGAATGATATAAAATGTTAGTTTTCTATGTCATCGACGCCATGACAGTTTTCTGTTTTCTGTGCGTGCGTGGGTGACGTGACATGACAGCGTGATAAGCAAGCCAAGCCGCGTGATGTGACATGGCGGGGCATAGACAAACTAGTAAACTAGGCAGTTATACACATTTTAGTCGAATTGTATTATTTGTCAAAAAAAATATTTTCGAAGAAGTTATAGAGATAAATTATCAAAGACAAGAAATGTAGTAGTAGAGTAGGCCATAATTTTTTTTATCACCGTAAATTTGCATGAAATCTTGTTTAGCTGTCAAATAAGCAAATGAATACAATTAATTGACAAAGGAGTTGATTGCATGAGCAGCTGTACCTTTGCCAGTTCATTACAGAGCGAGTAGTGCCTCTCACATTATCACATCGTTGTGCCCTTACAGAGGTTATTTTGTATCTTTCATGTAATTTACTTAATAAAAATAAATATAATATATATATGAATACGCATATTAGTACCTCACTAAAACCCCCCCAGTGGCCATCCTCAGTGCTTAGGGGGGACTCCGGGTACTCTGATAGAACGCACCGGTGTCCCCCCACACTTTGCCGGGGCACATCCCCGGGGCAGCTGTGACGCCGCCCCTGGAGACCTCGCTGTGCAAGGCAGCGCGTGCCACATCGCTTGGCCACCTTCCCGGGCCCGCGCCGGTGGTCAAAGCTCCCACCCCGACCATCGCCAGCAGGCCCTCCGGCCCCCTTTTAGTCGCCTCTTACGACAGGCAGGGGATACCATAGCCATATTCTTAGACCCTGGCTATTGGGTGGGGGCATATTAGTACCTATACTAACAAGAATCACGCAAATGCTTCTAGATATTATAGGTTGTATCATTACGCTTAAGTAAATTATAAGCTTCTTGGTATATTCAAAAACGAATTGTATTAATATGATTATTAACTTTGATAATAAAAACGTTTAATACGATATTGACATACTGTTCAGAGAATCGACAGAGCTTGCTGCACCATAAACTTAGACTAATATTTAAAGAGATGTGATTTCAAATTTGACAAACGTCAGGATTGACAATGACAATGACAATAAAAACACAGAAATTAAAAAAAAACCATTTAATTTTTTTTTATTGATTACTCTTAATTCTCTTATTTTCCATGTGGAGTTTCATATGATTCTTCATGAGGGCTGAACTTGAGAACTTGCGGCCGCAGAATGGGCACGAGTGGATTTTCGCGCCACTGTGCATCTGGGGAAGGATTAAAAACCGTTATTTTGACTTTTACTCATGGTTTAAGTTTGATTGTAGTTCGTGTCTCTGTCACTAGATGGCGTTGTACCCCTTTTATACACGGTATCATTGCGCTCTTTTCTTTGTATATATAGTTTAAGTTAGTATCAATAATTGTTGTCCACCCGACGCCGTCCGAGGCACGTCCTTATTGACCCTGACGACGATATCACATTGCTTCAGCAAGCAATGTCTCAAAAGCACACACCAAACCGACCATTGTTCCGTCCTCGCCGGCGAGGCTCGTCGCGAACTCTACGCCATCGTCCCCCCCGTCCTCTGCTAGGGCCACTAGCCTTAAACATGTCCCTAAATAATACCACTCAGATCCAGCTCCCTAGCTCATCCCCCAGCAACGCCCTAAGCCGAGGTCCCAGTATTTAAGTTTAAGCTCGGCTGGAGGCCCTTGGGTCTCGCCCTTTACTCCGGTTAAGCAGTGGAGGTAACTCCCCCCTACCAACTGCGAGAGACCATATCGTAAAAAAAAAATATATATATCTATACTATCTGTACTTTCGGAGTTTTAAGTATATCCTCGATCCCACAGCCCTCCCGACCATGAACACTCGTGTTATAACATTTGTAAAGATAGTCATGGGGACAGTATAAGAGAATTTCTTTCTATGCTCTGTAATTTCTCTATTTTACAACATACAGTCGTAAGGATTTGGAGGTACATTAAGAGCTCTTTTCTTAATCAGAATTTAATGTTTAATTTCAGTTTAGTACTTAGTATAATTATAATTATAATATATATAAATACGTATGGGGTATATTATAAAATTTCTATTGATAAATCATTAAATAATATTAATTTCAACAACGACGATACACCAGACACAAAATAAGATGATAAGTGTACCTACATCGCGATTCTAGTAAGAAATTACGATTCCCGACACCAAATGACACCGAGAAACTTACAACCGTTATGGCCGCAATCAAAATGGGCGTCAGTTGTCAAAAACAGTTGTTATGACAGATATAATACTGACACAACTGATCGGTATTGACAATTGAAGAAAAATACTACGCGTTTGCTTAATTTTGGTAGAAAAAACATTAAATGTCCATCACTGGTCCTCGTCCAACATAGGTTACCTTAATTCGAAATTGTATAATAAGCTTTCTTCACCAGTAAAGTTATAATACGTGTCTTATATTTATCATAATTTAATTATTTTTACTAATTAAAGAAGCCGTGGTGGCCTTGAGGTTTGAGCAGTCGCCTGCTACGCAAGCGACGCAAGTTCGAATCCCAGCGGGGCCTGTACCAATGAGTTTTTCTAAAAAAACTTATGTACAGTGATTTCACACCATGTACTTTACGGTGAAGGAAAACATCGTGAGGAAACCTGCAATATTTCTGAGAAGTAATTCAAAGACGTATGTATAGTATCTGAGACGGCGATGGACTCACCATCTGTCACGTTGGCACTTGATCATATTTCGGTGAAATGTGGGTGTTGTTACAACACCTCTGCTTACCCCTTCGGGGACCCTATTTCCAAATACCAACCTCTAGATGTGTCTTCAATGCTGTAATGGTGATGTACCCCTTTGGACACAAATGGCAGCGGTACGGATGCTCTCCTTTATGGGTACGCATGTGGATCTGAAAATTACATACACTTTACTATCTATATCTACATACATACATACATATGCTCACGCCTGTATCCCATGGGGGTAGGCAGAGACCACCGTTTACCACATGCTACGATCCTTACATACTTCTTTCGCTTCATCCACATTCATGCATCTCTTCCTACACTTTCTTCTGTTACGAGTGCTCCGAATTTGACCTTTCTGAAAAATTCTATTAATTGTGTCATAGTAGTTGTTCCTTGGACGCCCTCTACCGACACTTCCGCTCACATTCGCTCTATAAATGTGTTTCGTTAATCGCCTTTCACTCATCCTTTCGATATGTCCAAACCATCTCAACGATGGACTCACCATCTGTCACGTTGGCACTTAATCATCTTGTGTGAAAAGAGTGTATTGTGATTACAACAGCTCTGCCTACCTCTTCGGGGTTTACAGACGTGAGCATATGTGTTAGTTAAGTCGTTACCTTTAAATTGAACTCTGTATCGTACTGTTTGGTGCAACTTGGACAGGTGTACAGTCTGTCGCCCTTGTGGAACACCTCACGATGACACAGCTGATGATATTTCAAGTTAATCTTATTCTGCGACACACAAACATGATATAATTAGGATATTTCGATTAGAGACCTCAATATCCTATCCATAGTTATAATATCTAATATATCCATATATATAACTCTTTATCTTTCGCACAGTCATACGTAAGCATCCCCAAGTACCATATGACCCTAACCTCACAAGTTCCAAACGTAGATCTGATAAGGTATGCCAAATTATAAGACGACGCACGGCACTCGCAAGCCGTCACTATCATTACATTAGTCCTATGCTGTACAACGCACTAAATACAAAATTAAATGTATATCCACTTACATCTTACAAATGTAAAGAAAAATGTAGCAAATGGCTTATGTCCTTAACATATCAAGATACCGAAGACCTTTTAAACCTACACATAACTTAAGCACAATCACATAACAACTTACACATACTAACATAATAATAATAATAATAATATTAATACGTCCTTGAAAATATTAGACCTACACGAAAAAACATACATTCCCATGCAAAAATCAATAGTGATAGACACATGCTCTATAGTCCGCCGCTTTCTAAACCCAACTTCACTTATGCTCATGAACGCCCCAGACACAACAACTACACACACACGAAACACACCCCAGACACCACACAGCATACAAGCAGACACACAACCACACACATTCGGGACACTAACCTCATAAATTCATATCTCACTCTCATCACACTAACACACTTGAACCAGCCTACTTGGCAAAAGCCCGTACCTGGTTCTCTAATACCGACCTCAGTCGAGACCAAAATATATCTTTGTAAATAATAATAATAATAATATTAATAATAACCAAATGTCCCTGTGGCAGTGATGTCGACAAGCTGGGACATCACGGACTTTCATGCCAAAAAAGTGCAGGCTGCTTCTCAAGACATGCCGCACTCAACGATATCATACGCCGGTCCCTTGCCACCGTCAACGTGCCAAGTTTACTTGAGCCGACAGGTATCGCTAGAGACGATGGCAAGAGACTGGACGGTATGAGCTTGATTCCATGGAAGATGGGGCGGGTGCTGGTATGGGATGCAACCTGTTCAGACACGCTGGCCTCTTCCCATCTACATGGAACCAACAACAGAGTTGGTGCGGCATGTGAAGCGGCTGAAAAAGTCAAAGCCTGCAAATACAGGGGTCTCGGCTCCGAATATGACTTTGTCCCATTCGGAGTCGAGAGCCTTGGTCCGTGGGGTCCTAGCGCTATTAGGCTTTTTAAAGACATAACTAAAAGGTTAGTCGCCATCACAGGAGACCGAAGAGCTGGCAGCTACCTCGGTCAAAGAATCAGTCTCGCCATCCAAAGGGGGAATGCTGCCAGTATCTTCGGAACCTTGCCTACAGGGACTCCTTTTAATAATATATTTTAGTTATAAGATTATATTTTTTAAGATTTTTAGCTATGTAGTTCTGGAATTTAATAATATTATGTTATCTAAAAAAAAATAAAAATAACCAATTAATTTAATTAAATATAAATAATTATTGTTGTTACTGAATACTGCAACTAAGATCTTTTGTCATACATTTTGTAAAGTACTCCGTAGGTGGACGTTGCCATCCGCGACACAGTGTCTAACTTCTGCGGATGACATCGATAATTAAAATGAACCATAATGTATGCCAAATAAACAAATTTATTATTATTATTATTATAGGTTCACTATTCACACCACGTGCTTTAGGGTGAAGGAAAACATCGTGAGGAAACCTGCATATGTCTGAGAAGAAATTCAAAGACGTATGTATAGTGGCTGAGACGGCGATAGTCTCACCATCTGTCACGTTGGCACTTAATCATCTTCGGTGAAAAGTGGGTGTTGTGATTACAACACCTCTGCCTACCCCTTCGGGGAATACAGGCGTGAGCATATGTTATTATAGGTAAGGTACCCCACACTAGTGATGTAACAAATGTCATCTACACTAATATTATAAAGAGGAAAACTTTGTTTGTTTGGTTGTAATGAATAGGCTCAAAAACTACTGGACCGATTTCAAAAATTCTTTCACCATTGGATAGCTACATCATCAGCGAGTAACATAGGCTTTATTTTATCCCCGTACTCCCACGGGAACGGGAACTACGCGGGTGAAACCGCGTGATTTAAAGTGACCATCAAAGCAGTTTTGCTCAAATAAGGATATTATACTGTAAGTGATTATATTTGTGATAAGGAACCCTGGGATGTATCTTTGTCGGAAAATTATTGTAAATAAACCCATTGGCACTGTACTTTTGCTACAATTAATTAATCTTAGTTTGATCTTTGCTTTGACTGGCTGGAATTTGCCATGCTCACAAATATTTGTAATATTTTAGTTATTATATTTGACAATTGAGCATTTGTGCTGTGTCCCATGGCTTATATTCATGAGATATAAATACTGTAACCAAAAACATTGTATAATATATATATTTTTAAAAGAGTAATTGTTGAGTTTCTTGCCGGGTTCTTGTCAACAAAAGCTACCTTCCGAACCCGGTGGTAACATTTATAATCATGTATAATGTATTTTGTGTCCTTCTGACGATTTGAAAGTACTTTGTAAGAAGTCTAATCAAATAAAGATATTTTTAATTTTAATGTCCGCAGGTTTTTTAAACATTTGCAAATGCGAATGCGAATGCAAATATCTGCTGCTGACATTCACGATTGCGAATATCTGTTAAATCAGTAACAATGAAAAAATATTTATTCGCTTATGAATGTCGAGAATTGACCACCGGTTCGGAAGCTAGCCTTCTGAGAAGAACCGGCGACATTAAAATTAAGTAAAAAAATTATAAAAAATCTTTAAAAAACTTCTATTTTTGTGTGAAAATCTTAATGGGGTTCACAGAATATATCTACTTACCAAGATCCATCAGTATAATTCTTATACATATGCTCACGCCTGTATTCTCCGAAGGGGTAGGCAGAGGTGTTATAATCACAACACCCACTTTTCACCGAATTTGATTAAGTGCCAACGTGACAGATGGTGAGTCTATCGCCGTCTCAGGCACTATACACACGTCTTTGAATTACTTCTCAGACATATGCAGGTTTCCTCACGATGTTTTCCTTCACCGTTAAGCACGTGGTGTGAAATCACTGTACGTAAGTTTTTTTAGAAAAACTCATTGGTACAGGCCCCGCTGGGATTCGAACTTGCGTCGCTTGCGTAGCAGGCGACTGCTCTAACCCCGAGGCCACCACGGCTCTTCTTTCACGGCAATTCTTATAGTTTCGGAAAATGGCGAATCCATGATGATTCCCGTATCGATAATTACTCACCAGAAACTTTTTAGAACATTGCGGGCATTCGTATTCAAGCCGCGTCACTTGCGGTGCATCTTGTATATGACGTGATCGCACTCCGTGCTCTTGTTCCAGATGTATTGATCTGCATCTCTCAGATGGGAACACTTGGTCACACTAAGACAAACAATATTATATATCTAATATTATAAACGCGAAAGTTGCCAAAGATGTTAAATTGTCAACCGGGACCGACGGCTTAACGTGCTCTCCGAGGTACGGATGGAACTCGGGCGGTCACCCATCCAATTAACGGGTTAGAGTGATACAGGTTGTCGGGGAAAATAGGACAGCTGTTAAAATATGTGATAGGGTATAATTTTAGGAAGCAAATAAAATTATTACGACAAAAATATCTTCTTCCGTTTTCGAGTAATTGACGTTCAAAGTTGACCATATCACGACCTTATTTTCATATAAAAATCAGCGGTAACGTAGAGTTATTCACGTGAAATCTAAATACGTGTTTATTTTATCCCGCTTATAATTCCTGATATAATTCCAAAAAATAATTTTTCGAAACCTCCAACCATTAACCTTCTCGTTAATGTACCAAGTTCAATGACCTGGTACGTAATGTAGGTAAACGCGGCCGCGCGTTCATTCAATCGCTTAAGGCCGCGAGCTCTTCGGCCCTTAGCAACCATAGCCTATAACTACGTTATCGTTGGAGCTAGATATTTTACGACTTCAACAAAGTGATATATTCATAAAACACAACAACTTCTAGAAGACAACTGTTCCTTTTTCTCCGACACCCTGTGTACTTGTTCCACAGGTAAGTAATTACCGTACCAGATGACATGATAGTTCACTCTTCTTATGAGCGTCCTTCAAATGCTTCGAGAGTGACTCTTTGGTACTGAAGCTATCCCCGCAATGTGCACAAGGCCTGCAGACACGACAAATAACAGCTATTTATATATTTATATAAAAGTACATACATAATATCTATATAATATATCCGTGGTGGCTTTGGGGTTTGAGCAGTCGCCTGCTACGCAACCGAAACAAGTTCGAATCCCAGCGGGGCCTGCACCAAATTCTAAAAACTGCAATGATTTCACACAACGTTGTTTACGGTGAAGGAAAATATCGTGGGGAAACCTTCATAATTATGTCTGAGAAGTAATTCAAAGGCGTATGTATATTGCCTGAGACGGCGATGGACACCCGCACTATTTTCACTGAGCGCTCATAACTCATGACGGGAGCTGTATGTTAGGATTAACTTGGTCATCTCAAGCTACGAATTTAGTTATAAGTAGAACTACTAGATTTTTAATTATGTTAATTTTATCGACATTTGTGCATTGGAACTGTGTCCATGAGCTTATGTTTCTTAAGTGATTTATTTTGTACACTTAAAATTGTATAATATTTTTTTGAAAAGAGTAATTACTGAGTTTCTCGCCAGGTTCTTCTCAGTAAAAGCAACCTTCCGAACCTGGCGGTATCATGTATAATACTGTATAATTATGTCATTCTGACGATTTGAAAGTGCTTTGTAAAAAGTCTAATCGAATAAAGATATTTTTGACTTTGACTTACCGGCCTCTCCGCGCATTTGGTCCGTGTGTGACTTCACCGTGTTTGTTCAGAGCATCTTCATTAGAGAAGCGAGCTTCGCACACCAAACATCCGTACACCGGCTGGGACTATTAATAAAAAAAAAACTTAGAAAAAGGAACAGTTGTCTTCTAGAAGTTGTTGTGTTTTATGAATATATCACTATGTTGAAGTCGTAAAATATCTAGCTCCAACGATAACGTAGTTATAGGCTATGGTTGCTAAGGGCCGAAGAGCTCGCGGCCTTAAGCGATTGAATGAACGCGCGGCCGCGTTTACCTACATTACGTACCAGGTCATTGAACTTGGTACATTAAGGGAAGGTTAATGGTTTCCAAAAATGGTTTTATGTGATTATTTCAGGAATTATTTCACGTGAATAACTCTACGTTACCGCTGATTTTTATACCAAAATAAGGCCTTGATATGGTCAACTTTGAACGTCAATTACTCTAAAACGGAAGAAGATATTTTTGTCATAATAATTGTATTTGCTTCCTAAAATTATACCCTATCACATATTTTAACAGCTGTCCTATTTTCCCCGACACCCTGAATCTCGGAAACGACTCCAATGATTTTCATGAAATTTCGTATGCAATAAGAGCTATGGTCTGGAGCTATGGTAATTTTCACACAAAAGAAAGAGCTTCACATTTAGCATGTGGCAAACGGTGGCCTCTGCCTACCTCCATGGGATACAGGCGTGAACATAAGCAGGTATGTATAAACAGTGGGGATCAGCTACAACATAACGGAGTCAGAACATACCATGAAATCCTTATGCTCCCTGTGTTTGTGTATCTTCAACCGTCGTACGCTGGGGAACATATCACCGCAATATTCGCAGATCAAGCAGGACTGGTGTTCGGTCCTCAGATGGGAGACATACATAGATTTCTTGTTGAATGTAGCGTTGCAACTGTCACATTTGTATGAAAACTCTGGAATATTAACGGTAGGTAACGGTTTATATCCCTGATTAGTTGGTCTAGCGCTCGTAGAAAGAAAGACTTTTTTTTTCAAAAACAATATTGTTTATTAAATAAACCTCTCTCATAAATTATGTGGAATCTTATAACTTCCAAGCAATTTTTGTAATATATACAGGTGTCGGAGAAAAAGGAACAGTTGTCTTCTAGAAGTTGTTGTGTTTTATGAATATATCAGTATGTTGAAGTCGTAAAATATCTAGCTCCAACGATAACGTAGTTATAGGCTATGGTTGCTAAGGGCCGAAGAGCTCGCGGCCTTAAGCGATTGAATGAACGCGCGGCCGCGTTTACCTACATTACGTACCAGGTCATTGAACTTGGTACATTAAGGAGAAGGTTTATGGTGACCAAAAATGGTTTTATGGGATTATTTCAGGAACTATTAGTGGGAGAAAAAAAAACGTAGTTAGATTTCACGTGAATAACTCTACGATACAGCTGATTTATATGCGAAAATAAGGTCTTGATATGGTCAACTTTGAACGTCAATTACTCGAAAACGGATGAAGATATCTTTCACATAATCATTTTATTTACTTCCTAAAATTATACCCTATCACATATTTTAACAGCTGTCCTATTTTCTCCAACACCCTGTATATATTATCATCTCCCTGGCCTTATCCCATAATTGGTTGGAGTCGGCACTTGATTCAACCCGATGATCACCTGATTTTTATATGAAGCGACTGCCATCTGACCTTCGCAATACGATTAAGTGCCAACGTGACAGATAGTGAGTCCATCGCGGTCTCAGCCACTATACATACGTCTTTGAATTACTTCTCAGACATATGCAGGTTTCCTCACGATGTTTTCCTTCACCGTATCGCATTGGAAATCCCACGTTCACAATGGATGTGAAAACTGACCTGAATGTAATTTCATGTGTATCTCAGCTTTTGTCTGCGACGTCGAGATGAAGGAGCATCTTTTGCAGCAGAACTTCCAGTCGTGAGAGCTGTATCTGTGTTTACTCAAGGAGCGTTTGGTTTTAAAACATAGCTTGCATATATTGCATGTAAACTTGCCAGATGTCATCTGAAAAATATACAGTAAGTAGAGGACGTCACGCGGTTTCACCCGCGTAGTTCCCGTTCCCGTGGGAGTACGGGGATAAAATATAGCCCATGTTACTCGCTGATGATGTAGCTATCTATTGCTGAAAGAATTTTTCAAATGGGTCACGTTGTTTTGAAGCTCATTCAATGCCAACAAACAACAATAAAATTTTTCTTCTTAACAATATTAGTTTGATCTTACAAATGGAGAGAGGAACCATAGTGGCCTTAAGGTTTGAGCAGTCGCCTGCTACGCAAGCGACGCAATTTCGAATCCCAGCGGGGCCTGTACCAATTGAGTTTTTCTAAAAACTTTACGGTGTGGGAAAACATCGTGAGGAAACCTGCATGCATATGTGTGAAAAGTAATACAAAGACCTATGTATAGTGCCTGAGACGGCGATAGACTCACCATCTGGCACTTAATCATCTTGTGTGTATAGTGTGTGTTGTTATTACAACACCTCTGCCTACCCCTTTGGGGACAGCCGTTATCTATACTCGCTAATGTCTCCGTGGAATATTTGTAGTTGAGTTTCTCGCCGGTTCTTCTCAGAAGGCTAGTTTCCGAACCGGTTGTCAATTCTACATTCATTACTATTACCATTTTTAAGAATAAATTTGTGCATTCGTAACTTACGGGATCATGTTTCGGGATGTGCTCCGTATAGGAATCTTTATTCAGGAATCCCTTGAAGCATATATCACACTTATAGACTGCATTTATGTAATTACTCGAACTCTTCCTAGCCAGAAACTCTATGGTTTGCTCTTCCATAGACAACTTCTCCATATCTAATGAGTCGTAATTTTTTCCTTGAATATCACTGCCCGTTTCGTCCGACTCTGATGCATCTGGTATTGCAGGATTTTGAGTTAATTTCTCGTCTTTCTCAGCCAGTTCTGTGAAAGTAATTGTATATTTATGCTTCTTGTCATCATCCAGGAATCGTTCCTCTTCACTTAGTAATTCTTCTTCCAGAAAGTCTTTGGTTTCGAAGGGCGTTAGATACACTGGTCTTTCATCATCAGATTCTATATCTGTGGTTATCTCTGTCACTTTTTTATTCTTGTCTTTGAACAATTCTGTGGTTGATTGATCTATCTTGTTTATGGTCACCCCGTTATTTTTTATGACGCAAAATGCGTTCTTTTTGTCGGTACATGTGTCTATGACCTTGTTTATGGTAGTTACCTTTTTCCTTTTTTTTGTTGATGTATCTATATCGTTTTTGGTCGGTGATTGACTTTTCTTGACTATAATTAATTTATTTTTCTCATCATAACTACATTCCTTTAACTCTTCGGCAAATTCATTTTCATTCCTCATTCTATACGCTTTAGTGTCTATGGTAGAATCAATGTTAATAGACACTACATCTGTCATGTTGTATGGAGTAAACTTAATATCTCCTGTAATACTTTTCAGGAATTCTTTTGTAATCTGAAATGAAGTATTTCTAGAATGAATGTGGATGAAGAGAAAGAAGTAGTGGTCTCTGCCTACCCCCATGGGATACAGGCGTGAGCATATATATGGTGCAATTTTCATCTTTTCAACCAGTTTTTGAACATGACCTTAAATTCAAAACTTTCATGTCAGTAAAAGCAACCATCTGAAGTCAGCACTTATTTATATACATATTCAAATTCAAATTCAAAATATCTTTATTTGATTAGACTTTTTCCAAAGTACTTTCAAATCGTCAGAATGACATAATTATACAGTATTATACATGATACCGCCAGGTTCGGAAGGTTGCTGTTACTGAGAAGAACCTGGCAAGGAACTCAGTAATTACTCTTTTAAAAAAAATTATAATTTTAAGTTTGAGTAATACAATATAAATCATAAAAAATATATATATTAAAGCCCATGGACACAGTTCCAGTGCACAGGTACTATATATAATTGTGTAGCTTGAGATGACCAGCCCCCACTAGCAGCACCTGTTCACAAGTATGACGTGAATGCCAGCCATCGCCCTCCTCAACCATTATAGAGGGAAGTGAGCGACCCGTCATCCTGACTGACACTCTAAATCCTATATTATTATTGAATTTAAATGTGTGAGCAGACGCCATCAATGCAAGCGACGCAAGTTCGAATCCCAGTGGCCTGCACTACTGAGTTTTTCTAAAAAACATGTGCAGTGATGGAAAATATTGTAAGGAAACCTGCAAGGACGTGTCTGAGAAGTAATTCAAACACATATGTATAGTGCCTGAGACGGAAAGGACTGGACCAATTAAAATGGGACTTTTACTGACTCATAGCTGATGTTTTAAGGGAGTAAGCAAATTAAAAGCATAGAAAATGTTAAGCTCACCACAACACCATCGCTGCAGCTCTCCAGCAGGAACTCCAGTGACTCGGTGCATGTCTTGAGGAATGCTCCATACTTGCGCAGCGTCAGGGCACACACACTGCAGTTGTAGAGAACACTGCTCGTCTCCAAGATCTGTAAATGTAAATGATTTATGCAGCTCAGGCCCTGGTGTTAGGTAATTAGAATTATCACCAGTCAATCTATACATTTTATTATTTTTACTCTGTGATTCCATAAATGAGTACTCTATGAATACTAATTCCAAATGCTGTCAAAGACATCACAGGATATTTGTCATTGGTTCGAGGAGTCACTTCCCATTTCAAGGTACAAAAATATTGAGGGGATAATATAGGATAATCTAGGAGGATATGCAAGATTGCGTCACAGGGTAAAGGATGGGATGAAACGTAAAAGTTTTTGGCTGCAGTATTTATTATTAAGGATGATGAAGTATTAATAATGAAAATCCAAAAATATACTAATAAGAATAAGGAATTTACTTTATAAACGACCCCTTCTTAGATAAGGCACTTATGTATGTAGAAGAATTGACCACCAGTTCGGAAACCAGCCTTCTGAGAACAACTGGCATCATGTACACTTCATTATATAGTAAATAATGATGAATAACAATACTTGATATAAAGTTCGAATCCCAGCGGGGCCTGTACCAATGAGTTTTTCTAAAAAACTTATGTACAGTGATTTCACACCACATGCTTTACGGTGAAGGAAAACATAGTGAGGAAACCTGCATATTTCTGAGAAGTAATTCAAAGACGTATGAAAAGTGTCTGAGACGGCGATAGACTCACCATCTGTCATGTTGGCAGTTAATCAAATTCGGTGATAAGTGGGTGTTGTGATTACAACACTTCTGCCTACCCCTTCGGGGAATACAGGCGTGAGCATATGTATGTATGTATTGATATAATATTATTATCTTCTCGTAATACTTTGTAATGTCACTATCTGTTTGTTTGTTTCACAAAATACGCAGAGCTCGTGGCACAGTTGCTATTGCGCATATCACTGGATCAGCGAAGTTAAGCAACGTTACGTCTAGCCAGTAATTGGATGGGTGACCGCCCGAGTTCCCTCCGTGCCTCGGAGAGCAATATCCCTATTCTTTTCAGTGCTCATAACTCGTGACGGCACCTGTTTATATATTAGCCGTTAAAATGATGAAATTACCGTGTATCCTGTTAATGCTTCATATATATCCTTGAGGCCGTGTTTCTTCAGTTCATAGAGCCTCACGTCCGTAACGAGACATATGCAGCACGCCAGTAATTTGCCCATGTTGTCAGCCACACTTACAATCAATTACATCCTATACAACGACAGCAATAAAAGGTTTAGATTTCAACATTATAATCAATATTCATGGGAAGATGAATGAACAAGAAAAAAGGAGAAAAAAAAACGCCTATTAAATCAACGCCTTGTTTGATTCGAAAATGGATTGATTGAATCGCTATGAAGTTGATACTGACATAACATAACATGACATGACAGAAGACAATGATAATATTTGTTTTCCTTTTCTGGAAATTCTACACACAGAATCTTAGGGTTTCTGTTATTCGAACTTAGAATATTTAGCAAGATGAAGCTTTGACTTCGTGTAACAGTTTAACTAGAAAAAATAAAGTAACGAGAAAAATCCTAAAATAACATTTTGTAATCAGTACTACGAAATGCCAAGACTGGATAGTAGAAAAACCGGAGGTCTAGCTTGTTATCCTAGCTTTGGAAAAGTGACCAAGTAAACCATAGTAGAAAGACTACGATTGCAAAAAAAAAAAACAAACTGTCACTGTCCGCCACAAACAAACAAAACAATTATTAAATAAACATTTCGTGAAGTGAAGTGATGTGATTTGATATTTAATTGTTTGCAGGCAAGCATAACATGGAAGTATTTTCCAGTGATACTTAGATTTGATTAAATAAAAGTGTATAACATGAGTGATCTTCAAGCATGCTGCGTCTGCCTCGTAACGGACGTGAAACTGTTCGATGTATGCAAGAATAATCTACAGGACGCGTACGAAGAATTATCTGGGTTTAAGGTTAGTAACTGCAGGAAACACTAGTAGATATTATATTTTTCTCTCTTATAAATAGTGCTGAGCGTGGTTCACTAGGTTTCAATATAGCAGTTGTAAAACAAATGAAAGCTTTCGTAAAGCTTTCGGCTGTTACTGAAAAGCGCAGATTTTTTTTACAAAAAAAATGTAAAACCGCCTTTAAAGAAAAAGGGATTTAGACAGTAAAGTACTAAAAACTAATTACAAGTAGAAAACTTGTCCCAAATCGGTGTCTCTCGGGATCGTGCCAAGAAGGCTGGCAGCATTGCCACGTTGAATAGCAATGATGATTCTCTGAGCGAGGTAACCCCAGCCGGCTTGTCACGAGAGGCTTCTACCAGACGACGTGCAACCTCTTTGAAAACTTGATGAGCATCTCGACCCCAAGGCCCCAGAGTTTCAAACAATAAATAAATGTATGTAAGGATCGTAGGCAAACACTGGTCTCTGCCTACCCTCATGGGATACAGGCGTGAGCATATGTATGTATGTGAAATAAATTACTACACATATAGCATCAAACTTGGTGTCAATTGGTCTTATTTAAACAATAGACGCGCAGAGTCGGCTTTAGCACACAGTGAAGGCACAGACACTTGTATGGACTCACATAAGCGTCGTTAGCATATAGGAAAGTTCGGATAAACGCGCAGGTGCGTCGTTAGCATGAACGCATTAAATAAAAGAAGGTTTAACATTAATTGTAAAAAAAAATATTGTCTTAAAAATTTTATTAAATTTGCAGTTGTTTGAAGATTGTGTTCAGTACACATGTAGCTACTGTGGCCTGATGCTTCGCAAGTTTGAAGAGTTCAAATCACGATGCACACAGTCCCGTGATTACCTGGTTAGTTTGATGGTAAGTTTTATGAGGCATTTAAATTAAAGAATGCAGGAAAATGGGACTTGTAATCCAGACTAGATTCTGCTGTGTTTTTTTATAATCCCACAGGAACCTGAGATGTTTGTGGGATAAGAATAATACTTTGTGTCAATAATTACATGGTTATTGGAGATTATTACGATCCACATGAAAAAATACCATAACTTGACAGATGTCGGCGGAATTTACTGTTGTATTGTAATGATATTGTATAAGCTTTTCAGAGCCTGAAAACATGGTCAAAACGATGTTTTCCATAAATGAGACCTAGCTAGATCTATTTTTTGCCGAGATTCAGATTCGATATATACGCCTTATATATATATATATATATATATATATATATATATATATATATATATAACCTTCAGAACGATAGGCTCAATTCAAAAATTAATAGATCATCCGGCAAGCTGGGATTCATATTCTTGTATGTTTGTAATCAATACACTCAAAAACTACTGTGGCGATGTCAAATTCAAATTCAAATTCAAAAATATCTTTATTCGATTAGACTTTTTACAAAGTACTTTCAAATCGTCAGAATGACATAATTATACAGTATTATACATGATACCGCCAGGTTCGGAAGGTTGCTTTTACTGAGAAGAACATGGCAAGAAACTCAGTAATAACTCTTTTCAAAAATATTATACAATTTAAAGAATACAAAATAAATAATTTAAGAAACGTAAGCTATGTAATCATGGACAATGTTCCATTGCACAAATGTCGATAAAAATTAACATATCTAAAAATCTAGTACATCTACTTATAACTAAATGCGTAGCTTGAGATGACCAACTCTTTTTTACCTTCAGGGAATACAGGCGCATAATATACAAATTATATTTTCAGACATCATCAGAATACATCCAAATCCAACCACCAGAAAAACTATGGGCACCGTTTGCAAGAACGGAATTGGTTATCGACAGCTACAACGAAGACTATAGCAATATAAAGCAAGAACCGCAGGAACCAAATGATGACTTCAACAGTGATGCCGTAGAAAAAAGTGATGATGAATTGTATAACGAAGAAGATAAGGTGGCAATCAAAAGTGAATCGTTTGACGAATACCACGATGGAATATGTGATTTGCAAGAGGATTTTAGTGATAGTATGCAGTTGGTGATGCTGTCCAAACAGGAACAGTTACAGGAGGTGGAGGCGAGGAAGAAGTCCCATAATTACAGAACTTGCTTATACAAATGTGACAAGTGTTACAAAGGGTTCCTGACGGAGACCACATTTGCTAATCATATGGTTAGACACGATCCGGTGAGTAAATCTTTATATTTCAGGTTAGTAAACATAAATAAATCATACATACATACACATTCCCCGAATGTGTAGGCAGAGGTGTTGTAATCACAACACACACTTTTCACACAAGATGATTAAGTGCCAACGTGACAGATGGTGAGTCCATCGCCGTCTAAGACACTATACATACGTCATTGAATTACTTCACAGACATATGCAGGTTTAAATAAAGCATGTGGTGTGAAAACGCTGCACATAAGTTTTTAAAAAACTCATTGGTACAGGCCCCGCTGGGATTGGAACTTGCTCACGGCTCTTTATGATTTTTTCAGCAAATATCAGGCAGTAAGATCTGTGAGATCTGCCAGTTCTGTTGGCCGGACAAGCATACCTTATACACACATATACAGAAGACACACATGCGGCGTTACATCTGTAAACTTTGCAACAAGACTTGTAGGACCGTCACATCCGCTAGGGAGCACAAACAGTTCCATTCTGGTAAGCCATAGACAATATTTATTTATGTACTACTTTTTGCGTGTTACCAGTGATGACCTACGGTGCCGAGACGTGGTCTCTAACTGTAGGCCTCTTGAATAGGCTCAAAGTCACTCAGCGTGCCATGGAAATAGCTATGCTTGGTGTCTCGCTACGAGATCGAATCAGAAATGAGGAGATCCGTAGACGTACTAAGGTTCGGGTTAGCAGGCTTAAGTGGCGATGGGCAGGCCGCATTGCTCGAAGGACTGATGGCCGCTGGGGCAGTAGAGTTCTCGAGTGGAGACCACGTACGACGACCAGACGTACGGACGATCTGGTCAAGGCCGCGGGGACCCGCTGGATGCAGGCCGCTTCCAACCGGGTGAGGTGGAAATCATTGGGAGAGGCCTATGTTCAGCAGTGGACGTCCTATGGCTGATATGATTATGATGATGATGATGATACTACTTTATTTATATATTGCTATTCACGTCATACTTGTGAACTGGTGCTGCTAGTGGGGGCTGGTCATCTCAAGCTACACAATTATTCGACCTGTGTGAAGTTGGCAACTAAAGTGAAGGAAAACATTTTTTTCGTCATGTGTTCGATTGTACCCGGTATGTACCGGATTGTACCGCTTTTTAAATCGTTTGTACCCCTAGGGGGTAGAAGTTATAGGGGGGTAAATATTTTGGCAACTAAGTATAAAATATTGAAAGTTTGTAAATGCCATTCGATAGTACCCAGCACGTAGAGGATTGTACCGTTTTTTATTTCGTTTGTACCCCAAGGGGACAAAAGTTATGGGGGGTTAAACATTTTGAAATCGAAATATTGTAAATTTGTACATGCCATTCGATTGTACCCAGCACGTAGAGGATTGTACCGTTTTTTGTTTCGTTTGTACCTCCAAGGGCCCCGAGATATGGGGGTTGAAAGTTTGAAACTTTCAACCCCCATATCTCGGGGCCCTTTGAGGTACAAACGAAACAAAAAGCGGTACAATCCTCTCCGTACTCGGCACAATCCGGTATGCGTATAAATATCGTTTTTTCCTCTTGGGGTCCAGAGATATCCGTGGGGACAACTGGCAACTCAGGCTAATTCGGAATGTTTTGAGGTACCAACGTTTTTTATTTTTGCATTGGGTAGTACCATATACGTGGAGGATTGTACCGCTTTTTATTTCGTTTGTACCTCCAAGGGCCCCGAGATATGACAGTGGAAAGTTTGAAACTTCCAACCCCCATATCTCGGGGCCCTTTGAGGTACAAACGAAACAAAAAACGGTACAATCCTGTACGTACTGGGTACAATCGAATGGCATGTACAAATTTGCAATATTTCGATTTCAAAATGTTTAACCCCTCTTAACTTTTGTCCCCTTGGGGTACAAACGAAATAAAAAACGGTACAATCCTCTACGTGCTGGGTACTATCGAATGGCATTTACAAACTTTCAATATTTTATACTTAGTTGCCAAAATATTTACCCCCCTATAACTTTTACCCCCTAGGGGTACAAACGATTTAAAAAGCGGTACAATCCGGTACATACCGGGTACAATCGAATACATGACGAAAAAATTTTTTTTATTCACTTCAGTTTCCAACTTCACACAGGTAATTATTCGTAGTTCTTATTTTTAGTTTTAAATTTTTTATATCGACTTTTGTGCACTGGAACTGTGTCCATGGGCTTATATATATTGTTGATTTATATTGTATTACTCAAAGCTGTAAATTTTTTTTTTAAAAGAGTAATTACTGAGTTTCTTGCCAGGTTCTTCTCAGTAAAAGCAACCTTCCGAACCTGGCGGTATCATGTATAATACTGTATAATTATGTCATTCTGATGATTTGAAAGTACTTTGTAAAAAGTCTAATGGAATAAAGATATTTTTGAATTTGAATTAAATTTGTATTTGAATTTGAATTTGACATCGCCACAGTAGTTTTTGAGTGTATTGATTACAAACATACAAGAATATGAATCCCAGCTTGCCGGACGATCTATTGATTTTTGAATATAGGAATATATATAATCTGAATCGCGGGTAGGGAGTTTCAGGGGCACAAAATAGATCTAGCTAGGTTTCATTTATGGAAAACATCGTTTTGACCATGTTTTCAGGCACTGATAAAGTCATACAATATCATTACAATACGACAGTAAATTTGTCCGACATCTGTCAAGTTATGGTAGCTCAGACGTGAGGCTTCCATCTTACGGGGCTATAACGATACTAGAGTACCACGGGACGAGACTGACGGACACCGGTTGGATTCGTTTTTTTTTCAGTATACATATACATATACTCACGCCTGTATTCTCCGAAGGGGTAGGCAGAGGTGTTGTAATCACAACACACACTTTTCACACAAGATGATTAAGTGCCAACGTGACAGATGGTGAGTCCATCGCCGTCTCAGACACTATACATACGTCTTTGAATTATTTCTCAGACATATGCAGGTTTCAAATCGTTGTGAAATCACTGTACATAAGTTTTTTAGAAAAACTCATTGGTACAGGCCCCGCTGGGATCCGAACTTGCGTCGCTTGCGTAGCAGGCGACTGCTCTAACCTCAAGGCCACCACGGCTCTTTTTTCAGTATATATGAGAAAAGTGTTTACAATAACCCTATATTCCATTGCAGGTGTAAAATATACATGCAAATTATGTTCAGCGACGTTTGGCGTCAAGAGCAGTTACTTCACGCACCTGAGGCTGCAACATCCCTCGAAACACTGCTGTGACGATTGTGGTGAATCGTTCGTGAGTGATAAGGGGCTCAGGATGCACAGGACTAGGAGACATAGGGGACAGGAGGTATGTTGCGTTTCCATTTATGTATATACAAGCTGTGCGGTTTCTTGCGGAAACATACTTTCATATGCTAACGCCTGTATCCCATGGGGGTAGGCAGAGACCACCGTTTGCCACATGCTGCGATCCTTACATACTTCTTTCGCTTCATCCACATTCAGTCATCTCTTCATACACTTTCTTCGGTTACGAGTGCTCCTAATTTGATCTTTCTGAAAAATACTATTAATTTGGTCATAGTAGTTGAGTCGCGGGAAATTTTAAATGTGGTCACGTGACCTAAATTTTCGGCTGCCTTTAACGTCCCGCTATTGTTTGATTTACAGAAAATAAAAACTATTAAGTATTCGTGTTCTCTGTGCAAGATCAACTTCACCAGCTCTCAGGCCCTGGACAGACACATGGACATCACAGACCATACCGATGAAGATGGTGAGATACGGTAAGAATACATATGCTCACGCCTGTATTCCCCGAAGGGGTAGGCAGAGGTGTTGTAATCACAACATTCACTTTTCACCGACGATGATTAAGTGCCAACGTGACAGATGGTGAGTCCATCGCCGTCTCAGAAATATGCAGGTTTCCTCACGATGTTTTTCTTCACCGTAAAGCACGTGGTGTGAAATCACTGTACATAAGTTTTTTAGAAAATCTCATTGATACAGGCCCCGCTGGGAATCGAACTTGAGTCGCTTGCTTTACAGGCGACTATTCGTAAGAGGCTCTATTGTAAGATTTCATCAAAATACACTTTGGAACTTAATACATACATTCGCGTTTATAATATAAGTAGGATTATTTGATCCAGGTGTGATATGAAGGCGTGTCCGAAGTGTGGAGACAATTTCCCCAGCGACCGGTCTCTGCGCGACCATCTCAGGACCCACCGGGTGGCTGAGAAGGTCAAGTGTCGAGAGGTATTTATACTGACTTATCTAAACACAGAGTTGATAATTATGAGGCGTATTTTTTTAAAATTTTATTTTACAACAATTTTTTTAACTTATGCCTCAGATCATCCTTTACGAAAAAATAAATAAGGGATTACATGATATACATGAGACATGTTAAGGAAATGGTGTCTGTCATGACGTATAGGGAGGTCAAGGACTGGATAGAGACTCTATCGTCAAAATCAAAGTCAAAAGTGTCTTTATTCGATTAGACTTTTTACAAAGTACTTTCAAATCGTCAGAATGACATAATTATACAGTATTATACATGATACCGCCAGGTTCGGAAGGTTGCTGTTACTGAGAAGAACCTGGCAAGAAACTCAGTAATTACTCTTTTAAAAAAAATATTTTACAGCTTTGAGTAATACAATATAAACCATAAATAATATATATAAGCCCATGGACACAGTTCCAGTGCACAAAAGTCGATATAAAAAATTTAAAAACTATAAGCTACGTTTATAAAATGACATTCGTTACATCACTAATATGTATGTATGTATATTTTTGTTATAAGTGTTCAAAGACTTTTGCGAGCGAGCACGCGTTGGCGGCCCACTACCACCGCCTGCACCTCGGCCTCAAGCTCCAGGCCTCCCTCAGGAGCGCCGCCACCCCCTACGTCTGCGAACACTGCGGCAAGAAGTGCTGTGTGAGTACATACATACGCTCACGCCTGTGTTCCCCGAAGGGGTAGGCAGAGGTGTTGTAATCACAACACACACTTTTCACACAAGATGATTAAGTGCCAACGTGACAGATGGTGAGTCCATCGCCGTCTCAGACACTTTACATACGTCATTGAATTACTTCAAAAGTCAAAAGTATCTTTATTCGATTAGACTTTTTACAAAGTACTTTCAAATCGTCAGAATGACATAATTATACAGTATTATACATGCTACCGCCAGGTTCGGAAGGTTGCTTTTACTGAGACGAACCTGGGAAGAAACTCAGTAATTACTCTTTTAAAAAATATTATACAATTTAAAGAAAACAAAATAAATAATTTAAGAATCGTAAGCTCATGTCGATAAAAATTAACATAACTAAAAATCTAATACATCTACTTATAACTAAATGCGTAGCTTGAGATGACCACTTCTCAGACATATGCAGGTTTCCTCACAATGTTTTCCTTCACCGTAAAGCACGTGGTGTGAAATCACTGTACATAAGTTTTTTTAGAAAAACTCATTGGTACAGGCCCCGCTGGGATTCGAACTTGCGTCGCTTTATATTTTTTTTATTATTGTGTGTGTAGTCGTGGTTCTCGCTGGTCAACCACCAGAGGACCCACACCGGGGAGAAGCCGTTCAAGTGTCCCCAGTGTGACAAGGGGTTCAGCGTGCAGCAGCAGCTACAGGTGAATATATTATACCTTAAAACAAGCAATTATTGTATATATACAACTCAACAATGTATGGGATAAGGCCAGGGACGATGATGATATGGTACACGAAGTACCAGGCACACATAACGGACAAGGAGTTAATAAGTTGATTGCGACTAACATGGAGCCACATCGGGTTGAATCAAGTGCCGACCACAACAATGTATGGGATAAGGCCAGGGAGATGATGATATGGTACACGAAGTACCAGGCGCACATAACGGACAAGGAGTTAATAAGTTGATTGCGACTAACATGGAGCCACATCGGGTTGAATCAAGTGCCGACCCCAACAATGTATGGGATAAGGCCAGGGAGATGATGATATGGTACACGAAGTACCAGGCGCACATAACGGACAAGGAGTTAATAAGTTGATTGTGACTAACATGGAGCCACATCGGGTTGAATCAAGTGCCGACCCCAACAATGTATGGGATAAGGCCAGGGTGATGATGATATGGTACACAAAGTACCAGGCGCACATAACGGACAAGGAGTTAATAAGTTGATTGCGACTAACATGGAGCCACATCGGGTTGAATCAAATGCCGACCCCAACAATGTATGGGATAAGGCCAGGGTGATGATGATATGGTACACGAAGTACCAGGCGCACATAACGGACAAGGAGTTAATAAGTTGATTGCGACTAACATGGAGCCACATCGGGTTGAATCAAGTGCCGACCCCAACAATGTATGGGATAAGGCCAGGGAGATGATGATATGGTACACGAAGTACCAGGCGCACATAACGGACAAGGAGTTAATAAGTTGATTGTGACTAACATGGAGCCACATCGGGTTGAATCAAGTGCCGACCCCAACAATGTATGGGATAAGGCCAGGGTGATGATGATATGGTACACGAAGTACCAGGCGCACATAACGGACAAGGAGTTAATAAGTTGATTGCGACTAACATGGAGCCACATCGGGTTGAATCAAGTGCCGACCCCAACAATGTATGGGATAAGGCCAGGGAGATGATGATATGGTACACGAAGTACCAGGCGCACATAACGGACAAGGAGTTAATAAGTTGATTGTGACTAACATGGAGCCACATCGGGTTGAATCAAGTGCCGACCCCAACAATGTATGGGATAAGGCCAGGGTGATGATGATATGGTACACGAAGTACCAGGCGCACATAACGGACAAGGAGTTAATAAGTTGATTGCGACTAACATGGAGCCACATCGGGTTGAATCAAGTGCCGACCCCAACAATGTATGGGATAAGGCCAGGGTGATGATATAATGACGAAAAAAGAAATATATGTCATTCTCATACATTTTGTATCGTTTTTTGTTACTTTGTCTACGGTGTCTGTATGTGTAGTATTGTTGTAGATCCATATGAGGCTGCACACCGGCGAGAGACCGTTCCAATGTGCTCTCTGCCCCAAGGCCTTCGGACAGAAGGCGGCACTCAACAGGCACGACCGGGTGAGGACACACTGTATACTGCACACTGCACTCTATACTGCACTCTGCACTGTATACTGCACACTGCACTGTATACTGCACTCTGCACTGTATACTGCACTCTGCACTGTATACTGCACACTGCACTATATATTGCACACTGCACTGTATATTGCACACTGCACTGTATATTGCACACTGCACTGTATATTGCACACTGCACTGTATACTGCACACTGCACTGTATACTGCACACTGCACTGTATATTGCACACTGCACTGTATACTGAACACTGCACTATATATTGCACACTGCACTGTATATTGCACACTGCACTGTATATTGCACACTGCACTGTATATTGCACACTGCACTGTATACTGCATACTGCACTGTATACTGCACACTGCACTGTATACTGCACACTGCACTGTATACTGCACACTGCACTGGATATTGCACACTGCACTGTATACTGCACACTGCACTGTATACTGCGCACTGCACTCTGCACTGTATACTGCACACTGCACTGTATACTGCATACCACACTGTATACTGCACACTGCACTGTATACTGCGCACTGCACTCTGCACTGTATACTGCACACTGCACTGTATATTGCATTCTGCACTGTATATTGCATTCTGCACTGTATATTGCACACTGCACTGTATACTGCACACTGCACCTACTATATGAACTGAATATAAACTAAGGCAAAGTATAGTAATATTACAGAAGCATAAGTGGTCGTATGTGTGGTCCGCAGGTACACAGCGGGGCGAAGCCCTACCAGTGCACGCACTGTCCCAAGGCGTTCTCTCAATCCAACTCTATGAAGATGCACATACGAACGGTGCACCTCAAGATGCCTTGCCCATACAAACATAAACGAAAAAATATTGTTGTTACGCAATAGTTTATAATGGCGGCTGCAACAGATACTTAGAGAGCTTTTTGTCCACTCCCCTCTATGATGGTTGAGGAGGTCAATGGCTGGCATTCACGTCATACTTGTGAACAGGTACTGCTTGTGGGGGCTGGTCATCTCAAGCTACGCATTTAGTTATAAGTAGATGTACTAGATTTTTAGTTATGTTAATTTTTATCGACATTTGTGCATTGGAACATTGTCCATGAGCTTACGTTTCTTAAATTATTTATTTTGTATTCTTTAAATTGTATAATATTTTTGAAGAGTAATTACTAAGTTCCTTGCCAGGTTCTTCTCAGTAACAGCAACCTTCCGAACCTGGCGGTATCATGTATAATCCTGTATAATTATGTCATTCTGACGATTTGAAAGTACTTTGTAAAAAGTCTAATCGATAAAAGATACTTTTGACTTTGACTTTGAACTCTTCGTTGAGGTTTCATGTTCAGGAAACATCGTTTTAACCTGTGACTGAGTATACTTTTAATATGATAAAATAAAGTATTTTTGTAATGATTTATGTATTTTATTGAACTAACTATACCAACGACTACTCGTTCGAGGCAGGGGCTGGCGATAACAGTCTTATTTAAAGTAATCTTGATGCAGTCTTACAATAATATTGCTCAATATCTAGTTGTTTACGTGTTTGAGCGACTCAAGTTCGAATCCCAGCAGTGGCTGGACCAATGAGTTTTTTCTAAAAAATTGATTTCACTCCACGTGCTTTACGGTGAAGAAAACATCGTGAGGAAACCTGCTTACGTCTGAGAAGTAATTCAAAGCCTGTATAGTGGCTGCGACGGCGATGGACTCACCATCTGTCACGTTGGCACTTAATCATTTTCGGTGAAATGTGGGTGGGTGCTTCGGTGACCCATCTGGAATGGCGTGAGCATTTTTTTTTGTTATCTGGTTATTCCTGAAACAGCATTTTACAGTGTTGCTTAGTGTTAAAAGAACGCATGATTGTCTGCTATAGAATGTTAGCTGACAGCGTGACAGACATTTTCTTTGAAGCATAACAACTTTTTCCAATGTCCCAAGTACAGGTTTATTCATTATCGCCTGCGTATTTTCCTCATGTTGTATGTGAACGTTAAAAAGCGCCCCCAAGCGGCGAGTGTGGAAAGTTTTACGTCTTCATACAAAACAACGTGAAAATTATTGTTAGACATTAGAAGCCGTTCATGTTAGAGACGTGACATATTGTTTAAGACGAGTGAGGATGTGTGTTAGGAGAGTGACAATTTTAAAACACAAACACCAATATTCGACCTCCATAATAATTTTAATATCTTCACTAAGTATAATAAAACTTACAAATTTGTAAATTTAATTTGAAAATTTAACAGGATTATGAGCTGTCTCCAAAATACCAAAGATATTTACAAAAAACATACAGTCAAACTGAGAATCTCTTTTTTTAATTCGGTCAAACATATCTAACTTTCTATAATTGTTGAGATATTGTTGTAGTTCCTCGGATTCGCAATTGTGACCGCAAATGACATTTCCGGAGGAAATGAAAAATTCTCTTACCACTGGTGGCACGAGTTGGGATACGAGGAGTCAATACTAGTAGTATATATAGAATCTGAATCTCGGAAAAGGCTTCAACGATTCTCTTGAACTTTTATGGGTAGGGGGTTTCAGGTAAGTAAAATTGACCATGTTTTCAGGCACTGAAAAACTCATAAAATATCATTACAATACGACAGCAAATTTCGCCGACATCTGTCAAGTTATGGTAGCTCAGACGTGAGGCTTCCAGCTTACGGGGCGATAACTAAACGATTCTTTCAATATGAGAAAACGTCATTGAAAGGAACCAGTTTCTTTTGTATTAAGACGCATATTAATTGCAATCTAAAGGCATTTTAGAAACAGCCCAATACTTACAAAGTTTACTCGACACCAATTAAAGATCTAAGTAATTAATTACATCTAATAAATTAATTATTTATTTAAAATTTATCTTCGCTCCGGCATTGCCCCAACGGTAGTTACACTCCCATAAATATGGATTAAGATGTGTATAAAATAAACCAGGGTACAGGAGCCGTCACGACCTATGAGCGCGGACCTTGAATGAGCAGTAGTCAGTTAATGATCTGTCTGTCTATATGCAATATGGCGTGAAGCGAATAATGTATATATTCGCACTTGCTTCATACAAGACTCAAAAAAGTACTCGGGCATTGAAGGATAGCGCTCATAATTCCTGACGTTACCTACGGCAATTGATTCACAAGTTCATTATTATTAAAATCGTACAAATAATGCATATTTCACCCCTTCAAAGACCCCTATAATTGTATGACGAGAGCAAATATAGAATTATTTAGAAACATACTTAACTAATGACATTTTTCTAGTTTAAAGTACTTAAACAATTATTAAAAGCAAAGATATTTACATATTATTTTAAGCATTAAGCACACAACCTATTCATAACGACGAATGTATAAGAAATATGTTACATACTAGGTGTCTTCCTGCGACTTCGCCCGGATTATTATTATCATAATCTGTCTATGTGGTATGTATAAATAAAACGCCCGCTGCATACATCCTTCGATATTCTTCTCAAATATCACTTCTGGAAGATTTTCAATTTATGAAAATATATCGATTTTGTCGACGCCATTTACATTTAAACAGACGAATTCACGGGTATTTCTATAGTTAGATCCGGCTCTAAGGACCAAATTTGTATGACAAATGAGGCCTGGGAGCCAGGACCAGTCGGAGCAGACCTTGGTTGGTTGAGTGAAACACCGTAACTTGGGCAGTGCTGGTATTTATTGCTTCCACAACTGTATTGACTTGTTTCCTTGACGACTACTTGAAGACCACAACTACGTCACGAAATGTGTGTGCTATATACGTTATGGAAGGAGACTTTCGACAGCGCGATCTAAAAGGATATAACGCCATCTTGTGTGAAATAGTTACACTAACTTGGCGAAGGGTATTCTACGTTTAACAAAATCCGACCATACACTTGAGCCCACAAAAAGCGATCCCATGCCCTTTGCTTAACAGTAGGCAAAGTAAAATTCTCTCGCGCTTGCGCTAATAGAAACGTTATAAAATGAATGTAAATGTCATAAATCAGTCACGTGACATGTCATTCGCGTACATTCTGTGTCGTTTCTACTAGCGAAGCGTGAGGGTAATGTTACTTTACAGGCCCTGTTTAGTATCTAATGTAACTCATGTGCCTACATACCCTACCTAAAATAAATAGGTGATCACTTATTTACTTGATTTGTATATAAAGGATATCTCAAAGTTCAAGGATGAAGTTGTACCAGGGTGTAGCACATATTACGAAAAAATACACCATGTAAGGTTGAACGATATGCGTAATTGGATGAGGACTACCATTTTTAAGTTTTAAGGCAAGCATCAAACAGAAACTTTGTGAAAAAGCATATTATAGTGTAACTGAGTATATTGATGATAGCCAAACAGGGCAATGAGTTGCTCACTCTTCCATTGAAATGTACTTAAGCAATCCTATGTATATAGAAGGGACACATGTAAAAAAAAAAAAAAAAACCGGGGAGTTTGTTTCGCCGTTTCTTCTCCTGACAGGCTTACTTTTGGAAACGGTAGTAAATTTACTTAAGTTAACGTAAGAAAAATGACGTTCAATAAGTGTTCCAAGTGTCCCTTATATTGAATAAAACTTTTTGATTTGATTTGATTTTGATTTGATTGATGG
This sequence comes from Watsonalla binaria, assembly GCA_929442735.1. NCBI lineage: Eukaryota > Metazoa > Arthropoda > Insecta > Lepidoptera > Drepanidae > Watsonalla > Watsonalla binaria. The sequence continues at coordinate 231,497 of OV838948.1, read as the reverse complement.
GTGACCGCCCGAGTTCCCTCCGTGCCTAGGAGAGCACGTTAAGCCGTCGGTCCCGGTTGACAATTTATCATCTTTGGCAATCGTTACAGGTCAGTCGGAGGCCTAAGATAATGTGACCCAGAACACAGATTTTCCTCGTCAAAGGGGTTACGAAGGTCAGATGTGCCACATCGGGTTGAATCAAGTGCCGACCCCAACAATGTATGGGATAAGGCCAGGGAGATGATGATATGGTACACGAAGTACCAGGCGCACATAACGGACAAGGAGTTAATAAGTTGATTGCGACTAACATGGAGCCACATCGGGTTGAATCAAGTGCCGACCCCAACAATGTATGGGATAAGGCCAGGGAGATGATTTTATTGATTTGATTAGGAATTATGATTCATCGACTGTTTGAAAATTTCCCTCGTTCATCCTAACATAGTGTATTAATAAATCAAAATAAACTATTTTCGTGATACGACAATTCTTTGCGAATTATAGGACGTCATGAATATTATACAGGTGTTGGAGAAAAAGGAACAGTTGTCTTCTAGAAGTTGTAGTGTTGAAGTCGTAAAATATCTAGCTCCAACGATAACGTAGTTATAGGCTAAGGTTGCTAAGGGCCGAAGAGCTCGCGGCCTTAAGCGATTGAATGAACGCGCGGCCGCGTTTACCTACATTACGTACCAGGTCATTGAACTTGGTACATTAAGGGGAAGGTTAATGGTTTCGAAAAAATATTCTTTGGAATTATTAACCTTATAGGAATGATTAGCGGGATAAAATAAAATAAACACGTATTTAGATTTCACGTCAATAACTCTACGTTACCGCTGATTTTTATGCCAAATAATATCTTGATATGGTCAACTTTGAACGTCAATTACTCGAAAACGGCAGAAGATATTATTGTCATAATAATTGTATTTGCTTCCTAAAATTATACCCTATCACATATTTTAACAGCTGTCCTATTTTCTCCAACACCCTATATTTAACACCTACTAGATAAATAGTTATCAATATTAAGATAGTAGCTTTCGCCAGTGACTCAGTGCGCATGATATTTCTTTTAAAATAGATTTCAAATCCCACAGATCCCGATTTACGACGACGAGCTTATGTTTGCGATCTGAGATGAATGGCGCCAACTAACGTAAATAAGTCTTTATGTTAAGTATGAAAAATAGTCTAATAGTATGGTCTATTCTCAGTACCCGATATGCATACAAAAATACACACAAATCGGTGCAGCAGTTTCGGAGGAGTATGGTATCATCCACTGCGATACGAGAATATTCTATATTACATTTACAAAAATACTTCACGGACATAGTCACTGGCAAGAGCTCGTAATATAATAGCTATCAACATTTCCACCTTGATAGGTAGGAGAACATTTGAACCGGACGAGACCAATCTCTTTATCTGACATAATTAACTAATCATGACATTATGAATAAAGTCTAGAATGAACATAATATATGTATACAGTGCAGTGTGCAGTATACAGTGCAATTTGTAGTATACAGTGCAGTGTGCAGTATACAGTGCAATGAACAGTATACAGTGCAGTATGCAGTATACAGTGCACAGTGCAGTGTGCATTATACAGTGCAGTGTAAAGTATACAGTGCAGTCTGCAGTATACAGTATAGTGCACATTGCCAGTATACAGTGCAGTGTAAAGTATACAGTGTAGTGTACAGTATACAGTGCAGTGTACAGTATAATGCAGTGTGCAGTATACAGTGCAATGTATAGAATACAGTGCAGTGTACAGTATACATTACAGAGACACATAATTAAATTTGAGTTCAAATTAGATTAGATAACATTCAGTGTCATTTATAATAGTTCAGAATCCTATTGCTATTCACTACAACAATATGTTATTTACAAATAAACTATATAATGAAACATACTGACCAAGCAACTGAATTTTTTTTCCATACAAGTACGCTGGCCCGGGTTGAGTCGTCTGAACATCTAAATTGTTTATAGCGAGCTGTCTGATACAGACAGACAATATGACTATCATATCAATAAATGTAGATCACCCTCTCGTTTCTACTACAGTTAATGTTACAAAGAGTAACTTGGGCCACATTTATTTTATAAAAAACATGATGGTTTCAGGCCACCCATGAAATTACATACGTCGCAAGTTCGAATCCCAGCGGGGCCTGTACCAATGAGTTTTTCTAAAAACTTATGTACAGTGATTTCACACCACGTGATTTACGGTGAAGGAAAACATCGTGAGGAAACCTGCATATTTCTGAGAAGTAATTCAAAGACTTATGTATAGTGCCTGAGACGGCGATGGACTCGCCATCTGACACGTTGGCACTTAATCATCTTGTGTGAAAAGTGGGTGTTGTGATTACAACACCCACATTTCACCGAAGATTATTAAGTGCCAACATGACAGATGAGGCTATCGCCGTCACAGCCACTATATATACTTTGAATTACTTCTCAGATATATGCAGATACAGCACGTGGGGCCAATTAGTGCACTTAAGATTTTTGTTTTGCAGTAAAAAGTGTGTGTTGTTATTATAACACCTCTGCCTACCCCTTCGGGGAATACAGGCGTGAGAAAAACTCCTTGGTGCAGACCGCTGGGTTTCGAACTTGCGTCGCTTGCGAACACTATGCGTATGTAATGTATGCAATAACCATTCCAGCGCACTTGTTTAATAGACTAACACTGATTTAAAATGATTAAAATTTATAAAAAAAGCTTATTTACATAATTCAAGAGCTCACAAGATGGTAATTACAATAATTAAAGTTTTACGAAAGTTACCTATTAATCTTAACCCCTATCAATTACATTAAACACTTTGTTAAGAACAGATATATCTTGCATATCTACGTTCATCATGTTCTGTTAATATGCCAAAATGGTAGGCAATGCTCTTTTTTCTCCGTTTTACTCCGACACACACCGTCGGTGTTCAATCTAAATATATTTAAAAAATCTCTAACTCTACTTTTGGAGCTCGTGACAGTTTCTATTGCGGATATCATTCGACGAGCGAAGCTAAGCAACCCTGACCCTAGCCAGTAATTGGATGGGTGACCGCCCGAGTTCCCTCCGTGCCTCGGAGAGCACGTTAAGCCGTCGGTCCCGATTGACAATTTATCATCTTTGGCAATCGTTACAGGTCAGTCGGAGGCCTAAAATAGTCTGACACTGGTTTGACCCAGATCACAGATTTTCCTCGTCAAAGGGGTTGCGAAGGTCAGATGGCAGTCGCTTCGTATAAAAATCAGGTGATCAGCCACATCGGGTTGAATCAAGTGCCGACCACAAAATGTATGGGATAAGGCCAGAGAGATGATGATATGGTACACGAAGTACCAGGCGCACATAACGGACAAGGAGTTAATAAGTTGATTGCGACTAACATGGAGCCACATCGGGTTGAATCAAGTGCCGACCCCAACAATGTATGGGATAAGGCCAGGGAGATGATGATATGGTACACGAAGTACCAGGCGCACATAACGGACAAGGAGTTAATAAGTTGATTGTGACTAACATGGAGCCACATCGGGTTGAATCAAGTTCCGACCCCAACAATGTATGGGATAAGGCCAGGGACGATGATGATGCCTAACTCTGCCGTGAAAACTCCGTGAGAAGAGTGATGAATAAACATGTTATCAAAAAATCCATATTTAAAGTATGTTATATATTTTCAATGTTCAAAAGTGCCTGACCAGGGCCAAAATATGTCAGTAAACCAAATACCCCCTTATCATAAAACATAGTGCAGACAAATCCTTTGTTCAATATGTGCTTTATATTAGTCTCGATGGTATGGTTGTAACCAACCCCTTTGTGCCTGACTTTGGACAACTTTAAACAGCCAGATATCATTCAAACTTTGTAGTAGCTGTGGGCTACGGTGTCATCCGCGTAGATTAAAGTGATGATCCGCGGAAATCTTTGTTTTTTTTAAGTAACATACATACATATGCTCACGCCTGTATTCCCCGAAGGGGTAGGCAGAGGTGTTGTTATCACAACACCCACTTTTCACTGAATTTGATTAAGTACCAACGTGACAGATGGTGAGTCCATCGCCGTCTCAGGCAGTATACATACGTCTTTGAATTACTTCTCAGAAATATGCAGGTTTCCTCACGATGTTTTCCTTCACCGTAAAGCACGTGGTGTGAAATCACTGTACATAAGTTTTTAGAAAAACTCATTGGTACAGGCCCCGCTGGGATTCGAACTTGTGTCGCTTGCGTAGCAGGCGACTGCTCTAACCCCGAGGCCACCACGGCTCTCTTTTCTCTTTTTTAAGTAAAAGTATCTTAAGATACTCCTTGTAATATGAACTATCTGCCAGTGAAAGTCCCGTTAAAATCGGTCCAGTCGTTTCAAAGATTTCCCGGAACAAACAGAGAGAAATATTTAAGAATTGTATTTTTAGCGTTTACCATATATACTATCATACGCATTTAGTTTAAAAGGTGATATTTTGGAATTACAAACAGACACTTTTATTTATCTGTATAGATATAAAGCGTTTTTTACCTAATTTTTGTGATACAGATTTCTGAGTTTGTCTAGTTTTGTAATGTATTGTAATAAGGGTTATAGGGTCAAGTGGAAGTTATAATGTACATCAGACGCATTTGAATAAAGCTATTAAAGGAAGTATTTTGAGCTGATATAAAGAGCAAGATGATCCTGAATGTATCTAGATTTATAACCCCTTTCATTACTCAGAATCCGAGTCAGTATCACCCGACTCTTCAGAGCTGGAAACCGGCTCACATTTAATAAACTCTATCTCCGCAACTCGTTTCTTTGGTCTCCCTCGCTTCTTGATTTCCTTCGGATCATCACCAGGCATCACCGTCTTCACCATTTGCGATATCTTCTTCAGATGCTGTTGCTCGTGTCGCTGGAGATGATTGTTAAGGTATTTCTTTAGTTTAAACTTCTTGCCGCATTGCTCGCACTCATGTTCGTATTTGGTCTCGTCAATCTCGACGTGCACTGAGTTATTATGGCGCTTCAAGTAATGAGCATGGGCAAATTCCTTGTCGCATTTCTCGCAACGTAACTTAGGCTTCGTGGGATGCACTATCTTCTTATGCTTCTTCAAACGGATAGCGGAATGGAAGAACTTGTCGCATAACTCGCATTGCACTTTGGTATCGACAGACGAGTGCAGTTGCATATGCTCTTTTAAATACTGGTCGTTTTTAAACTCCTTCAGACACTCCGGGCAAGAGACTTTGGACTCTAACGGCGGGTGGATGTTAAGCACGTGTCTCTTCATATGATGTCGCGACTTGAACGTCAGCGGGCAGAAGACACAAGGGTGTCTATCCACTGGCATGTGTTGGCAGGTCAGGTGACGGCTTAGATTGAGATGGTTTTTGTAGAGCTTGTGGCATATAGGACATTGATGTTTCTCCTTGTCCTCTCTGTGGCAGGATTCAATGTGGTACCGTAGCTTGTACGGCACAGCAAACTCCTTTCCGCACTCCTGACACTTCAGCTCTGGTAGGGTTGTAGGATGCATTTTTTTTATATGCAAGTGTAAGGCCCGTCCGGTGCGGAATTCTTGCAAACAGAACTGGCAGTAACATTTCTCCATCTGGGAGTAATGTTTGTTCATGCGATGCATGTAAAGATAGTGTTTATTTTTAAACGTCTTGTCGCATATGTCGCAGATGACTGCCGACTCCTCAGAGGAATGTACTCTTGTGGTATGAAGGTAGAGGTTCTGGTAATTCTTGAACTCCTTGCTGCATTTCTGACATATGTACTGCTTAGCTCTCTTGGGGTACAGTACCGGTTTCCAAGTGGTAAGGACAGATTCATACATCTGCCTCTGTTCATCGGTGAGTATCTCGCTGTTCACACTGATGAACTTCATCGGGGACCCTGGCTGGGGCCCTGGCTTGATGACAGGCTTCACATCTTCCATTCTGACCTGGGAATGGAAATCAATATTAAAAAATCACAAGTATTTGAGGATACAGGCGACTGGGACCACTAGCTAACTGTATCCGCATTCACAGATTGCCAGATTCGACGCAAGTTCGAATCCCAGTGGAGCCTGTGCCAATGAGTTGTTCTTAACAAAACTTATGTCACACAATATGCTTTACGGTGAAGGAAAACATCGTGAGGAAACCTGCATATTTCTGAGAAGTAATTCAATGACGTATGTAAAGTGTCTGAGACGGCGATGGACTCACCATCTGTCACATTGGCACTTAATCATCTTCGAAAAGTGGGTGTTGTTATTACAATACCTCTGCCTACCCCTTCGGGGAATACAGGCATAAGCATGTGTGTGTATGTGAAAAATGTGGCGCATTTGTGCCTGATAGTGGGCACATACAATATGATTATTGGAATATAATTTTTCATATCATTTATGATTATTGGAATATCATGGGGTGGGATGGGAGATGCTATATAAGCTATAGTTTATTAATTATGTCTGCTATTAGGAGGAGCTCATGGCACAGTTGCTATTGCGCATATAATTCGATCAGCAAAGTTAAGCAACCTTACCCCTAGCCAATAATTGGATGCGTGACTGCCCGAGTTCCCTCCGTGCCTTGGAGAGTACATTAAGCCATCTTTGGCAATGTTACTGGTCAGTCGGAGGCCAAAATAGTCTAACAGCTGGTTTAACCCAGATCACAGATTTTCCTCGTTAAGGGCATTGCAAAGGTCAGATGGCAGTCAATTTGTTTAAAAATCAAGTCATCAGTCACATCAGGTTGAATCAGTGCTGACCACAAAAGTGTATGGGATAAGGCCAGGGAGATGATGTCTGCATAATGATTCCGGTCTTAAGCATTTTTAGGTAAATATTATCATAACAAAATAAAACAGAGAATTTCAATAGACAACATTATAATGGCATATTGAACTAGTAAGCTTGAGGAAAGTGCCTCCCACGAACATTTTCTGTCAACAAAACTCGTGAATATTGTCATCGCCTTTATCGACCATTATCGCAATAATTAACCGGTGTAGTATTCAAAAGTCGCCGCCAACATTAAAATATTAAGTAAACAGCAACGTAAGGCATATATTTAACGAACAATACCTATTTATTAAATACGACAACAAACCGATCAAGGATTGTGCCCTCCACGCATATCGATATATTCAAAATTGTCTTTGTAATAAAAATGTCAATAATAATATCATACATCAAATTTACTTACTTTTCAATGAAAATAACAGCCCCCGTTGTAATTGTAATGTAGATTTAACACGTCATTACTCAACAAATACTTCACATCAGCACAAACGAAATAATTGCTTTAGACCTGATAAAATGGCTCTGGCCTCTGCTCCCAAGAGACCTAAGCCCGTTCACAGCATGGCGATATCACGCTTTGAGCATTAAAACGACGCCGTTTACCGTAAAAAAACATCGAAAATAAGCCGAAATTGATTTCGAATAAAAATATTCCAGCAAATAAATGATAAAATTGCGGAAATTTACGAAAATCTTTCGAGTTTCGTGATATTTTACCACAAAGTAATACTAAACAGTTGACATTTTAGTATCGTCGAGACGTCAAACCAAACCGGTGCGTTTAGTTATTCCCACAGACCTGTTAATTATGATACGCTTAACATATATATATATAATAAATTAATTTATCTCACTTAATATATTTTTGTAAAACTAATTTGTAAAATAATTATGTAAACGTTGTATTCATTTTATGAGAGATCTTTTGTGTCAAATACAAAATAGTATCTCAAAGTTTGCAATTGCTGCCGATAGATGTCACTGTAAACGATGATCGCTAATCTTAGCTTTCCATGCGAGAAAATAATTTTCCTTCTCCGTTTTCTCATATGTAATATCTATCCAGACGTATTGTAGGTGTGTTTGTTGTGACCAATAATTATATATAGACAATACCACGTGCTAACTTCTATCCGAGACGGTTTATAAATAGACAGTTACTTCTAAAACTCATCTTAGCTAGGTGTTACCTACTTGTGAATTTGTTTCAAAATGCGTGAAATAGTGCATTTACAGGCAGGACAGTGTGGAAATCAGATCGGATCAAAGGTGTGATATTAAAATAACATATTTCTTTTCAAAGAACTCATAGCAATTTGTATAAATCTAATTTTTTATTATGTGAAAGTATTACGAAAGTACATCTTTAGTACCTACAGTGTTACAGTTTTTGTAACGGTTATGAGAATGTTAGATCTTGACACTATATAGAATGTTATGCATCATTAGCTCATAGCCCGTTATATACGACAATAACACTCATATTTATATTTATGCTAATTATAATGCACATTTGTACATATACAAGATAATTATTCACACGCGAAATTGTAATGAGCATTATTTTTCCCAATTGAAATAAAAATTATGTTCTCGATCTTTAAATAATTTTAATTAAGTGTTGAAAATAGCATCGGCTTATATTACCGGAAACCGTTACGTACTAGAACGATCGAGCCGGAATGAACAATTTTATTTGAGAATAATTTATTTTATAGTTTAAAGGTACATTTAAGGTTTAGCCATAGTATACCAATAGGCTTACTAAGCAGTATGGACACATATATTTTTTAAATAAGAAGTGAGGGCTGCCAGCATAAATTAATATAATTTTTTTCTTTTAAAAAAATGTGGGTTGTAAACACGTAAATGACGTTACACTCACGGCCACATGACATGACAACTCCTACTAACACATGGGATTTGACTAGGAATACTTTTTACTTAAGCTCATCGCCATTAAATAAATAAAGGAAAGGGATTTGACAGCGAGGAATCCAATGGGTTCCTCCACATATTTTTAACAATTTACAAGATATGTTTCTCAACAATCACTTGACATTGGCGGAATAGTTTTACTTAAGCTCATCGCCATTAAATAAATAAAGGAAAGGGATTTGACAGCGAGGAATCCAATGGGTTCCTCCACATATTTTTAACAATTTACAAGATATGTTTCTCAACAATCACTTGACATTGGCGGAATAGTTTTACTTAAGCTCATCGCCATTAAATAAATAAAAGAAAGAAAGATTACACATATCTATGTTTGTTCGTTTACTGCTTAACCGGTCAGCATGAAACTTTTTACACATATTAGAGGTATTAGCAGTTTTTTTTCGGAAAGCTAGTGATATCATACGTGCGTCTGTGTGAGTATGTCATTTCGAATGATTTGTCCCGAGATTCTGTACTGTTTGTAGTAAGTTTATATTGTATACTGTGACAATGTGATTGTATCGTGTGTAGTTCTGGGAGATTATTTCGGATGAGCATGGCATCGACACCCAGGGGTTCTACTGTGGCGACAGCGACCTGCAGCTGGACAAGATTCAGGTTTATTACAACGAGGCCTCAGATGGTGAGTGCCATTGAGTAAAGTTACTATACGTACGTGAATGCATACACTTTACACACACATCAATACAGCTAGTGGTACATACATACATATGCTCACGCCTGTATCCCATGGTGGTAGGCAGAGACCACCGTTCGCCACATGCTACGATCCTTACATACTTCTTTCGCTTCATACACATTCATGCATCTCTTCATACACTTGCTTCGGTTACGAGTGCTCCGAATTTGACCTTTCTGAAAAAGCTAGTGAATCTATTATAAGCCGTGGTGGCCTCGGGGTTTGAGCAGTCGCCTGCTACGCAAGCGACGCAAGTTCGAATCCCAGCGGGGCCTGTACCAATGAGTTTTTCTAAAAACGTATTTACAATGATATACACCACGTGATTTGCAGTGAAGGATATCTGAGACGGAGATAGATCTGTCACGTTGGCACTTAATCATCTTGTGTGAAAAGTGTGTGTTGTTATTACAACACCTCTGCCTACCCCTTCGGGGAATACAGGCGTGAGCATATGTATGTATGTTTTATATTATACTAGCGGACCTCACGCGGTTTCACCTGCTTAGTTCCCGTTCCCGTGGGAGTACGGGGATAGGATTAAGCCTATGTTACTCGCTGATGATGTAGCTATCCAATGGTGAAAGAATTTTTGAATTCGGTTCAGTAGTTTTCGAGCCATTTATAGTGTGTAATATTGTTACGTTTTGCGATTTGGTTACTAGCCGTTCAAAATGTATAATTCAAATAAATAAATATAATTCGATCAGGAAAAAGATGATTAAGTGCCAACGTGACAGATGGTGAGTCCATCGCCGTCTCAGACACTTAACATACGTCATTGAATTACTTCTCAGAAATATGAATTATTATACTGTAAGTGATTTTATTTGTGATAAGGAACCCTGGGATGTATCTTTGTCGAAAAATTATTGTAAATAATCCCATTGGCACTGTACTTTTGCTACAATTAATTAATCTTAGTTTGATCTTTGCTTTGACTGGCTGGAATTTGCCATGCTCACAAATATTTGTAATATTTTAGTTATTATATTTGACAATTGAGCATTTGTGCTGTGTCCATGGGCTTATATTCATGAGATATAAATACTGTAACCAAAAACATTGTATAATATATATTTTTTTAAAAGAGTAATTGTTGAGTTTCTGGCCGGGTTCTTCTCAACAAAAGCTACCTTCCGAACCCGGTGGTAACATTTATAATCATGTATAATGTATTTTGTGTCCTTCTGACGATTTGAAAGTACTTTGTAAGAAGTCTAATCAAATAAAGATATTTTGAGTTTGAGTTTGAGTTGCAGGTTTCCTCACGATGTTTTCCATCACCGTAAAGCACGTGGTGTGAAATCATTATACATAAGTTATTTAGAAAAACTCATTGGTACAGGCCCCGCTGGGATTCGAACTCGACTGCTCAAACCGTAAGGCCAACACGGCTCTATAATATAAAAATGGCGGGTGTATTTGTATACCATATGTCTGATAGGCAAGCGGTTCGTCCCTCGCGCGGTGCTGGTAGACCTGGAGCCAGGAACAATGGACGCCATCCGCTCCGCTACATATGGACAGCTGTTCCGACCTGACAACTTTGTGTTCGGACAGAGCGGCGCTGGTAAGGCATTTTTGATTTATTTTAAGTATTAGGTACTATGGCGTGATTATAGCTACCTAATGAAAGTCAGTGGTTTTAAATGTAAATAATAGTTTAGTTATACACACACATACAAGAGGAAATAACTAAATAAAGTTACAAACTAAGGAAACTGAGTCGACCGGCGGCAAGTTAAACGGCGCACGAGAAGCTAGCAACTACTGAGAGAGCGTGCGCGAAGAGTTCCTGGCCGACTGGCGGGTTCGACCAAGCTTGCTTAGCGTTGCCGGCCCGTTCTTGGTCGAACAAGTTGACACTTGTAGGAGAATCGCACAATAGGGAAGGACAAGGAGTTGCAATAGGGTCGTCCAGATGTTAGAAAAACTACCTGCAATAGTACTTTTATTTTATTAACTAGAGGCTGCCCCAATCTCCACGGCACCAGCGACAGTATAAGCGAATCTTTTTCATATTTGCTCTGTAATTTCTTTATTTTTCAACATACTTTCTTCAGCATTTGGAGGTAAATTAAGAGCTCTTTTCTCAATCAGAATTTAATGTTTAATTTCAGTTTAGTACTTAGTACAATGAAATAATATAAATAAACAACACTCCTACTTAGACACCATTAATGGACAGTAAAAATACAGTGTTGTGTTTTAGGGCTAAAGTGATAATTTATAGTATGGGTTATATTATACAATTGATGCATTTCTATTGATAAATCATTAAATAATATTAATTTCAACAACGACGATACACCAGACACAAAATAAGATGATAAGTGTACCTACATCGCGATTCTAATAAGAAATTGGATGCAGATAAGCAATAATGTGTCAACCCGCATAAACTTGGTTTTGAGAAAATGGCGTCTTAAGATGATTGTATACGTGATTTAAGATTTGTTTTATGACATAAATCCATTTTTTACGTACTTTTATGTTTCAGATGACTTGAAACACTTTTTTAGAATGTTAAATACGTGATGCATTATCAAAATATATCAAAACCTTTGAATTTGACTTTTTGTGGGTTGACACATTATTGCTTATCAGCATCCAATTACGATTCCCGACACCAAATGACACCGCGACACTAACAACCGTTATGGCCGCAATCAAAATGGGCGTCAGTTGTCAAAAACATTTGTTATGACAGATATAATACTGACACAACTGATCGGTATTGACATTTGAAAAAAAATACTGCGCGTTTCCTTAATTAATAATTTTGGAAGAAAAAATGTCCATGATTGGTCCGCGTCCAACATAGGTGCCTTTACTTTTATACAATTTGTTGTTGCAGGCAACAACTGGGCCAAAGGCCACTATACGGAGGGGGCCGAGCTGGTGGACTCCGTGATGGACGTCGTCAGGAAGGAGGCCGAGTCTTGCGACTGTCTGCAAGGTACTGCACATGGCGGATAGATGGCGCCACATTTATCCACTAACCTCTATAGTTTAACTTTCTTCACTCGCGACATAGATGGCGCTATCGCAAGTCTATATATATAAAAGAAAGTCGTGTTAGTTACACTATTTATAACTAAAGAACGGCTGAACCGATTTGGCTGAAAATTGGTGGGGAGGTAGCTTAGAAGCAGGAGAAGGACATAGGATACTATATCCCGAACTATACATACACATAAATAAAATTGAAGTGTCTGTTTGTAATTTCAAATTAACAGCTTTACACTTAATGCATATGAAAGTATGTAAGTACGTAAATAAACAAATTCTTAACATTTTCTCGAGTGTGAGAACGAGTGTGGTATAGGCCTTTCCCAAAGAGCGCATAGCAGCACTCCAACAGGCATATATTGACATTCCCAGGGTTCCAGCTGACCCACTCCCTGGGTGGCGGCACAGGCTCCGGTCTTGGCACGTTGCTGCTCAGCAAACTGCGCGAGGAGTATCCTGACAGGATCGTCAACACTTTTAGTGTTATGCCCTCACCCAAAGTAAGTTCACAACAACTATATTATGAGTTAAAGAGTGATAGAATGGTCTGTGTAGTAGCCAGGTGGAAGGGCAAAATAGTCAACAATAACTGTTCGATTTATATATTTTAACAACTCTGATAATTTGACTTGCATCAAAGTATGTGCTGTGAAACGTGCAGATATCAATTCAAAACCACAAGATTAGATTTACTTACTTACTGCCTTCATAATTATTTATAAATGTCTCACGTAAATAAATAATTTACTACATTATAAGTTTAAGATAATAGCAGCGAACCACTGTACTTGCCTATATTATAATTCGTGGGTAATGGTGTTGGGTATATATAGAGCGGTGGAGGCCTTGAGGTTTGAGCAGTTGCCTGATACGCAAGCGACGCACGTTCGAATCCCAGCGGGGCCTGTACCAATGAGTTTTTCTAAAAAACTTATGAACAGTGATTTCACCTCACAGCTTTACGGTGAAGGAAAACATCGTGAGGAAACCTGCATATGTCTGAGAAGTAATTCAAACTCGTATATATCTCTAGTGCTTGAGACGGCGATTGACTCACCATCTGACACGTTGGCACTTAGTCATCTTCGGTGAAAAATGGGTGTTGTGATTACAACACCTCTGCCTACCCCTTCGGGGAATACAGGCGTGAGTATATGGTGTTGGGTATATAATAAGTAAACTTTAAATTATACAATAATCTACCAGTTAGTCATTACATACAGATATACAATGATTAACTGGTAGATTATTGTACTTCTAATAAAATCAAATAAATAAAAAACTGTAATGTGGGTGTGTTGTTATAACACCTATGCTTACTCGTTCGGGGACCCTTCTGGAATGGCGTGAGTATATTTTTTGTTTTGTTATAAAGGTGTCTGACACAGTGGTGGAGCCGTACAACGCGACCCTGTCAGTGCACCAGCTGGTCGAGAACACGGACGAGACATTCTGCATCGACAACGAAGCTCTTTACGACATCTGTTTCCGGACTCTACGACTCGCCTCGCCCACTTATGGTGATCTCAATCATTTGGTATCGGTGAGTACTTTATATACTACAAGCTCTGCTAGATACTTATACGGGAAAGACAGGAAGAGAGACGCGTCAATCAAACTCGCTAGTTGGTTGCACACTACTGTATTATTGCAATGCAATATTAATACGCGCGGGGCGGTGCGGGGGAGCCGGGATGCTGCCTAGGCAGGATGCAGCCCCACGCAATAGCCAGGGTCTAAGAGGCGACTAGGCGGGGGCCGGAGGGCCTGCTGGCGGTGGTCGGGGTGGGAGCTTTGACCACCGAGCCCTGGTGGCCCCGGGGATGTGCCCCGGCAAAGCATGGGGGGACAACGGTGCGATCTATCAGAGTACCCGGAGTCCCCCCTGAGCACTGAGGATGGCGACCGGGAGGGTTTTAGTGCGGTAACAATCCCACATACCCCGATCTGCCTCTCCCAGGGCGGTCGGGGACCTTTTGAAGGTTTCCCTATACGTATATCACTATAAATATATAACAAGCTCGAAAACTGTTATTGCGCGATTTAGGTTCTTTTGTATTTGTACTCAAACTTCGCAGTTGCTAGCCAGTAGCGCCATCTATGTAGCGAGTGGGGAAACGCTGCTCCATATAAATTAAAAGTACTTTTTTTCTACGTGGCTCTGTTTGCATGCTAGATAAGTGCGGATATTTTCTAAGATCACACAAATAGATCGAGCCAAAAATAAATGCTATTCTGAAATACAAAATATTAGTTGACAATTAGTCTTGCCATCCAAAGGGGGAATGCTGCCAGTATCTTCGGAACCTTGCCTACAGGGACTCCTTTTAATAATATATAATAAATATAATTTTTATATAAATAATTTTATTTTTTTAATATAAATTAAAAATAATTATAATTTTAATAATTATATTTTATAAGATTTCTTGCTGTTTATGTGATATAAACAAATTATTAAATTAAAAATTATTCAAATAAAAAAATACCTTAAAAACTAAAACCGAAGCCGGATTTTCATTTTTATCTTTTTTTGTAACAAGGCGTGTTGAATTGACTTGAAATGTGTATATTTTATAAGTATTAGTGATATTTGTTAGCCTATTTTTTTAATTTCTTTGTAAGTTTACTTCTAGGCTAATCAAGATTATGGCCTCATTTGTAAATGTATTATTATTATTATTTGCATATACATATATTAATATATTTCATATTCATATCGTAGCTGACCATGTCCGGAGTGACCACATGTCTCCGGTTCCCCGGACAGCTGAACGCTGACCTCAGGAAGTTAGCTGTCAACATGGTGCCCTTCCCTCGGCTGCACTTCTTCATGCCAGGCGAGTGTTACGTCTTATAATACTAGTGTATACATATTTTCTGCGTTTGTGGTTGAAACTCTGGCGCCTTGGGGTCCAGATGCTCACCAACTTTTCAAAGAGGTTGCACGTCGTCTGGTAGAAGCCTCTCGTGACAAGCGGGCTGGGGTTACCTCGCTCAGAGAATCAGCATTGCTATTCAACGTGGCAATGCTGCCAGCCTTCTTGGGACGATCCCGAGAGACACCGATTTGGGACAAGTTTTCTACTTGTAATTACTCGCTAGCGTCTCCGCCTAATATTAGTATGAGAAATTGTGCAGCGGCACCCAGCGGTGACGTGAAGAACTAAAATATCTCATACAAATATTGCGAGTGACGCTAGCGAGTAAATTTTCCTGGACCCCAGAGTTTCTGAAACGCAGAAAATATGTTAAGAATTGCAATTTACAACCGTGGTCTTGTATATTTTATGGAACAAGCAATGGTTAAAAGAGAACTTACAACGGCAACGATTTTAAAAACAAATCTATATATGTGTCTGTCTGCCTGTATGTCCCGGATAATCTCCAGCTGTTTGCACAAGAGGAACTCAGCGCTCATATCTCGTGATGGCACATGTACTGTAATAAGCGAGCATTTCCCTGCTGCCTCCAGGCTTCGCCCCTCTTACGGCGCGCAACAGCCAGGGTTACCGCGCGCTAACCGTTCCCGAGTTGACGCAGCAGATGTTCAGCCCTACAAACATGATGGCGGCGTGCGACCCGCGTCATGGACGGTACCTCACCGTGGCCGCCATCTTCCGCGGACGCATGTCCATGAAGGAAGTCGATGAACAGATGCTTACCGTGCAGGATAAGAACTCAAGGTGAGGATTTCTTTATTGGGTTACTCTCATAGTGGGATGGGAGGCAATCCGACACGACCGGAGAGAGGTCAGGCGGAGGACCAACGGTGCAACGTGCAAACCGAGGCACGGGGCGGAACTTTTTTTTTTTATTAAAGTATTTGAATATACTTGAACTAAAACTCTTAGGAATTGGGATACTCATAGAATAACTAAAAACCTTAAAAAATAATGTAATAATTAAAATATATTATTAAAAGGAGTCCCTGTAGACAAGGTTCCGAAGATACTGGCAGCATTCCTCCTTTGGATGGCAAGACTAATTCTTTGACCGAGGTAGCTGCCAGCTCTTCGGTCTCCTGTGATGTCGACTAACCTTTTAGTTATGTCTTTAAAAAGCCTAATAGCGCTAGGACCCCACGGACCAAGGGTCTCGACTCCGAATGGGACAAATCATATTCGGAGCCCAGACCCCTGTATATGCAGGCTTTTTCAGCCGCTTCACATGCCGCACCAACTTACAAATTATTCCGGGCATTTTATATTAATTTGTTAAGAGGAAAACTTATGTTGGTAGATGGCGTCCAAGGAAGTACTACTATGTCCAAATTAATAGTATTTTTCAGAAAGGTCAAATTCGGAGCACTCGTAACCGAAGGAAGTGTATGAAGAGATGCATGAATGTGGATGAAGCGAAAGAAGTATGTAAGGATCGTAGCATGTGGCAAACGGTGGTCTCTGCCTCCCCCCAGTAGGAAAACTCAGTATGTATTTTATTAGTATAGTGGTGGTTGATAGCATCTTCCTCGCAGCTACTTCGTGGAGTGGATCCCGAACAACGTGAAGGTAGCCGTGTGTGATGTACCGCCGCGCGGGCTCAAGATGGCAGCCACCTTCGTGGGCAACACCACAGCAATACAGGAGATCTTCAAACGGGTCTCAGAGCAGTTCACTGTCATGTTCAGGAGGAAGGTACGTTGAAGCCTGTAAACTCTCTGGATTAGACAGCTGAAATAAATAATTGCTCATTTAACTGCCCCAACACCTATAGCGTCAAACGTGCAAAGTCAAAGTATCTTTATTCGATTAGACTTTTTACAAAGTACTTTCAAATCGTTAGAATGACATAATGATACAGTATTATACATGATACCGCCAGGTTGTGAAGGTCGCTTTTACTGAGAAGAACCTGGCAAGAAACTCAGTAATTACTTTTTTGAAAAATATTGTACAATTTAAAGAATACAAAATAAATAATTTAAGAAACGTGAGCTCATGGACAAAGTTCCAATGCACAAATGTCGATAAAAATTAACATAACTAAAAATCTAGTACATCTACTTATAACTTAATGCGTAGCTTGAGATGACCAGCCCCCACAAGCAGCACTTGTTCACAAGTATGACGAGAATGCCCGCCATTAGACCTCCTCAACCATCATAGAGGGAAGTGGACAACCCGTCATCCAGATCCCGTCATTGTTCTTAAAGTTGAGAGTGCCTAGTGCGAGTTTACGTCGACGCGGTGACTTGTGACGGCGGCAGTGAAAAACTCACCCCCCTTTGCTACGCCACTGTGTGGAATCCTTTTTTAATTCATTTCAGGCGTTCCTCCACTGGTACACTGGTGAGGGCATGGACGAGATGGAGTTCACTGAAGCCGAGAGCAACATGAACGACCTGGTGTCAGAGTACCAGCAGTACGAGGTAAGGCCGGTAGACAGGACAAACAGTCCCTTATACAGCTCGAAAACGTTCCTATTATACGGTTATAGATGATAAATTTCCTCATTAATAAGTCATAAATCAGGCATTTATTTATTTATTTATTAATACAGTTACACCATCAGTTTATCATAAAGACATTCAATTAGTGGTTACAGATAGGTATAGGACCGTATGATAGACCATTACAGGTGTAAACGAACAATTCTAACAAATAATTATTATAAGGTAAAACATTATTATAATTATTTAATTATTAACTAGGCATGTATTTCATGTAAGTAATTTTCATACATTTTGTATCGCTTCCATAAGCGAAAGCGCAAGGATAATGCCTTGGTGTAAAGAAGTGTCATCAACACCCTAAGTTTAAAATTGACAGTTTCATTACAACTTTCATCCCCTATTTTATCCCCTTGGAGGTAGAATTAATCAAAATCCTTTGTTATCGGATGCCTACGTCATAACATGTTCCTGCATGCCAAATGTCAGCCCGATCCGTCCAGTGGTTTGGGCTGTGCGTTGATAGATCACTATGTCAGTCAATACCTGTCAATGTCTACCTTTGAGTAAAGTATATGTTTTTTTATGAATATTAAAGCGGTTATTGTGACTAAACTATGATAGTTAGATATGTGCTCTCGTGGACTTTTTTGTAGATCTTAATAAGACCTACAAACCCGTAGTACATCATTTTGTTCTATTGTCAATAGTTTTTGCAGCGCACGCATAAATAAGTTTTCGATTTTACACCTTGGGTTACAATTTCTTACGGATCCCGAATTTTTATGAAAATAAAATATATCCTATAACCAGCAGCAGTGCCTCAAGCATAGGAAATATGATTGCATTGGTCAAGGATACATATTTTCTGCGTTTGCGAAACTCTGGGGCCTTGGGGTCCAGATGCTCATCAACTTTTCAAAGAGGTTGCACGTCGTCTAGTAGAAGCTTCTCGTGACAAGCGGGCTGGGGTTACCTCGCTCAGAGAATCAGCATTGCTATTCAACGTGGCAATGCTGCCAGCCTTCTTGGCACGATCCCGAGAGACACCGATTTGGGACAAGCTTTCTACTTGTAATTAGTTTTTAGTACTGTTCCTTGTAAAGTAAAAACCTTTATCGATAAATGGACTATCGACCACTGAAATCGGACCAGTAGTTAATGAGATTAGCGTGTTCGAACAAATAAGCTCTGCAGCTTTATAATATTCATAATAATAATGATCTCCTACCGAATTTCGGTCACGGTGCCTAATCTCATTGTGGATTAGCCATGTGCGCAGGAGACATGATAGTGCACGCGTGTGTGCAAACACAGGTGCACTGTTTATTGGGTCACTCTCATAGTGGGATGGGAGGACATCAGACACGACCGGAGAGAGTTCAGGGAGGACCAACGCTGCAACGTGCACACCGAGCCACCGGGTGGACACACACCCTACTTACAAACTCCGGGCATTTATTGTGAATTTCTTGACAGAAAAACCCAATATACAAGTTTCGTATTAAGAGGGATGTGTTTCATCATACATCATATTCCATTGCAGGAGGTGGGTGTGGACGATGGAGAATTTGATGAACAAGAAGAAGAAGTGCCAGGCGATGAATATGCTGAGGAAGAATAAATTAAAACTAACCCACATTAATAGGGATGGACTTTATCATAACCATATTAAAATATACGGATTTGCACAAATGGTGTCATTTGCACAAATGGTGTCACACAAGTCAACTCAGATAGGTTTCTCGAAGGGATCTTTTACTACACCCACTTTCTACTGAAGATGATAACGTGACAGATGGTGAGTCCATCGCCATCTCAGGCACTATACATAGGTATTTGAATGACTTCTCAGACATATACAGGTTTCCTCACCGTAAAGCTCGTGGGGTTACATCACACTGACATTTTTAGAAAAAGAGAGCCGTAGTGGCCTCGGGCTTAGAGCAGTCGCCTGCTACGCAAGCGACGCAAGTTCGAATCCCAACGGGGTCTGTTTCAATGAGTTTTTCTAAAAAAACTTATGTACAGTGATTTCACACCACGTGCTTTACGGTGACGGAACACATCGTGAGGAAACTTGCATATTTCTGAGAAGTAATTCAATGACGTATGTAAAGTGTCTGAGACGGCGATGGACTCACCATCTGTCACGTTGGCACTTAATCATCTTCAGTGAAAAGTGTGTGTTGTTATTACAACACCTCTGCCTACCCCTTCGGGGAATACAGGCGTGAGTATATGTATGTATTTTTAGAAAAACTCATTGATGTAGTTTGCTGGGTTTTAAACTCGCGTCGCAAGAAAGTTATACAAACTTGTAATTGTTAACGAGTAGCGCCATCTATGTAGCGAGTGGGAAAACGCTGGAGACACGTCTGTCTCGTATAAGCTGCTTATGATAAGTTGTCCAACAAATCTTTTATATATATATAATATGCAATTAACGTAAAAAATTGCCTGTTTTCGTATGTCCAAAATTTTGTGAGATCATTTTGATATAGTTTTATGATTCAGATTTTGTTAAAAACTACTAGGTATAAGTTGTGTTGCGATAATTAATTGGTACCTACGTATGCCTGTATTCCCCGAAGCGGTAGGCAGAGGTGTTGTGATCACAACACACACTTTTCACACAAGATGATTAAGTGCCAACGTGACAGATGGTGAGTCCATCGCCGTCTCAGACACTTTACATACTTCATTGAATTACTTCTCAGAAATATGCAGGTTTCCTCACGATGTTTTCCTTCACCGTAAAGCACGTGGTGTGAAATCACTGTACATAAGTTTTTTAGAAAAACTCTTTGGTCAAAAATAAAAAACAATTTTAATAAAAATCATGAATTTTTATTTCCTAGATTAAATTTAATTGTATTAACTGGTTTCTCAGCTATTTTCCTGATGACTTCATTACCAAAGTTGTTATAGTTCAAACTGTCATTGATATTTGTTACAGTTGACTGGTCTGTGGATGTACAATCTATGATTTCTAATTTTTTTTCAATAAAAAAAGTTGGTTTAAACTTTTTCTCAATAACCACAGCCTGCTTGTTTCTTTTACCTTTATTGCCAGTAATTATCAAATTATTCTCCCCCATATTTAACTTCACAGCATTATCTAATTCCAAATTATTAACACATTCATTTACAATTTCTTTTCCAAAACTCTCGTCGACATTTCGAAAAACCTCATTAGTTACATTCAAATTAACATTCTTAAATTCCTTTTTCAAATTCTGCAACCTATAAAGAACATCCTTTTGTCTATGGATAATTTTTTCTTTCATTTCACAAACGTTTTCTAACTCTGGCGCGTAACAGATATGCAAAATGCCTCCGTAATAATTTTTGGTGTCGAGCATTTTTTTTGCGATGCGAGCGGACTGGATTCTTTCAAATAGCGCATGATAAGTGTCTGTGAACTGTTCCCCGGGGTGTTTGGTGAGGTTAAATTGTAATAACTTCCCAAATCTTGCAAACATTGCTTTGGCCTCCTGACGCAAGTTGAGAGCTGGTACTCCGAATATCAGAAGGTGCTTTGATTCATCATTTATCGTATACACCTGTAATACAATGGAATTAAATAAGTAGCAACATTAGGCGCGAGTTACCATATATGCAATTCTCCCCACTGTTTTGGCAGCCTCTTTATTAGGACTGTTGATAAAATATTCATATATTGAAATATCAATATTATTATTTCGAAATATCGATATTTATTACTAATATTTTTTTGGACGATATATTGATAGTTTGATATTGAAATATCGATATCAATGGTTGATATTTTTTTCTACAATCAATCTTTTAGTGCCTAACAAGTATATTAGCCAAACAGCTGAACATATAAAGAAAGAGTATTTTCAAAAACTATTACTGAAAAATATTGGTATACATAATTGTCTTATTTATATTTATAAAATACTTACTAAGAACTATAACCTAATACTTATGTACATTCATAATTTAATTGGTTTAATAAATGTAGTGGACTATAAATTGTGTAATCATTTTTGAGCTGACTTACGATTTTTTTTTTAAATAAAACCGATATATCGAAATATCGTTATTTTTTTTTATATACCGAACTCCGATATTGTTATATTTAAAAATATCGATATATCGAAAATCCGATATTTTAAAAAATATCAACAAACCTACTCTTTATTGGTCATAAACTGTTAGCATTCTTCAATAAATTCTAGCTGATAATATTTCTTTTATTTATTAAATGGCGATTGACACAGCTATTCCGCCAGTGATTGTTGAGAAAAAATCTTGTAAATTGTTAAAAAAATGTGGAGGCACCCCATCGAAATCCTCTCGAAAGTCGAATATGGTGTTAATACTATAAACCCACCTTGACGGCAGTCAACCTCCTTCCTTGCCTGTAAGGTAGCCTTGTAGAACACAATGCCTGCTGTTCGTGGTGAGGGAGAATTGGAGATACTTCTGTATTCGTGCTCAAGCTCATTTTAGGAAAACAATAATAAATACCTTTCGTTTCCTTTATTTATATAATGGCGATGAGCTTAAGTAATACTATTCCGCCAATGTCAAGTGATTATTGAGAAAAATATCTTGGATTCCTCGCTGTCCGAAATAATTTCAATTCTTCAATAATAAATACATAACCTACGTAAACAGAAACTGGTTGATTATTTGACAATGACAAGTTGACAGTGACAATTGACAAACTACTATAAATGCTTGAATAGCATAGATAGAGAAAACATTGCTGAATAGTGAACACCATAGATAATAGCGCTTTTTAAATAATTCAGTAGGATTTGGATGCTTGGTTATTTGGTTACAATTTTTTTAAGGTAATTTTTTTAATGGTATTTACTCTTTGAATAGTTTTTCGGGCTGTTACGATTCTCGTCTTTAGAAAATACCAATATCAAAGGTAGAATTGCTACAAATATTGACCTAGCCATCTATTTATCCATAGATCTATAGAGGATGAATATTTCTTTCATTTACTTAAAGGCGACGAGCTTGAGTACAGCTATTCCACCAATGTCAAGTGACTGTTGAGAAAATCTTTCCTTTATTTATTTAATGGCGATGAGCTTAAGTAAAACTATTCCGCCAATGTCAAGTGTTTGTTGAGAAAAATATCTTGTAAATTGTTAAAAATATGTGGAGGAACCCATTGGATTCCTCGCTGTGTAAGCACTTCCCAAGAGATAACTATCTCTTGTTTCCTGAGAAAATCTTGTAATTTGTTAAAAATAATTTTCATCTATATCGTACCTACACTTATCTATGGTCTATATGTGTGTATCTATGATTAAGATATATTTTTCTTTATTTATATCATGCCTATAGATTTCCTTGTATTAGCGCAAGCGAGGATGTTACCTGCAGTAATTCTACGCTATAGCGATCCCAGTTGTACAAGTATAGTGTAGGATGAAGAAAAAACGCTTATAACATATTATATATATATATTCTCAACATAGTATTGATAATAATATCTTGACGCGATGACATCACGTATCATTCTCGTAGCCCTCAACCTTCATATCGTTGAGGCCCAGCTCTTCATTTTGTTCAAACGAGCGCTCGTACCACGTTATTTTCAATCCTGAAAAAAAAATTCTTACATACATACATCACTCACTCTGTATCCCATGGTGGTAGGCAGAGACCACCGTTTGCCACATGCTACGATCTTTACATACTTCATCCACATTCATGTATCTCTTCATACACTTCCTTCGGTTATGAGTGCTCCGATTTGACCTTTCTGATAAATACTATTAATTGTGTCATAGTAGTTGTTCCTTGGACGCCCTCTACCGACACTTCCGGTCACATTCGCTCTATAAATGTGTTTCGTTAATCGCCTTTCACTCATCCTTTGGATATGTCCAAACCATCTCAACATATTTCTTTCAATTCTGGTCACCACATCATTGTTCAACTTGCAACTGTCTCTTATCACACTATTTTTCTTTCGATACATATACTCACGCCTGTATTCCCCGAAGGGGTAGGCAGAGGTGTTGTAATCACAACACCCACTTTTCACCGAATTTGATAAGTGTCAACGTGACAGACGGTGAGTCTATCGCCGTCTCAGGCACTATACATACGTCTTTGAATTACTTCTCAGAAATATGCAGGTTTCCTCACGATGTTTTCCTTCACCGTAAAGCACGTGGTGTGAAATCACTGTACGTAAGTCTTTTTAGAAAAACTCATTGGTACAGGCCCCGCTGGGATTCGAACTTGCGTCGCTTGCGTAGCAGACGACTGTTCTAATCCCGAGGCCACCACGACTCTTTCTTTCGATCTACAATTAATATATGTAGAACACGGTTGACCCGGTTTCTTTTCAATGACGTTTTCTCATATATGATGCTGAAAAAAAAGTTTTTTATTCCAGTGACCGTCAGTCTCGTCCCGCGGTACTCTAGTTCCGTTATCGCCCCGTAAGATGGAAGCCTCACGTCTGAGCTACCATAACTTGACAGATGTCGGACAAATTTGCTGTCGTATTGAAATGATATTGTATGAGTTTTTCAGTGCCTGAACACGTGATCAAAACGATTCCAAAAATGAAAGCTAGCTGGCAAATGTATGTGTCTCACCGTCGTCCGGGAGTGTTGGGTCATCGTCGTTGAAACTCTGTACATATGAGTTGCCAGCAGGGTCGTCCAGCACTATGGTCGCCGGCAGACGGAGCTCTATCACCTGCTGCAGCTGCTCTATGAACCTACACCATAGACAATACATCATTGAGTAAAATAACGCGTATCATTTGTTGCGGAGCTCGTGACACAGTTGCTATTGGTCATATCATTCGATCAGCGAAGTTAAGCAACCCTAACCCTAGCCAGTAATTGGATGGGTGACTCAATATCTTTGGCAATGATTACACGTCAGTCGGAGGCCTAAGAAAGTCTGACACCTGGTTTAACCCAGATCACAATTTCCTCGTTAAAAGGGTTGAGAAAGTCAGATGGCAGGTGATCACATATCGGGTTGAATCAAGTGCCGACCCCAACAATGTATGGGATAAGGCCAGGGAGATGATGATATGGTACACGAAGTACCAGGCGCACATAACGGACAAGGAGTTAATAAGTTGATTGCGACTAACATGGAGCCACATCGGGTTGAATCAAGTGCCGACCCCAACAATGTATGGGATAAGGTCAGGGACGATGATCATTTGTTGACAAACGTAATGTTTTCTTGACGTGACGTCATTATAATATCCAATATGGCGGACCATCCAAGATGGCGGAATAGTTATTATTTCTGCACTACCACAGTATGGATATCAAATGACAGGGCTTGCTGAGGAGAACAGGAAATTTTTTTTTTCTTTAATTGGTATATTTTCATAAAAGGTAGATTTTAATTCCTTTAAATAGCTTTATATAACATCGTTGTATAATAGTCACCTCTCCATTTTGCCCTTGGTGGGTGAAGGCGCGTCCCCGAGGCCGCCAGGCGCGCTCGCGAGCTGCTCGGCCGTGGCGGCCACGAGCCCCTCGGCCGTCGTGAAGCGCCCACCCAACGCGCGACCACCCACACTTAACTCCAGCTCCGGAATCTCCATGCTGCACGTTTCTGACTGGAGAAAAAAATACACCATCCCAGAAGGGTCCCCGAAAGGGTAAGCACCACATTTCACCGAATATGATCAAGTGCCAACGTGACAGATGGTGAGTCCACCGCCGTCTCAGGCACTATACATACGTGTTTGAATTACTTCTCAGACATATGCAGGTTTCCTCACGATATTTTCCTTCACCGTAAAGCACGTGGTGTGAAATTACTCCACACAAAGGATATACATATTTATTTGCATACTCGTTTTCATCCCCTTAGGGGTCGAATCACTGACAGATTATTATCGCTGGGTAACATAAGCTTCATGATTAATCGGGCGTAATTAGTATAGTTAATATTCACCTTGAGTATATCTCTGGATAAGTCATCTTTCGTAGCGATCCTCACTTCGAACCTCACTCCCTTCTCCTCTATACCGCTGCCCGACTTCACCTGAAAATAATCACATACAAAACATAATATATACATATGCTCACGCCTGTATTCCCCGAAGGGGTAGGCAGAGGTGTTGTAATCACAACACCTACTTTTCGCACAAGATGATTAAGTACTACAGATGGTGAGTCCATCGCCGTCTCAGACTTTACATACGTCATTGAATTACTTCTCAGATCTTCTTCATATCTAAAATAGTCTGACAACTGGTTTAACCCAGATCACAGATTTTCCTCGTTAAAGGGGTTGCGAAGGTCAGACGGCAGTCTCTTCATATAAAAATCAAGTGAATCAAGTGCCGACCCCAACAATGTATGGGATTAGGCCAGGGACGATGACCGTATATACTTTAATATGCATTTAGTGAAGAGCTGTTACTTTGATGGTTGAGTAACCAATACCACTCAGATCCAGCTCCCTAGCTCATCCCCCAGCAACCCCCTAAGCCGAGGTCCTAGTATTTAAGTTTAAGCTCGGCTGGAGGCCGTTGGGTCTCGCCCTTTAGTCCGGTTAAGCAGTGGAGGTAACCCCCCCAACTACAAACCCCGTCTTAAAAAAAAAAATTACCTCATTGGTGCGATGACCGCATACGTCACAAGTCGTCGCCATTATGACAACTTGCTTGAAATGGGGGATCTCTGGAACATTGGTTAACATTAATTTGCTGAGCTCATAATAAAATTCGTATGCTCATGCCTGTATTTCCCGAAGGGGTAGGCAGAGGTGTTGTAATCACAACACACACTTTTCACACAAGATGATTAAGTGCCAACGGGACAGATGGTGAGTCCATCGCCGTCTCAGGCACTATACATACGTCTTTGAATTACTTCTCAGAAATATGCAGGTTTCCTCACGATGTTTTCCTTCACGGTGGTGTGAAATCACTGTACATAAGTTTTTTTTTCGAAAATCTCATTGGTTGCTGGATTCGAACTGAAAAACGATGTTTTCCATAAATTAAACATGCAAAATTTCATGAAAATCGTTGCAGCTGTTTCCGAAATTCAGATATACAAGTATTACTGACGTGTAAGCTTCATATGCGTGTCTGCAGGCGCGTTACAGTCGGGGCAGTTGGTCCTGAACTGGATGACTTCATCTGACAACATCTGGTCGAAGCCACCCTCCGAAGGGTCCGCCGGGGACAGCAGTGCTGACGGTGGAGCCCCTACTGACACCTGTACACAAGAGTGTCGGAGAAAATGGAACAGTTGTCTTCTAGAAGTTGTAGTGTTTTATGAATATATCACTATGTTGAAGTCGTAAAATATCTAGCTCCAACGATAACGTAGTTATAGGCTATGGTTGCTAAGGGCCGAAGAGCTCGCGGCCTTAAGCGATTGAATGAACGCGCGGCCGCGTTTACCCACATTACGTACCAGGTCATTGAACTTGGACAGTTAAGGAGAAGGTTACTGATTTCGAAAATTGATTTTATGTGATTATTTCAGGAACTATTAGGGGTAGAAAAAAAATAAAAACGTAGTTAGATTTCACGTGAATATGTCTACGTTACAGCTGATTTGTATGCGAAAATAAGATCTTGATATGATCAAACTGGCACTTAATCATCTCCGGTGAAAAGTGTGTGTAGTGATTACAACACCTCTGCCTACCCCTTCGGGGAATACAGACGTGAGGATATGTATAAATAGATTGTAGAAAGCCAGCAGCAAAATAGGTCCTGGCCTTCTTGAATGTCACAATTAATTAAACAGCTAGAAAAGTGTCATTGACCTCGTCTCTGTGAAAGATGCAAAGTATGTGGTCCTCCTGTGAAGTCCGTTTGAAGTCGGTCCTCACGCAGCGAGGGTCGC
This sequence comes from Watsonalla binaria, assembly GCA_929442735.1. Lineage (NCBI taxonomy): Eukaryota > Metazoa > Arthropoda > Insecta > Lepidoptera > Drepanidae > Watsonalla > Watsonalla binaria. The sequence goes on along the minus strand of OV838948.1, from coordinate 203,783 downwards.
GGCTCGGCGCGCACGGGTTCTCTATGTACGTGTTGCCTGACACAAATAAATAAAAATATATAATAATAATGATCTCCTACTGAATTTCGGTTACGGCGGCTAATCTCATTGTGGATCAGCCAGTCGTAAAATATCTAGCACCAACGATAACGTAGTTATAGGCTATGGTTGCTAAGGGCCGAAGAGCTCGCGGCCTTAAGCGATTGAATGAACGCGCGGCCGCGTTTACCTACATTACGTACCTGGTCATTGAACTTGGTCAATTAAGGAGAAGATTTCGAAAAATGATTTTATGGGATTATTTCAGGAATTATTTCACGTGAATAACTCTACGTTATCGCTGATTTTCCTGCGAAATAAGGTCTTGATATGGTCAACTTTGAACGTCAATTACTCGAAAACGGAAGAAGATATTTTAGTCATAATAATTTTATTTGCTTCCTAAAATTATACCCTATTACATATTTTGATAGCTGTCCTATTTTCTATATGTATGCAAGTCTGCAATAAAGGTACTCACCACTAATATCCCTCAGTTCCAAGGTCCACGGTTGATGAACAGTCTTCAACTGATGCAGTTTGTCAATGAACGCGTCTATTTTGTCCGCCGCCTCGGCGTGCTGTGATCGCCGAGCAGTCTGGTCCTGGGTGAGGCCGACGATGGCACGGGAGACTATGCCCTCCACTGTCGTCACTTCTGGGGGTCAATGGGGGAGCAGAATTCACAATCAATACTATGTCAAAGTCAAAAAATATGTTTATTCGAATAGACTTTTTACAAAGTACTTTCAAATCGTCAGAATGACATAATTATACAGTATTATACATGCTACCGCCAGGTTCGGAAGGTTGCTTTTACTGAGAAGAACCTGGCAAAAAACTCAGTATTTAATCTTTTAAAAAAAATAATTTTTCAGCTTTGAGTAATACAATATAAATCAACAATATATATAAGCCCATGGACACAGTTCCAGTGCACAAAAGTCGATATAAAAAATTTTAAAACTAAAAATAAGTACTAAGAATAATTGTGTAGCTTGAGATGACCAGCCCCCACTAGCAGCACCTGTTCACAAGTATGACGTGAATGCCAGCCATTGACCTCCTCAACCATCTTAGAGGGAAGTGGACAACCCGTCATCCAGACGCCGCCGCAAGCAAAGGCATTTTAGTGAGCATGAGAAGAAACATTAAGAAACATAAGCTCATGGACACAGTTCCAATGCACAAATGTCGATACTAAAAATCTAGTACATCTACTTATAACTAAATGCGTAGCTTGAGATGACCAGCCCCCACAAGCAGCACCTGTTCACAAGTATGACGTGAATGCCAGCCATTGACCTCCATATATATACAAGAATTGTTTATTGATGTTTGTTGTTACCCGCAACAGAAATATGTCTACAGTGAGTGATGGGACATACAGACACGCGGATATATGGCGGAGTCTTAGTAATAAGGTCCCATTTTACCCTTTGGCCATGGAACCCGAAAAATGTGTTCAAAAAGACAATATCATTGGGCGAAAGAAACTCCTGTGGAACATTTTTTTTAATGTTACCATATTAATGAATGGATAGGTTGGTTACCAACCTCCTTTCTGACTCTGGGCCGCCACTTCAAACTCCAGCTCCGGTATACAGATGCTGGTGTAATCACTCTTCACAACCTGACGGTTCAGGTCTGATGGACTCTCCACTCGCAGCTTCCATCTGAAAACATTATAGCTATAATCGCATCGGAGTAAAACGTAACAGCCGTGGTGGCCTTGATGTTTGAGCAGTCGCCTGCTACGCAAGCGACGCAAGTTCGAATCCCAGCGGGGCCTGTACCAATGAGTTTTTCTAAATAACTTATGTACAGTGATTTCACACCACGTGTTTTACGGTGAAGGAAAACATCGTGAGGAAACCTGCATATTTCTGAGAAGTAATTCAATGGCGTATGTAAAGTGTCTGAGACGGCGATGGACTCACCATCTGTCACGTTGACACTTAATCATCTTGTGTGAAAAGTGGGTGTTGTGATTACAACACCTCTTCCTACCCCTTCAGGGAATACAGGCGTGAGCATATATAGTAAAACTTAAGTGGCCTTGGGGCCAACTATGATCGTTTAAGCAGCGCATATTAGAAATTTCAGACTGGTTGACCGAGATGTGCTTGGTTTCTTTTCAATGACATCTACTCATATATTCAGCAATGGATAGCTACATCACCAGCGAGTAACATAAGACTATATTCTATCCCCATACTCCCACGGGAACGGGAACTATGCGGGTGACAAACAATGTCCGCTAGTAATATAGAAAATTATAGTGTTGTGGTATATGTTACAAACCGCTCAGGAGCGGCTAGAAATGTTGTGTTTGTTTTTAGAAAAACTCATTGATGCAGGCCCCACTGGGATTTGAACTTCGTTGCTTGCATAGCAGGCTACTGCTCTATCCCCAAGGCCACCATAGCTCCTTAATTTACTATTTAAAGAAGTATTGTTGAAAAAAGCCTATGTACCTGACCCCCAGCTCAGCATAGGCTCCACCAGGCTGTATCTCATTGTTCTCAAAGCCGCACTCATCGCACGAGAATGACATTATCACCACATTCTTGTAATGCGGTATCCTCGTCAACAGCAATCGAGTCATACCCTAGAACATATACAACAGAGTTGTCAATGACACAGAGGAAACTTTTGAATTTTTATCAAGATAATATATGCTCACTCCATGTCTCAAGGGGTAAGCAAAGATGCTGTAACAACAATACCCACATTTTACAGAAGATGATTAAGTGCCAACGTGACAGATGGTGAGTCCATCGCCGTCTCAGGCACTATACATACGTCTTTGAATTACGTCTGAGACATATGCAGGTTTCCTCACAATGTTTTCCTTCACCGTAAAGTACGAGATATAATTTTTTTAACAAGAAATTATAGAAATCTATTTTTTTTTTATTAAATGGCGACAAGTCTTCAAATATTTACATCTATACAGATAAATAAAATTTATTGTCTGTTTGTAAGTCAAAATAACAGCTTTTCAATAAATGCATATGAAAGTATATACACTGACTTTAAAAAAACTAATTTTCCTGTATGTTTGTTCCGGCTGATCTCCGAAATTACTGGACCAATTTTAACTTGACTTTCACTGGTAGATAGCTAATGCTACAAGGAGTAACTTAAGAGTACTTTTATTTAAAAACACACACAATAATAGTATAAATAGATTATAATTTAAATGGAAAGTGTCTATATCTGTTAGATTGTCACCACTAAACCTATCATTTTTTTTTTGTTGACGAGGGTGAAACCTTCAAAAGGTCCCCGACCGCCCTGGGAGAGGCAGATCGGGGTATGTGGGATTCTTACCGCACTAAAACCCCCCCCCGGTGGCCATCCTCAGTGCTCAGGGGGGACTCCGGGTACTCTGATAGAACGCACCGGTGTCCCCCCACACTTTGCCGGGGCACATCCCCGGGGCAGCTGTAAGGCCGCCCCTAGAGACCTCGCTTTGCAAGGCAGCGCGAGCCACATCGCGCTGCCACCTTCCCGGGCCCGCGTCGGTGGTCAAAGCTCCCACCCCGACCACCGCCAGCAGGCCCTCCGACCCCCTTTTAGTCGCCTCTTACGACAGGCAGGGGATACCATAGCCATATTCTTAGACCCTGGCTATTGGGTGGACTAAACCTATCTATCTTAATAAGACGACGAAATATATGACCCTGAATTTAGCGGACAGCAGACAAAATAAAATTTCAGATGGGGATATCTACAAGCGAAATTAAGTTTTTCAACTTTACCAAATTGGAAATTGTTTGTCGTTGATTTACCTACAAGTGATAATAAACGAAATTTTTTTTTATATATAAAATGATCGAAATATTCATAATTTGCACATACAAATAAATTGCCGCGTAGGGCAATAGGAACTTTTAGGTTATCAGAATATATATCCGCTAGAATGTTAAATGCGGACTTCTAGCAGCTCTAGCCCAGTTACGTAGTTAAAGAATTTGTTTAAACAAAATCCGGTATACATAAAACAAGAAAAAATATGGAATTTCATAAAAACATCGGTGTTTCTAGAAGGTTCGACGTGTTTACTTACATTCTTGTGGCAGTTCATGCACATAGACTCTATTTCGGTGACCTCTGGGTCTGAGTCTTCTCCTGTGAGGTCCCTGAATATAGGCTTCTGTTGAACATTACACATTTTAGTTAAAATTCACGAATTACTGAAACAACTGAAACACGAAAGCAAGCACCGTCACGTTGTTAATTGTTATCAATTTGTGTTGACACTGACTTGACAGACAATAAATGACGGCAAAAACTGACAATAAATAAATAAAAAAAAACAATGCTTTTTTTTTATTTTAGGTTCGTTTAAATGCACTAGGAACGTCATTCATACTGTCATTTTCGATTCTACTCAACTCTCTTGAAATCTGAACAAAGAGGGACTTTTACAGGCATTGATATAATAGTGTTGTGAGATCTTACTTAAGGGACCTTCTGTTCTAAGTAATCAGTGTGCGTGACGCCATGTGCATGTTTATTAAGCAATAACTAATACTTAAACTTATGCACACCTATCCACCTACAATAACATTAGGCTAAATTGATTATAACCTTTAAACTGAATCATTTCGAAGTTACGGGCCATTCAATTAACTTAAGGGCGCGGCCACGAAGTCAGCGGGCTGCAGGGGAAGTTAGCGAGCAGGTAGATCGCTCGCACGGCACCGGACCGCCGTGCCGCAGCGTAATTCCGAGTTGTGAGAAATTTCTCTGAAATATCTGGACAGCGTCGAAAATATCTATTTTGATCTTCTTAATAGTCGATTTATTATGGGGAAAATACGATGTGAATCTCTACTATAAGGACTAAGTGGATTTAGACGTGTCGCACATGCGCCGCTGAGTTCGTGATCGCCCGCAATTATATATATGTGAGCATTTAGAAAACATATTATAAATTCTAGTACTTAATTACGTAGTATATTTTGAAGTGTGCAATAAAGAATGATGTATATAATGAAAAATAAATGCTGATATGTTTAATATGTGGTTAAAATGTAACTGCAGTACTTAAGTAGATAATTAGGTTTTATTTATTTATTTACAAACCTTACATCTACCATTACAGACTTATAATCTAATGCGGTAATGTGACAATACAAACCATGATTGATACCATAACTAACAAATTTAAATTTATTTACATGAAATATAACATTATTAACGTAACATTTGAGTAACTTATTGCTAACAATGAAAAAGAAAAATATAATAAAAATAAAAATTATAAATAAAACACGGAATTTAAATTAGTGTCTGCGGGAATGGTGCCCAGTAAGCTGGCTGCGTTACCTCGCTGGATCGCTAAGCTAATCCTCTGACCGAGGGAAGAACCAGCTCGACCCTCACCAGACACGTCAACCAGGCGTTTTGAAAGATCCTTAAAAAGGACCTTCGCATTTGGCCCCCATGGCCCCAAAGTCTCAACCCCAAACGGCAGAAATATACAATTATGACTGATATCTGCATATTTCCACCGCTTGAGGTTTTCTGCACACACTGCCGCCGTGTGACAATTGTATGAATCTAATAATACCTATAACATAATATCAACTCTAAAATAAGGCAAGTTATACTACTCTAATCATGCAATAAACACGTAGTAAATGATATTTTTATTAATAACAAATTAAGTTTAAAATAACCTTTGCAATTTCACCTAAGTTGTTGGAAAATATGTCTATTTGGTCGTAGGTGTCGTTGACTAAGAGTGTCGCGCCAGTAGATTGGTCCTAGCGGCCGGCAACGCCAGGAGCTGTGGCCGGCGCCGTCTGCCAGTGTAGCGATCCGGGACACTGAGCCCCACATACGCCAGTACTCCCGGGTTGCTCTCCGAGCCACGTAGTAACTAATATTTACATGACCTAAAATTGGGTGAATTATGTGATTATTGTGACCTTAATAACAGCTATTTTGTACCATATTTCATGTGAATAATAATATTTCTATTATTTCTATATCTATTTCGCCGACTTCATGGCCGCGGTCTTAAAAAATACAGCAGCTGTTATTTGTGTCATCTTTAAGCTTATCCAAATAAAACAGTAACATTAGCAAAAGGTTACTGAGAACACGTTGAAATGTTTAATTTTGATGAAAATATGAATTGCTTTTGTGACAAAATAGCATCATAAAAAGTTAGTTAGGGACTAACATCTAAAATTATTGTAATCATTCGTGAATCACAATATGAATTGCACCTAAGTGACCATTTTGTCATTTCGATAATGAGTCATATTCGGATCACATTATGATTCTCCCAAAGTGGCCTTAAGGTATTTTTTAACTTGAACGATGATGTCACGGGCCTTGACAACATCGAACGAAATCATCTTACGTCATTTCGATATTTTTGCCGAGTGTGTCGTCCATTCGGCTACCCAATGAATTTATAAATACCTCTATGATATAAGCATTCGCGTTGAACACGAGTTCTTTGCAATTCGGTTGGTTTATAATGAAATATTTCCCAAACATTCCACCTCGATGAACAATGGTACAACCCGCTAAATTGAAATTTTGAGCGAAGAGACTATTTTATTATGAATTTGTACAAAATAGGTATATTTAAATACAATTCGTAAGATGACATTTTGATTGCTAAAGCATACATATGCTCACGCCTGTATTCCCCGAAGGGGTAGGCAGAGGTGTTGTAATCACAACACACACTTTTCACACAAGGTGATTAAGAGCCAACGTGACAGATGGTGAGTCCATCGCCGTCTCAGACACTTTACATACGTCATTGAATTACTTCTCAGAAATATGCAGGTTTCCTCACGATGTTTTCCTTCACCGTAAAGCACGTGGCGTGAAATCACTGTACATAAGTATTTTTAGAAAATCTCATTGGTACAGGCCCGTAGACCACCCACCCAATAGCCAGGGTCTAAGAATATAGCTATGGTATTGCCCTTGCCTGTCGTAAGAGGCGACTAAAAGGGGGCCGGAGGGCCTGCTGGCGGTGGTCAGGGTGAGAGCTACGGGCCCCAGGAGGTGCCTTGCACAGCGAGCTCTCCAGGGGCGGACATACAGCTGCCCCGGGCATGTGCCCCGGCAAAGCGTGGGGGGACACCGGTGCGATATCAAAGTACCCGGAGTCCCCCCTGAGCACTGAGGATGGCTACCGGGGGGGTTTTAGTGCGGTAAGAATTCCCACATACCCCGATCTGCCTCTCCCAGGGCGGTCGGGGTCCTTTTGAAGGTTTCCCCCTCGTCAACAAAAAAGAAAAGGCCTGTAGACCACAGCTGTTAAAAAAAATTCTAATCATAAAAAAAAACCTTAAATTTGTTGACAAATAATGAAAAGCGCTTTCACTTCAAATACTAACATAGTCAGTCAGTTTAAACTTATTTTATCTACTCTATGAGTTGTCTATCTTTTAGTTACGAGACGCCAGCATTGCCCGCGCATTCCGATATTAGTTAGTAGTCTGAACATTGTGTAGATAACTTGTGTATTTTGGATAACTGATAAACGAACTGTACAGCGATACTTTCAAACACAAGGAACTTATTTATTAAGTCTTCCAATCTTCAATATATGTGAGTATTATTTACATATCAGTGTTCATAGTTCACGGTCATCTCAAGCTACACAATTATTTTTAGTTTTAAATTTTTTTATATCGACTTTTGTGCACTGGAACTGTGTCCATGGGCTTATATACATTGTTTATGATTTATATTGTATTACTCAAAGCTGTAAAATTATTATTTTAAAAGAGTAATTACTGAGTTTCTTGCCAGGTTCTTCTCAGTAACAGCAACCTTCCGAACCTGGCGGTATCATGTATAATACTGTATAATTATGGCATTCTGACGATTTGAAAGTACTTTGTAAAAAGTCTAATCGAATAAAGATATTTTTGAATTTGAGAACATTTTCTAGACGAGTGAACAGCTACAAAGCGCGAAGCCTAGAGGTCGTGGGTTCATTATGTTGAACACGAATGTAGGTACCCATAGTTTTGATGTTGTTAAACATTCCAAATATATATTTAGGAATTTCTAGATACTAAACAGACTAGAAAAACTTATTAAGACCTACATAATCTAGGTACTTCCATAGATCTTTTCTCGATACGAGTTTTAAGGTAAAGGAAAATAATAAAGAGAGCCGTGGTGGCCTCGGGGTTTGAGCAGTCGCCTGCTACGCAAGCGACGCAAGTTCGAATCCCAGCGGGGCCTGTACCAATGAGTTTTTCTAAAAAAACTTATGTACAGTGATTTCACACCACGTGCTTTACGGTGAAGGAAAACATCGTGAGGAAACCTGCATATTTCTGAGAAGTAATTCAATGACGTATGTATAGTGCCTGAGACGGCGATAGACTCACCATCTGTCACGTTGGCACTTAATCAAATTCGGTGAAAAGTGTGTGTTGTGATTACAACACTTCTGCCTACCCCTTCGGGGAATACAGGCGTGAGCATATGTATGTATAAAAATAATACCTCACGTAGACTTATTTTAAAAGTTGATACACCTCTAGCTACCCCTTAGGAGACCCAAGATCCGATGAAACTATAAGTAGGTAAGTAAGTATACGGTATCCTAGTTACATCATTCAGCAAATATGGCTTATATGTTGAATGTCAACATTTAAAAAAGATATCATGACATCATTACATTGAGTTCCGTAAACTAGCAGTTAGAAATTACATACCTACGAGTTCGTCTGTGTAGAATGTAGCCTATGCTTCCCAACTATCTCTCTATCCCTATATCTAGACAACATACATATATGCTCACGCCTGTATTCCCCGAAGTGGTACCTAATAACTACATATAGCACTCCCACACGTCTGTTGTGTTTAAGTCACATAGAAGCGAGCCTATTGCCGTCAACTCTTTATCTAGACTTCATACATTTGCCGTGGTGGCCTTGAGGTTTGAGCAGTCACCTGCTACGCAAACGACGCAAGTTTGAATCCCAGCGGGGCCTGTACCAATGAGTTTTTCTAAAAAGCTTATGTACAGTGATTTCACACCACGTGCTTTACGGTGAAGGAAAACATCGAGAGGAAACCTGCATATTTCTGAGAAGTAATTCAATGACGTATGTATAGTGTCTGAGACGGCGATGGACTCACCATCTGTCACGTTGGCACTTAATCATCTTCGGTGAACAGTGGGTGTTGTGATTACAACACCTCTGCCTAGACAACTCTTCATGCAGCTCCGGAGCATCTGATTTTCCATGTAAGACCTTGCACATGGTTTTAACTTGGTCAAAGTTCCTCTTAACCTCAAGGCAATTATAACCCAAAGAGCCTAGAAGACACCTAGTAGGATACATAAATAGAATTAATAGATTTTGCATATTACGGATCACAGGGAAGACTATTTAAATACGATTGAGTCCCTGCGGATAATGTTGCCAAAAAAGTTTTGTTTATGAATGTGGATGGTTACAAGGGGAAAGGAAGACCTAAGAAACGATGGATGGATTGTGTGAAAGATGATATGGCTAAAATAGGAGTGAATACATATATGACGGCTGATAGAGAGAAATGGAAGAGAAGAACACATTGCGCCGACCACAAATAACATGGGATAAGGGCAGGAGGATTATGATGATATGGCTAAGGGAGTGAATACAGATATGACGGCTGATAGAGAGAAATGGAAGAGAAGAACACATTACGCCGACCACAAATAACATGGGATAAGGGCAGGAGGATGATGATGAGTCCCTGCGGCCCAGTGTCTTGGAACGCTACCTGCTACGCAACCACGCAAGTTATAATCCTAACGATTTCTGTAATCTTCTGTGCAAAATAGTTGCAGTAATTATTCCTACCTGCCCATTTTTCCGAGTTCCCTTCAGGAAAGCGTGAGCATATGCGTTTATTTACGGTTCACCACACAAACAGATTTCACGCGAAATCATTTGTTAGCCAAATTGTCCACACTTTTATGTCATATTATCTTAGTATATATAAATCTCGTGTCACAATGTTTGTCCTCAATGGACTCCTAAACAACTTAACCGATTATAATAAAATTCGCACACCATGTGCAGTTCGATCCAACTTGAGAGATAGGATAGTTTAAATCTCAAATTATAGTCGCAATTTTTATAATTATATTAATAATAAATAAGTAACTAAAAACTAATTACAAGTAGAAAACTTGGCCCAAATCGGTGTCTCTCGGGATCGTGCCAAGAAGGCTGGCAGCATTGCCACGTTGAATAGCAATGCTGAATGCTCGTCTGGTAGAAGCTTCTCGTGACAAGCGGGCTGGGGCTTTTCTCGCTCAGAGAATCAGCATTGCTATTCAACGTGGCAATGCTGCCAGCCTTCTTGGCACGATCCCGAGAGACACCGATTTGGGCCAAGTTTTCTACTTGTAATTAGTTTTTAGTTACTTATTTATTATTAATTTATCTGTATAGATATATAGGTAAATGTGTATGGTACCTAAATCTTCACTCCTTCTCCATACAAAGCCCTTCTAAGTCATCCTAATGAGCCTTCATCCTCGATGCTGATGGAGCTCACGAAATGACCATCGAACCCCATCAGAGCCATGAAGGAACGCGTGCAAAGCCGTTGGCTGAAGCTAGTTGTCAATAAATGAATAGAGCAGACTTCACATGTACGGAAATAACTTAAATAATAGATGTATATAATATGTAAATGTGTTCCTCACCTTGAAATAAATTCGTAAGTGTGTATTTTGTCGGAGTATTGCACCGCGAAGGTCATCGCGTCACGTTCCGAAATATATAGCACGGGTTATAAACATTGTCATACTATCTATATTCACTTGGAATAATTACTTTGGGCTAACGTTCACTTCAACCGGCGATTTTTCTTAGCGTGATAATAATTATGAATCTTATCTTATACCCTTAAACGTGGTGAGTCTATCGCCGTCTCAGGCAGTATGCATTCATTGAATAACTTCTCAGAAATATGCAGGTTTTCTCACGATGTTTTCCTTCACCGTAAAGCACGTGGTGTGAAATCACTGTACATAAGTTTTTTAGAAAAACTCATTGGTACAGGCCCCGATGGGATTGGAACTTGCATCGCTTGGGTAACAGGCGACTGCTCAAACCCCGAGGCCACCACGGTATTTACATTTATTATATAAGTTGTTCTTTATATTCCAGAACAATGGGTAAAGATGACAAAGAGGAATCAGGGTTCGGGTTCAAGGACAAGGCAAAGGCAGAGGAGACACTGCGGTTGTTGGAGGAACACGAGCCCAACTACCGGCGATTGACGGTGCGAGGGCTGCTCGGACGGGCCAAGAGGGTGCTTACTAGTGAGTGATACTATAACAATGATTATTGATGGGCTCGTGAGGATTCTGGAGCTCGTGGCACAGTTGCTATTGCGAATATCATTCGATCAGCGAAGTTAAGCAATCCTAACCGTAGCCAATAGTTAGATGCTGAGCTCCGTGCCTCGGAGAGCACGTTAAGCCGTTGGTCCCGGTTGACAATTTAACATCTTTGGCAATCGTTACAGGTCAATCGGAGGCCTAAAATAGTCTGACAACTGGTTTAACCCAGATCACAGATTTTCCTTGTAAAAGGGGTTGCGAAGGTAATTTTCCTTGTAAAAGAATTTGCAGTTTAGATTATCATCATTTATCTAATATTTCATTATATTTATTTCATCATTACATTGTTGTTTATTAATAAATAATTTTATACATATTAGGTACTTGTTGATAAATATATTAATAGCTGTAGTAGTGCCTCTCACGTTGCTGTGCCCTAACAGGGTTTATGTTAGATTTACTTGGGATACTATTATAATTAACATTAGTATGTATCGTACATGTAACTAACATGCAATAAATAAATAAATAAATCATCATAGGCCACTTTATCTTGGCGCGCCTTTCTACACTAATATTATAAAGAGGAAAACTTTGTTTGTTTGGTTGTAATGAATAGGCTCAAAAACTACAGGACTGATTTAAACAATTCTTTTACCATTGGATAGCTACATCATCAGCGAGTAACATAGGCTTTATTTTATCCCCGTACTCCCACGGGAACGGGAACTACGCGGCTGAAACCGCGTTAGGTCCTCTAGTATTCTATACATTAGAAAATCTCTAACATGCAAAATTTGTATTCACCAGTCTGTTTGTGTCTACTGCACCCAATGAATATCTCTATATATCTATACTCCTATATCTAGCTCCCGTTATGCCTGAATACCTCTGAAAGTCAACTCATAACTGTTCTGTTAACTTTGAATGACAAATTAATTGCGGATTAATAATTCCATTCTAGTGACAAAAGCAGAAGATAAAATAAAGAACATAAAAGAAGCAATGGAGGTGTTTGAGAACTGGCTCGCAGACCTGGAGAAGAACAAGGAGCAGAAGGGAGATAAGAAGGAGAAAAGAGAGACGAAGAGAGAGGAGAAGAAGAGGAAATCTAGTAGTGAAAAGGTAATGGCTACACTATCATAAAGAGGAGATATTTATATGTAAGTATGTTTGAAACGAATCGATTCAATCGGACAGGATCGATTATAAAAACACTTTCACCATTTGAATTAAGCATTAAAGTCAAAGTCAAATTCAAAAATATCTTTACAAAGTACTTTCAAATTGTCAGAATGACATAATTATACAGTATTATACATGATACCGCCAGGTTCGGAAGGTTGATTTTACTGAGAAGAACCTGGCAAGAAACTCAGTAATAAATAATTTAAGGAACGTAAGCTCATGGACAAGTTCCAAAGTACAAATGTCGATAAAAATTAACATAACTAAAAATCTAGTACATCTACTTATAACTAAATGCGTAGCTTGAGATGACCATTCTCTGATAAATATAGGTTATATTTAACCCCGCAGTCCCACGGGAACGAGTACTACGTGGATGAAACCACGTGGCTTCCGCGACCTTAAGCCTAGAGCCTGAAGCAATTAGCATTCACATGAAATTTTAATTCAAAGTCTATCTTTTGCTATGAGGCTATGAATTACTTTGATGTGTTTACACCCAACGTCATTAAATTACAGTGCTTTCTGGACGTGAACGTTATAGACGGACAAACGCTTCACATTGAAAATTAAAATGATTTATATATTCAGTTCATTCCCTGGTAAGACTTGAACGGTGAAGTAATGACTCCGGTTTGGAAAAAAGCCATCAATATCTTCAACATACTCAGCATATAAATAAATCATTCTCATATACGTTAGCACAATGATTCCATTATCAAATATGCAATGCCGGAGTAAACTCGTATTGGTCACGCTTATTCATTGGCTGCGGTAGCCACTTACCATCAGCCAGACTGCATGCTTGTTGGCCACCTGTGTCGTTTAAAAAAAACATTTAAACGAATGATTCTTCAGGACTCATCAGCCTCAGATGAAGAGATGGAAGAAGCTCCCAAGAAGGCAGAACTGCCACCAGATACAGTGCCAGGGCTGGGTTTCAAGGACAAGACTGCTGCTGACGGCACCCTGCAGGAGCTGGACGGAAGAGATCCTGAGTACCAGAAATTGGCTGTCAAGGGACTTATAGGGCGAGCCAAGCGGGTGTTGACATGTAAGCAAATCCCTTGATAATCGATATTTCTCGTGAAAGGGGTTACGAAGGTCAGTCTGCAGTCGCTTCGTAAAATGTGCCGACTGCCAACCCCAACAATACATGGTACAATACATTGCCAAAAAGAGTCTCCGAATAGGTATGCAGAGGCACACCGCCCACTTTTCACTGAAGATTATGTGCTATCATCATTCAGTGCCGTGTCAGGCAGTTCTTGAAATTCTCAGACATAATATGCAGGTTTTCATGATGTTTTCCTTCACCGTAAATCTCGTGCATTACACAACATTTCTGAACCTTCAATATTCTCTCAGGCACTCGGGACGAGACCAAGGTGTCCAATATAAAAGAAGCAGTCGCAATTTTCGAGAAGTTCCTGGATGACTTCGACACCCTTCATCTGAGCAAGCTACAGAACCCTTACATCTCCCTGGGCATTGTCAGGACAGCCGCGGATAAGGCTGGGGACAGTGCCACTGAACAACAGGTGAGTGAGCAATATTGAGTGTTGTTAGAGCAAAGTGAGCTGATATTGAGCTGACTTCACGCTATCTTATATCTTTAAATTTTATAGTGCCTGAAAACATGGTCAAAACGATGTTTTGAAAAATGAAACCTAGCTAGATCTATTTTTTCCCCTGAAACCCCCTACTCGCAAAAGGAATGAAAATCGTTGGAGCCGTTTCCGAGATTCCGATTCTATATATTGTCGGTGTTCCCCAGACATGAAACCCGCCTCAACAGAAGATCTTGAATATGCTGGGGATAAGAATGGTCATCATCTCTCACCTCTCCCCACTCAAGGAAAAGGGGTTATTTCAACAATCCACAATATACATCATATACATATGCTCACGCCTGTATTCCCCGAAGGGGGTAGGCAGAGGTGTTGTTATCACAACACACACTTTTCACCGAATTTGATTTAGTGCCAACGTGACAGATGGTGAGTCTATCGCCGTCTCGGGCACTATACATACGTCTTTGAATTACTTCTCAGAAATATGCAGGTTTCCTCACGATGTTTTCCTTCACCGTAAAGCACGTGGTGTGAAATCACTGTACATAAGTTTTTTTAGAAAAACTCATTGGTACAGGCCCCGCTGGGATTCGAACTTGCGTCGCTTGCGTAGCAGGCGACTGCTCAAACCCCGAGGCCACCACGGCTCTTATACATCTTATCTTACAATATACATCTTATCTTTTTTTGTGGCATTATTGGGCCTGGTTGCCCGGAAGCACTTCGACCCTTGGGATCTTTTGTGCCGCCCTTGCCCTTATGCTCTACGTACCTGACTCCTAAAATACTCCCTGAACAAGCCGGCAGATCTTGCCCATGGTGAAGAGCTTGTAGTCCAGGTTTCGGATACGCCTTACCCAGTAGGTCCATTCGCCATCTGGCCAGTGCGTCGCAATTGCATATTAGGTGACTCATGGTTTCAGCTTCTGATTGACAGTACCTACACACCACATCGTTAGATAAGTTCATCTTATGAAGATGTTTTTTTGTCCCATAATGACCTGTTCTCCTGTGAGTTCCCTAAGCTAACATCTATTCAACTGTAATAGCTTTCTGCTTTGGCTCTCACAATGTCTTAGTCCATCTTAATCCACAATAACTGCATGCTCGCATTTCATCTCTGTTCGCAGAAAGCATTCATCGCAGCGTACAGCTCAGTGCGAGGCGAGTACAAACGCCTGCGGACAGTGCCGGAGAAGGAAGGGGGGAAAACTTGGGACATTGTCAGAAATGCTGTCTTGAAGGATTTGAAAGAAAAGGTAAGAGAATATTAATAATCAGTTCACGGTGCCGTGGAGATTGGGCCGGCCGCTGGTGTGGGATGCCACGTGTGTCGATACGTTGGCTCCGTCCCATCTCCCCGGAACTGCTGTGGCGGCCGGTGCATAGGAAATATGCTTGCTACGGTCAAGGATATTTTCTGCATTTGCGGTTGAAGCTCTGGGGCCTTGGGGTCCGGATGCTCATCACCTTTTCAAAGAGGTTGTGCGTCGTCTGGTATAAGCTTCTCGTGACAAGCGGGCTGTGGTTACCTCGCTCATAGAATCATCATTGCTATTCAACGTGGCAATGCTGCCAGCCTTCTTGGCACGATCCCGACACCGATTTGGGACAAGTTTTCTACTTGTAATTAGTTTTTAGTACTGTTCCTTGTAAAATTATTTTTAATATCATTCATTTGTCCATCTGTATCTATATGTTATAATCAACCGCAACAGACAAGCAAAGCAACACTTAACTTAAAGCGTTGCTTTGCTTGTAAGAGCGTTAGGTAAAGTCACCAGTGATGGACAGTATAAGCGAATTTTTTCATATTTGCTCTGTAATTTCTTTATTTTTTGACATACATTCTTAGCTTCATTCGTTACTTGTGCTTAAAAAATGTAAGCATGAAGTTAGTCTACGCGGGTGAAACCGTGGGGCAGAGCATAGCTAGTCGTCAATATGGCGACAGATAATTAATAATAATAAATTGTTAACATTGATTTGAATAATTTTGATGTATACCTACTTAATAAATATCTACTTATGATTTTCTTCCAGTATGCTGATGCGAAACTATTCAAAGAAAATGATGAACCTACCTCAGAACATTTAGAAATGCTACTTTGGGCTTATTCTCCGGAGGCAGCTAAAGTTAAAAAAGTTATACCGGAAACAAAAGAGGAGAAACCGGGAAACGATAGAAAGAGACGGAGCAGTGCTAAAGACGACGACTCCCCAAGCAAAAAGAAGAAGGAATGATCGTGCTTCAGATACATTGTGATTGTTGTTAAGCATTTAATTATATTTTAATTGAGAATTCAATGGCTTTTAATTCTTTATACTTCTGCTTATTATGTACTTGCATCATTTCAAATAGATTAACAATATTTAATGTGAGTTTACTCTTTGAAAAAAAAAAAAATTTTACCTTAAAAATATTTATTTATTTGAATATACATTTTGAACGGCCAGTAACTAATTACAAAAAAAACCACCAATGTTTTATGTTATACAATCAAATCAAGTGAAAGCATTGCAATATATTATTGCTATTGTTATAAATCCTTTCTTTACGAAATTATGCTGAGAATAAGTAATTTCCTCCTTCAAGAGCTGGAGCGCGATCCGAGATCGATTTGACAGTAAGTTGTAAACAGATAGTACATTGAACTCATTGTGTAAAATCTTAATAATCTTACTTATTGTGTAAATAATGAATGAAATGTGTCTTGAACAGTGCCCTATTTGTATTTGCCGTCAGTTTTAAGTAAGATAAGTGGCTTTGGTGCGGTGGTTTCGTTGTAAATACAGTGTAATCTTTAGATTATTTAGAGGGCGTGTTTCAATAATGAAAGGGCTATTTTTGTCCATTTCTTAGACAATAAGCAATAAAAACTGACTTGTTAGTGTTATTTAAAGGACAAAGCGACTCCTGTGAGTCATTTCGTACGGATACAAGTGCGTTTACACAAAGATAAATATACGTTTCAGAAGTAAGTAATTTCGTTCATATTATTTGAAGTTTCATTTCTTTCAGTAAATTAAATAAAATATGCGTCAAAAAGTGTGGCTTCGATGTAAAATATAAAAATCATTTATAGGGGAAAGAACTTTATAACCGAAACATAATTTTTTTTTAAATCGAAATAATTTTTTTTTAGTACAATTTACCCACAATGTTAACCTATACTTCATTTAAATGGATAGGAAGGATATGGATTTATATGGATAGAATCGAATCAATTCAGCGAAGATTTTTAAAGTATCTCGAATATAAAACTAAAGTTTATGATGATAATTATTTTTCCCGCTGTAAACGACATCATCTACTACCTCTTGCCCAGCGTAGGTTTACAGCTGATATCACATTATTGATTGATATTATTAATGGTGATGTGGATTCTCCTGATCTGCTATCTAAATAAATTTCCGCATCCCTAGCAGGCCGCAACGTCGTGTTTTGAGTCTAGTTCCAGCCTCGTCCAGCACAGGTTATCGTGCCAATTCATACTTTCTACGCCCCAGTAAGATAGCTAATAAGTTTATAGACGATCATAATTTAGATATTTTCAATACAAAGAAACAACAAATTCGTTGCCTCACAGCAAATACTTTCTTCGACTCTTCAAACCAATCTCATTAATTAATTGTTAAATGCTAATTTAGTTCTGATCCTGTAATTTTGATATAGTTTATATTAGTTTGATGCTTCTTCTAAAGTTCAAAAAATTGTACAATCGACCGTATCTTTATGTTCTATCTGCGAAAACTGAAGGCTTGTAAGTTTTAAATCATGTACCATTTACTTTTTTGTATAAAAGCTGTTTGTTTTCCAAATAAATAAATAAATAAATAAATTTAAAGTTAAAATGTTGAAAATTTTACTTTTGGTTTTAGTATTCTTGTTACTTTATTTATTCATAAATCAGCACGACATATATTAAAAAAATATATCAATTACATAAAAATAAACACAATTCCGAAAATTTTAAGAGAACAAAAGTCCTCCTATTTTCTTTTTCACTATGCATGAGAAACTTCATACAATAATACATACATATGCTCACGCCTGTATTCCCCGAAGGGGTAGGCAGAGGTGTTGTAATCACAATGCACACTTTTCACACAAGATGAATAAGTGCCAACGTGACAGATGGTGAGTCCATCGCCGTCACAGACACTATACATACGTCATTGAATTACTTCTCAGACATATGCAGGTTTCCTCACGATGTTTTCCTTCACCGTAAAGCACGTGGTGTGAAATCACTGTACATATGTTTTTTAGAAAAACTCATTGGTACAGGCCCCGCTGGGATTCGAACTTGCGTCGCTTGCGTAGCAGGCGACTGCTCAAACCTCAAGGCCACCACGCCAGGCCACCACCATATACTCTATACTACACTAATAATTATATACTCCATATCATAGCTTACACTCGGAAATATATATTTATATATACACTAGAATGTCTCGTTTATTATGTACATAATATTGTTCCAGAGGATGTAATACAGCTAGCAACACCATGCAGACACAGAGACGAAGCCTCGAGGCGGGCAGTGAGGCCAGCTACTGTGAGTACCAGAATAACAACACATCTATACAGATAAATAACATTGAAGTGTTTGTCATTCCAGAACCATTGTTTTTAATTATATGCTTATGCAAAGTCCAAGTCAAAAATATCTTTATTCAATTAGACTTTTTACAAAGTACTTTCAAATCGTCCAAAAAGGCATAATTATACAGTATTATACATGATACCGCCAGGTTCGGAAGGTTGCTTTTACTGAGAAGAACCTGGCAAGGAACTCAGTAATTACTCTTTTAAAAAATATTATACAATTTAAAGAATACAAAATAAATAATTTAAGAAACGTAAGCTCATGTACAATGTTCCAATGCACAAATGTCGATAAAAATTAACATAACTAAAAATCTAGTACATCTACTTATAACTAAATGCGTAGCTTGAGATGACCAGCCTCCACAAGCATGTCATTTATATATGTCTGTCTGTCTGTACGGGTTTAAAAAAAAAGTTAAGGCGAAATAAAGCCGCCGACTATGAAATTAAGTCTGTGTGGGTGAAATAATTTTGTGGTAAGAGAATTTTTCAAAATCGTAGTTGGCAACACTGCGCTCGCTACACGTCCTTCGCTACACCGCCAAAATGGCACGAAGCAAAAAGACTTGACTTCTATATAGTCAGAGGTGCAACCTCATGCAGCCGCTCGTCGCTCGTTTCCAGCGACAATCACTCGCTCGTCACTCGTTTGGTGATGGTGGCATTTTTCGTGATTAAAATATGGGCCAAAAGTTCAAGTAGAGAGAAATGAGTGTACCCGATCCAGAAAAGATAACGGATGATGGAATGTCTTCACCATATGTGGTAGTTGGTGACGGGGCATTCCAATTAACAGACACTTATAATCTCGATACTTCCCAGCGATAAAGCTTAACATTTTCAGCTTTGTCGCTACGGATCACGTGACCACATTGGTCGCTGGAAACGAGCGTCGGGCTGCATGAGAGCGCTATCACATCTCAGTTATTTAATTCAACAAGAATTAAATGTAATGACATAATTTACAGCCGGTTCACGACCTTGCCTCAGAGTCGTCGACGAGACGCTTATGGCTACTGTCTTGGTAGCAGTAATTACTCGTATGTTATTGTCTCTTTCTATTGCATATCATCTGTACAGGTGAGAGAGAGACGTGGGATGACTGGGGCAGTCGCTCGTCGCTCAGTCAAGTTGAAGAGGTGAGTTTTTTGACACATACATATTTACTTTAGAGAGCCATGGTGGCCTCTGGGTTAGAGCAGTCGAGCAGGTCGAATCCCAGCGGGGCCTGTACCAATGAGTTTTTCTAAAAAACTTATGTACAGTGATTTCACACCACGTGCTTTACGGTGAAGGAAAACATCGTGAGGAAACCTGCATATGTCTGAGAAGTAATTCAATGACGTATGTATAGTGTCTGAGACGGCGATGGACTCACCATCTGTCACGTTGGCACATAATCATCTTGTGTGAAAAGTGGGTGTTGTGATTACAACACCTCTGCCTACCCCTTCGGGGAATACAGGCGTGAGCATATGTATGTATGTACATATTTTCTGGGGCAGTTTA
Source organism: Watsonalla binaria (assembly GCA_929442735.1). Lineage (NCBI taxonomy): Eukaryota > Metazoa > Arthropoda > Insecta > Lepidoptera > Drepanidae > Watsonalla > Watsonalla binaria. The sequence continues at coordinate 183,505 of OV838948.1, read as the reverse complement.
AATGTAATTTCACGAGAACTTGATAGTAGAATAGCTCTTGGAACAGAAATAGGGAACGTACAGGTCCCGCCACGAAAAATATGCTCACGCCATCCCAGAAGGGTTCCCGAAGGGGTGAAATATGGGTGTTGTAACAACAACACCCATATTTCACCGATTATTAGTGCTAACGTGACAGAGGGTGAGTCCATCGCCGTCTCAGCCACTATACATACGTGTTTGAATTACTTCTCAGACATATTCAGGTGTCCTAACGATGTTTTCCTTCACCGTAAAGCACAAACGGTGAAAAATTACTGCACTTGAGTTTTTAGAAAAACTCACTGGTGCAGACCGCTGAGTTTGGAACTTGCGTCGCTTGTCTAGCAGGGGGCTGTTCAAACTACACGGCCACCACGGCCAATAGACAGAGTCAGACTTATAAAATGACTACTGTGCATTCAAAGGCACTCGATCTTAACTCGTGACGCCTCCTTAAATATATCTACGTAATTCCCGTTCCTGTGGGAGTACGGGGATAAAATATATCCTATGGTACTTGCTGATGATGTAGCTTTCCAATGGTGAAAGAATTTTTGAAATATGCACAGTAGTTTTTGAGTTTATTCATTACAAACATACACATAAAAATACAAATCTTTCCTCTTTATTACAATAGTGTAAATTTATACAGATAAATAAAATTTCAGTGTCTGTAATGCATATGCTCACGCCTGTATTCCCCGAAGGGGTAGGCAGAGGTGTTGTTATCACAACACCTACTTTTCACCGAATTTGATTAAGTGCCAACGTGACAGATGGTGAGTCCATCGCCGTCTCAGACACTTTACATACGTCTTTGAATTACTTCTCAGAAATATGCAGGTTTCCTCACGATGTTTTCCTTCACCGTAAAGCACGTGGTGTGAAATCACTGTACATAGGTTTTTTAGAAAAACTCATTGGTACAGGCCCCGCTGGGATTCGAACTTGCGTCGCTTGCGTAGCAGGCGACTGCTAAAACCCCGAGGCCACCACGGCTCTGTAATTATAAAATTACACCTTTTCACTAAATCCAATATACACGGTACTGACATGGAAAAACCAATTTCTAAAAAAATTCTCCGTCTGTCTGTTTGATCCAGCTAATCTCCGAAACGGCTGGACTGATTTTAACGGGAATTTGACTGACAGGTAGCTGATGTTACGAGGAGTAACCTAGGCTAAATTTATTTCAAAAAATAATTTGGGTTCCGCGGGAATGAATCCTTAGGGCACAGCTAATATATTCAGGAGCTGTAGCTACATAAAAATTTCTACGCAGCCGATGTCGGCGGTCAAAAGTAGGTATGTAAATCACAATTCATATAACACGGAAGGCGCCATAATGCCCTTTGAATCAAAATGTGTTAATAACGGCTACGACTACTTCCGCGAGTATTTAGGTCGCGTCTGAATTAAAAAAGTCTTCGGTGCAACATATCACGTGACCACATTTGTTGCTTGAAACGAGCGTCGAGCGGCTTACATCAGGTTGCACCTTTATACTGACGAAGGAAATCTATCTATACACACCCACATACTTCATACATACATATCTTATCTTATATCTTTAAACGAGCAATTTTTGTATATAATCAGAATCTCGGAAACGACTTTCATGAAATTTTGCATGTAGCGGGTTTCAGGGGCAAAAAATAGATCTAGCTAGGATTCATTTATGGAAAACATCGTATTAACCATGTTTTCAGGCAATGAAAAACTCATACAATATCATTACAATACAACAGTAAATTTGTCCGACATCTGTCAAGTTATGGTAGCTCAGACGTGAGGCTTCCATGTTACGGGGCGATAACGGAACTAGAGTACCACGGGACGAGACTGACGGTCACCGGATTTTTTTCCCTTTTTTTTGTGTTAAGAAGAAACCGATTGCAGTTCGGTCAACCAGATACTATTCATATAATTCCCCGAAGGGGTAGGCAGAGGTGTTGTAATAACAACACCCACTTTTTACACAAGATGATTAAGTGCCAAAGTGACAGATGGTGTAGTCTATCGCCGTCTCAGGCACTATACATACTATGTATGATACGATGTTTTCCTTCACAGTAAAGCATATGAAATCGCCTATATCTATATACATAACATTAAAAGTCCTGACTGACTGTCTATGTATGCTATATCTATCCCCATTCCCCATCCCAGTTCCTTAATGTACCTTTTTCCATGCGTACATTCCATCCAGCTATTCTAGCCCACAGATTTCGCTTTCAACCAGTATACCTGTCCTCTTCTAACGCGTATCACAGAGGAGGACAGACACATATGTCAAGTTGGACGAGTTCGTGACAGATAGTGGGCTGGCTGCAGAGTGACATTTTCAAGAAGGTTGCCATATAAAGCTGACTTGCGCGCAAAGTGAGGGTGGCGAAATATGAATTTGTGATACATTCATATAATATTTTGAAACTTGCTATGAACCTTAAAATCTCTTACTTTATATAATTGATATTTGAAACAATATGTATTTGGTTTGCTCTCAAATTTCCGGCCGCTCTAAACATGCTCGTAGGCTGTGGAATGAACTTGTATTCCTACGAATAGAACAACACTGGTTTCTTCAAGAACTGTAAAGATATTGTTATGACGTCAGCAACGCGACTGCGGTAACCGCTTACCATCAGGTTGGTATGCTTCATTGCCTCTTAAAATATGATGAGATATTAATATATTTGTAAGATTCATCGGTAAATTCGAAGGTATTACATTTTTTAGTGACTTAAAAACTCCCATAGCGCGACAATGCATTGCAAATACAAAAGAGATGTTTGTAGATCGTAGATGGCCTATTTAACAAAATACATTAATTATTTCACAACATCCGCATTGGGTAACTTTTCGCCCGCATCGGGCAACACGCCAGCCAAAAATACGCCATTCCGCGTTTCGCGTCATACAGCGCTGTCTTGCGCTAATACGTCATCAAAATAACAACAATACAGCCGGAATAACGTCAAAATATATATAAAATCGACAGTATTTTCACGCGATTTATGTAAATAAGTGATATACAGACAGTCGTGGAGGTTTTAAAGTGTATATTAGTGGCTAAGGCAGTGATTTCGCAAGTCGAGACTAATATTTTCGTGTTTCGTAGAACGGTAATATATTAGTGACCCACTTTGGTTAGTGTAGTGCAGTGTGACGTCATACAGTGATGTCTTTGCGCAATTATCTTTATTGATTCTGTGTTTGAATTTAGGTTCCAAATTTGAAATTAGGTTTTGGATTTCAAGGTCGTGTGATTTTTTTTTTAAGAACATGTACTTGTGTGTTAGTGTGATATAATTTTTTTTTAATTACCTGATAACGATAAATGGCGAATAAAATGTATATAATTATAATCCGAGCTGCTATGGGACAAACAGACAGTAACATTCGCAATTAAGTTTATTTTATATACATTAAGTATTCTAATCACTTCTCAAATTCTTAGGTGAAATATTGCACAGAGATTTACTTAAAATAAAAATAATACCTTCAGTTTAGGCACTTATGAACATCTGAGAATTGACCACCGGTTCGGAAACTAGCCTTCTGAGAAGACCTAGCAAGAAACTCAGCTGGGATCTACACTCATATTATAAAGAATAGTATATTTGATGAAATCTAACTCTATTGTGCCAATTTCAAAAATTATTTCACCATTTTATAGCTATACTAGCTGTGCCCGGCAAACGTTGTATTGTCATATATTTTTTTGGGATGGACCACCCCTAACATTTAGGGGGATGAAAAATAGATGTTGGCTGATTCTCATAGATACCGGATAAGCACAAAAAATTTCATCAAAATCGGTCAAGCCGTTTCGGAGGAGTATGGCAACGAAAACTGTGACACAAGAATTTTATATATTAGATCATCAGCGAGTAACATAGGCTTTATTTTATCCCCGTACTCCCATGGGAACTATGCGGGTGAAACCGTGTGACGTCCGCTACTCTTATTATATTTTATGACATTATTAATAATAGTTACTTTAGATAAAACTCATATGAAATATTGAGAATACTACATACATACATATGCTCACGCCTGTATTCCCCGAAGGGGTAGGCAGAGGTGTTGTTATCACAACACACACTTTTTACTGACGTTATTAAGTGTCAATGTGACAGATAATGAGTCTATCGCCATCTCAATAAAAGCTTGCAACATTTTAAACAATAACACCCATTCCTACATAGGGCATACTGAGTTGTAATTACAGTACACCCACATTCCACCAGTTATATTTAAATCCCATGTAAAAGGGGGAATCCAGACTGGACTTTGTGGAGGCTGGTCATCTCAAGCTATGCATTTAGTTATAAGTAGATGTACTAGATTTTTAGTTATGTTAATTATTATAGACATTTGTGCATTGGAACATTGTCCATGAGCTTACGTTTCTTAAATTATTTATTTTGTATTCTATAAATTGTATAATGTTTTTGATAAGAGTAATTACTGAGTTTCTTGCCAGGTTCTTCTCAGTAAAAGCAACCTTCCGAACCTGGCGGTACCTGACTCCTCAAATACTCCCTATTTGAGGAGTCAGGTATGTAGAGCAATAGGACAAGGGCGGCACAAAAGATCCCAAGGGTCGACGTGCTTCCGGGAAACCGGACCCAATAATGCCACAAAAAAAGATAAGATAAGATAGACTTCCACTGTCTTATACCTTTTTATATTCAAATGCATCCAGCTAGGTTTAATTTGCCCATATTTTCAGGCACTGATAATCTCATACGCTCTCCGCCGACATCTGTCAAGTTTCAAAATTCAAAATATCTTTATTTGATTAGACTTCTTACAAAGTACTTTCAAATCGTCAGAAGGACACAAAATACATTATACATGATTATAAATGTTACCACCGGGTTCGGAAGGTAGCTTTTGTTGACAAGAACCCGGCAAGAAACTCAACAATTACTCTTTTAAAAAAATATATATTATACAATGTTTTTGGTTACAGTATTTATATCTCATGAATATAAGCCCAGGACATGGATGGAGTTATGGTAGCGATTACGAAACTTGAGTACCCCGGTTCGATACTGACGTTCACCGGTTAATTTTTTTTATTCAGCAATAAAATAAAACCAACCAGGTTCAAAGTAGTAAAACGATACTTAACTGGTATTGTTATATTCAACAGAGTCACGAATACAAGATAGTCCCGATATTTGTGGTTATTGATCCCTCTATTTATGGATGGCCAATAAACATAGCGCCTACAGAAGGACGGTTACTGTATCCTCCAACGTACGGGGTTGGAGGATACAGTAATTGTTTTTGCCAAGAGTTTGTATGAGTGAGAACTTCCTACACTCGTAGCTTGTGACCCTCATTGGTAGTTGGTACCAACCTTTGGAACATGGCAATCATGAGTAGCTGTGAGCCCGTGGCCTCGGGGTTTGAGCAGTCGCCTGCTACGCAAGCGACACAAGATCGAATCCCAGCGGGGTCTGTACCAATGAGTTTTTCTAAAAAACTTATGTACAGTTATTTCACACCACGTGCTTTACGGTGAAGGAAAACATCGTGAGGAAACCTGCATATTTCTGAGAAGTAATTCAAAGACGTATGTATAGTGCCTGAGACGGCGATGGACTCACCATCTGTCACGTTGGTACTTAATCAAATTCGGTGAAAAGTGTGTGTTGTGATTACAACACTTCTGCCTACCCCTTCGGGGAATACAGGCGTGAGCATATGTATGTATGTGACATCCTTGAACAAGCTTCAAATGATTGCACAATGTATATACAGTATCGAGGTATAGCCGTCTAGTCTAGGTCCCTACGTAGTCGTTGTTACAATGAGGATGTGTCCCCGACACCCCCGGGGGTAGCACGGGGTCATGTCAGGGGTTGTAGCGTGATTAACCGATTTGTATATCTATCTATATCTTATCTCTTTATTTAATTAAACTTCTAATCGTCAGAACGACACGATTACACAGGATTATACACGCTACCATCAGGTTTGGAAGGTTGCTTGTTGTTGAGAAGAACCTGGCAAGAAATTTGGTTATTACTATTTAAAATATGTGGGTCATCAAGCTGCTAAACTAAAATGGGACTGGGCTGGGCACGTGTGTCGCATGTCAGACGAACTGTGGGCTAAACAAACCACAAGATGGACCCCTCCGAATGCGACGCGCAGACGTGGCAGGCCGAGAAAAAGATGGCAGGACGAACTCGCCGCTTACCACAAAAACTGGCCGGAGATAGCCCTGGATCGGAAGTGTTGGAAAGAGGGAAGGGAGGCCTTTGCTCAGCAGTGGGACACATCGGGCTCTAAATAAAAATAAATAAAAAAACTATTTAAAATAAATATAAACCAAACTAAATCATAAGCTCATGGACACAGTTCCAATGCACAAATGTCGATAATAGCTAAAATAAAATAAAGTCTAATAATTTTACTACTAAGTGAAGGAAAATATCATGAGGGCACAATCCTGTATGTGTCTTCAAACACGAATGTATAGTGCCTGAGACGGCGATGGACTCACCATCTGTCTGTGAATGAAATAATTATACAGTATTATACATGCCACCGCCAGGTTCGGAAGGTTGCTTTTACTGAGAAGAACCTGGCAAGGAACTCAGTAATTACTCTTTACAAAAACATTATACATATACATACATACATATGCTCACGCCTGTATTCCCCGAAATGGTAGGCAGAGGTGTTGCAATAACAACACCCACTTTTCACCGAAGTTGATTAAGTGCCAACGTGACAGATGGTGAGTCCATCGCCGTCTCAGACACTTTACATTCGTCATTGAATTACATCCTTACTAACCCTTGATATTGGTTATATTTGAGTCGCTGTCTCTTATGCCTTAGTCCCTACGATTGATCTCCTCCCTACGTTTGACCTTGGGTGCGATCCTCGCTATGCGGCGGAACTGTTCGTATTATTGGCAACACCGGTAGACATTGCTTTTGCTAAAGATCATTGCAAGTTTTTATTTAACCTGCAATGTAAGGATGTTTTGTCTGGCCGTGGTGGCGTCGGGGTTTGAGCAGTCCCCTGCTAAGCAAGCGACGCAAGTTCGAATACCAGCGGGGCCTGTACCAATGAGTTTTTCTAAAAAACTTATGTACAGTGATTTCACACCACGTGCTTTACGGTGGAGGAAAACATCGTGAGGAAACCTGCATATTTCTGAGAAGTAATTCAAAGACGTTATGTTTAGTGCCTGCGACGGCGATAGACTCACCACCTGTCACGTTGGCACTTAATCAAATTCGGTGAAAAGTGTGTGTTGTTATTACAACACCTCTGCCTACCCCTTCGGGGAATACGGGGGTATGTTTTGTCTGGGTGGAATCATGCAAATTTTAAATCGTTTGAGCTGGTCAAGGATACATATTTTCTGCGTTAGCGGTTGAAACTCTGGGGCCTTGGGGTCCAGATGCTCATCAACTTTCCAAAGAGGCTGCACGTCGTCTGGTAGAAGCCTCTCGTGACAAGCGGGCTGGGGTTAACTCGCTCAGAGAATCAGCATTGCTATTCAACGTGGCAATGCTGCCAGCCTTCTTGGCACGATCCGAGAGACACCGATTTGGGACAAGTTTTCTACTTGTAATTAGTTTTTAGCTACTTAAATAAGATTCCTATTGAGCTGTAATTTGGTATACATACGCGCTCAATTTTACCCGACTACGGCGAAGCAAAAAGGAGGGTTATGATTTTGACCGGTACCTATGTATGACCGCGGCTATTCCACATCACTTCTTTCAGACTTATGAGACCGTGATTTTTCAGTATTCTGGTTTTAGTTTTTAAATATCGTTTTTTTTTAAAGTATAATGCATGCTTAGCTATGAGATGTCATTGTAATATCCAATATGGCGGATCATCCAAGATGGCGGACTAGTTTTCTGCAGTATGGGTATCAAATAAATCTTTTATTGATACAAAATTCTCTTAAGTTTTTGCAATATTTTTACAAATATTTTTATGAATTTTTTTTTATTCTTACTGAAATCGTCAACATTGAAGATTTACTTAAACCATATTTTGACCATAATCGCCGTTATAACATGATCCGTACGATTCTCAGAGTCGCAGAGACTAATAATCAAAGAGCGCGCGCAGTGCGATGACCGCTGGCAGCATGCCAACCGGCGTCCGTCAACAGCATTGCCACTTCACTTTTAAATGCATGCTCTGGGAATGTACTACTCTGAATGCATATCAACTATAATAAAGAAAAAAATATCCTAACCCAATTTCGGTCACGGTGGCTAATCTCAACGAGGCACAGCCAATAAGGCCTAGACCAAATGTCCAGGAATGACATATGTCACGTGTCAAAGTCAAAAATATCTTTATTCGATCAGACTTTATACAAAGTACTTTCAAAACGTCAGAATGACATAATTATACAGTATTATACATGATACCGCCAGGTTCAGAAGGTTGCTGTTACTGAGAAGAACCTGACAAGTAATCAGTAATTACTCAATAAATAATTTAAGAATCGTAAGCTCATGGACACAGTTCCAATGCACAAATGTCGATAAAAATTAACATAACTAAAAATCTAGTACATCTACTTATAACTAAATGCGTAGCTTGAGATGACCTGATTGTGCATGATTTATGTGATTTCCATTCATTTTCCCTCACTTTCATAGTCCGATGGGACAATATCAACAATATATTTATATACCTAACGGGTGAACATGTTCTTGATCCTGAATCAGCTACTTTAGTAAACCTGCATAATGTACTAAATAACAGTAGAATTAGGAAGCAGGGAGAATATTTTTTTTTGCCCACGGAGAGCAGTGCTGGGCTTGAGTAGTCGCCTGCTACGCAAGTTACGCAAGTTCGAAACACCGCGGGGCCTGTACTAATGAGTTTATAGAAAAACTTATGTGCAGTGATGTCACACCAGCCTGCATATGTCTGAGAAGTAATTCAAAGACGTATGTACAGTGCCTGAGACGGTGATTGACTCAACATCTGTCACGTTGGCACTTCATCGTATTTGGTGAAAAGTGGTTGTTGTTATTATAACACCTCTGTCTTCCCCTTCAGGGAATTTAAGCGTGAGCATATGTAATGAATGTTAAAAAAAATGAGTGGGATTCAATTCCCAAAGCCGAGACTATGTAATATACCATTTAATTAGTCGGACAATGGCACCCACGCTCTGACGGGTCAAAGTAAACAATTTGCGCTTTATTATGTTCAGGGCAAGGTCGAGAATCCACTGGCCTAAGTCAATATTTGATCACTCTATTAATACGAAGGTTACTTGTATAGAATCAGTTGAATTGTAAGGAAAGTTATTTCTTTATTAAGGGATCTTATTTGACTTGCTCCGTTTAAAAACTAACACTAAAGTATTCATAACCACCTAAGAGCCGTGGTGGCCTCGGGGTTTGAGCAGTCGCCTGCTAAGCAACCGACGCAAGTTCGAATACCCGCGGGGCCTCTACCAATTTCTAAAAAACTTATGTACAGTGATTTCACACCACGTGCTTTACGGTGAAGGAAAACATCGTGAGGAAACCTGCATATTTCTGAGAAGTAATTCAAACACGTATGTATAGTGGCTGAGACGGCGATGGACTCACCATCTGTCACGTTGACACTAATCATCTTGTGTGAAAAGTGTGTGTTGTGATTACAACACCTCTGCCTACCCCTTCGGGGAATACAGGCGTGAGCATATGTATATGTAAACCACCTAAGCAAAAGTCAAAGACAGACCTACGACGGTCCTTCCATACTATTGTTAAAGAATCCGTATACGGAGTCCATATAATGGTTCATATATACGGTAGTCTTATCGAGCACGTACTGTTGACTAATTATGGTATTCAATCCGTTGGTGACCTAATTTATAGCACCATAGCTGATAGCATAAGTATATAATATTATAGTGCACAGGTGTGTGCGCAAACACAGGTGCACTCTTTATTCCCTCACTCTCATAGACCGATGGGAGGCAATCCGACACGACCGGAGAGAGATCAGGCGGAGGACCAACGGCTTAACGTGCTTTCCGAGGCACGGGGGCGGAAACACCGCCAACTTGCAAACTCCGGGCATTTCATTGTGAATTTCTTGACAGAAAAACACAATATACGTTTTTGACCCGACCCGGGAATCGAACCCCGGACCTCGTGATCGGCAGGCGAACATGCTAACCACTAGACCAACAATAGCATAAGTATGATGTATAAAACCGGCAAAAAAATCACGTTTGCTATATGTAGCCCTCTTAAACATAAATTTTAAATATGTCAACTGTCTATCACGGTTCATGAGATGAATCCTGAGTGCATAGTGAGAGTTTCCTTAAAATCGCCGATCAAGTCATAGGGTCGACGTTAACGGAGATTTGTATGTGCTTACAATAGTGTCATCTTTAGACCGACAGATGTCGCTGTTTCGCTCCTATACAAATCTGCGTTTACGTCGACGCGGTGACTTGTGACGGCGGCTGTGAAAAACTCGCACTAGGCACTCTGGTGACAGGCGGACATACAGACGGCGGAGTCTTAGTAATAAGGTCCCATCTTATCCTTTGGGTACGGAATTCTTGAACAGCGTGAATCATAACATAATTTGGACTCAAGCATCATAATAATCATTGTACGAAGTGATGTGACCCCAATGGGTCATCGTCTCTCCCCACTTAGCCGAAAATTGGTTGCAATTACTGAAATTGAATGCTTCATTTAAAAAAGGGGACGAGTACGAAACGTGCTTGCGACTTGAGGTTTCCGCACATATATTTTTTTGGTTACCTGAGATAATAAACCGATTTTCGCTTTATGATATTGTTTTTGCATATTACATAATTAAATGTAGATTATCAGAAAGTAAATTTACCATAAATGTTTGCATATTCTTTTGAATTAAATAAAAAAAATAAAGAGCCGTGGTGGCCTTGAGGTTTGAGCAGTCGCCAGCTACGCAAGCGACGCAAGTACGAATCCCAGCGGGGCCTGTACCAATGAGTTTTTCTAAAAAACTTATGTACAGTGATTTCACACCACGTGCTTTACGGTAAAGGAAAACATCGTGAGGAAACCTGCATATTTCTGAGAAGTAATTCGATGACTTATGTAAAGTGTCTGAGACGGCGATACTCACCGTCTGTCACGTTGGCACTTTATCATCTTATGTGAAAAGTGTGTGTTGTTATTACAACACCTCTGCCTACCCCTTCGGGGAATACAGGCGTGAGCATATGTATGTATTCTTTTAAATTGCAGAGTTGAGAATGTTATATTCATTTTGATTTGATACATCCATGCTAACCTAAGAAAAGGTAATTTTTTTGTCATCGTTTTTCGGAACGGATCCCTAAAAGTTGCACGACCTCGTTAAACCAATTTATTATGCGGCATATTTTATGTCTAAAGATGAGGTACATTTCCTCCCTTACTAATAAACGTTGCAAACGATGTTCGGCCGTAACGTTTATCAGTACGGGGGGTTTGACAAACACAGGCCTCGTAGTTTCCCATCCGGCTTTTATAAGTCTTTCGGTCCATCTACTATCTACTCTTTGTCCTTATAGTTATAAATTAACATTCTACTAAAGTATCTTAATGAAGACAACATCAATAGAATAGATATATTCCATCGATAATGTGAACGTGAATATAGCAAAGATATCATCAAAATAAACGAACAAGAGCAAGACACAATATCGTCTAAATATGTGATGCGTATACAAACCCTGGCGGGCACTCGAACTCTGAGCGGTGAGCCACCGCGCTCCACCGCCTACTACTACGCTGACTTAGAGCGCATCAAGCGTAAAAATGCCCAGGAGACTCCCAACACCCAGGAAAATGATTTGATAGTAACCAGAGGCGAGGTCGAGCTTAGCGAATACGTTGAAGCGAATGAAGTCGTCAACGATGGGGCAATCCGGGAAGTACCGCCTCTGCGGGATCGAGTTAGACAGTGGAGTCTTCCCGAGTACAACAGTCCTGAGAATAGGAAACCAGAGGAGACCTACTCCACTGCTGGGACCTTTCCTATGCCGGAGCCGAAGGAAAAGGAGCCTCTGTTAGCAGAGTTAGAGGTTGTGGGAAGATTGCCCTTGACTCAGTTAGAGAGTGGGTCGGGGGTCAGAAGGAGCCGCAGCTGGTATCTGTGCTGTCCCAACGTGGCTGATGAAGAGATCTCCCGGGAGTCCTCGTGGAGATACTCCAGCTTGAGGCCAGTGACCGCGCCGCCGCTGCCCGGACAGAATGGATTGAGTTTGGTGGGTTTTGTTTGGTAGTCAAATTTTATAATATAGTGTTTTAATAGTGTTTGTATCAACAATTTTGAAGCCCCTACCGTTGCTGTAATGGCGAAAATTGTTATAATGCTTATTTATTATGTTATAACAATAGCAATTTATAAAAGCAGTAAGTTAGATATTAAGTATGTAAATACAATTTAAATAAATATGTTGAGTCGCTAAAGCTTCTTCAGAGTCCCCGAAAGGAAAGGCATAGGTGTGAAATCACCTACTATTTACCAAAGATGAGCCAACGTGACAGACGGCGAGTCCGTTGCTGTCTGAAGAACATTTTCGTACGTGTGTGATTTTCCGTTGTATTCGCATCTCCAATACTTCAGAATTCTGTTCTAAATGCATATTTTTATCTTGCAGGTAGCAACACAAAGCAGTGACAGAGAATCTCCCCCCGGTTTAAGAGCAGAGCGTGACTCCCTAGCTCTCGCTCTAGCAGCCGAGCGGCAACGAGCCGCAGCCGCAGCGCGCGCGCACGACGCTCGCCTAGCCGAGCTGCACGGCGTCATAGCCGAGCTACTGCGTCGGCGCGACCAGGACAAACATGCTGCTGCCATCCCGGAGGAGGAATTATCAGGTATATATTCTATACATTTGAACGGACTAAGAATTATAGTGTTCGAACTTAAACAACACCATCTGGTCCCATAAGCAAAGACTTTATAAAAAAAGTTAACAATTGCGCTAGTAGTCTCTATGATTTTCGAAGATTCCCCTCGATCTCTCTGGGATGCCATATACAAATCCTACCACTCTCAGAATATTTCCTTTCAAACGTAAAAATAATTATCTAATACACAACAAAGTTCGTATACCTATAGATGGGGCGCAGATACTTCAATATGCGTCGTTAATTTCCCAGATGAATGTGAGTCCACGACCCAGCCCGCCGGGGAGCTGGACAACGACGCCGATAGATCTAGGACCGACCAGGTTCGTGTATATGTTTCAAATTACTTTTAAGATTAATGGCCTATCGGGTGACAAGCGGGCTGGGGTTACCTCGCTCATAGAATCAGCATTGCTATTTAACGTGGCAATGCTGCCAGCCTTCATAGCACGATCCCGAAAGTTTTAAGTACTATTCCTTGTATATATGATGAAGTTTTTATACAGTAAATGAACCAGCAAACACAATTAATCCTTGAAGGTGAAAAGGCGTTAGAGGAGTAACGTCGTGGCCGATCGTGTCGTTATATGTTACATCAAAACGACAAATCTACATTATTTAGATCCCTAATAATATTATAAATGCGAAAGTAACTCTGTCTGTCTGTTACGCTTTCTCGCTTAAACATCTCAACCGATTTTGATGAAATTTGTCACAGACAATCTTTAGACCCTGAGAAAGGACATAGGCTACAAATCCACTTCCCTCTATGATGGTTGAGGAGGTCAATGACTGGCATTCTCGTCATACTTGTGAACAGGTACTGCTTGTGGGGGCTGGTCATCTCAAGCTACGCATTTAGTTATAAGTAGATTCAGTAGACTCAGTAATTACTCTTTAAAAAAAAATTCTACGCACATGGCTGAGATTAGCCGCCGTAACCGAATTTTATTTCAGAACGACAGCTCGTCCCTCCTCAGCCCGGCCGAGCTGCCTACCCCGCAGGAGCCGCGAGCGACGCCTGCACCACCAGAAGACACCAGCGATAGCTCGCACGAACTGCACGTTGGGTGAGCAAACACTTCTGCCCCACTGCTCAACTCAATTGCTCAACTATTTGAGCAGTAGGACACAGTTTGTTACTGAACATATTATTCTCATCACATCTATATAGATAAAAGAAAGTCGGTGTTAAAAATAAATATGCTCACGCCATCCTTGAAGGGTCCTCGAAGGGGTAAGCAGAGGTGTAGTAACAACACCCATATTTCACCGAATATGATCAAATGCCAACGTGACAGAGGGTGAGTCCATCGCCGTCTCAAGCACTATACATACGTGTTTGAATTACTTCTCAGACATATGCAGGTTTCCTCACGATGTTTTCCTTCACTGTAAAGCACGTGGTGTGAAATTGGTACAGGCCCCGCTGGGATTCGAACTTGATAAAGTCGTGTTAGTAACACTATTTATAACTCAAAAACGGTTATAAAGAACCGATTTGGCTGAAAATTGGTGGGGAGGTAGCTTAGAATCAGGAGAAAAACATAGGATACTACATCCCGGAAAATTTTAACATACAGATAAATAAAAATCATGTGTTTGTTATTTCAAATTAACAGCAGGGTGTGTTTTAAACCAACGATTCTCTTAGGCAATGTTTTTTGAGAAGGTGTTATGTGTTCAGTATACCAAAGCCGAGGGTAGAGGTGACCACCGTGCCACCAGCCGCGGACAACTGTGACACCAGCCTCAACCTATCAGAGCGGGACTCCGAGATCTGTCTCAGCACTGCCAGGTAACTACATCCATTCGTCAATGGCTGGCATTCTCGTCATACTTGTGAACAGGTGCTGCTTGTGGGGGCTGGTCATCTCAAGCTACGCATTTAGTTATAAGTAGATGTACTAGGTTTTTAGTTATGTTAATTTTTATCGACATTTGTGCATTGGAACATTGTCTATGAGCTTACGTTTCTTAAATTATATATTTTGTATTATTTAAATTGTATAATATTTTTGAAAAGAGTAATTACTGAGTTCCTTGCCAGGTTCTTCTCAGTAACAGCAACCTTCCGAACCTGGCGGTATCATGTATAATACTGTATAATTATGTCATTCTGACGATTTGAAAGTACTTTGTAAAAAGTCTAATCGAATGAAAATATTTTTGAATTTTTTAATAATACTTTAAATAAACATTGTTTTGACAGATGCTGTCAATCTGCTCGTCACGGGCACAGTGCAAGTGCAGACAGCTGCGAGAGGGAACATGGCTCATCCGAGGGAGCGAGGCTATTCCCCACTTCACCGGGTCAGTATAACTACAAGTCCATTCTGGGCACACCATGAGCTTAACGATGAAGGAAAACATCGTAAGAGCCGTGGTTGAAGCAGTCGCCTGATATGCAAGCAACGCAAGTTCGAATTCCAGCGGGGTCTGTACCAATGAGATTTTTCTAAAAACCTTATGTAAAGTGATTTCACACCACGTGCTTTACGGTGAAGGAAAACATCGTGAGAAAACTTGCATATGTCTGAGAAGTGATCAAATGCGATGGACTTACCAACCGTCACGTTAGCATTTAAATCGTCTTTGATAAAAAGTGGATGAATCGTAACCCGCGCACCCCTTTCATGGACTCTTTGAAAAAGACGCGATAATTAATTTTATTTATTTGAAAATGTCCAGGTCGTTGCGAGTCGCGGCAAGCTAAAATAGCATCTCGAGTCCGCCTGAGACGTACAGAAGAAAGTGATTCCAATCAACTGTCCAGTGAAGAGGTATGTACACGATGCAGTGTGCAGTATACAGTGTAGTGTACAGTATACAGTGCAGTGTACAGTATACAGTGCAGTGTACAGTATACAGTGCAGTGTACAGTATACAGTGCAGTGTGCAGTATACAGTGCAGTGTACAGTATACAGTGCAGTGTATATATTTCAGGCATGGTGTGTGGAGGCGGCAGAGAGGCTGGCGTTGGACGTATGTGCGCAGGCTGACTATAGGGAGGCACTCGTCTCCGCTCACAATGATGGTGAGTTGTAACTTATATACTCGTTGGTCTAGGGGTTGGTAAGTTCGCCCGCCGATTACGGATTCGATTCCCGCGTCGGGACACAAAAAGATAGTGAATTTTGCTGGTAATAAATTCACAATTACTGCTGAGTTTGTAAGTAGGGTGTGTGTCCACCGGGTGGGTCGGAGCACGTTGCACCGTCGGTCCTCCCATCCCAGTATGAGATGTTGTCGTGGCAGAGGGCGGGCTGGAGCTGTGGCGCGCGCGGTGCGGCAGGCTGCAGGCCGAGAGGAGGGTGCTGCGGTGCGCGCTGGCCAGGGCCTCCGATACGGCACATAGGTACGATATGTTTTTCAATTTGAAAAAGAAATATTTTTAACTAGCAGAAAAATGAAAACTTCCTACTAATATTTGTAAGAATGTATGTCTGTATGCAAGTTTGTAAGGCACGGGGCACTGATTGTAATTTAAAATTAAGAAAGTATATACGGTACTATACCTTCTCATTGCAATGATATTGTAGCAATTTCAAGTGTAATCACATAAAGATTATCGAAGATATAATGTTGTTCGTCAGGCTATACACGTCGTGTAGCGTGCACGAGTCGAGCGCCGTGTCGTTGTGCTGCGCGCTGAAGGCGGCCGACCGCGCGCTCGAGGTCTACGACGTACTGCTCGCGCTCGCCGAGACGCAGCACTCGCCCGACGAGGTACTCACACACTACATACACACTCCATACACACCCATTCATTATTATACACACTCTATACACTATCATTCACACATCAAATTGTCGCACACACTCATTTACACTCCATACAATGTCATACACATACCATACACTGTCATAACCACTCCATACACACCCATTCATTATTATACACACTCTATACACTGTCATTCACACATCAAATTGTCGTACAATCTCATTCACACTCCATACAATGTCATACACATACCATACACTGTCATAACCACTCCATACACACCCATTCATTGTCATACACTGCCATTCACACATCAAATTGTCGTACACTCTCATTCACACTCCATACAATGTCATACACATACCATACACTGTCATAACCACTCCATACACACCCATTCATTGTCATACGCTACCATTCACTCATCAAATTGTCGTACACTCTAATTCACACTCCATACACTGTCATACACATCCCATACATTGTCATAAACACTCCATACACCATCATTCACCAAATACTCTCATACATACATACATACACACTAAGGCAAACTATGTAATTGGATACAGGATACAGTATTGTTCCAGAGAGCTGCAGCGGAATTAGTGGGTCGCCAGCTGCTGTGCCGACTGGGGTGCTCGCAGAGTGCTTCCCTCGGCGAGCCGCTGCTGTCGCCCGGACCTTGGCTGCAGCACCAACACCAGTGAGTATACTGCACTGTATACTACATAATGCATTGTATACTGCACACCACACTGTATACCACACACTTCACTGTATACTCTACACTGCACTGTATACTGCACACCGCACTGTATACCGCACACTTCACTGTATACTCTACACTGCACTGTATACTGCACACCGCACTGTATACCGCACACTGCACTGTATTCTGCACACTGCACTGTATACCGCACACTGCACTGTATTCTGCACACCGCACTGTATACCGCACACTTCACTGTATACTCTACACTGCACTGTATACTGCACACCGCACTGTATACCGCACACTTCACTGTATACTCTACACTGCACTGTATACTGCACACCGCACTGTATACCGCACACTGCACTGTATACTGCATACTGCACTGTATTCTGCACACTGCACTGTATACCGCACACTGCACTGTATTCTGCACACTGCACTGTATACTGCACACCGCACTGTATACCGCACACTGCACTGTATTCTGCACACTGCACTGTATACTGCACACCGCACTGTATACTGCACACCGCACTGTATACCGCACACTGCACTGTATACTCTATACTGCACACTGCACTGTATTCTGCACACTACACTGTATACCGCACACTGCACTGTATTCTGCACACCGCACTGTATACTGCACACTGCACTGTATACTACACAATTCATTGTATACGGTACACTGCACTGTATACTGCACACCGCACTGTATACTGCACTGTGTACTGTATACTGTACACCGCACTGTATACTGCACACCGCACTGTATACTGCACACCGCACTGTATACTGCACACTGCACTGTATTTCATGTACAAGATCTCGGCTGAGATATTCTAAGAAGGAATGTTTCTTACCCAGTGGTAATTTTATCGACGTTAATGAGTGTCTTTACTAAGAAATTTAGTTAAAGAGAAAATACAGTTATTATTATGTATATTTTTATTGTAAAAAGAAGTGAGTTTTCCTTACTTCTTCCACGTTTTCTCCATCCTCTTGTATGTTTTATTGGTTGATTGAATGAAATAAATGGTAACTGGTGTCCAGCGTGTTGTGCAGCGCGTGTTCGACGTCGACGTGGGACTCCGACGCCGAGCGCGCGCTGCGGGGACACGCCGCCGCTCTCAAGGCGCGCACCGCCGCGCTGCGGGGACAACACCCGCCGCCGCACATGTTCTCCTACCATGGTACATGGACATTTAAAAAAAAAAATAATCAGTATAAGATTCTCGGCCTTAATCTTCATCATCGTCCTTGGCCTTATACCATACATTGTTGTGGTCGGCACTTGATTCAAACCGATGTGGCTGATCGAATGATTTTTATACGAAGCGACTGCCAGCTGACCTTCGTAACCCCTTTGATGAGAAAATCTGGGTTAAACCGGTTGTCAGACTATTTTAACGATTACCAAAGATGATAAATTGTCAACCGGGACCGACGGCTTAACGTGCTCTTCGAGGCACGGAGGGAACTCGGGCGGTCACCCATCCAATTACTGGCTAGGGTTAAGGTTGCTTACTTCGCTGATTGAATGATATGCGCAATAGCAACTGTGCCACGAGCTCCTCTTAAAGATGTAAAAAAAGCGTGAGGTTTGAGCATTCGCCGGCTAAGCAAACGATGTAAGTTCTAAAAACTTATGTACAGTGATATCACACCACGTGCTTTACGGTGAAGGAAAACATCGCGAGGAAACCTGCATATGTCTGAGACGGCGATGGACTCACTCACTGTCACATTAATGTGGGTGTTACAACCTCTGCTTGGCGTTCTGGTCTCTTGTGACCCTCTGTCGATCCTTTCCAGAACACTTGTATATAATATAGTGAATGTTGCAGATGTAGATATTGAGGACTTGCCGAAGACCACGGAGAAATTCAACATGGCGGAGATGGAAGCCGCTGTTATGATGCAGGTAAATACCACAGTGTATTGCAAATTAGGCCTGGGAGCAAGAATCAGTCGGAGCAGACCTTGGTTGGTTGAATGAAACACCGTAATCTGGGCAGTCCTGGTATTTATTGATTCCACAACTACGTAAGGTTTTGTTATTGATGGTCTCTCGCAGTTGGTAGGGGGGAGTTACCTCCACTGCTTAACCGGACTAAAGGGCGAGACCCAAAGGCCTCCAGCCGAGCTTAAACTTAAAAACTAAGCAACACAGCTAAGGGCTCGGACCTCGGCTTGGGGCGTTGCTGGGGGATGAGCTAGGGAGCTGGATCTGAGTGGTATTATTTAGGGACATGTTTAAGGCTAGTGGCTCGGCGCGCGCCGGCCCTAGCAGAGGACGGGGGGGACGATGACGTAGAGTTCGCGACGAGCCTCGCCGGCGAGGACGGAACAATGGTCGGTTTGGTGTGTGCTTTTGAGACATTGCTTGCTGAAGCAATGTGATATCGTCGTCAGGGTCAATAAGGACATGCCTCGGACGGCGTCGGGTGGAGATTTGGGAAGGGGTATATCGGGCGGCCGATACGATCGTAAGGAAATGTGTGTGCTATATACGTTATGAAAAGAGACTTTCGACAGCGCGATCTAAAAAGATATAGCGCCATCTAGTGATAAATAGTTACACTAGCTTGGTGAAGGGTATTCTACGTTTAACACACAGTATACAATATTAGTACCTGGTTGATCGAACTATGCTCGATGTCGTTTTCTCATAAAAAGAAAGACATAAGAAAAACAGAAATTAGGTTCAAAAAGTATACAAATATGTACATACATACATAGCCACACGCCTGTATTCCCCGAAGGGGTAGGCAGAGGTGTTCAAAACGCACACTTTTCACACAAGATGCTTAAGTGCCAACGTGACAAAGGGTGTGTCCATCGCCGTCTCAGACACTATACATACGTGTTTGAATTACTTCTCAGACATATGCAGGTTTCCTCACGATGTTTTCCTTCACCGTAAAGCACGTGGTGTGAAATCTCTGCGCATACGTTTTCAGAAAAACTGATTGGTAAAGGTTTTTAAGAATTTAAAATTGATGATGATTGTTCCGACCGATTTGGGCCATGGCGACCACTTTGACCTCTAGTCGGATAAATAGCACTGATGCGCTCGAAGATGGCTTATGTAGCCTACCTTCGCAGTGAATTGAGAATTAAGTAAAATGTAATATTTAAGTATGTCTGTCTGTATGTATCAGGAGGTATTATCAGCTCGGGAAGCCCGCGTGAGGACTCCCTCACAGAAATCTGAACACACTAACAACTACATCGAACATAAGGTAATTATAAACAATATCTATACAGTGTGTATGACAAATGAGGCCTGGGAGCCAGGATCAGTCGGAGCAGACCTTGGTTGGTTGAATGACACACCGTAACTTGGGCAGTCCTGGTATTTAACTTGAAGACTACACAATTGACATTTGACACAGAACTATATAAACAACTAAAAGAGAATATTACCATCGAGATGTAAAACAATACAACGCCATCTTGTGATAAGATGGCTAACTACTATGAATAAACTACGTTAAACACAGTGTCTGTTATCTCAAAATAACAGCTTTACACCAAATAAATATGAAAGTATAAGAAATAAAAAACAATTTTAGGTAAAAAACCCTGTCTGTTTCTATGTTCCGGCTAATCTCCAAAGCGTCTGTACCGATTTTAACGGGACTTTCACTGGTAGATAGTTTATTTAACAAGGAGTAACTTGGCTACTTTTATTGATAAAACATTAGGGTTCCGCTGGTCATCCATGAAATTAACTCTACGCGAGTGAAACCGGGGCACAGCATAGTCTATACATATAATAAATCATTGTTTTATGGAAGCCGTGGTGGCCTTGAGGTTGAGCAGTCGCCTGCTACGCAAGCGACGCAAGTTCGAATCCCAGCAGGGCCTCTACCAATGAGTTTTTCTAAAAATCTTATGTACCGTGATTTCACACCACGTGCTTTACGGTGAAGGAAAACGTCGTGAGGAAACCTGCATATGTCTGAGAAGTAATTCAAAGACGTATGTATAGTGTCTGAGACGGCGATGGACTCACCATCTGTCACGTTGGCACTTAATCATCTTGTGTGAAAAGTGTGTGTTGTGATAACAACACCTCTGCCTACCCCTTCGGGGAATACAGGCGTGAGCATATGTATGTATGTTTTATTATAATTTACAATATTATTTACAGAGTGACTCCGGCCGCAGCCGGCGACGTCGCGAAAGACATTGGCTCGACACTCAGGCCTCTGAGACCGACTTGTGAATCACCAGCTGATCGACACACACACCATCACCATCTGACGGCAGAGAAGAGAGAACGCAATTCCCACAGATATTATTATGTAAGCTTTACGGTGAAGGAAAACATCGTGATGAAAACTGCATATTTCTGAGACGTAATTCAAACACGTATGTAAAGTGTCTGAGACGGCGATGGACTCACCATCTGTCACGTTGTCACTTAATCATCTTCGGTGTACGGTAACAACTGTGACTACCCCTTCGGGGACCCTTCAGGAAGTGCGTAAAGTTATTGTATGTATAGATATGAAAACGCCATAAGAAGTGAATATTTACTGTTGTAATATTTAATATTCGTAGTTAGATATATCTAGCTGTTGAATTAAATACATTGAAATTGTGTTATTGATAATGTTAGTTTGTGTCACGTTAAAAAGGTGGGTGTTACCATCATTAAAAACTGTCTATTGAAAACAGATTAATAAAAATATCTTCATTTGATTAGACTTCTTACAAAGTACTTTCAAATCGTCACGACACAAAAATACATGATATCTTTAAACGAGCAATTCTTGTAGATATATAGAATCTGAATCTCGGAAACGGCTCCAAAGATTTTCATGAAATTTTGCATGTAGGGGGTTTCAGGGGCAAAAATAGATCTAGCTAGGTTTCATTTATGGAAAACATCGTTTTGACCATGTTTTCAGGCACTGAAAAACTCATACAATATAATTACAATACGACAGTAAATTTGTCCGACATCTGTCAAGTTATGGTAGCTCAGACGTGAGGCTTCCATCTTACGGGGCGATAACGGAACTAGAGTACCACGGGACGAGACTGACGGTCACCAGATTTTTTTTTTGTGTGAAGAAGAAATCGAGAAGAGCGCGGTTAAGCAGATATTACAGGATTATAAAGGTTGCTTTGTTGAGAAGAACCCGGCAAGAAACTCAACAATTACTCGTATCAAATATAAAGTACAATTTAATTCAACAGTATTATTTATATATACTAGCTGCCCGGCAAACGTTGTATTGCCATATATTTTTATGGGGTGGTCACCCTTATCATTTAGGGGCATGAAAAATAGATGTTGGCCAATTCTCAGACCTACCCGATCTGCACACAAAATTTCATACAAATCAGTCCAGCCGTTTCGGAGGAGTATGGTAACTAACATTGTGGCATGGAAATTTTATATATTACTAGCCTGCGGCTTCACCCGCTTAGTTTAATTTGATTCCCGCGGAACCCTAAACCCTTTTTTTAAACAAAAGTTACTCCTTGTAACATTAGCGATCTGCTAGAGTACCATTAAAATCAGTCAAGCTGTAACTGAGATTACCCGGACTCAAACAGACAGATAGAGTTGATTTTTTTATGTCAGTATGTTATATATTTTAAAATGCATTCAGTGAAAAGTTATTTTGGAATTACATACAGACATTTCAATTTTATTTATCTGTATAGCAACATAAACAATTATTAGGAATCTCAATAATGAAGAGGCTTATAATATCTCTACTAAATCTCCTTTCTTAGAGCTTAAGAAAAAAAACAATATAGAATGCCGCCGCCATCAGACACATCAATAATTAATATAATTCTAACTGAATTTCTGCGTTCCTGTGCACTCTTTATTCCCTCACTCTCATAGTGGGATGGGAGGCAGTCAGACACGACCGGAGAGAGGTCAGGGAGGACCAACGGTGCACCGTGCTCCGAGGCACGGGAATCGAAGTCAGGACCTAGTGATCGTCAGGCGAACTCGCCAGCCACTATACCTATTTAACAGTATCAATGATTGCGGCGGCATACTGTTCTATATCCAAATAACAAATTTCCACTAATTAGCAACTTATTTTTGTATGTTCTCAGTAATACATTTCCAAATATTTAGTAATACTAATCTATTCTTCCATATAAAAAAAGTAATAAATAATTGTTTATAGAATGTAGATAGTGTACAGATTAAACAAAAGGTATTAACTAATCTAAAATATGTATAAAAAACATTAAAGAATTATAGTATGTACACAGAACTGGCTTAAATAAAGGTAAATGCACGAAAATATATATAGCCTACACTGCACTGTGTACTCTACAGTGCACGGTATACTGCACAGTATATTCTACACTGCACGGTATACTGCACAGTATATTCTACAGTGCACGGTATACTGCACAGTATATTCTACACTGCACGGTATACTGCACAGTATATTCTACACTGCACGGTATACTGCACACTGCACTGTGTACTGTTCACAAACGAGCATATAAAAAAGTTCCAATTTGCAATGAGCCAGTTAAACTCAAAGAAAATATATATTACTCTTCCAAATGTGGATATTTTCAACAAAATTATAGCTTGTGTATTGCATTATGAGAGATGAATTAATAATATTGAGATATATTTTCTCACGAACATGGTCATTTAGCTTGAACAATTATATACTTTATTGTTATGTGTGAATGAGAGTTACCTCCTTGTTTTGCGCGTTGTGAGTGAAAGAGATAAGTGTATTGCTTGTTGGTCTTAAATATCAATTATTAATGTACTAAAATAATGATATAGAATATATTATCCGTTGTGTGTTGGTGGAGATATAAATTGTATTACAAATACATGCTGTCTGAAAAATATATAAATTATTAATTTGTACCCCAAAATTAATATTTTGCAAAACATTAATTGTGTTCGGCTATTATCATTACTCTTGTGAATTAGCCTCAATTTACAAACAGATTTTTTTTGATAATTTCAGCAACATTATATTTCCACAAACACTGGCCCTGTTATGACCCCTTATTGATATTGACAATGGTTATGAGACAGATGTGTATGACGTGTATAAGTCTGTCACTGTCACGCGGACAAACTGTCACGGCAATAAGAGCTCATGGTAAGGCCCCTGGGAGCCTACCATCATCGGTTCATACGCCTTGCTTAATCGATCATAGTTGGCCCCCTGATATCTATTGTATAGTATAGTTGCTTGATGCCATATGTGACCCCTCCCGGTGATTTATTGACGCATTTAATTAAGCATTTTGAGATCATATTTTCAATGAATCAGTTCATGTATGTATTGTTTTGTTCGTTTATAATATACTCTAAGTACACTGGATAACATCACGCGTTGTATACTGCAGACTATATTGTATACTACAAACTGCACTGTATACTGTTCACTGCACTGTATACTGTACACTGCACTGTATACCGCACACTGCACTGTATACCGCACACTGCACTGTATACCGCACACTGCACTGTATACCGCACACTGCACTGTATACCGCACACCGCACTGTATACCGCCCACTGCACTGTATACTGTACACTGCACTGTATACTACAGACTTCACTGTATACTGTACACTGCACTGTATACTGTACACTGCACTGTATACCGCACACTGCACTGTATACCGCCCACTGCACTGTATACCGCCCACTGCACTGTATACTACAGACTACACTGTGTACTGTACACTGCACTGTATACTACAGACTACACTGTATACTGTACACTGCACTGTATACTACACTGTATACTGTACACTGCACTGTATACTGTACACTGCACTGTATACCGCACACTGCACTGTATACCGCCCACTGCACTGTATACCGCCCACTGCACTGTATACCGCCCACTGCACTGTATACCGCCCACTGCACTGTATACCGCCCACTGCACTGTATACTACAGACTACACTGTATACTGTACACTGCACTGTATACCGCACACTGCACTGTATACCGCCCACTGCACTGTATACCGCCCACTGCACTGTATACCGCCCACTGCACTGTATACCGCCCACTGCACTGTATACCGCCCACTGCACTGTATACTACAGACTACACTGTATACTGTACACTGCACTGTATACTACAGACTACACTGTATACTGTACACTGCACTGTATACTACAGACTACACTGTATACTGTACACTGCTCTGTATTTACTCAAAAACACTTTTAGTAAATTAGGATGAAAAAAATCATAATATAATTGTCCGACTGCATTTACAAGATGAAATCTGTTATGTGAAGTTAGACTTTGTTATAAACAACGAACATTGAGACGTATCATTATGTTATAAGGTTCATTTTGTAATGAAGTGATTTACTTAACCATCGGCCATGTGCTTATGAAGCGTGCTGTAAATGTAACCGCTAGTGCATAGCGACAAGGCTTATTATACTTTAAATCGATTCTCAATCTATGACTAATTACGTCATGTTATAATGTTAATTGAGAAGCCTTTGCAATGGATTGTATGAAGTTGTATGTTGATGTATGGGAGGGGGCTGGTGCTAGGTGTAGTTAACAGATGAAAATATAACTATTATATTATGAAATTGTTGTGTTTTACTCACATGCCACGGCGTGCGTCCTCATCCAGGTCAAAACGGGAACGACATATGTCAAATACATACATACATATGCTCACGCCTGTATTCCCCGAAGGGGTAGGCAGAGGTGTTGTAATCACAACACACACTTTTCAACGACTTTGATTAAGTGCCAACGTGGAGAGTCTATCGCCGTCTCAGGCACTATACATACGTCTTTGAATTACTTCTCAGAAATATGCAGGTTTCCTCACGATGTTTTCCTTCACCGTAAAGCACGTGGTGTGAAATCACTGTACATAAGTTTTTAGAAAAACTCATTGGTACAGGCCCCGCTGGGTTTCGAACTTGCGTCGCTTGCGTAGCAGGCAACTGCTCAAAACCCGAGGCCACCACGGCTCTACGAATAAAGCTTAAATGTATACTGTGGTATAGTAGAGGGCAGTGTGAACACATAGCTGACAATGTCAAATGCGGGTAGTTTAAATTCCGACGGTCATGACATTGAAAAAGGAAAATGTCATAAAAAAATTAAAGGTTATATGTAATGTGTGGGATAAGGAAGAGGACAGCGAGGAATCCAATGGGTTCCTCCACATATTTTTAACAATTTACAAGATATTCTTCTCAACAATCACTTGACATTGGCGGAATAGTTTTACTTAAGCTCATCGCCATTATATAAATAAAGGAAAGGAAAGGAAGGACATTGAAAAACGAACTCCTGTGAATAAATATTTATTTATATAATAATAATAATTTGCCAACAACAGCCAACAGCTGACACAATCACGTCTCATCAAATAAACAGGGAATCATCTTAACATTATCTTACTTAATACACCTACTGTCATTCACGCGACATTACTTACAAATCTGACAGCTGTCAAGGTGACATCTGTCACTCTCCCTCCGATAGTTAAGTATTGAGATAAGTAGAAGATATTTGAATGGTTGAAACAAGGGTAAGGAAGAATATATTAAATGTCTAAGATGGTGGTTTACTTTTTAAGTTCAACAAATTTTATAGCCCAATTCTCGCTTTTATCTGACATATACATAGGTAATTAAAACGAAGGCTATTTGACTGACATCGACGCATTTATTTGCAGTAAGTTGCTGTATTCAGTATAAATACTGCATGCACTTATATTTCTCAAACAATGATATGAAATGGTCAAGACAAATACGAACACGAGACGGGGCTCGAACCCGTGACGTGGTAGATACTTTGCCGAAGCTTGAAAGCGAGTTGTGACTGCATCACGTGTGTTTATTTAATATCATTGTTCTCGAAATGAATAGTTTGTTAACATTATAAAAACGAGATTTTAATACAAATTTCCCAAATATTCCTGTCGATGTACAATAACAAGTACTTATTATATACAAGTCTGTGCGATGACTTCGCCCGCGTTAACTATTAACGTATTGACTAATATTGTGTTATACCGTTTGAGCTGGCATTTTTAGAATCATTAATGGCAGTAATTAGTTTCTGGGATACACTTCATTTTAACCTAATACTTAATATCGAATAAGAAAAACTGCACTGGAAATTAGCCTTTAGTAACTTACAATAAGATTCAAAATCTATTTGCGTTTGGAGATTTTTTTTTGTGATTTGCGATTCAATGGGAAAAAGAGACAGAGAGCTCTTAAAGTAGATACTAGCATCCACCAGCGGCTTCGTCCACAATTTGTTCCATTTCACTAGTTCTATACACTACCTGAGATTTCTTCGTGTTTTGTAAGTTTACAAAAACCAATTTTCTAAAATATTTAAAAGATATTAATTAAATATAATTTACTGTTCTCCTCAGCAAGCCCTGTCATTTGATACCCATACTGAGGTAGAGCAGAAATAATAACTAGTCCGCCATCTTGGATGGTCCGCCATATTGGATATTATAATGACGTCACATTCCAAATTTTACGCTAAATCAAAATTCAAATATAACACTTAAAATTCAGCTGCAATATTCCATCCGGTCAAACATTGCAAGTTAAATCTATACTAATTATATTATCTACACTAATATTATAAAGAGGAAAACTTTGTTTGTTTGGTTGTAATGAATAGGCTCAAAAACTACTGGACCGATTTGGAAAACTCTTTCACCATTGGATAGCTACATCATCAGCGAGTAACATAGGCTTTATTTTATCCTCTTACTCCCACGGGAACGGGAACTACGCGGGTGAAACCGCGTGAGGTCCGCTAACGTATTATAAAGAGGAAAGATTTGTATGTAAGTATGTTTGTATTGAATAGGCTCCGAAACTACTGGACCGATTAAAAAAATCTTTCAGCAATGGATAGCTACATCATCAGCAAGTAACATAGGCTTTATTTTATCCCCGTACTCCCACGGGAACGGGAACTACGCAGGTGACACCGCGTGACGTCCGCCAGTTAATTATAAAGCCGAATTTGGATAATAAACGACGAATAGATATCGATGCTTATTTTCATGACAGTAAGGGCTATTTTCCAGTGCAGTTTGTGCGGCACAAATTATTGCTTTTCGCAGACTCGCCTCTGCAAAGCCTACCATCGCCTTTCATTGTCATCATTAACTGTATCAAAGAAATATCTTAAGTAATACTTTCAAGCGATCAATTGTATGTATATATACAGGGTGTCTGAGAAAAAGGAACAGTTGTCTTCTAGAAGTTGTTGTGTTTTATGAATATATCACTATGTTGAAGTCGTAAAATATCTAGCTCCAACGATAACGTAGTTATAGGCTATGGTTGCTAAGGGCCGAAGAGCTCGCGGCCTTAAGCGATTGAATGAACGCGCGGCCGCGTTTACCTACATTACGTACCAGGTCATTGAACTTGGTACATTAAGGAGAAGGTTCATGGTTTCGGAAAATGGTTTTATGGGATTATAAAAACGTAGTTAGGTTTAACGTGAATAACTCTACGTTACCGCTGATTTTTATGCAATAATAATGTCTTGTTATGGTCAACTTTGAACGTCAATTACTCGAAAACGGAAGAAAATATTTTTGTCATAATAATTTTATTTGCTTCCTAAAATTATACCCTATCACATATTTTAACAGCTGTCCTATTTTCCCCGACAACGTGTTTTCGAATACAATATGAAGATAAATTTCGCCATTCTCTGTAAGGTATAACCAGAAGACCCCGTTTCGAGTCCTGTGACCCAATTGTAGGATTTGACACATTCGAACGTTTTTCTATGACCTTGTGCTTTGCGTTTTTTGTGTGGAGACGTAAAACTTCCTACACTCACCGCTTGGGGCGCTTTTTAACGTTCACATACAACATGAGGAACATACGCAGGCGATTTCGATAACGTAAAAACATTACCAGTATCCCTATCACGGGTTTGCCACCGTTTTCGTAATCTAGACTCGCTAGCGTCACTCGCAATATTTGTATGAGATATTTTAGTTGTTCACGTCACCGCTGGGAGTCGCTGCACAATGTCTCATACTAATATTCGGCGGAGACGCTAGCGAGTATAGATTACGAAAACGGTGGCAAATCCGTGATAGATGACTTTTCTTTCGAAATATTGTTGATGATGACAATAAGAAGTGATTACTTGGCTCATCACAATCATCACCAAGTTGTATATACAATATACAGTCACAATTACATTCAAATAGACGTGAATATCTTAGATGCATCCCCGAAGGGGTAGGCAGAGATGTTGTAATACCACAACATTTCACCGAATATGATTAAGTGCCAACGTGACAGATGGTGAGTCCATCGCCGTCTCAGACACTATATATGTTGGATATGACATACAACATATATTTCTATCATAAAAATAAATAAAAAAGCGGGTAAAGCTTGTATAAGTGACTTTTATACACTATCTGTAACATAACATATATATTTAATACTTTTTTGTAAAGCATAGTACAGTCGAATAAAAAATTGATGTATAATATTTTTTAAGTAATAATATTATTGATTTCATTAAATGATTATGGAACTGAAATGTGAAATGAAAAAAAAAATATATTTTATATTTTAACATATTTTGTGATAGTGGCAACTGATACATCATCTGTGAAAATGTCAACCGTATATCTATAATGGCTCATCAGATATAGCCTGGTGACAGACGGACAGAAGAATATTAGTCAGGGCGCCGCTAAAAAGTCTTTCTTATATCCACGTCTATTCAAACATATTTTATTATATTTAAATATATTATCATAATTAATTATTATTATTTATCATTATATTACATCATTTCAGTTCGTAAAGGGCGTTAGATTGGTCGCTCTCAATGAGAAACGTGTATACAGGGTGATGCCGACGTGTTCTGTCATTATAAAGGATGTTTTGAAATTAACACAAGTTTAATTTGACACAATTTAAAGACTAGATTATCGATAAAATAAAATATTAGATCGATATTTCTGTAATTTGCAAACAGAGAGATTCCGCCAGTTATGTTTATGTCTCATGTAATAAATAGGGAGCGAGCCTATTGCCGTTAACGCGACACGAATGTCTCCGAACTGGAAACCCAGAACCTCGTGTTCCACAGTAGCACTCGCGACCACTAGACCAACGTCTTCTCAGTTAATATAGATACATCATCATCGTCCCTGGCCTTATCCCATACATTGTTGGGGTCGGCACTTGATTCAACCCGATGTGGCTCCATGTTAGTCACAATCAACTTATTAACTCCTTGTCCGTTATGTGCGCCTGGTACTTCGTGTACCATATCATCATCTCCCTGGCCTTATCCCATACATTGTTGGGGTCGGCACTCGATTCAACCCGATGTGGCTGATCACCTGATTTTATACGAAGCGACTGCCATCTGACCTTCGCAACCCCTTTAACGAGGAAAATCTGTGATCTGGGTTAAACCAGTTGTCAGACTATCTTAGGCCTCCGACTGACCTGTAACGATTGCGAAAGATGATAAATTTCCAACTTAAAAATTACAATAAATATAATGATCTCCTACCGAATTTCATCTACGCAGGAGATATTATATGTGCAAACACAGGTGCACTCTTTATTGGGTCACTCTCATAGTGGGATGGGAGGACATCAGACACGACCGGAGAGAGGTCAGGCGGAGGACCAACGGGACAACGTGCGCCTCGAGGCACGGGGGTGGAAACACCGACAAATTAAATATATATAGAGAAAAATCCCGGGCAATGACAGATTGCGCTGATATCACCCTGTACAATAAGCTAACTAATATTTATACTATTTATAATTATGTATAACAATATTTTGTGAAGTTCATTTTAATTATTATTACCGACAGACAATAGCTATACTTTGACTCCAATCAATCATTTGTATGTATAACTGTCTCTGTTCCTCCTGTTAAGAAGGCATCGCGTTAGAGCAGTACACACATATCTGTGAGAAAATTATGATCTTTTGCGATTTTATATTCCACAATATTCCGTAAAATACGGTTTAAGTCCAGTGTTGAATACATCTATACATTCCAATACATCTATACATTCCAACACATCTATACATTCCAATACATCTATACATTCCAATACATCTATACATTCCAATACATCTATACATTCCAATACATCTATACATTCCAATACATCTATACATTCCAATACATCTATACATTCCAATACATCTATACATTCCAACACATCTATACATTCCAATACATCTATACATTCCAATACATCTATACATTCCAATACATCTATACATTCCAATACATCTATACATTCCAACACATCTATACATTCCAATACATCTATACATTCCAATACATCTATACATTCCAATACATCTATACATTCCAATACATCTATACATTCCAATACATCTATACATTCCAATACATCTATACATTCCAATACATCTATACATTCCAATACATCTATACATTCCAATACATCTATACATTCCAATACATCTATACATTCCAATACATCTATACATTCCAATACATCTATACATTCCAATACATCTATACATTCCAATACATCTATACATTCCAACACATCTATACATTCCAATACATCTATACATTCCAATACATCTATACATTCCAATACATCTATACATTCCAACACATCTATACATTCCAATACATCTATACATTCCAATACATCTATACATTCCAATACATCTATACATTCCAACACATCTATACATTCCAATACATCTATACATTCCAACACATCTATACATTCCAATACATCTATACATTCCAATACATCTATACATTCCAATACATCTATACATTCCAATACATCTATACATTCCAATACATCTATACATTCCAATACATCTATACATTCCAATACATCTATACATTCCAACACATCTATACATTCCAACACATCTATACATTCCAACACCAAACAAACATAATCTTCAAAATTAATGCACTCATTAAAATATAATAGTTACAAACTGGCTCCAAGATGACGCCATTGTGACGTCACTCGAATTAGAAATATCTTTAAACGGGAATTATCAAAGTATAGCCAACATCAGTCAATGTGACACGCGAGTGAACGGCAGACAGACACTCCGTTTATTGTGTATATAAGGCTTACTTTATAAGGCTTTGTATACTGTATTTTCACTGTATACCGCACACTGCACTGTATACTGCACTGTGCACTGTATACTGCTTACTGCACTGTATACTGCACTCTGCACTGTATACTGTACACTGCACTGTATACTGCACTCTGCACTATGTATTGCACTCTGCACTGTATACTGCACACTGCACTGTATACTGCACACTGCACTGTATACCGCACACTGCACTGTATACTGCACTTTGCACTGTATACTGCACTGTGCACTGTATACTGCTCACTGCACTGTATACTGCACACTGCACTGTATACCGCACACTGCACTGTATACTGCACTGTGTATTGTACACTGCACTGAAGTCATGTAACCTATCTTGAGATGTAATCACTTCCTCAACATCACTTACGTTTCATTAACCATTGAAACAATACCATGAATTAAACTTGTATGTATATATGTATGTCATTATCATATGAAGTGTATATCATAATAAGTGCAGGCTGCCGTTTAAGCGCATTCAAGTCAATATACATAATATTTACAAAGTGCTGTATGATACACTGGGTCGGATGGCGCGGCGGGGGGTGTACGGGGGTGTAGGGGGTGAATTATAAAATATAGATCTTAATACGGAGATTGCCAATTAAATTTTGCATTTAACAAATGGTGTTGTATTGCATTGGTGATGCATATGTAAAGTTGTTTAAAATCAGCCATTTATGAGTGATTTACAAACACATACAAAATGTCACGATATATTAGTATGAAGTTCAACACGAACGGATTTTTAGCCGACTTCAAGAAAGGAGGAGGTAAATATGGCACCAATGCGTAGTAACCGCAAGAACACATGTAACTTTATAATAAAACTAGAAATCATTCGCGTAGAGTTAATAACATCAATGTAGCCTAAGTTACTCCTTGTAACATCAGCTATCTGCTAGTGAAATTTGCGTTAAAATCGGTCCTGTCGTTTCGGAGATTATCCTGAACTATCAGAGAGACAGAGATAATTTTTGAAAATATACTTTCATATGTATTTAGTGCAAAGCTGTTATTTCGCAATTACTAACAGACACTTAAATTTCATTTAGATATATACGATATATATAAGATATATAGATAAAAAATATAAATTTTCGAGATCACACCACAGCATATGGTAATACAATTTCGGTAATTCATTCATACATCCCACCGCCGCGTACCGTAAAACATAACAACATGTACGGAGTCATCCACGCTCCATACACGACAATAAGAATGTTATATGGAGTCATACACACTCCATACATCACAAGTTTGAGATCATCCCGTCCTGAATGTTCCACGCGAAGGATTTATTTAGCTTCAGCGATCCAAACTGCAAGAGACAATATTACATTTATATTTTAAGAGACATAGCGGGATCTGCCGTTCGATATCTGGATATCAGGGAAAAAATTTAAATGATTTATTTTGTTAAAGCAACAATACATACATATGCTCACGCCTGTATTCCCCGAAGGGGTAGGCAGAGGTGTTGTAATCACAACACACACTTTTCACACAAGATGATTAAGTGCCAACGTGACAGATGGTGAGTCCATCGCCGTCTCAGACACTATACATACGTCTTTGAATTACTTGTCAGATATAATAATAATTATATACAATTTTAAATACAAATAAATCATTTAAGAAACATAAGCCCATGGACACAGTTCCAATGCACAAATGTCGATAAAAATTAGCATAAAGTAAAATTCTAGTAGTTGTACTTATATCTATTTGTGTATCTGTGGTGATCTCGGTATAGTATATACTCACAGGATGGGTGTGTCAGTGTGGTGATCTCGGTATAGTATATACTCACAGGATGGGTGTGTCAGTGTGGTGATCTCGGTATAGTATATACTCACAGGATGGGTGTGTCAGTGTGGTGATCTCGGTATAGTATATACTCACAGGATGGGTGTGTCAGTGTGGTGATCTCGGTATAGTATATACTCACAGGATGGGTGTGTCAGTGTGGTGATCACGGTATAGTATATACTCACAGGATGGGTGTGTCAGTGTGGTGATCTCGGTATAGTATATACTCACAGGATGGGTGTGTCAGTGTGGTGATCTCGGTATAGTATATACTCACAGGATGGGTGTGTCAGTGTGGTGATCACGGTATAGTATATACTCACAGGATGGGTGTGTCAGTGTGGTGATCTCGGTATAGTATATACTCACAGGATGGGTGTGTCAGTGTGGTGATCTCGGTATAGTATATACTCACAGGATGGGTGTGTCAGTGTGGTGATCACGGTATAGTATATACTCACAGGATGGGTGTGTCAGTGTGGTGATCTCGGTATAGTATATACTCACAGGATGGGTGTGTCAGTGTGGTGATCTCGGTATAGTATATACTCACAGGATGGGTGTGTCAGTGTGGTGATCACGGTATAGTATATACTCACAGGATGGGTGTGTCAGTGTGGTGATCTCGGTATAGTATATACTCACAGGATGGGTGTGTCAGTGTGGTGATCACGGTATAGTATATACTCACAGGATGGGTGTGTCAGTGTGGTGATCTCGGTATAGTATATACTCACAGGATGGGTGTGTCAGTGTGGTGATCTCGGTATAGTATATACTCACAGGATGGGTGTGTCAGTGTGGTGATCTCGGTATAGTATATACTCACAGGATGGGTGTGTCAGTGTGGTGATCTCGGTATAGTATATACTCACAGGATGGGTGTGTCAGTGTGGTGATCTCGGTATAGTATATACTCACAGGATGGGTGTGTCAGTGTGGTGATCTCGGTATAGTATATACTCACAGGATGGGTGTGTCAGTGTGGTGATCTCGGTATAGTATATACTCACAGGATGGGTGTGTCAGTGTGGTGATCTCGGTATAGTATATACTCACAGGATGGGTGTGTCAGTGTGGTGATCTCGGTATAGTATATACTCACAGGATGGGTGTGTCAGTGTGGTGATCTCGGTATAGTATATACTCACAGGATGGGTGTGTCAGTGTGGTGATCTCGGTATAGTATATACTCACAGGATGGGTGTGTCAGTGTGGTGATCACGGTATAGTATATACTCACAGGATGGGTGTGTCAGTGTGGTGATCTCGGTATAGTATATACTCACAGGATGGGTGTGTCAGTGTGGTGATCTCGGTATAGTATATACTCACAGGATGGGTGTGTCAGTGTGGTGATCTCGGTATAGTATATACTCACAGGATGGGTGTGTCAGTGTGGTGATCACGGTATAGTATATACTCACAGGATGGGTGTGTCAGTGTAGTGATCACGGTATAGTATATACTCAGAGGATGGGTGTGTCAGTGTGGTGATCACGGTATAGTATATACTCACAGGATGGGTGTGTCAGTGTGGTGATCACGGTATAGTATATACTCACAGGATGGGTGTGTCAGTGTGGTGATCACGGTATAGAATATACTCACAGGATGGGTGTGTCAGTGTGGTGATCACGGTATAGTATATACTCACAGGATGGGTGTGTCAGTGTGGTGATCACGGTATAGTATATACTCACAGGATGGGTGTGTCAGTGTGGTGATCACGGTATAGTTTATACTCATAGGATGGGTGTGTCAGTGTGGTGATCTCGGTATAGTATATACTCAGAGGATGGGTGTGTCAGTGTGGTGATCACGGTATAGTATATACTCACAGGATGGGTGTGTCAGTGTGGTGATCACGGTATGGTATATACTCACAGGATGGGTGTGTCAGTGTGGTGATCTCGGTATAGTATATACTCACAGGATGGGTGTGTCAGTGTGGTGATCACGGTATGGTATATACTCACAGGATGGGTGTGTCAGTGTGGTGATCACGGTATAGTATATACTCACAGGATGGGTGTGTCAGTGTGGTGATCTCGGTATAGTATATACTCACAGGATGGGTGTGTCAGTGTGGTGATCTCGGTATAGTATATACTCACAGGATGGGTGTGTCAGTGTGGTGATCTCGGTATAGTATATACTCACAGGATGGGTGTGTCAGTGTGGTGATCACGGTATAGTATATACTCACAGGATGGGTGTGTCAGTGTGGTGATCTCGGTATAGTATATACTCACAGGATGGGTGTGTCAGTGTGGTGATCTCGGTATAGTATATACTCACAGGATGGGTGTGTCAGTGTGGTGATCACGGTATAGTATATACTCACAGGATGGGTGTGTCAGTGTGGTGATCACGGTATAGTATATACTCACAGGATGGGTGTGTCAGTGTGGTGATCTCGGTATAGTATATACTCACAGGATGGGTGTGTCAGTGTGGTGATCACGGTATAGTATATACTCACAGGATGGGTGTGTCAGTGTGGTGATCTCGGTATAGTATATACTCACAGGATGGGTGTGTCAGTGTGGTGATCTCGGTATAGTATATACTCACAGGATGGGTGTGTCAGTGTGGTGATCTCGGTATAGTATATACTCACAGGATGGGTGTGTCAGTGTGGTGATCTCGGTATAGTATATACTCACAGGATGGGTGTGTCAGTGTGGTGATCTCGGTATAGTATATACTCACAGGATGGGTGTGTCAGTGTGGTGATCACGGTATAGTATATACTCACAGGATGGGTGTGTCAGTGTGGTGATCACGGTATAGTATATACTCACAGGATGGGTGTGTGAGTGCAGTCCTCACGCGTAGTGGTTGGGACTGTGTCCGCGGCTCGCGCCCGACCCGCTGCCGAACGAACTGTCCGCTCTACACACACACACAACACATGCTTTAAACCATACATACATATACTCACGCTTGTATTCCCCGAAGGGGTAGGCAGAGGTGTTGTTATCACAACACACACTTTTCACACAAGATGATTATGTACCAACGTGACGTCTCAGACACATTACATACGTCATTGAATTACTTCTCAGACATTTCCTCACAATGTTTTTCTTTACCGTAAAGCACGTGGTATAAAAATCACTGTACATAAGTGTAATGGAACTATGTTTAAACCGGGGAACTATCGAAGGCTATGTATATGTATTTAATAAAGAAAATAAATAGTGCGACCCATCAAGTTAAGTCTACGGGGGTAAAACCGCGGGGCGCAGCTAGTATACTTATAATATTGTATAAATAATAAGCGGGGCCTGTAACAATGAGTTTTTCTAAATAACTTATGTGCAGTTATTTCACACCACGTGCTTTACGGTGAAGGAAAACATCGTGAGGAAACCTGCATATTTCTGAGAAGTGATTCAATGACATATGTATAGTGTCTGAGACGGCGATGGACTCACCATCTGTCACGTTAGCACTTGATCATATTCGGTGAAAAGTGTGTGCTGTTATTACAACACCTCTGCCTACCCCTTCGAGGAATACAGGCGTGAGTATGTGTATGTATGTTATTATCAGTGTATACAGCATGTCCACGCACCTGTAGTCGCGGTGTGTGTACAGCGTGTAGTCGTGTCGGGGACGGGCCCGCGACGGGGACGGCGAGCGGCTGCTGCCCGCCGCCGGCGGACGACCCACTGGGGACATTACATTATGTTGATGTACCACTCGCTACATAGATGGCGCTACTCGATAACAATTGCAAAGTTTCAGTACAAATACACGAGAAGCTCTAAATCGCGCTAGGAGAGTTTTGGAGCGCATTGCAGTATACAGGGTGTCGGAGAAAATAGGACAGCTGTTAAAATATGTGATAGGGTATAATTTTAGGAAGCAAATAAAATTATTATGACAAAAATATATTCCAAGTTTTCGAGTAATTGACGTTCAAAGTTGACCATATCAAGACCTTATTTTCGCATAAAAATCAGCGGTAACGTAGAGTTATTCACGTGAAATAATTCCTGAAATAATCACATAAAACCATTTTTGGAAACCTTCCCCTTAATGTACCAAGTTCAATGACCTGGTACGTAATGTAGGTAAACGCGGCCGCGCGTTCATTCAATCGCTTAAGGCCGCGAGCTCTTCGGCCCTTAGCAACCATAGCCTATAACTACGTTATCGTTGGAGCTAGATATTTTACGACTTCAACATAGTGATATATTCATAAAACACTACAACTTCTAGAAGACAACTGTTCCATTTTCTCCGATACCTGTATAGTAGGAGTTCTGTGATAGACGCAAGTATAATCTACACTGATATTATAAAGAGGAAAACTTTGTTTGTTTGGTTGTAATGAATAGGCTCAAAAACTACTGGACCGATTTCAAAAATTCTTTCACCATTTTATAGCTTCATCATCAGGGAGTAACATAGGCTTTATTTTATCCCCGTACTCCCACGAGAACGGGAACTACACGGGTAAAACCGCGTGAGGTCCGCTAGTTATACAGATAAAGATATATGAGTGTAGCTTACGTGTGAGTATGGGCGGCGGAGTACTGAGCGTTGGGCGGCGCGCGGGGCCCGCGGGGGAGCGGGGGGCTGCCATGATACAAATAACATTATTTACTCAGTTCACACCCTGGTGAGGCACTTATAAACATCGAAGAACTGACCACCGGTTCGGAAACTAGCTTTCTGAGATGAACTGGTAAGAAACTCATCTGGCATCATGTACATTTCTTCAATAGAAAGAAAAAACATAATGCTCACCCCTTCGAGGACCCTTCTGTGATGGTGTGACCATTTTAATTAGTTATAAATAGTGTATTGTAACACCTCAGCCTACCCCTTACAGGACCCTTCTGTAATGGTGTGACCATGTTAATTAGTTATGAAGTGTATGTTGTAACACCTCAGCCTACCCCTTCGAGGACCCTTCTGTGATAGTGTGACCATGTTAATCAGTTATGAAGCATGTGTTGTAACACCTCAGCCTACCCCTTCGAGGACCCTTCTGTGATAGTGTGACCATGTTAATTAGTTATGAAGTGTGTATTGTAACACCTCAGCCTACCCCTTACAGGACCCTTCTGTGATGGTGTGACCATGTTAATTAGTTATGAAGTGTGTATTGTAACACCTCAGCCTACCCCTTACAGGACCCTTCTGTGATGGTGTGACCATGTTAAGTAGTAAGTATATTACCGCTGGGCAGGTCCGGTCGGTAGAGGGGTGCGCTGGGGTTGCGAGCCACGCCAGCCGCTCGCGCCGCCATCGACGAATACGCTACAATATAACATCACTGTATACATATACAAAAATAACGTTAATTTCCATACATACATATGCTCACGCCTGTATCCCATGGGGGTAGGCAGCTATCACCGTTTGCCTACGATCCTTACATACTCCTTTCACTTCATGTATCTCTTCATACACTTCCTTCGGTTACGAGTGCTCCGAATTTGACCTTTCTGTAAAATACTATTAATTGTGTCATAGTAGTTGTTCCTTGGACGCCCTCTACCGACACTTCCGGTCACATTCGCTCTATAAATGTGTTTCGTTAATCGCCTTTCACTCATCCTTTCGATATGTCCAAACCATCGCCATAAGGCTACATTAGAGAAGTTAGTGTAAACATACCTCTTATAACGGAGAGTTCAATGGCGGCTCGCAGCTCGTCGTCCTCGGGCCGCGCGCGGAGACACGACATCGCCTGACACACAGACATCACATTCATATACACGCTACATTTACTATTAAACTATAATTACTAATGTGCACTGTAGTGCATAATGTGCACTATAGTGCATAATGTGCACTGTAGTGCATAATGTGCAGTGTAGTGCCCAAAGTGCCATGTAATGTCTAATGTGCACTGTAGTGTCCAGTTTGCACTGTAATGTCTAAAGTGACTATAGTGCATGATGTGCACTGTAGTGTCTAATTTGCACTGTAGTGCCCAATGTGACTGTATTGCATTATGTGCACTGTAATATATAAGTTTGCACTGTAGTATCTAAGGTGCACCATGATTAGGGTTACATTAGCTTAAACAATAATTACCAATAACTGTGTTACATATGCACTGTTGTGCCCAAAGTGCACTGTAATGTTAAATGTGCACTGCAGTGTCCAAAGTGCACTGCAGTGTCCAAAGTGCACTGCAGTGTCCAAAGTGCACTGCAGTGTCCAAAGTGCACTGCAGTGTCCAAAGTGCACTGCAGTGTCCAAAGTGCACTGCAGTGTCCAAAGTGCACTGCAGTGTCCTAAGTGCACTGTCACGTCAAATGTGCACTGTAGTCCCTAATGTAGTGCATAGTAATGTCAAAAGTGCGCCATAGTGTCCAGTGTATGTGGAGTGTGATGTCCTCACCTGCGAGTGATCGCGTGGCGCGCGCGGCGCTCCGGCGCGCTGCGCTCGGGACCCTGTACATACATTATAATTGATGTACATGTACATGATTATAATATTTCCTATCTGTGAGATATATCGCAGCACGGCTGAAGCTCACAGACATACAATACAAAGTCAGTCGAATGTAATTTTCTAAAAGTTAACTTTAAAAGCTTACAGAAATAATAAACAGAATCTATATTGAGCTTATTAGATCACAATACTTATCCTTGTTGTAAAAATCTATTCTAAAATTGTTAATGGTTCAAATTATAATGAAATAAATGACGAACAAACTATGATTTACTTTTTAGGGTTCCCTAGCCAAATAGCTAAAAACGGAACCCTTATGAATTCGTC
Source organism: Watsonalla binaria (assembly GCA_929442735.1). NCBI lineage: Eukaryota > Metazoa > Arthropoda > Insecta > Lepidoptera > Drepanidae > Watsonalla > Watsonalla binaria. The sequence continues at coordinate 142,365 of OV838948.1, read as the reverse complement.
ATGTCTGTCTGTCCGTCCGTATGTCACAGCCACTTTTCTCCGAAACTATAAGAACTAGCCTGTTGAAACTTGGTAAGTAGATGTCTGTGAACCGCATTAAGATTTTCTAAAATAGGACAGCTGTTGAAATATGTGATAGGGTATAATTTTAGGAAGCAAATAAAATTATTATGACAAAAATATCTTCTTCCGTTTTCGAGTAATTGACGTTCAAAGTTGACCATATCAAGACATTATTTTCGCATAAAAATCAGCGGTCACGTAGAGTTATTCACGTGAAATCTGACTACGTTTTTATTTTCCTCCTCCCACTAATATTTCCTGAAATAACCCCATAAACTCATTTTTCGAAACCGTTAACCTTCTCGTTAATGTACCAAGTTCAATGACCTGGTACGTAATGTAGGTAAACGCGGGCGCGCGTTCATTCAATCGCTTAAGGCCGCGAGCTCTTCGGCCCTTAGCAACCATAGCCTATAACTACGTTATCGTTGGAGCTAGATATTTTACGACTTCAACATAGTGATATATTCATAAAACACAACAACTTCTAGAAGACAAGTGTATATATTAATTCAGAATCACCTGGGCGGGGAGTGTGTGTAGCGCCGTCACCCAAATCCAGCTGCAGCACGCCCACAGCGCTGTACTCTGCAACAATGATACCTTCAATCACTAATGTACATCTACCCTCGAACAACAACAATCATTACTGTCAAGTTGGGAACATGAGCGAAACGACCCTCCTTTATTGAGCATGCATAATTATACTGTCAAGTCATGACCTTCGTGATCATGTATACACTAAATACTGCGGGCAGTAGTCGCGGGCCGTCAGCAGGTGGGTGTTCCCGTTGGGTGCCATGGCCACGTGTGTTGTAGTATATGACATACCGGAGGGTGGGTGCGGTGGATGCGGGCAGTAGTCGCGGGCCGTCAGCAGGTGGGTGTTCCCGTTGGGTGCCATGGCCACGTGTGTTGTAGTATATGACATACCGGAGGGTGGGTGCGGTGGGTGCGGGCAGTAGTCGCGGGCCGTCAGCAGGTGGGTGGTCCCGTTGGGTGCCATGGCCACGTGTGTTGTAGTATATGACATACCGGAGGGTGGGTGCGGTGGGTGCGGGCAGTAGTCGCGGGCCGTCAGCAGGTGGGTGTTCCCGTTGGGTGCCATGGCCACGTGTGTTGTAGTATATGACATACCGGAGGGTGGGTGCGGTGGGTGCGGGCAGTAGTCGCGGGCCGTCAGCAGGTGGGTGTTCCCGTTGGGTGCCATGGCCACGTGTGTTGTAGTATATGACATACCGGAGGGTGGGTGCGGTGGGTGCGGGCAGTAGTCGCGGGCCGTCAGCAGGTGGGTGTTCCCGTTGGGTGCCATGGCCACGTGTGTTGTAGTATATGACATACCGGAGGGTGGGTGCGGTGGGTGCGGGCAGTAGTCGCGGGCCGTCAGCAGGTGGGTGTTCCCGTTGGGTGCCATGGCCACGTGTGTTGTAGTATATGACATACCGGAGGGTGGGTGCGGTGGGTGCGGGCAGTAGTCGCGGGCCGTCAGCAGGTGGGTGTTCCCGTTGGGTGCCATGGCCACGTGTGTTGTAGTATATGACATACCGGAGGGTGGGTGCGGTGGGTGCGGGCAGTAGTCGCGGGCCGTCAGCAGGTGGGTGTTCCCGTTGGGTGCCATGGCCACGTGTGTTGTAGTATATGACATACCGGAGGGTGGGTGCGGTGGGTGCGGGCAGTAGTCGCGGGCCGTCAGCAGGTGGGTGTTCCCGTTGGGTGCCATGGCCACGTGTGTTGTAGTATATGACATACCGGAGGGTGGGTGCGGTGGGTGCGGGCAGTAGTCGCGGGCCGTCAGCAGGTGGGTGTTCCCGTTGGGTGCCATGGCCACGTGTGTTGTAGTATATGACATACCGGAGGGTGGGTGCGGTGGGTGCGGGCAGTAGTCGCGGGCCGTCAGCAGGTGGGTGTTCCCGTTGGGTGCCATGGCCACGTGTGTTGTAGTATATGACATACCGGAGGGTGGGTGCGGTGGGTGCGGGCAGTAGTCGCGGGCCGTCAGCAGGTGGGTGTTCCCGTTGGGTGCCATGGCCACGTGTGTTGTAGTATATGACATACCGGAGGGTGGGTGCGGTGGGTGCGGGCAGTAGTCGCGGGCCGTCAGCAGGTGGGTGTTCCCGTTGGGTGCCATGGCCACGTGTGTTGTAGTATATGACATACCGGAGGGTGGGTGCGGTGGGTGCGGGCAGTAGTCGCGGGCCGTCAGCAGGTGGGTGTTCCCGTTGGGTGCCATGGCCACGTGTGTTGTAGTATATGACATACCGGAGGGTGGGTGCGGTGGGTGCGGGCAGTAGTCGCGGGCCGTCAGCAGGTGGGTGTTCCCGTTGGGTGCCATGGCCACGTCGGGCACGGCGGCCGACAGCCGTCCGAGCCGCGACCCCCCCCCCTCGACCCACGCTGCCACAGCTGGGTGCACTACACATACCAAACGTTATTGACACTCTCTATACATTCATATACATTTTTCTCAAAATGTTTAAATATATATAACTCAAAGGTGACTGACTGACTGACATAGTGATCTATCAACGCACAGCCCAAACCACTGGACGGATCGGGCTGACATTTGGCATGCAGGCACATGTTATGACGTAGGCATCCGATAACAAAGGATTTTGATCAATTCTACCCCCAAAGGGGATAAAATTGGGGATGAAAGTTTAGGCTACTTTTAATAAAAAATACTTAGGGTATGTTTAGGCTAGTATTTGTATAATTGTCAAAAGAAAAGTCACGTGACATAAACAGCAAAAAAAAAAAAAGTTGAATAAAAAAAGTTTACCGGCTTTAAAAAAAGGAGGAGGTTATCAATTCAACTGTATGTTTTTTTTTGTTACCTCAGAACTTTAGACTGGGTGAACCGATTTCGATGATTCTTCTTTTGTTTGAAAGATGATGCTTCCCCAATTGGTGCCATTTTTGTAAAAATGTTCTAGAGATGGCATAACGCCATCTTGTAGTGTGAATTTGAATGGAACACCGTGTTGGTGATGTATGTATGTACTCACCCATTGGCTCCAGCGTCCGCGGCGCAGTTGGCATCCCGTCGACACGTGCCCGACCGTGAACCGTCTGTAACGCATTTTATTATCAAACATAACTACATACAATTCCCCAAAGGGGTAGGCAGAGGTGCCAACGTGACAGATGGTGAGTCCATCGCCGTCTCAGCCTCTATACAGTCTTTGAATTATTTCTCAAAAATATGCAGGTTTCCTCACGATGTTTTCCTTCACCGTGGTGTCAAATCACTAATCACGAAGGTCAGATGGCAGTCGCTTCGTATAAAAATCAAGTGATCAGCCAGATCGAGTTGAATCAAGTGCCGACCCCAACAATGTATGGGAGAAGGCCAGGGAGATGATGATATGGTACACGAAGTACCAGGCGCACATAACGGACAAGGAGTTAATAAGTTGATTGCGACTAACATGGAGCCACATCGGGTTGAATCAAGTGCCGACCCCAACAATGTATGGGATAAGGCCAGGGAGATGATGATATGGTACACGAAGTACCAGGCGCACATAACGGACAAGGAGTTAATAAGTTGATTGTGACTAACATGGAGCCACATCGGGTTGAATCAAGTGCCGACCCCAACAATGTATGGGATAAGGCCAGGGACGATGATGATATGGTACACGAAGTACCAGGCGCACATAACGGACAAGGAGTTAATAAGTTGATTGTGACTAACATGGAGCCACATCGGGTTGAATCAAGTGCCGACCCCAACAATGTATGGGATAAGGCCAGGGAGATGATGATATGGTACACGAAGTACCAGGCGCACATAACGGACAAGGAGTTAATAAGTTGATTGCGACTAACATGGAGCCACATCGGGTTGAATCAAGTGCCGACCCCAACAATGTATGGGATAAGGCCAGGGACGATGATGATATGGTACACGAAGTACCAGGCGCACATAACGGACAAGGAGTTAATAAGTTGATTGCGACTAACATGGAGCCACATCGGGTTGAATCAAGTGCCGACCCCAACAATGTATGGGATAAGGCCAGGGACGATGATGATATGGTACACGAAGTACCAGGCGCACATAACGGACAAGGAGTTAATAAGTTGATTGTGACTAACATGGAGCCACATCGGGTTGAATCAAGTGCCGACCCCAACAATGTATGGGATAAGGCCAGGGAGATGATGATATGGTACACAAAGTACCAGGCGCACATAACGGACAAGGAGTTAATAAGTTGATTGCGACTAACACGGAGCCACATCGGGTTGAATCAAGTGCCGACCCCAACAATGTATGGGATAAGGCCAGGGACGATGATGATATGGTACACGAAGTACCAGGCGCACATAACGGACAAGGAGTTAATAAGTTGATTGCGACTAACATGGAGCCACATCGGGTTGAATCAAGTGCCGACCCCAACAATGTATGGGATAAGGCCAGGGACGATGATGATATGGTACACGAAGTACCAGGCGCACATAACGGACAAGGAGTTAATAAGTTGATTGGGACTAACATGGAGCCACATCGGGTTGAATCAAGTGCCGACCCCAACAATGTATGGGATAAGGCCAGGGAGATGATGATATGGTACACGAAGTACCAGGCGCACATAACGGACAAGGAGTTAATATTAATGGTGGTACTCACCTAAAGGTATGTGTAGGGTAGGCACGGAGCGGAGACTGCCAGAGGACGCGCAGTGGAGAGACCCTGTACCACTTAACGTCCTTAAACATAAAAATATAATACTTTAACATAATAATAATAATAATATATTTAGCGCAAGTTCGACTCCCAGCGGGGCCTGTACCAATGAGTTTTTCTAAAAAACTTATGTACAGTGATTTCACACCACGTGCTTTACGGTGAAGGAAAACATCGTGAGGAAACCTGCATATGTCTGAGAAGTAATTCAAAGATGTATGTATAGTGTCTGAGACAGCGATGGACTCACCATCTGTCACGTTGGCACTTAATCATCTTCGGTGAAAATTGGGTGTTGTTATTACAACGTATACAGCGTATGCATGCTGATATAATTTTCACTACTGTGAACCATTTTATATGAATTTTATCGTAATTAATAATTATTTACTATTTAATGAAAATGTACATGATGCCATCTGAGTTTCTTGCCGGTTCTTCTCAGAAGGCTAGTTTCCGAACCGGTGGTCAATTCTTCGACATTCATAAGTGCCTTACCAGGGCCTTAACTAAATAAATCATTTTCATACATATATGCCCAAGTTTTATCCATTTCATACTTATGGTAAGATTATTATACTATTCTGTAAATAGTTATAAGAGTCGACTAGAGAACATAATTTTTTGTCGGTCACAAAGGGTCTCGTTAGGGGGAGTACCTGCAGCAGTCGGGCGCAGGCTCCGGGGTCCAGTCGGGCCCGTCCAGGTCCCGAGGCTCGTCGGCCGGGGAGGACCATTCCTCGGCGCGCTCCCTACAACCATTATATTGGTAAGGCCACAATATACACTAATACTAATTAGACAGACTGACAGAAGTCTGCATAACGGGTTGTCGACTTCCCTCTATGATGGTTGAGGAGGTCAATGGCATTCACGTCATACTTGTGAACAGGTGCTGCTAGTGGGGGCTGGTCATCTCAAGCTACGCATTTAGTTATAAGTAGATGTACTAGATTTTTAGTTATGTTAATTTTTATCGACATTTGTGCATTGAAACTTATAATTGTACATAATTTTCGTTATTGTATTACAATTTATCATATCCAAAATATATTTATAATTTAACACATTATATATGTATGTATGTATAATGTATTCATACGCATTCAATGAAAAGTTGTTAATTTAAAAACACAAACAAACACTAAAATTTTACATATCTGTATAGATATTTTGTATTTAATAAACGCATCTAATAGATGGTACTTACCTGTCGCTCTCAATATCGGCGAGCAATAATTCAGCGCACGTGTCCGGCAGCGACATCTCGCGGACAGCTCGCAACGCGATCTGGATTTAACAATACAATCGTTGTAGGTAACTCGACTCATTTATGGGGGCTGTTTTTCAATCGTTACGGGGAGAAACTAGAAAAATATACTTTATTTGTACATCTTAGCCATAGGTATGTGTCCCGGTGGGGTGATTGTAAACGGTAATGGGGTGAATATAAACTAGTGATGGGGTCGATGTAGAAGTTGACGGGGTCAGTGTAGAGAGTGCCTGTAGACAGCGGTGACGTAGCGCGTCGGCAGCGTGTGCAGCGAGCAGCGGCAGTGGCGGGCAGTACACACCTGCCTATAGACGGTGGTGGGGTCGGCAGCGTGTGCAGCGAGCGCAGCAGTGGCGGGCAGTACAAACCTGCCTATAGACGGTGGTGGGGTCGGCAGCGTGTGCAGCGAGCAGCGGCAGTGGCGGGCAGTACACACCTGCCTATAGACGGTGGTGGGGTCGGCAGCGTGTGCAGCGAGCGCAGCAGTGGCGGGCAGTACAAACCTGCCTATAGACGGTGGTGGGGTCGGCAGCGTGTGCAGCGAGCGCAGCAGTGGCGGGCAGTACATACCTGCCTATCGACGGTGGTGGGGTCGGCAGCGTGTGCAGCGAGCAGCGACAGTGGCGGGCAGTACACACCTGCCTATAGACGGTGGTGGGGTCGGCAGCGTGTGCAGCGAGCAGCGACAGTGGCGGGCAGTACACACCTGCCTATAGACGGTGGTGGGGTCGGCAGCGTGTGCAGCGAGCGCGGCCGTGGCGGGCGGAGCGGCGGTCAGTTCCCGGACGCGAGCCAGGAGGGCCCCCCGCAGCCTGGGGGACACGCAGGCCCCGCACGCGCCGCCGTCGGGGCCCACCGACACCTCCGCCCCGCGGCCCGCCGCCACCTAAACCAATCATTGGTTACCAGCTGGAGCCCGCTAATACACTATATTTATAAGCCGTTAAGAGCCATGGTGGCTTTTGTTTTGTCAGTACTGTATATATACTATAATATTATTTATCTGTTTACAGGGTGCCGGAGAAAAAGGAACAGTTGTCTTCTAGAAGTTGTTGTGTTTTATGAATATATCACTATGTTGAAGTCGTAAAATATCTAGCTCCAACGATAACGTAGTTATAGGCTATGGTTGCTAAGGGCCGAAGAGCTCGCGGCCTTAAGCGATTGAATGAACGCGCGGCCGCGTTTACCTACATTACGTACCAGGTCATTGAACTTGGTACATTAAGGGGAAGGTTAATGGTGTCAAAAAATGGCTTTATGTTAGATTTCACGTGAATAACTCTGCTTTACCGCTGATTTTAATGCGAAAATAAGGTCTTGATATGGTCAACTTTGAACGTCAATTACTCGAAAACGGAAGAAGATATTTTTGTCGTAATCATTGTATTTGATTCCTAAAATTATACCCTATCACATATTTTAACAGCTGTCCTATTTTGATCGACACCCTGTATATATAAGTCACCATATAGAGGGTGTCCGGTATCCGCTGCATGGCGAGCGCCCTCCTGGCGCGGGCCAGCTCGGCCTCGGGCACCGACTGGCCTTCCAGCAATGCCTGTACAACGCAAATATATTTATAATTAACCATTACTAGCAGACGACACGCGGTTTCACCCGCGCAGTTCCCGTTCCCGTGGGAGTATGGGCATCAAATAGGGTGTGTAGTGTTGGGTTTCAGGGGCAAAAAATGGATTTAGTTTGGTTTCAACATCGTTTTGAACATGTTTTCAGGTATTGAAAAACTTATATAATATAATTACAATACGACAGTAAATTTGTCCGACATCTGTCAAGTTATGGGAGCTCAGACGTGAGGCTTCCATCTTACGGGGCGATAACGGAACTAGAGTACCACGGGACGAGACTGACGGACACTGGAATTTTTTTTACATATATATGAAAAAGTCATTGAAAAGAAGTCCGCCATCTTGGATTTATAATGATGTCACATAGCTAATCATACATTGTTATCCACAATATGCGGTATGCCAAATGCTAGCGTAATTAGTTAAAGATGATTAAAATTGAAGGTTAAATAAAACTACGAGTACTCTGCCTGCCCCTTAGGAGAATAAACATGTGATTTATATTGTAATTACTGAGTTTCTTGCCAGGTTCTTGTCAGTAAAAGCAACCTTCCGAACCTGGCGGTATCATGTATAATACTGTATAATTATGTCATTCTGACGATTTGAAAGTGCTTTGTAAAAAGTCTAATCGAATAAAGATATTTAGCATTGAATAGAATGTAATGTAAACCTTGATCTCGTCGAGGTAGGGCAGGAAGCAGCGCGCCGGGCGGTGCGCGCCGCGCCCGAGCCACGCGTCCGCCGACCCGCCGCCCGCCGACCCGCCGCCCGCCGGCCCGCCGCCCGCCGACGACGCGCTCTCCACCAGCCCGCGACGGACCAACTGACACACCGCTACATTATATCTACACCTATACACCAGCGTGCTGGCCTTGGCATATGCCTGAGAGGTCATTCAAACACGTATGTAAAGTGTCTGAGACGGCGATGGACTCACCATCTGTCACGTTGGCCCTTAATCATCTTGTGTGAAAAGTGTGTGTTGTGATTACAACACCTCCGTCCACCCCTTCGGGGAACACAGGCGTGAGGGTATGTATGTAGCTACCTGGTTGAGTACATCGTGATCGGGCGGGAGGTGTTCGAGCCGCACGAGCGGCAGCAGGTCCCGCAGCGCCCCATCCCCCCCGTCCCCCCCACCGCCCCCCCGGCCCGCCCGCGCCCGCCCCCGTCGCCCAGCTGCACCCGTGTGCCACACCTGCAACACACCACACGTCACACACACATATAGTTCACATCTCACAGACACACTACACATCACGCAGTACACGTCGCACACACTACACGTCAGCCAATTCCACCCAACACGGGTCGCTGGCCTGCAGGAAGGGCGAGGCCAGGGCAGATAGTAATGTATGTATAGATAATGACCAGGTTGGGTTCTGGCGGCTGCGCGCGCTCCCACCAGCGAAGCAAGGCCCGCACCAGCTGCGCCTCGCTGGCCTGCAGGAAGGGCGAGGCCAGGGTCGTGGCCAGCGTGGCTCTGGTCAACTTGGCCGCGCCCGCGTGCGACATTATCGCCGGGAACTCGTCGCGCAGGTAGCGCATCGCTTGGCTGCAACAACACGAACGGTCGAGTAACTCACCTCTGCCACAATATACAGTGTCGGGGAAAATAGGACAGCTGTTCAAATATGTGATAGGGTATCATTTTAGGAAGCAAATACAATTATTATGACAAAAATATCTTCTTCCGTTTTTGAGTAATTGACTTTCAAAATTGACCATATCATGAACTTATTTTCGCATAAAAATCAGCGGTAATGTAGAGTTATTCACGTGAAATCTAAGTACGTTTTTATTTCTTTTCTCCCAGTAATAGTTCCTGAAATAATCCCATGAAACCATTTTTCGAAACCATTAACCTTCCCCTTAATGTACCAAGTTCAATGACCTGGTACGTAATGTAGGTAAACGCGGCCGCGCGTTCATTCAATCGCTTAAGGCCGCGAGCTCTTCGGCCCTTAGCAACCATAGCCTATAACTACGTTATCGTTGGAGCTAGATATTTTACGACTTCAACATCGTGTGTGTGTATAGTGATATATTCATAAAACATAACAACTTCTAGAAGACAACTGTTCCTTTTTCTCCGGCATCCTGTATATGCAAAGGTAGTAGGGATTCACGTAATGATCATCACGAATACTATGGCGTCCTCGCGTATGGGTGTAGTAGTATAGGTGTGTACGCACCGATGCACCCAGTGGCTGGCGTGCGGCGCGGCAGCCCATCGCAGTACGTGCGCCAGGCTGTCGGGGCTCAGCGCGAACACGATGGCGTCCTCGCACCCCTGCATCACTATCGGCATCTCCAGGAACCTATCACATCACACATCGTCATTAATCATGGTCTCCTCAGGAATAATAACTATTCCGCCATCTCGGATGGTCCGTCATGTTGGAATTTCTAGTACCAATTAGTTTTTCTAAAAAAACTTATGTGCAGTGATTACACACGAGCTTTATGGTGAAGGAAAACATCGTGAGGAAACCTGCATATGTCTGAGAAGTGGTTTTGCAGAGTAATCTATATATATAAAAATGAATTGCTGTTCGTTAGTCTCGCAAAAAATTGAGAATGATGTGACTGACTGACTGACATAGTGATCTATCACCGCACAGCCCAAACCACTGGACGGATCGGGCTGACATTTGGCATGCAGGTACATGTTATGACGTAGGCATCCGATTTTGATTAATTCTAACCCCAAGGGGACAAAATAGGGGATGAAATTTTGTATGAAACTTTCTCAATTTTAAACGGATATATTATATAAAACCAAATTTATGCGGGTGAAATAATCTCAGGACCTACTTGTTTGAATTGAAAAATATTTTTTGTATGTTCATTCATCGAAAATCACCAAAAGGAGTGAAAAATGTTGCAAAAACGGGAAAAAATATCATTCAGTAGCATAATAAGCTTTAAATCTTAATCTTACGCGGGCAGAACCGCGAAGCACAGCATGTGAATAAAAATCTTTACATCTATACTTCTATACATATACATAAACTAGAAGTGTCTGTTTGTAATACAAAAAAAAGCTAGGTACTATATAATAGTATTTATGAGAAAGGTCAAATTCGGAGCACTCGTAACCGAAGAAAGTGTATGAAGAGATGCATGAATGTGGATGAAGCGAAAGAAGTATGTAAGGATCGTAGCATGTGGCAAACGGTGGTCTCTGCCTACCGCCATGGGATACAGGCGTGAGCATATGTATGTATGTATGTATGTACTATATATACCGACCTAAAAAATCTTATTTTTCTAACTATTAATTTTTTTTCTCTGTCTTCTTCTTTAGATCTCCGAAACGGCTGGTCCGATTTTAACGAGACTTTCGTAAAGTTACTCAGGCAACTTTTTTACGAGTCATGAAACTAAGTCTACGCGGGTGAAACCGCGAGGCACGTCTAGTCTATAACAGGGATGTTGCGGATGCAGATTTTTTCACATCCGCGGATCAGGTGCGGATTTTAAGAGGCTCACATTCTCGGATGCGGTACTTAAGAGGCCTATATCCGCGGATGCCGATGCGGATTTTATGTGGCTCCCATCCCCGGATGCTGATTTGGATTTCAAGAGGCTGACATCCGCGGATGCTGATTTGGATTTCAAGAGGCTCACATCCGCGGATGCTGATGCGGATTTCAAGAGGCTCACATCCGCTGATGCTGATTCGGATTTCAAGAGGCTCACATCCGCTGATGCTGATTCGGATTTCAAGAGGCTCACATCCGCTGATGCTGATGCGGATTTTAAGAGGCTCACATCCGCGGATGCTGATGCGGATTTTAAAAGGCTCACATCCGCAGATGCTGATGCGGATTTTATGAGGCTCACACCCGCGGATGCTGATGCGGATTTCAAGAGGCTCACATCCGCTGATGCTGATTCGGATTTTAAGAGGCCTATATCCGCGGATGCCGATGCGGATTTCAAGAGGCTCACGTCCGCGGATGCTGATGCGGATTTTATGAGGCTCACACCCGCGGATGCTGATGCGGATTTTAAGAGGCTCACATCCGCGGATGCTGATGCGGATTTTATGAGGCTCACATCCGCTGATGCTGATGCGGATTTTAAGAGGCCTATATCCGCGGATGCTGATGCGGATTTTATGAGGCTCACACCCGCGGATGCTGATGCGGATTTTAAGAGGCTCACAACCGCGGATGCTGATGCAGATTTTATGAGGCTCACATCCGCTGATGCTGATGCGGATTTTAAGAGGCCTATATCCGCGGATGCCGATGCGGATTTTATGAGGCTCACATCCGCGGATGCTGATGCGGATTTTAAGAGGCTCAAATAAACACAGATGCGGATTTGTGTGTGGGTTGCGTCAAAAGAGTAATATTTATCCTCTCTTTATTTATTAATAAAGTACTAAGTGAATTACTATTACATATTAAATTTAAAAATTGTAGCTTTATATTTAATGATTGTCGCTGGAATCGAGCGTCGAGCGGCTGCATGAGGCCGCACCTTTATGCGGATGTCTAAATCAATGCAGATGTTATGCGGATGCGAATTATCGCAACATCCATAGTAAATAATCATCGCCCTGGCCTTTTCCTATACATTTTTGGGGTCAGCCCCTGATTCAACCCGATGTGGCTGATCACCTGATTTTTATACGAAGCGACTGCCACCAGTAAACCTGCTGTCAAACTATTTTAGACCTCCGACTGACCTGTAACGATTGCCAAAGATGATAAACTGTCCGGGACCGACGGGTTAACGTGCTCTCCGAGGCACGGAGGGAACTCGGGCGGTCCTTCCAATTACTGGCTAGGGTTAGGCAATAGCAACTGTGCCACGAGCTCCTCATCCCTAGTATATAATATACCTAGCAATCTCGTAAAGCTGGAAGGCGTCGTCCAACATGGCGGTGGTCGTCGGCCTGGAGTTATTGCTGCGAGCGACGCCCGGCCACGCCTGCGCACAATACAACAACCATAATTATCTATACATAACAAAGAGCCGTGGTGGCCTTGAGGTTTGAGCAGTTCGAATCCCAGCGGGGCCTGCATCAATGAGATTTTCTAATAAACTTATGTACAGTGATTTCACACCACGTGCTTTACGGTGAAGGAAAACATCGTGAGGAAACCTGCATATGTCTGAGAAGTAATTCAAAGACGTAGCAGGCGGCTGCTCAAACCTCAAAGCCACCACGGCTCTTTACTTTGGCACATACATATCAAATTATTATAGCTATTAAATATAACTCACGCTGCCCCCACTGCCCGTGCTCGTAGAAGATGGCGACGTTGAATTTCTACCGATGAGGCTGAGGTCTACCTGTAACGTAACATACATCTAAATATATATGTCAAAGGTGACTGACTGACTGACATAGTGATCTATCAACGCACAGCCCAAACCACTGGACGGATCGGGCTGACATTTGGCATGCAGGTACATGTTATGACGTAGGCATCCACTAACAAAGGATTTTGATTAATTCTACCCCCAAGGGGATATAATAGGGGATGAAAGTTTAGGCTACTTTTACACTTACATACGAAGTCTGCCTGATCTGTGTAGCCCTGTAGGTAAGGTAACATTACACTCACGCTTCGCACACACTTGGGATACACAATGTATGGGAAATACATAAATCAGTCACGTGACATATGTCATTACCGTAAGTTTCGTATCGTTTCTATTAGCGCAAGCGCGAGAGATTTTACTTTGTCCAGGCCTATAGATTCCTGTTAGTACCTGATCTGTGTAAATACCTGATCTGTGTAAATACCTGATCTGTGGAAATACATGATCTGTGTAAATACATGATCTGTGTAAATACATGATCTGTGTAAATACCTGCTCTGTGTAAATACCTGATCTGTGTGAATACCTGATCTGTGTAAATACATGATCTGTGTAAATACATGATCTGTGTAAATACCTGCTCTGTGTAAATACCTGATCTGTGTAAATACCTGATCTGTGTGAATACCTGCTCTGTGTAAATACCTGATCTGTGTGAATACCTGATCTGTGTAAATACCTGATCTGTGTGAATACCTGCTCTGTGTAAATACCTGATCTGTGTGAATACCTGATCTGTGTAAATACATGATCTGTGTAAATACCTGCTCTGTGTAAATACCTGATCTGTGTGAATACCTGATCTGTGTAAATACCTGATCTGTGTGAATACCTGCTCTGTGTAAATACCTGATCTGTGTGAATACCTGATCTGTTTAAATACATGATCTGTGTAAATACATGATCTGTGTAAATACCTGCTCTGTGTAAATACCTGATCTGTGTGAATACCTGATCTGTGTAAATACCTGATTGCTGTAAATATCTAATCTGTGCCAATACCTGATTGGTGTAAATATCTAATCTGTGTAAATACCTGATCTGTGTAAATACCTGATCTGTCTAAATACATGTTCTGTGTAAATACCTGCTCTGTGTAAATACCTGATTGGTGTAAATACCTGATCTGTGTAAATACCTGATTGGTGTAAATACCTGATCTGTGTAAATACCTGATTGCTGTAATACCTGATCTGTGTAAATGCATTATTCGTGTAAATACCTGATTGGTGTATGTACCTGGTCGGTGTATGTACCTGGTCGGTGTATGTACCTGGTCGGTGTATGTACCTGGTCGGTGTATGTACCTGGTCGCTGTATGTACCTGGTCGGTGTATGTACCTGGTCGGTGTATGTACCTGGTCGGTGTATACGGCGTGTAGCAAGGCTCGCGCGAACCTCCGCGGCAGTACTTTCTCATCCACACACACAGCCCCGCCGCTCGAACGACGACACAACACGTTCCTACAATAATGATCGTTATTATAACATACACATCGAAATGCAGCTATACAGGGTGACGGGGAAAATAGGACAGCTGTTAAAATATGTGATAGGGTATAATTTTAGGAAGTAAATGAAATTATTATGACAAAAATATCTTCTTCCGTTTTTGAGTAATTGACGTTCAAATTTGACCATATCAAGACCTTATTTTAGTATAAAAATATAGCTGTAGCGTAGAGTTATTCACGTGATTTATTAACTCATTAACCTTCTCGTTAATGTACCAAGTTCAATGACCTCGTACGTAATGTAGGTAAACGCGGCCGCGCGTTCATTCAATCGCTTAAGGCCGCGAGCTCTTCGGCCCTTAGCAACCATAGCCTATAACTACGTTATCGTTGGAGCTAGATATTTTACGACTTCAACATAGTGATATATTCATAAAACACAACAACTTCTAGAAGATAATTATTCCATTTTCTCCGACACTTGTATAATACGTTTGAATGTATTACTTGTCTAGTTTGCATATAATATGTGTAACCTGAAGAATCTGGATCGTGCAGCGAGCATAACTCGATGACAAGGCAAGTCCAGCGCCGACCTGAACCCGTACGCCGCGCCGCCTCCCTCCAGCCGAAACACCAGCCTGGCGTCACACATCTCACCTGTTGCCAATAACATAACGTACACGTCAATCAAAGGGTACCATTATATATATATATAGAGTCGTGGTGGCCTTGACAATACTTATGTACAGTGATATCACACCACGTGCTTTACGGTGAAGGAAAACATCGTGAGGAAACCTGCATATTTCTGAGAAGTAATTCAATGACGTATGTAAAGTGGCTGAGACGGCGATGGACTCACCATCTGTCACGTTGGCACTTAATCATCTTGTGTGAAAAGTGGGTGTTGTTATTACAACACCTCTGTCCGCCCCTTCGGGGAATACAGGCGTGAGCATATGTATGTATATAAAAAACTTTTTGTATTAAAATAATGTGATTTCATTGAACTCAAAATATTATAATTTTTGCAATTAGTTTTTTTTTGGATATAAAAACGCGCTACGTGGTTCCCGATACATACATATTCTCACGCCTGTATTCCCCGAAGGTGTAGGCAGAGGTGTTGTAATAACAACACACACTTTTCACTGGAGATGATCAAGTGCCAACGTGACAGATGGTGAGTCCATCGTCGTCTCAGACACTATACATACGTGTTTGAATTACTTCTCAGACATTTGCAGGTTTCCTCATGATGTTTTCCTTCACCGTAAAGCACGTGGTGTGAAATCTCTGTACATAAGTTTTTTTTTAAAAACTCATTGGCACAGGCCCCGCTGGGGGTCGAACTTGCGTCGCTTGCTTAGCAGGCGACTGCTCAAACTCCGAGGCCACCACGGCTCTATCTGTAATATCTGAGCAATCCGAGTCAAATAGATATGCATGAGTTACCATATAAATATGTGTTATCTAATTGAACAGGGACCGCAGTGTAGGAGTGCGTGTGATAAGGAACCCTGGGATGTATCTTTGTCGAAAAATTATTGTAAATAATCCCATTGGCACTGTACTTTTGCTACAATTAATTAATCTTAGTTTGATCTTTGCTTTGACTGGCTGGAATTTGCCATGCTCACAAATATTTGTAATATTTTAGTTATTATATTTGACAATTGAGCATTTGTGCTGTGTCCATGGGCTTATATTCATGAGATATAAATACTGTAACCAAAAACATTGTATAATATATATTTTTTTAAAAGAGTAATTGTTGAGTTTCTTGCCGGGTTCTTGTCAACAAAAGCTACCTTCCGAACCCGGTGGTAACATTTATAATCATGTATAATGTATTTTGTGTCCTTCTGACGATTTGAAAGTACTTTGTAAGAAGTCTAATCAAATAAAGATATTTTGAGTTTGAGTTTGAGTGTTACCGGAGTCGAGCAGGTATCGCAGGTCGTGGAGCAGCGCGTGGGGCTGGAAGCCCAGCAGGGTCGCCAGGCGCCGCACGTGCGACGAGCAGCGCCCGCCCCGACCCATGGACCCTAGGGGGGGGGGAACCATTCAATCGAAGAGTCTGTTTGTAATTCCATCATAGCAGCTTCACTAAATGCATGTGAAAGTATATACGATACCGAGAAAAATAATCATTTTTTTTTATATTTTTCTCTGTATGTTTGTTCCGGGTAAACTCCGAAACGGGTGAACCGATTTTAACGGGACTTTCACTGGCAGATAGCTAATAACTCAAGGAGTAACTTGCTTTCGACTGGTCACCCATGAAATTAACTCTATTATCAACAGCACTGGCAGATCTATTATCAACCCAACATATTATCACAAATCAAACCCTGCGCAGACAGAATATAATCATATTTGTTGCAATAGTCTCACCGGCGGAGTGGTCCGAGCTGATGATGTCCAGCCCACCGTCTGGCGGGCCTCCCCCCTCCCCCCACTCTGCAATACAAACACAACATCATTACAACTGGAACTATCATATGAGCCGGTACCAGGTATATTGGACTTATAGAGGATTAAGCATAAACAATAAGGTAGGCATTAAACCGCACAAGATTACCAATAGCGAGTACAATCCCTGAGCCAAAGTATATACAAGGTGTATATATAAAGGTGCCCTTATATTTGTGACAAGAATAAATTATTATATACCAAGAGCCGTGGTGGCCTCGGGTTTAGAGCAGTCACCTGCTACGCAAGCGACGCAAGAACGAATCCCAGCGGAGCCTGTACCAATGAGTTTTTCTAAAAACTTATGTGCACTTATTTCACATCACGTGCTTTACGGTGAAGGAAAACATCGTGAGGAAGCCTGCATATTTCTGAGAAGTAATTCAATGACGTATGTAAAGTGTCTGAGACGGCGATGGACTCACCATCTGTCACGTTGGCTCTTGATCATAATCGGTGAAATGTGGGTGTTGTTACAATACGTCTGCTTACCCCTTCGGGGACCTTTCTGGGATGGCGTGAGCATGTGTGTGTTATATATCAATGCAGCGCGGCGTTTTGTTATAAACACACACAAACGCACGACACGAGTGTATTCAGTCATCACAAATGGTAAGCACTGCTTATGTGCTTATATGAAATGCACAACCAAGCCGTGATGGCCTTGAGGTTTGAGCCCGTTATGCAAGCGACGCAAATTCGAATTCCCAGCAGGGAATGTGCCAATGAGTTTTTCTAAAAACATCGTGAGGAAACCTGCATATGTCTGAGAAGTAATTCATAGACCTATAGTGTCGTGAGACGGCGATGGACTCACCATGCTTACACCTTCTGGGATGGCTTTAGCATATTTTTTATATATTTTTTTATAAATTTCTATAACAATAAATGCGCGCCTGGCCATTCATAACGGGGTGCTAGTACCTACTCTGATGTATGGAAGTGAATGTTGGGTTTGGCAGAACAAACATGAAAGTACAGTGAATGCAGTGGAAATGCGATCGATACGAAGTATGTGTGGGGTCACCATTGTAGATCGAATGAACAATAGTGTGATAAGAGACAGTTGCAAGTTGAACAATGATGTGGTGACCAGAATTGAAAGATATATGTTGAGATGGTTTGGACATATCGAAAGGTGATTAACGAAACACATTTATAGAGCGAATGTGACCGGAAGTGTCGGTAGAGGGCGTCCAAGGAACAACTACTATGACACAATTAATAGTATTTATCAGAAAGGTCAAATTCAGAGCACTCGTAACCGAAGGAAGTGTATGAAGAGATGCATGAATGTGGATGAAGCGAAAGAAGTATGTAAGGATCGTAGCATGTGGCGAACGGTGGTCTCTGCCTACCCCCATGGGATACAGACGTGAGCATATGTATGTATGTCATGGTGTTGTTGGTGTGTATATGTGCAGTACTGACTAGTGCACATGCCGCAGGCGGGCCTGTGCGCCGGGCCGCCGTAGAGCACCCGCAGGCAGGCCTCCAGCTCGTCGCGCGCCAGGCCTGCCGCCGCGCCCTCCAGCGGCACGCGGCCCCACGACCTGCACCATGAGGGGACTCACACTACTCGTATATCACACTCTCAGTACTAGCAAACGTGTGTTACATTTATCAACGAAATTATCAAATCAAATCAAAAATATCTTTATTCGATTAGACTTTTTACAAAGTACTTTCAAATCGTCACAATGACATAATTATACAGTATTATACATGATACCGCCAGGTTCGGAAGGTTGCTGTTACTGAGAAGAACCTGGCAAGGAACTCAGTAATTACTCTTTTCAAAAATATTATACAATTTAAAGAATACAAAATAAATAATTTGAAAAAACCGTGAGCTCATGGACAATGTTCCAATGCACAAATGTCGATAAAAATTAACATAACTAAAAATCTAGTACATCTACTTATAACTAAATGCATAGCTTGAGATGACCAGCCCCCACAAGCAGCACCTGATCACAAGTCCTATTCGGGGTTACCCGCTCTTATTTTAATTTTACCAATAGCTGAATAAATTAACTAAATTGCATAATCAAAAATCAAATAAATCTGAGAATCTTATCATAATAATCTAAAAATATTCTACGCGCCGTCATATATATTATATAGATATACGTACGGCGGGTATCTCTGCAGTAACTCTCTGAAGTAAGTGCACCTCGCGGCGATGATGGCTCGGTGGGCAGCCAGCGTCCACCCGCTGCCTACCAGCTCCACGTCACACCGCCATCTGCACGCAGGAGGGTAGGCATTCGTGAATCATAATGTGTATTGCACCTAAGTGACCATTTTGTCATTTCGATGATGAATCATATTCGGATCACATTATGATTCTCCCAAAGTGGTCTTATTGGACTTACTGGGGGAATCCTTCCAAAGAAGTACTTGCGAATTTTACCGCACTAAAATCCCCCAATGGCTATCCTTCATGCTTAGGGGGACTCCGGGTACACTGATAGATCGCACCGGTGTCCCTTCACACCTTCCAGGGCCAGATGGTCGAGGCTCCCAGCAGGTCCTCCGGCCCCCTTTTGGTCGCCTCTATATCAAACCAAGATAACTACATACATATGCTCACGCCTGTATCCCATGGGGGTAGGCAGTGACCACCGTTTACCACATGCTACGATCCTTACATACTTCATCCACATTCATGCATCTCTTTATACACTATCTTCGGTTACGAGTGCTCCGAAGTTGACCTTTCTGAAAAATACCAAGATACCTGTCATTGAGTATCCGGTGCAGGTCCATGTGCAAGGCAGCGGCCGGCTCGCGCGCCAGCTCGGCCTGCGTCACGAGGTCCCGCAGCGCGCTGGCCGCCTCCAGCTCGCCGCACACCAGGAACACGTCCCCCAGCCGCCACGACGACACCACCGACCGCACGAAGCGCCCGTGCTCGCAGCCTACACGCACACGGTATACAACACGCACTACCAGTTGATTGCGACTAACATGGAGCCACATCGGGTTGAATCAAGTGCCGACCCCAACAATGTATGGGATAAGGCCAGGGAGATGATGATATGGTACACGAAGTACCAGGCGCACATAACGGACAAGGAGTTCATAAGTTGATTGCGACTAACATGGAGCCACATCGGGTTGAATCAAGTGCCGACCCCAACAATGTATGGGATAAGGCCAGGGACGATGATGATATGGTACACGAAGTACCAGGCGCACATAACGGACAAGGAGTTAATAAGTTGATTGCGACTAACATGGAGCCACATCGGGTTGAATCAAGTGCCGACCCCAACAATGTATGGGATAAGGCCAGGGAGACGGTGGTGTGTGTGTACCTCGGTCGGGTCGTTGGTCCCGCGGGCGTCGTGCGGCGGCCACGATCCTCCTCCGCAGCGTGCCGA
This sequence comes from Watsonalla binaria, assembly GCA_929442735.1. Classification (NCBI taxonomy): domain Eukaryota; kingdom Metazoa; phylum Arthropoda; class Insecta; order Lepidoptera; family Drepanidae; genus Watsonalla; species Watsonalla binaria. Next base: position 122,071 of record OV838948.1, on the reverse strand, counting down.
GGCCCGCGCCACCTGCCTTCTTCTTGCGCTCCCTGGGACACACATCACTCTCAAATTCTATTCAAATTCAAAAATATCTTTATTTGATTAACCTTCTAACAAAGTACTGTCAAATCGTCGGAACGACACGATTATACAGTATTATACATGATACCGCCAGGTTCGGAAGGTTGCTTTTACTGAGAAGAACCTGGCAAGAAACTCAGTAATTACTCTTTTAAAAAGTATAGGCCCATGGACACAGTTCCAGTGCACAAAAGTCGATAAAACTAAAAGTAGGTACTATGTATAATTGTGGAGCTTGAGATGACCAGCCCCCACAAGCAGCACCTGTTCACAAGTATGACGAGAATGCCAGCCGTTGACCTCCTCTACGGATATAGAGGGAAGTGGACAACCCAACAAAAGCGTGTAATGATCATGACAAGTGTATGATGTGAATTGTATGCTAGATGTTGGTAGTGGCTCACCGTATGACGTCGGCCATGGTGGGAGGCGCGGCCGGCACGCCTGCGCCGTCGACCGCCTCGCCTTCCTGAAATACACACATCGAACCTTAGTTATTATGATGAATTGATGAAATCTAACACTGATAATTTTATCAGCTGGCATAAGTAACTGAATAATAATGTATGACCCGTGAGGTATAATGTGTGCCAAGGATGGTATAACGGGATCCCATGTGGTATATAGTATGTCCCATGGAGTATATTGTGTTTCTCATGGGGTATAATGTATGACCCATGAGGTATAACGTGTGCCAAGGATGGTATAATGGGGTCCCATGTGGTATATTGTATGTCCAATGGGGTATATTGTATGTCCAATGGGGTATATTGTGTGTCCCATGTGGTAGAATGTATGACCAATGAGGTATAACGTGTGCCAAGGATGGTATAATGGGGTCCCATGTGGTATATTGTATGTCCAATGGGGTATATTGTGTGTCCCATGTTGTAGAATGTATGACCCATGAGGTATAACGTGTGCCAAGGATGGTATAATGGGGTCCCATGTGGTATATTGTATGTCCCATGGGGTATATTGTGTGTCCCATGTGGTATAATGTATGACCCATGAGGTATAATGTGCGCCAAGGATGGTATAATGCATGTCCCATGATAGATTTTGTGTCCCGTATGGCATAATGTGTGTGCCATGTGGCATAATGCATGTCTCGTGTGATACATTATGTGACCCTTTGTGACATAACATGTGTCCCATGTGGTGTAATGTGGGTTACATTGTATATACATATTACAGTGGTATAGTGTGTGACTGTGTATTACATAGCGGCACAGCAGCCGGCTCAAGGGGCGCCCGCCATCACCGCGCCCGCCGACCACTCATACCTTCACAACACTAGTATATAGCGGTATGGTGTGTACCTGTGGATGCGAGAGCGCGGCGCCCATGTCGGGGCGTCGCGCGCGCAGACAGCACAGCAGCCGGCTCATGGGGCGCCCGCCATCACCGCGCCCGCCGACCACTCATACCTTCACAACACTAGTATATAGCGGTATGGTGTGTACCTGTGGATGCGAGAGCGCGGCGCCCATGTCGGGGCGTCGCGCGCGCAGACAGCACAGCAGCCGGCTCATGGGGCGCCCGCCATCACCGCGCCCGCCGACCACTCATACCTTCACAACACTAGTATATAGCGGTATGGTGTGTACCTGTGGATGCGAGAGCGCGGCGCCCATGTCGGGGCGTCGCGCGCGCAGACAGCACAGCAGCCGGCTCATGGGGCGCCCGCCATCACCGCGCCCGCCGACCACTCATACCTTCACAACACTAGTATATAGCGGTATGGTGTGTACCTGTGGATGCGAGAGCGCGGCGCCCATGTCGGGGCGTCGCGCGCGCAGACAGCACAGCAGCCGGCTCATGGGGCGCCCGCCATCACCGCGCCCGCCGACCACTCATACCTTCACAACACTAGTATATAGCGGTATGGTGTGTACCTGTGGATGCGAGAGCGCGGCGCCCATGTCGGGGCGTCGCGCGCGCAGACAGCACAGCAGCCGGCTCATGGGGCGCCCGCCATCACCGCGCCCGCCGACCACTCATACCTTCACAACACTAGTATATAGCGGTATGGTGTGTACCTGTGGATGCGAGAGCGCGGCGCCCATGTCGGGGCGTCGCGCGCGCAGACAGCACAGCAGCCGGCTCATGGGGCGCCCGCCATCACCGCGCCCGCCGACCACTCATACCTACACAACACTATTATTAGTAGGTGTATTAGTTCCATCTGTTGTTCTTGGTGGGAGGAGCTTGTGGCACAGTTGCTATTGCGCATATCATTCGATCAGCCAAGTTAACGCGTTCAATGCTAACGACGCGCCTGCGCGTTTATCCGAACTTTCCTATATGCTAACGACGCTTATGTGAGTCCATACAAATGTCTGTGCCTTCACTGTGTGCTAAAGCCGACTCTGCGCGTCTATTGTTTAAATAAAACCAAATCGTAAGGGCCCTTACCCACCTTGCTATATAGAACAGATACGGAATTTGCCTAGATGGAATTTAGTGAACATATATGTACCGACCCTTTCCTTTTCGCATGTTTTTATTGGCTGTCGTAAACAAGCGAGTGTTTTATGAGCTGCCATAACAATATTCAAACGCGCGGAAGCGCCGAATAGCACTGGGGAATATGTTACGTGGACGCTATGTTGAGGTTTTAGCACAGAGCGAAAGCGTATTTGTACAACGATATGCGTTTGACGCACTGGTATAAGGTCCGATTGTGTAGCACACGGTAATGACTTTTTATTTAGCTCTAGCAGTGAATGGCGTTAAGCAACCCTAACCCTAGCCAGTAATGCCGCCCGAGTTCCCTCCGTGCCTCGGAGAGCATGTTAAGCCGTCGGTCCCGGTTGCCAATTTACGCCTATATATATGGAGGCCTAAAATAATCTGACAACTCGTTTAACCCAGATCACAGATTTTCCTCGTCAAAGGGGTTGTGAAGGTCAGATGGCAGTTGCTTTGTATAAAAATCAGGTGATCAGCCGTATCAGGTTGAATCAAGTGCTGACCCCAACAATGTATGGGATAAGGCCAGGGAGATGATGATGATGTTGTTCTTGGTTGTCAGGCTTGTTGTCAATAAAGAAACTTGGAATAATGTACCAGATAAATATTGTAAGTAGTCTCATGGACACTGTACTTTTGCTACAATTCTTAATAGCTATTACTTTTGATCTTTGTTTGACTGGCTTGAGTTGTCATGATCACTGAAATGCCTTTGCTTGCAGCGGCATCAGGATGACAGGTTGTCCACTTCCCTCTATGATGGTTGAGGAGATTGACATCCTCAACCATCATAGAGGGGCTGGCATTCACTTCATACTTGTGAACAGGTGCTGCTTGTGGGGGCTGGTCATCTCAAGCTACGCATTTAGTTATAAGTAGATGTACTAGATTTTTAGTTATGTTAATTTTTATCGACATTTGTGCATTGGAACATTGTCCATGAGCTTACGTTTCTTAAATTATATATTTTGTATTCTTTAAATTGTATAATATTTTTGAAAAGAGTAATTACTGAGTTCCATGCCATGTTCTTCTCAGTAAAAGCAACCTTCCGAACCTGGCGGTATCATGTATAATACTGTATAATTATGACATTCTGACGATTTGAAAGTGCTTTGTAAAAAGTCTAATCAAATAAAAATACTTTTGACTTTGATTTTACTCCTGGTGCTAGTTATGTGGAAAGTGTATAGGCTAAATGGGATAGTAGAAAAGGTTAGCAATACGAGTTTATTGAAAAACAAAGACTTTATATATACGCGGGTAAAACTGCAGAATTCTGTTACTCTAAGAAAATACATATATATTGATATTGCATTAAGATACAAAACAAACTTAATTGACTATACATCTGCCGTAACATTGGCCAACCTAGATGAGATGACCTGTTTTCTAAAAGGGGTTTGAAAGTGAATGAGGGTGCGAAATCACCCTTACAGTAACGTCAGTGCGCGCGCATACGACACACCAGTATGACCCACATTCGGACATTGCTATATCTCTGTAATGTCAACAGAGCTCGCCCACGGCTAAATGAGGCTCGCATTGACTAACAACTGCACACTACGCCCCAGAAACACTGTTTACCAATCTTTTGTGACCTGATTTGCGGAATATATCAATTTGTAATGTCACACATAACCGAACGATTTGTACGTAAACCAGAAGTTTCAGTACTTACTAGCGATTGAGCTCATCACACCGACGTGTCGATGTATATTTGAAGAATTCATACAAACATTTTGATTATAAATTTCACTCCGCCATTTATCGAGTGTCAACAAGCCAGCGCTGCGTGTAAAACACTATTCTACAGTTCACAAAGCGCCCATCACGCATTAACTTTCACGGCAAACACTTATCACTATGGACTTAATATAATTTTACACAAATAAGTCACGAATTCAAGCTCGTCGATTCAATATTAGTAAAGACACGAACGTCGATAACCCGTTATGTCTTCCCGTTCTATCCGTGTAACTTCTTTTGACTGACTGAAGTGAAGTTCATCATGAAGTTGTCTTCGTTTCATGGCTGTCACCTAAGCTATTTATGTCAGTCAAATGTCAAATAACTTCAGTGCCGCCACGATTTTTGCAAGTTGCCTATACATTTACTATAAATCGATATTAAAATATTTTTCTTGGCTCCCATATCAGCTTGCCTTAAAATATGACGATGTTTTCCTCTTTATATCCAATTGGACTGTGTAACTCAAACGAGTAAACGATTTTTTTCTATATCTATGGTCAAAGCAGGGATTTTTTTTGACTATGGTAAAAACTGTCATTACTGTCATTTATTTCTATCATCTGTCTGTATTTCAATTCAAACAAATCAAATAAGCAATCAATCAAATGAAATATTTTGTTTTGGATTTGATATTTAGTAAATTAATCAAATTCCTCGTGCATGTAATACGAATTGAAATTAAAAAGGTAATCAATTATACTAATTTAATATGCAAGCTAGCTTTATTACCCGATCGTTTTTTGTATATTATTAGTTTTTAGTTTTCTGTAACAAATTCTCGTGACGGTATAATGGGAGTTACTATGGACCATCGAATTATGAATGTAATTTTAATTATATAAATTAAAACACTTTATGAATCCAAATAAATACTTATAAATTAATATAACTGGGCCATGAATAATTGGGGTCGCGAAAATACGACAGAAATTAGGAATAAGTAATAATGAGCGTACTTAGTATTAAGAATGCCTCATAGGGTTAGTGATCGCAACCGCTGCTGCGGAACAAGTCCTGGGTTTGATCCCGGATTGCGCAGTGTTGGGGTTTTCCTTCTGTAATGAAAGTAGCCTCGCGCCCTGTTGCATGATACATAAACAAAACTTATTTTTAACAATTGAGCATTGGAATATTTTTTTAAAAGAGTAATAGTTGTGTTTCTTGCTGGGTTCGTCTGAACAAAAGCAACCTTCCGAACCCGGTGGTAACATTCTTTTTGACGATTGGGAAGTACTTTGTAAGAAGTCTAATCAAATAAAGATATTTTGAACCCGAACTAACTGAAGAAATGTGTGTGTACTATAAGTACACTTGTGGCTTACTCTTAGAGACCTAGAGGTCCCTGGCCTTATCCCAAACATTGATGTGGTTGGCACTTGATTCAACCCAATGTGGCTGATTACCAGATTTTTATATGAAGCGACTGCCATCTGACCTTCGCAACCCTGATCCTTTAATGAGGAAAATCTGTGATCTGGGTTAAACCAGTGGTCAGGCTATTTTCGGCCTCCGACCGAACTGTAACAATTGCCTAAGATGACAAATTGGCAACCGAGACCTATGGCTTAACATGCTCTCCGAGGCACGGAGGGAACTCGGGCGGTCACCCATCCAATTACTGTCTAGGGTTAACACATTCACTGCTAACATTTCAACTTCTTCGTAAATTCTCGAACAGTTGGACGCACATACGCGTCTTTAGCAGTGAACGCGTTAAGGTTGCTTAACTTCGCTGATCAAATGATATGCGCAATAGCAACTGTGCCATGAGCTCCTCAAAAATGATAAACTATATTAGTACTTTATTCTATATAGCTATATTAATGTTGTATTTCAGAGCATGGCCGAGCCATCCTCGCCGGGAAGTCCGAGCATCCTAGACGCAGAGTCACCTCCCAGCATCCCTAACCCACCCACGGAGCAGAATTCTGCAACCTACACACAATCTGATCATGACGCAGAGAGCAATGACTCTGCTTCCACGGTCACTTACCAACATGAAGTTATTAACTCAAGACTCGCTGCTAACGAAGAGTCTAGTTTGACATCATTCCCTGAAACACATGTGCGGAAAAGTAATGATCATGAGGGAGAACCACCGGCTAAAGTGAGGAAGCTGAATGATTCACATGACGACACAGATGGTGAAACATGTCCTATATGCTTAGATTCCTGGGGTAACTCTGGTGATCACAGACTAGTAGCATTAAAATGCGGCCACTTATTTGGCTTTCAGTGCGTTGAGAAGTGGCTGAAAGGGCAATCGGTGAAAGAAAGATCATGCCCTACTTGTAAAACTAAAGCTGCGTTGAAAGACTTGAGGTTCATTTACGCTCGACGCCTCGTCGCTGCGGATACCTCACAAGTCACAGGCTTACAGAAACAGCTGGAGGTACTACAAGCTGAGAGGAATAGGACTGAACTAGAGTTACAGAAGTCTAAGATAGCTCACAGAGCTTGTGCGATGCAGCTAGAGGTGCTTAGGAGCACGCTGATGAAGGCACAGGTGACCAAAGAGCAGGTAGTCAGGAAATCATGGAGGTTTGCACTGGAGAAGAACTTGGAGGTTCACAAAGATGGAGGGTGCAGAGTTCTCACATACAATTGTAGAACATACGAACTGTATGTCTCACAGAAGAGTAATAATAACCTATTTCCAGGGTACGGAATTAGGAAAGTCAATTGCCTGGATTACACCTTGGGCCAGTTTGTCCATCTTCACCCAAAACCTATAAGAGACATCACATACTCCCAGCCCAGAGACCTGTTACTGAGTGTCGGTCTTGATGGAACGGCCAGGATTGTGGAACGAGGTACACTCTGCACCACCATCAACGCTGGAGTGCCACTGTGGTCGTGCTCCTGGGATTACATGAGAGGAAATGTGTTCTACGTCGGCGGTGTGGGCGGAGCCATCCACCAATATGATGTGAGGAACCCTGGTAATGCAATCCAGACATTATCAAACCCAGGAGACATATCACCGGTGGTGTCCTTAAGTTCTACTGGGTATGGTCTGCTATCGTGTCAGTTGAACTCGTGTACATTGTGGGTGGCTAACATGGGGCAGTGGGACCCAAAACCATTACCAGTAGAAGGGTCATTCATGTCACTCTGTTACGATAGTGAATCTCACAGAGCACTTATATCTTGTCGCCCGAGTCCAACAGGATTGGATCGGTCTAGACTAATGTTGTGTAAGCTGAAGGCAAGTGTTCCGTCAGGAGATGTAGTGTTTGATCTGGAAGAGACATTGGCAGGGTCGGCGAGGTCGACGTTTATGTCACGCGCGGCGTGGGTGAGAGCGCCTGGGGCGGCGTGGGTCGCGGCACATTCTGAAAGTGATGCTACTCTATACCTCCACGGGTTGGATGGGTCTAGGACCATGTCTCTTCCAGCCGCAGAGCCAGCTTTAGATGTGTGTTCGGTGCAGTTGAACGGTAACACAGTGCTAGCAGCTCTCTCCGACTCAAGACTTAGGTTATACAAAGCTGTGTGTACAAATTCATGATATTTGAACCTTGTAGATTAATGTCGTCTTATTGTATAGACTTATAGTCTGGTGTTAACGACTGTGGATAAGGAGAGAGCAGAGAGTGATCATTTTTGCCCCAAAATAAATATGCTCACACCATCCCAGAATTGGCCCCAAAGTGGTAAGCAGAGGTTTTGCGCCCACGTGACACATGGTGAGTCCATCACTATACATACGCCTTAGAATTTCTTCTCAGATATATATACTCACGCCTGTATTCCCCGAAGGGGTAGGCAGAGGTGTTGTAATCACACCACCCACTTTTCACCAAAGATGATTAAGTGCCAACGTGACAGATGGTGAGTCCCTCGCCGTCTCAGCCACTATACATACGCCTTAGAATTTCTTCTCAGATATATGCAGGTTTCCTCACGATGTTTTCCTTCACCGTAAAGCACGTGGTGTGAAATCAGTGCACATAAGTTTTTTAGAAAAACTTATTGGTACAGGGCACGCTGGGATTCGATCTTGCGCCGCTTACGTAGCAGGCGACTGCTCAAACCCCGAGGCCACCATGGCTCTTGATAAAAATACAAACGTCACGTGGTTTCACCAATCAAATAGTGAAAGAATTTTAAAATCGGTCAAGTAAATTTTCAACAAATTCGTTACAAACATACATACAAACCTTTTCTCTTTATAATTTAGATCTACCTCTGTGCATAGATCAAGTTTATGTACATTTTGATGTTCTGTAATATTTGTAAATATTTTAGTTTTTAAGAATGTATTTTGTGTAAGTATTTCCATGCCTTTGTCAAATATTTAGTTCATATACCTATATTTTTTTATTCACTTGCGATCAGATAGGTTTGCCCCGCGGTGTCTCCCGCATTATTTTTTGTCCAATTCTTTTGAGTCCCTAGGGAGCCAGCCGTAAATTACATCACACGTTGGGGAGGGCTCTTAATTTCGTGTCAAAATCTATTATTATAAGCTATTTAATTTTGAAAAATTAACTTAAATTTAAATTCAATGATTTCTAAATCTTATATCTTTAAACGAGCAATTCTTGTATGTATATAATCTGAATCTCGGAAACGGCTCCAACGATTTTCATGAAATTTCGTGAGTGTAGGAGGTTTCAGTAGTGAGGGGGTTTCAGGGGCAAAAAATAGATCTAGCTAGGTTTCATTTATGGAAAACATCGTTTTGACCATGTTTTCAGGCACTGAACGACAGTAAATTTGTCCGACATCTGTCAAGTTATGGTAGCTCAGACGTGAGGCTTCCATCTTACGGGCCGATAACGAAACTAGAGTACCACGGGACGAGACTGACGGACACCGGATTTATTTTTTCTTTTTTTTTTCTAATTTTTGTGTGAAGAAGAACCGAGCACAACTCAGTCAACCACATATTATTGTAAATATACAAAATATGTGACGTCACGGGAGGGGGTCTCACAAATGTGACCAGCGGTGCTATTCCCTAACTTTTGAGTGATAATCACTTTGCAAAGTGTACAACGATCAAGTGTCAAACAGGCGTTTTTGACAGATTTGGTATTCCCTAACATCAGTGTCTAACTAAAATGACGTCACGAGTGGCTAACCGATTTGATAGCCACCGTAACCATTTTTGACAGGAGTTTATGTATCGATAAATCAAAAGTTGCGATTTTGTAAGCAAAGTGTACAACGAATTGGTACTTATTTGATGCGCACTTTAATTGTTCATAGCCACTATCGAAGAGTAGTGTTTTATAGATCGCAACCGATGAGCACTATTATCCGACCGAAGATGGGAGTTAGTTAATGTTTCTATATGTGAAGCAATTTCCGACCACTTCGATTTGGAAACTTTTACTAAGCGGTTCACACACTACAAATTTATTGTTTTGTGTTACGAGACCTCAGTGTTTATAAAATGTATCACGTAAAGTGTAAATAAAATTGTAATACTTTCTAGTTTACCGTTTTGAATTTTTGTAATCCAGAAAAGTATACAATGATCTAGATTTGGATTTAAGAAGGAATCGAAGAAGAAACTGATTTAAGTAAGAAGATAAAGTGATACATCAAATCAAATTTCTAAGAATGCTAGAGGCCAGAGGGATTTATAGTGATGTTGGCCAATTTTCGCTCTAAGGCCAACAAGATCTATGAGAACTGTCTAATCGAAAAACTGCCGACCCAATGAACACTACATAATACTTTCTATGTAAGAATTTAAAGTAAGTATATCTTTCTACAGTAGGAATGATATGATGCAGCCTGTGTTGGTTGGACTAAATAAAGTAAATAGACTAGGTGTTGTTAACTATATGATTTATATTACATCCAAAACCTTAGTACTTAAAATTTAAAATTCAAAGTATCTTTATTTGATTAGACTTCTTACAAAGTACTTTCAAATCGTCAGAAGGACACAAAATACATTATACATTATTACAAATGTTACCACCGGGTTCGGAAGGTAGCTTTTGTTGAGAACCCGGCAAGAAACTCAACAATTAATCCTTTAAAAAAATATATATATTATACAATGTTTTTGGTTACAGTATTTATATCTCCCATGGCCCACATGCCCATGGACACAGTTCAAATGCTCAATTGTCAAATATAATGCAGGCATATAAAAACAAACAAGATAATTTAGAGTGTATTATATTTCTGTCTATAATGATAATACTTTTACAGGAGATTCCCATTATTTTCTGTGGCTGTGGATTTGATGAGAGATGACATTAAGATGTTGTGCTGCTGGCCAGCAGTGACTTCCCCAGCCGATAATGGTGTGCAGAGCGCTGCTGAGAGCTGCAATGTTCTGAAATTATAATACATATATATTATGCTATTTATTGTTTTAATCCACCTACTCTGTCCTTGAAGGGAAAATATGGTTAGATATAGTAAATAATAAATGATTATGCCCTACAAGAATTAACATTCTGTTTTTTCTAAATGTTTTAAACTCAACAGAAACAGATAATCACGGTTTCTGTGTATAGTTAATATCTTTACTTTTTGCGGGCTGTTCAATAAAATTTTCTGAATGATTATAATGAAAATTTACTTTGTAGTGATCAATACTGAGTTACAAGGGCTTACATTATTGGCTCTGCAATCCTGTGTTAATACTTCTTAATATCTTAATGTAGATTGGTCACTAAGTAATTTTTTCTTTCTCAGCATTCTTTAGCATTCTCATTGGTTTCGGTATAAGTATATTGGCATAGGTTATTTGAAAGTAAAAGCTAACATTAAACCTAATCACTCCAATGTAAAGAATGTAAAGATCATGTTATGTTCATACTATTGACTGTTCAATCAAGACTTATGTATAAAAAGTAAAAACAACATAAAAACCTACCTGCATCATTCCACACAATGTCCCAGTCTCTTACTTTACTTACTTTTCACGCTTTATCTTAAATCCTTTGAAATAGGAATAAACGTACATTCTTAAAACCAATACGTTTATAATGAGAACATAAGCTGTAAATTCGTATTTACAGATTATGTTCTCATTATAAACGTAAAAAATATTTTCGTAAATATGAATTCCATGTTAATTTGTTTACATAAACCGTTCAAATTAAATTTCCTTCAAAAAGTACTATTTACAGCTTATATTGTGATATTAATATTAGTCGCATAATATCGATAAGATTCTAGAGGTGTCAAGAGGTGCTTTGATAGGCACCGTAGAAAGGCTGATAGGCACCGTAAGTTGATAGGCACTGAAGGGTTACGCGATCGCTATAGTGCGGACTTCACGGTGGACAACGATTATCAGTGTACAACAAATGTCAGTGAACAACAAAGTTAGCGAATAGGGGGGCAGTTGTGTGTGACAAGGACGGCGGGAGGTGCATAAAATCATGAAATTCGTGTGACGTAATTTATGGACAACACCTAGAGTGAAAACTATATCTATTCCAAAAATCGTGTCTCAGATTTTAGGGCAGCGCTCAAACCTCGTGACGACAGTTATGACCAATCAACAATCTGATTGCCAGTGTATTACATTATTTTCACATGTACTTATGGAATTAATAAATTATCTGTGATGTTTTTACCTAATATGTTTTATTAATAGCGGACCTCACGCGGTTTCACCCGCGAATCTCCGGTTCCCGTCGGAGTACGGGGATAAAATATAGCCAATGTTACTCAGGATGAATGTAGCTTTCCAATAGTGAAAGAATTTTTGAAATCGGCACATTAGTTTTTGAGTTTATTCATTACAAACATACACATAAAAATACAAATATTTCCTCTTTATAATAGTAGTGTAGACTAGCTGTGCCCCGCCGTTTCACCCTCGTATACTTAATGACATGGGAGTCTTTATTTTGCGGAACCCCTATATTCTTCTAAAATTAAATTATGTATATTTACGAGACAGCTATCTGCCAGTGGAAGTCCCGTTAAAATCTGTCTAGCCGTACAAAAAAAAATATTTTAATAGTTTCCTAGTATTTTATATACATTTAGTGAAAAGCTATTAATTTGTAATCACACAGACAAATTCATCTTAATTTTCTCGCATTTTTGTGGAACATGTGTGTTAATTTTACTTTTCTAATAGCAATCTGTTTAGACATAGCAAAAGAAGCGTCATCTTTGCAACCAAATCTTTATTTGCTCTGTTAGCTGTCAGTTTTATAAACTGTACATCGAACGACACCTGTCATTATTTTAATTTCACATCAGTCCATAGGGGATGCACGTTTGTTTTTTAACTTAATCGATTTCGTATTAGTATTCTATATGCCTCTTAATCGATTCTTAAATGGAGACCCGATTATAGACAAAATATTATGTTTATTATAGTTTTAAATGTTTTGATGAATAATAAGCGAGTTCTTGAGATGAACTATTGATTAAGGTTTTAGTAATGTATCCATTTTGGCATAAATTCATACATCGCATAAATTTTCTATCTAGGCCATTTTTATAAAAGCGAAGCTCATAAATCAAATGTTTCTTGAATATTTATGTTAAATTGTCTAAATATTATTCGTTATGTTTGAATCGATTAAATGTTTATTAGTAGACCAGCTATGTCCTATGGTATCACACATTTTTTTTAGTTTTTAAAATATAACAATTAAAAACATAAGTTACTTCCTGAAACAACAGCTAAAAAGTTATCCCCGATAACGAAAAAAAATGGTTTACGTATGTTACTAACTTTTAAACTTTCATAATGCATTTGGTAAAAATCTGTTAATTTTTTATTACAAGCATATACTTTAATTATCTGTATATATATTTAGATTGTATGCCCTTGAATTATACCGATTTCCATTCAATCGAATAGTGACGTACATCCCTATTACTTGCACCCACCGACTAAACTTACTTAGCTTACTTTGAACTTGGCAATTGACATTTCGCGCACGCACACAAACAAAAGTTGTGTTTCAATTTTCAGTACGATATAAATACTTTGAATTTACAGAAAATACGGTCATTTATTTGTGTAAGTTGTTTTTAATTTGATATTTAATATACGTGCTACCCATTGGAGTTCATAATTCGCGTTGAGAAAGGTGAGAATTTGTAAAAATTGTGATATTTGTACCATGCGTAGAAGTGAGGTCATCGATTTCACAAAATGTTTAAATATTTTTATTCTCGTAATTTCTCTTCATTTCTGAGATTTCTTGAGCCGATATTGCTGTTTTCAGTACCTAATCTTATAAATAAGTGTAGTATCTGTCATCAAGCATATAATATACAACTAATTTCCCAATTTAATTAAATTGCAATATTGTATTTTCTGATATTCAAATATTTATCTTCGAAATAAAAAAAATAAAAAATTGCATTTCATTTGTTTTATCTATAAGTTGGTATTGCATGGTTTTTGGTCAATATGTATGTGCTTGTGTATGGTTGGTCTAAATCATCATCTCCCTGTCCTTATCCCATACATTGTTCCTGCATATATAATGTCCTAAAATCATTGTGAATAATCATAGTAACTCTTTATAATTTTTCTCAATGTTTGATAACAAAGATGTTTTTAAAAAGAAATTTAAAGTACTAAGATATTATTCCTGACATTAGCGACATCTGAGATTTTAAGCCGAAAGCTCTTCGCCACAAATGAATAAGCCAGTCTCGCTAGCTCAGTTATAGCTAGGTGCATTAGGTACTTTTAAAATTTTGTTCGTCGACCATTGGTACTAGGATAGTTTTATGCTTGCTTATGGTGTTGAATGTATGTGCGGTATACATATTATTGAAATGATTGTGGTAAGGACTGCTTATCTGCTTATATGGAATGCATGCCCCTGTAAATTGTTAGGGTTAGCACTTGATTCAACCCGATGTGGCTGATCACCTGATTTTTTATTCAAAGTGACTGCCATCTGACTTTTCTAACCCCTTTCACAAGGAAAATCAATAATCTGTTTTATACCAATGTCAAAGATGTTAAATTGGCGACCTGGACTGAAGGCTTAACATCCTCTCTGAGGCATGGAGGGAGCTAGGGTGGTCACCCATTCAATTAATGGTTGCTTAACTTCACTGATCAAATGATATGAGCAATAGCAGCGGTGCCACAAGCTCCTGCACAGTTGTTATAATAATGGTTAACAAATGTTTCAGTAAACCAGTAAGTGACAGCCAGCACCATGGATCAGGTCCTACACCAGGTCGCTCAGACCATGGAGAAGCAGCTGGACAATGAGATAGAGAGGTAAACTTGTCCATTACTTGCCTTTAGCAGTGAACGCATCACTGCTAACGACGTGTCTGTTAGAGATTTACGAAGAAGATGAAATGTTAGCAGTGAATGTGTTAACCTTGAATTTACTGTGGGAACATCCTGAAAACCTTGGCCAGAAATACTTAGGTGCAGATGCAGTGGCATATACCAGTTTATAGACCTAGGCTCTAGGTCCTTGGATTTGAGAGATGTCGACGAAATTTGCTGTTGTATCGATATTGTATGAGTTTGTCAGTGCCTGAAAACATGGTCAAAACGATGTTTTCCAAAAATTAAACCTATTTTTTGCCCCTGGCACCCTTTACACAGAAAATTTCATGAAAATAGTTGGAGCCGTTTCCGAGATTCAGATTATATATATACAAGAATTGCTTTACTTTAGGTGGCGGGGCAAACAGGACAGCTGTTAAAATATGTGATAGAGTATTATTTTAGGAAGCAAATAAAATTATTATCACTAAAAATACCTTCTTCCGTTTCGAGTAATTGACATTCAAAGTTGACCTTATTAAGACATTATTATCGCATAAAAATATAGCGGTAACATAGAGTTAGTCACGTGATATCTAACTACGTTTTTTTTTCTCCCACTAATAGTTCCTGAAATATTTCCATAAAACCACTTAAACCTTCTCCTTAACTTAACAAGTTCAATGACCTGGTACGTAATGTAAGTAAACGCGGCCGCGCGTTCATTCAATCGCTTAACGTGACGGTACTTGTATAGCTTTTTGGAACTAGACGCTACTGTGATGTCTGACATGTGATTCTTATTTTTTTACCACAGACTGGATGCGTTAGATAATGGGGACTTGGAGGCCATTCGTCAGCAGCGCATCGCTGAGATGAAGCTCAGAGCCAAGAAGAAACAGGAGTGGCTTGCTAATGTAACTACATGCATAATTATATAAATAAAAGTAGGAACGACATATATGTGAAGCTTGTGATGACCAGCCCCCACAAGCAACATCTGTTCACAAGTGTGACGTGAATGCCAGCCTTTCATCATTCAGTCATCACAGAGCATCATCGTCCCTGGCCTTATACCATACATTGTTGGGGTTGACTTGATTCAACCTGATGTGGCTGATCACCTGATTTTTATACGAAGCGACTGCCATCTGACCTGCGCAGCCCCTTTAACGAGGAAAATCTGTGATCTGGGTTAAACCAGTTGTCAGATTATTTTAGGCCTCCGACTGACCTGTAACGATTGCCAAAGATGATAAATTGTCAACTGGGACCGACGGCTTAACGTGCTCTCCGAGGCACGGAGGGAACTCGGGCGGTCACCCATCCAATTACTGGCTAGGGTTAGGGTTGCTTAACTTCGCTGATCGAATGATATGCGCAATAGCAACTGTGCCAAGAGCTCCTCACTAGCTCCTTCCTAACTAGCCTACTAGCTATTTAATAAATTTAAAGAGACCATCAAAGCAATTATGCTCAAAAAAGGATATTATACTGTAAGTGATTATATTTGTGATAAGGAACCCTGGGATGTATCTTTGTCGAAAAATTATTGTAAATAATCCCATTGGCACTGTACTTTTGCTACAATTAATTAATCTTAGTTTGATCTTTGCTTTGTCTGGCTGGAACTTGCCATGCTCACAAATATTTGTAATATTTCAGTTATTATATTTGACAATTGAGCTATTATATATTCATGAGATATAAATACTGTAACCAAAAACATTGTATAATATATATATTTTTTTAAAAGAATAATTGTTGAGTCTTGCCGGGTCAACAAAAGCTACCTTCCGAACCCGGTGGTAACATTTATAATCATGTATAATGTATTTTGTGTCCCTCTGACGATTTGAAAGAAGTCTAATCAAATAAAGATATTTTGAATTGAATATGTGTGCAGGGTCACGGCGAGTACACGGAGATAGAGAACGAGAAGGAGTTCTTCGTAGTGTGCAACAAGAGCGAGCACGTGGTGTGTCACTTCTACCGCAACGACACGCCGCGGTGTCGCATCGTGGACATGCATCTCAAAATACTCGCCAAGAAACATGTAGAGACACGATTCGTTAAGCTGGACGCCGAGCGAGCGCCCTTCCTTGCCGGTTAGTTCACTTTACACGTTCATTCGATCATTTTACACGTTCATTCGCTCACTTTATACGTTCATTCGATAATTTTACACGTTCATTCGATAATTTTACACGTTCATTCGATCGTTTTACACGATCATTCGATCATTTTACACGTTCATTCGATAATTTTACACGTTCATTCGATCATTTTACACGTTCATTCGATCATTTTACACGTTCATTCGATCATTTTACACGTTCATTCGATCATTTTACACGATCATTCATTAACTTTACACGTTCATTCGTTCACTTAACGCTTTCGATCACTAAGACTCGTTAGTTCGTTCACTTTACTCACTGAAAAGTAAATAATAACGAAATAAAATATATACTGACTATAAATCATTAACACACACAATATTACTAGTTCACAATACAGCATTCACCTGTAACAACTCATTCACATACAATAAATCAATCACTCTATAAATGTGTCACTCACAAGAAACATCTCATTCAGTTACAATACTTTTAGGAACCAGGTGTGGTTTACTTAAAAAAATGAATATCAACACGAAATCTTAACAAATTTAATTATAAATCAATTTTAACATTAATATCGGAAACAAGGAAACAACCATTTATTAACATCTACAAATAAATTACACAAGCAACGTAATACATCACAAATACAGTAGAATAGAAATACCAATCTAAATTGGAAAGATCTCACGCAATACAACGCCAATCCTAACGACTTGTCGATACGACGACTGAGCAAACAATGTGTCTGTACACGGCTGAGGATGCTCTTTTATAGGCGGTAGTGGGGATGGGCGTTGCTTACAAAGGAATTTTATTACGATTGCTTATATTTTATATCATTTATCATCTGCCTGCCCCCATCCCATGTTATTTGTAGTCGTCTCAATGTGCTTTTTCTCCTATACCCATAATGTATTGATGAATCACAATCTTTCTAGCCATACATACAGCCCCATATAGGGTCTAGAATTCATTAAAAATATTAAAAAAAATTCTTACACTTTAAATAAAATTCTCATAACTAAGTATACCTAAAAATAAAGGGATGATATATCATATCATCATAATCCTCCTGTCCTTATCCCATGTTATTCATGGTCGTCGCAATGTGTTCTTCTCTTCCATTTCTCTCTATCAGCCGTCATATCTGTATTCACTCCCTTAGCCATATCATCATAATCCTCCTGCCCTTATCCCATATTATGTGTGGTCGGCGCAATGTGTTCTTCTCTTCCATTTCTCTCTATCAGTCGTTATATCTGTATTCACTCCCTTAGCCATATCATCATAATCCTCCTGCCCTTATCCCATATTATGTGTGGTCGGCGCAATGTGTTCTTCTCTTCCATTTCTCTCTATCAGTCGTTATATCTGTATTCACTCCCTTAGCCATATCATCATAATCCTCCTGCCCTTATCCCATATTATGTGTGGTCGGCGCAATGTGTTCTTCTCTTCCATTTCTCTCTATCAGCCGTTATATCTGTATTCACTCCCATAGCCATATCATCTTTCGCCCAATCCATCCATCGTTTCTTAGGTCTTCCTCTCCCCTTGTAACCATCACTGTACATAAGTTTTTTAGAAAAACTCATTGGTACAGGCCCCGCTGGAATTCGAACTTGCGTCGTTTGCTGTTCTTGTTCTTGTTCAAACCTCAAGGCCACCACGGCTCTATAATCTCATAAAACATTTTAATCGTTGTCTCCCAATACGTATGTTGGTGACAGGTCGTCTCAAGATCCGCGTGATCCCGACGATAGGTCTGGTGAAGGACAACAAGACGAAGGATTTCATCGTGGGCTTCACCGACCTCGGCAACCGGGATGACTTCTCCACGGACATCCTGGAGTGGAGGATAGCCAGGTATCAATCTCCTATTCAAATTCAAAATATCTTTCTTTGACGTATCTTTTCTTAACGTAGTTTCTATCTAGACGATTTAATATTTTTTATGAACATAAAAGCGGTTATTGTGACTAAACTATGATAAGGGAAAATAGGACAGCTGTTAAAATATGTGATAGGGTATAATTTTAGGAAGCAAATAAAATTATTATGACAAAAATATCTTCATCCGCTTTCGAGTAATTGACGTTCAAAGTTGACCATATCAAGACCTTATTTTGGCATAAAAATCAGCGGTAACGTAGAGTTATTCACGTGAAATCTAACATAAAGCAATTTTTTGACACCATTAACCTTCCCCTTAATGTACCAAGTTCAATGACCTGGTACGTAATGTAGGTAAACGCGGCCGCGCGTTCATTCAATCGCTTAAGGCCGCGAGCTCTTCGGCCCTTAGCAACCATAGCCTATAACTACGTTATCGTTGGAGCTAGATATTTTACGACTTCAACATAGTGATATATTCATAAAACACAACAACTTCTAGAAGACAACTGTTCCTTTTACCCTGTGTATAGATGAGCTTGGTCCACAGATCTGACGTGATAGAGTACTCTGGTGATCTCCTCACTCCTCCAGTGGACGGCCGCAAGCACCGACCCGTCGTTCACAAGAAGAAAACCATCCGCGGCCGAGGAGATGACGACTCTGATTCAGACTTTAGTGACTAATGATATACTGGTCATATTTGATTGATAATTAATTATATTTATATATATATATAAGAGCCGTGGTGGCATTGAGGTTTGAGTAGTCGCCCAGCGGGGCATGTCAATGAGTTTTTCCAAAAAAACTTGTGTAGTGATTTCTGAGAAGTAATTCAATGACGTATGTAAAGTGTCTGAGACGGCGATGGACTCACCATCTGTCACGTTGGCACTTAATCATCTTGTGTGAAAAGTATGTGTTGTGATTACAACACCTCTGTCTACCCCTTCGGGGAATACAGGCGTGAGCATATGTATGTATATAAATATATATATATATATATATATATATATATATGCTTACGCCATCCCAGAAGGGGTAAGCAGTTGTAATAACAACACCCACATTTCACCGATATGATTAAGTGCCAACGTGACAGATGGTGAGTCCATCGCCGTCTCAGGCACTATACATACGTCATTGAATTACTTCTCAGACATATGCAGGTTTCCTCACGATGTTTTCCTTCACCGTAAAGCACGTGGTGTGAAATCACGCATTGGTACACGCCCCACTGGGATTCGAACTTACGACTACTTTAAGCCCGAGAGCCGTGGTGCTCTCTACCTTAATTAAATTATTAGTTAAAAGCGTCTTTAAGCTGGCGATTACGTATTTACTCATATATTGACGTATTTTATACGCGTGAATGATACTAAGTGAATGATTGAACTGTGAATGAACGAATGATTGAACTAAAGAGGGAATGAGCGTGAATGATTGAATGGTTTATAATAAAGCTGAAGTATGGACTAGCGGACGTCACGCGGTTTCACCTGCGTAGTTCACGTTCCCGTGAGAGTACGGGGATAATATATAGCCTATGTTACTCGCTGATGATGTAGCTATCTATTGCTGAAAGAATTTGTCAAAATGGCTGAGTAGTGTTAATACAAAAAAAACAATCTTATCTTTACTCCTTGTAATATTAGCGTAGATACAATTTGAGCGCTTTTTCCTTGTTGATTTGGTATTAGTAATTCTCTAACACCAGTGTCTTTACGAAGAAATTAATCAAATAAATGATATTGTGATGTCGCCGTGGCTAACGTCGTGCGTCACGACTTATGACCGTCTGTCGCAGTTACACCCAATACTTTCGCTGAGCGCTCATAACTCATGACGGTTCATGTACTGTGTGTTATGTATGAATGGTGCTTATATATATTTCACAATTTGTAATTATTCATTAATAATTTCTAGTATAGAAGTATTGCAAATGTTTGATAGTAAAGCTAGTGTCAAATTTTTCGTATTTTCTCACGTTATGTGAATGCAAATAATCCGGTAATAAATATTTTAATATGATTCATGGACTTTTAATTATTGATCGACTGCAGGTTTGGATACAGTTAATACAATGTACAACAAGCAGTATTGAAGATGCATATAAGGTCTCAGAACCTGGTTAACCGTTCGTTATCGCCCCGTAAGCTGGAAGCCTCCCGTCTGAGCTTTTTTTTTTTTTTTTTTTTTTTTTTTTTTTGTTGACGAGGGGGAAACCTTCAAAAGGTCCCCGACCGCCCTGGGAGAGGCAGATCGGGGTATGTGGGATTTTTACCTCACTAAAACCCCCCCGGTGGCCGTCCTCAGTGCTCAGGGGGGACTCCGGGTACTCTAATAGAACGCACCGGTGTCCCCCCACACTTTGCCGGGGCACATCCCCGGGGCAGCTGTAGGGCCGCCCCTGGAGACCTCGCTGTGCAAGGCAGCGCGAGCCACATCGCGCTGCCACCTTCCCGGGCCCGCGCCGGTGGTCAAAGCTCCCACCCCGACCACCGCCAGCAGGCCCTCCGGCCCCCTTTTAGTCGCCTCTTACGACAGGCAGGGGATACCATAGCCATATTCTTAGACCCTGACTATTGGGTGGACGGACCGGGGCGTGCGTTGCCTCCGCCCCGCCGTCGCCGTCGTCTCCGAGAGGGATCGGCTCTCTCCCGATCCCGCTCGGAGGTCTCCTTCTGGGACATTACCGTCTCGCAGAAGGAGACTACGGCCCTCCATGCCTCTCTGTCTGCCAGCATAGCCGTCACTACGCGTGGCAGAGAGAGGTCCTGCCCGATCCTGGTGACCAGGACTCGACGCTCCGAGCTCCACGCTGGGCACTGCTCCAGCGTGTGCTGTGCAGAATCCCGGTCACAGCCGCAATGGTGGCATTGCGCCGTCGGTTCGCGACCGATCCGATTCAGGTACTCACCGAAACACCCGTGTCCGGTGAGTACCTGCGTCAGCCGGAAGGTGACGTGGTCCTTCCTCTTTAGCCAGGGCCCGAGGCTCGGCAAAATTGCACCGACAGCGCGTTGGCGGGCGTTCTGCGGCTCACAAAGCCGCTCACGCCACGCCAAGAGCGCACGTCGGTGCTCCTGCCTCCGCACTTCAGCCGCATTAGGAGGCGCGGTTCCGTCCGCCCGGCGGAGACGGTCGTAAATACGAGCATCCATCTCCGCCAGGATGTCCAGGGGCGGAAACCGCGCCAGGACAGTGGCCGCCTCAAAGGACAGGGTACGGTACCCCCGTGCGACCCGGATGGCCATAGGACGCTGCATACTATTATACATAGTTCTGCAGCGCCTAACACCCAGTCTGGAAGACCAGACGGGTGCTCCGTAGAGAGCCACGGATCGCACGACCCCCGCATAGAGGCGGCGGACTCCTTCACTCGGCCCCCCGAGATTGGGCAGCAGTCTGTGCAATGCACCCGCTACCCTCTTGATCCGGGGGACCATGCGGCTGAAGTGCTCCTCGAAGCCCCAGCGTCCGTCCAGGGTGAGACCTAGATACTTCAAGTACCGTCCCACCCGGACCTCCACGTCACCTACGCGAACCGACGAGCTGGGTGGTTCCCTTCCCCTCGGGAGTTTGTGGAACCACAGCGCCTCGGTCTTCTCCGGCGCTACCCGAAGGCCCAGCTCGTGGATTTTCTCCACGACGCATGCCACGCCAAGCTCGGCGAGCCGGTTGGTCTCCTCGAATGTCGCCCCGACGGCCAGCACCAGCGTGTCGTCCGCATAGCAGACGACGCTAACGCCGTCGGGGCGGTCGACCCGCAGGACCGCATCGTACGCGAGGTTCCACAGGAGTGGCCCTAGGACCGATCCCTGTGGGACCCCGCAGTACACATTCCTCCGGTGGTGTCGTCCATCTCCGCCCACATATTGCACGCACCTGTCGTGCAAGTAGGCACGGACCACGCGCTGCAGGTAGGGGGGCACGCGGTGGTACACCAGGGCCCCCCATATTGCATCCCAGGGCAGGCTGTTGAAGGCGTTGACTATATCAAGGCTGATAGCCAACGCCACTCCGCCCCGGGATACAGCCTGCGTCGACAGTGTTCGGACGCGAATGATCGCGTCCACTGTCGACCGCGCGCGTCGGAAGCCAAATTGGTCTTCCGACAGGTCCGGCCCGACGCTCGTCAGGTGCGTACTGAGGCGGTCAGCCATCACTCTTTCGAGCAGCTTTCCCGCCTCATCTAGTAGGCAGAGAGGACGATACGCGGAGGAAGAGTCCGCGGGTCTTCCATCCTTATGGAGGAGAACCAACCCAGCCACTTTCCAGCCACTGGGGAACACGCCGCAGCGTAGGCAGTCGTTGAACAGCCGCCGCAGCCTGTCCCCCAGTCCGTTGGGTAGAGCCAACACCCAGGCCCGACCAGGAATTCCGTCGGGGCCTGGTGCCGTGTTTCGGGCTCCGAGGCGCCTCACGGCTCGGTCCAGCTCATCGGTCGTCACCCCCATCTCCTCGGACCAGATGGTCGGTTCCGAAGGAGAGGGGGGCGCGGGACTGCTCTGGACCCTGGGGAAGAGGGTATCGACTACCCTCTCCACGAATGCCGGGTCCAGAGTTTCCGTCAACGGAGGGACCCACGGGCGCAGCTTGCCCAGTACCATCCTGTACGGGCGGCCCCATGGATCCCTCTCCAGTCCCCCGATGAGCTCATCCCACGACCGAGCCTTGGCGCTGGCAATGGCTGCCTGCAGCGCCTTCGTGGCGCCTCGGTATGCCACGTAGGCTCCACCCAACTCTTCGGCTGTGGCTCGCCTTCTTCTCCGGGCACGCGTGTACTGGCGTCGGGCGCGGAGGCATATCTCGCGCAGCTCCGCGATGCTCTCCGACCACCAGTACACGGCCCGGGGCTTGGCAGGTCTGGTCCGGGGCATCGACGCGTCACATATGGACGTCATCGTGTCCCGGAACCAGGCGGCTTCCCTTTCAGGATCGGGCAGGATCCCATCCGCTTGGCTCTCAGGCCAGGCCGCGACGATGGCTGCGGCGCAGAGACGATCTCTGTCGAGCCGCTTGAGAGACCATCGTCGCGGCGGGCTGCTACGGCGGCGGCTGTCGGGGCGGGGAGGGCGGATGGCCACATCCATCGCTATGTAGCGATGGTCGGATAATGTGACCATCTCTTCCGCCACTCTCCACCCCGTCACCATGCGCGCGGCCTGGGGAGTCGCCCACGAGAGGTCCACAATCGACTCCCCCTGCCAGCGCACGCAGGTGCTGACGGACCCCCGGTTAAGCAACCGGAGGTCCAGCGCCGCCGCCCATTCCAGCACTGTCTCCCCCTTTGGGTCATCCCGGGCGCTCCCCCACTCACGAGAGTGAGCGTTGAAGTCGCCCAGGACGAGCACGGGACGAGGCAGACATCTGCGAATGCAGTTGGCCACCCCGTCCAGGTACGCCTCGTAGACGGCGAGGGTACAGTTGGGGGAGACATAGCAGCCCACAACGACTATGCGGCCCCAGCTCACGGCGACGTATCCCAGCCCCCTCTCAATGAGGGAGCAGGGAGGGTCGCCGCTACCGCCACCCCAATATATGGCGACGGAGTCCATGTCGTCACCAAACCAGCGAGGGTGGTTTGGGACGACGCGATATGGCTCCGCCACCACCGCCAGTGCAACCGACCACTGCGCGACGGACTGCTGGAACAAGTCCTGCGCCGCGCGACAGTGGTTCAGGTTGCACTGCAGGGCTCGCTGGGGCCTTAAGGCCGTGCTGGGGCCTTTGCTGCCGCCTCGGTCGGGACAGAACCCGACCGGGCCGGACCCGTGCCGCTCGGCAGCGCGGGACCCGCCTTACGGCCCCTCTTGCCACGAGGAGCGGAGCACTTCTTGCCCCCCATCCTGTGGCCAGAGGGCCGGCCCAGGTCCGCGCAGAGCGGGCACTTAAGCGGGCGAGTGCACTCACTCGCCCGGTGGTCCGCCTCTCCACATGCGTAGCACATGGTGCTCCTGTCCGTCGAGCTCGGACATGTGCTACGCACGTGGCCGATTTCGAGGCACCGGAAGCACTGCAGAGGCCGTGCCTCCAGTGCCTCGACCCTCACCGATACCCACCCCACCTGTATGCGCCCAACTGAAAACAGTTTGCGCACCACGGTGAGTGGGCATCGGACCCACACCGTCCCGAGGGCCAGACGTGAGGGGCGCTTAATTTGGCCCACCTTCACATCCGCCGCCGCGCAGCCTCCAGCCTCCGCGATCGCGGTCGCTACGTCCTCGGGGGTGATGGCCTCATTGAGATCCAGCACCCTCATGTCCCCCATCTTCACTGGGCGCACTATTCGCACGCCCAGGTCCGCGAGGGACTCGCGCATGCGACTCGCGAGCGCGTCGGCCTTGGAGGCAGAATCCGGATCCGGGACCTCGAGGATCAGCCCGCCGGTTATGGCCTTCCGGTTCCGAAGACTCGGAATGCCGAGGTCGGCGAGCTTGATCCTCTCCCTCGCAGCAGCCAATACCGCAGCGTACGTGACGTTCGATCCTTCCGGGATCGTCACGGTGATCGCTGCGACAGTTGGCGGCCGCGCGGGAGCCCTCTCCGGCTTGCGCGACGGCGGGGGCCGCGACGCAGGCTTGGCAGTTGGAGCCCGTTGGGGCCCTGTGCTCGGCCCAGCCTTTGGTTGGGCCTTACGCCCCACAACGGTGCTCCACGCCACCTGGGGGGGTGGCGCCTGCACTGCCCGCGGAGCTGCAGGAGGAGCAGCGGTCGGCAGCACTGCGGCAGCGGCCGAGCTCTGCTTGCTCCTCCTGCTTTTCTTCCCGCCCCTCCTACGCCCCCGTGTCATCGGGGCAGGTGCCCCAATGGTCGGGGCAGGTGCCCCAATGGTCGGGGCCGCCGGGCAAGAGGGTGGCCCGGTAGGCAGTCCGGCGGGTGGCGCGGCAGGCGCTTGAGCTGCCCTCCTGGCATCAGCAGCCAATGGGGGACGTATGCGCCTCTCTGGGAGCAGCCGCTCCTCCAGAGCCTCGAACCGCGCGCTAATCATGGTCCCGACCTGGACCATGATAGCGCGCGTGAGGTCCTCCACACCCGAGGGCAGTACCGAAGCGGCATCACTGGCCCCCACCCTGCCCGCCCCACGGAGGGTAGAGAGCTCCTCCGTGAGCTTCTCCATGCGGGCAGAGAGAGCCGCCATCTGCGAGCGCAAATCCGCGTTTTCGCGCTCCAACCTTTCGGTGTTGGCGCCCGCGGATGTGCGCATCGCTAGAACAAGCGACGCCGCCTCGGTCCTTCGTGCACTCACACGAAGCTGGTGCACGA
This sequence comes from Watsonalla binaria, assembly GCA_929442735.1. NCBI lineage: Eukaryota > Metazoa > Arthropoda > Insecta > Lepidoptera > Drepanidae > Watsonalla > Watsonalla binaria. The sequence goes on along the minus strand of OV838948.1, from coordinate 96,295 downwards.
AGTTGCCCTTCAGGTGCTTCGACCTGTCCGCAACCCGTTCTACCGCCGTCTGCTGCTCCTTTATAAGGGTGCCCAGCTCGTCGGTGGGCAGCCCTTCCATCCTCTTCATAAGCTCCTCTATCGAGGGCAGCTTCTTTTTGGCCCTGGTATTTGTCAGGGCCAATTCAGGGCCGGACAGGTCGTCCGCATCGTCCTTGAAGTAGGCCGCACGGCAAGTCCCGGACGGGCCTGCCCCGGGCGCTACCTCAGCCTCCCCGGAGATCAGCGACACGAGGGACATGTCGGACATCGCGTCGCTGTCCTCGTCCCGCTCGCTCCCTGCGCACGGTGTGGGAGGCCGGATGAAGCGGCCAGACGCATCGCGCGTTACTCGCGCTGCTGCGCCCGACCGCGTGCGGCCACGTGTCGCCGTGCCGACCTTGGCAACTGCCTGTTCGCCACAGGAGGAGCCGGAATTTGTCCTGCCCCTTTTCTGCGACCTTGGTCGGGCCGTCCCTGCTGCTGCTACGCTGCTGCAGCTCTCCAGTACAACTACGGGGGTCCGCGACTGCTTCCCCCCCGTAGACTCCTTTCCTTGTAGGGATTCTACTCCCTCTACGCCTTCGTCCTTTTTTTCTCCTTCCGCCATCGTTGTTGATTTTTTTTGGTTTTTGATTGGTTCCATGACTGTTCCCACGATTATGGGTCGATATAAAAAACCATTGCCGGGTGACGCCCATTCCGACAATGGGGGACTTATATACTGAGAGGTGGCCCAGAGCCTCTCAGGTTTTCACGACTTCGCTGTCGGATTTTTATAGAGGTTTGCTCCTCGCAGGCCGGCCAATTAAGGCAAGCCCTCTCCGGTCACCGACTCCCCGACGTATCCAGCCTCGCTAACTGGAATCGTTGAAGGAAGAGCCGGTGATTACGGCATTCACGGGGTGACGAGCGAGATAGCGTCAACCCCGGGCACCCCTTTCGGAGTGCCTCCCCATCCCCTTGACGTTTGGCTGGGTATCACCCCCCAGCCCTAGACAGAAGGTCTAGTTCCCATAGGCACGCCGGGCCTTGGGAATGGGTGACGCAGGCTCGCATCCGTTGTCATCTCTGCTGAACAGAGACGCACAAGGAGCGAATTCCACCTCCGCCACCTGCGTCGAGTGCCAGGTGTTGGTCATCGACGACAGTGTCCCCAGGAATCGCCATCGAGGAGCTAAGTCACTCGATGGAGGCCCCCGAAGAGACTGTCGGCGACGTCCAGGGTGCACCGTCCCGAAGCCATTGTCGTTCCCTCGGACGTATCCTTAGGACAAACAATGGATCGGGCACACGAGGAGGTCTCCTGGCCTTGCACCCGTCTGAGCTACCATAACTTGACAGATGTCGGACAAATTTACTGTCGTATTGTAATGATATTGTATGAGTTTTTCATTGCCTGAAAACATGGCCAGAACATGTTTTCCATAAATGAAACCTAGCTAGATCTATTTTTGCCCCTGAAACCCCCTACATGCAAAATTTCATGAAAATCGTTGGGGCCGATTCAGATAATATATATAAATTTTAATATTGTTAATTCCATGGATAAACTGACTACAAACTTCGGAACGTGTCTGTCTGTCACGCAATCAGTTGATAATATTATCTTGTCAAGGCTGAAGTAATGTCATTCGAGTTTGACATTTTGTTATGAAAAGTGCGGAGTTGTTACGTACATGTTGTTTTGCAAATTTTCCACAAAACTTAAGTGAAAATTAATATAAAACACGACAAAAGCGCCATAAATCGATCGTTATCAACTGTTTAACAATTAAATACGTAGCGATAAGTGTTCCTCCGCGTTGTGAAAATTTTGAAATAAAGTTTTGTAATCAGGATGGTTCCAACTAATTCTGTAAGTATGAACTGTAGATATAAACATTCCTGTAGTGTCTTAGTCGCGATATTATATGTAATATTATGTTTGTTTAGTGATATCTGTAGCACTTATAAATACCTCGCTCACTCAAGGTTATAGACTTTGAACTTAGATCTGAAAAATATTTTTTACCTGTACCTATATTATGGCTCAATGACAATTAAAAAAATTCTTTTTCAATAAATGTCTACAGTATTTAGCTAGAGGAAACTCGCTGATATAATAAAGATACTAATATTCTACTATATCTACACTAATATTATAAAGAGGAAAACTTTGTTTGTTTGGTTGTAATGAATAGGCTCAAAAAATACTGGACCGATTTCAAAAATTCTTTCACCATTGGATAGCTACATCATCAGCGAGTAACATAGGCTTTATTTTATCCCCATACTCCCACGGGAACGGGAACTACGCGGGTGAAACTGTGTGACATCCACTAGTGTAATATAAATCTATACAAATATTTTAAAGATGAAGAATTTGATGGTGTGTGATGAAAGTGTCTGAGACGGCGATGGACTCACCATCTGTCACGTTGGCACTTAATCATCTTGTGTGAAAAGTGGGTGTTGTGATTACAACACCTCTGCCTACCCCTTCGGGGAATACAGGCGTGAGCATGTATGTAATTTGATGGTTTGAAATGCACATTGATGAATTTTCTGACAGATAATAACTGTCTAAAAAAAACTAATTTTCAAAAAATTTCTCTGTCTGTTTGTTCAGGCTAATTTCCAAACGGCTGGACGGATTTAAATACGACTTTCACTGGCAGATAGCAAATGTTACAAAGACTAACTTAGTTTCTTTGATCACTTGATTTTTATACGAAGCGACTGCCATCTGACCTTCGCAACCCCCTTAACAAGGAAAATCTGTGATCTGGGTTAAACCGGTTGTCAGATTATTTTAGTCCTCCGACTGACCTGTAACGATTGCCAAAGATGATAAATTGTCAACCGGGACCGACGGCTTAATGTGCTCTCCGAGGCACGGAGGGAACTCGGGCGATCACCCATCCAAGTACTGGCTAGGGTTAGGGTTTTTTAACTTCGCTGATCGAATGATATGCGCAATAGCAACTGTGCCACGAGCTCCTCACTTTATTCATTACAGACATACAAACAAAAATACAAATCATTCCTCTTTAATAGTAGTGTTGCCATAAATGAGTATAGTATATGAGTGCAATATAAGTACTCAGTATTAAAACATTGCATATATTACAACCTTCATTGACTCAGAGGCCGGTCATTACACTGTTATCAACACCTGAACGTATTTACATAATACACTATCTAGCCATCTATACATAGAACATTCTAAGCATTTAGTTATAAGTAGATGTACTAGATTTTTAGTTATGTTAATTTTTATCGACATTTGTGCATTGGAACATTGTCCATGAGCTCACGTTTTTTAAATTATTTATTTTGTATTCTTAAAATTGTGTAATATTTTTGGAAAGAGTAATTACTGAGTTTCTTGCCAGGTTCTTCTCAGTAAAAGCAACCTTCCGAATCTGGCGGTAGCATGTATAATACTGTATAATTATGTCATTCTGACGATTTGAAAGTGCTTTGTAAAAGTCTAATCGAATAAAGATACTTTTGACTTTGACTTTGACTAAGTCTTAAGTTCTTCTGATTGCCATCCCATCGGGTTTTAACGATGTATATTTTGACCGTCTCTCGTTTACGAGATAAATGTCTGCACAAGTGATGTTCAGTCACTTGTTTAATACATTTGAGATGCCCGGAGTTTGTAAACTGCCGTTGTTTCGACCCCCTTGCATTGCGTGAATCATAATATGAATTGCACCTAAGTGACCATGTTGTCATTTCAATGATAAATCATATTGGGATCACATTATGATTCCCCCAAAGTGGCCTTTTTATACCTACTGATCTCTCTCCGGTCGTGTCTGATTGCCTCCCATCCCACTATGAGAGTGATCCAATAAAGAGTGCACCTGTGTTTGCGCGCGTGGAATATCATATCTCCTGCGCACATGGTTGAGATTAGCCGCCGTAACCGGAATTCAGTAGGAGATCATTATTACTCAGTGGTTTGTAATAGTCAGGGTCTGTGATGTGAGGAGAGGCCGAGAGGATGGCGATGGGCGAGGCGCGCGTCCCACTGCTGCAGGAGAGGCACCACCATCATGGTAAGCAGCCATTCTTTAACCGATCAGTCAGGATCGAGGATCATATTAAAAAAAAACAGCTGTAGTGGCCGTGGGCTTTGAGGAATCGCCTGCTACGTGAGAGTCGCAAGTTCGAATTCCAGCGCGCCCTATACAAATCAGTTTTTCTAAAAACTTATGTGCAGAGATTTCACACCACGTGCTTTACGGTGAAGGAAGACATCGTGAGGAAACCTGCATATGTCTGAGAAGTTATTCAAACACGTATGTATAGTGGCTGAGACGGCGATAGATTCGCCATTTGTCACGTTGGCTCTTAAAACTTGTGTGTATAATGGATGTTTTTTATTACAACACCTCTGCCTACCCCCTCGGGGAATACAGGTGAAATAAACGTAACGGTTTCCTCACGATGTTTTCCTTCACCGTAAAGCACGTGGTGTGAAATCACTGTACATAAGTTTTTTAGAAAAACTCATTGGTACAGGCCCCGCTGGGATTCGAACTTGCGTCGCTTGCGTAGCAGGCGACTGCTCTAACCCCGAGGCCACCACGGCCCTGGCAATAAGAGGTTATGGTAAAGCCCCAGACATTGTATGTTTAAAAAGCAACATCGACTCTATGCCTCAGTATGACAAATGATCAAATAATTATTGCCACTATCTGAGTTATATAGTTGCTAAGTACTTCAATGCTATCGTAAATAACTGTTAAACGAGGCGAGGGGTGTGTGCGATGAATGGACAGATAAGGCGCAGTTTGATATGACGTCAAGTTACATAGTTGATCGCTATTGTGATTGTTATCGGACATAACCACGGGAGTTATCTATGTTAATATCATAAAGAGGAAAAGGTTGTCAGTTTGTTTGTGTGCGCGTCTAAGCCGAGTATATTGTTATGATAAAATGTACATGATGCCTGGCTGAGTTTCTTTACGGTTTTTTTTTCAGGCTATGCTTCGTATTCCTACAGTGAGTGAGTGAGAGATGCAAGCGACGCAAGCTCGAATCCCAGCGGGGACCAATGAGTTTTTCTAAAAAACTTATGTACAGTGATTTCACACCACGTGCTTTACGGTGAAGGAAAACATCGTGAGGAAACCTGCTTATTTCTGAGAAGTAATTCAATGACGTATGTAAAGTGTCGATGGACTCACCATCTGTCACGTTGGCACTTAATCATCTTGTGTGAAAAGTAGGTGTTGTGATTACAATACCTCTGCCTACCCCTACGAGGAATACAGGCGTGAGCATATGTATGTCCTAAACAGTGGTAAATTCCCAAGGGCCCAAGCTGTATTTTCAATACTTTGTGAATAACAAGATATTCAAGGAATAACATCTAGACGGATGCGGCGCGGTGCAATGCACTCACACATAGCGCGGAGATGTGCGCGTGACGTCTCACAGACGTACTCACGCACGCTCCGATAGAGTACAAGATACTCAGGCTATGTACGAGATAAAGGTAGAACTTTCTCCGCGTCGCGTGAGGTTTTCAATACTAGTTCTTACCCGCGTCTTCGCTCGCACTGAATTTAAGAAGTATCCTATGTTACTTCTAATACGTCCAAGCTACTTTAAATATAATAATCTGGTTGACCGAGCTGTGCTCAGTATCTTTTAAAAAAAAGATAAAATAAATCCGGTGACCGTCAGTCTCGTCCCGTGGTACTCTAGTGTCGTTATCGCCCCGTAAGATGGAAGCCTCACGTCTGAGCTACCATAACTTGACAGATGTCGGACAAATTTACTGTCGTATTGTAATGATATTGTATGAGTTATTTCAGTGCCTCAGACGTTTTCCATAAATGAAAGCTAGATCTATTATTTGCCCCTGAAACCACCTGCAAAATTTCATGAAAAAAAATGAAGATATATTTAAAAGCAAAATAAAATCCATTAACATTTTTTTGTCTATATACACAATATGCCTAAAAAGTGTAGGCCCCATAAACATATGTGTATTATCTCCCCGCAGTGGAGGCGAAGCCCCCCAGCTCGGAGTACAAGCTGAGCTCGGGCGCGGCGGTGGTGACGTCACTGGTGGCCGGCGCCTCCGCCGGCGCGCTCGCCAAGACTGCCATCGCCCCGCTTGACAGGACCAAGATCAACTTCCAGACCAAGTCAGTATACACATACAATACCCCCTCACCATACGTTTTTTAATTTTAATTAAATTAATTTAATTAATTAATATTTAAATTTAATTAATTACGTTTCTTAAATTATTTATTTTGTATTCTTTAAATTGTATAATATTTTTGAAAAGAGTAATTACTGAGTTTCTTGCCAGGTTCTTCTCAGTAACAGCAACCTTCCGAACCTGGCGGTATCATGTATAATACTGTATAATTATGTCATTCTGACGATTTGAAAGTGCTTTGTAAAAGTCTAATCGAATAAAGATACTTTTGACTTTGACTTTGACATACATACACTTATTATCTATAGAAACTCCATTTATATCAAATCAATTTATTAACGCGTTCACTGCTAACGACGCGTATGTGCGTCCAACTGTTAGAGAATTTACGAAGAAGTTGAAATGTTAGCAGTGAATGTGTTAATAAATATGCCCCGCGGTTTCGCCCGCATAAATTTAGTTTTATATCCGTTTAAAATTGAGCAAGTTTCTTACAAAATTTCAGCCCCTATTTTATCCCCTTGGGGGTAGAATTAATCAAAATCCTTTGTTATCGGATGCCTACGTCATAACATCTACCTGCATGCCAAATGTCAGCCCGATCCGTCCAGTGGTTTGGGCTGTGCGTTGATAGATCACTATGTCAGTCAGTCAGTCAGTCACATCATATTCTCCACCGTTTAAACCTTCCCTGAACTTCAACAAATTTATCAATACCAAAATCACCCGAATCAGTCCAGCCATTCTCAAGTTTTAGCGAGACTAACGAACAGCAATTCATATATATATATACACATACCATCTGTCACGTTGGCACTTAATCATCTTGTGGGAAAAGTGGGTGTTGTTTTTACAACACCTCTGCCTACTCATTCGGGGAATACAGGCGTGAGCATATGTATGCCTGAAACGTCTGGAGCGATTTCTAAGGGGACTTTCACTGACAGGTAGTTGATGTTACAAGGAGTAACTTAGGATGCGTCTTTAAGTTAGGGCTCCGTAAAAGATCCACCTACAAAATGAAGTCTACGCGGGTGAAGCAGCGGGGCAAAGCTAGTATTAAAAATAATAATGGTGGTTGTCAGTCAGAAGGCGTACTCGTGTCGCGCGGCGGTGCAGTTCATAGCGGGCAGCGCGCGCGCGGAGGGCCCGGCGGCGCTGTGGCGCGGCAACAGCGCCACCATGGCGCGCATCGTGCCCTACGCCGCCATCCAGTTCACGGCGCACGAGCAGTGGAAGCGCGCGCTCGGCGTCGACACGCCGCTCGCTGCACAGTCAGTACACCCACTCAATAACTGATTAATTAATCTTAGTTTGATCTTTGCTTTGTGTACGCGGCGCGGCCTCCTCAACAGGCAATAAAAGGCTTCACATTCATTTATACATTTATTGAAGGCACATTGTACATGAGAAGTATTTGAATAATCTAGAAACATCTTTTTTCTTATAGAACTTAAACCAAAAACAAAGTAAAATAAAAACTAAAAATATCCATAGAGTAAATAATATATAAATCTAAAAAAAAGAACAAATAAAGATAGCTATCCTCCTGCGGCCTCGGCTACTCACGGTGTTTTGTTTTTTAATTATGTTAAGGGTTGCGCGTCGGCAACACTTTGACTGGCTGGAATTTGCCATGCTCACAAATATTTGTAATATTTTAGTTATTATATTTGACAATTGAGCATTTGAACTGTGTCCATGGGCTTATATTCATGAGATATAAATACTGTAACAAAAAAAAATTATTATATATATTTTTTAAAAGAGTAATTGTTGAGTTTCTTGCCGGGTTCTTGTCAACAAAAGCTACCTTCCGAACCCGGTGGTAACATTTATAATCATGTATAATGTATTTTGTGTCCTTCTGACGATTTGAACGTACTTTGTAAGAAGTCTAATCAAATAAAGATATTTTCAATTTTGATTATCAAAGTAGGCGTTACACAAAATACATTTGGGAAACTCTGGTATAGACATATATAGTCAAAGTCAAAAGTATCTTTATTCGATTAAACTTTTTACAAAGTACTTTCAAATCGTCAGAATGACATAATTATACAGGATTATACATGATACCGCCAGGTTCGGAAGGTTGCTGTTACTGAGAAGAACCTGGCAAGAAACTCAGTAATTACTCTTTCCAAAAATATTATACAATTTAAAGAATACAAAATAAATAATTTAAGAAACGTAAGCTCATGGACAATGTTCCAATGCACAAATGTCGATAAAAATTAACATAACTAAAAATCTTGTACATCTACTTATAACTAAATGCGTAGCTTGAGATGACCAGCCCCCAGTTAGACCGATTAGATTCGCCACCATTTTCGTAATCTATACTCGCTAGCGTCACTCGCAATATTAGTATGAGAAATTGTGCAGCGACTCCCAGCGGTGACGTGAACAACTAAAAATGCGGGTGACGCTAGCGAGTATAGATTACGAAAATGGTGGCGAATCCGTGATAGGAGTAGTGTACTGCCTAATATACATAGTGGCGATTAACTCACCACTTAATCTTCGGTGGAATGTAGGTGTTTTGGTAATACAAGCGTGAGTTATGTATGTATGTATGTCTATACCAGAATTTCCCAAGAGAGTTTTCCTCCCCTCCCCTCTCATTTAAGTGTCGCCTGGAGCTGTGGCGTTAATGTCCGCTTCGGAAATACAGCTATACATATAAAAGGTATGTTATTTTACATAAAACAAGCTATTTCTATAATGTTTTTTTAAAAAACAAATTGATTTATGAATATTGCATTAATAATAGAAAAATCGGTGTCTGGGTCGCTGGCGGGCGTGACGTCACAGGGTAGTGTAGAGTGCAGTACAGTAGAGTGGGTTGTCAGGCAGCACCGCGTGCGGCACCTGGTGGGGGGGTCGTTGGCGGGCGTGACGTCACAGGGTAGTGTAGAGTGCAGTACAGTAGAGTGGGTTGTCAGGCAGCACCGCGTGCGGCACCTGGTGGGGGGGTCGTTGGCGGGCGTGACGTCACAGGGTAGTGTAGAGTGCAGTACAGTAGAGTGGGTTGTCAGGCAGCACCGCGTGCGGCACCTGGTGGCGGGGTCGCTGGCGGGCGTGACGTCACAGAGCGCCACGTACCCGCTGGACCTGGCCCGCGCGCGCATGGCCGTGACGTCAGCTGATCAATACCGCACGCTCGCCGCCGTCTTCGTCAAGGTGGTACGTGACGAGGGATTCACCACTCTATACAGGTCAGAAAACTGATGCATATTGGATGACAGCTGTATGTTTGTGGAATAAGTATGGCGTTATCAGAGGACGAATGCAATTCAGATTTAATGTCATATTTACAGAACAATTTCAATGTGTGCGAAAATATACTGTGCAGGAAAATAGTAGAACTTTGTATGTATCAGAACAGAGAGAGAGAGAGAGAGAGAGAAAAAAAACCTGTCTGATATATCGACAGTGTAAAGTGCGCTAATGCTGCTGGTCCATGAATATAAAAAAAAGGGTTGATAATAACTAAGAAGTAACCAGTAATTGGATGGGTGACCGCCCGAGTTCCCTCCGTGCCTCGGAGAGCACGTTAAGCCGTCGGTCCCGGTTGACAATTTATCATCTTTGGCAATCGTTACAGGTCAGTCGGAGGGCTAAAATAGTCTGAGCACTGGCTTAACCCAGATCACAGATTTTCCTCGTTAAAGGGGTTGCGAAGGTCAGATGGCAGTCGCTTCGTATAAAAATCAGGTGATCAGCCACATCGGGTTGAATCAAGTGCTGACCCCAACAATGTATGGGATAAGGTCAGGGAGGTGATGATGACATGTGTTATGTTAGTGTGATATGACTTGTGTTCCAGAGGGTACCCGGCCACCGTGCTCGGCGTGATCCCTTACGCCGGCGTGTCTTTCTTCACATACGACTCGCTCAAACACAAGTATTTAGGTGAGACAGTCACAAGTGTCTTACATACATCTCTTGTTCATTTGGTGCTAGTGTTCATGATAGCTCTCTCATCAGTGGTGATGGACTTCATTGAAAAGTCTGGAAGGCATTTATTTATTTAACAACTTCCTGCATTACAATAGATGCACAGACGGACTTAATGCCATAGGCATTCTCTACCAGCCAACCTTTGGGTGATGCAGAGACAGACACGGCAGGTGCTAATTTAAAAAAAATTACGTAATTATTCATCTTTCATAAAAATATTATGATAATACATGTACTATATATAAAACACCTAAATACTTATATATTGTCTACATAGAACAAATAATATATGACAGAAATAAAAAATCATTCACCGTAAAGCACGTGGTGTGAAATCACTGTACATAAGTTTTTTTAGAAAATCTCATTGGTACAGGCCCCGCTGGGATTCGAATTTGCGTCGCTTGCGTAGCAGGCGACTGCTCAAACCTCGAGGCCACCACAGCCTTTTATATAAATACGTAATACTATATATAACTAAAATATATACTATACATCCTTGATGTATTTATGCTTACATTTAAAATGGAAAGTCCATGGCGTGACAGCATAAAGTTTTCAACATGGGCAAGCCGCGAACGGAAGCTAGATGCAAATACATTTTTCCCAATCACCACCAATTTGTACTGATATATTTGTTCGGGTTGAAGTGTCTCTAAGAGGAAAACAGCGATTCCGCCAAGACTCACATTATCAAGTGGATGACTTCATCAAGTGATCTAGTCTGATCGTTGCCACAGAAAAGTTCGGCGCTCCTCAAGGCGCGTTGGTGAACGTATTGTTTGGAGGCGCGGCCGGCGCGCTGGCTCAGACGGCGTCGTATCCCCTGGACATCGTGCGGCGCCGCATGCAGACGGCGCCGCGCCGCCCCGACGGCTCCTACCCTTACAGCACCATCCGACACACGCTCATAGCCGTCTACAGGTCAGTCACCCTAGTGCACCGTCGTATCCCCTGGACATCGTGCGGCGCCGCATGCAGACGGCGCCGCGCCGCCCCGACGGCTCCTACCCTTACAGCACCATCCGACACACGCTCATAGCCGTCTACAGGTCAGTCACCCTAGTGCACCGTCGTATCCCCTGGACCATGTGCCCCATCGTTATTTAGCCTTTCTTTTTTGTTGACGAGGGGGAAACCTTTAAAAGGTCCCCGACAGCCCTGGGAGAGGCAGGTCGGGGTATGTGGGATTCTTACCGCACTAAAACCCCCCCGGTGGCCATCCTCAGTGCTCAGGGGGGACTCCGGGTACTCTGATAGATCGCACCGGTGTCCCCCCCCACTTTGCCGGGGCACATCCCCGGGGCAGCTGTGGCGCCGCCCCTGAAGACCTCGCTGTGGGCGGCAGCGCGAGCCACATCTCGCTGCCACCTTCCCGGGCCCGCGCCGGTGGTCAAAGCTCCCACCCCGACCACCGCCAGCAGGCCCTCCGGCCCCCTAGTCGCCTCTTACGACAGGCAGGGCATACCATAGCCATATTCTTAGACCCTGGCTATTAGGTGATTATTATTTAGCCTAACTTAATCGGGAGGGGAGTTTGGTAGTCTGAAATACGGGTACTCGTATGTACACACCTTTTTTACCTTCCCTATCATCTAGAGATTTTTAAGTTGGATTGTCAGAAGGAATAAAGATTATTATTATTATTATTGCACGCCAGCATTTGTGTCCTGGACAAAACGCCAATGGTATTAATATATATTTCTTTGTACTGTAACAGTTCCGAGGGTTGGCGCGGCTTCTTCAAGGGCCTCAGTATGAACTGGGTGAAGGGTCCCATAGCTGTGGGCATATCGTTCGCTACCTACGACGCCATCAAGTCATCGCTCAGAGACATGGTCGTCACCCTGCATAGGTAGGGGTAGTGGCTAGTGAGAAATCAAAAATGAGTGCCAGGGTAGTAGTCGGTGACGTGCAGGGGTAGTGGGGGTAGTGAGTGAAATGTGAGATGTTTTATCTATATCGTGTTATTGTTAAACAGTTTTAATACCATTGTTGTGTTATTTGAGATATGAAGACGGATAATAAATCATAGCGATAATTGTAACAAAGGAGAACGCTGAGTATTATCTGTCTGTCTGTCGCAGAATATATATTTTGTATAGTATTGGTGCAGTTTGCTTGAAGGAGTTTCAAAGGAAATAGATGATGTTATCTATGTTTCAAAATGTATAAATAATTATATTTAAATTTAATAAATTATGAAAAAAATATGCCGATTGCAATAATACCTTTGATATTGTTTTTTAAATAATTAATACTCTAGTCTTTAAATTATTGTGGTTTTATACACGTTGGAAATATTGATAATGTTTTGTAAATAAAAACAGATTTTTTAAATGTATTTATCTAAAATATACATGAAATATAAGTTTAAGAATATTATAACTCTCGTTATTGGTTGCGTGTAATATTATACATGTAGGTCTGCGTTATAAATATAGGATTTACAAGCAGTAAGGTATTAATTGGAATTAGGAATGAATTGAACAAAATGACACACTCATACAGGGTACGTTCCAGTTAACGGCCGCAACGCCATCGACCACGACCGCTGAAGTAGCCGTTCCAGTAACGTAAAAAGGCCGCGGGTGTTGTCGGCGAATGTTATAGGTGGAACGCACAACTTGACCGCACCTGTGTGAAGTTGGCAACTGAATTGAATAAAAAAATATATGGGGTGGGATATGGGGGTTGAAAGTTTCAAACTTTCAACCCCCATATCTCGGGGCCCTTTGAGGTACAAACGAAACAAAAAACGGTACAATCCTCTACGTGCTGGGTACAATCGAATAGCATGTACAATTTTGCAATATTTCGATTTCAAAATGTTTAACCCCCCATAACTTTTGTCCCCTTGGGGTACAAACGAAATAAAAAACGGTACAATCCTCTACGTGCTGGGTACAATCGAATAGCATGTACAATTTTGCAATATTTCGATTTCAAAATGTTTAACCCCCCATAACGTTTGTCCCCTTGGGGTACAAACGAAATAAAAAACGGTACAATCCTCTACGTGCTGGATACAATCGAATAGCATGTACAATTTTGCAATATTTCGTTTTCAAAATGTTTAACCCCCCATAACTTTTGTCCCCTTGGGGTACAAACGAAATAAAAAACGGTACAATCCTCTACGTGCTGGGTACAATCGAATAGCATGTACAATTTTGCAATATTTCGATTTCAAAATGTTTAACCCCCCATAACGTTTGTCCCCTTGGGGTACAAACGAAATAAAAAACGGTACAATCCTCTACGTGCTGGGTACAATCGAATAGCATGTACAATTTTGCAATATTTCGATTTCAAAATGTTTAACTCTCCATAACTTTTGTCCCCTTGGGGTACAAACGAAATAAAAAACGGTACAATCCTCTACGTGCTGGGTACAATCGAATAGCATGTACAATTTTGCAATATTTCGATTTCAAAATGTTTAACCCCCCATAACTTTTGTCCCCTTGGGGTACAAACGAAATAAAAAACGGTACAATCCTCTACGTGCTGGGTACAATCGAATGGCATTTACAAACTTTCAATATTTTATACTTAGTTGCCAAAATATTTACCCCGCTATAACTTTTACCCCCTAGGGGTACAAAGGATTTAAAAAGCGGTACAATCCGGTACATACCGGGTACAATCGAATACATGACGAAAAATTTTTTTTTATTCACTTCAGTTGCCAACTTCACACAGGTCTTGAGCGCTGTGTGCTCGCAATATGGCGGCATGGGGAACACGTACAGCTGTCGGGTTTGGGAGACAATATTTCGCGATTGGAGTCAAATTTAATTCAACATCGATTCCCGTGAATTTATGGTTGCGTTTTTGACAAAACGAATGAGTGAAAATGACTCGGAAAATGTTATTTGTCTCGTGGCCATTGTTATTTTTTCGAATTCCCGCTACATTTTAGTGAAAGCCCACTCTGACCCACCAATATTTTGTGGGCGAAGTGGGCGCGATGTGGTCGCGAACAGTGACGTCAGCTATGACGTCGAGCGATCGCTCGCAACGACCACGGGCCTTAGGTGGAACGATACAGAGGGCGTTACAATGGTTGCGGGCGATAAGTGGAACGATACAGAGGGTGTTACAATCGTTGCGGCCGTTAAGTGGAACGTACCCACAGACGCGCACATCTATGTCATTATAAGCAAATTCGCAGTAATGTCAAAAAAAAGTCACTATTAATAAATAAACTCAGTAATTACACTTTTAAAAAATATAGGCCCATGGACACAGTTCCAGTGCACAAAGGTCGATAAAACTAATAATAAGTACTATGTATAATTGTGTAGCTTGAGATGACCAGCCCCCACTAGCAGCGCCTGTTCACAAGTATGACGAGAATGACAGCCATCTTTAACCATATAAAACTGAACTAATATTTGTGTTTGTGTTATGGATATGCCATGTGTCAGTGAATGTCAATTGATCGATATAGAATAGTAGTGTCTATGGAAATACTACTTTTTAAGAAATATGATCTACCTTTAGATATAATCATTACGATGGCTTTTGGAACGTGTCATATATCAATACCTTTCTGTAACTCCAATTTACGTGTTCAAAATACTTGTATACTATAAAGGTGCAACCTCATGCAGCCGCTCGACGCTCGTTTCCAGCGACAAATGTCACGTGACCCCATTTTAAATTTGCCGCGACTCAAAAAGATCAGCCTCATGCAGTCGCTCGTCATTTTTCGTGATTCAAAGATGGGCCAAAAGTTCAGGTAGAGAGGAATGAGTGTACCCGATCCAGAAAAGCTAACGGTTGATGGAATGTCTTCACCATATGTGGTATTTGGTGACGAGGCATTCCTATTAACAGACACTTGTATTCTCGACACTTCCCAGCGATAAAGCTCAACATTTTAAGCTTTGTCGCTACATATTATTGTTAGATAATATGTAGCTATTGTTAGAGTGCATGATGTTCTGCGAGAAAGGATGAACGTTCATATTTTATTCTTAGTTTTTATATAATATTTTATGTGTATATTGCATTACCTGTGTCTGATTAGTGTAATTGGCATTGTACGCCGTTCTAATTATTGAATAAATAAATAAATAAAAAAAATATATCACGTGACCACATTTGATGCTGGAAGCGAGCGTCCAGCGGGAGCATTAAACGTTCTACAAGTTGACACCAGTCTCGGTGTAGCCATGTAGCACCACACTAGGTGTCAAGCACCAGTTCCAAAAGTAAGATATACTTTTCTGTTTTTGAAGGCGGTAATTTTTTTTTCGTTTAAATCACCGTAATCGTGAGAGAATGTTATTTGTCTAGCCCTACAGTGCCCTAATTATAAGTATGGCGTTTTGCGCTTTTTGTATGAAGACGTAAAACTTCCTACACTCGCCGCTTGGGGGCGCTTTTTAACGTTCACATACAACATGAAGAAAATACGCAGGCGATATCGTCTACTTACCCAGATTATTGATTTTCCTCGTGCTAAGGCCAGGTATAATATATATATATATATATATATATATATGATCATTATCGAAATGACAAAATGGTTGGGTGCAATTCATATTATGATTCACGAATTATTGGTATAGTATTTTGCAATTCACCTGTTTCACACTTTCCTATGAAGATTCCTAAAATGTTCCACAAAATATGAATTGCTTTTGTGACAAATAGCATCATAAAAAGTTAGGTACTAACATCTACAATTATTGTAGTCATTCGTGAACCTAAGGTCATCTAAGTGACCATTTTGTCATTTAGATGATGAATCATATTCGGATCGCATTATGACTCTCCCAAAGTGGCCATTTTAGACCTACAGATGGCAGTCGCTTCGTATATAAATCAGGTGATCAGCCACATAGGGTTGAATCAAGTGTCGACCCCAACAATGTATGGGATAAGGTCCCTGACAGATGACGATGTCGTTATCGTAAAAGAATGGTATAAGCACTTGGGGCACTAAGCAGTATATTTATATATAAGTTAGACAGATGTATTATATCGAAGTCAGGAGGACTGAATCAATTTCGACAATAATAATAATCAATTCTATTATGAAGATGTTTGCTTCAAAAACACCTTATTAATATATACTGAAACTTGTAATTCAAGTTTTTTTTTACTTAATTTATATAAAAGAACTAGCTGTCCCCGCGGTTTTACCCGCGTAGAGCTAATTTAATGGGTGCCCCGCGGAACCCTATTATTTAAGGGGAAGGGGTAGGCAGAGGTGTTGTAATCACAACACACACTTTTCACACAAGATGATTAAGTGCCAACGGGACAGATGGTCCATCACCGTCTCAGCCACTATACATACGTCTTTGAATTACTTCTCAGACATATGCAGGTTTCCTCACGATGTTTTCCTTCACCGTAAAGCACGTGGTGTGAAATCACTGTACATAAGTTTTTAGAAAAACTCATTGGTACAGGCCCCGCTGGGATTCGAACTTGCGTCGCTTTCGTAGCAGGCGACTGCTCAAACCTCAATTATATTATTAGTAGGATACTTATATCTGATACAATTGTAAAGTGCCTGAGACGGCGATAGACTCACCATCTGTCACGTTGGCACTTAATCAGCTCGTGAGAAAAGTGTGTGTTGTGATTACAACACCTCTGCCTACCCCTTCGGGGAATACAGGCGTGAGCATATGTATGTTTGTTAAAATAATTAACAATATCGGGGAAAATGCAGCTGTTTTCAAATTGCCCTTTTATATATATGGTTAAACAAATCGTTTGAGCTGAGATAGTTAAATTATTATATAACATTGTTGTGTACATAATCATCATATGTAATCGTGTTTGTATGTCATAGTGTATATAGAAGTTATCAAATAAACACGTTTGTTATTTATTTTATGTTTTGTTCCAATGGGCGCATTCCTACTGGCACGATATCGACTTTTTACAAAGTACTTTCAAATCGTCAGAATGACATAATTATACAGTATTATACATGATACCGCCAGGTTCGGAAGGTTGCTGTTACTGAGAAGAACCTGGCAAGAAACTCAGTAATTACTCTTTTAGTAATACAAGTCCATGGACACAGTTCCAGTGCACAAAAGTCGATATAAAAAATTTTAGAACTAAAAATAAGTACTACGAATAATTGTGTAGCTTGAGATGACCAGCCCCCTCTAGCAGCACCTGTTCACAAGTATGACGAGAATGCCAGCCATCGCCCTCCTCAACCATTATAGAGGGAAGTGAGCGACCCGTCATCCTGACGCCGCCGCAAGCAAAGGCATTTCATTAGTCTCATTGATCTGTTTCGTTCTTTCGTTTGAGGAGTTTCGATACCGGAGAAAGTTGACCCCAGGACCCTTTTTTAGATAAGGGTACGGAATCCTTGACTAGTTAATGTGCAGTTACGCGAGCTGGAATCTTATACCTTTAAAGAAGCAATTCTTGTATATAGATTCTGAATCTCGGAAACGGCTCCAACGATTTTCATGAAGTTTACTGTGGGGTTTCAGGGGC
Organism: Watsonalla binaria; assembly: GCA_929442735.1. NCBI lineage: Eukaryota > Metazoa > Arthropoda > Insecta > Lepidoptera > Drepanidae > Watsonalla > Watsonalla binaria. The sequence goes on along the minus strand of OV838948.1, from coordinate 78,645 downwards.
AAAACATTGATCTAAGGTTACATTTTTTGAAAACATCGTTTTCACCATGTTTTGACGCACTGATAAACTCATACAATATCATTACAATACGACAGTAAATTTGTCCGACATCTGTCAAGTTATGGTAGCTCAGACGTGAGGCTTCCATCTTACGGGGCGATAACGGAACTAGAGTACCACGGGACGAGACTGACGGTCACCGGTTGAATTAGTCTTTTTTTTTTAAAGTAAAGAAACCGAGCACAACTCGGTCAACTAGGTTCTAACATAATAAGTGCAGCATAAATACAATGGCTGCGATAGACTCACCATCTGTCACGTTGACACTTAATCATCTTGTGTGAAAAGTGCGTGTTGTTATTACAACACCTCTGCCTACTCCTTCGGGGAATACAGGCGTGTGGATATGTATATATAAATAAAATGAAGAATATTATCCGAATGATTTATTTATTAGTACTATTCACAACGATTGCTTACGATCTATCCACAATTAATTTATAATTAAAAGTAATTTAATGTAATATTGCACATGATTACATAATCTTTAATAATAAGTTACAGTTATCTTCTAATAATTGTTAGAGAATAATAAAATTATATTAATCTACTCGTGACCGCGGTACACTTATAGTTTTTAAAATAAATGTAGCCTAATTTACTCCTTGTATTATTACCTACCTGCCTGTGAAAGTTCCGTTAAGCAGACAGACAGACACAGAGAATATTAAAAAAATTAGTTTTTCTATATCAGCACAGTACGTGAATACTTTCATATGCATTTAGTTAAAAGGTGTAATTTTGGAATTACAAGCAGACATGTCAATTTTACAACTGTGTGCTGTTTACTGAAACACCTTAGGATTAAAATAATGTCATATACATTGTTTAAGTTCGGTTTTAGTTCGTGATTCCGTCCCTAGATGGAGTTGTAGTCTTTCCTACTAGCTATCATTGTGCTTACCGGAGTTTGAAGTATATCCTCGTTTCCACGGCCCTCCCGACCATGAACATACATTTCTTATTAATTCATGTGTTAAGATTATTTTATTATAATAACAAATAATAAATAAGTAACTAAAAACTAATTACAAGTAGAAAACTTGGCCCAAATCGGTGTCTCTCGGGATCGTGCCAAGAAGGCTGGCAGCATTGCCACGTTGAATAGCAATGCTGATTCTCTGAGCGAGGTAACCCCAGCCCGCTTGTCACGAGAAGCTTCTGCCAGACGACGTGCAAACTCTTTGAAAAGTTGACGAGCATCCGGACCCCAAGGCCCCAGAGTTTCAACCGCAAACGCAGAAAATATGTATCCTTGACCAATGCAACTCCATTCATGTTCTTTGATTTCACACATAGCTTTACGGTGAAGGAAAACATCGCGAGGAAACCTGCATAGGCATAGTGGCTGAGACGGCGATGGACTCACCATCTGTCACTTTGACACTTGTGGTCGCAGGAAATGTTCATAAAGCTGAAAAGGTTGAGCTTTCGCCCGTCGCTCGTTTCCAGCATGAGCGGCTGCATGACGTAGTTCCTTTTTGAGACGCGGGATATTTAAAAATAGGGTCCCGCGGCGAGCGGCTGCATCAGGCTGCACCCTTTAACAATCATGATACATGATGTACTGTAGTAATCGTGTACTATGGCATTATAGTGATGTGTAATCGACACCCCCATTATTTGAGTAATGCATTGTCGACCATGACTCGTCTATTTGTCGAGTCAATATTGGTACACCTCATTATATTATTGGCCACCATTAGCTGGATTGCTGTATCGATCGCTCAACGACACAATTGCTAATTGATTACGACTTTGTGCTATTTATATTAGGGTAACTTGCAATGTATGTTTGTCCGGGTGTAATCTTGCAACTGAATATTAACCGATTGACATGAAATTTCGTATGTATCTACACGCCCCGCGGTTTCACCCATGTAGATTTAGTTTTATATAATATATCGGTTTAAATTTGACAAACTTTCATCCCATATTTTATCCCCTTGGAGGTAGAATTAATCAAAATCCTTTGTTATCGGATGCCTACGTCATAACATGTTCCTGCATGCCAAATGTCAGCCCGATCCGTCCAGTGGTTTGGGCTGTGCGTTGATAGATCACTATGTCAGTCTGTCGGTCACCTTTGAGTTATATAGATGACTAGAAATATTGCTCGAAAGTAATTCCAGTTTTAAAAATTTCCTTAAACAATAAGTAAATACCTTAAGTAAACATATAAAAAAAACATCTAAAACATAAACATAGGGGACGTCAGCGGTTTCAGCCGCGTAGTTCCCGTTCCCGTGGGAGTACGGGGATAAAATAAAGCCATATGTTACTCGCTGATGATGTAGCTGTCCAATGGTGAAAGAATTTTTGAAATCGGTTCAATAAACAAAGGTTTCCACTTTATAATATTAGTGTAGACAATGCAGCTATGTGACGTCATTGTAATATCCAATATGGCGGATCATCCAAGATGGCGGACTAGTTATTATTTCTGCATTATTATGGTATGGGTATCAAAAAAATCTTTAATAGAGATACAACATTTTCAACAAAAGCCTACACACACTATATAATTGACCTATGCATACCTGTTCGGGAATACAGCCGTGAGCATAAAGCTGTGTCCCCAGAAGGAAATTGTTAGCGGCCGATTGAGTTAGCAGCCTAGCGATGTAGTAGGCCCTTCCATATATTTGAGAAGTGTCCACAGTTTGCTAGTTTGCACTCTGTTATAACGCGAACTTTAGAAAAATAATTAATTAGAATAACGTATAAAGTTTATTGAAATAATGATGATTAAGGCTGAACTGCGGTGGTCCTCGGTGAAGCCTTGGGTCTGAGAATTGTAAACAAAATGATGTTACTATCTGACAGTACTTACAAAGGTCTAAGGAACGTCAGCATATATACTAGCAGGGTTGAGGTATAATGTATGCAGTTTGCTTTAACTTCCAGCAAAACCAGCAGTTAGCTCAGCATCAAAACCAGTTGATCACAACATTGTCAACAGCCTCATTAAATTCAAACGTAATATTCATAAATTAATAAATTAAATAAGTTTATTAGACTCACCATCTGTCACGTTGGCACTTAATCGAATTCGGTGAAAAGTGGGTGTTGTGATTACAACACCTCTGCCTACCCCTTCGGGGAATACAGGCGTGAGCATATGTATGTATGTATTTTATATTATTTAACTGTTTTGATTAAACATACTCATATATATATTTTTCTAATGCATTTGTCTTTCACCTGTAATTAAGATAACATTTGCTACGTTTAACTTTACTTTGTCACAATATTCCTTGTCTTGATGTATATATCTTGTTGGTGAATCAATAAATAAATAAATAAACTCATAACAGTTAGCTTGCGACACCAAAATTTATCGGCCGCTATCAACAAGCTGATCTGATTAATGTTCTTCATAATTTTAGGAAATTACATTCTAAAGATATTATTATCTTCGCAGATGTTTAATTATGTAATTTCTACTAAAATGTTCAAATTCGTCCATTTTCTTCAAGCCATATTTAGTTAAAATGTCATATTGATATTTTACACATATAGTTCTAATGAATTGCTATCAAATACTTATAGTTCCATTGGGATAACACTGGGAGCAAGAAATAACTATGGAGAGGCTTACACTATGCAGTAATCACTCACTTTAACTACGTGTCACTTTATTGTCACTAGAATTACAGTGTAGGGTAGTTAGAATGCACGTTGGTGGCTACCCCTCTATGTGTCACACTTTATTGTTAGCGGGGTAGTATAACGAGGCAGATACCCAGCTACGTCCCACATATTGTTGTCACCGGGGTAGTACTAGATCTATAGCAAGTATGTATTCGGTACTGAGTAACGAGTGCGTCATCTAGTACATAATAACGATATGATGCACGCGAAAGCATTTGCTTGCTCGCATTTCTATTCTTTTCATTCATTTTATACGTGTACGCAATACGATATGATGAATATACTCAAACATTACATAGTATGTTATGAGGTATCAGAATTAACTAGTTACGTTACGATTGAGTACTAACGAATACATACAGGTTCTTCTTCATCGTTTTCCTCACAGCTGAGGGTCGTGACCACCATAAGTAGCTCTATCTGTAAGAGCTCTCCAGGCTGCTCTGTTCTGAGTCTGATGTATTGCGGACTGTGAGCTATTAATTGCCTCTAGGAGAGGATCCGTCCAGCGAGTTGGAGCTCTGCCGCTACTTCTCGTTCCCTCGACACGGACAACCATTATGCTTTTCTCTACATACAGGTAGGTATGCTTATTTTCGTAAGTTTTAAGTAACTTACATCTCATTCCAACTACCCTGCTGATAGTCACACTTTATTGTCCCTGGGGTAGTACAATAGCGGGTGGTAACGATCCGACGTCACTCCAACTACCCTGCTACATGGCACACTTTATTGTCACTGGGGTAGTAAAAAACCGGCAGTAACGACTTCTCGCCGCTCCAACTACCCCGTTATGTGTCACACTGTCCCACCGGCGTCGTACAAGGGCGAGTTGGAACAAATGCACGTCGCTCCAGCTACCGCCTACGTATCATACTGCGTGTTTTCAGTGGGGTAGTACAGTCGCGGGTAGTGCGGCGTGTACTGCGGACACGCGCCGTAGAGGAGCACGTCGTAGGGGGGAGTGCGGGCGCGCGACGGGGAGGACATCGAGAATAACGCCTCCGGGTCACACACGAACTTATACACATACCGCTCACCTGCAAGAGGAGGATTACTAGTCAAAACAATCAATACCAGAGCTTGTAGATAAGTACCATTATCGTCACGCTTGGCTCATAGAACCGGTACCAAATGCACGGGAATGGCATATCAAATCAAATCAATTTATTAATAATATAAGTACATAACATGTCATGAAGGAGCCGTGGTGGCCTCGGGGTTAGAGCAGTCGCCTGCTACGCAAGCGACGTAAGTCAATGAGTTTTTCTAAAAAACTTATATACAGTGATTTCACACCACGTGCTTTACGGTGAAGGAAAACATCGTGAGGAAACCTGATTATTTCTGAGAAGTAATTCAAAGACGTATGTATAGTGCCTGAGACGGCGATGGACTCACCATCTGTCACGTTGGCACTTAATCATCTTGTGTGAAAAGTGGGTGTTGTGATAACAACACCTCTGCCTACCCCTTCGGGGAATACAGGCGTGAGCATATGTATGTATGTACAAAATGAACATATAGGGTGCAACTGCGGGGCAGAATATCACAGTAGTTATAGCCACGTACTGTAAAGGTGAGTGCGATCATGTCGGCATGTCTGGAGTATTGCGAGGCGAATGTTTGATTGTGTTTGTATTGTTATAATATGCTGTGTATATAATTCAATGTATTGTGTACTGTATATATATATATTGTGTAATATTGCTACGTTTTGTGTAATTGGTTATTGGCCGTTCAAAATGTATATTTCAAATAAATAAATAAATTAATAGTTGGTCTCACCAGCGACCTTCTGCATGATACCCTTCTCGTAATAGTACCGCAGGGAGCGCGACAACTTGTCGTAGTTCATGGCAGGACGGTTCTTCTGCGCGCCCCACCGCCGAGCCACCTGGTACATTATCTTTATTTAAAATCAAAATATCTAAATATCATTATTTGATTAGACTTCTCACAAAGTACTTTCAAATCGTCAGAAGGACACAAAATACATTATACATGATTATAAATGTTACCACCGGGTTCGGAAGGTAGCTTTTGTTGACAAGAACCCGGCAAGAAACTCAACAATTACTCTTTTAAAATAATATATATTATACAATGTTTTTGGTTACAGTATTTATATCTCATGAATATAAGCTCATTTAATAAATACAGTACCTGGTTGTCCTTCGAATTCAAATTCTAAAATATCTTTATTCGATTAGACTTTTTACAAAGTACTTTCAAATCGTCAGAATGACATAATTATACAGTATTATACATGATACCGCCAGGTTCGGAAGGTTGCTTTTACTGACAAGAACCTGGCAAGAAACTCAGTAATTACTCTTTTAAAATAAATAATTTTACAGCTTTGAGTATAATACAATATAAATCATAAAAAATACAGTTCCAGTGCACAAAAGTATATATACAAAAATTTTAAATTATAAATAATTACTACGAATAATTGTGTAGCTTGAGATGACCAGCCTCCACTAGCAGCACCTGTTCACAAGTATGACGAGAATAGCAGCCATCGCCCTCCTAGTGTACTTTCTTACACAAAAAAGGAAAAATGAATCCAGTGACCGTCAGTCTCGTCCCGTGGTACTCTAGTTTCGTTATCGCCCCGTAAGATGGAAGCCTCAGGTCTGAGCTACCATAACTTGACAAATAACGGCGAAATTTGCTGTCGTATTTTAATTATATTGTATGAGGTTTTGAGTGTCTGAAATCATGATCAAAACGATGTTTTCTATAAATGGCGGTATCATGTATAATCCTGTATAATTATGTCATTCTGACGATTTGAAAGTACTTTGTAAAAAGTCTAATCGAATAAATATATTTTTGACTATGACTTTGAATTAAACCTAGCTAGATCTATTTTTACATGCAAAATTTCATGAAAATCGTTGGAGCCCGTTCATGAATTGCTCGTTTAAAGATATATGATAGTTAGAGGCTCGCCTTCCCGAAAGAGGTAGGCAGAGATGTTTAACCGAAGATCATTAAGTGCCAACGTGTCAGAGGGTGAGTCTATCGCCGTCTCAGACACTATATCTTTGCAGGTTTCCTCACGTTGTTTTTTTTAAAAAAACATAAATAGGTATGCAAACGCCTGTATTCCCCATTAGGGTAGGCAGAGTATTTATAACTCCTGTATTTATAAGTCCTGATAATATTGGACGAGCCTATGCCCATACTCCGGGGGCTGTTATTGGGAAATTACAGAGATGGAAGAATCCGATAACAATTTGCTCGATCGAATCTAAGAATCTGTCGGCCTTCTGGCAAATCCACCAGTGGTCGTGTCAAGGTAGTCAGTACCTCCTCTGGTTCATGCAGTTTGAACTCGAGCCCGCGGCCAGTCCAGGCGACGCAGCGCGCGCCTTCAGCCAGGAGAGACACGAGGAACTGCCACAGCTGCAGGGCCCCTCGACGACCACCGCCTGCAACGTTACAGGAACCATAATGAGTTATGAGATACAGTCATATTCAAATTCAAAAATATCTTTATTCGATTAGACTTTTTACAAAGTACTTTCAAATCGTCAGAATGACATTATTATACACGCTACCGCCATTTATAGAAAACATCGTTTTGACCATGTTTTCAGGCACTCAAAACCTGTTATTATAAAACTGATGCATTTCTATTGATAAATCATTAAACAATATTAATTTCAACAACGACGATACAACAGACACAAAATAAGATGTTAAACCTACTTGCATCGCGACTCTAGTTGAAAATTACGATTCCCGACACCAAATGACACCGCGACACTAACAACCGTTATGGCCGCAATCAAAATGGGTGTCAGTTGACAAAAACAGTTGTTATGACAGATATAATACTGACACAACTGATCGGTATTGATATTTAATACAAAAAATATTGCGCTTTCCTTAATTTTGGAAGAAAAAACATAAAATGTCCATGATTGGTCCGCGTCCAATATAGATCGATCGTTTTTTTTCTCATTATAAAAGCATTTTGAAGCCTCCTTTCTTTGTAGTCGGTTAAATATCGTTAGGTATGCCAAAACCTTTTACTTTAGCGACGATAAACTGATTTGTGAAGTCAATCTAAGTGAAGGTTCGTCTGTAAATATAGTCACGCCACCTTGAGGTAATTGTATTGAGCGCGGCGGATGCTCGCGGCCCCCTGCCATCCGGCCTCGAATGGAATCTATAATCCTCCCGTCTGCGCTCTATTGGAGACACTCGTCTGATTGTTGGTTGAGATCATAATAACCCTCTTGTGAAATACATGTACAAGCCAAGTATGTAGGATTGAGTAGTAGTGTATATCAATGCCGATAGATGGGGCTAATTATATTGTGAATCACGCTATAGAGATTCTCTACGGTATAAATTAAGACGTATATATTAAGACTCGCTGTGTTATATACTCGTCAAATACCTAGGCGTCATCCTCGACCAAAGGTTGTCCTTTGCATCCCACACAAAGAAAGTACGGTCACGTGCTTCCTTTGCCCTTGGTCGACTCCACTACCTACTAAATGCACGGAGTAAATTGTCACTTAAGTCTAAGTTGAGAATTTATCTCTCTTGCATCCGTCCCATTATGACATACGCCAGTGTTGTTTTCGCACACACGGGCAGCTCTAACATCCATAAAATGCAGGTCCTCCAAAACAAATTCTTGCGAAAGGCTGCGGGAGTCCCGTGGTACGTTCGCAATAGTCAACTCCATGTAGACTTCAAAATTCCCACCATAAAACAGTTTATGAAAAGCGCCTCTAAGCAATTTTTTCGAAAATTTACTCGAAGGCTATATACTGAGATTGTACAATAAAAACAAATAATATGTTCACTTCTCTCCCCAGAAGGGTCCAAGAAGGGGTAAGCGGAGTTGTTGCAACACACTATTCTTCCAAGAGGATTCATTGTCAATGTAAATTTCAATCAGATAAATACAAATTGAAGTGTCTGTTTGTAATTCCAAATAAATATCTTTCCTTTAAATGCATTTATAATGAATATACACATACCTGCATATAGATATAGTATATTCAGCTACATAAAAAACAAATGTATTTTTTTTTCTCGACTGATTTTAACGGGACTTCCAGTGGCAGATAGCTTATGTTACAAGGAGTAAAATACTTTTATATAAATGTCGCTGGCGCTGTGGAGATTGGGCCGGCCGCTGGTGTGGGATGCCACGTGTGTCGATACCTTGGCTCCGTCCCATCTCCCCGGCACTGCTGTGGCGGCCGGTGCTGCTGCTGTTCAGCAGGAGTGCCTCAAGCATAGGAAATATGCTTGCATTGGTCAAGGATACATATTTTCTGCGTTTGCGGTTGAAAATCTGGGGCCTTGGGGTCCATGGGGGGGATGCTCATCAACTTTTCAAAGATTGCACGTCGTCTGGCAGAAGCTTCTCGTGTCAAGCGGGCTGGGGTTACCTCGCTCAGAGAATCATCATTGCTATTCAATGTGGTAATGCTGCCAGCCTTCTTGGCACGATCCCGAGAGACACCGATTTGGGACAAGTTTTCTACTTGTAATTAGTTTTTAGTACCAAAAAAGAAAAAAATCACATTGGGGTATACAGAGCGGACTACTTGGGCACCACGGCTGTGTTAGATGTTTTTTGTACTTTCGTCGTTTACGTAGCACGTGAGTACAAAGTTGTATATTAAGTGGTATAGTTACCTGCATGTGTGGTGGTGACGTGATGGTGTGGGGAGGAGGCGTCGCGCGACGTGGAGCTGCCCCCTGCGGCGCAGTGTGAACTGCTCACTGTCAACACCACACACAATGACATAGGGAGAGGGTCTAAGACTAGTTATAATAACTAGCGTCACGATTTTGAGCGCTGAATGCGCAGTCCAAATTTTTCGGTCTGGTTTGGAAACAAACAAAACACAGAGGAGCTCGTGGCACAGTTGCTATTGCGCATAGCTAGTAATTGGATGGGTGACCGCCCGAGTTCCCTCTTTGCCTCGGAGAACACGTTAAGCCGTCGGTCCCGGTTGACAATTTATCATCTTAGGCAATCGTTACAGGTCAGTCGGAGGCCTTAAATATTCTGACAACTGGTTTAACCCAGATCGCAGATTTTCCTTGTTAAAGGGGTTACGAAGGTCAGATGGCAGTCGCTTCGTATAAAAATCCGGTGATCAGCCACATCGGGTTGGATCAAGTGCTGACCCCAACAATGTATGGCCAGGGAGATGGGTTTGGAAACATTGTGAGTAAACCTGCATATTTCTGGGTTTTTCCATCTGTAATTTCCCAATAGCAGCCCGGAGTTTGGATTAGTGTTAATGGCAATAGGTTCGCCTCCTTACATGGGTAGTAAAAATAACTGCCAAAATGTGGGTGTACCTGCCAACACGTTGGGAGAGATCAGACGAGAGCTTCTCTGTATGTATATACAAAAGTAGTTAGTGTGTCCGACTCAAGTGAAAGTCAAAGTCAAAAATATCTTTATTAGGTTAGACTTTTCTCAAAGTACTTTCAAATCGTCAGAATGACATAATTATACAGTATTATACATGATACCGCCAGGTTCGGAAGGTTGCTTTTACTGAGAAGAACCTGGCAAGAAACTCAGTAATTACTCTTTTCAACAATATTATACAATTTAAAGAATACAAAATAAATCGCTTAAGAAACATAAGCTCATGGACACAGTTCCAATGCACAAATGTCGATAAAATTAACATAATTAAAAATCTAGTAGTTCTACTTATAACTAAATGCGTAGCTTGAGACGACTCACCTATCTTCTCGTCCCAGTGGTGATGCAGCTCCCCCGAGCTGGTGACCTGCTCCTCGCGCTCTCTCCCCTCGCTCGCACACTCCGGGCTCACGGCGCACTTGTTGTATGAGGTGCTGCATCTGTTCAGCAAGTACGATACGTGAATCATAATATGAATTGCACCTGAGTGACCATTTTGTCATTTCGATGATGAATCATATTCGGGTCACATTATGATTCTCCCAAAGTGGCCTTTTAGGGAACTGACCTGTGCAATTGGTACTGCTCCCTGTATTCCCGGGGCTCCTCGCTCTCCCCTTTACACCTGCGGGAACAATTGATGAATTCAGATATGACATGTAAATTTGTACGGAGATTCCAGTACATCCATAAAATCCGTATTTCATGAGGCTTATTTTTATCTATTTAATGTCTACCTTACTTAGACTAAAGTGAGCCTCTGTTTGATAAAAAAACAATAATTTATGTCTTTGCGCAATAGCTTGCGGTCCCAGTTAGTTAGTGGTCCCAGTTAGCATGCGGTCCCAGTTAGCTAGCGGTCCCAGTTAGGTAGCGGTCCCAGTTAACTAGCGGTCCCAGTTAGGTAGCGGTCCCAGTTAGTTAGTGGTCCCAGTTAGCTTGCGATCCCAGTTAGGTAGCGGTCCCAGTTAGTTAGTGGTCCCAGTTAGCTAGCAGTCCCAATTGCTAGCGGTCCCAGTCGCCTGAATCCTCGGAGACAATCCAAATTAGAGGAATTGTAACAAAACTATATTTTAAAGAGAACTGACTCACGGCACATGCGTCTGCGTCGGTTGGTCCAGTATAGTGTGTGTGTGTGCGTGCGGGTGTCGTGTGTAGGTGTGTGGGTGTGTGTGGGTGTGTGGGTGCTCGTAGGGCAGCTCGCGGCGCGGCGCTGGAGGCTCCCTGCGGCCAACACATACACTTACTATATATTTGTTAATAACATTCAGGCAGAGGCGATACAACCCACGTTTCACAGATGATTACATCCTAACGTATGGGCCATCGCCGTCTCAGCATGACAATTTGAAAAGTCTGATAATATATGGATAATTAAGTAAACACCGTCCCGGATAGAAATTCCCGTTTATTGGCCATTTGTATGTTGCCTCTAATAATCATATTACATTTTCCTGCCATAGACATTTACGCGTCATCTCAGATCGCGCCATAGACAACCAGTATATACATGTAGGCTGAATACTAAATACACATCAGAATTACTTCTCAGACATATGCAGGTTTCCTCACGATGTTTTCCTTCACCGTAAAGCACGTGGTGTGAAATCACTGCACATAAGTTTTTTTTTAAAAACATCATTGGTACAGGCCCCGCTGGGATTCGAACTTGCGTCGCTTGCGTAGCAGGCGACTGCTCTAACCCCGAGGCCACCACGGCTCTGTTTATAAAGCACTAAAAATATATTTTTTTGAAATCCCAAATTGTAATTTTGAAGTTGTAACTGAGGCAGTAATTACTTTACCAGTTTTGAATACAATACATTTTATGTATAACGTGCGGGAATTCATTTTGGAGTCTGTCTTATGATCGTAACATAATAATTTTCGTAAATTTTTATTAGCATATAAAACATGCGCAGTATTTTCGCTGCGCGCTCATAGCTCGTGACGGCACCTGTAGAACAGTGATCGCTGGTGTTCCTCAGGGCTGACACTCACGTGCTTGGAAGAACTTCCCTTCGCTAGGGCACTACATATACATTGTAAGGTTAGCAGTGTTGGCTCGTACCTGTGCTGATAGTGAAGTCCCCAGGGCAGAGGGAAGGGCTGCTGAGCCATGGCGCTGCCTTACGTGACCACCATCATCTGAATCAGATAAACGTTCACTTGCCAATTTACTACATCTAATATATTGCTCACGCCATCCCAGAAGGCTCCCCGAAGAGTTAAGCAGAGGTGTTGTAACATCAACACCCGCATTTCACCGAATATGATTAAGTGCCATCATACATACGTGTTTGAATTACTTCTCAGACATATGCAGGTTTCCTCACGGTGTTTTCCTTCACCGTAAAGCACGTGGTGTGACATCACTGTAAGTTTTTAGAAAACTCATTGGTACAGGTCCCGCTGGGATTCGAACTTGCGTCGCTTGCGTGGCAGGCGACTGCTCTAACCTCGAGGCCACCACGGCTCCAATAAATTCGTCACAATTATGCAACATAAGGTAAAGGACTTGGATGTTGGACGCGGACCAATCATGGACATTGTTTTTTCTTCCAAAATTTAAGGAAACGCGCAGTATTTTTTTCAAACGTCAATACCGATCAGTTGTGTCAGTATTATATTTGTCATAACAACTGTTTTTGACAACTGACACCCATTTTGATTGCGGCCATAACGGTTGTTAGTGTCGCGGTGTCATTTGGTGTCGGGAATCGTAATTTCTTACTAGAATCGCGATGTAGGTACACTTATCATCTTGTGTCTGTTGTATCGTCGTTGTTGAAATTATTATTATTTGATGATTTATCAATAGAAATGCATCAATTTTATAATATAACCCATACTGAAAACTATAATTAGATTAAACACAACACTGTATTTTTACTGTCCATTAATGGTGTCTAAGTAGGTGTGTTGTTTATTTATATTATTTTATTGTACTAAGTACTAAACTGAAATTAAACATTAAATACTGATTGAGAAAAGAGCTTTTAATTTACCTCCAAATCCTTAAGAATGTTGAAAAATAAGGAAATTACAGAGCTAATATGAAAAAAAACCGCTTATACTGACCATGACTGGTGACTTTACCTTATATATCCTCACGCCTGTATTCCCCGAAGGGGTAAGCAGAGGTGTTGTAATAACAACACCAATTTTTCATCGAATATGATTGAGTGCCAACGTGACAGATAGTGAGTCTATCGCCGTCTCAGGCACTAAACATACTACTTTGATTCCATGGAACATGGGGCTGGTGCTGGTATGGGATGCAACCTGTTCAGACACGCTGGCCCCTTCCATCTACATGGAACCAACAACAGAGTTGGTGCGGCATGTGAAGCGGCTGAAAAAAGCCTGCAAATACAGGGGTGTGGGCTCCGAATATGACTTTTTCCCATTCGGAGTCGAGACCTTTGGTCCGTGAGGTCCTAGCTCTATAAGCTTTTCAAAGAAATAACTAAAAGGTTAGTCGACATCACAGGAGACCGAAGAGCTGGCAGCTACCTCGGTCAAAGAATTAGTCTTGCCATCCAAAGGGGGAATGCTGCCAGTATCTTCGGAACCTTGCCTACAGAGACTCCTTTTAATAATATATTTTTAGTTATCTATACAGATAAATAATAGAGGAGCTCGTGGCACAGTTTCTATTGCGCATATCATTCGATCAGCGAAGTTAAGCAACCCTAGCCAGTAATTGGATGGGTTAGCCCGAGTTCCCTCCGTGCCTCGGATAGCACGTTAAGCCGTCGGTCCCGGTTGACAATTTATCATCTTTGGCAATCGTTACAGGTCAGTCGGAGGCCTAAAATAGTCTGAGAACAGGTTTAACCCAGATCACAGATTTTCCTCGTTAAAGGGGTTGTGAAGGTCAGATGGCAGTCGCTTCGTATAAAAATCAGGTGATCAGCCACATCGGGTTAAGAACTGTGACTGGCATTCTCGTCATACTTGTGAACAAGTGCTGCTAGTGGGGGCTGGTCATCTCAAGCTACACAATTATTCGTAGTTCTTATTTTTAGTTTTTAATAAAAAAAATTATATCGACTTTTGTGCACTGGAACTGTGTCCATGGGCTTATATATATTGTAGTACTCAAAGCTGTAAATTTTTTTTTTTAAATGTGTAATTACTGAGTTCCTTGCCAGGTTCTTCTCAGTAACAGCAACCTTCCGAACCTGGCGGTATCATGTATAATACTGTATAATTATGGCATTCTGACGATTTGAAAGTACTTTGTAAAAAGTCTAATCGAATAAAGATATTTTTGAATTGAATTGCGTCTGTATATTTACGTGTATCCTTTGTTGGAGATCCATAAATAAATAAAATCTTGTAAGTCTTCCGTTCCGGCATTCTTATTCCTTACTTATGATAAGTTCTATGTTTTTCAAAGGGCTTTGAATTGCAGCCCTAACGTAAGAATCAATCAATAATATCGGAAATAAGTCGAATGTACAATATTGATCGTAATATTTGTGGTGTAATCTAATCGCCGCCGGCGGCGCGGCGCGGCGTCGGCAGACAACTACATTACAATACGCACCGTTCGACCACAGTATAAATACAAGTGTATAAGCAGTAAGGAATGTATGCCTCATTTTTGAAATAAACTTATTTGACCGTGACCGTTGTCAATCTTAAACATTTTGAAATTACTCTTTTATTAACTGTGGCAATCTAAATTATTTTAACAGTGATCAAATGATTTATTTTGTATTTTTAGAATTTATGATTGACTGATAATTTATAATTAACAGAGTTTCATAATTATGTTATTCTGACGATTTGAAAGTACTTTGAGAAAAGTTTAATCGAATAAAGATACATACATACATATGCTCACGCCTGTATTCCCCGAAGGGGTAGGCAGAGGTGTTGTAATCACAGCACTCACTTTTCACTGAATTTGATTAAGTGCCAACGTGACAGATGGTGAGTCCATCGCCGTCTCAGACACTTTACATACGTCATTGAATTACTTCTCAGACATATGCAGGTTTCCTCACGATGTTTTCCTTCACCGTAAAGCACGTGGTGTGAAATCACTGTACATAAGTTTTTTAGAAAAACTCATTGGTACAGGCCCCGCTGGGATTCGATCTTGCGTCGCTTGCATAGCAGGCGAATAAAGATATTTTTGAGTATATCGTTTTCCCTTCGTTCATAATCCAGCGATGTCTCCGCAGGCAGGATTATGATTTAGAAGTCACGTCGCGAATACAGCGCGGTGTCAATTTTTCAATCAATTTGAATGTAATCAATCAACGGGCAGGATTTCGAGTCATTTGTATTCACACGACGCGCACCTCTCCCCTGACAATATACACAGAATTTTATTAAATGTAGTGATTGCCTGCGTATAAAAAATATAAAAGCTTAAAAAAAAACGCGTTTATAGAAAATAAATCTTAATAAATTTGAATTAAAAATAGTGTAAGAGTAGAAGGATTATTCTGAAATTATCCTGAAAAGCTCCCCACGTTTTTTTTACATTAAAATATTTTTTTCTTACACTACTTTTAATTCAAAATATAATAAATATTACGATTTAGTAGTTTTGGTGCGCGGTGATGGTCGGAGGCCGGGTGGTATGTCGCTGATGCTGTGGAGATTAGGCCGGCCGCTGGTGTGGGATGCCACGTGTGTCGATACGCTGTCTCCGTCCCATCTCCCCGGCACTGCTGTGGCGGCCGGTGATGCTGCTGTTCAGCAGGAGTGCCTCAAGCATAGGAAATATGCTTGCTACGGTCAAGGATATTTTCTGCGTTTGCGGTTGAAACTCTGGCGCCTTGGAGTCCAGATGCTCATCAACTTTTCAAAGAGGTTGCACGTCGTCTGGTAGAAGCTTCTCGTGACAAGCGGGCTGGTGTTACCTCGCTCAGAGAATCAGCATTGCTATTCAACGTGGCAATGCTGCCAGCCTTCTTGGCACGATCCCGAGAGACACCGATTTGGGACAAGTTTTCTACTTGTAATTAGTTTTTAGCTACTTATTAGTTATTATGTACTTAAATAATATGCCTGTAATAATAATTAAAAAATATTACGATTTATTTTCCATTTTTACTGGGATTTTCTATAAAAGCGTATGTTTTTTTTTGTAAACTATTATTTATATTAATATTTTTTTGTGATTATTTATCAATAGATTTGTTATATTTACAGCTCTACTTGTGAATCTCTGTGAATGGCTCTGATGTTGGAAATTAAATAACGTTTGTTCGCTTTTGAGACATACGTTATTTATCTTTAAAATATTGTTGATGGAATCTCGTGCTCCGTGAATTGTGTCCTAATATATATATATACATAATCCTACAATAATCAAATTTCAGCTGTAAATAAATTCTGATAAATAATACCTGTGAAAAATAATATCTATTTATGCTAGCGAGATTACTTTACAGTAGCTATTGCATAGAAGAGCGGTGTTTCTTGTCGGTCTCTGCAGTTGTCATAAGCTCCATTACTATGTAAATCAATGATTTTCAATCAAATAGAGCCTCTCCGAAAATGTCATCTGAATCAGTCTGTAACTTATCAGAGAAATAGGTGATCGGCGCGCCTGGTAGTCATATTCCCTTGTTGATCTTGGCGCAGACACCGGGTCTCAGGAAATCAAAAAATCGCTAATCCTGATTATCCTAGTAAGGATAACGGACTCGAGTTAATCCGAAGTTTTGAAGGGGGTCAAATCATGTTCAAAGATTCCGTTACATACATACTAACATAAGATAGTCATGTCATGGACAGTATAAGCGATTTTTTTCATATTTGCTCTGTAATTTCTTTATTTATCAACATTCTTAAAGATTTGGAGGTAAATTAAAAGCTCTTTTCTCAATCAGTATTTAATGTTTAATTTCAGTTTAGTACTTAGTACAATGAAATAATATAAATAAACAACACTCCTACTTAGACACCATTAATGGACAGTAAAAATACAGTGTTGTGTTTAATCTAATTATAGTTTTCAGTATGGGTTATATTATAAAATTGATGCATTTCTATTGATAAATCATCAAATAATAATAATTTCAACAACGACGATACAACAGACACAAGATGATAAGTGTACCTACATCGCGATTCTAGTAAGAAATTACGATTCCTGACACCATGTGTCGGGAATGCGTTATGGCCGCAATACTCCGCGTTGCTATGATGATTATATCAGGCGCTTTATAAGATGAGACTACCTTTAAAGCGCAGATATTGAAATTGTGCAGCGCAGTGGTGACGTGAAAAACTAAAATATCTTATACAAATATTGCGAGTGACGCTAGCGAGTATAGATTACGAAAACGGTGGCAAACCCATGATAGGAGTACTGGCAGCAAACCCCACCATCTCTCAGACATAGATATACATATGCTTGTTTTTCATTGATACAATATTGACATCTGCGTTAAGGTAGTCTCATCTTATAAAGCTCCTGATCAAATCATCATAGCAACTCGGCGTATTGTTATTGTAATGGGGAGATGAGTGACAGGCGCTCTGTGACGCGTGACAAAACTTCTAATGCTGATTTCAAATTTGCTTTTCATTTGAAAATGAAAATTATAAGATCAGTTTGGGACCTATGAACGTCGATATATTACCATCGGTTCGGAACCTTTCTGTGCTTCAAGTATAAGTATTGACGTGTTTTACGTTGTCGATATCACCTGTGTATTTTCTTGATGTTGAATATGAACGTTAAAAAGCGCCCCAAGCGGCGAGTGTAGGAAGTTTTACGTTTACGATAATGTAGCATTCTATTATAAATACCTTTTTAAATCGGTCCAGTAGTTTCAGAGCCGTTGCAAACAAACGAACAAATATTTCTTTTTTATAATAACACTAGCGGACGTCACGCGATTTCGCCCGTGTATTCCCCGTTCCCGTGGGAGTGCGGGGATAAACTATAGCCTATGGTACTTGCTGATGATGTAGCTATCCAAGGTGAAAGTATTTTTCAAATCGGTCGAGTAGTTTCGGAGATTATTCAATGGAAACAAACAAAACACAATCAAATCTTTCCTCCATATGTTATTAGTTAGTACCCGCAGCTTCGCTCGCATTCTAAAAATATTTTACTTCTAATACCTCTAAGAATATGGGTCATGATGATCAGTTCAGTAGTTTTCGCGTGAAATCGTAGCAAACAAACTTACATTACCATTGAAAATATTAGTAGGGAGTAGGATTATGAATGTAGACAACAGATTACGTTAGTTAACTATTAATGTACTTAATAGATGCATCGGTATTCGGACCACCCCAATAAACAGCAAATAATACGGAGCCCTCCTTTTAAACAAGGCAGCGCAGCTAATGCTTGAAATCCCGACTCCCCGGGGAGGGCAGCGATCTCCCGCGGGATGCGACGGGCTCGTTGTGTGCATTATAGATGGGGGTTAATTGAGCTCTTTCAGATTTACAAACAGGAGGGGCGTGGCTGGAACTACTACACATACATAGCTACAGCTAGTTACTCAATATTTTTTACAATAAAAGTAAAGGAGAGCCTTGGTGGCCTTGAGGTTTGAGCAGTCGCCTGCTACGCAAGCGACGCAAGTTCGAATCCCAGCGGGGCCTGTACCAATGAGTTTTTATAAAAAAACGTATGTACAGTGATTTCACACCACGTGCTTTACGGTGAAGGAAAACATCGTGAGGAAACCTGCATATTTCTGAGAAGTAATTCAATGACTCACCATCTGTCAGGTTGACACTTTACATACGTCATTGAATTACTTCTCAGAAATATGCAGGTTTCCTCACGATGTTTTCCTTCACCGTAAAGCACGTGGTGTGAAATCACTGTACATACGTTTTTTAGAAATACTCATTAGTACAGGCCCCGCTGGTATTCGAACTTGCGTCCCTTGTGACAATAATTCCATTCTACTACGTTCCTTTGCATTGTCTATCAATTAGAAGGTGCAGGGAACATTACAGAGGATTTTTGGAACTGTAACTTGCCAATAACATAACAATTTCTCTGTTGTTTGTGCAACTACGATGAGTGTCAAGTTTGTTTGTATTCCTACAATAGGGACATCACTGTTTTGTTGTGTTCCTTCCAGAGCAGGGCTGCCACACAATATAAATAAAAAAATCTAAGCTGCTATAATACTGTTTCTGCGTGATGAAATTGATTTATTTACTGCGGGCAGACTCGCTTTCGAAACTTCGTAAAGTTCTTACCATATCATGGTTTTAATTCGTTCTAAAATTACTTCCGAGTGTGATTAGTCAAAGTATTTTTTGAAGTTTATATATTATACACACACACACACACCTAAAGTTAAACCTAAGTTACAAATTTTGTTTAATATTACTTTACTTTTAATATTGTGTTTCTCCGAAGGTGGTCGTTGTCAGACGCAACACAGTTTTTAAACTTCTGCGACTGTCACCGTTCCTCTGTATACTGTACTAAGAGTTATGCCAAATAAACATTATTATTATTATTATTATTGAGTTGGCTTATTTTTGCTTAGCACTTGGCTAGTTTTTCCTACATGTATGGGCATTAGCCAAATAAATGTAGAATGTAGTTTATGTGTGCTGTTGTGTAGTTGAATCATTGTCCAACTGTACACTGCACTTATTATTATTATTATATTTTTTTTCATTTGTCATTCTCGGTTTCTAACCGGATTTCTGATGGCACGGGCCTAGGCCAAGTGTTCATCAGGAGGTATGTCTAAATAAGTTGTGTGTATGGTGGCGAGGCTTATTACGCGGTTGGGTGTACAGGTTGGTTCTGGTCAGTCTGTAAAATTGTCTCACTAGTCTGCAAGTATTTAGGATGGCTGCTTTTTGTAGAAGGTGGTAGGTGTTTTGGTGCAGGTTCAGGGTGGTGAGGGACTGATGTAGTTGTATGGGTATGACCCCAGTAGTAGAGATCACTATTGGTACTATTATAACTTTTTGGAGGTGCCAGAGGCGGGCTATTTCTTCTTTTAGCTTATTTCTGCTTTTAGCAATGTATTTAGTTAATTTATTATTATTATTATTATTATTCTAAGCCTACGATAGAAAATAAGAAATGATCGAAAATTAGAAAAGTACAAAATTATACTGATACTAGGTACATAAAATATTCGTTCATTTGCAAAGTTTACAAAGAACGAGAGTAATCGATCCTACGTGTTTCCTTTCACGGGTGGAACCTTGTACCTAGTTATTTATGTTGCTGATATTTAGATAACAGATAACTTTAGCTACCAAAGACAGAAAGAAGGGAAAAGGTTTATATTAAAGATCAAAACAAGCATTTCCAATCGATGACAATGGAATGCATTTACACAGCGCCTAATCAAGAGTGATTAGCAATGTGACTGAGGCGTGTAATTGCGCAGGGGATGTTAACGGGCGCTTGCATAACAAATTGAAAGGATTACATTTTCAAAGGGTTGCGGTAAAGGGAATCTGCGTCCGCAGGGTAAATAATACACCGTTTTGTTTAACAGAATGAGTTAATTTAGAATCAGTTAACAATTAATCGACTGATGTGCTTCAAGAGATATATTCATTTCCCCAGTAATTTGATTTCGAACTGAAAACCACGTTATGCCCTACCTCTTGTGGTGGGCAAATAAAATTACCTAAATAATATTCGACGAGCGCCAGTCGTCACCCCTAGCTAGGGCCAGTGGCCCCCCGCGGACACATTAGTTAATTGGTCGAGTGAAGTCACCGGTGTCGTCACTATTGTAACAACAATTAGAGCATTGTCAGCCACGGGTCACACTACCGCAATGGTAGGGGTGCTTCACCCGACTACGGAGCGGAAACAGAGGGTTCAAGTTTAAGCCAACGTTAATAAAGGGAAGTGTTTGGAATGTCGAAAGTTGCTGCTTGTGGGGGCTGGTCATCTCAAGCTACGCATTTAGTTATAAGTAGATGTACTAGATTTTTAGTTATGTTAATTTTTATCGACATTTGTGCATTGGAACATTGTCCATGAGCTCAGGCGATTTTTTTTAAATTATTTATTTTGTTTTCTTGAAATTGTATAATATTTTTTAAAAGAGTAATTACTGAGTTCCTTGCCAGGTTCTTCTCAGTAACAGCAACCTTCCGAACCTGGCGGTATCATGTATAATAACTGTATAATTATGTCATTCTGACGATTTGAAAGTACTTTGTAAAAAGTCTAATCGAATAAAGATACTTTTGACTTTGACTTTTAATGGTGCCGCAGCTCAAAAGAAAAGTAGCTAATAGGATCAATTCGTTGTCTGTCTGTCACTCAAGACTCTTAAATTAATATCAAATCTACATAATCTATATGTAAATTGAAGTTCAAGTTTGTATTTCCAAATTAACAGTTTTAAATGCATATGAAATGAAATTTCGTAGGCACTAAAAAAAGTATGTTACATATACTCACGCCTGTATTCCCCGAAGGGGTAGGCAGTGGTGTTGTAATCACAACACCTACTTTTCACACAAGATGATTAAGTGCCAACGTGACAGATGGTGAGTCCATCGCCGTCTCAGACACATTACTTACTTCATTGAATTACTTCTCAGAAATATGCAGGTTTCCTCACGATGTTTTCCTTCACCGTAAAGTACGTGGTGTGAAATGTATAAAGATATATTGTGAATTTTCCAAAATACGACTAAGTTAGAAGGAAAAATCTACCACCTGCAAGCTATAGCGGCGTGCGCTGCTAAATCCGCTAGAGTTACACATTTGTAATGTTTGATGGAGATGTTAATCTTAAATAGTCCTACAAAAAAGCCTACCACAGTGTATATCTATATCTTATGTGTAAGCCATTATAGCCAAAACAGTGAAACATAACTAGAATACAAATTTATAATTCATTTCAAACTAGATGTTGAGGGTAATTTTTGAAACGGCTCCACTGATTTCAGGCTATATTTATCTAAAAAATAACATCTAGTTCCGCTGGCATTAAATAAAATCATAGCGGGTGAAATCGCAGGGCATAGCTAGTCCACACTAATATTATAAAGAGGAAATCTTTGTTTGATTGGATAGCTACATCATCAGCGAGTAACATAGGCTTTATTTTATCCCCGTACTCCCACGGGAACGGGAACTACGCGGCTGAAACCACGTGAAGTCCGCTAGTATTGAATAAATATTGAATAAGAGACCGGACGGTATAAGCTTGATGTCATGGAAGATGGAGCTAGTGCTGGTATGGGATGCAACCTGTTCAGACACGCTGGCCCCTTCCATCTACATGGAACCAACAACAGAGTTGGTGCGGCATGTGAAGCGGCTGAAAAAGCCAAAGCTTGCAAATACAGGGGTCTGGGCTCCGAATATGACTTTGTCCCATTCGGAGTCGAGACCCTTGGTGCGTGGGGTCCTAGCGCTATTAGGCTTTTAAAGAAATCACTAAAAGGTTAGTCGACATCACAGGAGACCGAAGAGCTGTTAGCTACCTCGGACAAAGAATTAGTCTTGCCATCCAAAGGGGGAATGCTGCCAGTATCTTCGGAACCTTGCCTACAGGGACTCCTTTTAATAATATATTTTAATTATAAGATTATATTTTTAAGGATTTTAGTTATGTAACACTTCCATAAATAAATTGATTTGATAAACTCAAATATTCTTCCCACAACTTTTTACGACCTGAGCTGCGAGATTTGGTGTTTTTGCATGTAATTATTTTTGTGGCTACACTTATGCTCCTGGGCGCGCGAGTCCAACTCGAACCCTGGGGATATCACGGGTTTTTTAACGAATTGTTAGCGTAATTGTTATTTCCTATTGTTTGTTCGGGCTGTGAGCCGCTCAGCAAACATTTACCGACTAAACGGCTGTATCGTAATACCCTAAATTAAAATCGCAACATTCACTTAATAATGTACCGAGGTGCGCTATTATTTATGGTAAGCGAGTACCCCTTTTAGCTGGACGCGAAAATGAACAGTTTTTATTTACAAGTTATTTAAGAGCCGTGGTGGTCTTGAGGTTTGAGCAGTCGCCTGCTACGCAAGCGACGCAAGTTCGAATCACACACATCACAAAATAACAACACACACTTTTCACCGAAGATGATTAAGTGCCAACGTGACAGATGGTGAGTCCATCGCCGTCTCAGACACTTTACATACGTCATTGAATTACTTCTCAGAAATATGCTTTCCTTCACCGTAAAGCACGTGGTGTGAAATCACTGTACATAAGTTTTTAGAAAAACTCATTGGTACAGGGCCCGCTGGGATTCGAACTAGCGTCGCTTACGTAGCAGGCGACTGGTCAAACCTCAAGGCCACCAGGCTCGTGGTGAAATGTGACGTAATTTAAGTACATTTCTCTCCACCCGTTTAGGGTATACACGGGTCTATTAATATTGAAAAGCTCGTGTGTATAAAGTCAAATGAAAACCGTCATCAAACATCCGGGATGGGGGAGTTATTGCTAGTTGTGCTAACACAGTCTGTTTGTTCATTTCATTATTGTGTTTGTACTCAAACGGGCCATTTACAGTGTTAGAGGGGAGAGTAGACCTTTGTCCGACCGGGAGATCGAATCTAGGACCTCGTGTTCCAGAGTAAACTTCTAGACCCTAGAACGAGGCGATGATAAAATATATTCTATCTAATATATTAAATGTCCATGTCACAATGTTAGTTACCGTACTCCTCCGAAACGGCTGGACCGATTTGTATGAAATTTTGTGTGCAGATCGGGTAGGTCTGAGAATTGGCTAACATCTATTTTCCATACTCCTAAATGATAAGGGTGACCATCCCAAAAAAATATATGGCAATACAACGTTTGCCGGGCACAGCTAGTAAAATTCTAATATTTATTATGGAATCTGAACCTCAGAAACGGCTCTAAAGATTTTCATGAAATTTTGCATGTAGGGGGTTTCAGGGGCAAAAAATAGATCTAGCTAGGTTTCATTTATGGAAATCATCGTTTTGACCATGTTTTCAGGCACTGGAAAACTCATACAATGTCATTACAATACGACAGTAAATTTCTCCGACATCTGTCAAGTTATGGTAGCTCAGACGTGAGACTTCCATCTTACGGGGCGATAACGGAACTAGAGTACCACGGGACGAGACTGACGGTCACCTGATTTATTGAATTTTACTCAAAATAGATAAATAAGTAATTAGGATAAGTAGAAGGAAAGAGAGGATGAGGAAGATCCAGGATATCATACATGAGACAAGTTAAGGAAAAGATGTCTGTCATGACGTATAGGGAGGTCAAGGAGATGGCACTGGATGGAGATGAATGGAAGAAATTGCATCGGTTACACCTACAAGCGTTAGACTCTTGTATGTATGATGATGAAATAATGTTGTGTCCGTCGGATTGTGATTTGTAGTACTATTGTGAACGAGAGGTCCTGGGATCGGACCCCGGGTCAGGAACATTGTCAATAGGTTTGCCCATCTGTAATTTCTGCTCAAGCTGTAGCAGCCAAAGTGTGGTTTAGTGCCCTAATGGTAATAGTCGAAATTTGGTTGAGGAGGTCAATGGCTGGCATTCACGTCATACTTGTGAACAGGTGCTGCTTGTGGGGGCTGGTCATCTCAAGATACGCATTTAGTTATAAGTAGATGTACTAGATTTTTAGTTATGTTAATTTTTATCGTCATTTGTGCATTGGAACATTGTCCATGAGCTTACGTTTCTTAAATTATTTATTTTGTATTCTTTCAATTGTATAATTATTCTTTTAAAAGAGTAATTACTGAGTTTCTTGCCAGGTTCTTCTCAGTAACAGCAACCTTCCGAACCTGGCGGTATCATGTATAATACTGTATAATTATGGCATTCTGACGATTTGAAAGTACTTTGTAAAAAGTCTAATCGAATAAAGATATTTTTGACTTTGACTTTGACTTTGATATTCATAAAATCGGATTGGAATTTGCGTCCGTTGCGCAAAGGACGATTAATAAAACCACTCGGCCACCGCGGCCCTCTAATGAGTATCACACGGAGTTTATAAATACGTTATCGTTAAGGACAAGTCGTTTCCCTCTAATCTAATATACAGTACATTATGTCCCTCTGCACTTTACACCCTTTCTACTGACAAGTGGCCGAGCCCTCACTTGACACGTTACCCATTTGTGAACAAGATATAATAGACACCAGTATTTTCAGATGTTAACACTGATTATGAGAAAAAAATGCGTAATTAACAATGATTTTATTTCTGAGCAAAAGTATAATGAGCCGTGGTGGCCTCGGGGCTTGAGCAGTCGCAAGCGACGAAAGTTCGAATCCCAGCGGGGCCTGTACCAATGAGTTTTTCTAAAAAACTTATGTACAGTGATTTCACACCACGTGCTTTACGGTGAAGGAAAACATCGTGAGGAAACCTGCATATTTCTGAGAAGTAATTCAATGACGTATGTATAGTGCCTGAGACGGCGATAGACTCACTATCTGTCACGTTGGTACTTGATCATATTCGGTGAAATGTGTGTGTTGTGATAACAACACCTCTGCCTACCCCTTCGGGGAATACAGGTGTGAGCATATGTATGTAGTATAATGACGATGTAGGACCGTACAGTGTAGGGTGAGAGTAGAGCTCGGATACATAGTGCTTAGTGCGAGTTTTCTTAAAATCGCCGTCACAAGTCATCGCGTCGTCGTAAACGCAGATTTGTATGTGCTCACAATAGTGTCATCTTTAGGTCGACAGACGGCGCTGTTTCGATCCTATACAACTCTGCGTTTAGACGCGGTGACTTGACACTATGACCCCCTTAATAAACAACGTTTGTCGAGCTTGAAACAAGCTACAGCTTATAATACTTGAGTCACAGCTCGGTTTATTGCTGCGGCCTTACCATGAGCTCTTATTGGCATAGTTTTACGCTTATTATGAGACAGATGAGACGCTTATTATTCGCTTGCGGCGGCGTCTGGATGACGGGTTGTCCACTTCCCTCTATGATGGTTGAGGAGGTCAATGGCTGGCATTCACGTCATACTTGTGAACAGGTGCTGCTTGTGGGGGCTGGTCATCTCAAGCTACGCATTTAGTTATAAGTAGATGTACTAGATTTTTACTTATGTTAATTTTTATCGACATTTGTGCATTGGAACATTGTCCATGAGTTCTTCTCAGTAAAAGCAACCTTCCGAACCTGGCGGTATCATGTATAATACTGTATAATTATGTCATTCTGACGATTTGAAAGTACTTTGTAAAAAGTCTAATCGAATAAAGATACTTTTGACTTTGACTTTGACGTTGATGTATTTGACGTGTACACATCTGTCACTGTCACACAACTGTAATAACATTGCAATAAGAACTAATGGTAGGGCTCCTTGTTCTTGGAAAACTGATTAGTAATACCGTGGCTAATGGCATATGGACGGCGCAAACTTGTCTAGAATCGACATTTCACGGAGTCTGACGTTTCTAAAATAGAAGGACAAGCAAGCTGCAGAATTACGAACAGTCTCTTAAGACTGTTGCTTGTAGATAAGTCTACAGATAAATAAGCTTGAAGTGTCTGTTTGTAATACCATATTAACTGCATTTCACTAAATGCATTTGAAATAATACACGGTACCTATTGACATGAAAAAATATTTTTTTAAATTTTGCGTTTTTCTATCCGTCTGTTTGGTTCCGGTTAATCTCCGAAACGCCTGGACCGATTTTAGCGGGACATTCACTGGCAGATAGCTAATTTTACAAGGAATAACTCAGGCTTATTTCATTTTAAAAAACGGTTCTGGGAATTACACTGGAGGTCACCTACTATTTTTTTAATTAATAGTAGCCTAAGTTACTATTCGAACATTCGTTATCAGCCAGTTAAAGTCTCGTTAAAATCGGCCCAGCCGTTTCGGAGATTAGTCGGAACAAATAGATAGAGAGATTTTTTTTTGATGATGATTAAATTAAACTGTAAAAAATTGAGTTTGATAGATAAAACGATAGATAAAAGCAGGGGCCTGACCATGAGCTCTTATTGGCATAGTTTTACGCTTATTATGAGACATCTGTCTCATAATAAGCGTAAAACTATTGACGTATTTGACGTGTATACATCTGTCACTGTCACACAGCTGTACTATCATTGCAATAAGAGCTCATAGTCAGGCCCCAGGTAGTATACAGAACGATTGTGTCATTAGTATTGATTATCGATCAGCCAGTGGCAACAGGAAGAATAGTGACGTAATGATGGTTCCTGTGACGGTCGCGACGGGAGGCGTGACGTCACTACACTGTCAACCACATTCAACATCTGTAGGGCGACCATGCACTTGAATTTAGCCGTGGGATTTATTAATGACTAGCGGACCTCACGCGGTTTCACCCGCGTAGTTCCCGTTCCCGTGGGATTACGGGGATAAAATAAAGCCTATGTTACTCGCTGATGATGTAGCTATCCAATGGTGAAAGTTTTTTTTAAATCGGTCCAGTAGTTTTTGAGCCTATTCATTACAACCAAACAAACAAAGTTTTCCTCTTTATAATATTAGTGTAGATAATAGTATAGAAGTACGGACTTTTCCAACGTGAAAATAATATGCCATTAATTTGTCGCTTAGAATGTTATTTATCTTATAAGAGTTTTCAGAATGTATGTGTTCCAGAGCAAAAAGCATTAACAGACAATGTGTGCTAATAATTAGAGCCGTGGTGGCCTTGAGGTTTGAGCAGTCGCCTGCTACGTAAGCGACGCAAGTTCGAATCCCAGCGGGGCCTGTACCAAAGAGATTTCTAATAACTTATGTGCAGTGATTTCACACCACGTGTTTTACGGCGAAGGAAAACATCGTGAGAAAACCTGCATATGTCTAAAAGAAGAGACGTATGTATACTGGCTGAGACGACGATAGACTCACCATCTGTCACGTTGACACTTAATCATCTTCGGTGAAAATATGAATACAGGCGTGAGCATATGTATGTATGTATACTATACGTAAAAAATCTAAATCTAGACTGACAGACTGACTGATTGACGCACGACCTAAGCAGCAGGCCCTAGAGACATTACATTTGGAGGATGTGTTCTTTGTGAGGTTATGTATACATTACAAAAGGGTCTTCCAAAATTCCACCCGTTTTTTGGGGGATAAAGTTCTCAGAATGGCTCACCAATTCTCACTTGTGAGATTTTTTTGTTTAATGTTGCTAAAAGCATTTGTGTTTGAACCTCGTGGAGATGAGAGTGCAATATCTTGGTATTCCATAAATACTCAAGATATTTATAGAGCGAATGTGACCGGAAGTGTCGGTAGAGGGCGTCCAAGGAACAACTACTATGACACAATTAATAGTATTTATCAGAAAGGGCAAATTCGGAGCACTCGTAACCGAAGAAAGTGTATGAAGAGATGCATGAATTTAGATAAAGCGAAAGAAGTATGTAAGGATCGTAGCATGTGGCAAACGGTGGTATCTGCCTACCCCCATGGGATACAGGCGTGAGCATATGTATGTATGTATGTACTCTCTATGATTACTTTTTCATATAATTATTCCATAATTACTCCTTACTATAATGTCACTGCATGGCATCCCTACCGTGGGGACGCCCCGCCGCGCGTGAATCAAAAATATTGTTACCGCACCTTACCTACCAAATTACCTTTAATATTCCACTAACAGCGTTTACATTGCATTTTGTACTCTATCCCGTCGCTTTAAGAGCTTTCATTTACTTTTACATTGACATTTGCAAGTTTGTGTGTTGTGAGATAGATCTGTCAAAAGCGTTTGACTGGTTTAAATTGATTATGAGATGAAAAGATGTGTCTGGAAGGTTAAAAGGTTGTATTAAACTGTAAGCTTACAACTTCTCGTTGGAAATTATCGGTAAATATTGACAAGCAATCCGCTGGAGTTGACATGTTTGATGAGTTTAGTGGGAGTGCCACAGGGAGCGATCTCGGCCTTCAACTGTTTCTTATTTACGTCATCTTTCACAAGATTCATGTCTTTGATGTTCGTAATAGTACTGATAATTTTTTTAAGAGTGCCCATGCTTATGTTTCCCGCAACGGTAGCCAGAGGTGTACTTATAGTACACGCACATTTCGTCAGTTATGTTTAAGTCCCATGTAACAAAGGGCGAGCCTATTACCATTAACCGGCTTATATAATATCTTCGGAACCTTGCCTACAGGCTGCTACTGCCTTGCCTTCGGAACCTTGCTTACAGGGACTTCTTTTAATAATATATTTTAGTTATAAGATTATATTTTTTAAGGTTTTTAGTTATTAGATTATATTTATAAGGTTTTTAGCTATGCAGTTCTTGAATTTAATAATATTATGTTATCTTATGAAATTTGAATAGATATTCGATATACTTTTAAAAAAAAATATACATTATACATGATTATAAATGTTACCACCGGGTTCGGAAGGTTGCTTTTGTTGACAAGAACCCGGCAAGAAACTCAACAATTACTCTTTTTAAGAGCAGCAAGACCTAATGGCTTTAAAATTTGGTTGTTGGTTTCTTACTTACAATGCTACGATATAAGAGGAGGAGTCGAGGCACTGTGCTAGCTAGCTCGTTTTTAACAAGATCGTGAGTTGATAATGAGATTCGTAGTAGCTTTGGGGTTTGAGCAGTCGTCTGCAACGCAAGCGACGCAAGTTTGAATCCCACCAGGGCCTGCACCAATGAGTTTTTCGTGAGTGAATGAGTGTGTCGTGATTATCACATCGTGAGGAAACCTACATATGTCTGAGAAGTAATTCAATGACGTATGTATAGTGTCTGAGACGGCGATGGACTCACCATCTGTCACGTTGGCACTTCGGTGAAATGTCGGTGTTGTCGTTACAACACCTCTGATCTTTCTGGAATGGCGTGAGCATATTTTAAGGTTTCTTACCAAAACTAATCCGTCGAACGCTGATATCCGCTCTGTAAGCCTTCCTCCGTATCACTGGGCACTAGTGTCACTCGCAGTCCCACTGAATACAGCCACGGTTTGATCACTTTTTTACTGAATTAACTAGATTATATTACGTCTCATCACGTAGTTTCTGATCACTTTACTATATTAATTATTATTTTTACACATGCATGCTGATACAATGAAAAAGAAAAATATAATAAAAATAAAAATTATAAATAAAACACGGAATTTAAATTAGTGTCTCCGGGAATGGTGCCCAGTAAGCTGGCTGCGTTACCTCGCTGGATCGCTAAGCTAATCCTCTGACCGAGGTAAGGACCAGCTCGACCCTCACCAGAGACTTTTGCTATTGGAATAATAGAAATGGAAGCAATGATTATCACTGTTGCACCTGAAGGAAATTAAGCTGCTAAGGTCTGGCAATTGTTATGTTAGACAGAGCTTATCGAAGGTCTCTTATCAGACGAATACTCTTGCCAGAGTGGACGTGTTTATATTAGGTCTATACTGTTCACCCACCCAATAGCCAGGGGTCATATTGCTATCCCCTGCCCGTCGTAAGAGGCGACTAGGCGTGGGCCGGAGGGCCTGCTGGCGGTGGTCGGGGTGGGAGTTTGACTACCGAGCCGCGGGCCCGGGAAGGTGGCGCGCACAGCGAGCTCTCTAGGGGCGGCGTCACAGCTGCCCCGGGGATGTGCCCCGGCAAAGTGTGGGGGGACACAGGTGCGATCTATCAGACTACCCGGAGTCCCTCCTGAGCACTGACTCTACCAGGGCGGTCGGGGACCTTTTGAAGGTTTCCCACTCGTCTATACTGTTGAGTGTTAGCTCTAGCAATCTCCACTTACTTCTATAGCAAGCGTTGCGAGAGGATTAAATCATGGTGGAGAGTCTGGTGGACTTTATGAGGTCTGATCACCTAGTCGGGGATTGTTCTCGTGGTCTCTTGCCATCATTGCGATATCAAAGGTACCTATGCTAATATTATAAAGCGGATGAATTTTTAAATGTTTCAATACCTTAAAGGTCTTTAAAATAAAGATTTTTCACGATGGATTCATTACTTACTGTCAAATTAATAAAATGTATGTTATATCTGGCCGTGAGGCTAGAAGCCGTGTTGGCCTCGGGGTTAGAGCAGTCGCCTGCTACGCAAGTGGCGCAAGTTCGAATCCCAGCGGGGCCTGTACCAATGAGTTTTTCTAAAAAAACTTATGTACAGTGATTTCACACCACGCGCTTTACGGTGAAGGAAAACATCGTGAGGAAACCTGCATATGTCTGAGAAGTAATTCAAAGACGTATGTATAGTGTCTGAGACGGCGATAGACTCACCATCTGTCACGTTGGCACTTAATCATCTTGTGTGAAAAGTGGGTGTTGTGATGACAACACCTCTGCCTACCCCTTCGGGGAATACAGGCGTGAGCATATGTTATGTTATATGCTATTAACCTTGCATTTTCTAATAATTTAATCTAGCTCGATTGATTTATATCCCTCTAAACCCACTGTCGATATCGAGAATCCGATTGATTGTTTAAAGGTGTACGATGAGATGTAATAACTATACCTAGTACTGTAGTCATAACTAAAATAATGTCTTTCTGTCTGTGTTTAGTCCATTCAGGCTAACCTTGTGATGAATTCACGTCATACTTGTGAACAGGTGCTGCTTGTGGGGGCTGGTCATCTCAAGCTACGCATTTAGTTATAAGTAGATGTACTAGATTTATAGTTATGTTATTTTTATCGACATTTGTGCATTGGAACATTGTCCATGAGCTTACGTTTCTTAAATTATTTATTTTGTATTCTTTAAATTGTATAATATTTTTTAAAAGAGTAATTACTGAGTTTCTTGCCAGGTTCTTCTCAGTAACAGCAACCTTCCGAACCTGGCGGTATCATGTATAATCCTGTATAATTATGTCATTGTGACGATTTGAAAGTACTTTGTAAAAAGTCTAATCGAATAAAGATACTTTTGACTTGTCTGTACCAACTGGATCGATTTAGACAGAAGTATGCGTGGCAGATGGAGCTGCGGGGAGCAGCTAGCTTAGGTCAAAGTCACAGGGAGCAGGTTATATATTCACACTATACGCACACGTTAAGCACTACAACTTGTTTGAAAACTCTCTCTTGAAAGCAGTCTTTATTTCACCAACAAAAATCACAAAGACGCACTTTTTGAAATATCCGCAGCAGAGAGCTTGATGCTCGGGTCGTTATAACTGAGGTTCTGAGGCCGGGGGTGTGTCGCAGGGCGTGGCCCTCCCGGGGGCGGGACACACCCCTATTAATGCACGACATAGCAACCTTAGCATAACTTGAATTTCAGATTTACCTCGATTTCGTTTCGACGGAGAACCAGCGTAGGTTAAGCATGTTTTAAGTACGTTTGCGAATTGATGTGGCTCAAAATATGTTATATTCTGTAGCGTTGTGTTGTTGCAATGATGGCGGATAAATTAGGGTCCAGTCAGCGTCATCGCTCAAAATGTCAAAGCCTAGTGGAACAGATCTAAATAGGTAAAACTCAAAGGTGACTGACTGACTGACATAGTGATCTATCAACGCACAGCCCAAACCTTTTACTTCTCAGACATATGCAAGTTTCCTCACGATGTTTTCCTTCACCGTAAAGCACGTGGTGTGAAATCACTGTACATAAGCTTTTAGAAAAACTCATTGGTACAGGCCCCGTTGGGATTCGAACTTGCGTCGCTTGCGTGGAAGGAGACTGCTCAAACCCCAGGGCTATCACGGCTCTTCTTTACTGTGTCAATCTGTATCTTATATCTTTAAACAATTCTTGTATATATATAATCGGATTCTCGAAAACGGCTCCAACGGTTTTCAGGAAATTTTGCATGCAGGGGATTTCAGGGGCAAAAATTAGATCTAGCTAGGTTTCATTTATGGAAAACATCGGTTTGACCATGTTTTCAGGCACTGAAAACTCATAAAAGATCATTACAATACGACAGTAAATTTGTCCGACATCTGTCAAGTTATGGTAGCTCAGACGTGAGACTTCCATCTTACGGGGCGATAACGAAATTAGAGTACCATGGGAGAGACTGACGTTCATCAGAATTATATTTTTTCCTTTTTTTAGGGGGCGCTATTAGTAAAAACTTAATTTGGGCTACACAATATGCTGGTTGGGTTCATACTTATACCGAATACACCCTTTGGGGGGTGTGCCCGAGGGGGGCGTGCCTTCATCAAATATTCGTTAGCGAGTCTTGCTGCCAGCGGCTGTATGCATGCGCCTGGATATAATATAGCACTTTTAACGCTGTGTTATGCTCGTGGGAATTGCGATATCCATATGGTATAGCTCAAGGCTGCGACTTTCCCTGCGTGGTTTTAACCGACTTAAAGAAAGGAAGCGGCTTCTCACTTCAACCTTATATTTTTTTTATTTGTGTTCGGGAACAACTTCGTGGTTAATGAACCGATTTTAATAATTATTTTTGCTGGAAGTCGGTAAAAAAATGGCGGGTTTTGTTGATAAATATGACTGACATAATTTATCCTGCGCTACGTAATCCAAGGATCACTACCCTATTGGAATACATTACATTGATAATGCGAAGTAAATATGAATATCCTCCATTGTTCAGGACAAATTTGGGACAATATTCTATCATCGTAAGACTTTTTAGAAGCACTACACAGTGTCGAAAATTAAGGATATCGACTTTAGCATGTCCCTGCACAAGTATAAGCGGCTGATAATCGATAGTTTTTAAGTTATACTTCACATATATACATTAGAGGAGCTCGTGGCACAGTGCATATCATTCGATCAGCAAAGTTAAGCAACCATAACCCTAGCCAATAATTGGATGGGTGACCGCCCGAGTTCCCTCCGTGCCTCGGAGAGCACGTTAAGCCGTCGGTCCCGGTTGACAATTTATCATCTTTGGCAATCGTTACAGGTCAGTCGGAGGCCTAAAATAGTCTGACAACTGGTTTAACCCAGATCACAGATCCTCGTAAAAGGGGCTGCGAATGGTACACGAAGTACCAGGCGCACATAACGGACAAGGAGTTAATAAGTTGATTGCGACTAACATGGAGCCACATCGGGTTGAATCAAGTGCCGACCCCAACAATGTATGGGATAAGGCCAGGGACGATGATGATATGGTACACGAAGTACCAGGCGCACATAACGGACAAGGAGTTAATAAGTTGATTGTGACTAACATGGAGCCACATCGGGATGAATCAAGTGCCGACCCCAACAATGTATGGGATAAGGCCAGGGACGATGATGATATGGTACACGAAGTACCAGGCGCACATAACGGACAAGGAGTTAATAAGTTGATTGCGACTAACATGGAGCCACATCGGGTTGAATCAAGTGCCGACCCCAACAATGTATGGGATAAGGCCAGGGACGATGATGATATGGTACACGAAGTACCAGGCGCACATAACGGACAAGGAGTTAATAAGTTGATTGTGACTAACATGGAGTCACATCGGGTTGAATCCAGTGCCGACCCCAACAATGTATGGGATAAGGCCAGGGACGATGATGATATGGTACACGAAGTACCAGGCGCACATAACGGACAAGGAGTTAATAAGTTGATTGTGACTAACATGGAGCCACATCGGGTTGAATCAAGTGCCGACCACAACAATGTATGGGATAAGGCCAGGGACGATGATGATATGGTACACATTAGATTTCATTTTGTAATATTCTGTAAATCGTTAGTATAATCTTTAAAATGTTAAGTATTAATGATCTTAATCACTATATTCTCTTACACTGACAGGGTAATTAGTTTGTAATGGTGTATGCAGTGTTCTTCCGTGATTATTGAAACATTTTATTTAGATTCTAAAAGTGCTATTGTAAGTAATGTATTCAATGTTGAAGAACCATAAATGTACTGATAGTAAGCGGCCTCTGCAGCCTAGGAACATGTCCAAGAGTGTTACGCATTGCCCACCTTATAAAGAATGGAATTACTGTGCCATCATAGTACGATGGATTCTACAATAGCTAAAAAAACACCTAGACCCTAATATCAGTTGCGCTGCCGTACAACATACTTATGATTGAACTTACGAAAACTACAAAAAATAACAATGTTGGGTTGCATCAACTGACTTCAGCTGTAACAAATTGTTGAAATACCAGCTTAGCAGAAAATATGTTGCACCATTTAAAGGTGGGCTGATTACGACATGGATGTTACTGTTCGAATCCCAGCGGGGCCTGTACCAATGAGTTTTTCTAAAAAACTTATGTACAGTGATTTCACACCACGTGCTTTACGGTGAAGGAAAACATCGTGAGGAAACCTGCATATGTCTGAGAAGTAATTAAATAAAGTATATATAGTGACTGAGACGGCGATGGACTCAACATCTGTCACGTTGGCACTTAATCATCTTGTGTGAAAAGTGTGTGTTGTTATTACAACACCTCTGCCTACCCCTTCGGGGAATACAGACGTGAGCATGTTTTGAAAACCTAAATCAGTATAGTTAAAATACACAACATTAAAAGTAATAACATCACGTAATTATATCTATGCCATCACAAAAATCCCGCTGCCGACCCCGCTACACAGTCTACCAACCTTATACACTCAATACACGCCAATATAACTCTTATCGCGTACATCACACGGGTGAGAGCGTGGAAAAAACGAATTGCGATACTACATCCGTATACATTGAACACAACCGAACCAAACTAGTCTGTGACGCGGCTGCGCGACGCGAGACGTGTGCCTGCGGAATTGAGATTATTTAAAAAGTATTTCGCCATTTTAACAAAGTGACGTTTGAATAATTGTGTGTGATATTAGTGTTAGATTTTATATTCGATCAGTGGTTTTGTAATCGTTTGGATTTGATTTGGAGAGCCTCGTCTGGTCGCGAGCCCCAATGGCCAGCGCTGTGCGCCGAAACAACATGATTGTCGACCTTATGTTATAGGTAAACAGGTCTATTATTGCTATGTTTAGTTTGGAATGTCGTAACTTGCGATTCTTAGAAGTATTCTCGTTGTATACTAACCGACATGATGTACACTGGCGTCGTATTTTTTTGCTTCAACAATACTATATTTCTACTAATTGCTTGTTCCTTTCCTTTCCTTTATTTATTTAATGGCGATGAGCTTAAGTAAAACTATTCCGCCAATGTCAAGTGATTGTTGAGAAAAATATCTTGTAAATTGTTAAAAATATGTGGAT
Source organism: Watsonalla binaria (assembly GCA_929442735.1). Lineage (NCBI taxonomy): Eukaryota > Metazoa > Arthropoda > Insecta > Lepidoptera > Drepanidae > Watsonalla > Watsonalla binaria. The sequence continues at coordinate 42,371 of OV838948.1, read as the reverse complement.
CCAATGGGTTCCGGATTCCTCGCTGTCAAAAATCTAAATTAATTATCTAATTGCTTGTTGTTTTTATTACAAATTTACTAGTTGTATGTTTGACGGATGACTGTTAAGTTGGGCAAATTCAAAATCAATAATATCTTTATTCGATTAGAATTTTTACAAAGTACTTTCAAATCGTCAGAAAGACACGATTACATAGGATTATACATGCTACCGCCAGGTTCGGATGGTTGCTTTTACTGAGAAGAACCTGGCAAGAAACTCAGTAATTACTCTCAATATAAATCATAAATAATATATAAGCCCATGGACACAGATCCAGTGCACAACAGTCGATATAATTTTTTTTTAAACTAAAAATAAGTACTACGAATAATTGTGTAGCTTGAGATGACCAGCCCCCACTAGCAGCACCTGTTCACAAGTATGACGAGAATGCCAGCCATCGCCCTCCTCAACCATTATAGAGGGAAGTGAGCGACCCGTCAATTTATGGTTTGTCGTGTTTTTATGTATTCCCTGCGGCATATTATTTGGATATGTACAAATAAAAAAACACTGTTTTTCAAATGGTAAAATAAGTAGGCGAAAGTCTACACCAGTCACAACCCACCTAGGTGTAAAATCCTCATCAATACGAATTAATCAAGCCCAAACACTAGGTACTTGCTGTCAATCGTTGAGGAGTTCCTTCGACTGTCCTTCAGTCCTGTCTTCCATCATCAGATCGACTCCACACCTTCATTAAATGCTTCAAATACTTAATCAAAATAATTAAGTAAGTAGTCGCCAGTAAGATTTTCGAAGGTTCCCCAAAAATCCTACTTATTTTCATCGGATATAATACATACCTTTCTAAAATTTCACCTTACGCGAAATTCACCTTTATATTATTAGATAGAATAAAGGATACGATAGTGTATCCAAGCGTGTCGCCGGTCAAACATACAAATCATCCGTTTCAATATGTATATAGGCTGTATACACCCGGCAAGGTGCTCCCTGATTGTGTATTCACCTCGACACGCTGGCGACTCGAAACACAATTAATGATCTGTACATACATACAGTACATACAGACTGCCTCGTTGTTAGTACGTTCGTCTGCCGATCACGAGGTCCCGGGTTCGATTCCCGGGTCGGGTTAAACATTTATATTGGGTTTTTCTGTCAAGAAATTCACAATAAAATGCCCGGAGTTTGTAAGTTGGCGGTGTTTCCACCCCCGTGCCTCGGTGTGCACCGTTGGTCCTCCCTGATCTCTCTCCGGTCGTGTCTGATTGCCTCCCATCCCACTATGAGAGTGATCCAATAAAGAGTGCACCTGTGTTTGCACACACGCGTGAACTATCATATCTCCTGCGCAGATGGCTAATCCTCGTTGAGATTAGCCGCCGTAACCGAAATTCGGTAGGAGATCATTATTATTACATACAGATAAATAAAATTAAAGTGTCTGTTTGTAATTCCAAAAATAGCTTTACTAATAGCAGGACCGATTTTAGCGGGACTTTCACTGGCAGATAGCTAATTTTACAAGGAGTAACATAGGCTTATTTTATTAAAAAGGACGTCGCGCGGTTTCACCCGCGTAGTTCCCGTTCCCGTGGGAGCACGGGGATAAAATAAAGCCTATGTTACTGGCTGATGTTGTAGCTATACAATGGTGAAAGAATTTTTGGAATCGGTCCAGTAGTTTTTGAGCCTAGTCATTACAACCAAACAAACAAAGTTTTCCTCTTTATAATATTAGTGTATAAAAGCATTACGCGGGAGTAACCGCTGGACACAGCTGTTATTATATAAAACTAAACATATAGATATATCAATAACGCATATAAATACACGAAAATATCCCAATTGACACGTTTTCAAATAAATTTGAAAATGTATTCAGTAAAAATAGTGTGATAGAGACAGTTGCAAGTTGAACAATGATGTGGTGACCAGAATTGAAAGAAATATGTTGAGATGGTTTGGACATATCGAAAGGATGAGTGAAAGGCGATTAACGAAACACATTTATAGAGCGAATGTGACCGGAAGTGTCGGTAGAGGGCGTCCAAGGAACAACTACTATGACACAATTAATAGTATTTATCAGAAAGGTCAAATTCAGAGCACTCGTAACCGAAGGAAGTGTATGAAGAGATGCATGAATGTGGATGAAGCGAAAGAAGTATGTAAGTATCGTAGCATGTGGCGAACGGTGGTCTCTGCCTACCACCATGGGATACAGGCGTGAGCATATGTATACTTGATTCAACCCGATGCTGCCGATCACCAGATTTACACAAAGAGACTGCCTTCTGACCTTCGCAACCCCTATTACGAGATAAATCTGTAATCTAGGTTTAACCCGATGTCAGACTTTCTCAGGCCTCCGACCGACCTGTAACGATTGCCAAAGATGATAAATTGTCAACCGGGACCGACGGCTTAACGTGCTCTCCGAGGCACGGAGGGAACTCGGGCGGTCACCCATCCAATTACTGGCTTGGTTTCGGATTGAAAAGGTTCTTTGACTAAGCCACGAGGTCCCTGGTAGATGTGTCATGCACGTGGTTATCAATGAGGTCTGTGAATCATCACAACAATATAATGTTCGTAGATTGCAGTTTACATTACCACGACTACAATAAACATATATTTACATACCTTTATCTTAGCCACCTATATTTTAAAGAGCCGTTGGTGGCCGCGGGGTCAGCTGCTACGCAAGCGACGCAAGTTCGAATCCCAGCGGGGCCTGTACCAATGAGTTTTTCTAAAAACTTATGTACAGTGATTTCACACCACGTGCTTTACGGTGAAGGAAAACATCGTGAGGAAACCTGCATATGTCTGAGAAGTAATTCAAAGACGTATGTATACTGCCTGAGACGGCGATGGACTCACCATCTGTCACTATACTACTGTCAGTGTTTTATAGCTTTATTTTGCGGATTTCAATTTTTTTTAACCGACTTCAAATAAAGGAGGAGGTTTATAAATTCGACTATTTATGTGTTGTTACCTCAGAATTGTTGACTGGGTGAACCGATTTCGATGATCCTCTTTTATGCGAAATGGGTAATTTTTTTGGTATATATTTGGCGCCGTATATATTTGGCGCCGTATATATTTGGCGCCGTATATATTTGGCGCCGTATATATTTGGCGCCGTATATATTTGGCGCCGTATATATTTGGCGCCGTATATATTTGGCGCCGTATATATTTGGCGCCGTATATATTTGGCGCCGTATATATTTGGCGCCGTATATATTTGGCGCCGTATATATTTGGCGCCGTATATGGTACCATTCTCGGTGTCAAACACCAGTTTAGCAAGTAAGTAATTTGTTTCGCATAATTGTATTTTAAAATCGAAGGGGAAAGATGATTGGGCACCTTGTGCGACATGACACCTTTTTTAAAAACATAATAGAAGGAAAGGTAGAAGGGAAGAGAGGGAGAGGAAGACCACGGCTAACATATATGAGACAAGTTAAGGAAAAGGTGTCTGTCATGACGTATAGGGAGGTCAAAGAGATGGCACTGGACAGAGACAAGTGGAGGGAGATGCATCGGTTACACCGACAAATTGTATTTTGCCCTTAGTGAAGGTTTTAATTTGTCTTTAATATATAAAGCCTAATTTATGCCTTGTTACATTATATATCTGTCAGCGATAGTCCTGTCAGAATCGCCACGTATAGATGTGGGTTTAGTGAAAAGCTGTTATATATTGGAATTACTAACAGACACTTCAATTTTATTTATATGTATATATATAGAGTGTCGTTACTACAAATATATATTGGACATTGTTACATACTAAGAGATAAAATATAGTTTTATAGCTACACCGTGACTTACCGACCGACAATGTCCATTACGTATTTGGAACGAAGTAATAGTGACTTTAGTGGACTTAAGAAGATTGGATTACTTTATATAATCTAAGAGGAGTATCTATATTAATTAATTACAATTGCTGAAACAATGAAATAGAAAAATATAATAAAAATAAAAATTATAAATAAAACACTGAATTTAAATTAGTGTCTGCGGGAATGGTGCCCAGTAAGCTGGCTGCGTTACCTCGCTGGATCGCTAAACTAATCCTCTGACCGAGGTAAGAACCAGCTCGACTCTCACCAGACACGTCAACCAGGCGTTTTGATAGATCCTTAAATAGGACTTTCGCATTTGGCCCCCATGACATACATGTGTACGTACACGGCCCCCTATAAGACAAGGAAAAATTCGGAGCCAGATGCATTTTGGTGCAGACTCCTCTGAGATTCGAATTTGCGTCGCTTGCGTAGCAGGCGAGTGCTCTAACCCCACGTCCACCACGGCTCTGTAAAACAATATAGCGGTATTCAATGTGTGTTTGTCAGACCGGTTATGTCAAGCACAATTGGACATTAGTAAAGTAACACGTTCCGAATCCTTCTTACAATTCCTTTATATCGAAAGCTATTGTTCGCATAGGAACAATACAATAGGTGATACCATGGTTGTAATATATTAGGTGCCAAACACACCCACCCAATAGCCAGGATCTAAGAATATGGCTATGGTATCCCCTGCCTGTCGTAAGAGGCGACTAAAAGGGGGCCGGAGGGCCTGCTGGCGGTGGTCGGGGTGGGAGCCATGACTTCCGAGCCGCGGGCCCGGGAAGGTGCCGCGCACAGCGAGCTCTCCAGGGGCGGCCACACAGCTGCCCCGGGGATGTGCCCCGGCAAAGTGAGGGGGACACCGGTGCGATCTATCAGAGTACCCGGAGTCCCCCCTGAGCACTGAGGAGCTAATCCCAGTTGGTATTTAGCCGCTGTGATCGCAATTCGGTAGGAGATCGTTTCTTGACAGTTAGAGAAAGTTACTGACAAAGAAAAGCCAATTTTTTATTTTTCTGTCCGTCTGTTTGTTTGTAAAACATTTAGGTTACCGCGGGAATTAATTTATTTTTATTTATTAATTAAACACAGCTTATATATATATATATATAGCTTTAGAGTTTGTTTAAACGCGCTAATCTCAAGAACTGCTTCATTTAGAAAAAGAAATCTGAATCTCAGGCTAAAGCTATCGTTAGTCCAAAGTAACTATTCCACGTTAGCACATCGCCTTATAACTCGCAGAAGATCAACATGTGAATGAATACGTTGATAATTATCGGAAAACACAGATTTTGTTCAATATTTTAGTAAAATTTCCCCCGTTTCGTGGTAGTGACGCAAGGTGATCGATAGCTGCGGTCACTCGAGGTCACCACTGGTTATTATCACAACGTTATTGACTACATATATAATAAGGGAGTAATTCATATGTTAAACCTCTTTAAAGATCTTTTTATCAGGTTTTTTGGTGGCATATCCCTTATGGATTCGTTATGTGACATACATATGCTCACACCTGTATTCCCCGAAGGGGTAGGCAGAGGTGTTGTTATCACAACACACACATTTCACCGAATATGATCAAGTGCCAACGTGACAGATGGTGAGTCCATCGCCGTCTCAGACACTATACCGTAAGTCTTTGAATTACTTCTCAGACATACGCAGGTTTCCTCACGATGTTTTCCTTCACCGTAAAGCGCGTGGTGTGAAATCACTGTACAAAAATTTTTAGAAAAACTCATTGGTACAGGCCCCGCTGGGATTCGAACTTGCGTCGCTTGCGTAGCAGGGGACTGTTGAAACCTCAACAAGGTCACCACGGCTCTTTTTTTATTGTATCGAAATATACATGTTAATTATAGCTTTAATATGTAAATGTTGACCATAATAGTGCGTTTAGTATATTGGCTGCGGCGCGGGTATTTCTGTTGACCTTACTGCCGGGCTCGGAGGCTGGGGTCGCGCCATCTTGTTTTTAATCGACTTCAAAAAAAGGAGGTTATCATTTCGACTGTATGTTTTTTATATGTTACCTCAGAACTTTTGAGTGGATGAACCGATTTCCGGTGATGGATATTTTTAAACGACTTCAAGAAAAACCGCGAACAAAAATTAAGTAAGTTAATCAAATCAAATCAAATCAAAAATATCTTTATTCGATTAGACTTTTTCCAAAGTACTTTAAAACCGTCAGAATGACATAATTATACAGTATTATACATGATACCGCCAGGTTCGGAAGGTTGCTGTTACTGAGAAGAACCTGGCAAGGAACTCAGTAATTACTCTATTAAAAAAAATAATTTTACAGCTTTGAGTAATACAATATAAATCATAAACAATATATATAAGCCCATGGACACAGTTCCAGTGCACAAAAGTCGATATTGTTTTTTAAAAACTAATAATAAGTACTACGTATAATTGTGTAGCTTGAGATGACCAGCCCCCACTAGCAGCGCCTGTTCACAAGTATGACGAGAATGGCAGCCATTGACCTCCTGTACCATTATAGAGGGAAGTGTTACAATCATAAACCTCGTCCAATCCCCTGATTTTTATGACCTCAAAGTGATTTGGTTAAAAGAATGTTTAGTTACTAAATCATTCTGTTCTATGTCAGAGTTCATGACAGAACAAATATAATGTATTAGCTGTCTATATATGTTTGCCAATATGGAAAAACATACAGAACAAAAATGTTTATTACATAAGATCCCATGTACCAACCATGTTTTGTTCAAATAAATACTTCTTTCTTTCTTAGAAGCCGTGGTGGCCTTGGGCTTAAGGCAGTCGCAAGCGACGCAAGTTCGAATCCCAGCGGGGCCTGTACCAATGAGTTTTTCTTAAAAACTTATGTACAGTGATTTCACACCACGTGCTTTACGGTGAAGGAAAACATCGTGAGGAAATCTGCACATGTCTGAGAAGTAATTCAATGACGTATGTAAAGTGTCTGAGACGGCGATGGACTCACCATCTGTCACGTTGGCACTTAATCATCTTGTGTGAAAAGTGTGTGTTGTTATTACAACACCACTGCCTACCCCTTCGGGGAATACAGGCGTGAGCATATGTATGTATGTCTGTTTTTAGTTATTCTATGAGTATCCCGATTCCTTAGAGTCTTACTTATGAAAATATATAAATTTAAATTCATATATTATCTCGACAACATATTTTGAGGATAACTTTACAACTTGATCGGTTTTATCAAGTTTTGGTACGCAGTTAATGAAATATATATCACCAGCCATGTGCTCTAACATACTAACTGAGCCCTGCAATTCCACCCGCATTGACTTCATGTAATGTGTTTTTTATCGGCAGTAAAGAAACTTGAGAGGATATGGACAAACAGATCTATAAACCGCAAAACCAAGATCAGGCTCATGCGGACCCTCGTCTTCTCGATATTCTTGTATGCTGCTGAAACCTGGACATTAAAAGCCTGTGTGCGTTCGAGGATTGACGCATTCGAAATGTGGTGCTGGCGTCGAATGCTACAAATATCTTAGACACAGTACCGGGCAAATGAGTCAATCCTCAGGCAGTTCAACATTACAACGAGGCTATCAACAACCTGTCTACAAAGAGTCATTAAGTTCTTCGGGCACACAGCACGACGCGATCCAGACAGCCTGGAAAGGCTGATGATTACGGGACGGGTCGAGGGCAAAAGAAGCAGGGGTCGTTCGCCAACACGATGGACGGATGCGACCCAGGCTGCAACGAGGACTACTCTTCAGGCTACCATCCAGATGGCACAAAATAGAGAGGCTTGGAAAGCAATGTTAATGCAGACGTCGCACCATGGTCACGTCCCTCAGTCATGAGGTTACGACTAAGAAGAAGAAGAATGTGTTTTTTTATGTTTGTTCCCTCAGGACTGTTGACTGGGTGAACCGATTTCGATGATCCTTTTTTTATTTGAAGGTGATGCTTCTGAAGGGAATTCATCATCTTTCGCAATCGTTACAGGTCAGTCGGAGGCCTAAAATAGTCTGACAACTGGTTTAACCCAGATCACAGATTTTCCTCGTTAAAGGGGTTGCGAAGGTCAGATGGCAGTCGCTTTGTATAACTATCAGGTGCTGACCCCAACAATGTATGGGATAAGGTCAGGGAGATGGTGATATGGTACACGAAGTACCAGGCGCACATAACGGACAAGGAGTTAATAAGTTGATTGCGACTAACATGGAGCCACATCGGGTTGAATCAAGTGCCGACCCCAACAATGTATGGGATAAGGCCAGGGACGATGATGATGCATGAAATGTGAAGCTGTTAATTTGTAATTACAAACAGACACTTTTATTTATCTGTATAGATTGATTGTTATTGTAATATAAGTACTCATAGTCAGTCAGTGGGCAGTTGGTACTGATAGCGCTGTTGTGTCGATCATACAATTATCGTGCGACGCCCCCTGACTCTGTAATGACCTATGAAATACAAGTCGGCCATCTTTGATTTCTAAATGCGAGTCAATTTCGCATTCAGCATCGCAATACCTTGAAAACGACCCCCACGTTACATGGTTAAACAAAACCCTTGTATGCCATCTTTGATTTGATAATAAGGCTGGTATTTAGCATGTAAAATATTGTACATACATACATATGCTCACGCCTGTATTCCCCGAAGGGGTAGGCAGAGGTGTTGTAATAACAACACACACTTTTCACACAAGATGATTAAGTGCTAACGTGACAGATAGTAAGTCCATCACCGTCTCAGGCACTATACATAAGTCATTGAATTACTTCTCAGACATATGCAGATTTCCTCACGATGTTTTCCTTCACCGTAAAACACGTGGCGTGAAATCACTGTACATAAGTTTTTTTTTAGAAAATCTCATTGGTACAGGCCCCGCTGGGATTCGAACTTGCGTCGTTTGTGTAGCAGGGGACTGCCACGCAATGCAAGGCCACCACGACAAACAGTCAATGAGAAACAAAGTAAGATATTTAAGCAGATAATTATATGACAAACAAATTTACAAAGATACAATCTATATCAGGCATAGAGGCAAAAATAGCATTGTAAATATTTCAACAATACTAATTAAGTGTATAATTAAGGATATGAGACTTATATTTACTGAGTGAGGTGTGAAATATATCTGCATTAACAAAATATTTGTTATAAGTGCTACAGGCACGTGGGACACTATTATTACCATAATTGGTGTTAAATGTAAAGGAATAAGTTTCTGTGGCAAGAACCATCCCTAGGACAGCGTAAGGCTAATTTTCCCAATAAGTTAATACTATCAACAGAATTATGCAATATTTTATGTAATAACATTTGGCTGATCACCTGAATTTTATACGAAGCGACTGCCATCTGACCTTCGTAACCCTTTTAACGAGGAAATCTGTGATCTGGGGTAAATCAGTTGTCGGACTATTTTAGGCCTCCGACTGACCTGTAACGATTGTCAAAGATGTTAAATTGTCAACCGGGACCGGCGGCTTAACGTGCTCTCCGAGGCACGGAGGGAACTCGGGCGGTCACCCATCCAATTACTGGCTAGGGTCGTGCTTTCTTACCTTCTATCATAATATTTTCATGTTAGTATTATTAGCCTTTGTGCACGGTACCCTAATAAGGTCTCGCGTGTCAGCATATAATGTGAGGAATCATGTATTATTTTAGGTGTGGAATGTAAGCAAGTGTGGTGCAAACACGCACCTACGTCACACGTGAGATGCGCCTGAGCTCGTATATTACTTATTGTCTTGAAATAGATATCGCATCGCTGTATTTTACGAGCAAATTCACACATACATATACTCACGCATGTATTCCCCGAAGGTATTCCCACTTTTCACACAAGATACTTAAGTTCCAACTTGAGTCTTTCGCCGTCTCAGACCCTATACATCTTTGAATTACTTCTCAGACATATGCAGGTTTCCTCACGATGTTGTAATGATGATGTGTCCATGGGCTTATATTCATGAGATATAAATACTGTAACCAAAAACATTGTATAATATTTTTTTAAAAGAGTAATTGTTGAGTTTCTTGCCGGGTTCTTGTCAACAAAAGCTACCTTCCGAACCCGGTGGTAACATTTATAATCATGTATAATGTATTTTGTGTCCTTCTGACGATTTGAAAGTACTTTGTGAGAAGTCTAATCATAAATAAAGATATTTTGAACTAGAACTGAATTTGATAATCAAAAATAAGTACATAAAACAGCTTAACTGATAATTTATACACTTTATATATAAACAAGCACTTCTTCGTAAAATACTGAGTAATGTAGGAATAATATTTACTTCTTCGTAAATAACTGCCAACAGGACTAGTAATGTGGTGATGATGATGATGAAGTGGTCAACTATGAAGGATATTTTAAGGTGCACGGCTGTACATACTAATGTTGTCCCTCTGGACCCAGAGGAACGAGAACCGTTACGACCGGAGTAAGACTGACACACTAGTAATATAACTCAAAAACTATTGATAATAGAATAAAATGATGTACTACGGGTTTGTAGGTCTTATTAAGATCTACAAAAAAGTCCTCGAGAGCACATATCTAACTATCATAGTTTAGTCACAATAACAGCTTTTATGTTCATAAAATATATTAAGTCATCTGAATAAAGAAACTGCGTCAAATATGTAAGGTAAAAGCACCTATGTTGGACGCGGATTAATCATGGACATTTTTTGTTTTTTCTTCCAATATTAAGGAAACGCGCAGTATTGTTTATCAAATATCAATACCGATCAGTTGTGTCAGTATTATATCTGTCATAACAACTGTTTTTGACAACTGACACCCATTTTGATTGCGGCCATAACGGTTGTTAGTGTCGCGGTGTCATTTGGTGTCGGGAATCGTAATTTCTTACTAGAATCGCGATGTAGGTACACTTATCATCTTATTTTGTGTCTGGTGTATCGTCGTTGTTGAAATTAATATTATTTAATGATTTAGCAATAGAAATTCATCAATTTTATAATACAACCCATACTATAGAGTATAAATTATAATTTTAGCCCTAAAACACAACACTGTATTTTTACTGTCCATTAATGTTGTCTAAGTAGGAGTGTTGTTTATTTATATTATTTCATTGTACTAAGTACTAAACTGAAATTAAACATTAAATACTGATTAAGAATGTATGTTGAAAAATAAAGAAATTACAGAGCAAATATGAAAAAAATTCGCTTATACTGTCCATGACTGGTGCCTTTACCTTAAGTATTTTATGCGCAGAAGGATTTTTATTATTTTTTTATTCCAGCATTCGTGCGATGTATCCGTGCAGAGTGCTGGCACTGCTAGCACTGGTGCTGGCTCCGCCGGCACTGGGCATGCAGTGCCCTGAGGAGTGCGAGTGCGACGACGGCGAGGAGCTGCTTTACAGGTGTACTGTCGACAATAGCACCATCGAGATCACTGGCCAGCTCAATAGATACGTCAACATCGATTGCGAGGTACGAAGGCTCTTTATTTACACAAACTTTTTGAAACCTCGTGACGTCCGCTAGGGACGTCACGAGGTTTCACCCTCTTGTTACCATTCCCGAGGGAGCACGGGGATCAAATATAGCATTAATTAATCAGTGATAATGTAGCATCTATATAAAATGTTTCCTCTTTATAATATTAGTACTCAAGGTGCTGCTTGTGGGGGCTGGTCATCTCACGCTACGCTACGCATTTAGTTATAAGTAGATGTACTAGATTTTTAGTTATGTTAATTACTATCGACATTTGTGCAATGGAACTTTGTCCATGAGCTTACGTTTCTTAAATTATTTATTTTGTATTCTTTAAATTGTATAATATTTTTGAAACGTGTAATTACTGAGTTTCTTGCCAGGTTCTTCTCAGTAACAGCAACCTTCCGAACCTGGCGGTATCATGTATAATACTGTATAATTATGGCATTCTGACGATTTGAAAGTACTTTGTAAAAAGTCTAATCAAATAAAGATACTTTTGACTTTGACGAGGAGTAGTTTATGCTACATTAATTTAAAAAATAAATAAGGGTTCAGCGAGTTAAAGCATGAAACTCAGTCCAAACTAGTATATGTAATATTAATACTACTTATATTATAAATGCAAAAGTAACTCTGTCTGTCTGTTACGCTTTCCCGCTTAAACCTCTCAACCTATTTTGATGAAATTTGTCACAGACAATCTTTAGACCCTGAGAAAGGACATAGGCTGCCTTTTATTGCGAAAAAAGTATTATATAAAACGCGGGGCCCAACTAGTGTCAACTTCAAAGTCAAAAGTATCTTGATTCGATTAGACTTTTTACAAAGTACTTTCAAATCGTCAGAATGACATAATTATACAGTATTATACATGATACCGCCAGGTTCGGGAGGTTGCTGTTACTGAGAAGAACATGTATGCATGTTGCAGGGCGCCGTGCTGCCGTGTGGGCTGCCCCCGGTGCCTCTGGGTCGCAACGCGTCGCTGCCGAGCCTCAGCCTCCGCTCGTGCCTGGTGGCGGACGTGCGCTGTGTGCTGGAGGCGCTGGCCGTGACCGACGTCACCACGATGATGTTCGTGGACGCGCGCGCCGCCGTCGACGACATCCACTGGACCGGCCTCGGGACCACCTCGCTTACTGTATATACCGCTGGTAAATATTTCTTAATTTTTGACGACATTTTTTTTATTTATTCATTGTTAACTATAACGATTACACCAATTAACATAATATACAACACAGCTAGGAATACTATACAATAGGTAGGAATAGGATTCTCGTCATTCTTGTGAACAGGTGCTGCTAGTGGGGGCTGGTCATCTCAAGCTACACAATTATTCGTAGTCTTTTTTTTAGTTTTAAATTTTTTTTTATATCGACTTTTGTGCACTGGAACTGTGTCCATGGGCTTATATATATTGTTGATTTATATTGTATTACTCAAAGCTGTAATTTATTTTTTTTAAGAGAGTAATTACTGAGTTTCTTGCCAGGTTCTTCTCAGTAACAGTAACCTTCCGAACCTGGCGGTATCATGTATGATACTGTATAATTATGTCATTGTGACGATTTGAAAGTGCTTTGTAAAAAGTCTAATCGAATAAAGATACTTTTGAATTGTATTAAAGGACACCCTCGCAAACTGATCCTCATAAAACTCCAGACACTGATACAATTTTGTTCCATTCGTCAGCGAACAGATCGCGTTCAGGGCAACGAGGAAGGCGATGTATGTGGAGTGCTGGTCGGTGGCCACCGCAGCTTATTCATTGTGTCATATGTGTACCCAAAATTAAAGGGTCTTACAAAATATAGTATAAATAATATAAAAAAGCACACGTTGGGCGCCATTCTACGCTACGGTCACATATGATCACGCCTGTATTCCCCGAAAGGGTAGGCAGAGGTGTTGTAATAACTACACCCAATTTTCACACAAGATGATTAAGTGCCAACGTGACAGATGGTGAGTCCATCGCCGTCTCAGACACTTTACATACAATACATAAAATTTTACTAGATTCTAGATGACAATGCTCTCCTCTGCCCTCAGTGCCTCAGAACGTGCCTGTATCAGCCCTGACATCGCTCCCGTTGGCCAGCTTCCGCCTCAACGGTGGTCAGGTGACCTTGGCCCCCGACATGTTCCTCCAGGCCGGGCCCCTCAAGTACCTGGAGCTGTCCTCGGATGGGATACAGCACATCCCAGCGGGGTCCTTCAGGGGCCTCGACACATTGGAGCAGCTCAACTTGTTTGGGAATAACCTGAGTGTGGTCGGGCCGGGCGCATTGGAAGGTCAGTTAATAATATGTTAACTTTTCAAAGAGGTTGCACGTCGTCTGGTAGAAGCTTCTCGTGACAATCAGGCTGGGGCTTTTCTCGCTCAGAGAATCAGCATTGTTATTCAACGTGGCAATGCTGCCAGCCATCTCGGCACGATCCCGAGAGACACCGATTTGAGACAAGTTTACTACTTGTAATTAGTTTTAAGTACAATTCCCTGTATATATAATTAAGTTTTTAAATGCTTAGGGACTCATTATATTTTTATATTGAAAAATTGCGCCTAAAGAGTCTAGACTCTGTATTTGGCGGGACTTCGTAGCTGATATCTGCCCGTGGAGTCAAACCCATCTCTATCTATACAGATAGACGTGTCTGTTTGTATTTTAAAATAACAGATTTTCACTATATGCATATGAAAGTGTATACGGGACTGACATATAAAAAAGCATTTTTTTCTCTAGTCTGTTCGTTCCGGCTAATCTCGACCGATTTTAACGTGAGTTTCACAGGCAGATAGCTCATGTTACAAGGAGTTTTGATAATTTCACAATTACACACCGTCTCTCTCAGCTTCAGCTGAATCTGATTACTAAGTATATTTTGTTGTATTAGCATATTGTACACAATATTGTTCTTATTATTATATTAACTATTAGTAAAGAATGGATCTGTAATTGGCACTAAGAATATACTGTTTAATCTTGAAATTAATTTACTAAATGCAGTTGATTCCCTGGAAAAAAAATAAAAAAATTATTTAGATATCATATTAGGGTTCCGCGAGTTTAAGTCAAAGTCAAAGTCAAAAATATCATTATTCGATTAGACTTTTTACAAAGTACTTTCAAATCGTCAGAATGACATAATTATACAGTATTATACATGATACCGCTAGGTTCGGAAGGTTGCTTTTACTGAGAAGAACCTGGCAAGGAACTCAGTAATTACTCTTTTCAAAAATATTATACAATTTATAACAAGAATACAAAATATATAATTTAAGAAAGCTTAAAACTAAGTCTGTGAACCCGCGGGGCACAGACAGAGCCAAATATCTTTAGTGGGGCTATGGAGTATGATACACCAGATGGTAAGATACACCAGCAGATGGACCACGTGTTGCAGGTCTGTCGTCATTGAAGCAGGTGTCATTGTCGACGTCCCGCGTGAGGGTGCTGGAGGAGGGAGTGTTCACGTCGACTCCGCGCCTGCGCACCTTCACCATGCTGCGCGCGCTCATGACGGACCTGGCTGACGTGTTCCAGGATCTACAGGAATTGGAGAAGGTCAGCTTACAGTTAGAGCAGGGGGCTCTATCATCGTTATGGCAGTGACGACAAAATTTTAAAATTCAAAATATCTTTATTTGATTAGACTTCTTACAAAGTACTTTCAAATCGTCAGAAGGACACGAAATACATTATACATGATTATAAATGTTACCACCGGGTTCGTAAGGTAGCTTTTGTTGAGAAGAACCCGGCAAGAAACTCAACAATTACTCTTTTAAAAAAAAATTATACAATGTTTACAGTATTTATATCTCATGAATATAAGCTCATGGACACAGTTCAAATGCTCAATTGTCAAATATAATAACTAAAACATCGTGAGGAAACCTGCATATGTCTGAGAAGTAATTCAATGACGCATGTATAGTGTCTGAGACGGCGATGGACTCACCATCTGTCACGTTGGTACTTAATCATCTTGTGTGAAAAGTGTGTTTTTGATTGCAGGTGACAATATCGAACGACCTGCCCCTCTCCCTGCCGCTGCTGTCGTCCCCCTCGCTCCTGGTGCTGTCCCTGTCTTGGTGCCAGCTGTCCTCCCCCCCCCTCCCTCCTCACGCCGCGCCTCACCAACCTGACCCTCGCTCACAACCAGCTGACCCTCATGCCCAAACTGGATCACCTCAAACAACTGAAGGAGCTGAAGCTAGACTATAACTTGTTGGAGGTTCTGACCGAGTGAGTATTGCTATACGTACATATGCTAATGATCTCACTAGGATGACCAGGATCTACTAAAGTTTAAATCAGTAACACATTTATCGCCAACAGTAAAACAACTTTACTTTGTTGACAATGAATCATCTTTGGCAATCGTTACAGGTCAGTCGGAGGCCTAAAATAGTCTGACAACTGGTTTAACCCAGATCATAGATTTTCCTCGTAAAAGGGGTTGCGAAGGTCAGATGGCAGTTTATAAAAATCAGGTGATCAGACGCATCGGGTTGAATCAAGTGCCAAGATGGCACTTATAATAGGAACGCGAGGAGAGTTGATACAACATGTGCTTCGACCGCTGCTCAATCTTCATAATATGGCCGCCGTGAGAACTCCATCCAAGCATCGTGGAATGGATGCATTGGAACTTATGGGCTTATATATTTTTGTAATTTATTTCCTTCTACAAAAAGTTGTTAAAATATTTTATAAAAGAGTAATTACTGAGTTTCTTGCCAGGTTCTTATCAGTAAAGACAACCGCACGAATCTGGCGGTTTTTTTTACCCAATAAGTCAAAGTCAAAGTCAAAAATATCATTATTCGATTAGACTTTTCACAAAGTACTTTCAAATCGTCAGAATGACATAATTATACAGTATTATACATGATACCGCCAGGTTCGGAAGGTTGCTTTTACTGAGAAGAACCTGGCAAGAAACTCAGTAATTACTCTTTTAAAAAATATTATACAATTTAAAGAATACAAAATAAATAATTTAAGAAACGTAAGCTCATGGACAATGTTCCAATGCACAAATGTCGATAAAAATTAACATAACTAAAAATCTAGTACATCTACTTATAAGTAAATGCGTAGCTTGAGATGACCAGCCCCCACAAGCAGCACCTGTTCACAAGTATGACGTGAATGCCAGCCATTGATCTCCTAAACCATCATAGAGGGAAGTGGTTATAGAAGGTTAAACATAGATTTAGGTTTCATCTTCAGAAATCATCGTTTTGATCATATAAAACTTAATCTCTTTATTCCGTGTTTCAGCGACATGTTCTCGGGTCTCAGGCACCTAGAATACGTGTCCATAACTCAGAACAAGCTGCACACCATCACCAAAAACGCGTTCCGAGGCACGAGCTCCCTGCGCTACCTGTTCCTCTCGCACAACAACCTCACTCTACAGGAGGAACAAGGACAGGCGTCGTATGTCAACATCTACAGGCAGTCGCCGTTTAATCTGATCAACGAGCTGGTCATATTGGACCTTAGCGATAATAAAATAAGTCAGATTTTCGAAGATTGGTGCAACGTGTTGCTGCACCTGAAGCGCCTGGACCTCAGCTGGAATAGGTTCAACAAGATTACGGTGAGTGTATCTTAGTACTGGCTTTGGTTAAGAGATGGTGCTGCGAAATTTTCTAAAAAAACGTATGAAATAGTATGTAAACGTATAATATTAATTCACATGAAATATGGTACAAAGGGTAGGTGTTATTAAAGGTTACATGAATCACATATTTCACCCAATTTTAGGGCATGTAAATATTAACTTAATTATCTAATTAAGTACTGCAGTTACATTTTAACCACATATTAAACATATCAGCATTTATTTTTCATTATATACATCATTCTTTATTGCACACTTCAAAATATATTACGTAATGTACAGTGATTTCACACCACGTGCTTTACGGTGAAGGAAAACATCGTGAGGAAACCTGCATATGTCTGAGAAGTAATTCAATGACGTATGTATAGTGTCTGAGACGGCGATGGACTCACAATCTGTCACGTTGGCACTTAATCTTCGGTGAAAAGTGTGTGTTGTTATTACAACACCTCTGCCTACCCTTTCGGGGAATACAGGCGTGAGCATATGTATGTGTGGCGCTGCTGTTTAAATTGTTACAACGTGCTCTTCAACGGTAGGCACTGCTCAACTATATTGCTCATCCACAATATACGTTCTTCTCAGTACCAGCAACCTTCCGAACCTGGCGGTATCATGTATAATCCTGTATAATTATGTCATTCTGACGATTTGAAAGTACTTTGTAAAAAGTCTAATCGAATAAAGATATTTTTGATTTATTTGATTTGAAAATACATAAGTCCTTGAATTTATTTTGAGGCATATATTTAAGTTTCACCACAATGTTTTCATTCACCATTAAGCTCATAGTTCACAGCACTTAAAACTAATTTATGTTCAGTATATTTATTGGAAGACTGACTCCAGAACTGATATTAGGAAGCTACATTCCCTCGAAAAATATGTCTGGAGAAAAAAAATCAGTGATTAATAGAGCCGGTGTGTCTGTTTTATAGAGCCAGGATGTGCAGTTCCTGGGTGTGGGCACCGTAGTGGATGTTCGCCACAACAACATCTCCACCATCAACCTGGGGGACACGCTCTCCATCGAGGGGCTGGGGCCCTCCGGGGCGCCGCGGGGGACCCTGCTCGTCGCCAACAACCCGCTGCTCTGTGACTGCGAGCTGTACGGCGTGTTGAGGAGGCTCCATGGCGCCGCGCCCGTGGTCCCCGAGCTGACCCCCAACGTCACTGGCGTGAGCTGCGCCGCCCCCGACAGCCTCCGGGGGACCCTTCTCACCGACATCAATCCGATAGACCTGTCCTGCGACTTGCCCACGTGTCCTGCCAACTGCACCTGCGTGTACAGACCCGCTGGGGACGCTGCCGACTACCACTGCTCCTCGCTCCCTCCCTCCATCTCAATACGAGAACTGGGAATAAACAAAATGTGGCTCGAACTTGACACCGCTCCCGCGACCTTCGAAGTCCTCCCTAAATATGTGACGAAGCTCAATTTGTCAGGCTTAGCTCTGACCAGCGTCCCCCCAGGGACCCCCCCCTCCGAGCTCGCGGAAGTCGATCTCCGAAACAATTTGTTAAAAGTCATACCGTACGAACTGCTGCAGTATAACGTGACGTTATATTTAGCTGGCAACCCTATAGAGTGCTGCGATGTGAACATTCTGCGGGGAGTCGTGGATGTGAATGAACTGCGATGCAACGTGTGTGAGAATAGAGCCGCAATAATAGCGGCGGGCAGCGTGCTCGTTCTAGTGGTCGCAGCCGTCCTGCTCGGGACCATGGCGGCTGTCAGGTGGAGGAGGGAGGCCAAGGTATGGCTGGCTGCCAAAGGATGGTTCGCAAAGGACGAGGAATTGGGCACGGAGCCGTACGACGCCTTCGTCTCTTTCGCTCACGGCGACGAAGAGTGGGTCAGGTATAAATTGATCCCGGCACTGGAGCAGGAGTGGCGGGTTTGTGTTCATTACAGGGATTGGGCGGTCGGGGAGTTGATCCCGGCCCAGATAGCCCGGTCGGTGAGCGGCGCGCGCCGAACACTGGCGGTCGTGTCCAAGTACTTCATACAGTCCCAGTGGGCCAAGTTAGAGTTCAGGGCGGCGGCCCAACGAGCGCTCGCCGAGCGGAGGCCCAGGCTACTGGTCCTACTTCTAGACGACTCCTTAAGTTCAGACACCTCGATAGATCCAGAGTTGAAGGCATATTTGGCGACCAGCACTTACCTCAGTGGGTCGGACCCTAACTTCTGGGCCAAACTGAGGAGAGCCATGCCACCCCCCAGGCAGGACCCGTCTCCCCTCCCCTTACCATCGGGGCCTCTCAATGTAGCTCTCACTCCGGACGGAAAATTGGTTAATATCAATGAGAAATTACATAAATAAAATACATTAAGGTAACACGTGACAATTGACGCCTGAAGCCGCCCAGGCTGGGTTGTCAGTCCTTAATATCCCATCGTACATGCTATGATGCTGTAGAGGACCTCTAGCCAGTAATTGGATGGGTGACCGCCCGAGTTCCCTCCGTGCCTCGGAGAGCACGTTACGCCTGTATTCCCCGAAGGGGTAGGCAGAGGTGTTGTAATAACAACACGCACTTTTCACACAAGATGATTAAGTGCCAACGTGACAGATGGTGAGTCCATCGCCGTCTCAGACACTTTACATACGTCATTGAATTACTTCTCAGACATATGCAGGTTTCCTCACGATGTTTTCCTTCACCGTAAAGCACGTGGTGTGAAATCACTGTACATAAGTTTTTTAGAAAAACCCATTGGTACGGACCCCGCTGGGATTCGAACTTGCGACTGCTGAAACCTCAAGGTCACCACGGCTCTCCGCACTATGTGCTCTAATGATAATCTAACACGCACATACAAACTATAGTTGTTCACTAACTTGCCGATAATCAAGGATATAAGAAAGGGGAAAGGAAGACCTAAGAAACGATGGATGGATTGTGTGAAAGATGATATTGCTAAAATAGGAATGAATACAGATATGACGGCTGATAGAGAGGAATGGAAGAGAAGAACACATTGATAACATGGGATAAGGGCAAGAGGATTATTAATGTATTCAAACAATGGTGCTGATATTTTGTTAAACAGAATCTCGTAACAGAATACAAAGTTGCTATAGATATTTGTATAGAGTAATAGTTGATTGACAATGTTCGTAACGTAATGACTATGAATCTCATCTTGGCACATTTTTTCCAATGACACCCTTTACGGAATTCATCATACTTAATATGACTCGTCCAAATATATTAAAATATCATGTAGAAGAGTTTTAAAAAAAATACTTTTAAACCATAACCCGACGGATAAATGACGCTGTCAATAGTATTAAATAAGTGACGCTTGGAGGATAGCCATATGCCATAAGTGGATAGCGCAGGATACACTTGTTAAGTTATAAATGTATGTAGGTTCGTCACGGAGATTTGTTATATCGAATCTCTTATGATATCAATAGCTGTCACCATAACAGCTGTCATTCAAGAAACTGTCAGTTTGACAACTGTTCTATTCGCGTAAAGGTGCAACCACATGCAGCCGCTCGTCGCTCGTTTGGTGATGGTGGCATTTTTCGTGATTAAAATATGGGCCAAAAGTTCAAGTAGAGAGAAATGAGTGTACCCGATCCAGAAAAGCTAACGGTTGATGGAATGTCTTCACCATATGTGGTAGTTGGTGACGGGACATTACAATTAACAGACTGCTTACACTCTCGATACTTCCCAGCGATAAAGGTAAACATTGTCAGCTTTGTCGCTACACATCACGAGACCTGATCTGTTGCTGCAAACGAGCGACGAGAAAATGTTGAGCTTTATCGCTGGGAAGTATCGAGAGTGTAAGTAGTCTGTTAATTGGAATGCCCCGTCACCAACTACCACATATGGTGAAGACATTCCATCAACCGTTAGCTTTTCTGGATCGGGTACACTCATTTCTCTCTACTTGAACTTTTGACCCATCTTTGAATAACGAAAAATGACGAGCGACTGCATGAGGCTGTAACTCTTTGAGTCGCGGGAAATTTAAAATGGGCTCACGTGACCACATTTTGAGTGTGTGAGTAAGTTGTTGTCTTATCGAACTACGATCACGTGATAACCACATTGGGTGAGGATTTCGATCGAATGACTTCAATCGTTCTACGACATTTCGATCGTTTGTGACGTGAATCTGGGCACTGATCTGACGATGTATGATCTGACACTAATTGTATGACATGTCCATACTGGAAGTTATACATTTATTCGGGTTATACTTTTTATATATTTATGAAACTTTTATGGATAAAATATTTTCCATTTTAAGGATAATATATTTTTACGAATGTTAAAAAATCTTTTTATAACTAAAGTGTATGTCAATATTTTGCTGGCAATTAAAGTAAACAGCCATATATGTACCAAGGATAATTAAGTAATTTGTATGGATTTGTATGGTCTGTGCATGCACCTGTTGTAAATAAACTATTTCAAAACCTAAATGTGTTATTTATTGACTATCAACGATATCGAGGGACGACACAGAAAAAATATATAAATAGTTTTATCTGTCAGTGGCTTGTATTAGCATTTAGCAAATAACTCGCTATTAGGTACATATTCATTGCGTTTTTATTCTCGTGATAATTTCTCAAAGAAATGTCCGATTGGAATAAAACAAATAGGATTTCACTTCTATATAAATGTCCTTGATAACATAATACTTAGTTTGGATAAGGATTAATATTACGATACACGTTTAAGGTAGTTTCTTTATTCAGACGATTTAATATTTTATGTGAACTTAAAAGTCGTTTTCGTGACTAAACTATGATAGTTAGATATGTGCTCTCGCGGACTTTATTGTAGATCTTAATAAGACCTACAAACACGTAGTACATCATTTTGTTCTATTGTCATTAGGTTTTGCAGCGCACGGATAAAAAGGTTATCGATTTTACATCTTGGGTTACAAAATTGCAATTTACTTACGGATCACAATTTTTTTTGAAAATAAAATATCTTCTATAACCTGTCTAGATAAATGCACTATCCAATACTGAAAGAATTTCTGAAATCGGATCAGTAGTTCCTGAGATTATCGCGTTCAAACAAACAAACTCTACAGCTTTATAATATTAGTATATAGTATAGATTAAGAAACAAACTAGTTTCTTAATATCGTCCAAATCAATTTTCGGTGGAAGTTTCCATAATGATATTAGAAACTTTAATGTCACATTTGGAGACCTGTCCATAGATACCCCACACTTCCCTCTATAATGGTTGAGGAGGGCGATGGCTGCCATTCTCGTCATACTTGTGAACAGGTGCTGCTAGTGGGGGCTGGTCATCTCAAGCTACACAATTATTCGTAGTACTTATTATTAGTTTTTAATTTTTTTTTATATCGACTTTTGTGCACTGGAACTGTGTCCATGGGCTTATATATATTGTTGATTTATATTGTATTACTCAAAGCTGTAAATTATTTTTTTTAAGAGAGTAATTACTGAGTTCCTTGCCAGGTTCTTCTCAGTAAAAGCAACCTTCCGAACCTGGCGGTATCATGTATAATACTGTATAATTATGTCATTGTGACGATTTGAAAGTGCTTTGTAAAAAGTCTATTTTTGAATTTGAATTTGAATTTATGGGTTTGATGAAAAAAATGTTTTGAGTTTCAGCTCTCAGTTGTGTGAATACCTTAATGCTGCTCACAGAATACACCCACTCACCATGTTTCAACAATATAGTCCTCGGAGTTTCGGAAAAAGGGACTGTAATTTACGGACAGACAGACGGACATGACTAATCCATAAGGGTTCCGTTTTTGCCATTTGGCTACGGAATCCTAAATATGCAAGAAAGTAGCAGTAATGACAGGCTATAAACTAACTTTCCTATACTGATTATTAATGTGTCCAATATGCATAGTGTTCCTGAATAGCGAATGTAGCATCGCGTGTCAGCTACATGCATGGCTCCAATGTTATTTAAGCGGTCACACCTCGCGATATGACACACTATACATACAATATTAGTGCTGAAATACAGTAGTTAGTGTCAAGGCAGCGGTTAGTTAGCTCGAGCTGTGTACCATGGGAGTTATGAGGCTGCTCGTGGTGAGTAATATTTGGATTACAACCCAAAATGTTCTGTCACAACACCTGCAAATCAATCAATATGCAATTATTTTGAAAAATCACTCTCACTCGTAACCGAAGAAAGTGTATGAAGAGATGCATGAATGTGGATGAAGCGAAAGAAGTATGTAAGGATCGTAGCATGTGACAAACGGTGGTCTCTGCCTACCACCATGGGATACAGGCGTATGTAATTTTGATACATACATAGAAAAAAAAGGAGTCAGGTTTTTCACAATTGTTGCAGACTTCAATGTTCTCATTATGTAATGATAAGATTGATGCATATTTTGACACTCTCAAGGGAATCAAACAGTTCCATTTGACTTAATATCATGGAATTCCACCCAATAGCCAGGGTCTAAGAATATAGCTATCGTATCCCCTGGCTATCGTAAAAGGTGGCCGGAGGGCCTGCTGGCGGTGGTCGTGTGGGAGCCTTGACCAGCAAGCCGCGGGCCTTAGAAGGTGGCAACGTCATGTGGCTGACTTGGACAGCCAGGTTTCCAGGGGCAGCGATACATATAAATATACTAGCTGTGTGGTTCCCCGCGGTACCCTAAATGTTTTACAAACAGACAGACATAGAAAAAAATTATAAATTGGTTTTTGTAACAAACGAACAAGAGCCGTGGTGGCCTCGGGGTTTGAGCAGTCGCCTGCTAAGCAAGCGACGCATGTTCGAATCCCAGCGGGGCCTGTACCAATGAGTTTTTCTAAAAAACTTATGTACAGTGATTTCACGTCACGTGCTTTACGGTGAAGGAAAACATCGTGAGGAAACCTTCATATGTCTGAGAAGTAATTCAATGACGTATGTATAGTGTCTGAGACGGCGATAGACTCACCATCTGTCCCGTTAGCACTTAATCAAGTTCGGGTCAACAAACTCTCAAGCTTTATAAATATTAGTACAGATAAGACAGGACAATATCAGTGGGGTCAGCTATATAATAGTATAGTTTCACCAGTGTGTTTTGTTTTAGGTATTGGTGTGTATGAGTGCGGTGGTGAGTGCGTGGCCAGCCCCGGATACGGTGTCGGGCGTGTTCCATGTGATCCGCAACATCACCAACATGGTGGAGCAGGCCATCGTGGCCCACACCCGCCCCCACTTCGGCGGCACCCCCCTCTCCTCCCTGCCCGCCACCCCGCCCTATACTCCCGACGATACCCCCCCAGATGCCTCTCCCACTCCTGCTGATGCCACGGAACAAATCGCTAGATATTTATCATACTTATGATTGAATAAATTATTATGAACGTATGTGTTATTTATTTGATGTTGCCTTTCCTTTCCTTTATTTATTTAATGGCGATGAGCTTAAGTAAAACTATTCCGCCAATGTCAAGTGATTGTTGAGAAAAATATCTTGTAAATTGTTAACAATATGTGGAGGAACCCATTGGACTCCTCGCTGTGAAAAAACTTTATGTTGAAGATTTACTGATTCAGTATACAACAGGGGCCCAACCATGAGCTCTTATTGCAATGTCATTACAGTTGTGTGAAAGTGACAGATGTATACACGTCAAATACATCTGTCTCATAATAAGAGTGAAACTATCATGGCAATAAGGGGTTATGGTAAGGCCCCAGCTCCATTCAATAACATGACAAGCGTTGACTGTTACATTATTTAATTATAATATCTGGTTGACCGAGCTGCTCGGTTACTTCTTCACACAAAAAAAACCACGAACAGCATAGCTCCCGCCTTAGCCTTGTAACCTAAACAATACGAGTCGGATCTTACACACCAAACGAATATTACCCCATTAATATCTAGTAAATACACATTATCTTATATCTTTAAATAATTCTTGTATATATATAATCTGAATCTCGGACACGGCTCCAACGATTTTCATGAAATTTTGCATGTAGGGGGTTTCAGAGGCAAAAAATTAGATCTAGCTAGGTTTCATTTATGGAAAACATAGTTTTGACCATGTTTTCAGGCACTGAAGAACTCATAAAATAAGCCAATTTCGCCGACATCAACTAGATATTAATATGATATCGCCTGTATCGCTTTTCTCCACACACTTTTCTTCAAATTTTACATTATTGAGCATAATGGTACAATTGCAAAAAAAAAAACAAAACAAATTACCTACCAACCATGGATCCAACCATGGATCCAACCATGGATCCAACCATGGATCCAACCATGGATCCAACCATGGATCCAACCATTTCGAGTATCATCGAGCTGTCACGAATAAAAACTTGACATTTTCCTTTATAAAAGATACGATAGAAACAAGCTTACAGCAATGACATGCTTTTATATAGTTCATATTATAAATACTGTT
Source organism: Watsonalla binaria (assembly GCA_929442735.1). Lineage (NCBI taxonomy): Eukaryota > Metazoa > Arthropoda > Insecta > Lepidoptera > Drepanidae > Watsonalla > Watsonalla binaria. The sequence goes on along the minus strand of OV838948.1, from coordinate 16,930 downwards.
GGGTTTATGGTAACTGACAGTTGAACAGCACTCAATGATAGTAATTCCTCGTTCACCTGACGAGTGAGGGCTGCGGCTCGCACACACACATGGAGGTGACACATGCAAGATGGCCCAAGTATTGTGGTCATGAGACCATGTTGTACATTGGGAGTACTAGGAATTTGAGAATCGCGCTATTTACTATTTAGAATTAATTATGATTTTAATGAAACACAGACAACATCGGCTCTGTAGAGGGCACGAGCCGTTTTATGTATTAAAATTTCTAACAACACATAAAAGACGGCATATTCTAGGTTGTATGTACTGGCGACTTGCTAATATTATCTGTCACCGCCATTATCCTTTGGGTGATGGCATCACTGGGCTGGATGGCAACAACTAGCGCCATCTAGTGAGTTGAGCCGGCGTCTAGCGGCACTAGAACTTTACAATCTCTTGAATCTCTCTCTGCCACCCGCTGTCGTCGCGTGAGTATCTAGTTACGTGTCCGTTGATCTATCCCGAGATCTCTTTCTTCCTGGAGAATCGCTGACCCAGTGACCTGTGGACTAATGTACAGTAATGTGAAATACCATCCGTGTAGTGTTGTGTGCCGACCGCCCACCGGACCGACGCCTAGCCCTTGGGACCCTTGGATTATTTGTGGTGAGTCGCCGGATTTAGCTGAATATCGTACAATATATGTACAAGAATTGCTCGTTTAAAGATATAATACAAATAAGATAAGATGGAAACGCCGTTTTATTTCGTAACCAATAAATTTAATTACGAGGTTACCAGAAACGTCTTTTTTATTCTTTCATTCACCCGCGTAGTTCCCGTTCCCATTCCCGAGGGGTACTGGGATAAAATATAACCTAATCAGTGATAATGTAGCATTCAAATGGTGAAATCGATGGGTCCTATGTATAAGGGCCAATGTGCAAATGGACAACTTTTCAATAGAGGCTCTCAAAGTTTCAATTTGATATATTTTTTAGATGCTTCAACTGATGTTTGTGAAACTTTGCATAGTTACTATGAAAAATATGTTCGTTATTCTAGATACATCGATTTATTTGTATACATATTAGTTTTTTATTTAATGTAGATATGCCTATATACGTCATTTTTTAAAATTTAATTATACTGAAAAAAACTAGTAAAAAGGCCAAAGTGTCACTTTAGACGATTTACTTGGCATAAGCTAATTTGGAAAAAACGTGTTAATAACACTTTTGAATACTCCATTATTAATAGAAAATATTTAAAATAAATAAATAACTTAAACAAACAATAATAATATAATTATATTATGATATAATGCACATTGACACCTATACGTAACCTTACTTGGTGACGTAATATTCTCAAACCTCAGTTAGGTCACAAAAATAAAAACAAATATAAAACAATTTGACTTCTTTATTTGTTTTCTAATCAATTATTGAAGTTTCTGTAATGGAAACGCAGGCAAAACAATCAATACTTAATGTTAAAAACCTCCCGAAATCACATTGGACTTTAGATCAATCAGCTTTTTATTGTAGTTACCTCAACCTAGGTTAGTAATTAAAGTTATAAAATAATAACAACTTAATACACTTTTTTTATAAAATCAAAACTTATTAAACATAAATAAAGATTCTTAGAATATGATCTAAGAGGAAAAATTAATAAAACAAAAATAACGAAATGCTTAACAACAAAAATAAATATTTTTAAAAACAAAACAATATCACTCGTTGTCATCAATATCACTAGTAATAATCATTGAATTATCATTAGATGCTACCAAATTTTCGTAATACTCATGATAAACTGGTGGAATAATATTTTTGCGACATAAATCAATGAAGTCTTTTTTTTTGGATGGATGTATTGGTAACAACTGAATGTAACATAGTTTTAAGGGTATTTCCGTAGATCTATCAGCCATTTTTCTTCTTGTCCTAACTGAAAAATCAGAAATGTTAATGTGGTTTTCGAAAGCATCTTCAGATAGATCTAATTTATAAAACAGAATGTATGGTTCATGTTTACTGACTCGAACTTGTTTGATTTTAGACCAAGGCACTTTTTGTCCCTCTGAATTTTTAGTCCAGTTAAAACAAGCACTCGCTTGCATCTTTTTGAAGTCGAAAACTATATTTTGAGATAAATCTATAACATTATAAGGAGCTCCTTTTACTTTAGCCCATCTAATTAATGAGCTCCACTCAGACGGTGTATAAATATTCTTATGTCTTGAAGCTTTCTCAATCGTGGCATGTATGGAATCGCCCTCGTTTTGTGTATGTCCTTTTTAAGGAAAGTATGTTTAATATTAATACTCAGCTGTTTAGCTGCATAAAGGTACATAAAAAACATTATCCTATTTCTATTTTGGCCAGTACAATTATCTGACCAAAATCTAAAGTCATCACAGCCTTCTTTAGTCTTAAGTTTGATAATATCGTAAACACAGCTAGCTATTTCATTTGAGCCCTTCATAGCTATTTGTTCATTCCACAAGTAGCAGGTACCAACCAAATTTCCAAGATCAAACACGGATAAATTATGAACTTTCAATCGCTTGCAATAATAAAATAAACTAATTTCACCACTAGGAGCCAGCAACACTTTTTGTAAATCAAAGGTAGCACAAAATATCTTAGGATTATTTTGAGAGTCATGTTTATCGATCTGTTTTAAAGATCTAGACAATTTTTTATTGTTTATGTGATTTTCAAAGTGTTCTTTTACTTCCGTTCTTTTACTTTACCAATTGCTAAATTAACTAAATTCCGACTTCTACTAAACTTAGAATGATATTTGGACGTCATGTTTCACAAAGTTACATCTAATAACATATATTATTCACTAAAATAATTGTTTATTATCACAGCGCGACATCGTTCCGTGTGACGTAGAAGTGCTCAACTGACCGATCAGCCGTTGCAGTAGACAAAGACGGGGGATCCCCCCGCGTACAAGTCTCGAATATCCGTTTGGCCTTTATACGTTTAAAATTGTGCCATATAGGCCCTTTTACTGTAGCAAAAAATAGTATTTTCACCTATAAATGTGTATTTTTTTTTAGTGCACGTTATCAACTACAGTAAAAGGAAGCATTTAATACAAAAAAGTGAAAATGCTCAAAATGTTGCATTGGCCCTTATACGTAGGACCCATCGAAATAATATTAGTAAAGAGTAGAATAAATATAATACAAAAAGATCAGAAAGATCTTTCATTGAAGAGTATATGTTGAACAATACATTAGTATTTGAAATGACCAGATGAATCTGTTCTGTTGTCAGCTAAAAATAAAATATATTAATTCAATATTCTTTTAAGCAAACATATGGTTGTATGAGTAACGCTCACATTGCCTATTTTTATCCAAAAGTATTACAATAAAAATGTTAGCGGGAATTATATTATAAATATTAGTTAGAATAAAACGAATGCAAAATGTCAGCGAGACGTATAGATGTGTATGGCGGTTACTTGCGAGAAAAAAAACAGTAAATACTTGTAAAAGTTTTGAAACTCTTTCCATGTTTGTATACTTTGTTGCACAAGTCGAGTTGAATAATATTATAATAAGAAACAAAATGACGTTGTAGGTAGGAGGTGCTCAAGTAAATAAATACTCTATTACCGAAGGAGAAATATCAGTTATTTGGCGCAATGACTATTTACAGTGGTGAGTACATAGCCAACATCTTCGTTAGTTTTCGAATATTGACGTTCAAAGTTGACCACATCAAGTTATAACGAGATCCGATCATAAAAACGGGTTCTAGCAACATAGATTTTGTCGGTTTTTCAGCGATTTCACACTACGTGCTTCTGCACATGTCTGAGATGTGATTCAAACCCACCCTCGACACAGCATGAAATGAAATTCAAACGTTGACATGACAAGTTGGCACTTAATCGATGCAATGTGGGTATTGCTGTTACAACACCGTTTCTTACCCCCTTAAGGGACCCTTCTGGAATACGTAAGCATATCTTAAATCAGCTGTGAAAAAAAAAAACGAAAACAAAATTTTTTTTTTTTTTTTTATGTGCTAAGTTCTGCCCAAAAGCAATAGATGGCGCTGTGCATTTTGAAGATAAATGTAAAACGCGCTATATAGAAGTTCAACGCATTTGATATAAGGTTGGTTGGTTGGTTGGTTGGTTGGTTGGTTGGTTGGTTGGTTGGTTGGTTGGTTGGTTGGTTGGTTGGTTGGTTGGTTGGTTGGTTGGTTGGTTGGTTGGTTGGTTGGTTGGTTGGTTGGTTGGTTGGTTGGTTGGTTGGTTGGTTGGTTGGTTGGTTGGTTGGTTGGTTGGTTGGTTGGTTGGTTGGTTGGTTGGTTGGTTGGTTGGTTGGTTGGTTGGTTGGTTGGTTGGTTGGTTGGTTGGTTGGTTGGTTGGTTGGTTGGTTGGTTGGTTGGTTGGTTGGTTGGTTG